>OX371225.1:1837570-3155507 GCA_947310385.1 Nephrotoma appendiculata | reverse complement strand
TCACCTCATTTAATACACCCTATTTTCTCTCCAAGGTGCTAGTTGCGATTTTACATGTCATTGACACAAGCAACACTGCTGATTTTTAATATAAGAAAGTTTTGAAAAATATTTCAAGTTTATCTTTTATGATGAATATGACGTTTAAGACGACCAAAGATCATGCAGAAATATTTCAAAATTTTGCTTTCTTGATTCCGGATTTCCCTAAAAATGATTTCTTATATTAATTTTCCCCTATTGCAAAATTAATATAGATATTATAAAATTAATTAAATCAATTTAAAAATGGCTAAGCTGTCAATGTGAGAATCACTTTTCCAAAAATAATATTCCTGATGGCTATTTGTCAATCACTTTGATAATTAATTACTTTTATGTAGGCAATTAACATTTAAATGAAATTTTTTATACGAATCTATAATTATTTTGCAGTCACGTTCAAATAATACTTTTTAAATTAAACCTTATAAATTTAATTCATAATTTAGTTCACAATATTTTTTTTGAAATGATAAAATGATAATTTTAGTTGGAATAAACACGAGTTGACCAAATTTTTTCGTTTAAGTTATTCAAAAACTTCATAATTTAATATTTATATCAAAATATATAAGTACATTTATTCAACAAATACATTAAACAATTTTTGGTACTTTCCAAAACAAACAAGTGATCACTTGACACTTTTTGAAATATGGCCCAATTTTTCTATTCATTGGATTCCTGCTGGCGAATGTTTTTTTCTAATTTTAGCTATAGTTAAAACAATATTACGAAAAATAATAATAATCAGAAGATCCGTAA
This sequence comes from Nephrotoma appendiculata, assembly GCA_947310385.1. NCBI lineage: Eukaryota > Metazoa > Arthropoda > Insecta > Diptera > Tipulidae > Nephrotoma > Nephrotoma appendiculata. The sequence continues at coordinate 3,154,700 of OX371225.1, read as the reverse complement.
GCCACAAACATGACGTAAAATTTAGCGTAATGAAAATTTTAGCTTACGATTTAGTTTACGAATTCTCATCTAGATTGTGCAGCGTTTACTTTCACTGTGTGACGCTCTAATCTTCTTGATATACTTAATTACGAGTAAAATTATAACAAAATAATTTTAAATCTTTCTCATTGGAACTTCTAAGATATCGCCATTGTTTTTTCTATGAGTTAAGCAAAAATAAAAAATTTAAATTAGACAAAAAATAAAAACATTCCTCACAATTCGAATAAATTTTTAAAAATGTCTGCCACCCTTTGGCTGAGAGGCGAGGCCTATTGAGATGAATTGTTTTATAAGCTTATTTACTACAAAAAATCAACTTGGTTTCATTTGGATACCTTACCCTGGACAGTTTGCACACCAGAATGTGTTCAGATAAATATATTATGTAGTAATTTGTTTTTGGGTATACATAGAAATAGTTAGACCACGCGATATTAAATTATGTTTAGAGAAATAAACATGAGAAGACAAGAAAAAAATATAATTGATAAGCACCAATTTTAATTTTATATATATATATAATATATATATATATATACATATATATATATATACATATATATATATATATATATATATATATATATATATATATATATATATATACTCCGGAGAAATATGACACCATGTCTAATTTTTGCAGAAAGTGAACTGTCCACATAGTGTTTGATTATGTTTAATTTTCTTCCTAATGTAATATTTTTACGTATTCCTTAAAGTCCTTATGGAAGTACACATGTGCAGTTTCCGTTAGAGACACAAGACACTATCTGGACATAAATTCATATACCTCTGAACGTTTTATTGTCACATGGTGTTGTATGCCTCCGAGGTAAAATAAAATTTTATTTTATTTTATGTATTTGGAATCATTTCGTGCGCTAAATGTGTTAACGGTATTCGATAAGAAAATTTTTATGAAAATGTATTTAAAATATTTTTACTTACATCGCACTTTAAATATCAAAATGAGTTCCGTTTTTAAATTTATCATATAATGTAATATACAATTTGTGGTCCCTAGATTAACGAAATTGAATAAATTACGACCACTAAAAAATTAACTAAAATTAAAGTTAAATAAAAAACTATATATAATTTTTTTTAAAACAATTTTTTAATTTTTTTTTTAAATAATTAATTTTTTTTATTCTCTTAACATAATTTTTTTTGCTTTATAAACGTTTTTTTTCATTAACTTTATTATCTTACATAAATTATATATTTTTAATAATAATAATAATCAAAATAAAAATTTGTTTTATTTTATTGATATAAAAATGACTGTTTAGTTTTTTTACTTAATTGCTTGCCATAATATTTAGGATGTGAAAATTATTGTATTTATTTCTTGGTTTGTTTTATTTTTATATATCACACGGGCTAACATAATACGAATATATGATGAACGTGATTTACTGGGGAAAGCGTTTAATGGAATTCATGGCGATTTATAATATTATTATGAAAAAAAAAAAAAAAATCAAAAATAATAGTTTAATTAGCGTTAAAATCTAGCATAATAATGATAATAAAATTCAGATATGTAATTGATAATTTTTATTTTTATTAATTATGAAATTTATGTAATTTGTTTAGCTCATGTGATTGTAATAATAATATTAAATAAACCAAACGGGGGAAATTGTGTTTAGAATTAAATAAGAAAATATTACAAGAAAAACATATCAAATTAGTACTTAAAACGTTTTTTGTTTTGGTTTGGTATTTGCAAACACTAATTAATTTATACCATGTTGTTTGTTTATTTATTTATTTAATTTAGAATGTTCGGTTGTGTGTGAATTTATTATTTTATTTGATTTTCGTTTATTTATATTTATTTTTTGATTTATTAATTAACATTTTTATTTATTTTCATTTTATTTTTTGACTAATTTTGCGATTTTATTTAATTTGATTGTTAATACTCATTTATTATAGTATAATTTATACTAATCTGTTTCTTACAAATTGTTTATTATATTTTATATTATATATATTAGGGATAACAAAAATTTGGACGATAATTTTCTATATATTATAATATAAATTAACATTTCCAATTTTTTCATGTATATTGTATTAACATTCAAATTAAATATTTTTAAATATTTTGTTTGTTTAATAGATTTTTTCACATAATTTTTATTTTTAAACTATATCTCGTGTATCTAAAAGTCTTTTTTTTAATTTTTTTTAATATTTAAACTAATTTAATAATATTTTTTGTTCATTTTCAATTCATATCTAAAAAAAATAAGTTTTTAATATTAATTTAATGTTAATTTCATGTATTTTATTTATTGATTAAGAAACCGAGGTTTGTTTTTTAATTTTCTTTTTTATTATTTTTTGTTAATTTTCATGTTTTTTTTTGTCGAACAAAAATAATGCACTAAAATTAATATATTTGTTTTATTATACTTTATATATATATATTTATATATATATATAGTTATATATATATATATATATATATATATATATAATATAATATATAATATATAATATATAATATATAATATATAATATATAATATATAATATATAATATATAATATATAATATTAATATATAATATATAATATATAATATATAATATATAATATATAATATATAATATATAATATATAATATATAATATATAATATATAATATATAATATATATAATACATATATATAGTTTATTACTAATTTACATTTAAAATATTAATTCTTGTTTTATATATAAATTTATTTATTTACAAACAATTGAAAATAATATTTGTTCATCGAATAAAAAAGGACGATGTCGTCATGTTGTTAATTGGAAATTTCTTACTATTTTTTGGTTTTTTGGTTTTGGTTTGGGGACAGTTTTTTTTTCTTGTGATTAGGTCTTTATGAAACTACTTAGAACGGCGAATTAAATTTAGAAAATTTTCTGAAAATTGGAAAACCCAATAAAATTATAAATTTCTTATACTTATTTAGACATATGTACACCCTGTTTTACAGTATTCGTTTTTTTTATTAAATTGTAAAAATGTAAAATAAAATGTGAATAGAAAATATCCATAGTTATTTAATAAAATGAATTCCAATGTTAAATAGTTTCATATTATCTATTGAATATTACAAAGTTAATGATTTGTTTTTTAGAATTATGTTTATAAATCGATTAGTGTTTTGCTTGTGTTTATAAACTAACTAAAACTATATTTATTACTTTCATATTAAATTCTAGTTTTAATTTAAATTAAATAACCGAATTTGATTTGATTTATTAGTTTTCTTTTGCATTTTGATTTTGTTTGTTTTAATAAAACTTAAAATTATATTTCCTTATTAATATATTTGTAGACACGGTGATGACAATGGATTAGGGGTTTATTATACATAAATTCGATCGATTTTTTGTTACATATATAAATTAAATTTAGTTTAATTAAAGAATATGAACTTTAGAAAAAATATTACAAAACGTTTACCAAATTGAAAAACACGATTTGAATTAAGGAATACTCGATTAATTTTAACGTATGATGCGCATAACAAATGAACCTAAAGCAATATGAAGCAAAGTAACAAATACCAGGAGTTTGCGTAAAATTTCAATCGAAGCCTTTTTTCAATGTCCGCCAAGCAATTATTTATGGGATACGTATAGCTTATACACAAACATTCTATGTATTTCTTAGATACTGCTAAGTCAAAGAAGGACTCAAAAGCATCGGTTATAATTAAAACAAATCTAGCTTACGTCAATATCTCCCATCATACGAAGTTTTCTCCTATCGTGAACCGAGATAAAAGTGATTCATTTATTAAATAATTCACACTGTAAATAGAGAAATAATCCAAGTATATGAATTATGTAACTTTAGTCGCCATGGCCTGATGAGATAACTGATTTTTTCAAATCAATAATCTTATAGGATGTTACAGTTCTTCCAGAAGAACAAAGTCCCCCGAGTTCTTATTTTGTATTATGATTTTCGCTTTTATTTCGGTACAACTAACCAGAGGCTGGATGCCAAGCGAATTTTCGTTCTCTGTTGTAGTGCAAAATTCAGCGCCGACCCACCGTTCATGTCAGTGTACAGGTTGACATGGAGCTTCCAATTTGCAGGTGATACTATAATTGTATGAATGGGTGGTCCGTGCGTGAATAAAAGGGGGGGGGGGTATTAATTGACTTTCAAAGGACATTAAATCCACTGGACAATTAATACTTCCTCTAAAAAAAAACTCGTTTCGTCTCGTAATCGTATATTTTCTAGACATTTGCTATTTGTTGTCATAGAATCGGAGGTATAATGTTAGAATTTTTGATGATAGTTTTGTTGAATGTTACCGCTAATCTGATCCCTTAAATAAAATCCGAGGACAAACCCCACTTAAGCTCTCTTCGCGATAAGTACCATATTTTTTGAAAAAATTGGCGAATATGTAGAATGAAAATCGACGAAAACAAATAATTTTGTATTTAGAGCAATTTGCTAATGATTGTAGTATTTTTACAGTTGTGTAAAAAACAAACGAAATACACAATTTGGGATTGAACAATTCTGGGCGTTTAGGTCACTTTTGAGCGTTTAGGTGCAACCTAAAATGATCAAATCGATGTAATGAAGTTGCCGAGTAAATCAAATAGGAAAACTTTAATTTATATTATTGATTCCCGTAATTTATTTGAATTAAGTACATATATAATAAAACAACGTAACTATATGTAAGTCAATTGCTTTGTTCAAATAAAGTACATTTTTGGCCGAGTGGTGAGCATATGGGCGAAACTCTCTAAAACTGGGCTGAGATGTTCTAACATCACCATTTGTCGATATTTTATCGAAATCTACGTCGCTTTCTGCTAGAATTAATTTAACTTCTGTTTCGTTCATCAATTATTTTTTTTTCTATTGCTATCACAACTACTAGAATATATTTGATATATATATTTATAGAAACGCAGTAGAAACATTACAATGTTGCAATCTAGCAGGCTGGTAAATAATATAAAAATTGAAACAGAGACAGACATTATTCTACAGAAATGAGAAATAAATTTGGATAAATTATCGAAAAATGGTGATGTTAGAACATCTCAGCCCTGATCATGAAATCCAAAATATTTTTCTATGAACCAATAAAAAATATTTGGAAATTTATCAAAGTTGACTTATGAAAACACAAATAAACAAAAAAAAGTTGAGCATTTGTGCGGAAATCGACTAGCGGTAGAAATTGAATTTAAAATACAAAGAAGTTAAAATACTGAAGAATAGGTGGCAATATTTTACCCATATAAAATTTGCTATTTCATCTCTCACAAGCCAAAATAGGATGGTTATATAAAAAATCCATATGGTTTACTCGTATTTCGCTATAAGAACTGGTCAAACCAGTTGTTGTTGTTGTACGAAGTGACGTTTTAATTTTGCGCGTTAAAATTCTAAATTATAAATTTTTAAAATTGTTAATTATAATACATAAAAACAATAAAAACTTTATCAAATAGTTATTTGTTTATGTAGTGGTGCATTATATGATAACAAAAATTAGAGAATTTTGTGCAAAATGAAGTGTATCGTGAAAAAATGCCAAAATACGCCTAAAAATACAAGAAGGAATATCTTACCATCAGTAAGTTTACCAAGTGTTTAAATAAAATAAAATGTAAATTGTGTTAAGAAGCTAGTGATTTGTGGTAAATTTATCCTTAATTTAAGTTATATATCAGAAAAAATTAAAGAAACAATTTTGGTTGTTGGCGTGGGGTTCTTATAGATTTTGTTGTTGTTGTAATCCCGTTGATTTAGATGCTTTCTCTTTTACTCTCCGAATTTGCGACACTTGACAGTTGCTCAGGCTCATTCTGTACCTTTAACTTCTTTGTTAAAATATTACCACTGAGTATGACTTTGAATAGAGGGAGAATGTCTCCGGTAAAACCATGTGTATGCATTAAAATTTCGGATTTGTTTTGAGATTTTAATGCAAAGTTATGAAAGGTGTATATACATTTGTTTCTTTCTTTCTGTTGTTTATGACTCCTGCTGTTTTACTTGGTTTCGTATTATGGAGCGTAAATAAACAAAAACTAAACAAAAAATAATACGCAAATATTTAAAGGGGGGGCCTAAAATTTTCTTTGTATTTTGTTCATTTATTTTTTATAAATTTCTGTCGATATTATGTCCAGTAGGTAACAAAACCTATAACCGTCTCCTCGATAAACGAGATCGTGCACAGACTACCTATTTACCCAAAGTGTGTGTCGTCACACTAATCAACAGATTCAATAAATCCCAAGTAGCTTACGCCAAATAGGTAATTCGACACTGATCTAGGGCAGTGATTTATTGTACGGAAAATTGGGTTAATTTGGTCAACAAGTAAATTTTTGTGATACATAAGTAAAAGTAATGATACTTACAGAAACGCCTAAAAGTCTTCTACAATTTTCCACAAATTATGAGCCAATCTTGAATAAATTAGGGAATCGGAATTACTTTAATGTACATCACATTATGATTAGTGTACTAATCTAGATTTTAAATCATTATCCACAGTCTGCGCACGATATCATGTAAGTTGTATTTTGTATTAATTACTTCATCCTATTAAACGAGGAAATTCTTTAATTTCGCTGTAGAAGTATCGAGTATCATTATCTCGCGTGTAAAAAATATTTACATCAAAAAGTGTAAATGATAAAAAAAAAAATAAAATAAAATTTGTTATAAAAAAATCAAATTGATCATACGTGAAATCTTTTCGAAAATAATGGAAATTAGAGTCAGATCGCATTACAACATACGTGTAATGCAGATTGCATCAATTTAGATCGCTAACTGAAACTTGCGTACATATTCAGAGGTAACTGCTATTAACTCCTTACTGTTAAATTTTAGTTTACAATCAAAATTTTTGCACGAAACATTTTTAAAAACATAATAAAAATTCTAAACTATTTCCCTCCAACTGTTTTTTTAAAAACTTTTGTTTAAATGATTTCGACTTTTAAATAATTATTTTATTTATTTTGTAATTTAATTTTAACGTTTATACATTACATATACATATACATAATGTATAATATTATATTTATGTATTTTATAGTCGGGATTGTCGGGTGATGTGGCCTCCCAATAATAGCTAATTATATTTTAAATATTTTTAATTTTTTTTGTAACAAAACAATAAAATTCTTAGTAAAAACAAAATACCTCTAGTTTTAAATTTTCACGTTTTTATAGAATATTTGATATAGTTTTCTTTTAATTTAATTAACGTTCGTTTAATTTTATACAATGTGTGTATGTGTGTGTCCATTAGGATATCATATACATATATCATATATCCTTATAAATATATAAAATATACAATTTTGATAAATAAAAATAAAATATATATACTTGTTTTTTTTGTGGTTTGTTTTCGAATTTTATATAATAATTATTTATATATAAATTTGTGTTAATTTAAATCGCAAATGATTTTTCTCAATTAATTTTTTATTTCATTACCTATATTCCTAAAATAAAATTATTTGTTTTATAGTTTATTTATTTATGTTTTAATTTTGAATAATTTTTTTTTTTGCGTATATATTTATAAAGAATTAAGTCGTAGTGTGTGATTTTAATTTTAAATTAATTATTATTATTATTATAACTATTTAATTTGATTTGTTATATGCATGTGTATGTGCTGTGTTATGTGTATATTTGTGTGTGTGTGTGTGTGGCTGTGTGTGATATTTTATAATAAATTTATTTTGTTCTATCAAAAATTAGAAATATAAAATTAAATTAAATTAATCATTATTATAAAAAAAATTAAAATTTAATTTAGAATTTTTTTCATTTTGTTATTATTATTACATAATATTATAAATATAAATATATGTTTATTTATTTATAATTTTTTTTTTTTTTGGTTTTCTTTATATCTCTCTTCATTTAATTAAAAAATTGACTTTATTTAATATTTTTTTTCACGAAATCTTTTATGATTTTATATTATTTTATTTATATAAAATTTTATTTTATTATTTCATTAACTAATTACAACTAAACTTTGTTTTGTTTTTTTTTTATAAAAATAAAAATTAAAAATCGATGAATTATAAATTAGAAGTAAAATAAATCACAAATTTGGATTTTTGGGGATAACTAGAACCCCATGAACTATTATCAGTGTTTATATTCGGGAAAACGACCTGTGCTGTCCATTTGCTGTTGTTGACCGTCGTGTCCTTGACCGTCTTGTATAAGACCGCGTCTCTGTTGGGGTTGTGGTGGCTGAATAACACTTCCGCTGCTTTCGGTCTCCGTTGATGGCGGTGACGGATAATAGTCTCTCGGTTGATGTTGTATCCCAGTTGTTGTTGGTAAGCCCATAGGTAAATCTCCGTGGATGATTGCTCCTGTTGACGAGGGACCATGTACTTGTCCCGTTCCGGGATTCAGAACCACCACGGATACTACATCCTCACTCGCCCACCGGGCTAACGGTTGTTGAGCTTGAATAAATTCATCACTAGAAATATTCAAATCGAAAAATAATATATTGTAAATTGATTGGCCTCGTTATTTAAACAACATTTATATTTTTGTTTTTGAATGGATCCATCGGTCGAAAGGTTTACAGAAGAGTTTAAATATAAAACGATCCATAATTGCATAAATGTTTGTTTACATAATTGGCCGGAGTACATACCTTTCACTATCGGGTGTGTCTCGCGGATCAACTTGTCGATCATGATGATCAGCGGTCTCATAAATACCGTCTTCGTCTTGGTGTAAATGTGTGTGCGAGGAATGGTGCGACGAATGGGGATGACCATGGGCATGTCCATGATGTGTATGATGACTAAACGAATAAGGTGAATGTGTTTGGTGTGTTGAATGTCTACTGGTCGCCGATGATGGAGGATGACGATATCTTCCATAAACGAATCGGCTTTCATCATCTGAGCGAGGTCTACATCGACTGCTATACGACGGATGTATTGTGGCAGTTTTTTGTTGCTGAGATAATTGTTGATTTGAACTAAAATTTTATATAATAAAATTGTTACAACATTTAAATAATTATATGTATATCAAAATTATTATTTACCCCTGTGAAGATTCGCTACACGCGGCTGAACTATCTAATCTATAATGACGATCTGCTTCTGTTTCCGACATTCTTATGTCTTCTGACCCACTTGGGCTCATGTGTCGTGATGAATGATGTTCTAGTTGTCTAATTAAATCTTCTAAATTACGTATACGAAGCGGTCCCAGCGACGGGACTTCCTCGTCTTCTTGATTAGATGGAGGACGATGATGATGCATCATAGAATTTGGTTGTCCTTCTACTATTACTGTATGTGGTTGAGACACATCACATATATTTTCTTTTGAACTACTTTTCGAACCACTTCGTTTATACGAAGATGTTGCTTCACTATAACCTAAAGCAGCTTGTTCTAATTGTTTCCTAAGCATTTCTTCACTAAGGCTGCCACTCCCTGATGGTGTATTACCGGCACCAGTTCCTCGATGTGATGCCGCATTCCGTAACGCCTCTAGAATGTCTTCGTGGTATCCATTCAAGCTTTTTAGTGTACGTTCCACATCTCCGGTTGCTGATTGCAGGCCAGTTGCAGTTTGTGATACGCTTGTCTCTTGTTGCGCTATTAATTCAAGATTATCGGATTGTGAATCATCTCCCCATTTATCTTTGCAACTATCACCAATTACAAGCCCAAAACCATGTTTCTTGAGGATTCCTTTTTCTGGAAGTTTTGACATATTGTTTGGGGGTAGATCGATGATTGATACAGTCTCTTCTTCTCCTTAAAAATACCGAATTGTAACGTACTAATAAACAAGAAACAAATCTACCCCCGCTTTTGGCATTTTTTTTAGTGAGTGTAAAAGTGGTAGGGTATTTTTTGACATTTCTTTATAAAAATTGATTTAATTTTTTTTAACAGTGACAGAGTGAGAAAAAGAGTGACTTTAACTTTATTCTGTTTATGTGATTGGAAGGAAAATTTTAAAACAATCTATAAACTAGCATGTATGATTTTGTGTGCGTGTGATGTATGTACATGACGTGTCAGTGAGTATAATTTTTTTCCCAGCCACATAGAACAATTATTTTTTGCAATTCAATTAATGATTTTAGACTTTTTGGTTTAAGCGAATCTGGCAAGATTACGGTATTATTATAAGATATCCGAAAAGAATATATTTTTAATTTTAAACTATTTGTTCGAGACATACATCAAATGTTGTCATTAAAAATATTTTCTTGTCAATTTATTTTTAAGGAGAGAAGGTGTTTTTAATTTAAGAGAGAAGTTTAGTTTCAGAAATAAAATAATCTTACATTTAGGCAATCAAAGTAAACTTTTTGTGATAAGCTGTCATTTCAAAGGGAAAGGTTTATAACGGGAAGGAATTTCATAGCTTCAAAGAGTTATCCCATTTAAGGGCTTCTCTATATCATTGCAGTGAATTACATACAGATAAATAAATAATCACGTTATACTCGACCGGAACAACTATACGATTCTAAAAAACGCCTTTATGGTTGGTGTTCGTTCTCAAAATTTTCTATGTTTCAATAATAGTATGTAAGCTGTTAAAAGCTTTGTTCGAAACGAAAAAAGACAAATGTGGTTTGTACCACGTATGTCTTCGACCTGTAATGATTGATCATCATAAGAGTTTTTTTCATACTATTTGGTTGCAAAGAAAAGTTAAATTTTCAATTGTGTCATTTAATTATTTTATGGTTGCACTATCTAAATCCTACAACTGTAAGACGCAGTATCTTCGCAACCACTTGGTGGTTCATAGTCTGTAGAGACAGTGCAATCGTTCCATATGCAATTTGGCATTCATTGAATATTTGTAGTGGCTTTAGTTTACGCCGAAAACCGGAGAGAATCACATAGCGAATTTCTGTTTGCTTTGGTGGTGGAATTTCGACTGATCGATTCTCAGCTATTTTGTATTTTCTCGTCACCATTTTAACCAACCGTTATGAAATTTTGAAAAAAGTCTCATAAAACAATTGCAAAGGATTTGGCTTCTTTGGTTTAAAAAAAAAAGATTTAAAAGTAACCAACTAAGCGAACTTTTGTTAGTCCCCTCCTATATTATTAAATACACTACACTTCACTATAAATAAATTAATTTAATTTAAATTTAAAAAAACAAAATCACAAAAAAAAATATATCCAAGTTGACCATTCTTTAACATCCTTATATAGAAGACTGTGTCCGAAATTTGGGGCGAGATAATGAAATGCGACCGGAAAAATCAATTGTTAAAAAAATATTTCAATGGATAACCACAAAAGAGTTCGAAAAATGCTCAAAGTTGGCTTAGATACTTTGTTAAGGAAATGAAAGCTTAACGGAAATGATCTACTGACAGAAATTGAAACTCGAACATCTTCTAGCAGATTAGTATGCATCAGCCCACATCCCCTATGATAAATTTTGATACTTTAAATCTCAATTTGGATTTCTCGGTCGTATTTCATGATCCTGCCCCTGAAATAATTATTTTTCTGTAATATTTTTTGACATTTACATGAATATACTGAACTCACCCGATTTACTACAACCTTTTTCTGAAAAAACTACTGACATATATAGAAAAATACAGTTCATATTGTGGGGCCACGCAGTACAATTTCAACAAAACCGACGACAGCTTTTGGGCAACAAAATTGTAAAAATATTATGGAAGGGAAATTTTTTTCAAACAAACGTCAATAATTACGACAAAAAACATTTACTACAGGTTTTGGACACAGTCTAAATACAAATTGCTATAAGTTCATATAGAACTATTTAATTGAGTGAAATTTTTAACAAATAACAAATATATCATTTTATTAGTGTTACACTGTTACCGTAATATCTAATAAGAATATCGAGTGAAATATTTTGAAGAAACATGCTTTGAAACGTCTAAAGAATAGTTCTAATATACTATCAAGTCGATACAACAATTTTAAGAGAGAAGAGATGTATGCCCATATTCCATTTATATAACGTTCTCCCGAATTCTCAATTTTTTATTTAATTTGCATGACATGCCGATTTCTACATGTTTGAGTAGTTTATATTTCGACTAATATTATGAGTGTCAGAGAGATTCTTCTAAGGCGTCATCAGGAAGTTACAATAGCTCTATGTTCTAAGTAATAAATTGTCTATTAAAACTGAGCTATTGTAACCTCCTGAGGACATCTTAGAAGAACCCCTGTAATCCTCATAATATTAACCGAAATATAAAGTACTCAAACGGGTGAAATCGGTATGCCATACAAATCAAATAAAAAATTGAGAATTAGGGAAACCGTTGAGGCATCGCAAATAGATAGTTTAATACTCAGTATCAAGAGTTATATTATCTATTTGATGGCATGAACGAATTTTGGAGACCGCTGGGACATGCCAAACAGACGGTTTAATACCGTCTTAGATCAACCCTTGGTACCTTTAAGTTAAGTTTAAATTTACGTTAGAACAACTAAATAGCTGTTATCTGAAGATAATGAAAGTTACTAGTTGTTAGAAGAATTTTTTTATATAAAATTCCAATTTGAATGGATATTTGTTTAGAAAGGAATAGCACTTCTTATCTCTTTCTGATTTTATATATCTGTGTCATTAAAAAATATATTTTTACAGTGTAACACTAAAAAACAAAAGAAGTTAATTAATCCAATTGGAGTCATATACTTCACTGCCATTTTTCGTAGATGTATTTGAAATTCGTCAGAATCCCTACATATAAAGCAATAATTATTAAACTAATACCATACTACAATTCCAATTCCCACACAAATTTTTCGATTTTTGTTTAGTATAAATCGGCGCTCCTTGCTGGATATTTATCTGAACGTAATTCTCTGTGATATGATGACAATAAATTTAATATTTTTTTCTGGATAAAAGAAAGAAGAAAGGAATAGGGATAACCTGCACGAAATAATTATTTAGCAAAAGTTTTAATTAAGGATGATGGCCCATCTGTTAGAATATTTTATCTAAATTAATATACTGTACAAAAGCTTCACTTTAGTTTGGTGTGCTTTCTAAAGATTTATAACGTTGGAAATTATGTTTCCAAAATTATAAACGGCAACAAGCATTTTTTTTTATAATATTTAACTAAAAAAAGGATTTCCTCATTCGTGAAATAAAATAATAGAAAAAACGGTTTACAAACACTAAAAAAGAAATTGGTTTAATTTAGCGATAGGAGCGATACGATACGAGAGAATAATTTCGGCGCCAAATTCTATAAAATGTATTGAACCAATTTATTTTTGGAATGCAAACACCAGCGTGAATTTTAAATACAAAAAAAATAATAATAATATTGTAGCGAAATAATATATTGACTGTATAATATATGGTTAGGCACAAAAAAAAATTATAAAACTCTACCATAAAGATGTGAAATTGTGTTGCTTACCAGAATGTGTTGGATCTTCCTCGCTCCCAGAACCGGGCATTCGTCTGATTTGCATTTTATGATCCCTTAAATAAAAATATAACGATATATAATTTTTAATATTTCTTATTTTTTTTTTTTTTGGTTTGTTCTTATTTTATGATTTCGTGATAAAATTATATATATATATATCTAAACATATTTTTTTATTATCATTTATTTTTATTTTGTTTTAGTATTCTGGCCTGTCATATTTCATTTTTTTATATTATTGTGAAAAAATAAAAATGTAGAAATAAAAATAATATTTTCTACTTAGAACAAATTGAAATTAATTTTATTATTATATTTTATTTGTACGCGGTTTTTTATTATATTGTTATTTTTAAATTTATTACACGATTGAATTAACATTAAAAGTGTTGATTTATTGTTATATAAGTGGAATGGTGCGATTTTTGAATTTATCAATCTTTACTGTGTGTTTATAATAATATCATGTGCATAGTGTGGTGGTACACTAAAACACTAATTTGGTACAAATTAATTAAAAAAATTAATTAAAATTTTTCAAACCCTCGTTTCATATCCCTATCTCTCTATTTTAATGAATTAATAAATAGATAAAATATTTAATTTGATTAATAATTTATAAATAAAAGCGGTTTTGGGTTTTAAATTTTATAAACTATAATAATAAAATTTATAGTTGTTTAAATTTAAAGTCGTCTAATGTCATTATAGGGTGTTCTAAATTTAGACAGTATATTATATCGGTTTATAAAATATTTATTGCCATTGAAATGTGGTGGAATATTGCACTTTATTGACAATGTTGGTTGGTTGTGCTTGTGATGCATATCAGTTATAACTTTTATTTATGTATGAAAGTTTATGAATATAATGACCTAATTAAAAAAAATTAATAATTTTTAAAATATAAAAAGAGATAAAATAAAAGCATAATATAATATTTATTACTTATTGAGTGGTTCTGATTTAATGCTTTTCGTATGATACATTATCTCGCTCTTATATCACTATTAACATTTATATGCTTTCATGTTTTATGATCCGATTCCATATGGTTTTAAATTTCGAGTTGTAATGTTTTTTTTTCGATTATGTATGACATACATTTAATTAAAACCGTTTTTAAAATTAATTTAACGACTGATGGTGGATAGGTGGTAGATTATTTTAGTAGTATCGATTGACGTTTCAAGTTACTCATTTTGCCACTATGAAAGCATTGACCCGGTCGCCAAGTCAAAATACCAAAAAGTTTATTATCGTATTTAACGTTTTTTTCTAGTTACCGTGCACGTGGATCAAAAATTCAAAACTAATAAAGCTTTTCTCGCTTCAAGTCCCTTGTTCCGATAGCAACTGGATAATTTTCAATACGAATAGTAAATTTTAATATACACTTGGAACGATAAACGATACAACTGTGATATTTGGTACTGTATGAGTTAATTGAGGGCTAATTGAGGGTTCATCGTACTTGCAGAAAATAGTTCTAATTTAAGCAGCATCGAGACCTGCATATACTCGTAATTTATCTGTAGGATGGTACTAGAGATCTACCGAATACTGAAGATACTATAGTAGCAACATTTACACATGTAACACATTCTAGCAGTGAGAACAGAGGAGCAGAACCTACAAATAACCTTCAAAATGCATTTGAAAGCATTGTCTACTGACGTAAGGATAAGTTCTACAAGATAAGCATCTGTGTGAATATTTTCTTTTAGAGTTTTTTGATAATCAATTCTCGAAAAACAGTTTAAGCTAAATGCATAAATTCAAAAATAATTTATGAATGTTAGCCCAGACAACAGCCGATGCTGAATGGGGCCCATTGAATTTAAGTTTTTGGTTAGGTTCAACAATATATTTAAATTAATAAAGAACGCTCTTAACAGAGAAGCTTTGCAGTATAGCAGAAGGCTTCTAATACTCTCTATCCCTAAAGTAATTACTTTTAGGAATTGATTTCGATTTGAATCACAGAGTACTTAGCCGGTCAAAAATAACTACTTTTTCATAGCATTTCTAATGGCCATCTGCATGCTACAACAAGAAAATAATTCCACTTTATTGCTAATCAATGCATTCAAAATATTTTTTATTTTTGCACAGATTGAAAACTTTAAAATTTTTGAAAATGGATAATTGGGATGATTAAACCTTAGGATGATGAATTTGGGTCACTTGCCGTTATCATCGCTTAGAGTTTAAAAGTGAAGTGCAAACAGTCCCGGTATTAATTTGTATTTTTAATTCGGTACGGATTTAATGTCATTTAATTTGCAGGTTAGGTATTTTACCGATTAGTTTCATATAATTTTGTACGTTTATCATTCAAAATAAGTTTCGAGGGGGAACATTTTCGCGCAACCCTTACTTTCGTTAAAGGCACAGTGAGAACCACTTTGTTAATCTCCAATACATTAAAGGCAAAATACAATACATTTTTTTTCAATTTTAAGAATATCGTTGTTCGGGTTTTCCTGTTCGATATGCAAAATGCTTTAATTTTAAACCTAAAAATAATAAACGAGAAAACTGAAAGTTAAAGATCGAACTGAAACGCAAACGAACCAAAAAAATGTATTAATTAATATCAGTTTTAGGTCAAGCTCCGGTTTAACTTAAGGTTACCGATTAAATGGGGCAGTAGTTAAAGCTTCGACCGAGGAATGCAGTATTCGGGTCACGAGATGCACAATGTAAAATGAAATTTTCTTTCATTTTCGATGAAAGCGTCATTTTCGACAAAGTCAATCAAACTCAACAAAGTCGAAAACACCTAGGAAAATTAAAAATTATGAATGAAAATTATTTTATGATTAATTTTTAAAAAATAAAATTATATCATTATAAAAAATACCAAAATATAATTAAATCTATAACACATTTTAATAGTTATAGAATTCAAGTATTATAAATATTAGTTTGACATTCGTTACCACAATATAGTGACTAATTTTCGTTTTTAATTTAATAGGGCTCTTAATATCAACAATGACCTACTTATACACTACTACGTACACAAACAAGGAACAACTTTAATACGTGAGCATAATTAAGTGTTAAAAACCGAAAATATCAGTTCATGAGATAGATGCCGTTGATATCCAATGAACGGATATTTGCAGACGATATTCAAGGTCGAATTGATTCGCGTCGCCTTAGAAATGAAGTGCGATACTTCATATCAAATTATCAAATATGGTGGGATGTTTACTAAAGGCCGCGGTTATCTCTTTTACCATACACTTTGG
Source organism: Nephrotoma appendiculata (assembly GCA_947310385.1). NCBI lineage: Eukaryota > Metazoa > Arthropoda > Insecta > Diptera > Tipulidae > Nephrotoma > Nephrotoma appendiculata. The sequence continues at coordinate 3,137,895 of OX371225.1, read as the reverse complement.
TATGTTTCTATTCCGCATTAAAAATGATAAAAGTGTGGAAAATATTTGTAATCACACATAAAAAGAGATTTCGGTTGAATCGAAACTCTAACCGATAAAATTATAAATTTACGAAAAATTACTCTAGTGGTCAGTTCAATAGGATTAACTTACGTAGAATAATTGTATACCTATTCCTACAGAAACCTGGGATACAACTAGCCTGGGGCTCTTTTTATGGATTCGATTCGAAAACGAGAATTCTAGATTCCTATTTAATTTTAAATAAGAATCGTACGAATCTGATTCAAATCAAATAAGAATCTAGTGCTCTCGTTTTCGTATCGTATTCTGAAATAGGGTCCAGCCAGTGGCACTATTCTGTTAATTCCCCGGGAACAGGGAACAGGAGAAAGAATTTATATGTAATTTCTGTTCAAATATTTTTTTTACGGCATACTGAGGTAAAAAGCTAGTGTTAAATGTTTTGAAAACAAAATTAAATTGGGGAATAATTTTACCTGCCAATTTAGATGTGGAAAAATATTTTCAATTTATAAATATAGATCAAACTTTTCTCGTCAGTAGGCCAGAAAAAAATTATTTGAACAGAAATTACATATAAATTCTTTCCCCAGTGCCCTATTACCGGGGAATTACCAGAATAGTGCCACTGGTTACCACTATGGGTAAGTAGAAGTATTTAATTATTGTAACAATAATAAAAATAAAGATTGATTATATTATATTTTGTGGAAGGAAAATTTAATTAGCTTGAAGCGTAAGACACCATTTAAAAATTCTGAAAACTATCTGTTTCGGACCACGACATTTTGCTACTTGGATTTTTATAAATATGTTTTAAGAAATTCGAGAAACACTTAATTAATAGTTATCAATTATATTGGTGTTGTACTCACCGGAATCCTGGTTGATTGGCATACGTTATAATTTTATTTGAACCATCTAGTGATACCTCCTCGACCGAATGATGATTTGCCGTCGTTCCACCACCATACGATTTCCCCATTGGCTTTTTCACATACGGTGGATCATATTTCAGTCGTGTTGTCTTCCTTCTTTTATTTTTTTTTAAGTTTATTTTATATTTTTTTATTTTATAAATAAAATATTTTTTTATTTACAGAATTTTGTTATGAATAATGTTTTTTTTTTGTTTGTTATAATTTTATAATATTGTATATATTTTTGAAATTTTTAAATTATTTATGTATATATAATTATATTTTTGTTATTTATTTATTTATTTTTTTATATTTTGTGATTTCCAACCAAATTAAATTCATATGCGAGGAAGAAAAGAAGAAGAAATAAACCAATTTCAGAATTTGTTTTTATTTAAAATTATTATTATTTTTTAGGTATTATGTTTCATATATATTATTATTATTTTTTTATTTTTATAAATATATATATAAATATATTTTTTGTTTATTATAATTTGAAAATAAAAATAAAATTATAATATAATTTAGAATTAGTATAATATATATATTTTTATATAAATATATATTTATATATAATATGTTTTGTTGTGGTTTTAAAGAGACTATTTTGCGCAATAAAAATAATAAGTTGTATTAAATGATCCGATATAATATTACGATTTAATTTAATATAACTTTTATTTTTAATAATTAAAAATAATAAATATAATTTACATACAACATTAATATTATTTTATTTTTATACATTATTTATATAAGAAGAAATATATATATAGTTATATTATTTATATAAAGTATGTACCAGATATTATAATATGCAAGTCAATAACGTTACAGATAAAATAAAATTATAATATAAATTTACAACATCAAATGCAAAATAAATTTAAAAAAAAAAATAAATAAAAATACAGATTTATGGAAAACTAAATTTCTTGTATCAAATGGATATTTATAATTAGCAAATAGTGCTATTGTTGTTGTTATGGACTACGAGTATATTACGAATATACTATACAAGCGCATAAAGCAAATACGAGTATGTGGATACATCCAAATGATGCTTTAAAATATTTGTACTTAGTAAAAATTCCAGTTTTCCATTTATTAGACCATTTTCCATTTTATAAATAATATATTTTATTTAAATTGTATAGATATAATTTTTGTGTTATCTTTTAGTATATTGACCATATTCCAAAGTGTAATAATAATAAATTTGAAAATATAATTTTATAAATAATATAAATTATTTATTTTTTTTATAAACAAAATAAAAATTTCAAGTAATATTTAGTTTTGTATAATAATTAAAGCAAATAAAATTATTTGTTACGTACGAGTAGTTATCCCGAAATTTTATCGTCTCTTGAACTATATTAATATTTATATTTATATATATATACAATATGTTAAATTTTAATCAATTATTTACAGACCCTATAATTTTTTTAATTATTATTTCGCAATTAGTTCTTAGTACAATAGTTATAATTAAATATTTTTTTTAATTTGCATCATTAAAATTTAATTAATTGATGCTAAATATGGTCAATGTGCATTGAAATAAAAATATCACTAATTGATTTAAAACATTAAATTTAATTGAACATTTTAATTTTTACATATTAATTAATTTACATAACCTTTTCACGTTTTTTTTTTAAATTTAATAATGATTGAGTTCAATTTTTAATTGTAATTAAATTCAACAATAAAATTTTCCTTTGAAAGAGATAAAGAAAATTATCCATTTCCATCTATTTGGTGTCGTGGTTTTAATGCTCAAACAAAATTTTTGCTTTAATTAAACATCGTTATTGTGTGAACGTTTACAATTAATTTTATTTTTTATGCTACGAAATTTTTATTATTTTTATAATAATAATAATTTTATTTACTTTTAATTAATTATATGCGAATAAAATGTTTTGGGTTAAGTGCATTAACATTTTAATTTCTACAAACTGTTTATTATTTTTAATATTATTATTTATTTTGTACACTTTCCATGAAACAAGGGGAGTGCGCGGTTAATTCAAATTAATTTTATTTTGTACATTTTAATGAATCTAATTAGTAAAATTCTTTTTGTACACATTGTATAATAAAAATTGTACTGCAAAAATGGAACTGTTAGTAAACAAAAGTTTCAAATTATTAATTCCTAAAATAAAAATAAAAAAAAATTACTATTTATTTAAAAAATTGTTAAAAAAACTAAACATTACGCAGCGCATAAAAATACATTTTAGTTTGGAAAATATTTTATTTTTATTTAACATAAATCAACAATTTTCAATTTACTGGAGTGGTTTGGAATAAATTTATTTTTGAATTTTAAATGCCTAATGTTTTTTGTTAATAACAAAAATGAATTTTTTGTGGAACCGAAAGTTACATTGTATTAGACGAGAATAAAAATTTAAGCTCACTTTAAATATTACTTTTAAATTAATATTAATTAGTAAAATTGTAAATACCTACATCCATCAAACGTTGTGGTTCCAATTTGCAATGAGACTGTGTCTGAAAATCAACGTAATTTCGTTAGTAGACGATGTCAAAGTCACCGGCAAACTTGGCAGACACTAACAGTACAAAGCAACTTGTTTTGATTGAATTTTCTGTTTGTCATTGAGGTACTTATTAGTTTGTTAGTAATTAATTTAATTATTCCTTTCTGGCATACTAAAATTATATGGGGAATAATTTTCTCAACCAATCTATCGGGAATAAATAATTCTAGCACGATCTTAGTGTATCCAATATTTTTCAAAACAGCACAATGGCATAACGAATCATCTTCAGTGTTGCATTGCATTCGAGCTTCGCGGAACTGCCAATTTAAAATATTTATACGACGAAAACTTTAAAAGACCAAACGGTTGTTTATTTTAAAAAATCGAAAGAAGATAGATAGATTATTTCTTATTTGAGAGCTCAAGGCATTAATAAGTTTTCGAAGCACTTATAGCTTATCTAGAAGGCAGATTTATTTTTTCTGTATGGATTAGATGAGAATCGACATTATCGTAGAATTAAAATTTCTGACACCGAGTACAAATAAAATTTCTAGAATTTGACCAGCATACAACCTCGCTCTCACAAATAATTTGTAAGTAACAATGGCTTGTATGTTTGTTAAATAGCAGAAGATGCGGATTTTATTCTAGTTTCCTTTTAAAAACTAATGAGAATGAAAATGAAGGATCAAACGTCGGTTTGAAAACTATTCTAATCTGCATCAAAATATCGCGTACACTTAGAAGTGCAGGTTGAATTAAAACATAAATTGAAATTGAGAATAACTGACAACATCTTTATCACTTGATGACTAAACGTAGTCGGCGATGCATGTGCCTTAACGTTCACATAAAGGGTTCGCATATTTATGGACTAGAGATGGTCAGACTAAATGGCTCAATGCCTGCTACAAACGTAGTTGAAATTGTGCAACAAAAATTATGCCACTTTCATCGATTTACATAAGCATATTGTTGCAGTCGTTACCGATGGTGCATCTGTAATGAAAAAAATGGGTCGACTAACTAGTTTTTATCATCAAATATGTCACTCCGATGGAATTCATTTAGCTGTTGTGGATGTGTGCTTAATAAAAATTGTCTACTCTGAAGATATAGATTATCACAGTGACAATAATTTAGATGATGAGTCAGACTTAGCTGAAGATGTGAATGATGAAGAAAATGAGGTACAGCATTTGATAGATGAAGTTCCGAAATTTAACAACAACGAGTGGGTTATAGCACCGTGCTTTTGTCTATTATACAGAAAGTTTGGAAAATCGTGCGATTATTTTTTAAATCAACGGTTAAAAACGATATATTGCATAAGGAAAGAATTGACCTTGTTATTATTCGTCCGCACGAGATGCAATTCTATGCTGGCAATGCTTAAAATATTTATGGAATTGCATGACACTATCAGCACAGTTTTAAAAGATTTTTCATTAACTGAAATGTTTCCTAGTAATGAAGAAATTTAAATTATTTCGCAGATTGTTGAAGCACTAGAAGCTATTGAGTTATCATCGTTAGCTCTAGGTAGAAGGGATTGCGATGTGAAAAAAGCAAGTGATATTTTTGAATTTTTATTTGTCAAAGCGCAGAATCAGTCAGGTGTGGCTGGTCAACAATTTTATAACTCAGAATCAGAGAGAATTAATAATAGGAGGAATTTAGAGGGATTTTCTTGCTCTTTTTTAGGAATTTACTTGTACTCAAACTAGGGCCAGTTTTCAATATCACACAAAAAATTAGCTGGCTCTTACAATCAAAGAAATTTATAATAGATTATTATCAACTGATTCTGGCAATCTAATCGAATCTGATAGAAATGAAACGTAATGAACGCAACAAGAAAATGAAACATTTTACAGCAGAAGAGCTTGATGTATTCCTGATAAAAAACAGTTATCCTGACCAGACGAATAATTTAGCATCTATAAAAAGAGAAATGGTGGTGTTTTAGCATAGTAAAGTGCAAACTAATATGTTGGAAAAAATACACCATGCATCGAACATAATATGAAAACTTTTTGTTATTTAAACGATTAATCGACATTAAAAACGACCAATTAATCGTTAATCGTTTTTTCCAGAAACGATTAATCAACCATGTTCTATCAATAATAGTGTCAAATTTGAGTCATCATTTTGAATTCCCCCCCTCCCCCCCCCCCCCCCCCCCAGTTACAGATCAATATACAGATTTCAATATTTTAGCGACTCTTCTGAGTTTGATATCGCTTCACAAAAATAATTTATTAAACATAGTTTTAAAGTTCACGTAAATTAATTTGGTTAGTTTGAAAGAGAGCCTTGGAAAATCAATTATTATTTGTGTGGTATTCCCCTTTGCGTCTATAAAGCTTTATAACAAATAACTTGAAAACGATCCTTACCCCATTTGGTGCCGAATTCCTTTTTAAGAAATTAGTTCGCTTCTAAAAGTTTGGTTGACGGTCTCCGGAAATTTAAGCCTCATTTAAATTTTGTCTCCATGTATAATCACATTTGCCTCGCTAGGTAGGCCGTGCTTCTAAAATAAGGTAAAAAAAACGTTACTTTGTTAACTTGTCACTTTAGTTCGTGTGAATAAACGAACTAAATTGGACTTTATCCGGATCGTATATCATTTATATACAAAAAAAATGCAAAAACCGTTGAATGGATTCCCGAATTGACTTACATCCCAGGGGGAAAAGTATATTCTCATCAACTGATTGGCGTTTCAATGAATTTTTGAACTCTCCAGTACATATATAGATATACCATGTGACGAATTGTTAGGCCTTCCGGTTCCCACAGGTGGTTACAAACAGTATTTTAGACGTTATGATAAAGGGTTACACAATAATACCAATGCAACAGATACATAGCTGGATTAATGCGATAGATTTGATTATGGTTGCTTTGCTCGAATCTTTATGGAACGTTATATATGGTCGTCTCCAAGAAATAATATCATTACCTCAAATGTTGAAATGGACCTATCGATATTCCCCTTGCGAATGTTTAATTTTAAATTGGTTAAAGAGGCGATGTTGTGTCATGTGCCATGACCCATTCGATATTGCATCACATTTGAGCAGGATAATTGAGTATCATGCCGGATTGCTTTAAAGAAAAATTAAAACCAAACCAAAAATACACCGAATACCAATTGAATTATTTGTATAATTTGTTTGGGCCATTCTTGCAGCGCTTCGAAAACAACGGTCGAGTATGGTTATAACAATTACAATTATGTTGTATGAAATAATTGTAAAGGTGAATAAAAATCTGGTATCATCCCAATGGTTGTACTTGGATCACATATGTGATCTGATTTATCACATCAAATACATGTATGTCGGGGATAGCATGAAACCGGATTTGAAAGAATTGATTTGACGGCTAAGACCGGCATTACAAAGATGGTTCAGATTTATTACGCATTTAAACATCGACGAAGTTGGTGAAGATCAAATGATGTGTCCATGGCAAATGTTCCAACACCTAAACCACACGCACAACAAATTGTAAAAAAACCTCAAATTCTATAAATGACGCAATGTGTAAGTTGATAACGATAGTTTGTAGTGGCGTTTTGTTTTTTCCTGATTTTCTTTCGTACACAATTTTTACGTAAACAATTATGATTGGGGGCCGGAAAAGGTATATAATATAGGTTTAGCATTTCAGGCAATAAACAGTCTTCTCTCCAAAAGAAAAAATTTCAAAAATTCTGGAAATATTTTTTTTTATGCATTTAAAAACGAATATAAATGAAATAAAATTATCAAAAATATCTTTATTTAATAAAAAAGATCTTATTTATTTATTTCTGTCATTTATTTATTTATTTATTTACAATAAAAATTTGGTAGCAATCACACATCTCTTTTTGAGCTATAAGCTCATTTATAAAGCGGGGCGTGGAAAGCATATACTATCTCAAAATAACGTTTTCATAAAACTGTAAATTGGATCTTCTTTTCATTGCCTTGTGGTCTACTAATCTGGGGGATCAAAATCAGCAAGTCGACAGCTTTAAACGATAAAAACAGATCGTAAACTGTGTCAACGTTGACGTTCGTCCCGTTTGACTGCTTATCATCTTGTACTTAAATCCATGTTAACACGGTCTACCGATACAATTAAATTACTGTTTACTGTTAATCAATTCAAACCATTTCGGTACTCGAATATCTAAATAAATGTCGAATATCTAAATAAATGTCGGTAATACCGTTCACAATAAAAATATGCTGAAGCCGCGCCCTCACTATATATATTTCGACCATAACTTGTTATAAGCAACATATCTAGAATAAAATTTAATAATTTTGCTATCCGACTCTGATTCTGCGCAAACTTCAATGTATTCACTAATTACAAACCATTTGATTATTCATGATACACATTTAGTTTTCCGATCTCGAGGAGAGTTAGCACCTGCGATACCAACGATATTGATTCTAGTGTGAAAAATATGGACTGGTTGTGGTTCCTACGATTTCGAATCATCAATGGCGACTGTGATTTTATAATCACGCTGTGCTGGTTTTGGTGTTGCGCCGCAACCAAATTTTGTTTTGCGAAATTGGGTAGCACTATTTGGAATAATTTCGATCAGTCAATAAAAAAATTTGGAAATATGTCATTGGTTTTTCAACATCATTGTCCGCAGATCAGCATACGTTCAATTTTCAATAGTATCGGTTGGGTTCAATTCGTCGTTTATATTAAATTTTAACAAATATTAAATAGTAGTAAAATTAAATAAAAAAAAAAAATTTATAAATTTTTATGACAGAAATGTTTATGGCTTCACATAAGTATTTACTTTTATATTTTGACAACTAAGCTACACCGTTAAATTTAGTTTTACTTTTTCACTATAGTTGTGTTGATTTCCGAATAATTTTTTTCGAACTTGTACTAAACCAGCTAACTTCGTTCTTGTCCTATAGAAAAACATTTTTGGAAAACGATTTTATGAGGCAGTGTCCTATATTGATACTATTTAATATTTGGTATTATGTTATGATTTTAGGAATCACTCTGTATATTATAAAAAAATTGTTGGTACGTACAGGATTTTCTTCTTCAATAACGTTGCGAAATAAAATATTTTCCTACTTAAAAAAGTACTTTGAAGTGTTTTTTTTTAAATAATAAACGAAGCGTAACAGTTTTATTTTAAGTTTTGGAAGAGCGAAAATGGACAATCTTTTTTGTACCATAAATAAGTAACAAAAATATAGAGTACTTTGTGAATTCAATCTTATAAATTAAAGAATTTAATTTAATTAAAATTTAATTCGACGAACATCGTTTTATATTCAATTTTTACACCATTTATATCCTTATTTGAATAATGTAGAAACAGTTTTATAAAATAATTTTATTTCTTTCTTAATTATTATTTACTTAATAATGAAATTAAAAAAATATAGATGAATATTAATGAATGGTCTATTAAATAATATGTCTCTTATTTGATGTATGGTATATTAAAAGGCATACTACCTATCACAATTTTATGAGAGGTTTGACTATAATTATTTAATATTTATTTATTTATATATATAATACAATTTAAATAAATTATATTGATACGAAAATAATATAGCTTTATTGCAAACCAATAATATATCAATATACTAAAAATAAGCTTTTAATAATAATAATAATAATAGGACATATTAAATAATCAACATGCAATTACTACTTATACCCACAATGACACAACAACACAGAAAGCACATTAATAAAACGGATCTATATATAAAAATATATTATATATTATTTCTCAAGGAAAATAGTTTTATTTTTATTTTTTTTTAGTTTATTTAATTTTATTTTATTCTCATTAAACTTTTATTTTATTATTGTGTTAATAAAAATTATTGCCATGCTAAATTTCCATTTTTGTGTTAGCTTTTCAAATTCGCTAAAACTACTTTACTCAGAGTGTGAACATGCAAAGAATCGAACGAATTAATATTGGAAATAATTATATTAACTTTATTGTTATAATTATTAATTTTTGGATAAAAATTAATTTCAATTTTTTGCTTAATTTATAATATACATATTATAAGATTAAAAATATTTTACATAATCGTGGCATATTAATATTTTATATATTATATACCATGATCTGGAAAATTGTATATAACAAAAATTAAATAAATAATTATTTATAAAATATAGAAGCCATACATTTACAAGAGTATATATATATTATATAAAATAATTAATTTGGTTTGTAAGGCATTTACTTAATTTAGTTGTTATTTCAATTGTCAGATTTGGTAATTTCTCTTGTAAAAGTTAAAATAATACTAATAATAATACTAATAATAAGTAGAATAAAATAATAAAATAAAAATCGTTAAAGGAATTTTCAAAATTAAAACTAATTTTTTGTGATTTTTTTGTTAAATTTAATTCTTAAATATAAAGTTTTCTTTTTATTATGTCAATTAAGTTTTTTTATTTTCAAATTTATTTATTATATCTGTAAAATAAATGAAAAACTACCTTTAACAAAGTTGTAAATTTAAATAAACTAACCTCAGACACAGGGAGAAGTTTCTATGTACTACAACTGACCTGTAGCACAAAGCCATTAGAGTGAATGTAACAAAAACAAAACCAACTACTGATACAAGTACACCAACTAAAAACACTGTATTTGAACCATGATAATTTTCTATTTTTTGTTTGTTAAATTTATAGTAAATATAGTTATTATAGCAATAAAAAAAAATTTAATTTTTTTTGATTATAGTTACGTGGTTGGTTTGAAGACACATAGAGTAGGTTGGTGTTTTATATTCATATTGGTTTTTCATGACGAAAATAAAAAGAAATTTAGAAAAAAGAGAAAAAATATGAAAATAAAATTAAGTTTATATTTTCAAAGAATATTATAATTTTAATTTTTTTAAGGTCGATGACAATGGTAATCGAAATTCGATTTTATCCATAATAATTTAATTATTTCGTTTTTATTTAAAATAAATAAAGTAAATTAATCTTACCTTATATTATATATATAAGTATTTATTTTTATGTATGAAAAAATGAATTAATAATATTAAAAGAAAATGTTTTGTTTATAAATATTTATGGATTTTAATGAGATGTAAAAACATGTGTACGCACAAAAACTAAAAAAACTTAGTGGGTGTAGTGGGTGGAGTGGGGTGCGAAACAATGATTGGGATAAAATGTTTTATCTCATTTAAATAAATAATCCTGTAGGTAAATAAATAATAAATTAAACATAAATAAAAATCATTTAATACAATTATATAAATACTTGATTTTATGTTACCTTAATTCTAAATAGCGGGGCGAATGAAACAATATTTTTCCCAGAAAATCATAAAATAAATAATCCATTTTTACGATTTAACAAAATTTAATTAATTAATAGATAGAGAAGCAGCGCACCTTACACACCCTTTTTAACTGTCAACAGTATGTTCGAATATTCACAATCAAAGGTAAATTTTTGTTTACCTGTATGAAATCCTATAATAAATTACTAATATTGTGGGTGGGTGGTATGAGTTTAATTTGATTAGAAAGTTTTAAGAAATATAAATATTTTGATATGATATAAAAAGTCCTCCAAAATTTTAATTTGTTGGATATACAAAATTATACATACATACACATTACACTCAGGATAAAATTAAATAACTTTTTATTAGTTAAATAATTTTTAAGATTAAATAAAACGCGCTCTTAGGCATAATTTAAATATTGAATTAAAGGAGATACTCGTATTCAAAGTAATTCGAAACGAAATATTCTAGACTATTTTATTAGTATAGCAAGACGACAATCAATCGAAAACGAAATAATAGACAAGTAGTTACTATTCTCCGAAAACACAAGCGACCGACAAACAATTTCTATGATATGATTATCGTGTTGATAACGACAGCATAAAATTTTTATAATTAGGCCAGTTTTTAACGATAACAATTTAGTCAAAAATTTAACACAATTCGGGGTGAATAAGGGATCAAATAAAGATAACGTACAGCTGTTTAAAACAAGGAATACAATTACAATTAGGAATACTAAGAAGCGAGACGGTAGGATTGTAGCGATAAGATGCGGATTTTTATTCTCCAGTAAAGCTGCGGGAAGGATTTAAAAAAAAAAATATAAACATGTATTAAATGTCTAATCAATTTTGGTAAAGCGAGAGTTTGAGCTGGACTGCTTCACGTAAACTACTAACGACCATTGAATCATAAAGTAATTAGATAGAATATACAAAATCGATAAATCCTCTTTCGATTGAGATTGTTCAGATTTTTCTAAAATGGTCGAGTTTCAAAGGGAGACCCAAGTACAAAGAGTACCAGGTTTTTAAACAGACTTTTCAAAATGAAATTTTTCGATATAACATAATATTATAAAGTTTTTACTGAAGTTCTAAATATCGTGAGCTAGAGCCATTTATCGATCAGTTTTGATGAAATTTGATATACGATTTTTTAAAATTGATACCGGGTAAAGTTATGGAATAGTCCTGTAATATCGCGAACTAGATCGTTATTCATCGTTTTCAAAATGGAATTCTTAAATCAATTTTGGGTAAAGCTTACTTTTAACTTTACTTCTTTATCCATATCAATATAGGTTAAGGAATGGCCCAGTTATGCTCTAGTTGACCATTTTTCAAAATTTAATATAAAAAACATTTAAAATCCTATCTCGGACCTACTCACCAAACCGATCAATAAAAAGCCAAGTTTCGCGCCATTTGACTGTATTTAAAAAATTCATTCAGAAATCATCGTTTTATAGGGAAATTAATTCGCCATATTCCAGAGCTCCATCGCGAATTTGTTTCAAAAGCCTAAATAACTACATTGCATCAGTTATATATTGCTGGAGTAAATCGAAGCATGTCATCTAGATGCTCTAGGTCCTTTTACCATAAGACTTCAAAAACCGAATAATAGAGAGAAAACAACCCAATATAACGCAAACTCAGGAGAGGTGAAGTAAATATTATAGAATTTTCGTTTTTGCTCAAAATACTAAACAAAAGATTGTGGTAATTTCTAGATAAAGTGAAAAATATATTAATTAATGTAATCTTCGGAATTCGGAGTGAACCAGCTAAAATTTCGAATTTATATGCAAATGACATTTGTAGCATTGCCGATTTAGCTGTGGCATAAACGCAGCAAATGTCAGTTTACGAAAATTGTGCAAAGTAAAAAACAATTTAAACAGAGCAAAACTTGGCTCGGTGGTGTTCAACTCTGCTCACTCGATAAATTTCTTGTTTTAATAATGGCCCGAATGTAAAAGTGAGACACATCAGCTAAAATAGAGAAATTCGCGCCTTTCAGGTAAATTCAGGTTAAAATGAAACATTTGTGGTATATTAATTCAAATATACAAAATCATGTCTTTCCATCGTAAAAGAAATCCGGTTATTACTTCATACAAAGTCAACAACGAAGTACTGCAAAGAGTCAATGAGATTATAGACTTGGGTGTTACATTTGTCGAAAACGCCAGTTTCAATAGGCATATTGAAAATTGTATTGCGAAAGCGAATGCCATGTTCAGATTTGTTAAAAGATGGACAGGTGAATTTAAGGATATTCAAACCTTATGTCCATTCTATTTCGCTTATGTTCGATCAAAACTGGAATACGCTGTAACGGTCTGGAACCCATATTATGCTGTACACATAAAAAGAATTGAAAGCATTCAAAAGAAGTTCCTGATTTTTTCATTAAAGAAAAGTGACTGGGATTACGACCACAACTTACCATTCCATGAAAATGTGGCTCGCTTACCTCCGTACACAACAAGATGCACTTGAACACCATTCCACCAACTATGGAGAAAACAACCCCATTAATAGGATGTCTAAATCTTTCAACTTAATCGACGACCTATTTGACTTCAACTTATCAAAGGACAACTTTAAAAATATCCTTAAAGATTTTTTTCTAAATTTTTAATTGTTTAAACCAAAATTTGGTTTATATTTTTCTGTTTCTGTTCTAAAGTTTTTTGTTGTAATATAATTTTAACTATAACTGTAAATAATCTGAAATCATACATGTATATTACAAAATAGATTTCTTTAAATAAATAAATAAATTCAAAAGTAAAAAAAAATGTGTAAAACTAATTACAATTGTTCTCATCTCATATTTCTGCGAAATATTCTAAAAGTTTCGTTTCTGACACCAATATCTTGATAATTTCTAACAATTTTTATTTTTTGATTAATTTTCTGTAATAAAAATCTATGAATAAAAATAAATAATGATTTGTTCCCAACGATTTTGGTTATATGCATTTCGATTCAGAGAATCCGGTGAATATACCCTTTGTCATTTTACAATGAATACGAAACAAGGACTTAACTTTATCCACTATACCTACAATAAGGAAAAGGTACGAGAAGCACTTCGGTGCTTCCATTCTATATTTGTAATACTTTCAACAGGAGAGAGAGAGAGAGAGGGAGAGAGAGATCCAATATAAAATATTATTACACTGAAACAATTTTTTTCAGTACAAAATACTAAGAAACCGAAAAGAGGAGAGTATACATATTAAAATTACGTTAGAGTGACAAAGGCAAACAAATGTTGCCATAAACAGTATAGAGTTTTATACTTTTTATGGCAACATTTTCCTCAGTAAATTTTACTGAAATTTTTTTTTTGTTGCTTTCTAACAAGTAAATGATTTATATTTTTATCTCGTATTAATTTTACTGAAAAAAAATTGTTTCACTGTGGAATTCACGCATATGCTTTAAACCGGTGTTAGCTTTCTTTTTTACTAGAGAATTGGCAACATTAAATATTTTAAACTACTAAAACAAAGCGATACGCTTTTCAAGGAAACATTTTTGTGAATCGATGAATTGTGTTTTCGATGAATTACGTTTTCGGTTAACTGTAATTTTTGGCTAGTTTTCGGTGAATGGTCGATTATTCGTAAAGTTAAAACTACATTTTGCGAACTTTAGATTTATTTGCCGACTTACTTTTATAGTTTTTTTGGAATTATGTTCATTGATTAAAATAAAAAGCTTCAGCAATGTTATTTTAATGTGATCACGTTTAATGAAATATACATTTGAAATTAGGAGTAGGCTTTCATTAGGTCTGATTACTAAAAGAAAATATATATGTGTAGTAGTATCTAATTTGAATATAAAATGAAATCATATAATTGCCGAAACTTATTTTATTTACCCGACACACAAAAGAAGTAAGTTTTTAATTTTTGATGTTGCTAATGAATTGCTAGAACAGAAATGAGGAAAGATAATTATAAATCATGAAAAATCATTTCTATTTGCCTTCGAGCGAATTCCTCTACGAGGGGGTAGTATTTTTGGGACGAAGAAGATGAAAAAATATTGTACAAAAATTAGAATAATTTTTATGTTTCCATATAAACATATTTTTAATTGAATAATCATAATTTTTTTTGCTCGTAGTACTAAAAATATATAATAATTAAAATTTATATTTTGTTGTATGTAGATCGAAGTGCTCAAACAATATTGTTGGTATATAATAAAATGAAGGAGATTGAAAATACAGGATTTACTTTTTGCATGGCTATTTTAAGCACACACGCACACACATAATCTTATAAAATAAATTAAAATAATATGTTATTAACGGATAAATAAAAAATAATAATAGAATTATTACATATTTATATAATTTTTATTTATAGTAAATAAAAATAAGAGAAATGTTCTAATGAAATGTGAAATCTGACAAGAAAATATAAAACGAAACAAAAAAATATAAATCCTTAAAATAGGATTTCTTGTGTTACTATTTTTATTATTATTTTCTTTTATTTTACTTTTTTCTGCTATTTATGGTATTAAGAAAATAATAATATAAAAACATTTAGAGGTCAAAAACGCGTTTCAAGGTCAAAATTAGACAGACACTTGTAAAGATAATTCGGTGTTCCGACAATTTTTCCTAAAGCCATATAATTATACAAACTATATATGACATACACAATAAAAGATTATTTATGTACATCAGAAAATAACACACATCACATAAAATTTAGAGGCGCAACTACACACAAATCACACAAATCTACATACATTTAATTTATTATTATTTTATTTTATTTTTATTTGTTTGCTAAAAATTAAGTATACCATTTTCTGTTATACATATATCATTTATCAGCATAAGTAGTACATAAATAAAATTTATTCTCGCTGATTTTAACGAACTTCCGAGACGGCAAACATATTATACATCTTACATCTATTTATATTAAGTATTTAAATAGACCCATTTGTTATAATAAAAAAATAAAATAAAACAATATTTTCATTCCAATATGTGTAATTATGAACATCTTTCGAATAATTTAAAGCATTAAACTTATAAACAATTCAAAATATATTGAATTAAATAATAATAAATAAAAATTAATCTTTTGTATTTGGATGTGTGTATAATAATATTCGAGTTTATTAGTCACGTCTTTAATGGCTTTGTGTAAACACAATTAATCACCCTGATTTTTGGCAAGTGTGGAATGAAATCTGTATTTGTACTGGAGGTGGATTGCAAAAAATTTTTGATTTATTTTTGTATTTCCTACGAGAATTTTAAAATTCACACTTAATTTGGTACAAAATATTCATTCAATGCACTCATTCTAATGTCCTTACATATATGCATAATATCTAATACCAAAAACAAAAAAAAAAAAATTAAGCACATAAAAGAATACTCATCCTTATTAGGTGAATTAATATTATATGAATAATAAAATAATACTGAAAAGGATTACACAAATATATTTATGTACAAAACATATATTTGGTATGTTTTGGATAAAACTCATCAATATGTATGAGTTACATTGTGAATAGCCTATAATAAATGTTCGTAATAATTTATTTTGATTTCCTTTTTGATTTTATAACTTATCTGTTTTATATTTTATTTTTATACATTACGAAATTGAATTCGATCGATCAATAAAAATATGTATAGATGTGTACATGTAAACATATAGCACTTAACAAGAAAAAGGCGATAAGTCAGAAACATTGTCTGATACAAGCAATCGTTTTGTCTTTGGGAAGGTGCTGCTGCTCTAGTGACTAAACAATCGGTTTTCCAAAATTGTTTAAATGTATAATTGTTATACAGCTTGTTCGGGTTAGGGGTGCTATTTCGTTACGGGGTGATTCCTTGGCTCATTGTTAGAAGAAAATCGTATGGGATGGGCATGGGCTTCTGAATCTTCATTTGGTTGAATGCCACGACAAACAAAATAATAACATTAAGTTTTATTTTTTGAAAGTTGAATTTTAAATTTTTTTTCTTAAAATGCTTGATTAACAATTTCTATGATATTTTAATAAAATCTCCAATACGTTATTTTCACCCACTTACAAGGATCTTTTTCTGGTTACTGACCGGAGTGCGATACATATTTGAATTGTGTTACACATGTAACATTTGTTGGTAAATATGTAGAAAGCCAAAAATTAAATGAAGTTGGAAATGTTTCTATCCAAAATTCTTTTATCTAAATGAAAATCAACGTATCTCTTTATCTGGTAACTTGTTATAAATGGCTGTTGAACAACACAGCTTTTGGCAATTTTATTTAGTTTTATTAGATTAATCTTAGAATAACAGGTTTAAGCAGACAACGGTATCTGGAAACAAAAGAAAATATTTTGTTTTTTGCTTTCTTTTAATCAAATACATATATAGTATATAGTACGTAATATAATTCGCACATCACATCCTGTTTTACTGAATTCTTTGTTATGTGGGGGGTGGGGAGTGGGTGGGGTTAGTTTTGAAGACACAAGATAGTCACTTGGATCTAATATAAAGCGTCAGTTGATTTTTCAACGGTTAATATTCTAACTCAGATTTTATTAATCCAGAGGGTGTAAAAATTTCTTGAGAATCACCTCGTAAAAGATTAGCAATTCAAATCCGAACTAATTTTTCGTGGTTTCCGAAACTTTTCATCCTGCACCTCACATTTTATATAGTTTTTTCTATAAGAAATGAGAGATCTAAACATTTGATCCATGGTTAAAACCTTCATTACCAAAGTTATTTCTGAAAAAAAATATTGATATATTCGATAACAATTGTCACCAGAAATGAACTGAACCCGAAACAAATGTGAAAGTAAAGATCTCAAAGCTTTGCAAATTTTTGTCTTAAAACCACTAGAAATGAACGAAATCGTTTCCATCCTTTGTAGATAATTCAAATAAAATAATAATAAGTTTAAATAAATTTAAGTTGACTATTCGTCATTCACTTATAAGATTACTAATTTATCTACTTAAACAATTCCAGTTTACCACCCGCGCTTTGATAGCTTCATGTCAGCGTGTATACTGACAGAATCATGCAGTGGTACAAAAAGTGTAAAGAATGAAATGGAATACAAAATATGTTGCATTCCAGCAAACAAGTACAGGTAACCCTTGTATAATACGACAGTTTTACTACACGGTTTTGCTATAACATGGTCGGCAAAATGCGCCATAAATCTTGCAAAACAAGGTACTTGTATAACACGGTTTTACTATAACACGGGAAAATTTCCTCCAATAAAAAGCCTGGGTTACAGCTGCGTTGTTTACTGATTGATTCGAAAACTGAGGACATCAAAAAAAAAAGTTGAGCCATCCGAACGTGGTAATAATTTATTTACCACCCAATACATCAATTATACAACCACAAGATCAGGATGTTATTGCAATATTTAAATCTTATTACATTTGTCTTACTTTTCAACACATCTTCACTCTTCAATACATCTACTTTTCGAATCTGAAATGAATATGTCGGTGCCAAAGGCTTGGAAAGAGTTTCATTATGAAATATGTGGACGTCATTGCGTTATCAATCAAAGAGTTGAAGTCTTCCACACTTAATGCGTGTTGGAAAGCTCTATGGCCCGCTGTCGTAATCGAAGCAAATGTCATACCACACAGTCAAAATAAACTAGACCAGATATTAGAAATGGCACATTCAATCGGTGGAGGAGAATTCGCGGATATGGCAACTAATGATTTGAAGGAACTGTTTTTTGTTGAAGAAATGAACGAAGATTTTAGTGTGCAATTTAAAAGATAATTAGATGCTTGTCTTCCTCTGTATCAAGAAATTTACAAAAAATTGCAAAAGGAATGCCTTCAATCACTTATAACAGATTTTTTTCGAAACATCTGAAAGAGAAAGCAACGGAGGACAAGCGACTTGGTTTGCAGACAAGCGTTTGCAGAATATTGAATTGGAAACAATTCGTTTTGAGGAAGTTTCTAGTGATGATGATGATATCCACCCAGTCCATAGTCATAGACGATGGTATTAATTTTTATTATTATTATGTTTATTGTCAGAAGAAAAATTATTTTTGGAGCATAACCTAATGTTTTGCATGAAGCTCTAGTCTCAGATTACATGGTTTTGTTTAGCACGGTGTTTTAATGGCACGTAATCACCGTGTTATACGAAGGTTACCTGCACTAAGAAGCGAAAGCAAAAACTGTGCGTGCAATGATGAGAATAACTATACTAGAATAGTCGGCGTTGCAATGCTACAGAGCTCGATAAAATTGCATCGTTTAATTAGTGGAGATCGCCGCTTCGTAGCTTTTTGGCTTTTGAATGCAACTCCCACCGATTAGAGGGAACATTTGACAAAATTTCGATTCATCTGCGGCAAAATTGCCGCATGTTTGGCAAATATCGAATGACAAAAAACTTGAATGGCAAATGCATTTTGAAGTGGCAGCCGGTTCATAAATATATGGATAAAAATCCTGGATTTTTATCCCTTCGTTTTAACCAATTACGTGAATTATACAAAAGTCATTCCTCTTTTCATACAAAAGAGTTGAAATAATTGAAAAAAATCTCGAATGTGGGATTTCCGGATTTTTATCCGTAGTTATGAACCGATTCTAATTATGAACTGTAATGCAGCAGCCTGCATTGTTCTTCGTCTCTTACCTCTCACGTTTGCAGCAAGAATTTTATTTGCGGCTTATATTGTATACTCACTAATAAAAACGAAGTAACAATAAAAAGTATGAAATTGATTTTTCAAAAATGAATCTGTGAGCAAATGTGATGAATTTTACATTGTGCTTTCAGAGCAGTAGGTAGTAGTACTGCTCAAGCATTTAATATTAAATTATTAAAAATAATTTTACATATTCACAAATAAGTGCCGCGCTTGAGTTTTGCGTGGAGGGAGTGCTGCTTGATTTTTGTTTGAACATGCAATGTGTGCGCCGGCTTTATTAGTCACACGATCACGCGATAAAGAAACGTGTTCTGGACTGCAGATATAAAGGCGATTCAATTGGTGGTCCAAGTTATATAAACATAAAAAGAAAGAAATAGATAAGTAGAAATTCTGACTTAAAATCGTACGACATTATGGTAAACACCATCCGATTTATTTGGAATTTTCATCCAACACATCCAACTTAATTTTATCGGACCGACATGCATACACTCGGATCGTCTGTAGCGCTCTTAACAAAACAACTGGAGTAAGAAATAATATTTTTATTGTTTTGTAATTGTCTATGACAAAATTTATTTTGATTTTAAGAGAACGGGGCGGAGCGAAGAGAGACAAAAACGTTGACATAGCGTTTCGTCATCATTTGGTGCAAGCGGCCTGTAGTTTAGGAGGCATGTTATAACTGAATTGAATATGTAACTCTGTTAATAACGATTAAGGAATTATAATTGAATTAGCCTGTAAATTGAGAAAAGCCATCGTGAAATATGAGGTTTAAAGGTTCCGTTTTCTATGCCTCCTAGATTTTTCTAAATTCCTTTGAAGAGCGCATAAACCTTCAAGCCCTTATAATTTTGGGGACTGTAGTTTCTCCATAGTTAAGCCAAAGAGATTGTATTTTTTCTAGTGCGGAACACTAATTGGCGCACTAGGACGGCAAATATAAATACTAGTTATCAAAATGCTAATTTTATAATAAAGTAAAAATATAAAATGTATAACTTTAAAATAAAAATTGTAATAAAATTAATTTTTGTTTAAAAATCAATTCAATAAAATTATAATTTTTTTTTTTTTTATATTTTCAATTATGCATATTAAACGTATTAATATAATTGAACAAAATAATAGTCATATGGATTTTTATTTTATTTTATTATAATTATTGTTTAATAATGAAATTAAAATATGAATATGTACTCGCATTCGATATACGTACATGCATGCATTGTGTAAAAATAAAATAAAGAAATAAATAAACGAATACACATTTTTTTTAATTAAAAAATATATACATACGAGTACATACATATTACATATATGTATTTTAATTTTTTATAGTATGATAAAATAAATAACACAGTCCCAAATAATAAATTGTAATATAAATGTTTGTGTATTTTTATTTCGCGAAACTTTTATTCAAAATCAGTTAAATAATTATTTTAAATAAACTGATTAAATAGAATTATTTATTCATTTTTTAAAATGAAAGTTTATGAACTTTGAATATAACGACGGGTTTTATATACTCTTTAATTATGTATGAATGTTGTGTGATACGTTTTTACTTTATGTAAAATTATTTGAAAACCCACGTACCCAATACCCAATATTTGAACACCCACGTACACAAATTTGTAGAAGGTTACTCGATACTCGCAAAACCTTTGTCGGACCTGTTGAGAAAACATGTGAGGTTTGCAATAGATTTGGAGCAGAGGAAGGCAATCGAACAGCTGAAGAGGATTTTGACGTGCTAACCTGTATTGAAATTATATGATGTAAACACGGAGACGGAACTACCAATCCAGTCGTGATGGTGATTCAGCAAGGTGTCATCACTTATAGAGTTTAACCCGCCCAGAATAATGATCGGGACTTATAACCGATATTCGAACTGTTGAAACTAGTTTTGTATGATATTTATATGTATGGTGGCTTTCGCTTCAAATTGATTATAGGTAATGAGAATGATACGTTGAACAAGAAACTAACGGTAGTTTACTTGTGGAAAACTCGATTATTGGGAATTTTGCATTTTGATATCCGGACACATTTTGTAATCGAACCTTGATTGCAGACGAATGAGGCAACATATGGCACCAATTTAAAAGCAGCGCAGCTCAGAATTTCATTAATAATGCAAAATAAGCAGAAAATTTGGAATCGGCGACAACAAATTTTCCCCATAAAAAAAAGTAAGGCTAGCCATCAGGGATTTTTGCAAAAAATGGAAATCGTTTTATTGTTGAAAATTCCATTTCAAATTGATTATAGGTAATGAGAATGATACGTCGAGCAAGAAACTAACGGTAGGTTACCTGTGGAAAGCTCGATTATTGGGAATTTTGTATTTTGATATCCGGACACATTTTGTAATCGAACCTTGATTGCAGACGAATGAGGCAACATATGGCCCCAATTTAAAAGCAGCGCAGCTCAGAATTTCATTAATAATGCAAAATGAGCAGAAAATTTGGAATCGGCGACAACAAATTTTTCCCGATAAAAAAAAGTAAGGCTAAACCATCAGGGATTTTTGCAAAAATGGAAATCGTTTTATTGTTGAAATTTCGCTTCAAATTGATTATAGGTAATGAGAATGATACGTCGAACAAGAAACTAACGGTAGTTTACTTGTGGAAAACTCGATTATTGGGAATTTTGCATTTTGATATCCGGACACATTTTGTAATCGAACCTTGATTGCAGACGAATGAGGCAACATATGGCACCAATTTAAAAGCAGCGCAGCTCAGAATTTCATTAATAATGCAAAATGAACAGAAAATTTGGAATCGGCGACATCAAATTTTCCCGATAAAAAAAGTAAGGCTAACTTACATCAGGGATTTTTGCAAAAAATGGAAATCGTTTTATTGATGAAATTTCGCTTCAAACTGATTATAGGTAATGAGAAAGATACGTCGAACAAGAAACTAACGGTAGGTTACTTGTGGAAAACTCGATTATTGGGAATTTTGCATTTTGATATCCAGACACATTTTGTAATCGAACCTTGATTGCAGACGAATGAGGCAACATATGGCACCAATTTAAAAGCAGCGCAGCTCAGAATTTCATTAATAATGCAAAATGAGCAGAAAATTTGGAATCGGCGACAACAAATTTTCCCGATAAAAAAAGTAATGCTAACCATCAGGGATTTTTGCAAAAAATGGAAATAGTTTTATTGTTGAAATTTCGCTTCAAATTGATTATAGGTAATGAGAATGATACGTCGAACAAGAAACTAACGGTAGGTTACTTGTGGAAAACTCGATTATTGGGAATTTTGCATTTTGATATCCGGACACATTTTGTAATCGAACCTTGATTGCAGACGAATGATCCAACATATGGCACCTATTTAAAAGCAGCGCAGCTCAGAATTTCATTAATAATGCAAAATGAGCAGAAAATTTGGAATCGGCGACAACAAATTTTCCCGATAAAAAAAGTAATGCTAACCATCAGGGATTTTTGCAAAAAATGGAAATAGTTTTATTGTTGAAATTTCGCTTCAAATTGATTATAGGTAATGAGAATGATACGTCGAACAAGAAACTAACGGTAGGTTACTTGTGGAAAACTCGATTATTGGGAATTTTGCATTTTGATATCCGGACACATTTTGTAATCGAACCTTGATTGCAGACGAATGAGGCAACATATGGCACCAATTTAAAAGCAGCGCAGCTCAGAATTTCATTAATAATGCAAAATGAGCAGAAAATTTGGAATCGGCGACAACAAATTTTCCCGATAAAAAAAGTAATGCTAACCATCAGGGATTTTTGCAAAAAATGGAAATCGTTTTATTGTTGAAAATTCCATTTCAAATTGATTATAGGTAATGAGAATGATACGTCGAGCAAGAAACTAACGGTAGGTTACCTGTGGAAAGCTCGATTATTGGGAATTTTGTATTTTGATATCCGGACACATTTTGTAATCGAACCTTGATTGCAGACGAATGAGGCAACATATGGCCCCAATTTAAAAGCAGCGCAGCTCAGAATTTCTTTAATAATGCAAAATGAGCAGAAAATTTGGAATCGGCGACAACAAATTTTTCCCGATAAAAAAAAGTAAGGCTAACCAACCATCAGGGATTTTTGCAAAAAATGGAAATCGTTTTATTGTTGAAATTTCGCTTCAAATTGATTATAGGTAATGAGAATGATACGTCGAACAAGAAACTAACGGTAGTTTACTTGTGGAAAACTCGATTATTGGGAATTTTGCATTTTGATATCCGGACATATTTTGTAATCGAACCTTGATTGCAGACGAATGAGGCAACATATGGCACCAATTTAAAAGCAGCGCAGCTCAGAATTTCATTAATAATGCAAAATGAGCAGAAAATTTGTAATCGGCGACAACAAATTTTCCCCGATAAAAAAAAGTAAGGCTAACCAACCATCAGGGATTTTTGCAAAAAATGGAAATCGTTTTATTGTTGAAATTTCGCTTCAAATTGATTATAGGTAATGAGAATGATACGTCGAACAAGAAACTAACGGTAGTTTACTTGTGGAAAACTCGATTATTGGGAGTTTTGCATTTTGATATCCGGACACATTTTGTAATCGAACCTTGATTGCAGACGAATGAGGCAACATATGGCACCAATTTAAAAGCAGCGCAGCTCAGAATTTCATTAATAATGCAAAATGAACAGAAAATTTGGAATCGGCGACAACAAATTTTCCCGATAAAAAAAGTAAGGCTAACTTACATCAGGGATTTTTGCAAAAAATGGAAATCGTTTTATTGATGAAATTTCGCTTCAAACTGATTATAGGTAATGAGAAAGATACGTCGAACAAGAAACTAACGGTAGGTTACTTGTGGAAAACTCGATTATTGGGAATTTTGCATTTTGATATCCGGACACATTTTGTAATCGAACCTTGATTGCAGACGAATGAGGCAACATATGGCACCAATTTAAAAGCAGCGCAGCTCAGAATTTCATTAATAATGCAAAATGAGCAGAAAATTTGGAATCGGCGACAACAAATTTTCCCCATAAAAAAAAGTAAGGCTAGCCATCAGGGATTTTTGCAAAAAATGGAAATCGTTTTATTGTTGAAAATTCCATTTCAAATTGATTATAGGTAATGAGAATGATACGTCGAGCAAGAAACTAACGGTAGGTTACCTGTGGAAAGCTCGATTATTGGGAATTTTGTATTTTGATATCCGGACACATTTTGTAATCGAACCTTGATTGCAGACGAATGAGGCAACATATGGCACCAATTTAAAAGCAGCGCAGCTCAGAATTTCATTAATAATGCAAAATGAGCAGAAAATTTGGAATCGGCGACAACAAATTTTCCCCATAAAAAAAAGTAAGGCTAGCCATCAGGGATTTTTGCAAAAAATGGAAATCGTTTTATTGTTGAAAATTCCATTTCAAATTGATTATAGGTAATGAGAATGATACGTCGAGCAAGAAACTAACGGTAGGTTACCTGTGGAAAGCTCGATTATTGGGAATTTTGTATTTTGATATCCGGACACATTTTGTAATCGAACCTTGATTGCAGACGAATGAGGCAACATATGGCCCCAATTTAAAAGCAGCGCAGCTCAGAATTTCATTAATAATGCAAAATGAGCAGAAAATTTGGAATCGGCGACAACAAATTTTTCCCGATAAAAAAAAGTAAGGTTAACCATCATCAGGGATTTTTGCAAAAAATGGAAATCGTTTTATTGTTGAAATTTCGCTTCAAATTGATTATAGGTAATGAGAATGATACGTCGAACAAGAAACTAACGGTAGGTTACTTGTGGAAAACTCGATTATTGGGAATTTTGCATTTTGATATCCGGACATATTTTGTAATCGAACCTTGATTGCAGACGAATGAGGCAACATATGGCACCAATTTAAAAGCAGCGCAGCTCAGAATTTCATTAATAATGCAAAATGAGCAGAAAATTTGGAATCGGCGACAACAAATTTTCCCCGATAAAAAAAAGTAAGGCTAACCAACCATCAGGGATTTTTGCAAAAAATGGAAATCGTTTTATTGTTGAAATTTCGCTTCAAATTGATTATAGGTAATGAGAATGATACGTCGAACAAGAAACTAACGGTAGTTTACTTGTGGAAAACTCGATTATTGGGAGTTTTGCATTTTGATATCCGGACACATTTTGTAATCGAACCTTGATTGCAGACGAATGATCCAACATATGGCACCAATTTAAAAGCAGCGCAGCTCAGAATTTCATTAATAATGCAAAATGAGCAGAAAATTTGGAATCGGCGACAACAAATTTTTCCCGATAAAAAAAAGTAAGGCTACCAGTAAGGCAGACGAATGAGGCAACATATGGCACCAATTTAAAAGCAGCGCAGCTCAGAATTTCATTAATAATGCAAAATGAGCAGAACATTTGGAATCGGCGACAACAAACATCAGGGATTTTTGCAAAAAATGGAAATCGTTTTATTGTTGAAATTTCGCTTCAAATTGATTATAGGTAATGAGAATGATACGTCGAACAAGAAACTAACGGTAGTTTACTTGTGGAAAACTCGATTATTGGGAATTTTGCATTTTGATATCCGGACACATTTTGTAATCGAACCTTGATTGCAGACGAATGAGGCAACATATGGCCCCAATTTAAAAGCAGCGCAGCTCAGAATTTCATTAATAATGCAAAATGAGCAGAAAATTTGGAATCGGCGACAACAAATTTTTCCCGATAAAAAAAAGTAAGGTTAACCATCATCAGGGATTTTTGCAAAAAATGGAAATCGTTTTATTGTTGAAATTTCGCTTCAAATTGATTATAGGTAATGAGAATGATACGTCGAACAAGAAACTAACGGTAGGTTACTTGTGGAAAACTCGATTATTGGGAATTTTGCATTTTGATATCCGGACACATTTTGTAATCGAACCTTGATTGCAGACGAATGAGGCAACATATGGCACCAATTTAAAAGCAGCGCAGCTCAGAATTTCATTAATAATGCAAAATGAGCAGAAAATTTGAAATCGGCGACAACAAATTTTTCCCGATAAAAAAAGTAAGGTTAACACATCAGGGATTTTTGCAAAAAATGGAAATCGTTTTATTGTTGAAATTTCGCTTCAAATTGATTATAGGTAATGAGAAAGATACGTCGAACAAGAAACTAACGGTAGTTTACTTGTGGAAAACTCGATTATTGGGAGTTTTGCATTTTGATATCCGGACACATTTTGTAATCGAACCTTGATTGCAGACGAATGATCCAACATATGGCACCAATTTAAAAGCAGCGCAGCTCAGAATTTCATTAATAATGCAAAATGAGCAGAAAATTTGGAATCGGCGACAACAAATTTTTCCCGATAAAAAAAAGTAAGGTTAACCATCATCAGGGATTTTTGCAAAAAATGGAAATCGTTTTATTGTTGAAATTTCGCTTCAAATTGATTATAGGTAATGAGAATGATACGTCGAACAAGAAACTAACGGTAGGTTACTTGTGGAAAACTCGATTATTGGGAATTTTGCATTTTGATATCCGGACACATTTTGTAATCGAACCTTGATTGCAGAAAATTTGGAATCGGCGACAACAAATTTTTCCCGATAAAAAAAAGTAAGGTTAACCATCATCAGGGATTTTTGCAAAAAATGAAAATCGTTTTATTGTTGAAATTTCGCTTCAAATTGATTATAGGTAATGAGAATGATACGTCGAACAAGAAACTAACGGTAGGTTACTTGTGGAAAATTCGATTATTGGGAATTTTGCATTTTGATATCCGGACACATTTTGTAATCGAACCTTGATTGCAGACGAATGAGGCAACATGTGGCACCAATTTAAAAGCAGCGCAGCTCAGAATTTCATTAATAATGCAAAATGAGCAGAAAATTTGGAATCGGCGACAACAAATTTTTCCCGATAAAAAAAAGTAAGGCTAACCAACCATCAGGGATTTTTGCAAAAAATGGAAATCGTTTTATTGATGAAATTTCGCTTCAAATTGATTATAGGTAATGAGAAAGATACCACAAACAAGAAACTAACGGTAGGTTACTTGTGGAAAACTCAATTATTGGGAATTTTGCATTTTGATATCCGGACACATTTTGTAATCGAACCTTGATTGCAGACGAATGAGGCAACATATGGCACCAATTTAAAAGCAGCGCAGCTCAGAATTTCATTAATAATGCAAAATGAGCAGAAAATTTGGAATCGGCGACAACAAATTTTTCCCGATAAAAAAAAGTAAGGTTCATCAGGGATTTTTGCAAAAAATGGAAATCGTTTTATTGTTGAAATTTCGCTTCAAATTGATTATAGGTAATGAGAATGATACGTCGAACAAGAAACTAACTAATGTGTGTGGTTGTACCGAGGAGGATGTAAAATGAAGTTATTAAGACATATCACGAACAAGGGCACATTTCAATTTTATGCAAAATGTATTTTGAAATTTAAATTTCCTAGGTAAGATTGATTGAGTAGTCATGATTTCGGCTAGCAAAATGCTTGCTTGCTAGCCGATCGAGTATCTACTTCATTGTGGCCATCAAAGGGATACAGTTTATCAATACTAGAAAAATCGCTGCAAAATATCTTGGACCCTATGAGATCGTACGGGTCAATAGACGAGACCGATACGAAAAGTGAAGAAAGTTCGCCAAGGAGAGGGGCCTAAACTTACGTCAAGATCTGCCGAGTACATAAAGCTTTATTTTACCGGGTTTTCTGACGTTGAGACTGAGAGTGATAGTGTGGATGGTGAATGCTTCACCGGGACGGTTCAGAGCAGGACGGCCGAGTCGGATGAAATAATAGAGATGTGATCACACATATTAAATATCTTTTTCATCCCGCTATTTGAATTTGTTAATACATATATGTATGTAGGTATTAGCTGCATTTTAATTATCGTAAGAGATTTATAAACTCGACTTATATATATATATATATATATATATATATATATATATATATATATATATATATATATATATATATATATATATATATATATATATATATGTATATATATATATATATATACCTATATATATATAAATATATATATATATATATATATATATATATATTTATATATATATATATATATATATATATATATATATATATATATATATGGGGAATTCTTTTTCAAACCGGCCACCCCCTCTGCCCATTTCAATTTTGGAGGAAAAAAAAATTTGAGCACACGAAAAAATTCGGCAAGAAGTCTAGTTTTTGATACCGTTAGGTGTTTTAAAAAGAAAACAAATTCTAACCTCAAAAAAACTGTTTAAAGTGGGGTATCTCGAAATAAAAAGCCATTTTTTGGACAAAATTTTTCGAAAAAATTATAATTTCTCAATAATTTTGACCAAATTACTCACTTAAAGTATTTTGGGGATCGCTGAACAAGAATCCGATATCAGTTTCTACATTTTCCGACATCATTTCGGGAAATGATTATGAGAAAATATTTGTCCACCATTTTGGAAACGCAATCTGGAATTTGAAATTAAGGTCCGCCATCTTGCATCCGCCATTTTGAATGTAGATTCTGATACCGGATTCTTGTTCAGCGATCCCCAAAATACTTTTAATGAGTAATTTGGTCAAAATTATTGAGAAATTATAATTTTTTCGAACATTTTTGTCTAAAAAATGGCTTTTTATTTCGAGATACCCCACTTTAAACAGTTTTTTTGAGGTTAGAATTTGTTTTCTTTTTAAAACACCTAACGGTATCAAAAACTAGACTTCTTGCCGAATTTTTTCATGTGCTCAAAAATTTTTTTCCTCCAAAATTGAAATGGGCAGAGGGGGTGGCCGGTTTGAAAAAGAATTCCCCATATATTTATATATATATATATATATATATATATATATATATATACATATATAAATATATATATATATATATATATATATATATATCCCTTTAGTGATTTACTAACACAATTGTGCGGGTAGGGCAAAAGTGCCATGTCAAAAATTTAGTTTTGTATGTTTTTTGAACCAACTTACACATTTGTGAATTCCCCTTTAACTTATTTTCGTCCGAAAAAAATACTATATCTATACACACAATTGTGTTGGTTTTACTTCAAATCAAGCGAAATTTTTTATCAACAACGCCATTACATACTATGGTTTTTTATTCACACATTTGTGTGGGTTGGAGTAAAACTAAGCCAATTTTTTTGTTTTCTTGGTTGAAAAAGGGATATAAGCTCTATTTGTTATACCAAATAAATTTTGGTGAACAAAATCAATAAAATGTGGTGTGCGTCAATACGTTCGTATATACTCGTAGCAAAGGGGCTTTAGAAATGGCATACTAATAATAATAATAATAATAAATAATTATAAATAAAAAACAAGACATGTTTACATTTAAAAAAATAAAATATGAAAAGTATGTATTACCAAGTATTACTCAATACATTACATATGTTGTACTCGCATACTAGACCAGAAAAAAAATCAATTTTTTTAAAAATATCTGCGGTTTATATATAAAATATATTTTTATAATATTATATTTATATTTTATAGCGTTTTATGTTTTCGTTGTACAATAATTAATTTTTTAATTTACGTTGGTATTCAATTACAAATGAATGGCTTTATTGGTTAATATAAAAAAAATATTAATCAATTTTATCCAGGTTTTCCAGGCGAAGTACGAATGAAACTCATCATACCATACCATATGCGGCAAAGGTCATCCTAAATTATGATGTGTTGTTAAACACGTATGGAAAATGATCTATTGCTGAACTTGTGTTAAAGCAGTATGTTAAATTAAAAAAAGAAACAGACAGACATTTCTCAAAGTATGTATAAAATTGTACTAAAATTGGCTGGGTAAGGAAATGAAATTGCTTATGCGAATGGTAAGGCGAAGAAACAAACTTTGTTAGCCAATTATTAATGTATTTGTGCAAGCTGCATGGATAAGATGAACAATAAATGGGCGTTTAAAATAATTGCTGGTGTTATATCAATAGACATTAAGATTAGAGAAAAATCTGTTAAAAGTAACACTAAGAAGAATCACTTGATCGCGAACTGGCAACAGGTAATGTTCCGGGCGATATTCAAGAGGTGTTAAGTAAGAATGCGCAGAATTTTAGAATGAAGGAGGAGTGTAGAAATCTGTAGCAACGTGACTGGGAAACCTTGACTAATGGAAGATACACGTAAGAATTATTTTTAGTTAGATTCCAAATATAATAGACTGAAATGTGGGATTGCGGGAAAAGTGTACAAATACCTGCCCATGTAATATTTCAATATTATTTATATCACTACCAGAGTCTGTATTGAATGCCCCCAATCACACAGGGTCTATCAAACGCGGATGTAATAAATCTGATAGATAAAACTAAGTTGGTCAGAAACGTTTTTTCACGGACATTTTGTCCGTGAGGTTATTAATTATATACATTTCTGTTCCCGAAAACTTATTGTGAATTCATGTAATACATTTGAATCTCTTACAGCAAGACACCAAAATCCAGTGGCAAGACGAAAACAATAATAAAGAAAAAGTTGACGATAATTTGGGGTATAAGACGAAAGAACTTTTGTGAAATTGTTAGCGCTTCAATGTGGTACTTGAGTTATATTCCACAAAATTTCGACAACAATATGTTATCATGATTTATTTACATTTTTCTAACTTGTTTAAACGTAATTGATAATGCAGTAAATCCTATAATTTCCTGAATATCTTGTCGTGAGCCTTTTGGTTAGTTAGTAAATTTCTTACCGTCGAAAGAAGCTCGATATAAAAGTTAAGTAACGCAGTTAAACCGTAATAAAACAATTGACTAATATTAATTAATGAAATTTAATACCAAGTGCCTAGAATTGAAACCAGTCCTGAGTTCTGAGAAACTATGGAATAAATTGTGTCGTTTTCTTTTCCTTTTGTGTAAATGTATAATATAAAACACAAAATTTAAGCTCGCTAGAAAAATTAGGTACGTGTAACATTATCCTCAATGTTATCAACAATCATAATCTGATTATAGTGATATACTAGAGTTAGTTAAAATTAAAATGAACGCTAATTTATGTTTTGAAAAAAATTATAAGTGACTAGGAGCGAATTATAAGGCGAATATTGCGTGTGGTGAGCTAGCTTATTTGGGTTTAGCCGCACGTTCCTTGAGACGCAGATACAGAGGCCATGACCGAAGAAATTTCGTTCATATTCGGTGTATTCCTTTATGAAACATTATTTCGCTTTTATATTTAACGTTTCTCTAACGAAAAATGGGACTCAAATGATTTTTTGACAAAATTCAAAAATGAGTTTGCGATAATGTTCTAGAAAATGGCTAATAGGTATGGAATTTAGCCATTTTTAAACAGATTTTGTTGAAATTCGATACGTGCGATGGAAATGTATTTCTAAAATGATTTTTTTGATGAAGTTCTAAAATATGGCCATCAAACTAGGCCATTAGAAACCGATTTAGTTGAAATTTGACATGTGGGTGGTCCTAAATGGGATTCAAAAAATGTGTTTTTGATAAAGTTCTGAATAAGGTGGATAGGGATGAATCCTGGCCATTTCTTAACCAATTATGTCGAAAATAGACGTGTGGGATTTTAAATGGAATTTTAAAATGATGTTTGATAAAGTGCTGAAATATTGTCATAAGGGTGGAACTGGCAATTTCTTAATCGATTATGTTGAAATTCGTCACGTGCGATGGAAATGGGGTTCTTAAATAATTCTTTGAGGTACAAAATCTTGCATAACAAAATGGTGCATTGATTTTTCTGTTTAGTAGGTGTCCTTAATAGATTCTATATAATCCGCCTCCTACGTATTATGTTTGTTTTTATGTTAAAATATATGTTATTAGTCGGCCGGCCCGAATCAATCAAATCAATATTTTTTTCAAAATTAAGACTTTAGAACTAGAAGAAAAGAAAACTGGGATTTCGAAAACCGAGATTTGGATTTTGAAAAAGGGATTTTGAAACCGGAATTTAGAAAACCGGGATTTTGAAACCGGGATTTGAAAACCGGGATTTCGTAGTACAACCCCGATATTTCATATAGATTTATCTAACTTATTGAACACCCCTCGTATATTGCAAATGATTCACTAAATGTTTCCTAAATAAAGCGATTGTGGGGATATATGGGGATGTAACTTGACAATATTTCGAAAATTGACCACAATGACGGTCAAATCTAACTCTATTGTGAAGTAATTCTGGTGGAGGGAGATGCAAATATTATTGCTAAATCACCTTCTTCTTTCGATAGCTCATTTTCTCGGAAATCCTTGACTGGTCTGACGGTCTTGGCCAATCTAATTTCGCATTAATGCCACTATGACCATTTAAATGACCATAATTTAATATGTTTTTAATGTAAAGCTCTAAACCGACATCAACGAGAAATCATGATAAGCCAGGTGCCAGGTTATTTTGAAATTTTAACTTTAAAAAGGAAATATCCTTCCCTTCTTTAAAATTTTGTAGATTAAAACGTTCTATTTCAAAAATCATTCCAAATTGATGAATGAAGTTTATTACTTTTGTAATATTCGATTGGGGTCCGGCTGGTTTACCAGATACAATCTGCATTATCGATATTATTCTCCTTCAGCTGAAAACTTTCGGCTAACTTTAATAAGGTGGTTCATAAAGTTTCAAACACGCGGCTAAATAAATTTTTAATCAGTTCTAGGAATTCCTAAAACTAGCCTATTTGTGAAAATTTTTGGATAAAGCAATACAACTTAGAGTAAGTGATGAAATTATTATTAAAAAATAGAATGAAATAAAAATTCATTAAGGATTTGCTCCCAGTAAGCTTCGATTCAGACCCACTTGATTTGTTCTCATTTTTTAAGGAGACTACATAGCTATATCTTGTAAATTTATTCTAAATGCTAAACTAGGCTCCTAACTGTCGGCCAAAAAATATTAATCCCAATGATTTTGTATAGTCCCAGCAATTCAGTGCCTAGGTACTAAATTACAATTTATGGGTAACTGTACATAATTGGGTAAGTTTATTAAAATATATAAAATAAATATGACCAAATAATTAATAAATAATTGTCGACAGTGTGTTGAATAATAAAATATATAATATATATAAAAAAAAATATTATTCCATGAAAACGAATAAAATAAATAAATTTATGTATATAATAATATTATAATAAATAAATAAATGGAACGACAATCATTAACAGAATATATAATTTAGCACCACACACAATATAAATATTATAATATGTATTTGTTTATCAACAGAAAATAAATATGCATTCACTTTTAACCCTTTCAATCCAATAAATTATTATTGTGTTATTTGCTTGTTGATAACAAGTTGGTTGTTTCCAATGATTGAAAAGGTTATTATTGTAAATTATGTTTGACGCGATAAAGATTAAACAATTTTTTTGTCGCGTGAATTAAATTTAATGTTTAAGCGCCAAACATACAAAAAAAAAATTATTTTTAAATAAATAAATTAACATAATCACTAAAATATATAATTTTTGTTTGGTTTCGGATTCAACAAAACTTGGTCGAATCATAAAAAAAAATAAATAAAAATTATGTATATTTATGATTTTTATGTAATCTATGTTGGTTTATAATAATATAGTGTTGTACTCTGTATTATAGTGTTTTCGGTATTTTGATTAAAATTACTCTACCTGTAACAAACTGCCATTAATGCAAAACTAATGAAGACACATTTGACTATTACCACTAAAATGATGACCATTGTTAGTGTGCTGATTTTTTCTTTAACACCATCGCCTGGAAATTTATTTGTAGAAAAAAATTTTTGGATTGTTTTTATTCAATGTGTAACAAAAGCCCCCGAAAAAATGTTTTAAATTTTTTTTTTTTTATTTTTAAATGTGCGGGATGAGCGAGGTACGAAAGGGTAATTTTTATAATCAAAAACTTTTGTTACACATTTTAAAAATTTGAAAATAATACCAATGAAGTTATTTTGTTTTTTTAAATTTTAAAAATCATAGTCATCAAAATTATTGGATAATTTTTCGTTAAATAAATATTTTCTCTACAATTAAGACCATTTCGTAGCAGAAAAAATAAATTTAAATTAACTCGATATTCGTCTAAATCGGTACAGGTCCACTAGCGATTTCATGCATTTAGTAGTTTTGTATCGAAAATTTCATGCAATTTATGCGTTGTTTCGGTCATACAAGTGACGTCCTATAGAGCAGTGCTTCCCAATTGGTTTGATACGTGGGCCGTTAAATCTTCTAAGTTAACGAACTTAAATATAATTGCTTATTGCACTAAAAACTCATCTCCTTTACTTACCTTAATTAATATTTTGTTTTTAATTTTATTTACAGTTACTTTGTAGAAAAAAAAAATTAGTTTGATTTCAAACTCATAGTTTTAAAATAAAAATTTTAGAAATGTAAGTGATCATTTCTAAAAATTAGTTTCTTAGTTTCCAGAAATAGTTTCATCATTTAAATTTAAAAATATGTAAATAAATAAATAGCAATTTAAAAATCTTTGATTTTGCATACTTTCAAATTTCCTTAGGGATACGATTTAAGGTGTTACTCCACCTTAAATAGCGGGTAAAATCCTTGATTTGCAATGATACCATAATACCGTAATAGTGCCTTAAAAAATATTTAAAACCATTGAAACTAATTGTCGTCAAAGGAATGGAATCAGTTAGGGCTAGAAAAATAGCCAAATTCTCTAGTCGAAAAAGTTATTATTGCAGATTGGGGGGTATATTAACCGGCAAGTATCAAACCTAATATAGTCGGTAACTTAGAAATTGGAAACTGTTAATTGTTATAACCAACTTTTGTTTTGCATATGATGTATGGTCTCTTTGAGCCCGGCTTGACCCTGTCTTGCACACAAAATTAAAAACTGATAATTTTGAATAAAATTTTATAAAAGACTCCTTAACTTCAAAGTCTAGTTACCAATTCGAATCTGGATCTCAGCAGTCCAGCTATGCTGATGATCTTATTGTAACTGTTTCTATTTTTGTTTATTAGAATTATATTGGATCCCAAATTATTATGACATTCTAATGTGGAGAATACACTTCAAAAACAAAAGCTGTTTTCTGGCAACGTTGCAGAGCTTTTGGTAAATCATCAGAGTCCCGGAAGTATAGTACTTCTAACTAACTTACGAGTCCATTGTTTGAAGCCGGGAGTTAATCGCAATTGCACTGCAAATACCGCTTGTGGGGTTATTACTGGCGCTTTGTCTTCGACTTAACTTACTGCCATTGGATTCAGTATTTTTCTACCTCAGCTGAAATCACTTATTTAACAAGTTCAGCTTGTTTTGCTTATAGAATAAAGTGGAGAGTGGCGTGGAATTAACGTGGCACACTATGGATCACTGGCTAATTCTTTTAAAGCACAAGCTCGGAAGGATCAGAATATTTGTCTGAGCCACTGCCTTGAGTTTTCAGCCCTAGTACTTTGCAGCTTGGAATTTAATGAAAGAGGATTTTCCGCACTTTGCGCGGTTTTCGA
Source organism: Nephrotoma appendiculata (assembly GCA_947310385.1). NCBI lineage: Eukaryota > Metazoa > Arthropoda > Insecta > Diptera > Tipulidae > Nephrotoma > Nephrotoma appendiculata. The sequence goes on along the minus strand of OX371225.1, from coordinate 3,101,774 downwards.
GGTTACTGGATCTCTTGTACGCTATTAACATCTATCTCTAATAATTTTAATATAAGAAAGCTTTTAAGCGAAGATTCGGGAATCATTCTATTTTTAAAGTATACTCTATTATCGCAATGTAAGATTTTTAAATTTTTATTTATTTATATTATATAATGAAATTAATTAAATAATAAATGTTTAGTTTTTAAAATAGAATTTTCGGTATAAGCCGCGGCAGTTACACAAATTAATGGACATTTGCCATTAATTTAGTACAAATCTTTAAACTAGGAAGCAAGTGGCATACGTTTGTATTGCAAAATGTGTATTTATGTTACATTGCAAACATATTTTTTTTTTATATCAAACGGATCAAAGAAGCACTGTCCTAGAGCATAAAGCCATATACTATAATAACTTTATAAAAACGTCTCAATACGAATTAAAAAATGATTCGGTGCCGCAGATTTCCGTATATATTGTATGCAAGAAAATTTCTGTAATAAGACGTCTTTGAAATATAATATTATTTTAGTTTATGATTAAGCTTTTAAGAAAAGATTTAGATAAAATTCGTGCAAAAAATTGGTGTGTCTGTTAAAAAAATATTCGGTGACAGTGTTTTAGTGTACGTAAAATGATTATGTAAAGTTATACCAAAAAGAACCATTAGTAAATTGCTAGTGGGCTCCGCACACTCAAATTAAAAAGTAAAATAAAATTGTTAAAGCTTCGAAGTTAAATAAAAAATAAAAATAAAAATTTGTTTTCATCACTCGCAGTTGTTTAAATATAATATAAATCATTTTAATTATTCATATACGCTCAAAACATAAGAATAAATAATTAATCAAAAATCAAATTCTTAAATTATGTATTTAATAAGAGAGAATGAATCTTCTACAGAAAAATGATGAGGAAATAAAAATATTTAAAAATAAAATTTAAATGTTGAAAATATAATTTAAATTTTAAATATTGTTTTTAGTTATTTAGTTATGAATTCTTTTTCATTTTGAGATTACCATTGTCATTTTGTAGATTATATTAATAATAATAATAAAAATTAATTAATTATAATAAAAAAATTAAAAAAAAAATTATTTAATATTTAAATAAATTTCGTTCTTTTTTAGTTCCAATAATTTTTGTTATTTAAATAATAAATAATTTCTTGTGTGTGACTTACCATATTTAATTTCTATTCGCTTCATAGCCATATCATTTGCTGATGTTGTTGTTCCTGTTGATGTGGTGGTTGGAGGCACGGTTGTTGTCACAGCTATTTGTAATGAGCAATCTGGTCCACCCCAACCATAGTCACAAAAACATTTATTTTGATTTGTGCAAACCTGTAATTAAATTACGTTCATTATGAAAATATTTTACTATGGTGAAAATCACGGAAATGAGTATACAAGTATCTCTAACAGCGTGGCTAATTTTAATACAGTATATATAATGTGATCGAATAAGTTGATAGTAGAATCTAGATCCGAAGAAAAACGAGGAAGCTGTAAGACTGAACACGATCATTAACCCGACAAAGTTGATGTATTTTATGACAGGTAAAAGAAACCATCGAGGGGGTTAATAATTTCGTGTACCTAGGTTGTACCTAGAAACACAGCAGAGGTTAATAGAAGACTCAATGTATTTGTGAATCAACACCTAAGAATTCTGTAAATTATTTTTCGTCAAACAAAATCACATATGGAGAACTTTTACGGCAAATAAGATAGACTGAAGTCGAGCATCAAGAGATGGAAGTTGAAATGAATAGAACACAGTGACGAGAGCCTCACAAATACCCTTAGAATAAAATTCTTTCGAAGGAAGATGAGCCAAATCTTGAATTTGTGTAATGTCCAATTGAACGTTTTTTGTCTGAATTTTGCATAAAAACTGAAATGAAATAAGTTATTGAATTTTTATTGTGCAAATTTAACAAAATTTGGTGTTGTCGGTGAACAAGATTTGTTGTGACTTTTAATTATTCGTAGAGTTCATCTTTCGATATATCATCTGGTTCTTCCATAGGGTACACAGCGTGCTGTATAGAAGCAATTTGACAGCGGAAAATAAGAGATTACGCTACTCGCCGCAAGTGGCGTCAAATATTAAAAGTGATCCTTAAAATGTCAAATTGATTGATTACCGTAAAGGAACGAAAGTAAAGGAACTTGGTAAAGTATTTTTGGTTGTTTTATAATAGCCTTGGTCATATACTGAGACTATATGGAAAATTTGGGGAAAATTTATGGATTATAATTTTCACTATAATTATTTTCCATAAATTTTCCCTGAATTCTCCATATAGTCTCATTTTGACTTAAGATATTAGAAAAACAAACGAAAGTATTGGTTAGTAGTGATGGGTGGCGTAGTGGATATTGGCCAAAAACCGAAAATAACTTATATGGCCACAGAAACTCAAAAAACTATAGTGAAAATTCTAATCCATACATTTTTTTCGAATTGTTCCTGTATGCGATGTATATTTTACAAAATATAATTAAGAAATAGCCGCGTTCCCTTCAGTTTAAAATATATTTATATCGTGTAAAATGTACAGATACTATTATTCATAAGGACTGGTTATGAAATGGCCAGTTTAGTCCAACACGAACAGATCCTAGAATTTTGTCAAAAACTTACTTTAAAATCCCTGATCAATACTAATTTCCAAATTTCATCGTAATTCGTTAAGAAATGGCGGAAAGGCGGAATATTGTTAAATTTCAAGATTTCATTTACCGAGTTCCTTTACTTCGGAGATCAATCAATTTGGCATGAATTTTTGCAGATTTGAATTCAGTACCTGCGCAACAATGAGACAAATCTTTTGGGACCTAGACTACGTATTTTTTATAATTTTACAATCATAATTTAAATAACTAGGTGCTGCTGTGGTCGTCGTAGAGAAACAAAATATCGTAAACACGAGAGAAGCAAAGCACGTTAAGTGAGAGAACATTTTATTGTTTTCTCTCTATTGCACATTAATTTTTTAATATTTGATCATCTTGTCAGACACTTCTTGTAAAACGGTAATAGATTATGTCGCACCGGTAATTTTTTTCTTAATGTTCCTGCACTATCACTTGGATATTTTTTTTGAAATCCATTATCAAACTATAAACTGCAGATGAATTTAAATTTAAAATTATATTTGTAAATCAAAATGGATTTAGTTATGTCTCGAAAGCTGATGAGTACAAGATAGCAACTGCATATTTCAAGAATTCTATGGCGATTTATATACATACTTTAGTTTTCTGATTTTGTAAATCTTCCGCAAGGCTCAAATCAGGGCAAAGTAGAATTTTGGACAACTGTCGGTAGGAGCATTGCAATATTTAAAAATTAAATAATGGTTGTTTTAATAGAGTGAAATTTTACCAACGAATTTTGTCTTGTATTTGTATATCGGACTTATACGTCTATTTAATTTTTCACTTATTAAGAAAATTATTTATTTGGGGTACATACTACGTACTCGTAATATACGTAAGATTAGAAAAGTATTTAATTATATTTAGTGAATTCTACCAAAAAGAACATCATATACTAATCCGGCAACTAATAAAATCCACCTACCATAAATACACTAAAGATTTATCGATGTCAGAAAAAAGGTGATCAATTTGCAAAAATAAAATCAATTTCAATAAATTTCAATAAAATGTTTATACGTAATTTGTGTTCAAAGGATCATTTATCAAAATTAATACAATGGACTGTTTCCATCCATTGTTTATAAAATATGTAATTTCTAATAACAAAATAAACAATAATAAATTGAATGAAGCGTAAAATAAAAATCAAATGTATTAAATTTGTCCGAGGAATATAAATAGAAAATTGTATGTACTTCGGATCCGTTTATATACGTTACATGTATATTATGTAAAATCTATATATAGTTCCTTTTATCCGTTTTATTTATTTACTTATTTATAAAATAATAGAAGGTAAACAAAACAACCAAGAAGGAGCAGCAAAAAAATCTCAATTAACCACTACCGAAATGGATGAAGATGATGACGACGACCTCGATGTCGACGAGAACGACGACGACGACGACAACGACAACGAATACCATTTATAATTTTTCTGTTCTGTTTATTTTTATCGGTGTAAATACGTATAATGGTTTTCACTTTTCATATTTTTTCCGGTTACAATAAAAAGCACACGGCTTTTATATCAAATATCACAAGAACATATAAAAAAATAATAATAATAAAGCAAGAATCCAATGAAAGGAAAAAAACAATTTTATTTAAAAAGGATATTGTTACTTACCCCATGACCAGAACATTCTAAATTATTATGATTTGTGGGACATTTTGTTTGATCTATGTGTGGATATATACTGACACATGTTTGATTCACACAGACTAAATTGTCACCACACGGGGTCCCATCTAATACAAGACCGTGAGCTGGAAAATCGGACTGAGGTATCGTACCACTTGTTGCCCTATAATTAGACCAGCACACAAGAAGAAAAAACAAATTATAAATTATTCCGGCATAAAATTAAAATTACAAATTTTGCATATGATCGCGGATCCTCAAACTTACTTGCATTCATATTCTACACCTTGAATTGAAATAATTGTTCTAGAGTAATTTTGAGCCAAACCTTCGATTGTTGGCTGTCGATCACCTTCTTTACATTGTAATGCACCGCATTGCACATTCCTGTATAAATGGCATATTAGATTCATGAAAAACTAATGTTATATATGTATAAATTAATTATATACTTACTCTGAATCACATTTAATATAATTTTTATCTAATACCCCGCAATGACCATTAATTGATCCTTTCGAGTTAAACTGTTCGTAACATTTACGATCAGCTGATGTCCCACCATAGCCCCAAATTCGTTCACATTGGCTAGCTAGAGTGGGACACATACCGTTAAAGCAATAACCTTGACCCTGTGGACCGCAATTAATACCGTTTTTCTTATGAACATCGGGCGGACATTGCCCACTATCGCCTGCACACACTTCAGGTAAATCGCATTCATTTAATGAGTCTCGACATATATACCCTGATGGCCTTAGCTGCACCATAAAAAAATATTAAGTCACTCACATAAAAGTACCAACAAAATATATAAATAACTTACTGAACAATTGTCGCAGCAAGCACCACTAGCACATTGTGCTTCCTTAACTAATTTACATGTGATTGGGTCGCAGCATTTATCTGTTTTTGTACATTCATCTATTGTACCACAATCACATTCTTCACCTTCTTCCACAATACCATTACCACAATTTCGTCTTACTTCCAACTGTTTATTTTATATAATGTAATTTACAGCGTATGAAGATGATGATGGAATGATTTTGATTTTCCGGTGTCATGATGATTACGTTGAAAAATAATATAGAAAAAAGAAAAAAAATTAATTAAATATATATGTACATATTTGTACACGTGTGTGTGTATGTGTATATAATATTGAATCGTATAGATGTATGTTACACAATATAGGGAGATAAAAAGTCCTTAGAACTTATGTATTGTGTTGTTGAAATGAAGAGAATAATGTATAAGAACTTAATGTTATTTTGATTGGGTAATTAATTCAGGAAGCAATTACAAGTTGTTTGAGTAGTAATATTGTCTAGTAGTTTACTTAAATAGTAAGTGCAGCAGTCAATGTTCGTTCTAATTTTGTCGTTATTTTAAAAAGCTTCTTTAGGCCGTCCATATACTGGAAAATTCGGTGAAGCGGTATTGCGAAAGACTACGACATTAAGTACAAGAAGATTGACGTACACGAAGACGTGAACGCATTAGAATTACTTATGGGTGAGATTAGTCTTAGTTGAGTCATCTTTACATAATTTATTATTTGGTTATAACTTTTAAATTGAATAAATGTCAAAGATTAAAAAAAAAAAAAATTAAAACTGATCAAAATTATGTTTTTTGATTTTCAGAAGCGATGAATAAAAATTTAATTTTGGCATACAACCTGAATTTATAGTAGACGATGAAATAAACTAAAAACTACTCTCATTTTGAAATAAGCAAATATAAATTTCACTTGATATTCGGATCCATACCTCATTTGGTTTATTTAATAAACATAGCCCATGTCCAATTCTTAGTGCATCGATATAATCTGAACGACTACATTCAGAAAATTTATACGGTTGAACATTTTCCAATCCAACAATTGTTTGTGCCATAATACATCCGTGCCAATCCCGACAAAAGCATTCCTCTCCTGTACAAATAAAAATAAAATGATTTTAATGTTATATATTTGCAGAAAACTTTCGAAATATTTTTGTTGGTGCGGTGTTAAAAACACTATATATTATTAAAAATGGATTTAACTCATTGTTTGGTTTATCATCACATACATACTTAAGTATTTTGTGAGGAAGGAACTTTTAAAGAAATAAACTTTGGGGTTTTTCAAAATTCATATTTTAGTATTCTGTGCAACTTTCTCTTAAGTCATAACAACTGACACCATCGAAAAATATTTTATTTTTTCGGAGTGTGTGTGTGTGTGTATGTGTGTGTGTGTGCTTGCAAGTTGTGAGGAGAAAGGTTTTGTCTTTTATTTTCTTTACATTTTGTTTTGTTCTAAAGTTCAAGAAATGTTGAGATTTTTTCTTGAATAAATCCAATTTTTTTTTTATAATTTTATTTAGTGAAAAGGAGATTGAAAGTTTTTATGTATAAGGAAACCACAAAGCAAACGTAAAATATAAAGTACAAAAAAGCTCGTTCTCGAAATAAGAAACTCTTAAACTCCGTCGAATTTATTCTAGTCGAGTTAACAAATTTTTTATTTACCGGAATAATGGTTTGAATGTTTTGATTATGATTTAGTTCGGTTATACACAGAATATCAGACGGAACAAGTTCATTTTCTTATAAAATTGGAGTGGTTTGGTTGTGTAAGTTGAGATACGAAATATGGCCATTGAACATGAATGGCAGATTAAAGTATCGCCAGAAGATAAAATTGGTATTTTCATATATTGAAATGTGATTTGCAACATATAAAAACAAAAATATACTTTTCCCCTAAAAGCTGGCAAATGAAAGGACCTGTTTAAAAAAAATATTTTGAAAACAGTTTTTAACCCCTGAAAGACTAGTTGTATAATTTTTATTTACACAGAAAATTTATAAATAGACCCCTAAAAGAATGTTATGTAACGATTTAAATAGCCATAGGGTTGGTTTTATACTTTTATGTGAAATACCGGGAAAACTGGCTTAAGAATATAATTTTTAAATCTCGCACGCAAGTATGCATTTCCATACGAGTATTGTCCACAACACTGAATGCTTGCAAATTGTAATACTTTTTCTAAATTGTTTCAGGGTTTTCACTAAATTGAATTTGGTATATGTAAAGCAAATGAGACCCGTTGGTAAATCTCGAAATATATTGATTAATAATGATACGAAATTTTAAATTCAATATATAAATCTAACGTAACATTAATTTTTATTTGATTTTCTTGTAGAATTTACTTTTAATACAGAATACGGAAAAATGGAAAGAAATATTTTCACTGTTACATAATGGCACATAGAATTACGCTGTGATTTATTTATTTTTTAAATTTAAGCTTTGATTTATTTGAAAAATTAATAATATAAAACAATCAGTTGGTAGTTCAAGAAATAAAAAACTGACTTTTCCACATAAAAATAGAAAATATATGTAAATATACTTACGCCCATCATCGTGTCCCATCCCGATGTTATGACCAATCATGTGAGCCATTGTACCAGCTAATAAATGCGGTTCGTAGACATTTATATCGACACTGATTCCAACAGCTTTTTGCGTACACACGGTTTCGGGTACTGCCATTCCCGCTTCACCACCCGAAAACGTTTCACCACTGCATGAAGATGTGCCAAGAACGATATCGATGGGGAAAATTTCAAAAAAAAAAAATGTTTATTTAGGCAAGATGTTGTTTTTGTTTGCATGTGAAGAATAAAAATTGATGAAAAAATTAGAAAATTTATTTGAAAGCTTTCGAAGCATTTTTATTTTTTTGTAAACAGTACGGATTTTTCTGTTTGTTTTAAAATAAAATATTATTAAGCGAGATGTAATAAAGACAAACAGAATATATATAGTAAAAAACTTTATACTTACGTAAGTAATTGTGTTGTATCCTTATCAATTTTAAATAAATTCCTAGCTGTATAATCGTTAAAATTTGAAATCGCCTTACTAATATCTTTTCCGCCATCAATTTGCGCGTGATTTATACCCTGCCACGTTTCGATGTATATGACGGATACTCTTGTATTTAATGTACGAAAATATAAATCGGCTATATTCGCTACTTGAATAGCATCATGAACTACTTCCGCTCGCGTACTCCCATTTCGCTTATCAAACATTGCTTTATCGATAATTAAAGCAGTTTCGATATATTTTGTTGCTTCTCTCACGTCCCTACGATATCGACCAGCACCATTACGATCTTGTTCTTCTATAATACCTGATATTGTTTTTTGTCGTCGCGACATTCGCCACTCTAAATTACCCGAATTTGCACATCCCTTGTTCGCTTTGGTACGGGCTTCAAATATTATATGCGGATGTTTCTGCTGAAACAAACGTAAAACTGTGCTAGTTATTCATTACATTGTGTTTAATAAAATAATATAAAATCAATCATTGAATCATTTTCATAATCAGTTTAGTACGAAAAAAATATACATAAATATCTTGGTACATCTATCTATACCATCGCTATATAAGGGGACCATTAAATTCGTCTTACAGAATGGAAAAAGAAAATTTGTATGCAAATTTTTAATGATTGAATTAAATAGATGTAGAAAACCAAGAAAAATTAAAAGAAAATTGGAAAATATTATTTTCTGAGTAATTCTGTAAAATAAAAATTTAAAGCTAGATTATATTGATTGGATTTTTATCGAGAAAATATGAACTTCTATCGTTTCGGATTATCATCACAATAGCAGAAATAGATATACGAGTAACTTAAATTTTATATTTTTAAGTAGCTACATATAGTTGTTGGTATACTAATAAACTGAATACCATGTTTTATAAAACTATTTTGGTTTTGATTAGATTTTCGACCTTACAAATCCAGAACTTTAACCTGAGGAAAGAATGGAACTGGCAAAATTATAAAATAAAACCTAAAAATATTATTTTCCTAATTAAGAAGATTTTTATGTTTTAGAAACTTATTTGTCGAGGGAAAGGTTTATTGTTTTAGGTTTAAGTTATTTGGATTAAAAAAAATTCTCCAATACTCAAAAACATGAAAAAGAAACTAATTTGTCGGTTTAGTCTAGACTATATGAAAGAATTGAGATTTGTCTGCGTATAATTTAAATTGATTATAAACCTAATTAATAAATTTAATTTATTAATTAGGTTTATAATCACCCCTAATTTCAAATTTCATAGAACGACGTGGCGTAAATGGGAGATGAAAGGACACAACTGTCTCACTTTTAAATTATGTAGGTGTGAACTCTATATTAAATTAGAGCGGTGATATGATACCATAAAACTACTTTTCGGAAATTCAGGGTTTTCTATTTTCAATTAGCCTAAATTTTATAAAACTACTTCATGTGAATATTTAAATTAACGATAAAAACTCAATACTAACGAAAAATAAATTTTCATTAAAAATTAATTTTTATTATAACTATAATTTTTGATGATTGATGAATTTTAAATATACTTACATGTATGTACTTATATGTATGTATAAAATATGTACGTATGTTTGTTCAGGGTGAATATTGCAGTAAGGCAAAGTTATATCGTTATAATTGTAACAGAAGATTTTTGGAATCATCCTTTACATGTGCTACACAAATTTATGTTTTCCTATATTGGCAGAGATATTGTGTTATAAAAGTAATTTAACTATGCTGGTATATAAACCGCACAGTAACTTTTTCACTTTAAAATGTTAAAGTCAAGGTTTATTATAAAAAATGTTAAGTGATTTTATATACTGGTTTCATAATGAGAAGAGGAACAAAATTTATGAAATCTCTAAAATTTTTATCGTAATTATTTATTTCATGGAAGATTCGGTTTTGTATATCGTTAACTAAATATTATACTTTCTTACATAATAGTTGTTTATATTCACCAGCATAAAGGAGCACAATTTTTATTTTATATTGTGAAACTTTCGCAGTTTTTACCTAGCAACTTTATGGGTGGTTATCAACACAACAGTCAGGCAGGGGGGACCAGATAAAATGAAATTTAAACCTAATTTTCTTACTGAATTTTTTTCCAGAATAATAACACAATTTTATTGTATTTGACGCACAATGTATTTGCAATTCGAGGTTACGAAGCGGTTAACAAATGCGCAGCGAAACATAATAATTCTCTAAGGGTATTTTCCAAACACCGACTTATAACAGACTTATTGACTTATTTGACGCTATCTTGAATAAGTCGGCCAAGTCGTTCCAATTCATTGTACTGACTTATTTGTGACGTAATAACAAAAAACAAAACACAATTTCTCTTATATGGAAGAAAAAAATACTCTACATGTTGATCATTGCCACTAGAATTGAAAAAAAATGCATTACATTTAGTCAAGACTCATTTTTGGAGACACTTCTGCGTAGACATACTAATCCAGATAAGTCTCCTAGCGAGGAGACTTATTTGACTAAGTCGGTGTCCACAAATAAGTCGGTATTTGGGAAACAGACAAATGTATTTTCAGTATTTTTATAGTTTGGTCACCAAATTCGTTTTTGGTCCCAGTTTTGATTAAAAGTTGTGCTAGCTTTGATGTCACAAGGCTTGGTTTTTCTAGAACGAGTAGAATACAATTTTTTTAATGGGGCATTTAATTAGCTTAAAATTTACATTTAATCTTCCAATTGTTTTTAAATAATTCTTTAATATGGGTTCTGCTAACTTTTTCGAAAGCTAGCAGAGCCCATCGTTTTAGTTTTAGTTGGAAGGGATGGAGCATAACGTTTTTTAATAGAGCATTTAATTAACCTATAATTATTCATACTATATTGTAAGGTTCTGTTAGTTTTAGGGACGTGAAACCCAATCCTGGTTGGTAAGTTTATAACTTTCGAAAATATACTTCAAAATTGGATTTACAGGACGCACTACTGTAAAAAAGCCGAGACCGGCATTTGAATGTTGTTGCTCTTATATTATCAGAGCCATCTATGATTTTAAAGAGCCGTAATATAAGTAAGTTTCCAGAAGAAACAATGTAAAATAACCAATTTTTGAATTAATATTTGTATTTAGAATACCAGTCATTTGTATTTAGTATTTAACTAATGAAAATGAATTAAAGAGAGGCATTGTTTTAATGTTTTTCAATAGAATTGAACTTTCTGTTTAGTTAGTAAATCGTTTTGTACACCAATAAGTGTCTTGAAGCGATAAAAATAATTTACATTTTAGTTTTGGGGTTTGAAGTAAATACTACGCAGTTAACATAATATATATTTTGGCCAATCACTGGTTTTATAGTAAACGATCCACTTAAAACAACAAACTATACGAATAGCAGGAGTGGCGTGTAAATTCATCAATCAAATTAAAAATTCTAATAAAGTTTTTTATATGAATCCAAATATGTAGCGATGTTAATAAATTAAAATTACAAATTCAAATTAATCATTTACAAAAATTTATTTAAAAAATATTAGCATAAGCTGATTCTAATGAGCAAGAACAACATCTATTTAAAGCTTACGGTAAAAACTGGCGGAATATATATAATTGATATTACACAATATATAATTTTTATTAAAGCACCAAGCTTTAACATTTGCTTTTTACTTGAAAAGAACCAAGTTGATGAACCAACCAGTACATGTTTTCATTGCCTACAAAATTCCCAACAACCCACTAATAAACCATTTTTCTGGCTGGTTACACTATAATACGAATGATAAAATACCCACAAGAGAACCTTTTGCCCAATTGTAGTGTAAATTAGTATAATAATTCAGCATTTAGCATTCTCTTGAAGTTCCAAATAACTATCGTGGATATACGTTTGTTAAGCTTATACCAAATTTATTGTACTGTGAGAATCACAAAATTAATAGTTTTTTGTTGTTGTTGTAAAGGATGGTCAGTTAAATTAGTACTCTGCTATATAATAATAGCCTAGGCATACAAATTTATATAAATTCATCTCATCTGGAAAATTAATTTCTATTTTATTGGTAATTTTTATACCGTTATTATATAATATGATTTTTATTATAATTACTATACATATACGAATTCGAATGAACAAAGCTTTTATGGTTGTACTGCGCAGCTTTTTACTTATCAAATTGTACTATCCAGTAGTAACACTAATATAAAACCGCAATTTTATATATTTTTATTAATTTATTAATTTCAAATTAGAAAGCTTTGTAAATACGAGCAATTATTGTGTATATACTACAATGTTAATTTAGCGTAGGGTGATAATACTCGTAAGTTACCCAAATTGTATAATTTCACGTAAATTTATATAATACTATCTGCATTATTTGTGTAATATAATAAATAATAATAATACTGCTGATAATTATATAAAATAATGAAAATTGCAAAACAAAATTCTATAAAATAATATTTATAATAGAGCTTCATATATTTGTGTTGTGTATAGTTATTACATAGCGTATACATAATCGTACATAAACATAATCCAACAAATTGTATTATATGCCTGAATAAGCAGAAAATCTTTAATGCTTTCTATATTCTTGTGCTTTTCATGTAATTTTTAAATGTTTATTTGCGCTTCTTTGATATTTATAGTTATTTTGCTGCTTAATTTTTTTTTTGCTATTTATAGTGATTAATCAAAGTAATTGAGGTTACACGCGGAGTGGTCGTCGCAGATAACAAAACTACCAACTGACAATCACTTAACATAATTAGATCGTTTTATGTTCCAACTCCGCTTTAACTTAAAAACTTTAATTGGAGTGTACTTTGCCAAAAAAAAAATTATTTAAACTTAATAAAAATAATAATCTTAAAATTTCGGTAGGACATTACACTTTTAATGTAATCGAATAATTTCAGAAAAATGGCCAGGGATTTACGTAGATTATTATTATTTATAAAAATAAAATAAAACCAAAGTATAGAAAATCCCCTTAATATTATTTCATATAACGTACATATATAATCTAATTGAATAATACATAAAAAATATATGAAGTAGAGATCTTTTTTTTCGGTATATAGAAGTTAGGAACTGTTTAGAAACAAAATTTTGGAAGTATGCACATATTGAAATCCTAAATTATGGCTTACGGATATTTTTCTTCACTCAATTAAAAATCAATTTATGTTTACGAAAAAAAACTATTTTTGGGCTACCTCTAATCCATTTCAATTTGCTGTTAGTCAGGGAAGTATAAAGTAATGTAATCTATTTGAATTAAAGTTAGATATTTTTTATATGTGTTTGGTCATTTTTACGAATTCCATCTTAATTTTTTAGTTATTAGTTGGAATAAAAGTTGGATTACAAATATTGGTATTTTTTTGAATTTGTTTCATGTTTGGCATTCAAGAGTATTCAAAATTGGCACTTATCACATCTTGTTCAGTAATTTTTGTTTAGTCATATTTTATTTTGTACTTTCGTTAGATTTCTTTGCTATAACCTATTTTCAGTGTTTCCGGGACCTTTTCGACAACTTCCCATCAGAAAAAAGTATACGTAAACAATGCAGTGTCTGAAGAAATGAATTTAAAATTCATTAATACATACGAGAATTTCATTTGAAACGTCAATTTTCTTGATGTGTGAGAATATATTTGTTGAGCCACGTCGCGTAGATAAGAAATAACATATTCTCGATTTCAAATTTAAAGAAGGCGGTGAAATAAAACTTTTAAGACTCACTGAAGATTTAAATAATCGGTCGACTCTCGAGGTCAGGAGATTACTATGTATTCCAGACCGGAAGTTGTTTTACTGGAATTTTAAATGTACGATTACGAATTAAAATTAAAATATAAGAAACCAAATTTTAGCATCTGGGAAATTACGTTTGATACTCGTATTCGGTAGAAAGAAATTTACGAATTGTGTAATAAGACGACTCTCATTTCGGATTACATAGTAAGACCCCAGTGTCGATAACGTCGAAAAATACAATCCAAGTGGAGCGAGCACGACTTTTGAAGAACATTTTCGTATTTATCCGTATCTGTGCCAAGCGGTTCCCCGAAAATTAATGCGACAAACAATTATGCGAAAAACAGTTCATCGAAAACACAATTCATCGAAATAATTTTTTTTTATCTAAAAGTTTCTTTTGAACATCAATATTTACAGATAAAGATTTCCTATGGAAATTTTAGAATTCCTGTAAAATGAAATATGGTGTAAATTCCAGGTGATTCACATATATACGTATATGATATTTAACACAGATATGCTATAATTCTTCCTCTATCTAGAATAGAAAGCCGCTTGACGATTTCTTGTGTTGGAACTGAGATATGAATATTCTCGTCAAGTAAAGCTCCAAAATCGACGAATACTCTTCAACAATATATTTCCCAAGCAAATGACATTTTCTTTATAAGCCTCAATCACCGTAAAAATTTACATAAGTATTTATATTGCAATTCTGGGGTTTATTTGACAACGCCTAAATGTCATACTCGGTAAAAGGATCTCTGCACAGGTGGACCTGTACTCGTAGAACTATGATGGGAAATAAATATTTATCTTAATAAAGGTGAAATCCTCGGCACTCACCAAAGACAGGGGCAATGCTGGGAAGTGCAGATTGCAAGTAGCTCCTTCGCCGAAACGACAATACGGAAATCGGCAATCAACCTTTAGAATCCGTTGCAGGTTTAATGCTTGAATGGTGGCTACCCGACTAACCCATAAGCACAATGAGTACGTAAAATGAGCCAGAAAACTGTGACAGCGGAAAAAAGAACCCGGATATGGCAATCGCACCAAAAAGACAGAGATACCAGGATCAAAACCCACGCGGGGATGCGGATTGGGGTCAAGAGCCTGCTAAACTGGCTGCATGCGCAGCAAGTGGTGCGGCGGCTACAAAGAAATGGCTGATTCTGTATGGAGTGAAGTGTATGAGATTACGGGATCGTAATTTGCATACGCATTTAACCAAATGTTTGTTTCCCTCGATATATGGGAATGATGAAGTGAAACGGGGAGTTTTATTGCATTTATTTAGGGGAGTGACTAAAACAAGACATGAAAGTAAGACTTTCTATTTATATTTTTTAATAGAAACATTGCTTCGAGGAGACATTAACCTGTTTAAGAGGCACGATTTTCAATCTCATGCTGTGTGCACATCGGACAAAGCATCAAGTGCTGCAGTTAAACCGTGACTGTCTTAAGAGACGAGAAAAGTTTTGATTTTGTCGTTGAAGTAGGTACTCTTATGATGACCGTTAATAGAATCTGCTGTATTGTTGATTTCGTTAAATCGATTTAAGAGATCAGGTTTCAATCCACGAAGAGATAGAACAACAAACAATTTCTATTGATGAAGCTAGTGTCTGAATGATGATGTAAAACGATATGATGATGCCAACCAAAGAACTAGGAAAAGTTTTCAAATTTGCATGGAAATTACTGTTGTGTTTATTAGAGCATTTTTAAGCTTATTTTCACGGGTACGTGATCTATTTAAAGCAGTAAAAGAACTGTGTGTGTGATCCTTTTTGATTTTTATTGTCGAAAATGGTTCTTTCAAAATTCTTTAAATTAAATAGCCTTTCGAAACCATTTTTTCGTAAGGAAAATTGGAATGCTACATAATCCACCGCCTGGCCAATATAGAGCAATTTATGTTATATAGTTGACTTGAAAAGGAAATGAAAGCGTTTAAGGGAATTTATTTAATTTTAGGCTCGATCTGATGGTACACAGACTATTGCCTTAACATTGTCATGGCTTGAATCTATTTTCAAAGCCAGCCTAGAAATCACTTTCCTCGGAAATGAATCGAAGAAAAGATACCTAAGTCGACGTGAACACCAAAGACCTTAAAACTAAAAGAGTAAGGAAAACCACTACATACAGCACTTTACCCTTATTTTTACCATTAGGTCAATTTTTTATATGCAGGATTGTTTTCTGGCGCTCGGTTCTACATGTTCTCACTAACCTAAGGTCTTTAATGGATATAAGTCGGGCACTCGGAAAAAACACTTACTCAACCTTAAATCTCATCCGTTGGATATGCTATATAATCAAGGGGTCGTGAGCTAGCTATAATTAGGTTAACTTTATCTAGATATTTATTTACATGAATACTGGACACTTATCTTAAGTAGCTATACATCCTAAAACTTACGACTATGCTGTTTTATCACCAACATTTGAGGACAAATGAGAAACTGATATTCTCAGCAGAATAGAATGACGAGAGAAGTTGTTCTGAACCGTAAAGGCGTTTACTTCTTCACGGATGAATCAAAAGTGGTAAATTAAAACCTACCTTTCCTCTCAAACCACGGCAGCGTGTCCTAAGGTGAAGTACATAATTACGATAATAAACGCAGAATTGTATCTTTTTCTCTCTCTCTGGCCTTCACAGAATTGTATCTTATCTATTAAAAATAATACAGCTCAATCCACTTGAGGTGATATTTCAGTAATATGGTGAACTCAAGGTCAGATAAACTTTCAAACTTTTATCAAAGAATTTTCAACTTTGATAAATTTTTCAAAGACACAATTTTGCTATCTGGTTTTATTCTTCGTATAAATGATGGCTCGACTATTTTAAGACATATCAGTCTCTACTTGATATAAATATTAGTACAGATCAACAAAACTTGGGCCACAACTAAGAAAAAATTCTAAAATTACGCCAGTTATAGAGGGAATAGTTGAGTAGAATCAAAACCGACTCTTTTCCATTTTTTTCTCATTTTCAACTAATGATAGCAAATTTTTCGTTTATCTAAACTCTCAATTTTTAGACTACTTTGACGCTTCATACTATCATATTTCCTTTTCAAATTAACAATTAAATGTAGTAGTTGCAACAAAACCACATCTTTTCCAATTAAAGTGTTGCATCAAAACAGATTATTTCCAATATAAACCGTTTTTTGCAACAAACTGCTACAATTCCTATATCAAAGTGCTAACAAAAAAATAATCGTAATAAAACAAAACATTTCCAATTTCAAATTTTGACGTTTATTTTGGAGGGAAATAGTCCAGAAATAAATTTTATTGCGATTGGTTGGGTTTTTCAGTAAGTATTTTATAAATTTTAGTTATTTAATTAAATATACAATATTTATTATAAAAATATTTTATTCTAGTTAAAAATTAACAAACGTGTTTTCATGGAAATAAACAAGGTGGTAGAAAATTTGGATCACCCGCGCAAAAAGCCGCGAAGAGTAAACGAATGGAAATCTACAAAAGCTAAGTTAGCAAGGTAAAAACTAAATAATGTTTAATTTTTCAAGATAATATCAATAATTATTTGATTATTTATTAGATGTAAATCAAAAGGCCTTCCTAAAATGCCAACATGTGAACACAAAAAAAGAACTCGTATCGGTGCAATCAATTGATAGGCCACGATTGCTACTTGTTTAACAAGCAATTCTATTTGTGTGATTCGAAGCCTTTACAAGATGCTTTCATTTTAGGTTATACTAAAATAAGTGTACCAGCTAGAACTGATCGTAGAGTTGGTGGGCCATAAAAAAATTCCGTTACAAAATACTTTGTAAAAAACAGAAAAGGTAAATTAATTCGAGTTTGTCTACTGGCATTCAAAGACATTTTGAAGATTGGACTACAACGTATCAATGGAATTTGTAAACGGTTTTTTGAATCTGGTACAATACCAAAGGAAAATCGTGGGGGCAATAGAAAAGCTGCGATGTACGAACCTAGAAAGGACGCCGTAAAATTGTTTATTAAAAGCTTCTACGTTCTGGAAATTCATTATTGTCGATCAAAAACATCTGCCAGACAATACCTTCCTGGAGATTTATCTATTCAACGAATGTGGAAAATGTTTAACAAAACTCACGTAGACATACCAGTTACAAAATGGTTTTTTCAAAATATATTTCGAACTAATTTCAACGTAAGTTTTAAAACACCATCCACTGACCAATGCTCAAAATGCCTAATGTATAAAGAAAAAATTAAAAACAGTCAAAACGCAGGCGAGAAATCGAATTTAATGACTGAAAAACGAATTCACAGCTTACGAGCAAAGGCATTTTATTCTTTAGCTAAGGAACAATCTGACAAAATGATTACATTTTCGTTTGATTGCCAAAAAAATATGCCGTTGCCAAAGGTGCCCGATCAGGGAAGAACTATTAACTCAGCCAAATTGAAAGATATCAATAGTTTGTTAACGAAACATTTTGGTGATAATTGGACGTCCCTTGAAATATTGTCGTTTTATAAAAATTTGCTTCTTAATTCAACAATCACTAGATCAAGCCTGGCTGATGTATGTGATAACGATGAATGTGATACGTTTTTCGAAGATGACGATTTAAGAATCTGATTCGTAACGGACTGTGTTAGTAATTTTAAGACTGGGGTTGATTGTTTCATTTTGAACAACCAACAAATGAATTTTTATTTATTATATTTAGTTTGAAATGAATTACTTGTGATGTATTTTTTTTAATTAATAAAGGAAGTAGAACTTCTTATTCGACCATTTAATTAAAAAATTTTTTTACCAAAATTGTAACAAAACGAAATATTTCCACGAGATAGTGCTTCAAAATCAGATATTTCCAACAAGTTGCTTCAAAACGCAATACATGCTAAATTAGATATCAGATTCCTTAATAATTATCATAATTATATTTTAATTCTTGTTTAATATATATTTAAAATCATAATAAGTTTTAAAAAAACAACAATTAAAAACGCTAAATTAAATAAAAAATTAGCAAAACGTTTTTTTTGTTTCGTGTAAAATTTTCAAAAACGGAAAAGAGTCGGTTTTGATTCTACTCAACTCGTATGTTCACTTTGCCTAGTTGTTAGGTTAAATGAATCCTATACATCCAGTTTTTAGGAGAACAGCAGATTATGTACGCCTTCTAAATTTTTCATATTTGTAAGGCCCTCCGGCGTTCATTTGTATGCTACATTAACCGGCCTCCTCTGCCTTGTATCTTACTTCATGTTAAGCCGCTTTGGAATGGAAATTTTATACGCTTTTCATAATCACTCGGTATAGTGCCGCGTACGAGTGGGTATGTATGTGCGTGTATTTCTGTAAGTAATGTATGTATATATTCAAATCAATATTTACCGAGAAATGAACATAAAATTTAATTCAATATTAAATCGTTTATTTATTCAAAGACATATTTTGTGATTTTTTTTTTCATTTTCGGTTGGGAAATTCTTCTATATTGGTTAAAGCAAATTGAATATTTAAATAAACATGGATTTAATTTAATTTCTTTTATTTTATTTTTTGTGTGTACTGTACTGAGCTCTCTCTCTCTTTTCTAAAATGGGGAGTTCGGGAGACCTCCATTACGGATTTTAATCGTGTAATAATCATTATTTGATATAAACGCTATGAATATATTATCCATCACTAAATCTAAAACCACTTTTAAGACTTATATGTATATAGATTTCAATGCTAATTGAATCCTTATGTATATATTGGATATTATATATTCTGGGATGGGATTTTTCTATACCAGAGATTTTAACACTTCAGTACAGAATTTTAATCAATCAATCCGAAATGGATATTAAATTTTGTATCGTGTTCGAAACGAAATCGTGATGATCCATCAATTTTCAACATAATGTACGTGTTTTGTGTTTACCTCACTAAAGCAGGTTTATATACATACTAAAATCCATCATATGTACACAAATTGCACGTGCATGTGTTAAGTAATATACAGCGTATCTCGAATATTATTTACAGCACTATTCTCCATTTGTGAGCCAAAAATAAATCCTAAACAAATTTGGAAGCAAGGCAGAACTGTTTTGTCCAAGACTAAGATAATTCATGGAATGGAGGGTGTACAACAAAATTGTATTAAATTTTTAAAATAAATCTTTTCGGGTTATGTATATCTTGTTTGGCACCCTGTACTTTTATTACATTTTATCACAACTTCACAATTTATACAGGTTAGAAATCGATAATCACTTAAAATTGCATTCAACCGTGTATTATAGTTGTAAATATAATATAAAACCGAAAAAGTGTGGAGCTTTACCAAGATTACAATGGTTAGTAGGTACTGGGAATATATATATGGAATTAAAATTGGCATTCGAGTAATATAAAACACATAAGTATCACATGAAATAAATGTTTCGCTATTTTTGTTGTTTAAATATTATTGTACATAGTTTTATATTTTATGAAAACTGGGTACATTAATGGTTTCGGTCGATTGAAAATTTAAAGTACATTTTTATTTTGTTTAAATATTTTGTTGGAAAAATGATTGCTGACACTAAAATTATACACTTGTATTACACATGGCTTCCAATGGTGTTAATATTAATCAAATTTCTTTCTTAGTGCATATTTCTATTTCAATAGATCTTAATGGCCAATAGAAATCGATGGTAAGGTCCAATGTAATGGTTTTTCCTGATCTAAAATAGGGATTTGACCGCTTTGTTTCTAAAGTTAAATAATCAATTTTTAATTTTGGATTAATGAACGATTGGTTTATAAAAACCTGCCAGGTTCACAGAGCTGCTAGAAGAGGGATACTGCTACGAACACTGACACGCCTAAGACCTCATTTTCTTGCATTTCATGCAGTCACCCAAATTTTTACTAACCCAAGCAACAGTTGCTCGACTTGTTGGAGAAGTTTTTGATTGCCTCTCTCTGCCACGCGCCCTCCAAGCTACATGCACAGGCGACATTATCTATTAGTTTCGTTGAACACCCTGAATGGTCTAGCAAAAGCGTGTTTGCAAGTTCTAAAGAACCAATATCTTTAAATGTATAATTGTTGATGCCCATTGCGCTAGTTGTACTATAAACAAATAATATAACTGATAATTGCACTGGCGCGTGGTTTTTATTAGTTATTTCGAAATAATCTGGAGGGCATTCAATAGGTATTTGTAACCATATACAAATAGAGATAAATGTATGAAAATAGAGTGAAACTTAAGTTCCAGAGATAAATGTATACAGACAGCGAACATTTGGTGCATTCAGATCTAGGTTATGATAATAAGGAATTTATGTAATTTTGTAATGAAAACGAAGATTTAACTAATCATGATGTTATCAATCATCATCATTCCTGCTTAAATTTTAGAAAACCAACAAGATCAAAACTTGTTGTAAATTTAATCTTTAAATTTATTTTAATCTTTTAATTTTTTGTTGTTTTTTGTAAATGCTAAACTTTTCAGCACCATTGTAACATTGCAAAAGCTCCATGGAAGCTGTCACTTTGGGTACACAGATTTCCACCAAATTTCGCAAGGATTAATTGATAAAATGCAAAATGTTACGTACGAAGATATTGTTCCAAATTTAATTTACAATCTTTAAGCTCGAACTCGTTTTTTTCATAAGATATGTATGTACATTTCAAAATCTATGCAGAAAACGAGAAAGCTCCTATGAAAGCCACTTCTGGTGGATCGAAGTTTCAGCCGCGATCAGGGTGAAACTTAACACTTAAGCTTTTTCGATTGGAAGAATACCAGTGATTTTTGGCCGAAGTTGGTCCACCGGAAGAGTCAACTTCAATACGAGCTTTTTCGTTTTTTTCAAATATTTTCAAAAGTAGTCATTTACGAGAAAAACGAGTATGAACTAAAGATTCTAAATTAGTGTTACTGTACAGCCCAGATGGATTGATTGATCTGGATGAAACTTCGTACTTAAGCTTTTACCATAAATTGGGGGTCGCAGTGATGTTTGGCCAAAAACAGCCCGTCGGAAGTATAAGTCATTCGATTTTGAAAATATTTTGAAAAATTTAGCATTTACAAAAAACGACAAACAGGCAGTTGGCTAAGGATTCAAATAAATTTAAAGATCTATTTTAAACAAGGGTTAATTCAAGGGGTTTTGGGATATTCATCCCTCCAATGCCCATTACTACAATTTAAACTGTTAATAATCTTAAGGACTTGTGAAGCTGTAGTCAATGATAAGAAGGATGAAATTGTAATTAGATCTGAGTGATTGAAACTTATTAACATTACCATTAGCTGTTCCACGTTAGATGAAGCCCTACAAGCATTAATAAAATGTATATTGAACATATCACCCATATCGGAACTGTTATTATATTTAACATCATTATGCAGAATATTCTTAATAAAATCTTGTTTCTTCGAAATTACTCTTTCACTCAAATTATTGAAAACATGAGTAAAACACCAGAGAAATATGAGACCCTAATGCATATGAGACCCTAATGCAGATAAAATAGGATCACACATCGGGGGTTTCAAAACAGAATTTATTAAAAGTAACACAATTTTGCCTCCTAAAATAGCTGTTTTGCCAGATATATTACAAAATGTTTGAAACTTTTGTTCACTAGAATTTTTATTGGGAAAAATAAGGGCCAATTTATCTTTGCCACGAAAAAATTTACGCCTTACTGACGACATCGGTAGAAGATATAAAAATACATACAATTGAGACAAAAATACTACAAATAAATTTTTTCCAATTTCCATTTCGCAAAGAAATCACTGGAAGTTATTTCTGCCAATTCCAATTTTTTACAAAGGAAGTAAATTCCTATTCAATCATCGCAAGAGTTTAACGAGATAATACTTGAATGAGTTATTTTAAGATTTAAATGATGATTAAATTTGATTTTTGGTAAAATTATTAAATAAATTAAAATAACTATGACAAAATATGCAAATATAAGAAAATTAAAATATAAAACATGAAATTTACTAAAATATTATTAAAGGAGCCTCATTATAAAGATATTTAGAAGCCTGAATAATCCTTTTAGCCCTTGAATAATCCTCCCGGCACATCAACTCGCTAATAACACTTATTTATACCAAATTTTAAATTTATTATGAAGTAAGTTTATTAATTTGAAAATTTTATAATTTTGTTGTTTATATACTCCACTGTAAGATTGTAGCGCCCCATCGTTGATTACTAACACTAAAATTAAAAATACTAATACATTTTTATTTATTATGCCTAAATGGGCAGCCTGGAAACTCTTTACTAAACGGCTAGGAGTTTTGTCTGATGTTATTCAAAAAGTGGAGAGCGCTGGTTAGTTTGATTTTCTTAACTTTCAGAGAGACAAATTTTTAAATTTTTTACCGCGTTGTTGTGTCCATAAGAAACTCCTGTTTTTATCTGAATACAGCCGCTGAAATCCAGTCTCATAAGCGATTCACATCCACTTATTGTATAACACTCGACTTGTTGTAGATTTAACACCAAATTGAGATTTTCTGAAGAAATCTATCTGGAATTATCAGGATATAGTTGTAACGGGTGATTTTTTAAGAGCTTGAGAACTTTTTTTTAAAAAAAAACGCATAAAATTTGCAAAATCTCATCGGTTCTTTATTTGAAACGTTAGATTGGTCCATGACATTTACTTTTTGAAGATAATTTCATTTAAATGTTGACCGCGGCTGCGTCTTAGGTGGTCCATTCGGAAAGTCCAATTTTGGGCAACTTTTTCGAGCATTTCGGCCGGAATAGCCCGAATTTCTTCGGAAATGTTGTCTTCCAAAACTGGAATAGTTGCTGGCTTATTTCTGTAGACTTTAGACTTGACGTAGCCCCACAAAAAATAGTCTAAAGGCGTCAAATCGCATGATCTTGGTGGCCAACTTACCGGGCCATTTCTTGAGATGAATTGTTCTCCGAAGTTTTCCCTCAAAATGGCCATAGAATCGCGAGCTGTGTGGCATGTAGCGCCATCTTGTTGAAACCACATGTCAGCTAAGTTCAGTTCTTCCATTTTTGGCAACAAAAAGTTTGTTAGCATCGAACGATAGCGATCGCCATTCACCGTAACGTTGCGTCCAACAGCATCTTTGAAAAAATACGGTCCAATGATTCCACCAGCGTACAAACCACACCAAACAGTGCATTTTTCGGGATGCATGGGCAGTTCTTGAACGGCTTCTGGTTGCTCTTCACTCCAAATGCGGCAATTTTGCTTATTTACGTAGCCATTCAACCAGAAATGAGCCTCATCGCTGAACAAAATTTGTCGATAAAAAAGCGGATTTTCTGCCAACTTTTCTAGGGCCCATTCACTGAAAATTCGACGTTGTGGCAGATCGTTCGGCTTCAGTTCTTGCAGGAGCTGTATTTTATACGGTTTTACACCAAGATCTTTGCGTAAAATCTTCCATGTCGTCGAATAACACAAACCCAATTGCTGCGAACGGCAACGAATCGACATTTCACGGTCTTCAGCAACACTCTCAGAAACAGACGCAATATTCTCTTCTGTACGCACTGTACGCATTCGTGTGGTTGGTTTAATGTCCAATAAAGTAAACTGAGTGCGAAACTTGGTCACAATCGCATTAATTGTTTGCTCACTTGGTCGATTATGTAGACCATAAATCGGACGTAAATCGCGAAACACTTTTCGAACCGAACACTGATTTTTGTAATATAATTCAATTATTTGCAAGCGTTGCTCGTTAGTAAGTCTATTCATTATGAAATGTCAAAGCATACTGAGCATCTTTCTCTTTGACACCTTGTCTGAAATCCCGCGTGATCTGTCAAATACTAATGCATGAAAATCCTAACCACAAAAAAATCACCCTTTATGAACTTTCAATGAACCACCGGATTCGTTGAAGTTTTAAATACAACACTAAAATATTTTCAGAAAAGTTCTATTTGGTTTTATCAGTATATAGTTGTGTAAAATAATAAGATAATTCCCGATAGATTTTTTTCAGAAAATTTATCGATTTGTAGTCAAAACTTCAACGAATGGTATGTCAAGTGCTCATAAATCGCCTATGAGGCGAGGTTGAAACCCCTATATCCAGATAATTTTAGATAGCATTTTTTGAAAATCTCTCGTAGTTGAAACTTCAACGAATTCGCTGGTATACATAAGTGAAGTGCTCCAAGAATAAAATTTCGGACTTATTATTCGTGCTTGCTTCATTGGCTACCAAGCAATTGAAAGAATGGCTGAATATTATAAATGTAATGACAGGGTATCATGACAATATTTTCTATCGCGATAGAGCCATTTTTCGGGCTGAGATAGTAAACTCTCCTGATAGTAATAGTTTGGTTTTGCTATCGCGTTTTTTGGTTGAATATCGGACTAGCTTGATTTATAAACGAATATTTAAAATTTCGGGCTGAAAGTTGTAAATGTTATGACATAGGATGAAAGTGATAGTGTTGCCATTGCTTTTGTTTGACGAAACCCAGTATCAAAATTGCCCTTATAATTGTAAAATGAAGTTTAAAATCAATTCGTCGCATGTAATACACAAATCACGTATAAAACTGACTTGGCGAAAGTGACTTCAAACATCATTAAAATAAAATCTACAATTTTACCATCTTTAATAATTTATTGAACCAGACCGCACTCAAAACTGATAGGTTTAGTGAACTTTGCGAAATTTTGATAACGTGGAGTTTCTAAACTGCTGTTCTTATTCATAGAAATACTATAAAGGGAGCTTCCAGTTTTCATATTTTTTTAATATAAAATGTGGATTATGATTTTCATTTAAAGCTCATTTAATAAATCAAAAGTTATGTAAAATTTTCTTTCTGTCATTTCTCAATAAATGGACTTTATTTTTAATCTATATTTTTTCCTATTTATATCATGCGACATTAATATACGTATCTAAGAAAACAAAAATGCGAAAAATTGAAGGACGTTGAAATGGATTAAAAGGAAGAAAATATAAGGAGAAACACATTGAATTGAAAATATTATCATTTTCTTGAAGACAACTAGAGTTTTATTGTTTTCCATCATATTGTTATGTAATATATATAAAGAGAAGTATACATTAAAGTGGTTGGCGACATTATCTATTGTTACATATAGCTGGTAGTGAGGCTCAACATATTATTTATTATATGTTCTAATGACATGAATCTTTTGAATTTAAGTGCTACATCATGTTGTATGTATATATTTATCATATATTTTTCATATCAGCAATATTTTCATTACATAAAAACAATCTTAAATGTAAACTGGTTGGATATAATTTGGTAATATAAAATAAGCCGGACATAGTCCGAAAAAATAATTTTTTTAAGTAAAATTTACCAAGTTCGCCTTAACTTATACATATATGTATATAAGAGGTAAATTAAAATCATTCTGTACATAAATCCTTCAATGTGTTAATGATCTTATTAATTTTACGTGTTCATGTGTATTCATTGTGAAATATTGGCAATTTTTACTACACATACACATCAACACATCCACACACCCCTCATCTTAGAAAACAAATTATTTAGTGTGGCAAAGTCGATATAATAAATGAAACAACAAAATGAAAATTAGAAAGATAATTTTTCATTTTCGGCTTTTTCTTAGAGACCGAGTACATACTTCCTCTCAAACATAACAAAACAAAAAAATCCTAATGAAAGGTGGACATATAATTAATGAATTTACTGTTTTTCAATAGTTCGTAATATACGTTTTCATTTTCAGAATTAATAGAATTTTCTTCTTTAGTTCATTATTATTATATGTAATTTCTTTTGTTTTAATTTGACAATGAACCTAGGCCTTATAAATGATAAATATGAAATTAAATAATAAATTGGTATTTCATAATAACAATAATAGTAATAAATTGTTATTTTTGCCTTAAAATCGGTAAGTGCTACTTCTTACCTCTAGGTAAACGTCGTGCAAATAAATTTAAGGCATAATATGTTTTATTATCTAAACATAATTAATGTAAATCATTTTTAATTATTATTTTGCACAAGAAAGCTTTTTGATAAAGCTAAATATACATGTAGGTGTCTAGGTGTTTTTAATAAAAAAAACTAAGGCCACAAACAATTTGGTATATTATGTGCAACTACGAGTATCATAAACAAAAATTTCAAAAATTCTAATAATTAATAAATAATTATTTTATAATTACGAAATTTATATGTACATTTAGAATTAGGTAGGTGTAAAGGATATAATTTGGGTGCATAATATTATTAAATTGTGCAATTTTGAATGTTAATTAAAAATTTTGGTTTTTAATTTATTACAAATATTAATTTATGTAAAATACTATATCGAAATACAAATTCATTAATAAATTAATAAAATTTAATAATTAATGTGGATTGAACACAAAACCAAATAATTCGCCGACATAGCTTTTGAAAATGTGAGTAATTAAATTAATTAGTCGACCACATACCAAAATTTATTGTTTTTGCGGATTTATTATTTATTATTGCATACAATTATATTCATCCCTTCTCACAATTCACAAAAATAAATATTATTTTCATTTTATCTCCTATTGTGATATAATTTCTAATTTGAATATTTATGTTTTCTTATAAAAGTGGTGCCTTTGTTGAAATTTTTTTTTTT
The DNA here is from genome assembly GCA_947310385.1 of Nephrotoma appendiculata. Lineage (NCBI taxonomy): Eukaryota > Metazoa > Arthropoda > Insecta > Diptera > Tipulidae > Nephrotoma > Nephrotoma appendiculata. Next base: position 3,074,152 of record OX371225.1, on the reverse strand, counting down.
TGGTTTTAATTAAAATTAAAAATTAAGCCCGTGATAATAGAAATAATTTTAATTGTTTAATTAAAAATATAATATAGCAAGCAAGGAATAATTTAACGCTGACTTAATTGTTATAATCGTAATAATAATTAAAGAAATATTTTTTATCAATTTTGTTTTTGTACATTTTCGATCGTAATTTGCATTTTATAACAAAACGACAAATTTTTGTTTCACAATATAAATATTAATCCATTTAGTAAAACAATGGAAAACTTGGCGTTTATTTAAATTACTAATATTTTATTTTATATTTTTATAAATTTAAAGAGTAACTTTTATATGAGCTGCAAATTAAATATTTTTGTGAGTATAGATTAGCAAACCGGGGTAAACAAAAGAGAATGAAAAAAAAACTGATAAAAATCTTAAAAATAATAAAAAGCAAATCTCGGAGAATATGAAATTTTGGTGTGCTCCTTCCTTGATTTTGGAATATAGACCTGGCCGCTTCTGAAGCATTTTTGCCAAGTTCATAAATTTAATTATGACTATATTACCAAATAATAAGATTTATATTTTAGTATTTTGGTGGGTTAGTCTAGTTATACGTAGTGTTTTGAAATTTAATCAATAAATTGAAGAATCTGCCATCACATTAGTCAATGAACCATAGCTTTCTGTTCGATTATACAAAAATGACAAAAAACCAACAAAGTTCTTGTACATAATGAAAATTGATGGAACTTATTAAGACTTTATATAAGAATTACATTCGATGTTGAAAAATAAAGGATCTCGTGCCTTATATATAAAAAATATTTTCAAAAAATGAAATGAACTGAAAACCTTAATTTGATTTTTATGTCCTGTAAAAGAATAAGAAATAGTTGTGAAAAAAGAAAACTAATTGTTGTATTAAAAAAATATTCGGTCGTAAAAAAGCATAAAATTTAATCAAGTAGAATAAGAAGTTGGACGTGCTTTTCTGGTTTGGTTGCCCTATTTTATTATAACTTGGCTAACTTGGCGGCATTATTAGTTATAAAGAAATGAAATTGTATAATATGGTAAGAGATGGTATACTCTGTAAATAGGTCAAGGGCATTTTTATTAACCAGATAATAGTCGGGAGTTTATAGCTATTATGACCAGCGCATACAAATTATGTTGAATACATATAATTTATGATTCTCGCATTCTAAAAACTTTCTCCGCCCTTTACACATTTTATTTATGTACAGTATGTATGGTTGTGTATATATAATAATTATCTTTATATACTTTAAGGAGAAAATCCTTTTCATGGTTATACAAAAAATAAAATAAAAAACCACAAAATGTCTCAGCACAAATTTTTTTATTTTTGTTGAATAATTAAATTGACAGAATTTTTACAAAAAATTTATATTTCAAACGCAAATATTTATTCTTAAATATGATTGATCACGTTCAGATGTGCTTTTGTATGAAAATTATAGATATTTCTGCTTGTTCAGATGTTGAAATTTAAAATTTCTTCGTTTTGGTCCTATGAAATGTATGTATTATTTCAAAAGATTATGAAAAGGGAATTTACATAAAAAAATATGAGAGCTTTTATTTATTTTGTAGCAAGAATGTAATTCAAATGATTTTAATTTTTTTTTATTCTGGTTCTGAATCTTGATATAATATTGAATATATTATGCAGATGAAAATTAGATATATCCTCGTACAATTATTTACAGCAATTAACACAATAAATATAAGTTTTTTTTTTGTATTATGTGTTAACTATCAATCAAAAGCTTAAAGAATAATAATTTGACAGTGAAAATATAAATTCAATATTATCTCATCGATCACATTAATTTTTTATGAGAGGCAGGTATACGTAATTACAAATCATAAAGTTTCGCTGGTCCATATATGTAAATAATTTAAATTTAAACACGAAGTTTTCATGTCAAAAATAAAAAATTTGGGCAACTTCATCAATCAATAACCGAACATATAATCGTATATCTGGTTGTACGAGATGAACATGAAAAGTTTTCCTTTAATTATAATTAACATTAAATTACAAGTATGATTTAAATTTTTCCCTAAAGATCATCTCCATCAGCGTCATCATTAGATACAGAGAGCATCGGTATATCAATTATGTAATTGGAATGATAAAGCGAATTAATGCGTAAAACCATACAAACTTTTATTATTTTTTACATTCAATCAAAGTTATTTTTCGATAAATTGATAAAGTTTTGTATGAATGATTTTAGTTATTTTTTGAGATAATTAATATTGCAGGCATAAAAGCAGGCAGGTAAAATCGATTTAAAGGTAATTATAATTACAGTTTAGTTGAACTAGAATAACTAGCAATAACTTTTTTTGTCTACTTTTTGTGGTAGTAGCAATGTTAGAGGTGGATGAACAACTTTGTAATTTTTGTAAGCATTTTATTAACGTTTCCTGCAAAGTAAAACATTTTGCGCCATTGTCAACTTCGGCAACTTCACTTTTGGTGTGTAGGTAAGCAATTTTTGGAGATGTTTCATTCAACGCTAGAATCAAAACAATGGGTGTAATCTGGTTCAAGTGCTCCAAAGAAAGCAAAAGTTGTAGAATCAGCTGATAAGGTTATGGCCACTGTCTTTTGGGTTGCAAAAGGCATAATATTAATCGACTATATTGAGAAGGGTAAAACTATCACAGGTGAATGTTAAGCACCATTATTAGGCACTTTCAGCGGAAATATTAAGAAAAACGGTCACAGTATTTTGCCATCACCATATTCACCCGATCGTTAGCCGTTAGTGACTTTTTCCTATTTCCAAAGAAGAACGGCTCTGTGGAAAAAAATTTGGGTCAAATGAGGAGAAGAATATTTTATAGAAGGTTTAATGAAATTGGAAAAACGTTGGAATATGTGTAGTGTATCGAGCTAAAAGGAGACTTCGTTGGAAAGTAAAGTGAATTTTGCTTAAAACAATTATGTTTACTATTTCGTTCTAAAGACTTGTCAATCCACCCGCGTAGTACGTAAAAAATTGTGTATATTTGGATGTGCATATAATTTTAAATTCAGCATTTCATTAAAATTGTTCTGGTGTTCTGCATGCTAGTTAACATATAAGTTTCATGAAGCTAATGAGAATAATTCTTCTAAGAATTATTCGGTTTTTCCACCAGACTGTACAACTAATATGTGGAATACATTTTTCATAAATAAGAAAAGTATATACACATAAATTTAGCGAATTATAAATCTGTTAAATATTTTACCAGGAACTACAATAACATGTCTATGGTGATTCTGAGCATATTTAGTATGAACAAATTATGGTTAAACAAAAAATGTAAAGTAGAATTCTAGATTTGTTTATAGTTCTAATGTGGCAAATTAATTTAAAGTGAGCTACTTTGAGAATGGATATTAATTTCGAAATTTTCCATTTCTTAGGAGAAAAATGAAACAACAAAACACGCATTAATTATATGAGAAACCAGTTAGTAGTTTGAAATCAAAAATGGAAATTGATGTAACATACACCGGAACAGAATTAACGAATGATTTATTTAAATCTTCCACCGAAAAAATCAAATTGAAACTCAAAATAAAAAATGTAAATAAGCAAAATTAAAAAACCAATAATCAAAGCGAGACATCCATTAACTGGTCGTCATCCAGTTTAAATTTTTACCATATAGGAAGCGAACCCCATTTTAAGAGGTGGTGTTTGCGGATGGATGGATTTTCCTACTGATTATAAAATTTACAATGTTTGGGTGCGTTCAGATCTGTAGTTTTCACTTTGACGCATTAAGATCGAAGTATAGTGTCGAAATTAAATTAAATGTGTAACCACCATGCTTGATTCATAGACGGCAATCAGTTTTATGTTCCCGTATTTTGGATGGATTTTATGTTGGAATGCCTGAAGTGATAAGTTCCCTAGTTGCGGATTTTTAGATAAAGGTAATGTTCAAAATTTTGTTTTCGATTTATTTCTAAGTATAGGCGGTAGACAGTAATGAAAAATGCGATATATGCTGCGTGGACGCTCCATATCAATATTAACAGTTTTCTTCAGTCGGTCCGGCAATGATTCATCCAAAGTGTGTTCGGTATACCTTCATCATAGTCCCTTTATTTGTTTATAAACTTTTCTGTTGTATTATATGAACACTGAGGTGTCAATACAGAAACGAAGTAATTTGAAGAACAAAATTGAGGTTAGAATTGTGTGTGTGCGATCTTTTCCACTTACGAACTGGGCGTCACGTTTTATAAGATATGTAGATAAAAAAGTATAAATGAAGAAACTCACCCTACTATCACAAACTATTCCAAAATTTATCAGAGTTGTGTGTCTCATAACGGGGATCCTAATTAAGGAATTAATCTCTAGTTGGCATACATGTCACTATACGGCTATATAATGTACTCATGAATTCTCTGTATATGAGATGTGGTGCTAATCGGCATGATATTTTCCTAAACACCTTCAAAACTTCCACATAAAAGAAAATTTCCACACTTACACTCGGTTCACTATATGTTGCACGTGCTACAGAAAACTGTCCTTTCGCAAAAAAACGACGAACCTAATAGCCCTATCTGTGATCGAACGACAAAACTTACTGAACAATCTAGTAGCTGTCACTGCAATAGTTTTAGTCCTCAGCCCTATTATGTTATTTTTTTACATTAGGGATACACTAAAAAAAACTGAGTTATGTTTTCCCCGAATATGTCACATCATTAAATAATTTAAACTCTCAAATCGCAAAGTCTGACGTAGTATTAGTTTCGATAATTTAATGACGGGGAGCCACTTTCTATATACGTTTTTCTATAGGGAACCATAACAAACCAAAACCAACAAACATCGAAAGTACATGGATACTTATATTTACCTATAACTTACTTTAGCGGTTTAAATAATGCTAAGCTACTGAGAAGTGGCCGAACCAGCAATCCGGTTTTAACAATACCTTAGCAAGAGTAGTTCTAACTACGTGCAACTCGGGCGCTAATCAATTTACAGAATATAGTACAATATATATTCACATTACACTTGTAAAGTGACAAATAAACCGACGTAATCTCTCTTTCACGTAATCTATTGTACTAATCCGAAATACAAAATAAAATTTCCTAGTACCTCAATTAAGAAAATTGTTCAATTGGTTTTTGAATTACTTTGCTCGCAATACACTCATTTTATTTCAATTATTCTGAAATATTATTAGAGCGAAGACGTTTCCGTTTCTATTTTCAATATGTATGTATATATGTAGCTAGTTTTGCTGTCGCTAAATATATTTTATTAATTTATGAAATAAATTTTTTTCAGTTTCAGGCATCGAGGGTGAAAAGCTCGAAACATACTTTTTTCAGATTATGAAAATGAATTTCAAATTGATCAATTTTTTGTAAAATATATGGAAAACGAATTGACTTACCGATAAATCTCCGCCATAAAATGGATGTATTACAAATGTTTCGTTACCTACGTGTATAACACCACTAACGCCATTACACGTATGAAAGGCAGCACTGGCACCTGGATAATCTTTCACTGTTCCGTGATAATAACAATGTTCGATTTCCTAAAATATATACAAAACGTGTATTATTACAATAATCCCTAGAAACAAAAATTGTATTAGGCCTTTTATCGGCTTATAAATATATTGTCAATTTGATAAATAGGTAATTTAGCAAATTTTATTTTAGGCAAACTTCTTATTTCTTATGTATACACGAGTATATTGAAAAAATCACAACAAAATAATAAAAATAAAAAATCCGTGAAATTGTAAATATTTAAGAGGAACGGTATCTAAGAGATGCGTAAAAATTTACCTATGTTTTCTTATACGAGTATATATGTTTTCTCATCAAAATAGATTTACCATTTCTTAACAACAAATAACATCTTTTCTTACTACTTTCTACAAAAATATAAAAAGAAAAGAAAAACAAGAAAATTTTCAACCTGAATTTCTGAACAAGAACCGACAACAGCATTAACAACAACAATGATAATAATAACATAAATGACAACTAGGGGGTGACTATAGAAAACAGTAAGAGCGAGCAAGCGATATTATTCAGAAGAGCTTTATAAAAAAAAAAAAAATTAAATAAACATAAAATGTCTAAATCAGTAATTGAATTTCTTTCATCATTTTCTATTTTCCATTTCCTTTTATTTATTTATTTATTTTTTCAGTAAAAATTTTCACTTTAAAACATTTTTTCTAGCTCTTGTGTACACGACGAGTACGCAGACTTTACAGAGGAATATATAAATAAAAATAACCACTTCATTTTCATCATGGTAGTTTATCTGTGTTGTGTATTTATGTATACAAATTTACAGGATCACTACGTATCGCGCGACGAGTATACATTCCAGAAAAAAAATTTGTAAAACATTTCACGCACTAGGTAGAAAATAACTATTATGAAGTAGTTTTTTTCTTAAATTTGGAATTTTAAAGTGAGAAAGTTAAGATTATTTACTTATTCATTTTTCAAAAGTTAACCAGATACAAAATCAGTTTACTCAACAAAATGTCATTTCGTGCTTTCAATAATCTTCAATTTCACATTTCGGAAAATAGATCAAAAGAACTCCAGGAGGTCTTATTAGATGAAAATAAAATATTTGACAAAAGTTTTTGCGCTGTTTGTTTAATAATCCGAAAAATAATGGGGGCGTTATATGGTGTATTCCTAAACATGTGCATATATGTATGTGTATTTCTTTTTTGGTGCTTTTAATTTTCATTTTTATTATTTAAAATAAAATTCATATTAAAAGCTATATATAGTAATCGAGAACATAACATGGAACAGGGATAATATGTATGTATTTTATTATAACAGATTTTCATCTAATTTACACAATTTTCTATTTATTATTTTCTCGTTTGTTGTTACTGCTGCTGTTATATAGGTTGAGAATTTATTTTTTTCAAAAAGGTGTTTTTTTAATATAATTCTATGGATTTTTAATTTTGGGAGTGTTTTCTGTCACCTCAACTTTTCGAAAAAAAAATAATAGGAACGGAACAAAATGGGATTTTATTTGCATTGTAAACGTATATGTATGTTTATGTGTGTGTTGAAAGAAAATGAAAAATGAAAAATTGAATTTAAGTGACATTTTAATTTTAAAGTGAAAATTGCTTGTGTTGTGTACTGATGATGATAACACAATGGCTGATTGTTGATGTGTAAAATTTTTCTTATTGTAAAGAAAACTTTTTTTTAATTCCTATAGTTCAAAAAAACGAAATGGTGTCCAGCAGATGTAAATAAAAATAATTGGACCGGGTTTTCATGTGGGATTACACATTTTGATGTTGCAGAAGCTGTACAAATCATAATTCTTAAATTAGATATAGTGTAATAGATAAATAATGAGACCCATTATCTTAGTTAGATCTTAGCATATTGTTTGTTGTACAAATTTAATTGCATTATGTTGGGATTTAAATTTCCTAACCCAAAACCCGAAAAACATAAACTGATGCTGTGCTGTGTATAACAACGGAATAAGTAGGAAAATTAAAGAATTTTAATGAATATTAAATTTCGGAAGAAAGGATAAAGAGCTTAGTTTATAATATAAAAAGCATTATACTTTGTAATTATCTAATTTCACGAAATAAAAATTAAAACTATATAATGCAACGAAAATTGCGCGAATCCAAATTTAATTAGTTCTAATTAAAAATTTTAAAAAGTCAATTTATATTTTATAAAAAGTATGATAATTTTCTTACATTTTGTGTTTCCTGAGGATATCCACTTGGTAAAACATATTTTTGCATAATATTTGGTGCCAAAAGTTGTCTGTAAAGAGAAAAATAGAAAAAAAAAATATTAAAAATATTATTTTATTGTTATTATTAAAATTTATCTGTTTTAATTTTTAATTAAAATTCAAAAAATCATAAAGTTTGTCTTTTTACTTTTAGAAGAACACGCTTTTATTAAAGTTTAATTAAATTATGCGCTAACGGTTGGATGAGTCGATAAATTCAATCTTATTTTCTGATGAGCTTGAACCGGAAAATTGTTTTTATCGTATTGAAGATATGTACAATTTATTATCGAGTGGCAGATTGATTGATTGATTGGAATATGCGACCAAACCTAAGTAAGATTCCCGGTTGACGCCGGGCCCATCCACACACTCTTTTACATATAACAAGATGGAGGGATAGGAAAGGTTTATTAATTAATATAGAAATTGACCCGGTTTCAGACACCTAAGTAGTCAATAGTTAGTAAATTGTTAGTTGAAATGTAATATAAGAAGGTTAGCACAAGACAACACAATTATTTATGATTTTTTTATATAAATTTTCAGCAATCAGCATCCTAAAAAAATTTATAATTAATTAAATTACAGTAAATTTCAAGAAATAAAATGTCATTATTATGAGTCAAATTATACTTGAATACAATAAATGTAATGTTCTGATTAGTATTAACTAAATTCAAAAACCCTCACAGTCTCCCGAAAAAACCTAGAAAAAAGAAATGCCACGATCATTGGAAAACTATATAAGTACAGCAATATTTAACTGCATTTCAAATTTACTCTGTAGCTTCCAAGCTAACTGTAATTTCAAAAAGTCAAATATCCTCTGAAATATCAATTTTATTAGCAACCAGATGGCCATTATGATTCCTCCCTTGTCTGCTCTTCTGACTTGTAAATTAAAATTTTGTTTTTAATTAGAAAGTATGCTGGCTTCAAATAACTTCTGTAATCAAAAATCTTCATTAGGACAAAATAAATTAGCTTAATCAGGAACTCCAATTAATAATAAACACCTGATAAATCTCGATAACTCTAAATTGCTCAACAAATTAAAATATAAAAAATATAATATTTTAATACTAAAATTCTGAATAATTGGATGAAGGAATATTAGCAAATTAGTTAATCTCTGAAATCAAACTGTGGAAAGAATCATTTTTATAAATAATGATAATAAAGTGTATCAAGAAAAACATGTAATGTTTATCCAGGAGTACTCGATTCACGCTTTTCTAGAATCAAAAATCAAACTCACCATGCGGCACATAAAGTTATTTTCGGAACGATCCCAATAGTCGAATCTTCTCCCTGTGAAACCTCTACTATTTACCAAGCGATCTTCCGCTAACATCACTAATCAACAACATTTATGACAAAGCCGTGATGAAACCATGACAGATTATAAACGTATCGTGGTAAATCTTATAGCTCAAAAATTTCAGCGTACGACTGATCATCCTAAATTTCAAAAATGATTCCACTCGCGCTAAATTGAGGCTAAACTTCAACAAAAACATCTATAATATTCATTAAAAAGACTAATTTAGATATGTATATCTAAACCTCAGACAAGGGTTCTGTGTAAAACTGCAAATTTGCCTTCTTATATTAATAATTGACAATTTATTATCGAGTGGCAGATGATAACTAAATAATCATTTTTGCTGTACCAACAAACGAAGCTATTGGCTGTGAAGTATTTTTATTTCTCGACAAATAGAACATGATTATCCAAAATACTAATACATATTTGAATGTTTTTGTCTCCATCCTTCTGTCTTTTTAAAATTGTGACAAGTCGACCCCCTAACTACCCGTTCATATTTTGATATTTATATTAATTTTTGTATCGGATCAGAATGATAGAAAATCGGGTTGCCATAGAAGCAAACATTTTTTATCTGTTTTACACATGCCTCTCCAAGATGCAACGATTAGGAAAACAAAAAAGATGTTTTCTGAAAATCTAGCAGGTTTTGAAGCACAATGCAAGTTTCCCACATTGCTCAAGCCGACTGCACGAGGCGAGCGAAAATTAATAATTTTTGATCCACACGCTAAACTAATCAAACCGTTTGAAAATATTTCTCCACCACTGTTTCTGAAATAAAAATTGCCATCCGAGCTAAAATATTTTTATCTGTGCGCTACTTGGTCCGCAGACGACTAACCTATCTTCAAAATGTTGACGTGGATGTTGTTGTGATGGACAAACTTGTCTATGATAAAAACGGTGCATCAGATGATTAATAATAGTCCTTACGAGGAAGTGAACGCGAATTCACTCAAACGTTTAATTAGATTCCCTCAGCCAGATCAAATATAGCTAGAGATGATTTACAATGGAGGTTAATGGTCTCAAATTTAATGATACTTAGATTGTACACCCTTCCAGACATTTACAAATAAGGTAACCAAATAACTCGAATTGTTTCAATGGCTAAGTTAACAAAACTAGATTCACTTGGAACATTGAAAATTATTTAAGCTCTCGTGGATATTACAGCTCTGTCATTGGATGCCATTTTATTTCCCAACAACCTACCAATGGATAGTACTCTTTTAATGGATAAAAAGTAGCCCACTAACAAGAACTTGTATGGGAGAATGTTATACTTATTGTTTAGAGGCCGCAATTACTAACAAACTTTTAGGCGAAATATTGAAAAAAACAGTGTCAACATTGTAGACATCTCAACATTGTAAACATTTTAGAAGTGCAGTAACCATACGTTTGCAGGATGATGGCACTGTTATAATCCGATTTAATAGGGGTATGTGCTTGCCAATGTTGTTAAAGTTCATAAGTCGAAAGTGAATCAATCCGATCTCGTTGACTGACGTCCTCCAGCAGAAAGCTTTCAGACGACATTTTAATAATACCGCAGTAATAAAAACCGCATTTTCAATAATTTATTGGGACCGCTGGGGTGTAGAATTTTATTTTATATTTTGTCAATTTTTATTTTTATATTTTGTCATTTGTTAATTTTTTTCACTACATATAAAAGCTCCTAGAGAAAGAGAGGAACTCTTTGAAGAGAGGAATATTTGATGGCCAAAATTTTAGTATGAGAGTCATATTGATGTTAGACTACGGTCATATAGACGGGTATTTGAATTAATATGAAATTATGAAGCCAGGCTGGGTTTCGTTACACAAAGTAATACAATTTATAATCAATATTATTGTGGAGCACTTGAGTAGGCTATATCGCCGAATCAATGACACTTGATAGTGAACACCTAAACAACTTGCCCGCCAAGAATTATCTTTAGTCACTTTCTTTTAGATTCATCTGCCTGCAGGAATGCCCAAACGAAATGATTGTTTGGCTATGCAAATACTTTACCGTCTCGATCAAAGACAGATAACAAGCAATCTACGTCGACGACAGATACAATTTTGGCTATAGACATTTTGTTAGCATCCATTGTATTTTTTAACAGTTTACGGAATTAAGAATTTTGTAATCGTATTGGTTCAATGTATAAAGACTGGTTAAATCTTCGGTAGTAAGTGTAAAAATATTTTACTTTGGGCATCGGAAATACAAAATTTTATCTCAATGATCTAAAAAAAAAATTAAACATTAAATCCTGCCATATTATTAGGTTTGTAATATACTAAAATATAATAAAGATTTATAATATATTTGCTAGCATATACTGTAAAATCATAATAAATGAGCTTTTTGCAAGATGCCCTTCGTTAATAAAATAATAATAATAAACTGGAAAAAATATAAATTAATGGAATCTTGATAAATCGAGCAACAAAAAATTATATATATATATATATATATATATTTATGTTCTTGTTAAACTCGGATCCTGTATATTTACACATTTCTGAAAGGTGAACATATTTAAGATAAAACAAAGCGAAAGGAAAACCCTAACGAAAACTCTATTGAAACGCGACCCAATCCAAACCAACCCAGATGAATGTAATAAAATAAAATATATTTTAATATTTTATTTCTGCATACTCGTACGAGCAAAAGTATATATCTGGAGCGCTAGGAACGAGAAAGGGAACAACGCTTGATAGATTGTCTGTTAGATAATCATGTTGATTATAAATTATGTATTTTTTGTTCAACATTTTTGTGCTTTTTTCAAGCGAGCAAGAAAATTTGCTACCTCTACATATTTCTAAATGTTTATGTACGTATATAGTATATTGTTTAATTTTAATTAAAATTAATTTATTTTAAACATTTATCATTATTATTTATAATAATTATTTAGGAAACAGGAAAAATGTCGTAACCCCAACATCCAAACAACACCCCTTAACTCGAAAAACGTATAAAAGCTTCCAATCGGTTTTTTGTAACATGATTAGCATGTTTTTACTTTTATTAAATTAAACGTATTAAGTTTTAATCATATGAACTAAACTTTTCGTGGTTTTTTATTATTTAGCGGTTAAAGGCGGAAATGTATCGTATCCGTGTATCGTATATACGAAAATTAATTGAAACTTGAACAAAACCAAATAAATTGGAATTTAACTACTTACAGTTTATACACACACGCACACAATTAATCGTACAGTGATAGTAGTAGTTGTGTACTTGTATACAATAACGTCGTCGCCCGTTTATCCCAAGCAAGTACATAATCAATTCTTTAGTTCAACGAACGAATTTCTATATCTAATCAATTGTAAAATACATCAAGTAGAAATATCACATAATATACTCAATTGCATCCAAATTGATACGTTTATATGATTAAAGTAGTTATTCATTACACAACCGTCGTATCCATAACACGTAGATAAATTATCATTTCATTTATGAATTCGTTTACTTACTTATTATATCTTTGCACAATCAAAATGTCTTCGATTCGAACGTAAAAATGTATTATTTTTGCAATAGATTCTCTCACGTAACAAGATTATTGCTATACATGTATATATACAGGGGGAGACAAAAACAACAAAAACCTAATAGAATTATCAATTTAATTTCGCCCAATTTTCAAATTGATTGAACACCTTTATTAAAATTACCTTCAGTTCATTGAATTCGGAAATTTCACAGCATTTTATTTTTTTTCTGTTCATGTTTTGATTTTAATGTCATTGTTGTTATTTTTAACATTTGGCCGCTCTCTTTGAATATTTCTACGTACCAAATCAAAAATGTCTTAATAAATATTGGGGCATTGTCCTTTATAAAAAACACGACATTTTGTAAGAGGTATAATGTTTACTTCCTTCCAAGAAATTTTTATTGAGTACTTTTCCGGTAATTGATTGCGATCAAAGTAGGTTTCTTTTAATGCTATTAGGCCGAGCAATAGAACACATCCGCGTGGAACATCAATAAAGCTGTTGCAAACATCAAATATCAAACGAAACGAAATTTGTCGTTCACAGAAAATCTAGCATGTTTGGTATCTAAATTTTTTAAACGGTATACGGTGTTTACCCCCAAAAATACATAGTTTGGCTATAAAATGAACATAAATTGAAAATAAAGGTTTTTGCAAAAACGATAAATGACAACGGTGAAGGCCCAGTAGGATGTCGTGGATCATCTACACAACTAGAATATAACCATCCACTGTATATTTAAAACAGTGTAGGACCCGAAGTAAACCACAACACCGGAATTCAACAAACCTTGTGTGAGATGCGGGTTAGTCGATTTATTTCATTTCATGTCCGTTTTGGGATTGGGTAAATTACATATCAACGAGGATGCTGACATTTATGTTGAGTTTATTAATATTATAAAAATAGTGTAACAGAAACGATATCTTAATCCAAAAATATGCCAGTCGAGTCATATCTTACATCAAATCGTACATCGCAAAGTGAATTTTGCCCTAATCTTCGAGACACACATTAGACCCCTTCCAATGAGGCAACACCTAGAATCAGCAAACCGACTTGCTTCAAATAACAAGATTTTAAAATTTGATTAGTCACGTTTAGCGGCCTACGACGACATTGTTCAAAATTGTCTTTTTGAGTAGAGGAAATACAATGCGGAAATCATGTTGTTCGCAGAAAGCGGAACAAAAACCAACAGATACGGCTTAAGGCAAATTAATTTAGATTAAGGTATTAGAAATCGATTTATATGATTTTCTTCAAGATCACAATGCAAATCATATTTCTTAAAACATTCAAGAACAGTTGTCAAGCATAATTTTACTACTCTTGGTTGAAAAATTTGATAAAAACTAATAAGCTGACAATAGCTGAAAAGAAAGCTCAATACATCACGTATCTAACAAAAACGGGAATTAGAGACCTTGCCTCGATTGCCGAGTTCTTAACAATGTTACCATACCAGGATGGTCATTGAGTACCATCCTGGTATGGTAACATTTACATGATTTTAGATGGAAGGATCCACTATATTGTCAAGCTTATTCACGTATATTACATTTTAACGACATTTTAAAAACTGACATATCAACTCAATTTGAGGAATGTATGTAACACATTTCACACATAGATATTTACAAAACAACATATAAAAGTTTTTTTTCCAACAATTAATCAACGCAGATTCGATTTTTAGATTTTACTTTAGATGAATAAGAGTTAATTTTATGGAATATATGACGAATTTCTATTATCAATTTCTCAATGTAGGCGGCAAAAACACATTTATTTGTGATTTTCTGAAAGGCAACAAGACAAATGACAGGCGAATCATTCAAATGTCTGAAAAAGTGCCAACAGCGTTTAGTATTACGACAGAGAAGTACTAGTTTCATTGCTCACAAATTCATATTGTGGACGGATCAGTTTAGCCATTTTAGTAAACTTCAGATAACACATCGTTTTTACAATAAATAAATTACTAGAATCTATCGTCAATCAACCCCAACATGATGTTTGAAAAATTTCCAATAATGTTTAATTCATTATAAACCTTATTGTGACCATTCAGCAGATTAATATTCGAATTAGCACGTAATTTGCCTCATCCCCACGAAAAATATGCTATTATCGGATTTTTTCAATAGTTGAACACTTGTTTACTTGCATTCATACGATTCGAGGCGAGGCTTTAAACATACCATAAATGAATGTGCTCTTCTTCAGATGAAATAATACAGAGCAAAAATCAAAACACCTCACAAAATCATAAAAATAGAGTTCTAACACGGATGTGTTTATAAATTGTAATTTTAGTTTGTTTATTTCAATCAAAATTAAGTTTTAATAATAGTTTTTAATTAAAAGAAATTTGTCTGTTGTCAGGTTTCCATTGTTAACATTGCTTTTACCGACTGTTTATTTTTGTTAATTTAACAAATTTTAGTTTTTGTTAATTTTTCATTTTGTTAAAAACTTCACATCCGTGTTCTAACTAACAGCAAATATGAATTTAAGGAAAGTTTGAATCTACTTGTTGGCATTTCGTACCATATAGTGGGTTCAATGCTGCATTGCAAATAATGCAATTATTCAAATGACATTATCGCAATTAGTACTTATTAAGCATTCCAGTGTCCACAGCATGTATTATTTTATACGCTCTTAAGGGAGTAACCATACAAAAATTAAAAAAAATTATAAACGTAACTTTAAAAAAATTAAATTGCGATAAATGTCATTTCTGTGCTTTCGCCTATGAAAAAATTAATTTAAATTAAAAAATTGAACGAAGCTTCGTTAAATATGAATTGTCAGTTTTTTAAAATTATTGGAGCAAAATTCCGCGTTCAAACTTAAAAAAGATCAAAATATGTATCATGCTATTGAAATAAAACAAGAAATAATAAATAGCTGTCATTATAACAAATAACTGTCATTCAATATTCAATAATATTTAAAGGGTCAACCATATAAAAATTATAAAATTAAGAATAATTAAAAATTTTGACGACACTAATTTTTAATGACATTCCATGCCATACTAGTCGTAACGAGTATGCTGTAAATATTATTGAATATTGAATGACAACTATTTGTTATAGTGACAGCTATTTATAGTTTGTTGTTGTTTTTTATAGCTTGTTTCTTGTATACACGCTTAAATTTTTTTTAAAGTTTGAACGCAAAATTTCGCTCCAATAATTTTTATTAACAGAATTTTTTAATTTAAATTAATTTTTCCATGGGCGAAAGCACAGAAACCGCATTTATCGCAAATATAATTTTTCTAAAGTTACGTTTATAATTTTTTTTAAATTTTGTATGGTTACTCCTTAGAATAGCCCATAACAAAAGCTCTCACGGTCTCAGTAATTAGATAGGGTTGCCTTTTATAAATTGGGATTGTGTAACCCTATTAATTAACAATAATGTATTGATGAACTTTATTCGACTTTTGGCGTGAAGTACCATCAAGGACCAGTGATTTACAGAATTCAATCGTGACCACAGTTTGCTCAACGATGAATTTCGTACAATTTCGTCTCAACGACGAATATCCCACATAATTTAACAAACGCTCAAAAAAAACTTGAGAAATTCTCAAAAAACATGATCGAGGTCCTTCAAAATATGTCTGTCACATCGTGATAGGTGACGAATATTGGGTATAGGCGTATATGAGCCGAAAATCAAACAGCGGTCGACGGTATTGTTGTTCAAATAATAGCCAAATCCAACAAAAGTTGATTGCGCTCTTCGGTGCAAATGGTCGCTTTTTTTTTGGAAAAAACTTTTGGTAAATTCGATAAAATTAAAATTTTGCTCCGTATATATACTCGCAAGAGCACCATTTTTAATAGCTAAAATATTGAAGTTACAAATAGTAAACAAAATACAATTCCAAAATTCAAAGAATTTTAGTTAAAAAAAAAAATCGCAACGTAGGATCGATGAGATTCCAAAGGTTAATTCACTTTATATTTTTGATTGCAGTATGATTTCAAAAATTTCATTAAAAATTTAATTTGTTACTAAAAACAATGATTTGATACATCAGGTTTTCAACTTTAAGCTTGTATAAGCTTGTTAAACAATATACTATTCTAATGCGCTAGTTTAGTTGGTATTTAACTGTGGAATTTTAATGTTTAGCCTAATTTGTATACCTATACCAAGAAAATAAAATGCGTGAAAACCACTAAAAAATATTTAAAAATGTAAAAAGTATTGTAAATCGGAAACCACATAAAAAGTTTACGATTGTATAATCCAAATTATAACAAATAAAAGCTCAATATAAATTGACAAAAAATTGCTATAAAATTTATTCTGACGAGTTAGTACACAAAAAATAAAAGCTCAATTTTTTATACGTGTATGTCGAGTTTCCTCGTTCTAGAACTAAACTAACAGAAGAACACAGTTTAAATACAATTTCGACTATTTATATTGTTTCAAGTTTTATGTGACTTTTAGTGCACACAGCACAAAGATAATTCCATTTTCTTAACATTTTTCCACAACAGAACGAGCGTAATAATCTGCTTCCTTTTCTCTTCAAATAGTTGTTACATATATAAAATAATAATATGATAAATTGAAATTAAGATTGAATATAGTAAAATGTTTGTACATTTTATGATTTCAGTTTTGATGTCATATAAAAATATGGATCTATGTGAAAAGCTATGTATGTACATAACTTATAATCCCCGTTTTATGACGAGAAATCTTATGGATTTCTGCATACATAAAAATTATTATGGGAAAATTATTTGTTTTGAATTGAATAAAACTGTTTTTTGCAACTTCCATACTTGTATTATGTTGCGCGGTTGCAGAAGGTGTTTGAAAGGTGTACAAAAAACATTTAATATTTTTTGATCCCAAATTACAAATTTTTTTATCACAAAGCTAAAATGTCTGGACTATGAAAAGTGAAATTGTCTTTTCCGAAAACAGCGCCAAATTTTAATTCCATTTTTAGTACAAAACAAAAGAAATATAAAAGGTTTTGAAACTTTTTTTTTTTGAGTAAACCTTTTGTATTATCTTGAGCTTTTTATTTTCCTAACAACAAAAGTAAATTTTATCGATTAAAACAAAACAAAATAAAGAAAAATTGGCGTTAAAATAAAATGAAAAAAGGGAAGAATATAATGAAAAAAAAAAAAAAAAGTTTGCTATCTTTGATTATTTTTATTATTGTTATTAGTAAAGTTTTTTTTGTTCTTCTTCAAAAGATTAGATGAACGATGAACTTAGTCTGTATGAAAGAAGAACCAACAGAATGTACTGGTGTGGAAAAGCGACATAAACGTTATAGGATCAATGAAAAGAAAAATGTAAAGTATTGCCAAACATCTTTACCTATCTGAATAACATTCGAGAGATTTTAAATATTTAAAGTTTACAAAAAGTTGAAATTTAAAGTAATCTAAAATTTTAATTTTTTTTTCGAGGAACTGATCGAGTACGAGTACACTACTCCGAGATTAAATAAAATTATAAATAAATCCAATACTGCATATGGTGATTTCCAGTGATTGATTTAGACAAAAACCACACAAATTCTATGAATTGTTAATTTTCTCATCAATATTCAAATTGGGAAATTGAAACACCACATGTTGATCACAAAAAATTGAAATGCAATAGCGAATTTTAATTATTTAAGAATTTTGTGTATCTGATACAATTTTTTTTTTTTATATTTTCCATTTTATTATTAAAATGCAATTATAAATGATACCGAGAGAAAATCTTATTCAGTGAACTTGAAAATTGATCTGAAAAAATAAATGAAAATACCAGAATAAAATACTAACGAAGGATCTGTTTAGTTTTTTAATTTATGCTTAAACTCTAAATCCTTTATTTGTTCTTCATTGTGTTTTTATACAAAAAATCGGAAAATATCTATACATTTTGAAAAAAGAAATAAATAATCGATTTTTCAATTTTCGATAGAAAAAGTTTTATTGGTATTGTTTTTTTAATCAATATGCTTTCTTCGTTTTTAATTTCCGGTCAAATATCAAATCGAAAATAGAGGGGATGTAATATATAAAAAAATAAGAAGTTTTTAATAATAATAATTGACATACATATAGTTTTTGCTATAAATAAAACATTAAGCGTTTCAAAATTTTATATTACCTAATCGGGACTCCAGTATAAAATCTAATAAGGCGGTGCGGTGCGCTCATATATATTTAACGAAGGGCGTCGAATTTAATTAGAACAATCAAACAAAAAATCTTATAAATTTAACACAAAAGCAAATGTACCTGGAAAATTTAAAAAAAATGTGAAAATAAATTTTTTTAATTAAGTTTATCTTGCAACCATTTAATTTCCTTACATTTTTTTTTATTTTATTTTTGATCTTTCGTGAAAAATTATGTAAAGTTTAATAATTTAATGTTAATTGAAACCAAAATAAACATACTCGTACAACATAATACATAAAAAAACACTGGCGAGGAGAGAATTCAATCTTAGGACATTTTCTTTTTATTATAATGTATCCTTTGCTCAAATTGTGTTGTGTAAACACAGGTTTTCCACCTTCTTCCTTCATTTCATTCAGTACATATATCTTTATATTATTCTCGGTTACATTTTTTTTTTTTTTAAATAATAGGCTTATTTTTTCATTTATAAAAAGATAATTAATTTTTTTTGTCAAATTTGTTCCATTCATCTAAGAAGATACAACATCCCTTTTTATAATTTGATTTTTTTTATCGTGTTTTACAAAATACACAGTTAAATATCATCAAAAATAAACGAAATGACCTTTTTCGGTACTCTGCGTGTTTGTGATGTGCCTTATTTTTCTTAACTCTTTCAAGAAACGTCTTTTTACTTTCTACTTTGGCTATTTTTATGTCCGTTTGTTAAAATAAGCACAAAAATGTAGCTTGCTATAGAGTTTTTTGTTGTTATTGTTGGTCGATTCCCTTTGAAAGGAAGGATAAGATATAAAAACGAGTATAGGATATATATTAGGTAACGTTTGCTATTAACTTTAATTGAATTTTTTTTATTTCATTTTAGAAATGTATTTTTGTGTTTTTGGAAATTCAGGTATAATATTTCTCCTAATTACGCAAAAAATCAGAATAAAATGTTTTTATCTTACTACTAAATTTGAAATTTATCTACTTCATGAAGCTTGTAAATGTAATTAGGATATTGCAATGCTCTATTTTTACTCGATCATAATGTGACTACTCGGAATAGCTCAGTTCACAAAATGCTTTTTGAATTCACCATTAACCCTACCCAACAGATACTACAGATTGTAACATGTAGTATCCACACTTCGTAATTAAAATGTAAATAAAACCCGTTGCAGGCTCTACCTCCGTTAATCCACGCCCCATATTTCAGCCGGCTAGATTTCAGTGGTTGGGAAGATTTTTGTCGATAGTTAGTGGTGTGAATCGACAGTGTAGACTTTGGGCTCGTAAAGGATCCTCCAATATGAGGTAAATTTTTAAATTTACTATAAGATTCTACTTATCTTCACTACTATTCTACATTCCGATTATTAAAATGGTGAGATGTTCGATTGAAAACGCTAATTTATTGTTAAACATTAATTTAAATTTGGTGAGCGTTATGCAGAAGTTGTAAGAAAATATCGTAAATATGTTGAAAAAAAAATTATCCGTCATTTGTGGGCATTCGAAAAATTGTTTCAAAGTTTATGTTAACTGGTTCGGTAAAGGATGAAAAAGGTAAAATGTATGCCGTCGTCGCGGTTCTTCAGAAGAAATTATTGCGTCAATTAGACTCCAAAAACATCAATTTGTCATCATTCACATAGCAATCACGGATTCCACAAAACCACTTATTCAGAATTGTGTGTATATACAAAGATCTTCATTTGAAAGCTCTCGAGATTTAAATGACTCAAAAAATAAAGCTATCAGATAAAATTTAGATTACGTCGTGAATTCGTTATTTGAGCAATACAAATAAAATTTGAAAATTAGCAACGACACAAATTTTCAACTGGATGGATTTTCTGGTGTGGTTTTTGGGCTGGTGGAGTAATGAAACTGGGATTTCTGTTACTGTAAATGGATCTCTTTACCATAATATTATAAAGCTTTTTTTGTTTGGCAAACTGGAGATATAGATGTCCAAAATATGTGGTTTCTGCAGGATGGTGGCGTATATCATACAGCAACTGATCTTTTTCGTGATCGATATCGTAATCGAATAAATTTTCGAAGAACGAACATTAATTGGCCGCCTTAATCTTTAAACCTAACACCTCTAGATTATAGACTGTGCTTCATGTTTTTGAAATGTGGACATGGATGATTGATCAACACGAGTTACGAACATCACTTGTGTTAATTCATATTAGTTTAGTCATATTGAAGTTTATACAAAGATGCAATTACGTTTTAAGATTTTCAATTTGGGCCTTTGTATGAATTATAATTACCATCATTGCGCTATGACCAAACTAAAACTCTTTATCATCAACAAGGACTAAATAAATAGTTTGATCATATAAAACTTTTGTATTCGACTAGTATTTCTTTGAGAGAGTATCTTATGAGAATATATCGTCGTAAACAAAACTAATTAAAAAACAAATGTAAAACAAAAGAGAAAAATATTAGAAATCAAGTGAATGCGAAAGTTTTGCTTAATAGTTTTAGTGGAAAAATTTGTATTTCGCATTATTTACGTAAACACCAGAGTTCCTTTTTCATCCAAAATCCCGCGTGTCAAATATTTTATGTTTTTTGAAATTTTAATTTTACTCTCTTGATTTAGTTTTAGTAGCTATTTGGTGTTTGATGTTTGTGTTGTGTGTTAATAATGATTGGTAATTTGGAATTGTTCGGTAATTTTACATTAAATTATATTTTAGAATCTATTTTTAACTAATAAGAAGAATTTAATTTTAAGGTTCAATGGGCGAAAATTATCCACAAGAATTTGACGGTATGCTTGACTGTATATCGTTAGCCGTTACGTGTGCATTCAACAGGCATGGTACATTACTCGCAGTTGGCTGTAATGATGGTCGCATTGTTATCTACGATTTCGTAACACGCGGAATTGCTAAAATAATATTGGCCCATGTACATCCGGTGAGTAATTTATGTTGGAGTCGAAACGGATATCAACTCATTTCGGCATCCGATAAAGATGTATGCGTCTGGGATGTACTGTCGAGTACGCGCAAATATAAATTATGTTTTCCATCGGTAATACTTAAAGTACAATTTAATCCGCGGAATATGTCACGAATACTAGCGTGTCCGATGAAAGTGCTTCCAATTGTAATAGAAATTGAAGGAAAAACACGCATGATTCCAGTGGGCGGAGGTTGTAAATTACAGTATATTGCGACGTACGATCGTCGTGGTAAATTTATCTATGCTGGTAATGTGAAAGGAAAAATTTTAATAATTGATTCGGATACATTACTGATTGTGGCGAGTTTTCAAATTTCGGTTGTTGCACCTAATCCTGTTGGTGTCAAGTGTATAGAATTTGCTCGCCGGGGAGAGTAAGTAACTTACAAAATTAAATTTTTTTATAATTTTATATTTATGGTCATATTTTTTATTTAGGTCATTTCTAGTTATCGGGTCCGATAAAACTATTCGTATTTATGATGTGAATAAAGCAGTTGCGTGCGGAATAAATGGTACGCTGGAGCCCCAGCAAAAAATACATGATATGGTAAGTCGTTGCGCTTGGAAAAAGGGTTGCTTTAGCGGCGACGGAGAATACGTTTGCGGTGGAAGTGGAAAAGAGCATGCACTCTATATATGGGAAAAATCCACTAAAAATTTGTTGAAAATACTGCAAGGGAATAAAGGTGAATTATTGCAAGACATGGTATGGCACCCAATTCGGCCGGTAATTGCTAGTATTAGTTCGGGTATTGTTTCGATTTGGACTCCAACAAAAATTGATAATTGGTCAGCATTTATACCCGATTTTATCGAACTTGATGAGAATATAATTTATGAAGAAACCGAATCGGAATTTGACGTAGCCGATGAGGATAAATCGATCGATCTGGGACACGAAGATGGAAACTGTGAAGATGATGAAATTGATGTCACTACCGTTCATCCAATAGCAGCTTTGTGCAGCTCAGATGAAGAAGGGGCAGAGGATAATGCATTACATATTTTGACGATTGTACCACAGGAAATCGAGACCTATGATGATAGCATGAATACTTCTGGGTAAATTGTGTTTTTTTATTTAATTATAATATTTAATCCTGAAATGTTAAGCTTTATTATTTTATGTTATCTATTATTTGTTGTACGAAGCTACATAATATATGTATTCTTTTAATTTTCTGTACGATTGTTTGTTTCTGAATTTGATTTTATAACATATGTATGTTTTTCTTATAATTGAAATAAAGTTTCTTGGAAATTAATGCATTTTATTACAAATAGTACCTTGTTAGAACGTAATCGCAATCGATCGTTTAAAATACGGACTTTATTATAAATTTTGAATTAGATTATTCAAAACTTTTAGGTGTGAGTACAGAGAAAACGTCTAAATTTAATTATGTTTACGTACGTAAATTTTTCCGCAACATTACCTCAGTATTCAATTCAATAAATACTTGTACATAGCTTTAATACGTAAAAATACTTTTACAATATATAAATCTAAATTCTAAATCTAACGCATATTTCATATGCTCGTACATACATATGTATATGTAAATATTTGAAAATTGAGGAAATCCTTCCAAATATTTTTTAAATAAATAAATGGGAACAAATAAATCAGAGACAAGAAAACCTAAAAGAAAAGTTATAAACTGTCTATTTTTCTGCTCGTCAATTTTTCTGTTTCTCAATTTTATTTACCAATCTTTAGATGGTATATTCATTGTGTATACTCATACGAGTAACTGCTATTGCTACCACTCATTCACTTCACAGAACATATCCAAAGAAACGCTTTGTGATATTTGAAAAAGCTTACACACTTGAATCTTGAAAATTTCTTGCTTCTATAAATATTGATATAGATTTTTAAAAATGTATGTATTAAAATACAATTTCTATCATAATTGTACGAGCATGTTTTATATTTAAACAGGGTGTCTTGTTGCATCCGATTTTACTTGATCAGCTCGTTAGCGCAATTATAATAAATTATCAATTTGCGTAAAATTCTCATCTACGTAATGTTTACGAGCGTAGGCTGACAAGCGTTGTCTGATTAGTTTAAGCCTGGGGCCTAACTATTGAATTCGAAGTTCATTTTCGCCGGCTATCGTTTTCCTATGGCAAGCATAGAAGGAAAAGAGAAAATAGTAAAAATTTCATAAATATTTTGTTTTTCCTTATTTTGTCTACTATAGAAAACAATAGTCTTCGAAAATGAACGTCGAATTCAATCGTTAAGCCCCTGGTCTCTGCATAAAATCAAATGATCCCTATTGCGAAATGTTTTCGATTTCGATTTTTTCGAAAATTATAAAAAATTACTATGCGAAAATCCTGCGATTGAAAAAATTTAATTTTGAATAAATTTCATGATACGTTTCCCTGTCTCGCAACTTGATTCAATGAATTTCATGAACCTATGAAAGGAAAAATGAATTTCAGATGGATAAATTTTGTGATTCAAGTTCTTGAAAGCAACCCTTGGAATATGTTTAGTGTAAATATTTTCAAGATAACGATGAAATAAGTTTTTTTTATTTATTTACCTTTAATCTGTTCTGCGGCCTAGGCACTCCCAACCCTTTCGTGGTTCGCTTTTCCCGTTCTAACTTTTTCACCATTTCTCAGCCAATTCGAGGATCTGCGCATTGCATAGTTCCGTGCCAGCCTATATTACTGGCTTGGAAGGTGGGTCGGCCTATGAATTCTGCACTCCGACATGAGCAATCTCTTTTGCATCCTGCTCCTACCGGGATTCGAACCTGGTATCCCCGATTAAAATGGTAAAGCTTTAACCATTTTGCCAAGTGAGTTGATGAGTTGGGTTTTATTTTTCTCTATAAACATTGAAGGGAACAAAGTTTTACCATAATTTGTTTTGAATATATTTACACCAAACCTATTGCAAGAGGAAGACCAGGACAAAACAATTTAGACAAAAGTGGTACTTATTTTTACCAATTCCCAATTCCCAGGGAATACCATAATAGTGCCACAGAGCTAAGCGTGAAACAATTTAGTATCAAGTTTTCATTGAATTTTTTGAAATAGTAGCACAATCAAAATATTTTACAAACAGTTATAAATAAATGGGTAAGTTTGATTGCATCACCAGTTAAGTTA
This sequence comes from Nephrotoma appendiculata, assembly GCA_947310385.1. Classification (NCBI taxonomy): domain Eukaryota; kingdom Metazoa; phylum Arthropoda; class Insecta; order Diptera; family Tipulidae; genus Nephrotoma; species Nephrotoma appendiculata. Next base: position 3,049,166 of record OX371225.1, on the reverse strand, counting down.
AATTCAACGATAAAATTTACAAAGAATAACTGAACTGATTGATCAGTGTAAAAGTGTTTTACACACTAGAGTAAAAAGAACCTCATACTTAAGCTAAAAATAAGCATTTTTGCGTTGCTCCTTTAGCAAACTTTCTTGTGTCAAAAACAAGCATTTTAAGTACTAAATAGCTATATTATGTGTATTTATTTCTACAGGTCTTGGTAACCAATGTATGAATTTGTTAATTATACTGAAGGTGATTCCCCGCCTATATATAAATATATAAGTTAGGAACGATTCTGCAGTAAAGCTCAAACTTTAAACATAAAACAATAGATTTTTTCAAAAATAATAAAGCTTTTGCGACTCATATTGTTATCAATTTTTTTTTTTAAATTATGCAGTTTTGAGTTTATGGGAGTAAATAAAACTGGTTGTGGCCCTGTGCGGTAAAATGTGGCTAAATCATAAATCATGTAGAATCATTTTACAAAGATATTGAAGGAATCAGGGACTGAAATATCGAGTGTACTGTGTAAATATCGAGAATACTTACGAATTGGTGGCTAATATAATGAAAACTTTATAAGGGAAAACCAACTATCCAAATACATATTTTAAAATACAATCAAATAATTTTACTAAAGTGTAGATACTTCGCTGTCCTTACAAACAACATTCATAAATTATTCTTATAAAGTATCGCGTTCACATAAATCTAAAATTCAAGCTCTTTAAAACTATAAACGGTTTTTTATTATTTTGGTCTACATAAATTGCAATGATATTTTTATTTGCCAAAAACAATTGAATTTGATAATAAAACCAGTGATTTCTTATTTATTCTTATTCTGAGAAGTCTTAAAAATTTATTATTTTCGGTTTTTGTGGGCTTTTGATACTTATTTTTCCAGCTTCCCGCATTAAGTATATGCTCTGCTCGTATATATGTCTTAGATTTTATTGTTTCGATTCTTTTAACAGGAATTTTTTTTTGCTTTTATTACAATTGTCGAATAGATGCGGTTGTGAAAAGTTTATTAGCTCACATAATTCATTTTAATTGGTTATTTCAAGAACATCTATAAATTGTGTTAAAACACATTGTGATTTTGATTTTGATTTTGCACAAACCGATTTATTATAAATAAGTTAATGTCAATTTTATCTGCGCTCGAATACAAAAAAAAAAAAAAATATCGAAATACATCGCATGTTTATCACAAATTATTCAAAAGCTCATATTAGATATTGTGGTATTGATTAATGATTTATAAGTACCTCATACACAAAAAAATATTTATAACTCGATTAATATAAATTGTGCTAAGGAGTGGAATGATTAGTGTGGTATTGTCAAACATTGTGTTAGTAGGGCTTATGTTTATAATCTTATGTGCGGTTGATGAATTTATGTATTATTGGATTTTGAATTAAACTTCGAAAATTTCGACAGCACACATAAATTTTACAAGTTTTATAATTTATCCCAATGATGTTGAATTTGCGTGTGCTTACGCGTTTGTTCATTGGTCTATATGATTAATGAGATTTATTTAATTTGATGTTTTGTGTGCGAGGGAACCTTTATACGAATGTATACGTATACGAATATGGCTAATTGCCTTATTCTGGAAGGGCGCATATAAATATAGGTAATCTTAAATATAAATCGGTAGCTATTCACAATATCTAGAAACGAAAACAACTTGCCAATCAAAATTACCAAAATTGCTTTTGATTTTCTTCAATTTCCCAAATTTCCCAAAATAAAAACTTTTTGCTTCTTTTAATTTTGTTTTCGTTTTCCAATTACACACAAATACAGCAAAAAATATTAATTTCCTATAGAAAATGTCAAACTTTTATGTTTTCATGTGACAAAATTTACTTTTTTGTTGTAATAAAATAACAAAAGAAAATTAATTAATTTTTCTTCTTCATCAAATTAGCCTGTTTTCTAACCAAGAACCGGGGAGAAAAGATGCGAAATTTTTTCTTATTTTTGAGATCATCACCGTCATGTTCTAATAACGTTTCCTTTGCTTAGCGCAAAAAAAGGAAATTTATTATATACGATCAAAGCCCAGCATACAGAAACATTCAATTGAATTTGAGATGAAAAACAGGAAAATTCAAAAATCAATTATGTCTTCTTTGAAATTTTTTTTCTGATACTATACAAAAAAAGGAAGACGAAATGTTGCATTTTCGTCTCTTCTCTATTTCAAAGTGTTTTGGGAACTTTGTTTTTCTGCAAATCATTTATAATTGATTTGAGTTTTTTTCGGTTCATAGGTTTAAAATAAAATTTTGTCAGTTGTTTGAGGAACCGACAAAGTTTTTTATTAGTTTATGTGACACGTGTCATTTCCCAACCACGACATTCTTTATTGTACGCGAAATAAATTTGTAGTTACACAAACAGTTTTTCGGTATGGAATGTGATAGATGCAGCGAACCCACCAACATTTATGCGAAAAAATATTTATCGAAAGACGTAATCTGCTTAAACTTTAAAAAGTTTTAATCAGTTAAATTATACAATACAATACTCATTAGCATACAGTTTTCTTGTATTTCTAACCAAACCATAACGAGAGGCAAATCTACGAAGAATAATTATTTGTGAAAACTTACTTATTCAAAGGATCGCGAGGCCACTTCTTTGAATAAGTTGTGTCCACAAAAAATGTTCGGCAGTCTCGAATTTCCTAAGAATGCTCAAAGCCTACTGGGCTCATTCTATAGCAACATTCTCTGGTAGAGCTTTTAAGAATGACCTTTTCTCAAATTTTTTCAGCTTAATCTGTGGATAGCCTGATCAATCCAACACTTCATAACACTGATTGAAAAGAACTCAAAAATAATACGGAAACCCATCGTCACGAGTTAGATCATAAAAGAAAGTGTAACTAATTTCAACGAACAATAAGTTCTACTTTTTTTGATTTTGTGAGACGTGATATGTTGGATATTTTATACAGAAATAGCTAGGTAACTTTAAAGTTCGCCTGTTGGGAAAGCTTGATAAAAACCTCATCAAAGATGTTCTTGTGGTGTTGCTCGGTTGATTTGTGGAATTCGATATTGGATATGAATTAAGCCTAAAGCCTTAAAGCGCGGTAAATTCGGTGGTAAAAATCGTCAAATTGTCACTAAATTTAATCTTGACTTTTGAACGCAGTTGCGATAGATATTTTGTTAAGTACTGCTCTCAAACAGTAAGTGGTAGGAATAAACCTTAAGGAAATCGGAACTTCGGTTCCGAAAATTCACAAACACAAAAAAATCACATGAAAGTTAATAATAATAATAAATAAATAATAATAAATTATCCCGACGACCTATTACCCCTCCCAACCGCGCGCGGGGAGTCTCCATCTGTATTATTATTATTTTTTTGAGTATAATTCAAGTGAATTATAAACAAGGATATCGAGATGCTTAACCAGAGAAATTAAAAAATTGGATTTTAAAGCGGCAAAAAAAAAAAAATCAAATGTGATTATAAATAGATAGCTAAATGAATAGTTAAGCAAGATGATACCCGTCGCAGACGGCAGGAAAACGGAAGTCGAGTCTGCTTAGTACAAACAGATTTGATAGATTAAAAAAAATTTAAATAGATAAAAGATAAAGTCAAGCAAAATAAAATGACACAAAAAAAAACAAAAAACAAATAAGTTAAATAAAATATCAAACTATAGTCAAGAAAAATAAAGACGTTTTTTCAACATACGTTTTGTCATATTGTAATCGATAAGATGGCAGTGCTGATTAGCTTCGTACAACATTCTAGAGACGGGCTCATTCTTTCCGTAATCAGTTCGATGAGGGTCGATTCTAAACATAGGTACTGATCTTAAACCCCGAGAATTTATATTTAGATTGATTTTACCTAACAGAACAGGAGAATCGATACCCCCAGTTAGTATTTGATGGATGAAAGCCACGTCCGCAACAACTCGGCGCTTACTAAGTGATTGTAGATTAATTAGCTGCAGACGATTTTGATATGGAGGCAGGTTAAACATGTCCACCCATGGTAGTCCGCGTAAAGCAAAGCGAAGAAATCTACGCTGGACTGCTTCAATCCTCTTAATGTGAACCTCATGATAAGCCGACCACACCTGGCTAGCATATTCGAGCAGGGGACGAACGAATGTTGAATAGAGAGCCTTCGTAACATAAGGACCGTCGAATTCTTTCGACCAACGCTTGATGAAACCGAGCGCAGAATTGGCTTGGCTGATAATACGATCGATGTGATGTCTAAAATTCAATTCACTGTTGCAAATGACCCCCAAATCTCGAACAGAACTGGCTCTGGTAACGGCGTCGCTGTTAATGTAATAGTCGCGAGAGATAGACTGTGCACGTTTTCGAGAGTAGGTGATTGTTTTGCATTTACCCACGTTCAAATCGAGGTTGTTCTTAGCACACCAAGTGGAGAAGTTGTTGAGGTCGCATTGTAATAGGCTCTTATCCGTTGTGTTTGAAATCAGTTTGTAAATCTTCATGTCATCGGCATATATAGATATGGATGAATTTTTAATCAAACATTCAACGTCGTTAATTGACAAAATGAAAAAAATTGGACCCAGATGGCTGCCTTGGGGCACTCCAGATGTTGCTGAGATACGAGCTGATACTGATGACCTGAACAGTACATGGTATATACGCTCTTTTAGATAAGAGCCGATCCAACGGAGAATTTGGGGAGGAAAACCAAGGGCCTTAAGCTTGAACAAGATGACTTCATGAGAAATCCTGTCGAACGCCTTGCTAAAATCCGTGAAAATGACATCAACCTCATTCCCTGCCTCCATCGTATCTAAAGTTTGTGATGTGAATTCAATAAGGTTTGTTGTCGTGGACCGTGCTTTGAGAAAGCCATGCTGATTGTCGGAAAACAACGGTTTACAATGAAAGTACAGTGAGTCATACACAATACTTTCAAACAGCTTAGGAATACTAGATAATTTCGCAATCGGTCTGTAATTACAAATGTCTGACTTGCAACCGTTCTTATGAATGGGAACTATAAACGAACTTTTCCAAATAGATGGAAAAATGCCAAGTGAAAGCGACTTTTGGAAAAGTGTAGTCAGTGGCTGAGCAAGAATATCACTACAGTTTTTTAGGACGATGGATGGTAGTCCGTCAGGACCTGATGAAAAATCATCTTTAAGTTTGAAAATCGTATGTACCACGGATTCATAATCGATTTGAATAGAAGTTAAGGTTGTTTGAGTACAGTTATTCATATGTGTAAAGTAACCTTCATCGGGCTCAAAACCGCTATTTGTGAAAGCCAAACTGAAGAAGTTAGCAAAATGATTTGTTATGACTTTAGGATCATTAGAGGAATGATCATTATATTTGAAAATGGAAGGGTATCCGTCGGACTTTTTCTTCATATTGATAAAGCGCCAGAAACACTTAGGCTCAGCGATTAGATTGGATTACATGAGTCTGATATAATTCCCATAAAGTTCGTCAGACAAACTACTGAAATCATTATAACTATTTAAATAGTTAGAGTAATCAGAGTCAGATTTAGTTTTCAGGAATCTTTCCCAACGTTTGTTCCTAAGGTTACGTAACGTTCGTAATTCATTATTATACCACGGAGGTGATGGCGATACAGTTTTTTGGCGGGTATACGGAATGGAATGTTTAAAACATTCAAAAACTGCAGAGTAAAAATTGACTGTTTGTGTTTCTATATCGTTATGATCATTTAAAATTATGTTAAAGTCAACGTTAGCCAATAATTGTTAAGCTTCACAAAGTCGGCCTTACGAAAATTGAAACGTAATGGAGTCATAGAGTTGACATTGGGATTGTCTTGTTCCAGACCAAAAGTGATCAAAATGGGAGGGTGGTATACATCTATGGCACAGAGGATTAGATTGGATTCAGAAGCGACGCTATTGTCGATAAAAGAGGAAAACACCAAATCGAGCTGCCTGTTCAAACTATTCTTAACGTTACTAATCTGAAATAGTCCAGAGTTCAACATATTGTCAGTGAATAAAGTTTCTTTGGCGGTTAGTGCATTCGAAGCAACATAATGAGTGTTATCGTCTGAATAATTCCACTTAAGCCCGGGGAGATTGAAATCACCGACAACAAAGATGTCATCTTGAGTATTCATCAGGTCAATGACAAAGTCAACAGCATTAGTATGAAGCTGATAGCTTACGATCTGGCTTAGTGGGCGAATATAGCAACATAAAATAAAAATATTATTTTTATTATTTTTAATTTTGACACACACTAGTTCGATATTATCAGTGTTGGGAATGATAACAATTTGACTATCAAAATTGATGTGCACTGCAATAAGAACCCCTCTACCTGTTAAACTCGTGTCTGGACAATAAGAACCATCTTTCCGGAAGACGTTAAAATCCGAGGTAAAAAATTCATTACTGTTGAAATCATTGTTCAAATTGGTCTCAGTGAGGGCAAAAACATCAAATGGAAGTCTTTGAATTGCTAAAAAGACTTCGCGAGATTTAGTTCTAAGTCCCCTTACGTTCTGGTAGTAGAGGGACAAGCGTTTAAGTTTTTTGGAACTGTCATGTTATTATTATTATTATTTCGAAAATCGACAAATTCTTTGAGATACGTTGTTTCGGGCCATGACTCTGGGGAAAGTAATAGGTCAAATGTAGCTTCAGGAATGGTTAATTTAAATGACGCAACTTGTCCATTGAAGCGGGATATATTTTTACATTTTACATTTTCTCCTTGGATGTTATGCGAATTTAATATAGAATTAACGTGTGATATAACATCGGCGCTAGTTGTATTGTTACACAACCGGGATACAAATATGATTTTCGGTTTAGGGACAGCCCTAAGGCTGCGTGGAGGATTAACATTGCTGCTGTGTTGAGAGTTGCTGTGTTGAGAGTTGCTGTGTTGAGAGTTGCTGGAGTTGGTATCAATGTTAGCAGGAACCACTTGAGATGATCGGGCTAGGCTGCTATTTAAATGGTTGATAGCTGTGGCAGGAAAAAGTTCCTGTTGAATACTAAGAATATTAGCGCGATCTGTAATTGCAGCTGGTTTGTGAATTAAGAGGGAGTTTGTTAGATCATAGCAAGCATCACTTGTGGTTCTCAATTCCTGCTCAAGTCGCACGATTAGCGAGTCATCAATGGTTTTACTCGAGCTATCTGAAGTAGTACGTGCTGATATACGAGTATTGAAATCGTTGGACAACCTCAAAATTAATTCAGTATTTGATGCCAGCTGTTTATTTATGAGCAAATTGTTCTTAATGTTGTCAGCTGTAAGTTCATTGTTGTGTTGGATATTGGTCAGATTGTTCTTAAGAACATGTGGGTGGCTTTCCATATAGTTATCATAAAAATATTATTAATCCTTTAGTCAATATTAATTTATAATTTAAGCTTAAAAATGCCATCTAAATCACAAAGTGCTGATTGTGTATAGACTTAAAATGGTTCTTTTTGTATTAGAATCACAAATTTTGATTTGAAATCTAGTAAGAGCCTTTGCATTGTTTTACGAAACATGAACTGAATCGGAACAGATCAAGCATCAAGAAACACAGCTATTTATTCCGACTGAAAAATCAGATAATGCACAATACATTGTATTTCTTGTGCCATAGTTGGTATGGTTCTGATTGGCATGGTTCCGGCTGGCTTTATATGTTAAACATAATACATAAAGGACAAATCTGCCAGATGCGCAATCTGCCAGGAAATGTAAAAATCAAATGATTACTAAAATAGGTAGCATTTCCTGTAACGCACACAAAAGTGCAACGTCTGAAATATTGAAATAGCAATCTACGTATTGCCCACCTCAACATGCTCTGCCAAAATAGTCGGATCAGAAATATAAAAACGCATCTCCACTACTCATGACATAGACATCCTAGCTATATGCAAGAACACACTCGATCAATGTTCAAATCAGCGGCATACTTTGCCTGTAGCAACAGGCTGCACTGAGAATTCCAAGACTGCAATTAACAATCATAATGTTGTAAACTAATTCAAACTACTAATCATAATGTTGTAAACTAACAATCATAATGTTGTAAACTAATTAAAATATCTTTAAATGGTTCAAACTTGAAAATGGTCAAGACTAGGAGATATTAATTAATTGATCCTCATGAAGGTATAAGAGTAGTAACTTCTCACGTTCTAAGAGTCTATGAAAAGTCTAAGAAGCTATTCCACTCACTGTCCTACGTGCCTTTCTACATGTTCCGGATAGTGCACAGAACTAATATAGAAATAAATCGGAAATACAGGCAATAGCGGTTGACCTATGGCAAAGAAGGTGGAATGATGAGAGGCATACATTTGACTTTGTTCCCGGTATCAAAGCAGGACTCAAACCAAAATCATTCCAAGTTTGAGCCTAAGGCTAAAAATTTAAACACCGAAGATGTGGCATGATATTTTAGTTAATGCCTTAGTAAAAAAGCTTAAGCCTACTGATTTTTTTTGGGCTAGAGTACTTGTATGTATATAGACTTTAAAATAAAAAATAAAAAGTTTGAGCCCAAAAATAGATTTTCGGCGCATCAGCGTGTTTTGGTTCTCTCGTATTTAGATGGCAAAATTTCGTTGCATTTTTCTATATAATGCGACCCTAAAAACATCTTCGATGTTAATATCTATAACGAGTTCGATGAGCCAAGTAATCTCTGATATATGATTAGTTTAAAGCCTACCTGCCTAGAGATTCAAAATAACCATAAAATCATTGCCAATAGCCATAGGTTCCATTGGCGTTAGTAAAGTACACGCAAGTATTTGAAAATTTTTGTTTTCTTATGTTTTACTTCTAACTACAACAATTTTGCGTTCCATTGAACATCTACTCACAAGTACTCTGCTAATGCCATTGGAATCCTATTATTATATATGCGAAACTGAGTAGAATACGTTAAGCACCTACTTTTCGAATGTAACGAGGTGTGTGGTTTCAAAAGTGGCTTGGTAATACGATCACAAATGAATTATCATTTATCACTGCCAAGAGTATTAACCGACGAAATTCTTAGTTCAGGCAGTACTGTGTGGAACTAATCATAATCTTAAGTGAACGGAATCGTACGATATATATTGCTAATTGGAAATCCGGACGGTACATGTTTTTCTTTCATGGATGGAAACGTCACAAATTTTTAAATATTGACGGCTAAATGTACAAGGCACTGATATCGATTAAATGATTGGCTACCTAAATTTATATAAATTCCTGGTTAAAGGTGCAGGAATTGGTGCACATTTTTCCTATAGTATTGACGAACAATTAATAATGAATGATGGTTTTATATGTTTCCAGCTGGAAAATCAGCGAGATATACTTGTGAAATAGTTGGTTTGGTTTCGGCTGATATAATGTCGGCTGTCCTCCCGCGGACACAATTAAATTGTGTTTTTAGCTATAAGGGAGTAAAAAATTCAGTCAGAGCATCAAGGACAGAGTCAATGTTGACAAAACCTTCAATTACATATATCCAAAACATCAAAGACACGTCAAATTTCTTTTATTTAAAAAGCTTTGTTAACAAAAACTGGTCACTGATTCGCCCAGCAAAAAGTTTCCAAAAAATACTTAAAATTAGTTCAACACATTTGTAAATATTATGCTTTAAGCGCATATTTATAATTCATTGCATAAATGTAAAAGTTTATCACTAAAATAATAATTACATAAATAGATAGCAATGCGAATATTTTTTATTTCCTCTAAAAATTTGCATAAAAATAATTAAATATGGAAAAATAATGATTAAACATTTTGATAACGCCATAAGTGTGTAATATACGAGTATGTCGGTACTCCTACATACATAACTATGATTATTATTGCATCTTTTTACCTTTATTTTTGTTTTTATTTAATTGACAAAAACTTCGTGTAATTTATAAAATTTTATTTCATTTTAAATGTTTAAATATAATATTTGTAATAAAATTTATACAGTAAAATGAAAAATTATGAGAAATTTTCCATTTTTTTTTTATTTTAAATTACTCTACATTGTTTGTAACATGGTTATTACTTTTTGTGTGCACATTCTAACTCAATGAACCATAAACACGTAACTTAATTTTTTTTTTATTTATAGAAGATATTTTTTTTGTACATAAGAATTTATATTCTCGTATTATTGCCAAAATTTCTTATGTACAAATACGAGCACACTCGTAAGTATAAGAGCCTGGAATATATACGATGGTTTAAGAAATTTATTATTTTGGGTTAGTTTAGGTGTAACAATTAAAGTTAAATCTCGGTTGATAATAATGCTGTTTGCTCTCTCTTTGCATGTAATTACCAATGAAATTTTATGATCGTTCACCTTTAGGATGAATTATTATTTGGCTCGAAGCGGTTGGGAATCATAATGATATACATATTTTCTAGCTAGCCTACTATATATACCGTAATATTTAAACTATATAGCGTTTAGTAATTGTATTTTTTTGGTCCTTATTTTTACGATTGTTATATTATGGTTGGGTTGATATCGTTATATATAAACCAGCTACCATAAAACCAACAAAATCCAAATTATTCGCATTTAAATATTTCTATTTCGTTCTAGTTCATTTTAAAAATACATTACATACTATTTTATAGACACATCTCTGTATTGATTTTAGTCGAAAAGAAAAGTTGTTTTAAGAAAATTGATTCTAAATCGAAAACAGTTATTTTTTGGGAACCGAACTACGACCAAAATATCAAATTGAAATATATTTAAATTTATTCAAGCAGTTCGAAAATAATAGCGCAAGATAAAAAAATTGTTTCACGAAAGCTCCATTTATTATCGGTAATAATGTTAATCCAGTGTTCGGAATTAGACAATGAATTAAGCAATTATTATTTTTTACTTAAATTTTTACAACAAAACCAAAACAGAAACTTATGTAAAAATAAATTTACATGGTTTGTCAATTTATAGCAATAATGTTAGTTAGAGAGGAACCAATGATTTTCCTTTTTTTTTTTGGTTTAATAATTTTATTTTCTCGATTATTACATCGGCAGTATTGTACATAAAAATAAGCTTCCTTTAACAGAACATAAAACAACATCATGTTCTTCATTGTGTTGAAGTAGTAGCACAAAAGAATAACAACAACAACAAAAAATAAGACAGAAAAAAGCTTTCTCTTTTTTGTTTAGATTTTTTCCTTAAAACAAAAGATTACACAAAAAGAGAAAATGTTGTAATTCAGCTTTTCATTTTGTAATTTTGTTTTATTTTAATTCTTTCGTTTTCGTTTTTGTGTTTATTTTTAGGAAGAGGATAAAAAATAAAATACAAAATATAATAATAAACAAAAGAGAGCTTTTGTCTTGCGATAAAAGAAAAAAAAACTGTTATATTTAAGAAAAGAAAACTATTATGTGTTGTTTAAGTTTTCTATGTCATACATGTTATGTGTGCGTTTATAAAAGTACTAAAGACAAGAGCAGCGTAAAGCCGTAGAAATATTTACGTATTTTATATTTGAATTATAATCATTGGAAAGACATATTTTCGCGAAAACAAAATTTTCGGTTTGATTTAAAATAAAGCTAAGTTTACACATTTGTGAAAAGGAACAAAAATTGGGCATGATTCAGAAAAATTTAATTTTTGTTAAAATTTAAATGTTTCCATTTTTACTTTTACAATTAAATGCACAATGCCAATTCCATTTAGCGTCAATCTGAGTGACAAAAACACTGATCATGAATACTTCGATGTCAAATATCTGCTGAAAGCAGTCCCTATGACAATTGAACTGCAAAGAACAAATCAATTAGAGCTTTAATATTAAAAAAAATTGATCAGAAGGGGATCTTGAGAGGATTATGTTAGGAAAAATATTGATAAGCCAAGAGAACTTTGGAATGTTGTCAAACAAATAATCTTTAACAAATCCCAGACAAATGCGCAATTATTAACTGATCACCTTGAAGTTACAGAACCGTTTAATCAATATTTTTGCAATGTCACCATAGATATCACAAACCATTTTCCGAGTCCTAGAATTGAACATTTTGACAACCTTGATGGATTTATCATGTATTTCTAAAGTTTTTGAAAAAATCGACTCACTACTTTTTTAGAATTGTACAACATGGTATCAGATAGCCAATTTGGATTTACACCGAAGTCAAGTACGGCAGCTGCATGTCTCAAACTCATTGATATATTAAGTAAGCAAAGTGATAGAAAAATATATGGTGGATGCCTATTCCTAGATATTCGTAAGGCATTTGATTCCGTTCATCTGTGCGGATGACTGCGTAATTTTATATACGCATCAGATACAATAAATGTTTTGCTTTCCAAGATATGAATTACCTACTGTTAAATCATGATAAGATGAAGTATACGATTTTTGAAAATAGGTCTCTGGATGAGGGTATTTTAACGACAAACCCAATTATTTGTGGCTTTCCCGTAATTGAAAGAGTTAGTATGTATAACTATTTGGGTTTAAAGAATGGAAGCGAACACATACTCCCCAAGAAATCGCCACTATTATTGTACTTCGCTTATATTTAGTCACGCGTGGTAAGAAAGACTAAGTCCAATTTGGAGTAGATGTGCGTCGTACAAACTAAACGAGATAGAAAATCTGCAGAAAAGAGCTTTGAAATATATTCTACGTGTTGAGGTGAGATACCCAACTCAAAAGTTACTTTGTTATGCTTGCGCAAATTTATAACATAAGGTGTCAGTCGCAATTTTCAAATACAATTTCTGTCAGGCTCCACCTCAAGGATTGATGTTTTTTATCGTGGTTTGAAAAAAGGATGCACTGTCTTCAAAAATAAGACATTCTACATTTCTGCGATTATTGTGATATCTTTCATTTCTGTTCAAATTTATATTATCTTGGATTATGTCTAGCCACGAGCTTAGAATATACCAATCATGGAACAATTCTACTGATAAAACTATTCTGTAGGGTAATTATGTTATTCGACAAAAAGTTGTAGACGATTTCGTTCATATAGAAGTTGATTCAAAATGCAGCACGTTTATATTTTTTTCAGCTGCATTACATATTTTTAGGTCAACTTCTTTCGTTCTGCCCATGTAATTGCAAACTATTATTATTGAGAATGCCCTGAAGAGTTGATAAACAACTTTTAATTTTATAAAATTTTCTTCCAGCACATTTCATATAGATACCAAGGTATACACATTCGAAAAATGTAGAAAAAATATATCGTATTGTAGTTTTCAAGTTAGGTGTATTCTCGTAATGCAGAAAAAATTGGCTCTTTAAATAATTTAGTTAGCGCAGATTACCAATTGAAAATGGTAACTAATTTATGTCCTTGATGTTAAACGGCCATACAATACTTTAAAAAAGTGATTAAGTCTATTGGTGCACCACATAAAAGAAATTCTTATTTGAGCATTTTGTTAGAATAGTGAATTGATTAATTTATTATAACTAGGAAAAGTTTTCCAAGATTGTCCGCCTTAGTTAGCAATTGAAATATGTTTTAGTTATCAACAATTACGAATGCAAATTATAACGATCAGCACTATAAATAACTATAGGTATATTGTGCTCATAGGAATTGGGCTCTGTCTAATCAAATGATTCCAAGTATTGGATGTTTCCAATTTAAAGTTGGCACAACCCAAATTGAGAAACGGGTCAGAAATCCACTTTAGAACGCAAAACAAGATCTATTGTTTCTCTAATTGCAGAAATACGAGGGCAAATCAAAAAGTCTTGCAATATCATATGAAAAAAAAGAGTGAGTGAGACAGCAATATTTTTATTTTTCGACATAATCTCCTTTAAGGTTTATACATTTGTCACATCGATCAATTAACTTGCCTAAACCCTCTAAAAAAAAAGATTTCTTTTGCTCCATAAAATATTCATTTACAACAGACTGTACTTCATAGTCACTGGAAAATTTCCGGCCCCTTAGTGTTTTTTTCAAATTGGGAAACAGAAAGTAGTCACTGGGTGCCAAGTCTGGATTTTACGGTGGATGCGGAATTTCCACGAAGCCGCAGTCCTTTAATGCAGCTTGAGCAATATTAGCCTTGTGCACGGGTGCATTGTCGTGAAGAAGCAAGATTTTTTTCTAACTTTCCTTGGCCGTTTTTTCCGGATCGCTTTTTTGAATTTTCGCAAAATCTCTGCGTAATATATGCCTGTGATTGTGGTTTTCGTTGGCATATAATCGATTACCAAAATTCCTTCAGCATCCCAAAAAATTGTTGCCAAAACCTTACCAGCAGACGGTTGAGTTTTGAATTTCTTTGGTGGTGGTTCACTACGTTTAATCCATTGCATCGATTCTTGTTTGGATTCCGGATCCCAGTGATGAAGCCATGTTTCATCGTCTGTTATTATGTTATCCAAGAAATTTTCTGGATCTTCTTTGTACATATCTAAAATCGCCTTTGAAGTTTGAACGCGCATTTTTTTTTGTTCTGCATTCAACAAACGGGGAACCCATCGCGCACTTACTTTCGACATGTGAAGGTGGTCATGTAATATAGTATATGTGGTACCGTATGAAAGAGAAAGTCTCCACGCTAACTGCGGAACAGAAATACGCCGGTCCTCCAGTACAATAGATTCGGCCAAAATTACGTTTTCATGGCTAATGGCATCTGCTGGCTGACCCGAGCGGTTGTCGTCTTCTAATGACTCCCGACCACTTTTGAATAATTTTACCCACCTTGTTACTGTGGCATATGATGGTGCAGATTCGCCGTAAACTTTTGATATATAGTTGAATATATAAATTGCATTTCGTCCATCTTTACAGAAAAATTTAATAACGGCGCGATATTCAATTTCATTCATTTTAAGAAAAATTCAAAACACATGTTACTAAATTGACAAAAACAAACGAACTGTAAAATTTACATCGAAATGTTCTTCTAGAAGTTTCATCGCGATAAAAAATGGTTTTGAAAAATATATTGTTGTCTCACTCACTTTGTTTTTTCATATGATATTGCAAGACTTTTTGATATACCCTCGTATATAACAATATCTATTGTTTCTCTAATTGCAAAATTCTAGATTAGAATTTTCACTATAAATTTTGATTTTCTGCGGCCATATTCTAATCCATAAATTTTCCCCAAACTTTCCATATAGTCTCAGTATGACCTAAGCTATTAGGAAAATAACCGAAAGTAATGGTTACTGATGAAAGTTTTTGAGATGTTGGGCAAAAACCGAAAATAACTTACATGGCCGCGGAAAATCGAAAAATTATAGTGAAAATTTTAATCCATCAATTTTTACTGAATTTTCCCTGTATGCGATACAAATTTTACAATTGTAGCCGAATTCCTTCTACTTTAAAATTTATTTATATTGTGTATAATTCACAGATACCATTTTTCTTAAGGACTGGTTATGAAATGGCCAAGTTTAGTCCAACACGAACTGATCCTAGAATTTTGTCCAAAACTTACTTTAAAATCCTTGATCAACACTACTATCAAAATTTCATCGTAATTCGTTAAGAAATGGCGGAAAGATGGCATATTGTTAAATTTCAAGATTTTATTTATCGAGTTCTTTTACTTCGGAGATCAATCATTTGCCATTTTAAGGATCACTTTTAATATTTAATTCCGCTGACATGTTTTATTTAGTGAAAAAAGAGATACAAAATGAATAAAAAATTTCCGCTGGTAATTACATAATAAAAACAATTCTCTTTAGTGAAATTGCTGCTATTTGCGGCGAGTAGCGTAATCTCTTATTTTCCACTGTGAAATTTCCGCTATCTTATACAGCATTTTATATTGAGATTGCCCGAGTTATAAATTGTATAGAAAATAAAATACTTCTCTAATGAGAGATCTGTGTATTCTTATCTATGCTTGCAAAAACTACTAGATAAAATTCCAATATGAATATAAAACGACTATAGTAAGTTGTCCGCAAATATCAATATTGTTGATGTCAAGATATCAAAAATAGTTAATTGTCGTGGATAAAGTATGTACATATATAGTATTAATGTATAATTACATATAATGTCAGCTTTTATTCACTTGGATGATTTAAAAAACTCGCAGTTGTCGTAAACTGAATAACAACTATCATTATATGCTCGTTGAATTACTATTATGTTATTATATTTGCAAATAATATTTACTATTGCTACACAATAGTTCTATAGTGTCTAAAGTTCGTCAGATTATAAACAATTACAATTTAAATTTAAATACGCAATTTAATCAACACAAAACAAAATAAATTTTTAATCTTATTTCTATGTACTTACGTATTTAATTCCAAATCTAAACGAAATTTATGATTGAATGCTTTTATTAAAAGTGATGTGCGATGAAAATGTTTCCCCGTCTAAAAATAGAAAAAAGAAAATTGCATTTTATAATTTTCCTGTAATTTAAATTAAATTTAGTCTTTTTTTATTTTTAAATATAATTTGTGTGCCTCCATTTTTATGAATAAATTAATACTGAAATTATAATTGAAAAACATAAAATTAATTTAATTTTCTATATACTCTGTTATTTCGATAAAGATAATCTACCAAGGCAGATGCGAGACAAAATAATAATTTTTCAATCATAACGAATAAACATAAATTTATGAATACATAACAGTCGTTTTTCCATTTTTTTTCCAAAAAACATGGATTTTTATTTTTTAAACATAAGAAATTTTTGAAAAATTCGACGTGAAAAGTTAATTAAATTAAGGTGTTGAAAATTCAAAGAATTATTATTATTAACAAACAAGGGGTGTTGATATAACAACAAAACGAAATCGAATGCTGTACGCATTACATCCAACAGATTCCGAGTACATTTTCTTACAGTACATGTTTATGGTGTTACTGTTACCATTTTGAAATATAATCAATCACAAAAGAATATGATATTTCGCAGATGTTAATGTTCTCTATGCTGCGCTATGATATACATTATTTTATAGACATATAGTGTTGTAGAATGTTGATTAAAATATAGCGGCAGCGCAACAAAAAAAAATGTATTTCTACTTCTGTTTGCTATTTTGTTTGGGGATAATCAAACAACAATTTAATGACAAAATAACAATATCAGCACAACACACAGCGGTAACAATCGGGACATGGAAAAATATTTGATAATAACAACAATAACAAACAGCAAAAAAATCTCTTAGAAAAAATTATGAAGAATAAGACGAGGAATACGTAACGTAATGTCAAATTGAGAAATAACAAAATAATAGAACAAACATGATATCTTTCTCCTATCTGTTTATCTAGATATGTATATTTTCATTTCTATTTAAACCAAGAGATGCGGGATGTGTTATTATAATTTTTTTTTCATTTTGAAATTGATGGCGAAGAGATAGATAGAGAGGATGTGTACACCAACACTCTTGTAACACCCACCAAAGAATATTTCATTAAGTTGTTCAAATTATTAATTGTTTACTTTGCAAAGTATTTTTTTTTTTCAGAAGGTTTATTTTTGTATCAAATGAAAATGTTTAAATGTAAATTCGGAGATTGGCAAAGAGAAATCAAGTAACTTGTCAATCCGAAAGCTTTCAGTATTCAAATTTACTTATTTAGAAGAGGTGATTAAATTCTTTCTACAAAAATATTTAAAACATCCAACATAATGGAAAATCTCGGACTTGGTATTCGACGACAGCTGACTAAAAATGCGCCAGATTGCTTATATTGGCATATAAACTTTACCGACGAATGAAATTTTGAAATTTTAATAAACAATTGGGTATAAACTGCCTGCATTTCAAGAAACTGATAAATTTCTTAGTAATATAATCCAGTCTAAAAGGGTTAACCGTATGCCATACGTTAATGCGCACATCAGCATATTAAAAGGACTAGAAGTCGAAACTAAAAACATGGGGGACTAAAAATAATCCTATCTAATAAAGTGTGTGAATGACCCTAAATCTGGATATTTTAGAGTTTATCAAAAGAACAAGAGTTGTCATCAATATTGTGCCTGTCCAATTGATTGAAGTTTTATTTCTTTTAGAACCTGTAGCAAACATTTTAAACTAAAATGCATTTTCCTTGGACCCGTCAGAATTTTTATTTTAAATTGGAATTTTTGAATTATATATCGAAAGCTTGTCCAATGTACGGATGGAAATAGACCAATGTATGGAACAATCACAATACAAACATTCAAACTGGCATATCGGAAATCCTGAACCGCCAACCACTACCTCACTCTGTGGAAGAACAGTGGAACGTAATGATCTAGGTAAAAATACGTCTAAACCTAAAACACATGGCTGAATGATAATTGACTAGCTTCAATTTTAGAAACGATACCACGATTACATGGTCACGAGAAAACACATCAATCGACGTTGTATAAGGGCGAGGGTGCATAATAACAGCAATTAACAAGTGTTTTAATACGAACCATCCCTTTTATGAGATTATACCATCCATGTATATTAACGCTATTCACAACGAACCAGGAATGTTACAAATGAATAGAAACACAGTCCTAACAGTATGGCAAAGTTATTTCTTGTCACTCTTACTCAAACAAATGTCATCCTCCAGGGAGCAATCAACATCAGTCTGATATCAATGTATCAATTAAGCCACCACCCTTTTCGTCTTATGGTGAAATGTGAATCTTTCTATCAAGTATGACAAATCAAGTATGAAAGGCCCAAAAACAACGGCGATTACCTCTTCTACCGCCACATAAAAAGAGAAAGCGATTGAATTGTAGCAATTGTCGCAGAAAAGCTTTGGTCAACAACCGTTCCAAGATGTTGGTCGCGGTTGCTGAGAGTTAAAAATTTACAATGGGGGTATTTTGGATGACAACCAGTGCACAGTTTTAGTCCAGTGGCATTATTATAGTAAATCTCTGGGTAAAGGTAATTGGAAAAATATTTACATATAATGCTTGTTTGTATCATACAAAATTAATAAATTGGGAATAAATTTCCTGGGCAGTTTCGATAGGGAAAAATTATTCTCTATTTATAAAAATTTACAATAAACTTTTGTTCGTAGTAGGTAAAAAACAAACATATCTAGGTCAATATCTAAGGTGCAGCAGTGATCAGAATAATTTAGTTCTGCCCTCTGCTTGTTTTCTTTTTTTGTTTATAATCACCAATTGAGAAGTGCCTGGGTATTTAGAAACATTTAAAGCCAAAAGTGATTTGTTCTTGACGACCAATATAGTAAAAATTTGTTTACTGCCACAAATAGGCCGCAATCTGTTGAATTTGACTCACAAGCCAAAGAATAGCTCATTCATTATAAAATAGAGCAATGTTCCTTGGATTCTTGATGTTCAAATTAGGGGCAAAACTTTACCAACATATAACAGCTCCCTTGGTATAATATACCTACCAAAGACCGTTAATAATTTAGGGTAAATATTCTACATTATCGCTTTGTTAAGGTTGTTTTAACCTTATGTGTTTACGTATATACTCAAGCTGTTTTTTACAGGGTCGCGTTTTTTTAATAAAGCAAGAAACTTTTTTTATTTTTTAAATATCGTCTTGAGATATCCAGAATAAAATTTTCATATAATGTCTTATTAACTTCCTTTTTGACTACAAAAACAGAAAGGCAAAAGTTTTCTTGAACTTTTTGTCAATTTCCTTTAGAAAATTTCTGTTTTTTTATCTAATAAATTCCATGTAAATTTTTCTTATGGTTTTTGTTTAGTGAATCCAATTTTTTAATTTTCTATTTTTGTTTTTGCAAAAAAAAGTTTTACTTATAATTTTAAAGAATTGAAAACGAATTTTTGAACTTTAATTTTAAAACTTTAATTAGATTTTATTTTTTTAGGTTATCTGGTTTTGTTTATAAATATTTACAATGCATACGTACATACATTCCCACCTAACACTGAACACTGGCACATAAAAGGGAATCGAAAATTTATATCGCGTTATTATAAAAACAACAAAAGAATAGAAAAATAGAAGATTTACGTTGAATTGGGCCAATATTTTTGCCCGGTTATCCTTAACTAATTTTCCAGATTTTGCAAAAATTTTAATTATACATTTATCCATGGGAAATTATCTTAATTATTTGATATACAATAATTACGCTCGCAGCATACTAACAAGTATATTTCTACGACCCATTACCATTTTAAATCCAATTTAATTTTACGATATTAATACGACTGCCTGTCATCCATTTAGAAAATGTGTACATTAAGCGGTTTTTACCCCGTTAAAATAAAAGTGCAAAGAGTGTCGTGTAATAAAAATTTTATTACCTGAATAATAATTCTAGGTATATATTGTTTACAATTTTATTGTTAAAATTTTGTTCTTGAGGTGTAAGATTAATTATTATGCCGTTCAAAGTGGAATGCGGTTAAAGAAAATTATATGCTCTATGAAACAACTATACATAATATACACAAACAAAACAAAAATTATTTTTAATGTTTTTTAATTAAGTGAAATTAAATTATGTTTTGGGATTAACTTTCATCTAATTATACCACACCAGTTACAAAAGATATTAAAATTTGATTATGCGAAAAAAACAAAGCGCGGAATAAACACAAAATTAAATTTTTACCTTTAAAATTTACGTGTAAATACATAAGATGGGGCTTCATTATATAGGTAATATGTATATCTATATAAGTATGAGTATATTACGCTTTCAACTTTAATAATACAATCAAAATCCATTTTTTTTATCTCAATAAGTTTACAGTTTTACATCAATATAGAGCTTTTGTGAGCTGAGCATATATGAAAAACAAAATTTATATAATAATAGCGATAAATGAACAAAAAATAATTGAAATTTAATTAAATTTTTTTTTTACATGTAGCATAAATTATATGAAAAGCAATTCATTAACCACAAATATGTTGTTCTTCTGTTATGTAATAATGTCTAAATATATTTTGAACAAAGAATTTTAAATATAACAAAAAACGATTTCTTACAAAAATTTAAAAAGAAATTAATTTAATATAATATATTTTAATATATTTTAACAAGATAAGATTTTGAACAAGAAAATTTTTAATTACATTTTTATATATATAAAAATAAAATTATAATTGAAATTTTCTATAATATTTTGAGGGACAATATTTTTATATGATCAATATGCAATAAGCCAACAATACACTCTTGCTACTGCTTTTTTAAATCTCTCAGCATAAAATAAACTTTTCGAACAATATACATATTCCACATTATCCTAGATAACTCATCCCTAAATAAACAAACATTTTATTTTAAAATATTTTTTATTCTGTTTACTCCTAGATGTATGTTAGACCGATGAGATAAGCTAAAATGGAGAGTTTAAGCTCTTAAAAGATAACTTTCATACAAAAATGAACAAATCCCGATTAATTACATTCTTAAACTAATGAAAATTGGTTTTATGTAGCTCCCATATTTCATGTAATAAATTGTTAATTGTTTAAAAAAAATTGTACCGTGAAAGGGATAATTCGTATACATTATTACAGAACAAATATTTAAATATAAATTGAAGATTTAACATAAAAACACAAGCATGCGTTCTGGCTATTTTTAATTTAGATTGCGCTACGTGAAATCAAATCTATGAAGATAACTAAGTGTCACCAAAATCGGTTAATTACTACTAATATAGCAGTCAAAAGAAGGAGGGGTTAGTATGTTGTGGTCAACACCCGACTGTTGTTTACGACAAATGTACAACCACTGAAGGCCAAAAATTTTTGGTCGATATTCGGGTGTTTCGACTTTAACCTTCTATTATTCGGGGAACCACCAAAATAGTAAAAATGAAAGTTTTTGTTCTGAGGGAACTGTTTTATTTTCATTATTAAATACAAATTCATTTTTTGCTGTTAATAGTAACTAGTGAAATTGTTATTTGTGTTATTTGTTTGTGGTGTTAAAAATTCATATTACAAATTTTTGTATTACCTTGTGTAAGAAAAAATGAGAGAGAGTTGAATTATGTGCATCCATTGTCACGTTACGTAAGGAAGGATACTCCCATTCTGAGATATCGGCAAAAATTAAAATTCCGAAGTCTACAGTTCTGAAGTCTGCAGTGTGTATTACTCAAGTGGTGTGAACAACTTGGACAAAGTACAAAACATATCTAAATTTCAATGGCGGCCACTTCGAATTACTACTGCGAAGGAGGGTATAGGTCTCAGAGATCTTATCCAAGCGCAACAAAACCTTACGGCACCGCAAAGATTATGAGAAGTAAACCTAACTCGGAAAAATAAATTGTCATTGACAACCGTTAACAGGAGACTGACAGATTAAGGACTAAATAGAAGGATTGGCGTGAATAAATCATTGCTTTTGATCAAAAACTGGCAAAAACGGCCAAATTCGTCCCGGCGAGATTATTCCAGACTGTCTCATTCCAACTGTTAAGAACGGAGGTTGATCTGTGAGGTTATGAGGTAGTGTTAGA
This sequence comes from Nephrotoma appendiculata, assembly GCA_947310385.1. NCBI lineage: Eukaryota > Metazoa > Arthropoda > Insecta > Diptera > Tipulidae > Nephrotoma > Nephrotoma appendiculata. The sequence continues at coordinate 3,026,701 of OX371225.1, read as the reverse complement.
TATAAAATGTAGTCGATTTGGTAGAAATTAAAGATTTACTTATACCAACATGACTAAGATGATCCGAAACATACGTCAAAAGTACGTAAAACGTGTTTGGAGCAACATAATCGCCATCGAAAGCTAATTTGATGAATTGGTCGCCACAACTTCGGAGGTTTCTATATTTTACGAGAATAACTAAATAAAGCAATAGAAAGAATCCGAGGCTTTGTAGAGCTGTGATTCGAGCAAAGGGAGATCACATCGATGATCGTGCAATTTAGATATTTTATGGTAGTTTGTAAATATGAATTAAATTTGATAAAATTAAAAGAAATTTGTTATATTTTTCGTAAAGTTTGTTAAGTTATAAAAAACAATTTCTGAAAAAACATCGACCGAAAACTTTTGGCTTGTAGTGTAGATCTCGAATGTACAACACTTATTTTCTAAATCGAAAAATTGAACGTATCGGATTTTTAATAAAAAATGTCTTGTTTAATAAAGAATCATAACTGCTGCTCAAATTTCAGAAAAATATAACGGTCAACCCTTGTTGAAAATTTAATCTTCACTGCAAAAATTTTCCGGTACACAGTTCCATATAAAAATTCAGTACACAGTTGTCCGCCACATTTTGCATGTTTCTCCCAATTTATGGAGAAAGCTTTAATTTGAAAATTGATTCCTTATGTAGTTAATCCGTCTGAACTGTATAAATGCTCAATTTTGTGCTACATGCACATGATTATTGCAATAATCACGACAATCTCGTAAAGAGCCTACTATATCAAATATGCTAATCGCTTAGCTAATAACCAATCATACAACAGAGAAGCTAAATTCAAAAAATTCGTATTGAAGTTTTAAAAATCGTGGTGCTATCAAAAACATTTTTTTTTATTTTTAACTATGCGATCTGTTTTGGGACTCAAAGCTCACCTTGCTCTTCTACGGTAATGCTTTTTACGTTCGTACCTTACGCCTCCCGGCCAACTCGAGGACGTACGGCTATAGGACCAATTTAAAACCATCTGCACTTTGCAAGCTCCATGCCAATCTATACTGGCATGGAAGGTGGGTCGGCACATAGACAGGGAGTTATAGATGTGTTATCGGGTTTCGAATCCGGTACCTCCCGATTCAAACGCCAAAACTTTAACCACTGTGCCATTTGGTCGGTAAAAACCGAGTGTTGTCGCAGAGTGGCATACACTATGAGCAGCTTATATTAAAAATAGCCGAAAATAAAACATTTTGTTTGAGCTCTTCGCAGTCTTTTGATAAGCTTATACAGAAAATATAAAATCGTAAACTCAAGAATAAGGTGTCATCGTACACAAAATGGTGTATCGGTATTACATATTTAAAAAACTATTATTGAACATTTTACAGATACAGTCGTATGTACATGTATAAGCATATATAAAAATCATGTAACATAATATTTTATGTAATTCCCATTTTCCCAATTTGAAATTATGTTAATTTTTTGCTGCTTCTTTTATTTATTTTTATGTTCTATCAAATTTCATGCGTTGAATATTGTTGTGTACACAAGAGATATTTTAGAAGAAGAATAGATTTTCATTTCAATCGAAAATTTTCCAACTTGCGTTTTATTTTCATATATATATATATATATATATATATATATATATATATATATATATATAATAATATATATATATATATATATATATATATATATATATATATATATATATATATATATATATATATATATGGATATGTATTATACCTTTTTATTTTATTTTTGTTATCCTTTAGCGTTATCCTTCTAAAGTTCATACATATCCTACACATATATAGAGATGTTACAATAGGAAAAAATTAAATCCCATTTTTTTGTGCTTTTTTTTTGTTGTACTCGTACATGGTTCAGATGATATTTTAAATTTTTTTTATGTAAATTTAATATTATTATCGTTAGTTTCAAATGGGTAGTGTGTGTAAGTCTCATAAGATTTTTATTTTTGGGTAACTTCCATATACAATTTTGGCCACATTTGTATTTTAAAAAACGACATTTTTGTTTCCAAAAGGTGATTCCAAAAATGTGGTGATTCTAAATTGGATTATGTTATCTTTGCGATATGATCTCTATTGGGATAATCTTATTACTTGATTAACTAGAGAATATATGAATGTATATTAGAAGAGATTTGCTATAAAATAAACCCAAGCAAATATTTGTGAATTTAGGTAATTATTAATACATTATCTGTCAAAGTACTCTTAAAATTTTGTCATCATGCATTGACGTATACATTTTACTGACGCTATTTCAAACTACTAGCGACGCTGCCTGAAAGTTTTTGTTTTTATCTATCAAAAGCATCGGCTTCATTGCTAGCAACAAGGAAAATACTCCTGACAATTTTACGTAAACTGTTTGAATTCTACTAAGACTTAAGAGATTATGTCCTATACTTTCAAAGGAAATGTAAAATAGCCTTAATGTTGATTCTAATAGGGTCGCGTCAGGTCATTTAGGACCAAGGAATTTATTCTAGCTCACTTCATATTAGCCGTTGGTGCAATGTGGTTCAGCCTCGTTCACTAGTACGCAAGGCAGTAAGTATTTAGCAAACAGATATCCTAGATATAATAGAATGGGGCTGATAGTTGAGATACAGAGCAATTGTACGACCGACATAAGGCAAACGTCAATTTCTTGAAAGAGGTTAAAGATTGCCTCACCTGTGTTATTTGTTTTGAGCATTCGGGCAAATAGAATTTCTTCTGAGTGCTGATCATTATTTAAAAGTCTGACATTCGCCATCAATAGCTCTTTATTGTCGCGTAGTGTTGTTTCATCGAGTTGTAAAGCAAATTTCTTGATCTAAAAGTGTGCGATTAATTGATTTGCTACATCATCTGTCATTTCATCAATCCGTCTCGATATGGAGCAGTTACTGCAAGGTATGGTCTGAGAAACACTGCTCTAAGTTATACAACGAATTAAAGTTACATTAAAAAAATTGTATATTTACAAAAGTTGATTTTTTTTAACAATTGTGGCACTATTGAAAAAAATATCGAAAAATAAAAAAAATGAAAAATTTAGCTTCCTCCTCTTAGATAGTAAACAATCCTGCATTTAAAAAATTTCAAAATTTATACTCCTCACCTGATTTTCTCGATGTATACGTAAAGTAAAATTACGCCGAAACTTTCGGCTTACCAGAGATGCGTGTCGTTAAATACGCATGCTTTCCATCAACATTTACTGCTAGTATACTGTCAGAAAACATTGTCAGGTGTAGCACTTTAAACAAGTTAAAGTTTTTCTACTGAACGAGCTATCATTATTACGCGCTTCAATTTGTTCCAATATAAACAAAGGAATTTATTCATATCTGTGATTTAATACGATTGCTTCCACGTGCTTTCTTAACCGCATTTAATTGGTAACACATTGTGTTTTTAGAAAGAGAAAGGAAGGAGGCCCATATTGAAATTTGAAACCATGGCGCAATACAACAACAAAATCATTTAGAAAAGTTCATAATTTATTCATTTACCAAGTTGATTTTCACACAGTTTTAACGGGTTTTTTGAATCCTGTTTGAAACTTATTGAAATTTCCTCTATTTTTCTGTAGGAAAATATTTCATAAGCTATGAGATCGAAATAGACTTAACAATTAAAAGTGGCAGTTTACTATTATTTTAAATAGGAAATAAAAATTTATATACCCTATATTTTATGTTTAGTGGAAAAAAGCTCGAGTATGGAAGCTCTTATAAATTTATATAGCTCTGATGGTAAAATTTGTAAAACTACATTTTGAGAGCCACGCTGGCATTTCGAATTCGTCGACTATAAATTATACATAAGTATTGGAATTTTTCGGATTTGCAGGAGGAAATTAATTTGCGGCGTGTCGCTCACGATTTTTTTTGTTATTGAATTTGTTTTATTAGAAAAATGTTTAATAATCACTAAGAGGCTTTATGTGCTGCTTTAACTAAATAAATTATATCAAGACACGAACTAAGATGACTAAAATAAATGACTATTTCGTAAATAAGACATGATCTGATATTTGGATTAATTTTGTTTTCTAAACGTACAGTGGAATTATTATACGAGATATTTTGGTGTTTCCATCCGATATATTGTGTGTTCATCTTCATATAATATAGAAGTTTTTCGATTATCCAACTGATTGATAAATTGTGAAAACGAAATAAGGAAAATGTATATTATTAAAGTGAAGACAGTAATAATTGTAGTTACGTGTATTATGTAAGATTAATAGTAGTTGGTAGCGATGGCAGATATTTAAAACGAATATTAAATGCATGTCATGTTGTGCTGTCCGTAGCACATAAACTTCAACTTATGTAGAAATTTAATTAAAAAAAAATATATTTTCCTTATAAAAACAGGAAGCTTGCATACATAATCTAATTAGTAAATTTTACAATATTTTCTCTCGCATAGAAACTATCTATGTACACAACTTTGATCTAATTATAATGTTAAAAGATCAGCCAGATACAAAAGAATTTAAAACTTTATCTTAACTTTTAATGACAATAAATGCTGCATTATATATAAGATGTCGTAATTGGTTTTCATTATAACGTTATGTATTTATAGTAAATATTTTTAAAGCTTGGAAAATGATAGTCACATATATTTTCTTATAATTAGACCTTTACACTTAAGTTAGTTTAAACTATATAATATTTAGGATGCATGTAGGCGGAGTGAATAGAGATAAAGAGTTTTCACTTAAAACAATAATAATAATTTTAGTTTTGTAAAAGCTTTAAAAAATCAATACTAACGAAAATAAGTGAAAAAAAAACAATTTCAACTTGTTCTTATCTATTTAACACCCATTCTACTGTAAAACTTTTCTTTTTCCATTTAATTTTATTACGTCTTTTTACTTTTCTTTTTGATTATTGTTACTTCTCAAAAGTATGATAAGATAATAAAAATCCATGACAACAATCATAATAATCATAATCATAATCAACAATCATATGAAAGATAAATAAAATTATTATATTTTCGTGAATATTGAGATTAAATTGAAAATTTGTTCTGCGAGTGGTGTGGAATGAAAAAAGGGCAAATTGTTTGTACTTTACGAATATCTACAACTCATACTAGATACGAATTTTTAATATATAAAAAATAAGCGTAATATTTGGGAAAAATGAAAGTTTTTTCCATTCTGCGTTCTTTTTTAAAGTACTTGAGTGTGTAAGCTCTTTATCAAATTTAAAAAAAAAAAAAAATTATACAGACGAACGAGTATCAAGATTTATAGTTCGTTATAAATGATAAAGACAATTTTCTTCTCTCTTATCGTCTATAATTATATTACTGAATCGTTAGAATTTTATTAGAATGTTTCGCATTTTTTGGGGGTGAAATCGATAATTGAACCCTCATTTTCAAATTTTTAACATAACAACAAGAAAAACCTAATTAGTTAATGTTTTCATTTGAATTTGAATATAATATAAAAATATATTCTTTAAAAACTTTATATAGGATAAGTATTTAGGTGAAATAATAGGTTATGTGTACCATATGGTAAAAAAAATAATAAAAATATTTATTTAACATGTACGAGTATGTATAGAGGTAAATGAATTGGTTTGCCCTATTTTATATTAATTTTTATTGTTTTAAAAACCGAAGAGCTTTAAGGGAGTGAAAAATCACGTTTTACCCATTTAAAAAATATTATATATATAAGCCCGGGAAATATACACGTTATTGTATTTATTTTGCACCTCATGTGGGAATTTTTTATATAGCACTTTAAATGATTCATCACCTACCAAGGATGTTATAAACCAAATGGTATAACAACAGCATATAGTACGTCTTCAGAGAATAGAGATTTGCGAGAGCATATGGAATAATAATTTTTTACTTTATAATAACGAAGTAACTAAAATGTGGTATCAAATTTCGGACGTACTTTGGTTGGTATAACGATTTTATACATGAAGCAAGGTATGTGCATTTGCTCTAACTATTATTTAAATACCTCATGATATTTTGGCGCCGATGCCATACCGATAATAAATACGCACGCTTTTTCACTGAATGAAGCCTGAAACAATAATTAACTCGGTAATGGAAATTGTTATGTTCAAATTGAACTTAATTATTGACTGTAATGTATTTTTCGTGATGTTGGTAATAGCGACAACTCCAAAAATATACTGGGAAATTGTGTTGAATGCGACAACACAAAGGAAGAGAGAAAGAGATATATAGGTAAAGGAAGATAGAGAACAACGCCAGGTTGTTTAAGTAGCTGCTGTCAAACACCAGTGATTAGAAAATCAATAAAAAGTATTTGTTATCCAGAGACTAATCGTATTTTATTTAAACCATCGGTCACCCCAAGTGGTAACCTATTAAAAAATTGTAATCGTGCGCAAGTTTTATGTTGAATTTTTAAGGGATATGGTTTTAACATTTTGATACCAGTTCTGAGATTGGGACAAGATACTGATCAGGTACTTTTCACATCGTCCCAATAGATAAGAAGATTGAAGTCAAAAATCAAAATTCTAATAGCTCTCTGATAGCTAAGGCATTAATGTTACATAGGAAATAAAAGCAACAACTATAAGAATTAGAATCAAATTGAATTCTAAACTATAAATCTTTCATAAATTTCTCACGTAGACTTAGTATGAGCCTAGCTATCAAAAAACAACCGAACATGTTATTTGATTGTGGGAGTTTCTAAAATATTGGCCGAAAATTGTAAATAACTTATATGGCAGCAAGTTTATTGAGAAAATTGTAAACCGATAGATCTCTCGATTTTATATCCTATTTATATCCCTTTTCCTGCCCGGTAATATAATTGTGTGGGTACGGCCAAAGAACCATGTCCAAAATTAATTTTTGTTTGTGTTTTGGACCAACGTACACATTTGTGAAATCCTTTTTAACTTATTTTCGTCCGGAAAAAACACTATATCTATGTATATACACAATTGTGTTGGTTTTACTTCAAATCAAGCGACATTTTCGATCAAAACGCCATTACATACTATGATTTTTTATTTACACATTTGTGTGGTTTGGACTTAATCGGAGTAAATATTTTTGGTTGGAAAAGGGATATACGAGCGTATACATACAGAAGGAAACATTCTAGATTTGCCAATATTTTTGAAGAGGGTAGTGCAATCCGTTAGACTACAATTTTGTTAAAAATGCTTTCAAATACTGCTATCTAAAACTAGATGTCACTACTTGTATTAAAGTTTATTAACCCTTTTAGGCCTTTTGTGGATGACTACATGAGTATATACGAACTTTTCAAAGAGACGTAGTATTCACGAACTTCATATTTTCTCCTCTATTGCATGAATTAATCACTCATCAATGAATTAATCACTCATATGAAACCTCATTTGAAGAGGCCAAATCCCTTGATGGGACTTAGTGCCAGAGAGAGAAAGAGAGAGAGAGAGAGAGAGAGAGAGAGAGAGAGAGAGAGAGAGAGAGAGAGAGAGAGAGAGAGAGAGAGAGAGAGAGAGAGAGAGAGAGAATGTAGATGTACAAATCTAACCAACGGTCATGTACATCCTCATGTACATTTTACAGAAACGATTTTTTACGTATTGCGTTTGTTTTTATTTGATGGCTATTACTATTGAACTCTGTGTTTGGTTGTTGTTGGCTCGTAAATGTTGGCCATTCTCTATGAAGACAGTGAAAATACTGATGATGCTGAGAAGGGGCAAGCTGAACAAATCTGTTTTTGGGATTATGATAACATGTCGGAACTTTGTAGCAATACAAGTACCAATAAAAGACGTCGAACAAGAATCGAAGTAAAACAAGCGGTTGGTGATGATGGCGAAAACGCAAACAACGATTCGAAAACAGTGGCTGAAATTGTTATTGCAGGAGTATCAACGAAGGGAGTGTACGAGGGCAAATCAAAAAGTCTTGCAATATCATATGAAAAAAAAGAGTGAGAGAGACAGCAATATTTTTATTTTTCGACATAATCTCCTTTAAGGTTTATACATTTGTCACATCGATCAATTAACTTACCTAAACCCTCTAAAAAAAAAGATTTCTTTTGCTCCATAAAATATTCATTTACAACAGACTGTACTTCATAGTCACTGGAAAATTTCCGGCCCCTTAGTGTTTTTTTCAAATTGGGAAAGAGAAGTAGTCACTGGGTGCCAAGTCTAGACTGTACGGTGGATGCGGAATTTCCACGAAGCCGCAGTCCTTTAATGCAGCTTGAGCAATATTAGCCTTGCGCACTGGTGTATTGTCGTGAAGAAGCAAGATTTTTTTCCTAACTTTCCTTGGCCGTTTTTCCCGGATCGCTTTTTTCAATTTTCGCAAAACCTCTGCGTAATATATGCCTGTGATTGTGGTTTTCGGTGGCATATAATCGATTATCAAAATTCCTTCAGCATCCCAAAAAATTGTTGCCAAAACCTTAAGAGCAGACGGTTGAGTTTTGAATTTCTTTGGTGGTGGTTCACTACGTTTAATCCATTGCATCGATTCTTGTTTGGATTCCAGATCCCAGTGATGAAGCCATGTTTCATCGCCTGTTATTATGTTACCCAAGAAATTTTCTGGATCTGCTTTGTACATATCTAAAATCGCCTTTGAAGTTTAAACACGCATTTTTTTTTGTTCAGCATTCAACAAACGGGGAACCCATCGCGCACTAACTTTCGACATGTGAAGGTGGTCATGTAATATAGTATATGTGGTACCGTATGAAAGAGAAAGTCTCCACGCTAACCGCGGAACAGAAATACGCCGGTCCTCCAATACAATAGAATCAGCCAAAATTACGTTTTCATGGCTAATAGCATCTGCTGGCCGACCCGAGCGGTTATCGTCTTATAATGACTCCCAACCACTTTTGAATAATTTTACCCACTTTGTTACTGTGGCATATGATGGTGCAGATTCGCCGTAAACTTTTGATATATAGTTGAATATATAAATTGCATTTCGTCCATCTTTATAGAAAAATTTAGTAACGGCGCGATATTCAATTTCATTCATTTTAAGAAAAATTCAAAACACATGTTACTAAATTGACAAAAACAAACGAACCGTAAAATTTACATCGAAATGTTCTTCTAGAAGTTTCATCGTGACAAAAAATGGTTTTGAAAAATATATTGTTGTCTCACTCACTCGTTTTTTTCATATGATATTGCAAGACTTTTTGATATACCCTCGTACCAGTTTTAGAAAATATTGAGTTCGAAATTATAGATGAGATGCGAAATGCTCCAGATTATTTTACAAATATAGCTGATCCAACTCGAATGAAATGGAAAAAAGCGAATTTGTTGAAACCGAAATCAAATCCAAACGCCTCAGGAAGCGGAAGATGTTGAAGAAACTTCAGGTCAATATTTCATGAAATATTTTTCTGAGGAATTATTCGAAACTATGGTAAACTTTACAAATATATATGGGCACCAAAATGGCCATACTTTTAAATTGATGGATTGGCATGAAATTAAAAGATTTATCGGAGTTCATATATTCATAGGATGTACACAATTTTCCCAAATCAGAATGTACTGAAATAATGTTATAGGAATCGTTATGCGAACTATGACCAGGGACCGATTTTTTCAATTGCGAACTAATTTTCATGTCACCAACAATTTGGACATTTCAAAAGATAATAAAAACGTTTTTTATAAGGTTCGACCCATACCTAATTCTGTTAGTCAAAGATGTTTAGAGATTCCCTTGGAGGGGAACCTTTGCATCTGCGAACGAATGATTCCATTTAAAGGGACGTTATCCGCGAAATTGATTTTATTATTTATCAAGGCTCAAGAACAGAAATTTCTGATATCCATCAACAAAAATTTGAGTTTAGTGCAGCAATCGTCCTCTATTTAATTCAAAGAATTGAAGTGCAGGGATACAAACTGTATTTCGATATTTTTTTACGACTTACAATTTATTGGAGATATTGAAAAATAGAGGGATTAATGCAATTGGTACCGCTCAAATTAACAGATTTTTCGGAAGACCGCCAATATAAAAAAAGGACGGTGGTTATTTAGAGCAATGTGTCAGCAAAGATGACAAAATTATTGTGGCCAAATGGTTTGATAACAAACCTATTTACCTAGGATCCAATTTTATGGGAAAGGGTGATATAAATTCAATGAAAAGATGGAGCGCATCCCTAAAGCGATATGTTGACGTTTCACAACCGGAAATTGTAAATTAGACATTTATCAGATCCAAAAAATGGCCATTACGAGTAATGACACTTCAAAAAGCGTTCCGTGCTTGTATAACCTGTTACCTATAATTTTAAGAATTTGCATTTTAAATTGCTTATTCAGAAACCGCATAATATATAGATTGTAACTAGAAAATAATTGAATATTTTATCAAGATATAGCAAGCAGCAGCAGCAACAGAAAAAATAGTAAATGGAATGGAACAAATCAATTCCAAACCAAGACATTAGATGAATTTCATTTTCCGATTTATTATTTTTTATATCTAACTTAGGTACACGTACTCGTAAATATACCCCATAAAAATTATATCCCAGCTTTTATTATTTTGTTCGACCGCAATTAAATCATTCAAAAGCAAACAAATGTATTTTGTGCTTTTGAAATGGAACTGAATCCATCAAACTATAAACAAACAATAATAGTAAACATAATAAATTTTACTATGAGTAGGTGGTATGGTATTCATTCAAAAATAAAAGTAAAAAAGAAAAGAAAAGTTTCGAATTAATTCGAAATGAACGAAAAACTATATAAATAACTATACTTTACTTTCACAAGAATTTTTATTTTTCCGCAATTGAATTTATTTATTGTTATTTATAGTTATTTGTGTGAAGAGACTAGAACTAAAAATCTATCTATACAAGAGAACTATCAGAGCAGTTAATTTAATTTAAAATTGTATACAACAATTGGAAAAGCAACTCCGTATAAGTGGATAGTAGTATATCGGGAGCCACTCGTATGTACGACGGTTTATATCAATTTTAAATTGTTAGATAGGAGGGTAGCCACTTCACTTGAATTAGATCAATCGAAAAAAATATGATCTCTCTAACGAATATTATCGATATTTTTCATATAACTGAGCTAAACCGATTATAGATTAAGCATTACATTTTGTGGTTGTCCAAAATGGTGAAATTAAAGTAGAGTTATTATAAAATGTTAACTATAAATTTCATTAAGGTGTTCAACCCAAGTATCATAAAACTATATAAAAATAAAAAGTTTATTTACGGAAAGCAAACTTTTCATCTTTTATCTCATGTGTATTTTCTATTTGAACTCCTCATGAAAAATAATTGAAATAAATTTGAACTAACAAAAATTAAAATATTTTTTTTCCACTGGTGAGAGGATTGGGTTCGTTCTACATTTTGTGCTGGAAGCTTTTTACATACACATGCATACATACGTACATAAATGATATATGGAATTTCACATTTTTTATAATTCATGAGTTATACATCCAGGAAATATATTATATCCGTAATTAGTATTTTGATTGTCAGTCAAAATATTTAACGGAATTGTTGTTGTACACTGCTCCCTGAATATATAGTATACAAACCGCACACAAGTAAATTGGTATTTAATGTGTTGTTCTGGTGTATTTATATTTTTGGAACGCAGCACGTAATGTACATTAATTATCAATTTACCACCGTTCGCGCAGTTTGAACTTTTTTATGTAATGTTTTTGAAGAGAAATTAAGAAAAACGTTAATTTGAATTTGTTATCGCGTTATGCACAAAAAAAACATTACACATTTATTGTTTTGATAAGATTAATGGACCCTAATTACACCGATTTGATTATGTGCGTATACATATAGATGAAAATGTGTTGAAAATTAACGATCCACACGTGTGTGTGTGTGTTTCAAATTTTTTTTATGATAGCTAGCTAGGCAGAAACTTATTACTCTATCAAAATTCGTAATAAAATATGTAAACCGATTAGTCGATGTGATTCACACAAATAGTTGCCTCTATAGGCCAAAACAGAGCCGATTTTGGCAACACCTGAAATAAGACACATACTCATCTAATGCTTATTATATTTGGTGCAGGACAATTAAAAATTACAGGACAATTAATGTTATATTCTTTTGTAATCGAACTAAACTGATTGGAATTGTGTTCAGTTCGAACATCCTTTTATTTTAGAACTTCGTTTTATATTATTTCTCGAATTTCTAAAATAAAATGTAATTGTTAATTTATTCTAACTCTACCAGATCCGGAAACATAATTATAATTCCCCTATTTCTCGTATTAACAATTCAAATCAAATATTTAAAATTATTATTTTTTGATTTAATATAATTTAGAATTTTTTAATTATGACGTTTAAATTATGACGAAACGTTACCTTTTAAAACGGAGATTGCATTTTTAAAGATAAACTTAACCTCATTAATAACCATTTCCTTAATTTCTGAAAAAAGTCTAAATTTAAAAATAATAATCCTTGAAGTCATAAGACAACATTTTCGATATTCGTTCTTAAAGATATGCCCGTATATAGTAAATAGTGCTAGGTAAATAAAGGCCTTGAGCTTGTACAATTTTGCAAGAAGTGAAATATGTTACTGGAGCGAAAGTGACAGCATCATGCACATATTTGAAATAACCGTAATCTACTGGAAGTTTAAACATTTTTCATGGTAATTAAAATACAAAATGCTTCTAAGCATTTTTATCAAAAGCTTAAAATATTAGCAAATTTTTCTTAACATAATGCCTAGGCGTTGTATTTTATTAAATCGCCGAGTAATGGTGTTCTACAAGAAATTTCAAATGTAACTCGGGAGTAAACATTGATTATTTGGGGTTTGGATACATAGTCTAATATTCTCAGACCCCCAACTAATGTATAAGTTTGAAACTCCACTTTCCATTTCTGTCACTGACATGAACTATTTCACCATCACATCCCATATTTTATATACTTTGACCATTGTTTGAAAATTAATGTCCATTTCTGTTAGTAGAGTAAAGTGCTGCTAAATTTACAATCGACATATCCTCCAAATTTTTCATTGATTACAAATGAAAAGTTGGTTAATTTTAAATCTACCAAAAGTTGTGTATAAAACGTGAATGATTTACAGTGGTTTGATGGTTAAAGTATCGTCTTATAATTTAATCAATCAATAAACATTTTTGTCTTCTTCCAGACGCTTTGTAATTTTAAATTTCAATATACTCCCGCTTGGAGGTACTACACTAGCTTTTATTACTGCACTATATATTTAGAAAAAAAATCACGTCCAAAGTTTTTCTAATACCTGGTGGATTAGTTTACTAAAATGTCATGTTGAAACACAAAAAAAATGTTTGATGATGTATACGAGTAGAGAGCACAGTGATAAAATACATAGAATAATATTTTGTACTACTTTAATAAGTTTTGTAATTAAATTAAGTGACGAACATAAAAATATAATACTTCTATATAACGAACTATCTGAAAACGAGACCCATTAAAAAAAATATTATTATTATTTATATAATTTTTATGAAAATCATCTTAGAAAACTAATAAAATTTTTCATTTATTAAGTTTCATTATTTAATTTTTTTTATTTTTATTACCAAACTTAATTTTCTAATAGTCATTGAAAATTAATTTTATTTTAAGATACGTTTTTTTAAGTTTAGACAACAAAAAAATTTGAAAAACTATGAGTAATTTTAAGAAAAATGATTGGACCAGAAACAGAAACTCATTTTTCCATCTAAACGAACAAAACAATTTTTAAAACTAAAAAGGAAATAAATTATGATTTGTCGTATTACGAACTTTTTTTTAGAATTAGACATCAAATCAAATCTAGTGAAAATCCGTTACTTTAAGTTTTGTATTGTGTACATATTTAAGTACACCAGTACGCACTTCAAAAATAATTATTATAATAATTTTACTATCTTCATAAATGTTATATACTCTCTCTCACTTGGCTTAAAGTTTTCAATTTCATGATAACAAAAATTAAAAAAAAAATATATAAATTATTTCGGTGGCATTATTAAGGAGATATAGTAAATTAATGTGAAAAGTTTTGTTACTTTGTGCTTTTTGTCAAAAAAAAAATGTAACGAAAGCACAGCAGAAACGAAGGGTAGAGATTTATGTAGTAACACACAACAAAAAGAATCTAAAGAACGTGTATGATGTGATGATGATATTGAAAGTTATTTAAAAAGTCACGTAATTGAATCAATGTGTTGTGGAAATAATAATTTTTGTTTTTCTGCTTTTCTGAATTTCAACATTTAATGTTACCGGATTGTATGTATATTACTCGTATATGTACGGGTTTGAACAATTTATTCTATATGCTCAAGTTCATTTTTATTTTGTGTACGCCTAATGATTGTAATTTGTCATATCCGTTAAAGAGTTTTTTAATGATCCGTATTCTGATTGAGTGAGTGTATGCGGATATGGATGTCTTTCTAGTTGTGTAGTTGATTACAATTTTAATCAAAAAATATTGACGATGTGACACATAGCTTTTCAATTACTCGTATATTATGATACTTGGATTTATAAGCAGGTACTTTCGGTAACCCTCAGTAATATTGATGTGCTGTGCTCCCTACTGGGCAGATTAAATTTGTAACTTTAAAAATATTGCCAACTCCGATAGACCAAATTTGTTATGCTTAAGATGTCACTTCGACCCCCATTATGAGAATAGTTATCTTTATTTTACATAAAAATTCCTCTTTACATGACAGAATGTAGAAAAGAAGACTTTAACACATGAGAAAAAGACTACTTGACTAAGCGGATTAGAATCGATCTAGAGAAGATCATATTGAATGGGGCCCGCGTACCTTGTGAATTTAAAATATAATCAGTGCAGATTTATGAGAAATTTATGACGTTTCAGGCCCAACACTTAAGGAATTTTTAATTTGTTCATAAGTAAAGCAATTTAAGTAAATATATTAGGGTTGGGGGTGACTTGATACCCTACCACTAATAACAAACTTGTTTTAATATTTTTTTCTTGTTCAACTAGTAGTTATTTATGATAATCAATTTATTTAAGATAAATTCGATTTCTCAGCTAACCCTTAAAACTTAAAATATATGCTTGGATATTATAACGTAATAAGCAAATAATTTATCAAATGAGCTCAATATACACGTCAGTTTAATTTGCTAAGCCCGGTATAGCCCTACAAACAGGAAAAAATAGAGGGTTGAAACCTCACGAGATAATCAAAACTTCGGACCGAGAAACTAACTCGCAGTTTTTTCCTTTTTTCTTGATACACAGTGGGACGAACAGTTAAAATTGGTATTTTGTTGTGTTTACGGGTGAATAAAATATAAAAGAATAGGCATTTTCAGCGAGATATTAATTCATCGGTATACTTCAAAATGAGGGTATATGTCTCTTTCACCTCTTTCACCTCAGTTTTCTCAAATTATTCGTAAAAACTGTTTTTTTTGTTGATAATTTGAAATGAAAAATTTTATGAGACCCTCTACTTGACAGAGGATATACATATATTGTTTGGGCAATAAGAATTTTAGTATATACAATATGGCCGAAATTGAATACATAATTTGGTCTCGTAATTATTTTAAAAACTAACTTAAAATTATGTATTAAATTGATAATTATAATTAAATAATTAAATAATTAAAATTAATATCTTCGTAGTATCTAAATCTATAAAAAATAAATCATAAAATCATAGAAAAATGGATAAATTAAAAGAATGTGTTGCGGCAATAAAAAATAAAATCGATGAAGTAGAAAAACTGGAATAGGTACAAAGGGCCGAATGTCGAAAGGACGAATGTCGAAGGACCGAATGTCGAAGGGCCGAATGTGTCGAAGGGCCGAATGTGTCGAAGGGCCGAATGTCGAAGGGCCGAATGTCGAAGGGCCGAATGTGTCGAAGGGCCGAATGGGTCGAATGGCCGATTTTTTTTTTGTTTTGTTTTTAGAAATATATTTTTTTAAATTTGTTGTTTTATGGAATATTTTGCAATTTTTTTTTATTAAACATAAATGAATTTCATATTAATTTTATTTTATATTCATGAAATTCCACGTATCCATCAGTCAGCGATACATTTTGGTGAAGGAAAATTTTGTCATGCCAAAAATAATTAAATTAAATATTAAAAATATATTTCTAAAAACAAAACAAAAATTCGGCCCTTCGACATTCTACCCTTAGACACATTCGGCCCTTTGAAATTCGGCCCTTCGACATTCGGCTCTTTGATTTCATACCGAAAAACTCTACATAATCATAAAACGGAAATAAATAACTTAGTGAAGGAATTAAAAAATGAAGTTAATTGTGACATGAACAAAATTATAGAACAAATTGAGTGGTTTTGTGAACAAATTATTCAAATTAATAATAGAATGGATTTCCTAGAAAGAAAAAGCGTGGCTTCGGACATGTTGATAAGTGGCGTTCCTGTTATAAAATAATTAAGTGCCAGTGAAATATTCGAAAAAATTTGTAAAGTAATTAGAGCTGGTAACAATTCCCGATCTATAATAGTCAGATAATTGAAATTAAGTGACATTGGAGTTAATTGGAGTTTAACTCAAACAGCCTAATAAAAAGCCACTTAAAGGATCATTACATTAAG
This sequence comes from Nephrotoma appendiculata, assembly GCA_947310385.1. Classification (NCBI taxonomy): domain Eukaryota; kingdom Metazoa; phylum Arthropoda; class Insecta; order Diptera; family Tipulidae; genus Nephrotoma; species Nephrotoma appendiculata. The sequence goes on along the minus strand of OX371225.1, from coordinate 3,010,006 downwards.
AACATAAATCTATTACCTTTCTCCGCTGCTTCCTTACGACAATTAAACATATTTATATTTGACAACGCTACCAAACAATATCTCGAAGAACCGAACACAAAACATCAGTTTGGCTTCGATGGGAATAATCTGGTGCAACTGTGTGAAGACACAAACACATTTATTACCCCAAACAGATACATTTTTTGTTCATCGGGTACGGTAATTATGTTAGATCATCAGACTTATAACTCGTTAAACAATATCTATCTTAAAACAAACATAAAGATGCCGGACATTACAAATATTCAAGGTGTACCTGGGTGTGGTAAATCAACATGGATTATAAACAACCATAATCTGGGCACTGATCTTGTTCTATGTGCTACAAAAGAAGGACTTGCAGATATAAAATTAAAGGTAACATCACGTTGCGAGCACAAAAACACTAACTTTAATAACATCAAATTAAACTACAAAACGATTGCCTCATACCTAATAAATGGTAACCGGACCTACGATACAGTTTTTATTGATGAGTACATGATGGTGCATGCTGGATATATAGGACTTGTGGTTATCAAAAGTAAATGTTCTAAAATATATCTTCTAGGTGACAAAAACCAAATACCATATATTGACAGATTACATCATGTCAATATGAAATTTTCCGATGCAAGTGCTTTTGTAACAAAGACTGAATACTTGAATGTAACGTATCGATGCCCAGCTGATGTTACTTCTGCTCTCAAAGAATACTACCCTAACATCACTAGTATGAACACAGTGGAAACTTCCGCCGAATTTATAAACCTGCCACCAAATCTATCATCATTACCTGTGTTAGAGAACGCTTTCTATCTAACTTTTACCAGAGCTGATAAACAATTAATCTCTCAGCTTAAGATACCAGAAACCAGTAAAGTCTTGACGATCCATGAAGCACAAGGTTTAACCTCACCAAATGTAATATGTATAAGAACCAATTCTCAACCTCTTGAGCTGTTCGATAGTGTACCGCATGCCATAGTTGCAATCTCTAGACACACAAAATCATTTAAATATTTTTCTCCGGTGGCCAATGATAGACTACACTCACTTTTAATGAAAGCTCGAACTTATACTATTACTCAAAAGGTAAATCAGCCCAGAAAGTCCAAAAAAAGATCGGTATATGAGAAATGTGCAATTTACTATCAAAACGTAAACAAAATGGCATCAAAAGCATCTAAATTCTACAAATTCGTTTTAAAATCAAACTACCTTATTTATGTAATTTGTGAAACTTCATTAAAACCAGACATACGGAGCAGAAAATTTTTTGGCCATGACTACGTTGTTTATAGATGCGATCGGTCTCCTGAAACTAGTTCAAAGAAATCGGGTGGTGGCGTACTGATAGCAGTACATTCTAAACTCTGGAATGCTCCAGTAACTTTAGCCCCATCGAGAGTCGAACAGATCGGTGTAAAAATCAAAATCAACCAAACCAATCTAATCATCTACGCAGCATATATACCACCTCAATCAAATAGTGATCATTATGCAACTTGCATCGATGCGATTGATGAAGTTATTAATACAACAAACTCGTCAGATTTAGTTCTTGTGCTTGGTGATTTTAATCTTCCAAATATAACTTGGAACTTGGACCCAGAACTAAACTGTATTTTACCTTGCAATATAACAACAGATGCGGAATCTTTATTTGTGGACGCCATGCTTGGTTATAATTTGAACCAAATAAACACAATTGCTAATAATCGTGATAGATTATTGGATCTTGTCTTCAGCAACGACATTGACACCTTTAAAATTTCTGAATCCCTATTACCTTTTGTCATAAATGATGTTAATCACAAATCTTTGGATATTGTATTTGACATAACTAAAATGGCGAGATCAGAACACCTACAACCAATGAAATACAACTTTAAAAAAACTAACCGTGTGGGGCTACAAAGTTACCTGGAATCCATCAACTGGCAAATAACTCTCAATTCCAATGATATAAACGAAAATGTGGACAAATTTAATGACATCATGCTTCAAGGCTTCGAAATGTATGTACCTATGTGCTGTAAACCACAAAATGTACACCCTCATTGGTTTGATGATAGACTAGTTAACTTAAAAAATCGGAAGTCGAAAGCGTATGCCAAAATGTTGAAAAGCGGGTTAGAAGCGGACAAAACTACGTTTCTACAATATAGTAATGAATTTGAAATTTATTTCAAATCTAAATACAGGTCGTATCTTAATCAAATTCAAGACAAAATTAAAGTAAATCCAAAACAATTTTGGAAATACTTTAGAAATAAACGCGAAATTGAAGGATACCCTGCTAATATGACGTACAACAATACCTGCTCTTCAAACGCCAAAGATATAGCTAACATGTTCGCGTCGTTTTTTCAATCAGTCTATAGACCAAGCGTTACTAGTGGATTGCACGAACAACCCAGCAACAACAACACATCAATAATTCCTCCTATTATTTTTGAGGACAACATTTTATCGGCTTTAAGGGGGTTTGGAGATGGTTGCGGTCTTGACGATATACCCTCTTCTATTCTGAAGGAGTACGCTGAAATTTTAACAATTCCATTATGTTATCTATTCAATCATTCCTTAAACACCGGCGTGTTTCCTGAAAAATGGAAAATTTCAAAATTTACTCCAATTTTTAAATCGGGTAAACGTGAGGATATCTCATGCTACAGAGGAATATCAACTACATCATCAATTCCAAAATTATTTGAGTTAGTATTATGCAACAGTTTTAAATCCACAATTGCACGTCATATATCAATAAACCAGCATGGGTTTATGCCTGGCCGATCCACATCGACTAATCTGGTTGAATTCACCAGTAAACTAATTAACGAAATAGAAAAACACCGTCAAGTTGATGTAGCGTACACGGATTTTAGTAAAGCATTTGATTCTATCTGTCATCATAAAGCACTCCAGAGTTTATTCAATTTTGGGTTTTCTCTCGATTACATAAATTGGTTTAAATCATATCTATCAAACCGGTGCCAATTTGTGATAATGGGAAATGAAAAATCAAACTGTATTAAAGTTACATCTGGTGTTCCCCAAGGATCACACCTCGGGCCTTGGATTTTTATTGTTTTCATAGACCGAATAACCGAGATAATCAAAAACTCAGACGTGCTCATATTTGCAGATGATGTGAAAATTTTTCGTACTATTAATGGATTGTTAGATACGGAGAAACTTCAAGAAGACTTAGATAGATTAAGTGAGTGGTGTGATCGGAACTCACTATACTTAAATATTAAGAAATGCAAAATCATGTCTTTCCATCGTAAACGAAATCCAATAATTACTTCATACAAAGTCAACAACGAAGTACTGCAAAGAGTCAATGAGGTTATAGACTTAGGTGTTACATTTGTCGAAAACGCCAGTTTCAATAGGCATATTGAAAATTGTATTGCGAAAGCGAATGCCATGTTCGGATTTGTTAAAAGATGGACAGGTGAATTTAAGGATATCTAAACCTTATGTTCACTCTATTTCGCTTATGTTCGATCTCAACTGGAATATGCTGTAACGGTCTGGAATCCATACTATGCTGTACACATAAAAAGAATTGAAAGCATTCAAAAGAAGTTCCTGATTTTTTTGTTAAAGAAAAGTGACTGGGATTACGACCACAACTTACCATTCCATGAAAATGTGGCTCGCTTACCTCCATACACAACAAGATGCACAGATTACAAAATATGCACGCTTGAAAATAGACGACTTCTCTTGGGAGCAGCTTTTATTGGTAACGTTTTGCTTGGTCACGTAGATTCAGCTTACATCTTGGAAAACATATCAATTCACGTGCCATGCAGAACATTTAGAAACCATAAATTTTTAGCACTTGAACACCATTCCACCAACTATGGAGAAAACAACCCAATTAATAGGATGTCTAAATCTTTCAACTTAATTGACGATGTATTTGACTTCAACTTATCAAAGGACAACTTTAAAAATATCCTTAAAGACTTTTTTCTAAATTTTTAATTGTTTAAACCAAAATTTGGTTTATATTTTTTTTTTTTTATTCTGTTTTAGAGTTTTTTGTTGTTTTAGTATAATTTTAACTATAACTGTAAATAATCTGAAATCATACATGTATATTACAAAATAGATTTCTTTAAATAAATAAATAAATAAATAAATAAATAAATTTAGAAACCAGGATTTTTCTGTAATGATCTGTTGGCGGGAAACAATTCCGTTATTTTTTGTACAAGTTGTTTACGAAACGAGGGCGAATATTCATCACTGATACTAAGGCGAAGACTAAATTAGTGATGAATTGTAATGATTTGAATGTATATAAGAATCAAAGTACAGATATATGATGTCACAAATACCAAAATTGCAGAAAATATGAATGATGACAGTTTGATGATCCCTATTGCAGCACGTATTCGTTCGAAAACCGGTGGTGCAAAGGAGAACTAATAATAATGTCGAGTCTGAAATACGAAACTTGCTCGAAAGTTGTACTAAAACTAAAAATTCATAGAAATAATCCCGTAATAAAATTAAAATTAGGGTTCTATGCACCCTAATTTTAATTTTATTACGGGATTATTTCTATGAATTTTTATTTTTAGTACAACTTTCGAGCAAGTTTCGTATTTCAGACTCGACATTATGTTATTTTTATTAAATTTAATTTTCTTATTACTTTTTTTATTATTTTATTTATAGTGTTGAAGATAAATCTATGTATGATGGATACATGGATACGGAATGGAAGAATGGGGTTAGTGGATAGTGGCTTTTCCACAAAATCTCCGAACATATTAATTTCTAATGTGGTATTAAAATCATCCTTAAATAATCGACATGGACTGAAATGCTGCTATTTCAATTAGAGAAGCATGCTGAATTAGTTGGACGAGATCAAGTTGCTTTTGCAGAATGTTCATTTGGATGTGATGTGCATCAGTGAAATTTGGATGAAGGACCATATCAATGATAACGATATTTGTTTGCCTGGATTTAGTATTATAAGAGGTGATCGGTTTATCTATACAGATAAAAAGAGAGGTGGTGGTGTTTGCATGTATATAACGGATTTTATTTATGCGAAATTTGTTTACAGGCATTCAAGCGCTACTCTAGAGAGGATTCTAGTGGAGATTGTATACAATAAAATGAGAATACTTTTAGGAACTGCGTATAAACCCTCTCGCTTAGATTGTTTTTCCGACTTAGATAGAGACTTCAGTTTGAGTATTTATTGAAGTCCTATGATTTGACTATTGTTAATGGTGAACCGACTTATTTTTATGATGACCTCTCATCCATGCTTGATCTCATTATTACTAATACTGATCAAATTAGATTTCCTAATCAAATATCACTGGGTTTCACTGATCATGACTTGTTATATTGGATTTATGGCGATATCAATACAGCAAAAGCTAAAAAAACCTATTTTCGGGATTACAAATCATTAAGTATTGACGAGTTAGCTGGGGAGAACTTTACTCTGCCAAGGAAAGAAATTTATTTTGTGAGTGATGTAGATGAACAAATAGAGCTGTTTAATTCGTGTGTTTTAAATTTATATGAAAAATATGTTCCATTACGACCTGTTAAAATAACCAAATCGATTTCTCCTTGAATGAAAAAGGAAGTACAAAATTTAATCAAATTGCGAGATGTTGTCTTATCTATATATGGAAACAAGTTCGGTCTAATGAGTTAAGAATTGTTTATTGTTAAATTAGAAATATAGTGACGTCTCTGATTAGGGTCAACAAACGTAAAATTCTTAATGATGAATTGGAATCTGAGCAATCTCCTGAATTATTTTGGCAAACTACGGATAAATCAGGTCTTGGCAAAGCTAATGATTTTTCTGCTAGTTGTGTTTATCAGCCTGATGAGTTTTTAAACGAATTCACTACTACTTCGATTATTACTATCACTAACAGCCTTGAACTTCTTGAAGATTTACTAGAAAGTGATTTTGCTGCAAATTCGTTCAGTTTTAACACGATAGCAGTTATTTGCAAGTATTTGCTAACCATAAATAATATTATTACAACTAGCTCGTTTCCAGGGATTTGGAAACATGCTAAGTTGATACCGATTCCAAAATCTAATAACCCTGTCTGTCTCTGTATATCTGAATTTCGTCATATGTATGTATAAGTATTTTACCTACACTTTCCAAATATTAGATAGAGTTTTGAGTGAACAAGTATATTTTAAAATTGCGAAAATTCGATCATATATCCGCTTATGCAAATAAAATCATTGGATGTCCTATTGTTGTTTCTTGATTTATAAACTGTTAAAATTTGGTATATGTACCAATCTATTTGTCGGTTAAACTTCAACAGGCAAGGTCTAGCCGTACTAAGAATTTGTTAGTTCCGTCCAATAGATACGATATACTAAATCATTCTTTTTGTGTTCGAGGAATTTGCCTTTGGAATCCACTACTTCTAAGCGTTAAGAGATCTGAATCGTGTGCAAGTTTATCAATCTTATTGTTTTCTTTTTTTCTAATTATTAGTTTTAGTTAAGAATTTTATTATATGTACTTTACAAAAATGATCCTAACATATATATAAATAAGCTATAGCTTAATTTGTGTAACATACAGATAAATAAATAAATATGTAAATATTATTTAAATTATGTTTTAAAGAGATGAAACGAAAGACAACATTTTAGTTTAGTTTATTTCTGCTGAACATTTTACTGAATCGCTTTAATTTTTGTATCCATATTATATAGAATACTCATGCTTGTGCTTTTTTTCTTATACATATTGATATCCATTACTCACTACAAACAAGTAACAGAGCTCTCACAATAAAAAATATTTTCCTTTTACCTTACAAGTTTGTTTGAACATAAAACTTGAGAAAACGAAATTTTTTTGTCTTTAACTTAAGCAAAAAGTTATCAAAGCTCTAAACTTTTGCCTTAAGAAAAGACCAATGGCCGGAAATATAGTGATGCTACAACCTCTGGAATGTTTGATTCAATTATGTATGGCGATATCTCTAAGGCTTACTTCTTCCTGTGCGATGAATTTGATCTAGATCATAATCCATAGTCTGCGCCCGGTTTTATCGATGAGAACAAATTAAAAATTGTTGATCGCATGATTTTGAGATATTTCATAGAATACCCGACTTTGGGGCTTTTAAGAAATGCGAACATAATATTTACACTGATCAAACGTTTATCATCTTCAAATTTAAGTGTAGCCGTAACTGATCGTAACCCGAATTTGCGAAATGTTCAGTTGAATTAGTACGACCAGATGAGGCAGAAAGTGAACATTGAATTTTGAAAGTAAAAACAATCGACACTGTTCAGTTGTGAAGTCTAATACCCCCAACACACGATCTGATTTGGTCTGGCGGCCGGACTGATTTCATCAGATCAGATGGAAAATCAGGTCGTGTGTAGGTTTGTCGTATACCAATTTTCTGAAAATCTATCCAACCATCTGACCGTGTGTTGCGCAGTGTCGTCATCAGATCGTGTAATGCGTTGTTGGGTTGTTGATTATATCAAAAAGGAATATTGTTTAAAAATAAATTGTATTTTAAAAAATAAAATAATTAATAAATATTCTTTAATAATAAATAATTAAATTTTAACGATATAATGCAATTAACAACCATTTTTCAGACCATAATTTTGCGGTTTTGTCACCAATATTTAAACACGCCACAAGCAATTTTAGCAAGATAGCAATTTTTATTTTTTCAATTTGTCATTCATTTTATATTTCGCTGTATAAACTTTCATGTTCAACAATTAAAAGAGAAAAATTAAAAACATCAAGATTTTATCATTTGAACTCGACGCAAGCGAAAGGAACAATCAATATCAGGTAGTTTATTGGATCGTGTGGATGCAACACCTGATTTGGTCGCACCGACCGTCACCCCGACAAGTCAGATCGTGGCGCTTTTAATTTCAATATTTTTATACACCAGTGCAACAAATTTATGGTTTTTGGAACATTTTTTAATTTTATGGGGAATATTTTCATTTAATTTTTGAAGTATTTTTGATTTGGGGCTTAATTTTCATCTAGAAACGAAAGGAGCAAATATACTCCAATAAATCAATGAAAGAATACTCCATTTTAGTACATTGGGTCGCTGTTATTTTTTTTTTATTTATACGTGTAAAGGGGTCATTTTTCATTTGTTTCTAGAGTTTTGCACCTAGCACATATTGAATTCAGTGCAATTTGGCCGCAATATACTAAACTAAAATTTTGACTATTGCCTTATCCCTTCACTGAACAGTTCTGATTTTCAAATAAAATTTGTTGGCTGTCGATCGGAGGGTTTTAAAAAGCCTACTTTATCGCTTTTAATATAATAGGCATTTTTTTATTACATAAACATGCACATAAGGTAAAAAGCTAGTGTTAAATTTTTTGAAAACAAAAATAATTTGGGAATAATTTTCCCTCGCAAATTAGGACAAGGAACAATTATTTCCAATTTAAAAATATTTACATCAAAATTTTTTCCTCAGTAAGCCGGAAAACAATATTTGAACAGAAATTACGAATAAATTCTTTCCCCAGTTCCCTATTCCCGGGGAATTACCAGAGTAGTGCAACTGGTCAACGGAATTAATAATTTTAATTATTTTTTTATGATTAAAGTGATTGAAACTCGGATCGTAATTTTTAAAATTAGTTACTGGAATATTATATTGAACATGTGGTTGACATATAGAAAATTAATATTTGTTTGTTTGATGATGAAAAACAAATTTTCAAAATTAGATAAATATTGCAAAAAGATGTTAAGCTAAATTTCATTTTTTTGGGTCGGTGTGACTTCTTAGAATAATGACAGATAATGGCCGTGGTTTCGAGAATTATATTTTCCACCTATTTACTTAAGAATGGAAAATACAAAAAGTTAAAAATTGCCATCGTTGTACATAGTTACGAACTGGTTTATATCTCAAAGAATGAACAGTACATTTAAATGCGAGATTTTTTATTGTACACAATTTTTATTGATAACAAAATAGATTTTTTGAAAAGAAATAGAAAAACCCCAATCATTTCGGAATTTTCATTTTATTTTTAAGGCATAACCAATTTATAACCGAATATGAACTTTGTGCCAGTAATTTTTAATAACTTTTGCGTAAAAAGGCGATTAAATAGATGTATTTTGAACTTTTCCAGTTAATCGTAAAGAAATGTCCTTCATTTCCAAAGTAATGTTACCCATAATTACGAATACGAGTAACGAGGATGCCCGTATACAGAAATTTATAAAATTAGGAGGGTTGTTTGAGATATAATTTACTATTAGATTATAGAGTATTAGCCCATTCTTGACATCATTAATTATGTATGTATACATACATTAGACGTTTTGTAACTAAGTGGATAAATATTTTATAATGTTGAAGATTTTAGACAGATCTGTTTTGTATTTTGAATATATATACGAGAGCAAGTACAATCTACAAAAAAAAAAAAATTATTTACACATGACTGGATAGTTTTGTGTGCTCTGTTTTATATTTTTTATCTTTACGACTCCAGCCATCTCAAAATGTGTGTATAAAAAAAAATATCTTGGTCATCATCAACATGAAGTGAAGATGATAATCAACATTTATTATTAATTGCAAAGTGAAATAAAAATGGTAACTATAAAATAAAAATCTATGTGTATATTTGGTTCGGTGGTTTGAATGGTTGGTTTGTGCTAAGCTAAGTTTTTGTTGAATACAGAAGAGTGGTAGAGAGTTTGTTTTTGCTAATGAAATAATAAATTTAAAATTTAATGGTTTGCATATAACTACTAACTATTTCCTTTTCTTTATTCAAATAAAGACTACTGTAACTAAATTAGTAGTTGGTTTAGTAGTAAATATTGTGAAAAGAAAGAAACAAAATTAAAAATTTCAATGTGTTAAAGGTTTTTATATAATTTAATGATTTGCTTTTTATGCATACAAAGTTGTTTTTCAAACGTAACATAATTAATTACGAAATTATGAACGTTCCGTATATAAATTGTGTGCAATCAATTTTAAAATATATATTTTTTTTTAATTAAATATTTTAAATATAATCAATTAAAAAGAAAATATTATCATAAAACATTTGATAAAACAAAAACTGAGTCTATAGGTACATACATATCATATTATATAGATGTGCAGAAGAAAAACTTATTTAATTTATTCAACTATACACAAGTACAAAAGAAATATCAGAAATTATTATCATATTTTCTTATAGTCGTTTGTACACACAACCTGTACGTAAAAGAGAAAACGCTTCAAAAACGAATTACGAAACAAAACTAAAGTAAGAAATAAATTTCCATAAATTTTCATTTACATTTTCCTATTTATATTTGTGTTGTATGCTGTAGAAACAACACACATAACCCATACATATATATATATATATATATATATATATATATATGTATCCATACCAAATACAAAGAAATGCAAAATTCACGAAAAATAATTTAGAAAAGTAATCATTATAAAGTTTTTCTTTTTTCTGCACCTCTAAATTTTAATATTCACAAGTTCACACATATGAGTGAGATGATGAACGGAAGCACACAGTAAAACAAAAATTATGTTGATTACAGCACCGTACATGAATTCATACTACATAGATCACGATAATAATTTATAATAAAAAAATAAAACTTTCTTAGCCAAAATTAAGAAATAAAAGAATAATATTATTATTTTATGAAGACAATTTTAAATAACAGTTTAAAATTTTTGCTTGAATAACAAAAGGAAATTTTTCATTATTCCCGATGAAGTTGTGTTTTATATAACATAATAATTATAAACTACTTTAGAATTAGTTTGGCTGTTGAAAATTTAGACATAAAATATTTGGAGTTTTATGAAATATGCTAATTTTCTTGTAAATGTTTATGACGGGTTTAAAAACTGACTGTTTAATTTTACGTTTTATCCACATCGAACAATAGGGTTGTTTATTTGGGAATTGCGTTAATTCTGTGTGCGCTAAAATTAGTGTAACGAGGCAGTTCATAAATTATACAAAATACATGGTAATTTAGTCATATATGATGAGTTTGGGTAAGGTTGGTCCGCCTTAAATTATTAAATCAAAAGTAAAAGATAGTGTCGTGGCAAGGAATGGTTAAACAAAAATCGTACGATGCCTAATGTTGTATAATTGAATAAATTTGTAGCTCGAATAGAAAACCAAATCTTCTAGTTATAAAATCAAGTTTTGATTTGGAAAAACCAGGGTCCATTACCAAAATGCAAAAATGGTTAGATTAGATCAACTAGTATCTGTTACCACATATTGCTGATATTCTCTCGCAAATTTATGAACTGATAAAAACTAAAAATAATGAAACTACAGAAAGCAGTAAGAGACTTTCAGTGAACTATACAGAATGCACGAAATTGTTTAATAAAGCTAAATTTGATTTAGCCTGAGTCTCACTATTTTTTTAGTATAACGACAGATAATTTAGAAATAGCGGTAGGTGCAGTTCTGAATCAATATAATATTAACACAAAAATGTGGCAGCCATAAAGTATCTTTTCTAGAAGACTCCTATCGGTAACACTCTATATTCACAATTTATCGAGAACTATATAATTTAGAGGTTTGGTAGAAGGAAGGTCTTCTGAGGACATGCCGATCACGCAATCATCTCATTTCCGCAATCCGTCATTTGTAATTCGTGGTACAAATTACTATTGAAACATTCATCAATATCGGGTCGCGAAAATCTTGTACTATTATCAGACCTACAGTAACAACCACTTAATGCAACTGCAAGTCGAGAGAATAGACGACACCAGAAATGAACTACTGTAAACACGCATAAAAGTAAATCTAGAGTACAGTAATGTGATACAGGGACCTGTAGCTTTGATATACTATCAAACTTGAGACGAAATGGATAAGGCTACAAATCGATGACCATAATCGTATTCTATGACTAATGCCATAGCACGTACTGTAGCAAAAATCTATGAAACGCAGTATGTAACACTTTAAAATATGCAAGTTCATGGGTCTAATCGTATCACCACATCCAGCTATGATCGAGCCAATACATCGAAATGTACAACTGTCACTAAAAACTCGTGGAACCGTTGCCTTAATTCTGTTCTTTAGGGAATCTGGAAAAAGATCCAGTTGAAGTCATTGCAAATCAGCCAAATGAAAATTTTAATCAATATAATTTTGTAAAGCTTAAATAATTGTGATATACATGCATTCAAACGGACAGAGTTAGAGTTGTTTTAGAGAGAAACAAAAAGCATTTCGATATAGGTGTGCAAAGGAAAAATCGGACAATTTCAATAAAACGTTTAAAGCCCTAACATACACATAACAAAAGCAATTGAGAAAAACGAAGATGGAAAGCTCGAATAAAAATAAATTCTTCGTGTAATTCCTTTTTTGTGTTTCACTCTCATAAAATGTATTAGTTACCACAGTATAATGAACTTCTTAATGCCTTGAGATCAATTATAAACTTTTAAAATTGTAAACTTCGTTATAACGAATTATTATAATGGGGTTCCCCGATATTCGGCCAATTTTTTTCTCGAAAAGCATGATCTTTTGTTTATTGTCTGTGCTATAGGTAATACTTTTGAAAAGACTGTTGAATTCTGCCATTTAAAGTAGCATAGTTAAAAAATATATTTTTTTTAACCAACTCTCCCTTTGTGTATGTCAACTTTTGTTCAAATAATTTGTTTCGTATGGCACGTATTTAATATCGCCAAATTTGATGACCCTGGGTTTTCAACTACATGAAATACAAAATTTTTACCGTGTATTGCATTCAACAGGTTTCAATAATCTAACGATTTTTCTGAAAATTTAAGGAAATTTTAAAAAAAACAAAACTCCTAAATTTTAGGACGATTGTGTAGAAAAAATTTAACGGTGGGGCCGCTTTCATGGTTGCATATTTTTGTTCAGTCGTTCGTTTCGAAAGTATTGTTTATCGTACGTACGAGGACGAGCGACAGGGTGAGTAACTAATTATTCGCTCTTAGATTTCAAGTTTGTTCATTTTATTTGTCACGTTTAATGTTAATGTTATCAGTAACATCCTAAATCCTTTATACACATTTGAGAATACTACTTATATAATTAAAATATGTCATAAAACATAATTATCTGTATCTACATAAAATCTTGACATAAAATATTTATCCTCTGAGTATAAATGTAATAAATAAATTTAAAATTAAATTTCTTAAATATAATATATATATTTAATGATGTCAAGAATGTCCTAATCTTTAGTAATACAATATACCTCTGCAAACTTTACTGTTTTCTTCTTAATTTAATAAAATATAATATAAACTTTTTAATCAGTCTTATGACTAAAGTATATTACTGGTGTGCACTACAGATTTTTAGTTGGTGAAAAAGATTAAATATATAATTTTGAAGTACCTACTACATAAGCTTAAAATAAATGTTAAGAAGAAATTTGGAACCCGATTATTTAACACCGATAAATGTTGGAACAAAAATTATTCGAATCTTACCCGGCTTGCAGATCCACCATACGAAGTTAATTGAAACTGTCGCAACATAACATTTTTTATACTTTTGTAATTAATGGCACACGATTTTTACAAATCCACATTATTACATATTATATATCTTTGTTAAAATGTCATAAATTTTTATGTTAAGATTCTCGCTCTATATAGATCGTTTCGCCTTAGACACAGAGACGAGAACGAAAAACACAGCAAAAGATAATTTAACCAAATTACATTCTATTAAATAAATTACCACTCGTATTATTAAAACTAGCATAAAAAAGGAACGATATATATTCGTGTATAACAATATTCGTCTACGTATATATGTATATACAATTTTAAGTAATATGACATTTTTATATTTTATATCTTCTTTGTCTTGTCAAAAAATTTTTTTTTTATTTTTAAAATAAAAAATAAATAAATAAATTTTATATTAGAAATAAAGCTGTACAAGATTGTCTCAAGAATTTCTACATCCCCATCATATATAGAAATGAGCTTTTTTGTGTGGCAAATGTATGTACATTTATTTTATATGTACATATATACACGTATGCTGTAGTATTGCACATTGATGTCTGAAAAATGGATTTTCCTTCTATTTTATTTTATTCTTTTTTTTGTACGAAAATTATATTTTTCACACAGTCTATATACACACAAATACTTGGTACAATGTAGTTGGGGTAATTTCCTTAAGTCAAAAAAATATAATGAAATGGTTGAATTTGTATTCTTTAAAATGTTGGTTGAACACATAAGAAATAATTGTTTTCTGCTCGTTTTTAAATTTGCCGGATGTGTTAAAGTACTAACAAGAAACGGGTAAAGCCATGTACATATATCCATATATGCATTTTTCCATTCGGTGCGGTAAAAAAGAAACTGGGTACAGAGATTTTCTTCCACTTTTCAATTTTTCAAGATGACAGACCTTTAATTTTCCTCCTTATGTGTATAATAATAGAAGGTAAAAATTTAGTTTTTGTTAAATCATATAATGAAGACACAATGTATATACTCGTATATAGAACTTTATATGAGTATTGTGTATATGTATGTGTTGTTTGATACTGTTCTGTAGCATTAAAAGATGAAAATCAAGAGGAAGTAATAAAATTAAGGAAATTTTAGCTTCTCGCTTTATTGTGTTATATTAAAGGATGTTTAAAATTGATTCAATTTTTTTTAAAGAATTTTTCGCTTTTTTGTTGATAACAGAACAAAGTGCTCGTTAAGATTAGTTATAGATGACTATCTCACAGTGAACTAAACATTCGAGTGATCAATACGAAATTCGCAATATATTTATTGGTGTCCCCTATTATTTTTTCTATTGTATAAAGCAGTGATGCGTACCCTTTTATGTTATTGGGGCCATTTTTTATGATTATTATGTTATATCTTCAGGTAGGTACTATCAGAGTTTGAATCCAAATCTCTTTCCAACGGTTTATAAATTTAGATTCAGGCTGCAATAGTGCTAAAAAAAATAAAATTTTATATGCAATTAATGCAAAATAAATATATGGTTGTTTGCTTACGTTTTGTTTCATATTTATCAAATGCTGCAAATATTCTAGAATAGAAGGAATTGACGAAATCACTTAGGTAACTCGATTTAAAAATTTTTGGCAATCGAGTAGGTTTGACTTAAACGAGAACAAATTTTGATTTCACAAAGTGGAATTTAAAATTACGTGCTGCCCAGAATACGCTACTCTGCCGCCGTACGATAACAATTAAAGGTGGCTTGGAGCAAGACAGATGAAGCAATAAATATTGTTCTAAGATAAAGATTTAATAATATTTTTTATCTTTGCCATAAAGATTTTAGCACTAGCCTCATGTCGTATTTTACATCCTACTTGAACCAATGATCTGGCATAGTGGTACAATATGCAGATATATTAAAACTACAGAAAAATGTTCACAAATATGTTTCGAATCCTATATATAGGACACATATATATAGGAGACAAAATGCAAAAGGGAATTTCCATCAAATTGGTTACGATGTGTGATGCTACTAATAACTATGATCTTCCGTTTGTATGCGGAACAGGGTACCGATCCATCATTTATATCAATTTAGAGGTTGATATGGAGTTTGCAACGTACAGATGATATACTGTAATTGTGTGAGTAGGAGAGTGGATGGTGTGTAAATGACTGAAAAAAGAAAGACTGATTGGCCTTAACAGGACATTAAAACCATTGGATAACCATTACTTTCTGTTATAAAAAAAATTTATGTTTGAAAACCATACTCATTGACTAATTCTTCCATACATAGATAATTTTAACTTATTAAAAAAATGGAGATGGTGCATTTAAGCTTTTATAACGCAAGTTTTAATAGAAAAACGGAAAAGATCAAAAATATATCCGCGTGTTACTCATTAAATGTTCCGGTATTGTAAACAAAAAATTTTGAACACCATCTTCCCACTTATATTAAAACTCAACGGAATTACACTTAGTTTAGACTGAATATGGACCTTACCGGATTGAGTACTTTAGTTCTGTATCCTAAAGTATTTTCGAGCGAGAAGATGTATCTATTATTTAGCATATATACATATGTGTGTGTGGTACCCGAACATAAATTAAAATTAAAATTAATTGTCTGAATAAAATATCATCATCATTTCATGATTTCTCACATTATACATACAACGCTATTATTATACCATATATACAGAGTGACCCAGTTTGCTCTTTTACTTTGTTATTCTTTCGAGAACCTAATGTATTACAAATTTTGCAAAGGTGAGGCGCGAACTTAAAGTTAACAGGAATTTGTATGAATACTTGAAAATGTCGCATAATTGAAACCATCGACGTGAAATTTTTGTCAAAATTTCATAATATGCGTTCTATTAGTAATAAAATTGTTAGAAAATTATAAAATACGCCATATTTCAATAAATAATGAAATTCTTTATTTTGCAGGTTTCCCCAATACCTCAAACCGGTTGAACCCATTGAACGATTGTAAGATTCCTGAGAGCTCGCTGTCACAAATATAGTGGAAAATTTACACTCAGTAATTTCATTTGTAAAAATCGTTTTGCGAACAAGTCGAATGTACAAATTCATAACTAATTGGTGCCGAAACAGAGTGGTTCCCACAGCAGAATATTTAATTAAAAAACTGCTATATCAAGTGAAGAGATCTTTTATCCATATGCGACTGCAAAATTAAACATACCTGGTCTTGACGGAATCCCACTATCTATTCATTGCCATGTTAAACTACAAGATTTATCGAATCTTATACTCGCCAAACTCATTTCTGAAACCTGAAAAGTGTCAAGAGTACAATATCAACATCGATTTCGAACAAGAATATGACGTCATTATTCACGAGACTATTCACGTCACTAAGTCACAGGAAAGACCGAAAGAATTATGTTGGTGTAACGATTTCAAACAAAATCTTCATGCTAGAAAATGTCAAAACTGGAGGCAATATGCGTTGAACCCAGAAGAATGGACGTCTACTGAGCATTTGGTAACATCCTTCCGCAGGAGATGAAAGTGCCTGAGAACAGGAGAATAAAACGACTTATGATATTTATAGCAGTTTGTAGTAGTTGCACTTGCGTTGCTGAAAACTACAAGTATTATTGAGACTTCGCTATAGAAAAGCTGCAAGATACATGGTGTCAGTAACATTGTGTCAGTAACATGGTGTCTTACTTTGCTCTATTTTAGTGGCCTGTTGAAATTAATTTCGCTTTTACTAAATGTCCCAGCTTTCGAGCTTACGAGATCGATGTCCAGCAGCCTATCTGTGCTTTACAGGCCACATTTTTCTTGATTTAGCTACTATACTTTGCTTTGAAGTGCAAATTAAGACTTGGAACAATCTCCGTTCAATTGTAGTACAGAGACAATTTAATACCTTTCATTTATACATATTACGTATGCTTCATAAATTTTTCTTCTGTAGTTTTTTTTAAAGAGAAACTTAGATATCCTCAGCAATCAGCAGTCAATTCAAATTGAAGTTTATCCGAAATTAACCTCAAACTACAACAAACAATTGTTTGTCTCTATGGTTTTTTCGGTAGGCCCATAATATGTAATCTGCGATTACAAACCCGATTTATTTTTTTTTTAAGCAAAGCATTTCTTAATAATATTGTTTCTAAAAAATCTATTTTAGAATTAATATAATTAAAAAATGCTGAGCGTCATAAGTAGGTAATTTTAGTTAAGGAACCGAACCACAGTTTTTCGCGTATGCGAGCTCTACTCTAATTTGAATTTTGTTGGCGTTTATTTTTTCAGAATTCAGGTAGTTGCAAAAACTAAACTAGATGAAAACTGAACAAATACCTTGAAAAAAACCACGACCATTCTTTAATTTAATTTAAAGTTAAGTGATTAATGGTATAAAGGGATGATGCAATTGAGTGAAAGTTAATGGATAGAATTCATTAAAAGCGAATGATGCCGTTTTTACCGCTAACATCAATAAAACCAATAAAGAAATCTGCAACAGTGATTGGAATAATGGATATAAAGCGTGAAATTTACAATATTTTAACATCCCCTGAATGTTTTCAAACCACTATTCACTACATACTTCCACTTTAATATGTTTTAAAATATTTGATGTACTAAATAAAATTGGAGTGGCTTTTCAGATAAATTGCACTGGTTCTCAACCAAACCTTATTTAATTTACGCGCATTTATCTTCAAATTCAATATAACAAAGAGCAATTATGCTCTAATAGTGAGAAAAGATCAGGATTATCACTGGTCAGCAAATGACCAGTGGGCGAAAGGTCGCACATGTGCATGTCTTTGATTAAAATGAAGATCAGAACTCTTCGCTGAAGTCGTTAAGGATCTTTCAATTTACTATAGCATGAGATCACTGGAGGTTCCAGTATATAATTTTTTAAACTCGATGTACTTAGTACTGCTCGGTTTATGATTAATAATTAACATTTGTGTAATATTCTGATAATACCCTGGGAAAAAAAAATGGGAGTAAGATTTCTAGCCATAAAAAAATTAATATAAACTTGTATAAATTGGGAATAATTTATCTAAAAACGAAACCGGCGGTGAAAGTTACTTCTAATTTAATTTTGTTTCCAAAAAAAATTATCACATGACGAGTGCAAGTTATAAAATTATATTTTATCCAACACTGTGCACCAGAAAGAGTATAAAACAATATCCCTCCCTTCATCATCCCATTCGGTTTTTTTGTCATGATGAACAAAATAATAAAATAATAAACCCCTTAACGGTTGTGCATCTCAAACCGGGACACCCTGTTCCTGTATATAATATATATGGAAGTAACGAAATTTTCAATTTTCTAATTGTATTGTTTTCAGCAGCGAACTAAAAGTGTGAAAATATAAATTGGATTTAATTGAAATAAAACAAAAGGACTGTCGGAAAAGCGTACAATAAATCAAAATAATTTTTTTGAACAATCAAAGTGAAAACTGAAAAAAATAATAATGACAGAAAGGAACAAAAATAAAAATCAGAGTAAAAGTGTATTTTTGTACGAAAATGAATTTAGTGATGTTGAACAATTTTTATTATTCCGATTACGAATGTCTGCGCTGAGCGTACAGATTTTTCCTAAGACAATAGAAAAATTTATATTAGAAAATTGTTCATAGAATTTAATAAGCGAAGAAGAAAATTAAATTTTAAAAGGTGTTATTTATTTTTTATGTAGCTGATTAAATTCAATTAAATTGAATTTTTTTTTATTTCGAAAATATCGTGAAAATTGTATCTGTCTATAAGCTCTGCATGTTTGCTGTCGATTTTCTGTTTCCCAGCGCGCACACAGAACAAAAAATAAAAAATTCGTTTAAATTATATTTTATTTTCATTGTGGGGTTAAAGTAATTTTGCCTTTCTTTGAATTTGTCATATTTTGTTATTTGAAGTTTATGAATAAAACGAAAGAAACGAAAAATAATAATAATATATAAAAAGGATGAAATATTTTAAGATTGAAATTTGTTTGAATGATAAGTATAATGAGGGGGTACGAATTTCTTAGAACTTTTTATAATTTTACGTTAAGAAAGTGGAATTTTTTGATAATCTTTTATGTACTGTTATGGCTGCTGGTTTGAGTGGAAAAAAATTATGTTCAATATACGTAAGTGGAAATCGATTTTCGATACATAATAAGTGTACGCCACTTCTGTAGCATACTTTCTACGAATATTTATATACAAAAATTGTAATTAAATTGTGTAATTTTTCATTGCAAACATTTCACGGTAATATCTTTGCTGTTACACAACACCCTCACTGTAATCAACACTTTTATTATATTTATTAGATTAAGTCTACGGAAAGTTTTAAAATTACGTAGGACACAAAATAAAAGTTCCAAAGCTATAAAAATAAAAACTTTTAAATTATTTATAATTTAAGTCCATCAATTACGAAGTCGGTTAGAAAAATGAGGGCGGCATAACATAAAGTGTGATAAATGGTGTTGTAATTGAATACAATACAGTCATTATATTAATATGATGATGATGATTATTAACTTACTAATTATTTATGTTCAAAATGAATTATGATAACTAACCGCAGGTACACTACCTAGTCTGAGACACGATCGTCACATGTGTGTCGATATTTTATCCACGTAATCCAAAAAATAGAAAAAGCATTTTTAAATAACACAAGCATTCGGTTTTCGTCTAAATGTATTATATATTAAAATAAATATATACAAAAAAAAATGTTCAGAATGTACAGACGAATTTGAATCGAGAAAAAAATGGAAAACCACATCAAAATGAAAAATGGAAAAGGCAAAAAATATTTTCTATACCAAGAAAGCACATAAATTATTTTCGAAATAGGGAACGTAAAAACACATACACACACATAACTTTGAAGTGAAAAACCAAATTACAAAATGGTTGTGTGTAGCATACGAGTATAGTATATGGGTTTTATATCCCATGTACAAAATATGGCTGGGAAAATTGTCAATGCACTCTATCATACAGCAAAAAATCTATTATGCATATACGAGAACGAGTATAATATCGGTGATAGACCTCTAAATATCATGTACACTTGAATTACCTGAGGGCATTTGTAGAAAATCAATTTGTTTTTAAATCTTAATTGTTGGAAGTCTATATAATCTTGTCTGATACAACAAAAAAAGAGTATTTTCTACATATATAATATACAACTAAATATGAAGCTAACCAACCACATAAACATGGAAAATTAACAACATAAAATATGCAATAAAATGCTGCAGGATATTTGGATATACTTTGATAATATTTTCGTTATTTTAATGGAAATTGTATGGTAATGAAACTGACAATTTGCAATCTATATCATTTTTTAAAAAAAATATTTACTTTACAGCACATAAATTTATGTAATATGCTTATATACTAAATAATTCAATTTGTTTTTATTTATGTATATATATAGGACGACGTATCTATATATAAAATTAAATGCCCATTTCCTAATTCGTAAAACCAGAATTAAAAATTTATACATTTAAATCGAAAAACCAATTTTGTACGTAAGATACTGTGGTACACATCCAACCATTACATAATGTTATGCATTACATAACATAAAATAAATAATGTGAAAACTACTCGTAAAAGAATTTATTTAAAATTTAACTAACAACCCTTTTTTTATATTTATAAATTATTGATCGACATGATATGACCCACAAGGAGGAAAATTTATCTTAGTTTCACTCTTCGGAACACATGGCCTATTATTTTCTTGTAACTTCGCCGTAACCCGAGGAACTGAAATATTTTTCTATATTTTTATCGTATTCAATACTTTTGAGCTTTCAATTTTATACTTGTGCCTTATTATTTTATTTGATATTTATTTTGTGGAAATAGAGAAACATTATTGAATACATTAAACGTAGGTAGGGATGAATAACTGAAGAAAGGAAGTGACGTCGAAAATATATTTTTTATTGTGAGGGATAAAAAAAATCCTGTCCTTGCAATAGTTCTCTTCACAATATAACGGATTTGAAGGGGCGCGCTAGCACCATCACCGACAATGTAGAGAATATAGGCAACGTCGAAAATTATTATTGCTGTTAGCAATCAGTAAAATTCGATGATTTTTTTTTTTAATAGAGAGCTTCTTTCTTTCCTGACATATGGTATCATATGGTGGTACGATTGCTTAAAAACTTATTGGAAATTGGGTCTGCTGGAAGCATTAAGGATTGATTAAACAGTTTTTAATCGACACATGAAATTCTTTTTTTTTCATTGTTTTGAAATTAACGAAAGTAGCGTCACTAAAACAACTATAACCTGTAAACTTAAGGGTAAAAATGTCACTAAATTTCGTACGTTTCAGGCGATGTAATAAACTATGTATCAAAATTGTTTGATTAGTAAATCATTTCTTTTTACTTTTTTCGTTTGTCCATATTTTATTCCTTATACGTTAACTCGAAATTGCATGATCTTCATGCTCATATTGATAAACAGATTGACGCACAAAATTCGGGTTGCAATGTGTTTCCATATGCGTGCTATTCAAGGAGTTATTGTCGAACCAAACTCAATTCTAAACAATTTTTTATTGTTAAATCAGAATCATTTGCTACAAAAAACAACATTCTTGATAATATGTGGAAGAGAAGGATATTAAGTGCCAATGATCTTGATGTCATTCTTCCACAAAATCGCCCGGAACATCGAATTTGTGTGATCCACCATGTAACCCAGCTTCAAGCACGCAAATTTTGTGATACACGAAGCTAAAATTATAAAATCAAAATTCAACTAAAAATAGCTGTGGTGCAAGTTTGCAACAAATATACTTGCAACTCAGCTGGAAGTGACTTTCACTATATTCGTTCTATGAATGATATTTTTTTTTCTCAGAAGCAACGATCATTTGATTGATGAGAAAGGAAGCAAATGAGGATATGTCAGGACCTACTCAACACCTTGTTACTTGCTCAATAGTTTTAAAGTTCTTTTTTGTTTGGTATTTGTTTACTCAATCTCTCAATCTTGACTATGGCGAGTAGTTACTTGAACGTTCACCACAACATTCGTAGCCTAAGAGAAAATTTTGATACTACTAACGTTTATTTGGAAATCCATGGGACACCAACTCAGTTTTTGTTTCCGAGATTTGGATCTAGTGTTCTAATTATTCACCACACTATAATTTGAAGGCATTTCATAGGGACAATTACCGTTCCGGAGGTATTGGTTTGTTACATTCATTACAGTTTAGAAATCCTATCATTCAAATGTTATAACTGGACGTCATCTGATGTTCTGCGTTTTTATTTGTGTCTGCCGACTTTTTAATAGGGATATAAATATGTTTTAATTTTTTTTTAAAGCAAGTGTTAATTACTCAATTGATTTAACTTCCTTTTAAAGTCATTAATGCCCTCCGTTTCATTCACTCATCCATTATCCTACTCACAGAACTACAGTATACCATACCACCTGCACATTGCAAGCTCCATCTCAACCTGTACATTAATATGAACGGTGGGTCGGCGCTGAGTTCTGCACTTCAACAAAGGGTGAGGTGTGTTTATTAACTTCACCGATCGTAATGGGTGCCGAAAATTCGCTTTACCGGTTCAACTGCCGAAGCTTTATCCACCGCACTACTTGTCCCTTATTAGAGCAAATTTGGCTATAATTATATCAAATTGGCCTACTGCTTTGTTTATAGAAATATTAAAAGCCTTCGACATAGTGTGCATATTATGAATTATTATGAATTTCTGTAAATTTATAATTTTCCAGCTCCGATCTCAGAAATGTCTGGACCAAATGACATTAGATTACACGACAACAAAATCTCGTAGTCGCACAGTGCTTAAAGCTTTGGCATTTGGATAGGGAGGTACCGGGTTCGAATTTCGAAAGGAGCAAAAGGGTTGTTTCATTATCTGATTATGATCGGTGATAGAAATGAACACAACTATGACTCCCTGTCGAAGTGCACAACTCATGAACCGACCCATCTTCCATGCCAGTACTATAGGCTGGCATGAAGATATGCAATACAGGTGGTTCTACGTATATCCGACTTCCTCGATTTGGCAGGAAATTCGAAATGTAGAACGTAAAAAACAAATCGCGAAACACTTTTGCCCATAACAGATTGTAAAGATTAAATCATGAAAAAATATCTGGTCAAAAAACTCATTTTGAATAAAAAAAAGACTGGCCTCTTACAGCCCAAACGGTTTTATTGATCGGGATAAAATTTCATACATTAACTTTTCGTACAAAAATTCATAATACATAAGTGGTAGAATACACATAAAAAAGTCTTTACTGGATGTTTTTTCGGGCCATATTAACAGACATATGCGTTTTGACCTTTTAAGTTTTTTAATTTATTTTAATTTCATTTCTGAAATTGATCTGTTGGGCCACGTTACGGTGTTTGCTGACCACTTAGCTTTATGTTATTCATCTAATTTTATTTTTTTTTGAATCTCAACTTTCGTTGAACATGATAAATCATCTAATGGTTACCATCGGCTGGCTGTAAGTGATAAATCCAGAGGTACACTTGAACCTCGATTATCCGGGATGAGTTTGACTTCCCGAATAATCAAAAATCCCGGTTAATCAGATGAAATTCACATTAACCAACAAACTAAAAAAATCCCGGATAATCCCGGATAATCGAGGTTCACGGATAATCGGATCCCGGATAATCGAGATTCAAGTGTATTATATTTGAACGACCTAACGCTTGAAAATACGTGTTCATCAAAGTCCTATGAGCTTGTGTTTGTGATTTAATTTCAGTAATTGGGTTTAAATGTAAACTCACAGCTTAATTGGGATTGTCACCTGTCTATTGTTTAAATTTTACAATTTTAACAATTTCTTTCACAACTAACTTTATGAAAATTTAATCAATCGGGATTTATTTTACGCACATTGAAGATCTTTATATTGCCCAAAAATAAATTCTAAAGTTAATTTATAAAATCGGTCTAGACTCTAGAGCCTCTCGCACTATTCTACTATTTTGTAAGCTGAAAGTACTACCACTAAAGTATCTCTATGTCTATAAATATTTTGTAAAAATGAAAAATGTAGAGGATTTTATATCTTTATAGCACCTTATTGGATCCATAAGCTTCCCAAACATTTAAATTTTGTCCTCACGACAGAGCATACACTAAGTGAGCTCAACATTTTTTGTTTGCGAATTTCGAGAGCCCATAATTTTGCACTGATTGTTTTTCAAATTTTACAAAGAAGAAGAG
This sequence comes from Nephrotoma appendiculata, assembly GCA_947310385.1. Classification (NCBI taxonomy): domain Eukaryota; kingdom Metazoa; phylum Arthropoda; class Insecta; order Diptera; family Tipulidae; genus Nephrotoma; species Nephrotoma appendiculata. Next base: position 2,985,115 of record OX371225.1, on the reverse strand, counting down.
TTAGCTCAACAGTGGTTAGGAATTCATTCTCAAGGTCTATAGGGGCTTGGAACTTAACAGAATATTTAAGATTGTGTTATTGTAGATATTTAAATCAATTTAAGACAACAATCTCAACAACGAGGATGATTGATAGCGTTTTACTCTAATTTGAGTTTCTATAATGGAAACTCATCAAATATTAAAATGTCTACACGGATTGATTTTAGAATATCGGTTGGAAAATTGGTATAAAATGTTCATCGAATTCAATCGATTCGACCGACAATCTTATCGTAAATACGTTTAAAATAATAATCTTATATACGTGAAGAATAATAAAGCAATTTATTTATTTTAGTCGTCGACAAAAACAACTATTTACATAAACAAACCAATTTAATGATGGCTTTTATTTTGATTATTTGCAGATATCGTGAAAACTCTATAAATAAAGCGAATTTTCATCTGGATCAGCAAAATGAAATAAATTTTCATCAGTTTATATGTGCGAGTATATAAAATAAAAGCCACATAAGATACGATAATGACTACATATATTAGGTATATAATTCTCCACATTATATATATCCTCTATTGAAAAACTGGTACTGATAGGTTTGTCTGTATGCGCAGACTTATTGTATATTGTATCTTATCTTATACATTCAAAATCCTCATTAAAAAATTTCTATTTTCTTATATACTTAACTTATGGATTATGTATATATATATACAGTATATAGAAAATTAGGAAACCAGCAAAATTCTTTTAATTTTTTTTTTATCAAACAAACTTTTGTCATTATATTGTGTGTGTGCCTTCTTAAACCTCTTTTTTACAAGACATAAAAAATTGTTCATATACCTAAAACTTACATCAAAAAATCATAATTATCAAAATATATTATTCTTGGAAGAAATTTGGTTTGGGTTTGTGGTTTCTTGGTTTTTCTCTTTAAGCAGAAAAACATTTATCAAAGATATATTATGCTATACTTGTGTATTATTATATAAGTCTAATATTATATGTAAGAGAGACGATAAGAAAGTAACAATATTTTCTTTAGCATATTGCGGCAAATCAATCACTTACGTTTTATCAATTTTTTCTCTATCCGATAATCATTTGAAAAAAGTACTAACGGAGAGAACACTTACAACTTGAAAAAATCCTTGAAGCTAATCTGAAAGATAACGAAAAACATACAAATATAAACATAACCTAATTTAATTTTCTTTCTTTTTTAACTCTAAAATTTTCTTTGCCATCACACAGGCGATATATAGATAGATAGGTACATATATTCAAAACTAAAATCTTGATAGGAAAGAAAACATATATGTGAAACTTAAAACTTTTTTTGTGAAATTCCTCCTTTTTTCTTATTAAAATCTTATCATTGAAATTTAAGAAATATATTCGTATATACATATGTTGAAATAAACCAATCCCACTAAAAAATTTAAAAACACTTAGGCTGATAGTTTTTCCTTTTGTATGCGATAATGTGTAAGTCATATAATTACAACGATAAACATCAGAGTCATTAAAGTGTCATTTTAAAGAAAGCTTTTTGGTGTAAATTTTACAAAAACATCACTAAAATTTAAAAACTTTTAATATTATATTGGGGTGATGTGCACACAAGCGATGTGTATTGTGTGCCATCAAAATTTAATTTTAATAACAGAACATCGTGTATATTATATGCGGCACTTTACTTTTAGTAAGAGGATCCCTTAAATATATTCTGGCCAAATTAAAATATCAATTTGTAATTTTGCATATATAGTACAAACATTTAATCAGTGTATCAGAATCTATATTTGGTATCGTATACAGAAAATATGTTTTTCCAGTAAAACATGAATATGAATAATCACATATGAAGACACAGATTCTGGAGAAACCATATTAATTTTCTCTGAATATATATGTTTTATGTTTGCTTGTGTGTGTGTGTGTGTTATTTATACATATTTACAAAATATTTATGATTATTTTTCCATTTTGTGTTCCAAGTTACAATGGCAACCAAAAATAAAAAAAGTTTGTATTTTTTCATTAAACTCCATGTTTTCCACTTCGTTTTGAAGTAAAAATGGCTCTACATGTATACCAAGAATAATAGAAAATTATATTATATTCCGACGAGGGATGAAATTAGAAAATCATTTCTACAGAATTTTTAACTGATTGAATTGTTCTATTTATTTTATTGATTTATTCTCAAAATAAAAATAAAAAACACGAATTTTCCACCCAAAATAATTTCTCAAAATAGTACATACATATTACGTTTTCTTCATCATTTTCAATCATTTTTTTTTTGTTTTGTTTCTTCTAAATGTAGAAACGAATTACTACGGCAACAGTCATTTCTATATAATAATAATCATCATCAGCATCATCAACATCATCATTTCGTAGTCGTTATCGTCGTCGTCGTCGTCGTCGTAGTTCAGTCGTCATCATCGTCAAACGGATTAAAAATAAAATGAAAAATACAAATACAACAAACACTGATTCAAGTGAAAATTTATATATTAAAACTGTTATGTCAGTTTTATGTACACACACACATGATACTTATGTTATGCTGTACACAAACTAGCTTAAAATCCTTTCGAGAAGAAAATCAAAAAAATAAGTTCACATCTGTGTCCAAAAAAAAAAGTATGGAAAACGAATTGTTGTTTGATTTATTTTTTAATTAGAATTCTGTACTTTTTATTATTTTGGTATTCGCTGTATACACGAAACATAAACATAATATTCAGAAGAAAAGTTAACGCCCAAAATTATATGTATACCGTTTTTTATCCCACGATTTCCAAGAAAAGTGAATCTTTATTTATTAAGAAAAGCTTCTTCGAGTATTAAATTAATACATATTTACGTGTATCACAGTATGTGTGTGTGTGTGTGTGTGTGTGTGTGAACATCACCATTTTTATGTCAATATATACGCATTTGGTCGAAAGCAACAAACCAAGGCCAGTGAAATAGGCTACGTGATGATAAAAGTCAAAATATTATATAGCTTTAAAGAGCCTCCCTCGAATTTAGGAGAACTTATAGGCATTTGATTTGAATTATGAATATTTAGTGGAGGCTAACTTCAAAAGGATTTATTAAAATGGTCAGCATAATCTATTTATGATAAATAATTCCATCGAAATACCAGCATATCCAATTCTATAGTATAAAAAATATATATTATGTCATTCAACCGATGGTAAGCTTGTTACAAAACAGAGTATATAATATTTTTAAGTTGATGGACTTATCTATATAAATATATAGTCGTAGTATATTGTGTATATAAATATCATTTCTATATACTTTTGTCTGATATATTACTTAGACACCACCCACACAGCTAAATACATAGATTTCATAGATACTTTTAAGAATTTTTTATTTATTTATTTTTCGTTTTGGTCCAATTCGGGACGAATTAAAATTAATCTTATTTGAAATTTTTGGAGCTTTTTTAAGTAAATGTCATTATGATATCTTTTTGTTGTATATACATGTGTCTGGTGTACAAGGCGAACTTACGTTCACGGTAGTTTAAAACTTTATGTAAAAAGATGATTTTCGATCATGATTGTGAAATACATACCAAAAATAATACCAAAATTTTACACTGTTAAATTTAAAAATATTCCAATTGGTTATGTTTTGTGGTGAAAATGAAACATGTTTAGATAATCTTTAACGAAATTTTCTAGAGAAGTCGTTAAGTCCCTAATAGTGTCGCTGTAAAGATCAAATAATTTTCTAACAATTTGAAATAAATACGAGAAAATCGTAAAACGATTTACTAAACTTTTTTTAATTCTAAAGTAGGCTATTTGAGAGATGTTCACCTACATGGTCAGATAGATTAACTAAATTCCTATAAGTGTGGTGAATGGGATCTAATTATAATGATTTTTAACTTGTCTCGCGAGATATTTTTACAGTTACGTTTTTGTCCCATATACCAGAAATATTCACGGAATTTCTTTTATATATTCGAATAGGCCAGAAAATTTTCTATCAATATTGTGAAAATGCGACACGAATGATGATTTTTACCTTGTTTTTCAAAACTTAAAACTTCTTCATTTTCATTTTTTTTTTTCAATTGGAAATTTTGGTATTTTCTCCAATAGGATTTTTATCCAATTGACATTCCCAAATAAGCTACGAACCCGATTTATTGTAATAATCAAATGCAAGGAAGCCTTATAGGGGCAGGATGCAAAGTGAAAATTCATCAACAGATTATGATCTGTGGTGAAATGTAACACATCTATGACTCCCTGTCGGTGTGCAAAATCCATGGGCCGACCCATCTTCCATGCCAGTATAGGCTGACATGGAGCTTGCAATGTGCAGATGGTCTTAAATCGGTCATATACCCGTATACGATTCAAGAATTTGGCGTAATTCAGTAATTTGCAATGTTTTAAATGAAAATGAAGCTGGTGCTACTTTGCTAGGTAATAAAGGCGACGGTCTAACACGCTTATGACATCATATAGAAACTAATAATAGTAGCTGACAAAAAATATAATAAACTGCATACTCGAGAAAGAGTGATTATTGAACGTATGTTTAGACAGTTGAAAAGCAGATTTCCGATCCTGAACAATCGAATTAGGTTAGATACTCTAATTTGATTGTTCAGGATCGGAAAGAGCGCCTAAAATGATTGAACCCTACATAATGTAGCAAAATATTTTCATGATGCTGACTTCCTAATAAACGAAAATGAAGTGGAAGAAGAGATTCCCGCCCCAGAACAATCACAAGAAAGCAACACAATTTTCTGTGAAGCTCAGTTTTTTATGGATCAACATAGAGCTTGTCAACCAGCGGTATCTACAGTTAATTCACACATGGTGAAAATGAAAGATATCGACTAGCAGTTATGTATGCATAATCGCAAAATATTCATAAGACCTAATCGCAATTCGAATTATCACATACAAAACAGTTCTACTAATTGGTCCCAATATCTGTCGAAATCGGTAGACCGGAAGTGGGAGCTTCTATAGCTTTCTAGTTTCTTGCAAATGTTTTGAAAAGTATATCATTTACAAGAAAAACTTTTAAGAACTAAAAGATTATAAATTAACTTTGCATCAATACCGGTTTAAGCTAGTTTTCCAAATTTTTTACGGAAATAACGATTTTTTACAAAAAAACTGTTTGCAACATAAATTTGGCCCCTGTATAGCCCAGACGGATTAAACTTCATACTTAAGCTCCATAGAAGCTTTTTCGTTTTTTTGTATACAATTTTGAAAAGTATATCAGCAAAAGCAGCTATGAGCGAAATTTAAGCGGAAATAACGATTTTTTGACAAAAAACTGTTTTTCAGCAAAAAATTCGGTCCCTGTTCGGATAGATTGATCGGGATGAAACTTGATACATAAAATTTTTCCATAAACTGGAAGATTCCAGTGATTTTTGGCCAACATTGGTTGGTGGGAAATGACAGCTTGCATAAAAGCTTTTAAGAAAAAATTGATTGTAAAACTAAAAAATTGTAAATTTCAAATTTTAAACAAATTAGTTAGGTAGATGCCGTTATTTCATTGCTTACGGTATTTTGAATTTGAGTAGATCTCAATTTAAAAAGTTTTCTGTTTTGTATCTCGTATGTGGCTTGTATTTTTGATTGACTAATCTCAAATATGGTTAAGAGTGTGATATCAAACTCTAGTGGGTGTAATCTAATAGCTAACTCACTATATATTTATTACCTTAAGATAAATCGTTGTATTGTCCCGAATTGCGTACCATCTGCGACACTCTTCCTTAATCCAAATTGATTCCGCACGTTTGCGTGCGATTTGTGCTGAACGAGATGTTGATTTAATTTTGACGTGTATGCAATTCGGTTTTAATCCATGTATAATGCATTGTTTGTTGAACCACTGGTGTTGTGTGGCTGTTTTTTGTTTCAACTTCAATTTCATGAATAACTCGGTTAAATATGCTGTACTTGCGTTTTTAATATGTGAAACGTTTTGTAGCGATAGTACTTGGTGGAAATTCATACTTTTTTTTTATATTTTAAAACACTTAAATTTTTTTTTTTTTTTTTCAGTTTTATCCACAAATTTTTATTTTTTATTTTTATGCCATAAACATGTTTTCGTCACTTGGACATCATCAGATGGACTGAAGCAAAACAATTACAATATTTTATTTTTTACAATACATACAATAATAAATTACCTATGTTAATTGTATAAGTGGATGTATAACAAACAGATATAAAATTGGTTTTATAACATTAAAAACGCCTAAAAATAAAATAAAACATTAACACTTATACAAATGCAAATAATAAACTACATTCACAAATGATTTGTTTGAGAAAATTGCACAAACATTAACCAAATCTCAATGACGGCTGGAGTAACGGAGAATAAGATAAGTTGGTCTGGTCATTCAGTAACGTGAAATTTTGGTTATTTTTGTGTTTATTTATTTCCAGACTCTCTAAAGCGTTAAGTCTGCGGCCTTTAGATTCAAAATGTAAAATTTTTATATGATTTATATTAAATTTATGTTGATTGATTGATTTGCCCGTAGGTGTAAAGAAAAATTAGAATTAGAATTCACACTTTCATGTTCTTTACACCTGACGGAGAATGCGCGTCCCTTTTGGCCAATATTAATGGATTGGCAATCTTCACATATTAGCTTATAAATTCCAGAACGTTTCAATGGATCAACTTTAGGTTTACTATTACCAAGAAAACCCCCGATTTTCAAATTAGAGTAGAATACTGGTCGATACTTTGATTTGCCCAATTTATGGGATAATTTACGACTTAATTCACCAATAAAGGTCAATCTACAGAACTTCCTCTCATTAATCGTGTTTATTTATGGATATGCTTGATCAATTACCATTTTTCTGTTTTTCTTCTTAATAATCGAATCCACCATTTGATCATCATATCCGTTGTTACGTGCTATTTGTTTTATTGTAATTAGTTCGGTGTTATAATCACTTTGGCTCATCGGGATGGAGAGCATACGATGGATCATCGAATGGAAAGCAGCCAGTTTCTGACTTATTGGGTGGTTAGAACTTGAATGAATTACAGCATCACTGAATGTCGGTTTCCTATATATTCTGAAATTGTGTTCATTATTACTGTTATATATTTGTAAATCTAAAAAATTTATAGATTTATTACATTCAATTTCCAGAGTGAATTTTATAATGTTTTCTAAAGAATTTATATACTTGAGAAATATGGATAATTGCCGATCCGTTCCTGACCATAAATAAATTATGCCATCAACATAACGATACCAGTATATGACATTGGCACATTTATTATTATTATTGTAGAATAATTTAGTTTCAAAATCGTTCATGAAAATATCGGCTAATACAGGTGACAAAGGAGAGCCCATTGTCAATCCATCTTCTTGTTTATATATCTTGTCATCAAAAAGGAAATAATTTTGGTCCATGCATGTCATGATAATAGTTTCCAACTCAGTTTTTGTCAAGATATCCATATTACGTGAAGACCAAATTAACTGTTTCAAAATTTCCTTACATTTTTCGATAGACATTTTCGTAAAAAGGTTGCACACGTCGAATGATACTAATTTAGGCTTAGGTGGTATAATTACGTTCCTAATTTTTTCAATCAGATCGTAAGAATTTATGACCGTGTACCTAGGTTTAAATTGGGTTAACGATAAACATTTTTGTACTAGAAATTTAGAAACTTTGTAAGCAGGGGCGTTTATGTATGAGACAACCGGTCTTATGGGTTTATTCTGTTTGTGTAACGTTGGCAAACCATATAGTAATGTAGGAAGGGGATTCATGTTAATGAGTGAAAATAAATTTAAATTAGTAAATAAGTTAGTATTGTTGGTAATATTTCTAATGACTTGTTGATGGCGTGGTGTGGGATCACTACGAAGAGTACACAATTCTCCTGCATCCAAGAATTCATTAACCTTTTGCTTGTAGTAGAAAACTTTTTAAATTGAGATCTACTCAAATTCAAAATACTGTAAACAATGAAATAACGGCATCTACACATCCAGTCCATATGTATGAAAGATTCATATATTTGTCAAATACAAATTTCACAAATGATGAGAAAAATTAGTTAGGATTATTTTTTAAACTTTATTGGAATTGTCGAGTTCTAAAAAAATAAAACACTTTCATTCTGCAAAATTCGTCATCTCAACAGTCCCGGCGGATTTACTATTCGGAATAAAACATAATACTTTAACTTTTTTCATTAATTGGAAAATCCTTGCGAAAATCGGTGGAAATCAGTGTAACGGAAGTGGCACCTTCCAACGGAGCTTTGTGCAATGATATTGAAAAGTTTAACATTTACAAAAAACGATAAAAAGTAAAAGATTTGGTCGAAATCGGCCCACCGGAAGTGACAGCTTCCATAGGAGCTTTTTCGTTTTTAATATTTTGAAAAGTATATCATTTACGAAAAAGCCGATTTTGAACTAGAAGGTTGTAAATAACTTTTGCAACAATACCGATCCAGATCAGTTCTGCCAAAATTCAAGCAGAAATGACGATTTTTTTCACAAAAAAAACGGTTTTTAGAGGATATTCGGCCTCTTTACGGATTGATGCATCGGGATGAAACTTCATACTTAATCTTTTTTCATAAATCCTAGTGAGTTTTGGTCGACGTCAGTTTACCGGAAGTAGCCGCTCCCATAGGAGCTTTTACGTTTTTTGTAATATTTTAAAAAATATAAATCATTTATAAAAAAACGATTAAAATCAAAAAAATTGTAAATCGAATTTCAAACAAAATTAGTTCAGATTATTTTATAAATTTTACCGGAAATGACGAGTTTTGAAACAAACAAACAGTGCAGGCAGATTGACTATACTTGAACTTTTTCCATTAATTGACAGATCACTTCAAATTTGGGTGGAAATCTGTGTAACGGAAGTGGTAGGTTTGGTGGAAACAAAGGTTAACACTTCAGGTTCTAGACATATTTATTTTTACGATCTTTTGGTTTTCGCTTCTGTTTATTTTTGTTTATTAATATGTTTGCACTTATAGAAAAAAAAATTATGGTACTAAGAAAAAATAACACAATTTCCATAGAATGCGTTCTAAAAATTCAAGCGTCGCCCTTCCGTTGAGTGTTATTCGTGATTTATGTATACGTTTGTGGTAAAAGAGTCGGAACCTCTCCACATTTCAGAATTAACAAAACATCCGGAATCACATCGAATTAGAACCAATTTCTACCTGAGGAGTTCTTTAGGTATGACTACTTTAAAAAAAATGTGTAACTACAATTTATTACATATTTAGATAGTGTACAATCCATTCTTGTTACTGTTGTTTAATACGTTTGTGATTTGTTGTGATAATTTTAGAATTAACGAATACAGTCTATTTTCTAGTTATTGTTTAATTTTCATTGTAAACGAATCTTTACTTCATTTTCATCTTCCATATAACACGGTTGGACTAACCCTGTCTCGGCCTTGCTACCAAGTCGGAGGAAGTTAATGAATGGCACATTACAGAAATTTGTGCAAAATACCTCAGTACCTTAATTGAAACAAATCACGATTCGGGGAAAAAACTTCTGTTGGTGATGCACAAATAATCAACTTTGGATATTTGAGTACAGTTTTTTCTTCAACTTATGCCAGTCATTAATAGATGGCATAAAACTAGCTATATCTGATGTTTAATTAAAATTTTCATATTAAACTCAGATTTGTTAATCGCTGATATACTCATAATCGGCAGTTGCAAAATCTCTTCTTAGTTTGTCATTTGGAATTAAATATCATGCAAATTTGGGTTCTCAAGAGTCATTTAAAATTTATAAAATTTAAATTTTATAACGTTGCTTCTCTTGTAATTAAAATAATTTTTAATTCATTTTAATTAATAGAGAACGTTATAATATCTGTACTGGTAAACATTTTTTGTATTCAAATAATTAAAATTTTATTTAAACAAAAAACAGGACGGGTATTAAATAGACTTGAGCAAAATGTTTTACAAATGCCTGCATTAAAAAGTAATTTAAATTTATCTCGAAATTAAGCAAAAATAAAAATATGATTTTTACCACAGAAACGTAAATTATAATTTGCAATATATTTTCAAATGATGAGTTTTAATAATGTTTAAAAATTATTTTTACTTATCCGCTTTGAGCTATTTATTTAATTGCCTTTTATGTGCTAAATTTTACGATTTAATTATTAGTTTTGGGATGCTATTAAATAAATTTGTAATTAAAAACCTAAACATAAAATTTACACTATTTTAATAAAATAAAAGGTGACACATGAGCGAGATAATAATTATAAAAAGCACAAAATTTTACTTGTTGTAAAAAATACTTAATATGAGAAAATTTTTGGTAATTTTACTAACAATTTTTTGAACTATGGAAACCACATCGTTTACACCGAGGCAAGTAATTGATCTTTTACAAGCTCAAACACAACTCTCTTGTAGTTAAAATGTTGAATTATTGTGTCTAATGAATCAATACCGTAAAAATACCAATTCTTTGAGTAATTAATTTTCAACAAAACCCAAGTACATATACTAGTAATACATATAATGTTTCAAAATTACTTGTGTTTTGCAAGAAGAAGAATTTTTTGTATTATCTTCGAACCGTTTGTTCCTCTTGTATACATATTATACTCGTACCATTTGTGGGAACAAGAAAATAATAAAGAATACTAAAAAGTTTAAACAAAAAATTTAAGAGAAAAAATAAAGCATAAAGGAAAATTCTTTGACCTAAATTACAATTATTTACCTCAACAAAAAAAAAAAAAAAAAAAAAACAAAATCAAAAATGAGGTATAACACAAAATGAACTGAAATAAGTTAGGTAAGAAACAATTTTTATGTGGTAAAATTGAGTACTTCTTGTATATTCATTGAAAGGAAACCTAACAAAATTTATCTGAGAGACTGTTAATATAACCAATCAAAATATAAAATGGCGTAATAAGGAGCCACACCAACAAATAAATAGAGGCACCAATATTATATATATATATATATATATATATATATATATATATATATATATATATATATATATATATAGAATATAAAAAAAAATTTAAATTTACTTACCCGCGTTCGACCCCTGGGACCCGCTTGATAATTATAATCACGATTCCCACCCCTATTGGGAAACTGTAAGAAGAAAATTTCGTTATTTATAGAGTTACATCTTAATAGTGTTTATTTATTTTTGTATAAAGCATAAATGATTATTTTATTCATGAAAAACATAAAAAAAATTATGAAAAACAAAATATAAATTTTCATTTTTGTTTGGAAATTTGAATAATTTTAAATGATAATGATGTAAAATGAAATGAAAATGAATATGATGATGATGATGATGTTGATGTTGATGGTGATGGTGATCGTGATGATGAAAATGAAGAGAATGCGAACAAATAGAATTAAATAGAAATAACATGAAAATTGGGTCTAATTTGATTTTGTTTAAGTTATTTCTTATTGCCCGTGCGTTTGTATCTTTTTTTGTGAAGGAACAAAATCCTTCAAAATATTATAAATATATTTTTGTTTGCTGGTATTATTATATTTATAGTATCCTTGTCAATTTATTTTAAGCTTTTTTTTTATTTAGTACTAACAAAAATATACTTTCTATAATGAACCATTTTATTAAAAGCAAATATTCTGAGAAATAGAGCTTTTGCAGGTATTTAAAATATTGCAAAGCGCCCAATAATTGAATTTCATTACAATAGCTTGGATTTATAAAGTACTTGCCAGACACAACAAATTTTCTATAATAATACCCAGCATACAATCTCACGCGCATTAAATTTTTTACTCTAAACTAGATTTTTTGTTAGGTGTACTCACAAACTGTGCTTTTCAAACAATTTTTCCCCACACGCGTAATACCTCAGCAACAAATTATAATTATTTCATTTTTTATCTCACTTATTTACATAAAAAATTAATAAAAATGATTTATATAATTAAATTGTTTTTGAAAAAAAATGGAAAAAAAATTAAATATTCTAATTTAACATGCACACCAATTCCAAATAGTCAGATTTTTTTTGTATTTTTTTTAATTTCTAAGCTACGAGTACATAATTAATTTTATTAAAATTATTCCAATTTCTAAAAACAAAATCGAAACATAAATCATGAATTTTAGATAAAAATTAGGCGTGCAAGGAATTTTAATTATTAGATATAGGTGATTGAAAAACACTGAATGAACATAAATTAAAATTTATGCAATGATTTAGAAAAAGTAAGACACAGATGGAAGCCTAAAACAGATCATCTCACTTTAATGAAAAATCAAAAGCTAACAATTAAAATGAAAGTTTGTATAAGAAAAATGTTTGATCTATAATATTTCAGATAAAATATAACTTACATAATGATAATAATTATAAAATAATTAAAAAAAGGATATTATAGAGTATGATATTATTATAATAAAAAGAAAGTTTTGTTATTTTTTAATTGTTTAAAAAAGTTTTATTTTATGAATTTTAATGAGAAATGAATTTTATGTATATGAAACATACCGTATTGGAATTTCGTTTATTTCTTGAACGATTTCGTACCTTAGCAGCGCCAACCTCTCTTGTCGATATACCCATTTTTTCATGATGTCGTAATTGAACTGGATATATTATTTGATAATAATGGCTTCCTATTTTTCGAACCATTTCCTGATTTTGGCGATACTCCTTTAGTAGACGTTCTACTTCACCTGTAAATTAAACAAAACAATAATGAAAAATGTATATAAGCTTTATGTGCAACAATATTTATAATACTAATAAATTATTTATATAATATACAAGAATAATAAAAAACCATATATTTGAAATAATATTGTAAATGTATACATCGTGTAACCACCATAAGATTATATATGGGCTTTAACAAAAAAAAAAAAAAATCGTTTCTATATATGTTTGTTTATACCTCGTCGTATCGGTATTTTGACTAGCTAAGCTTTGAAAACGGATCCGTAAAAGAAAACTTTATTATCACATAAATCTTAGAAACATGATGATGAATCCTTTCAAAGTTGTTATATACGAATTTTTCTATACAGCAATACATACAAATTTTCAAGTTACATACTTCTTTGGTTTCTATGTTGTCACAAGATTTTTAAAGATTTTAAATAGGCGTTTTTTATATTATGCAAAATTAAACATGTTGTTATTGCCGTACTCTTGTTTATATTTATTTCAAAATGTGTTCCTGAACATTTGTCAAAAATTTGTAAAATTGAAAGGTAAAATAGAAAACTGACTTATTGGCGTGAATACTAATTAATATTTTAATTTAAAGAAAATATTACCGCTCGAGCAGGTGACCAATTTCATTCATTTTTAAAGTTGCTGAACAATTTGGAGTAAAACCTAAACTCCCTTTGAAACGTTCTCACCGTTTCATATTGTTTTTTTTTTGAACCAATCAAATTCGCTCAAAATGATTTTTTTTTTCGTATGAATTTGTTTCATAGGAGTTTTATCTTTTCTACTGAACGAACAAAGAAAGAAATCATAGTAAGCCAAATTGAAAAGAAATAATACAAAAATATTTTTGTCTACGACTAATGTACAAAATATTGATTATAATTTTGTTTCTTCAATTATATTGATTCAAGTAATCCCCAGATTCTGAGAGGAATTGAAACTTTTATAAGAAAATTTTTAGACCTATTTACTGGATAAGGCATAATTAAGGGTTGTGTTCTTTGTTTTAATAAATATCATATTTTTCAAACACTGTACGTATGTTTTATGTTCAACAATAGCGATTCTCAGCGTACAGCGATTTTTATTAGTGATTTGAATGCGCACTTTCATTCAGGAGGTGGCCGAAGGCTTTTATAATTCATGTTTATTAGATCCATGATTATATTGGTATAGTATTATTGAACGGATCTGAATCAAAAATGATATACCTCGGCTTAAATTTTCCCGTGTTATCATGAAAGATTGCGATTAAGCGTCTGTAGAGTGTGCTTCAATCGTAGAAAAAATCTTCTTTTCATATAAATATATAGGCTCTTGAATTTTACTAATTTTTACATAAACAGAGCAATTACATAATTAAATGTATAAAAAGTGCATTAATTAATACTTCACGCACTAAGTCCCGAGGCTGATACACAGTTGACAAGAGTAGAGAGCCCATCTTGGTTGATTTAATGATTGATTACTAGAGTGTACAGCCAAATTTAAGCAAGGGTTCCGGATGACGAAGGACCCATTTATAAACCAATTCTTATACATAACAAACAGGAGGATATGATGGGATGATTAATGGCTGATCTACTAGTTAGTAGAAAATTAATAAAAATCTCATAATTCAAAAAATTTGAAAACATCTTGCTTAAAGTTGTTAAGCATTTTAAATAATCTATATTATATTCAACTTAATTAAATAATAACAAAAAATTTAGAATCAAAATAAAAATTATTATTAAATTAATAAATTTAAAAATAAGACTGCCTAGATAAAAAACATCATCCTCCAAAAGTCATCAAAATGAAAATCGTAAAATATGAAACTGAAAAAATTAAATTAATTAAGAAGAAAATAAAAATGAAATAAAGATAAAAATAAATTTATTTAAATTAATTAAGATTCAGTAGAAGAAGAAATCACATTCACCCAAACATCAGCATTTAACGAACAATTCATATGTTTATGACAATCCTACCCTAGTTTACAAGTTACACTTGTGGGACATGGAATTTAGACGATGATGCTGTTCGCCCGAATTAGACAGATACTCCAGAAAATATAAATAAAGTGCATACAATTGTTCTGGAAGACCGTAAAGTGAAGTTGTGTGAGAAAACTAACAACTTAAAGATTTTTGAAGAAAGTTATAAACAAATTCTAATAATTTCTCGTTATTAGAGCCAATTTAATCGAAGTCGCAATTTTAAATTAAGAGCACAAAATAATTTTACTGAATTATTAAATGTTATTTAATTTTTTATTTCTTTTCGAGAGCCGCATTCACTCTTTCAAAGAGCCACGTGCGGCTCGCGAGCCGCAATTTGGCCATGTGTGTTATAAACTATTGTGCATGAACACTTGTCTATGAGAATATTGAGTTCAAAGTGGATGCTATATAAAATTGCTCACATTGAACCAAAAACAGTGCCTCGTCGATGATCCAGAGCGCTGTTTGGTGCTATTTACGGCGACTCTTAAGCAAAATAAAAACAGCTGAAGAAAGACAATACCTTGTAAAATTCCTTAATTGATATTGATTAAGTAATTTATATCAATAAACAAATTAAACTTTCTAAATATGTTTTTCAAGCAGAAGCAATTAGAAGAGTTTCTGAAGTTTTTTTTTCAATTATTAGAACAATTGTTGAACTTGTCGACGTATTATTTTTATTTTTTATTCTTATATGCCTCCAAAATATTAAACATCCAGATTCTAGTGGAGTTAACATGAAGCTTCAAAACTTTACCGATGCATACAATGAACGTAACATGGTTTGTGAATCATTTGGAATTCGTAATGTGTTAAAATGTGTTTTAAGATTTCAAGAATATCGTTTTAACCCTAAAAATTTTCAACAGATTTATTTGTAAAATTAATTTAGCCGGTTTCTTTCATGTGGATCTTTTTATTATTTTTGCTCACGTGGTCCCCTCCTAAATGGAGATTGGTCTCTGAAATTATATTTCTGAGAATTTCTTGCCCAATTTAATTTTCCTGATTTTCGGTTTATTTCGTGTCAAATTCAACCAAACCAAGTTACCATATTTTCGGCGGCAAATGCCTTAACTCTCAAGGGAATATTTTATACAATTATTTTTGAAAATTTAAGAAGATATTTTATAGATACAGATGGAAGTTTGATTTGAAACGAAAATTTGAACTTGATGCAAAAATCGATAAAAATTGTTCAAATAAAAAACAAGTTTTATTTAAAAATCAGGTGGATTATAGAACTCACCGAATTTACTGCATCGAGCGTCCAAAACTTTATATAAAACAATTAAAACAATATATTTCGATCCAAGTTGTATTGTTTTTGCTATAAATTTTGAATAAATAATTGTTTTTGATCTGTTTGAAAATCAGGCTAATTTTAAATGCAACCCTGGGGTAGCATTTTGTAACATCACAATTTTCGAAGTTCGAAAATATATCAATAGTTTCGAAAAGTCGTCATTTTGTATCATAACGATAACTTCGATACTTCATCATTCAAAAATATCAAAGTGATATCTAAAAGAATAATTTTAAGTTTAAAAATATCATTTAAAAATGAGTAGGATCGCGCATCAATTTACGAATAAAATATAAATATTGTTTAAGAAGAAAAATTAATTTAATTTGTGTTTTTAATTTATACTGGCATAATCTAAAATTTCTATTTTTCAAATCTAGCAAATAAAATTACAACACCAAAACAGTTTGGAAATATTTAGAAGAATACTGAGAGCACAAGTACTAGACAAAGCACGAAAGAAGGTTGGTGCGGGTTAGCAAATCGTCTAAACGGCGAAGGCCCTTGTGTGCGAGACGATGAATCTTAGAAAAAGGTAGGTTACTTGTTTAAAATATATTGTACGATATATTGCGCAACGCTAGTTAATGAATTCGCTTTAATAAATAATTATTTTATCACGCAGGTGTGGGCGGACCTAAAAAATATTATAAAAAATATAATCGAAAAACACACGCTGACCGGACAATTTACCGGAATAATGGAGGCTGCAGGCCATAAATCCAGCAAAAAAATACCGGAAAAACAACCGGAAAATTCATGAATAAATGAAGAAGCGCTTGGTAGCACTATAGCAAGGCCATAATACCCCGAATACAGCGACGACGAAATGAGATGAGATGAGGAAATGAGATTGCCAAGCGTCTCAAACTGGAGGAGGACAGGCTTTAAAGATTATAAAATATGCAACCATTCAAATTGAATTAAAATTTAAGTTTTTGTTTATAGTATATATATGAATGTTTTAATTAAAAAAAAATATGACCAAAAAATTAACAATATGAACAACGAATTTGTTAACAATTAAAAACAATTTAGTAACTTGTCTCGAATTTGAGCTGCGTTTCCATACATTGATTCATCTTCATACTGAAAATGAGCTTCGTCAACCACTTCATCATCAAATCATGAAATTATTGATTAGGCAAATATTGTAAATAGCTGCGCACACTAAAGCAGTACTCATTTCCCTAACAAACATCGGAAAGAGTTTTTCACAACCTCTATTAGATTTCGCAATTTAGTGACTAAATTGTTGTAGACTTTTTGAGCTTCATTTGGTTTGCGATACGGTGATATTATAAAAGGCTTCAATGGATATCCTGAATCACCAAGAAATGATGTATTGCGCTCCCCAAGATCGTATGATCTCTTACGCTTTCTTCTATCCCTTGACATTTCCCAGATTGCAGCGTCATATGTTGATCCGGGATATCTAGATCACACTGACAGAATCAAAAGATCATAATTGCGAACATAAAACATAATTTATTAATAAAACGAATTAATTTTGGTAGCTGTGAATATTTACCAATTGCACGTTCATGTTAAGATTTCCACGTCGATCTACAAAGACATACCCGTTTTCACGAGGCGAAATCATGACAATGTGGATGCAATCAGTACATCCAATAATCCCGGGATGTCCAGTTTTCTTGAAAAATCGTTCCTTATAAGCAAATTTTGCTCGTTCATCCGGAAACTTCACGAATTGATGGCCTATCGTTCTTTCTAACAGTCGAGTAATTTCATTTATGGTATTTGAAATAACCGATTGGTTAATGGAATGAAACATTATGTCTCCTACGGTTTTCTGGTAAAATCGAGTTGCATAAAAATTTAAGATAGCGGCCAATTTGCAAATTTAAAAATATGTCCTTTGAAACCCGGAAAGATTCCATAAATGTTAAATAAAACCTTAATAAATTTGGTGGGTCATACTAGTTACGTATTAAGTGTGTCTCACTTTTGATCAATCATATCAAGCACGTTATAGCGATTTCGCAAAATAACGATGTTCAGCCTAAAAATTTATCCTCGAGTAGTACCAGCACTTCATTAATTTAAACTTAAAAATACTGCACCAATACTAATCATATTATTTGAAATTAATTTATAAACCAAAAACAATTTTTGACATAAAAAAATATTTGTAGAACTGTCATTTCAATTTCGATAAAGGGTTGCCATACATAAATTTCGCTTTTTTGTCGAAAATGGTAAAAATACCACCATTCAACCATTTTCGATTCGACTATCATTTTCGATAGTATCGAAAGTGATGCTACAAAAGCCCACCCCTGATTGAAGTACAATGGTTTTTTTTTATAAAGTTCTTCATAATCGACGCGATTGTTATCGCAGTAAGCCCATTTTGGCAATTTCTTGGTTATTTAATAAATTTTGAGATGAATTTCGAATTTCCTTTATAAAACTTACTAAAATGCTGCTAGTCCAATATTAAAGAGTCATCTACCGATATTGAGAGCCCAATTCTTCGAAAATGATTGGTCATTTGACGAATTATGTATGTTTGTTTGAAATCAAGTTTCTATCAGATTTTATAAAAATCGTTTTGTATATAATGTTTCCTCTAAAATAACGTAAGGCACCATAAAAACGACGTATTTTGAAAATGAATGAATTAATAAAATAATTTTCTTTGGCTTGCATAAAGTAGTATGTTAATAAATTGAAAAGTACTTTATATAGAAATAATTTTTATACGTACCAATACTTAAATATAAAAGTTTAACAAGTTTCAGCAGAAAATTCAAACTGCTATAGACACATGAACACATTTAGCAGAAACTTCCACAAGGTATAGTTCAAATGACATTACAGTAAATTAGGGAGATGCCCATCATCGAAAAACAACGACAACTTATTTTTATATAATGTCCTAAACTAACCAAATATTGTCGACCAAGGATCCATTCTAGAGAATCTGGAGGAAAACTAAATTTTGCTTAGCACGTGCACAACCTAACTAATATATGCGTGTCTGATGTGATATCTCGTCAGAAAGAGAAACCAAAATGAAAAAAGAGATTCTACTTTTCTAGCATTTTAGAATTATAATATTTCTTCAAATATTTGATATGAACTGCCTTTTTGAAAACATTCGTATGTTTTAATTTTTGAGCAAACACACAAATTTACTATAAATCTCAAGAAATGCAGGGGTGTGAAGTGAATAATAATATTGAAAATGTTTGGTGGTAATAAAATATTGTGTTTTAGTTCTGAGCAGAAATCGTAAATTCTAAAGTTGGAGGTTACGGATAATCTTTATACCTGTTCAAGACATTAAAAAGGTGTAGTAAATATTATTTTCGACATACATATTTCTGAGTAAAGTATTAACTGCTAAACTTAGACATTATACAAAGAGTAGAGTGGACCTACATACTTTTCAATGGTTACGAATCGGTACAATGATTTTATTATTTTTGAAATAAAATTGTTCGTTAGCCATAATTCGAGTTTTATTTAAAGTATATCGTATAAGATTTCAATGGTGATTTTTATAAGGAGGAGAAAACATAAAATATCGGAAAACCATCTGAAAACACAAAATAAAAATAAAAAATATAAAAATTCGTGAGTTATTTTAAGTGGATATTGTTGTTATTGTAATTTTATTCTATTCCATCCCATATAAATTTTCAGTGTAGATTCTAATGTTTGAGAATAAAAATAAATTAAACACAAAAAAATAATAAAACAAAAGGAAACCATAAAAAAGCAACCCCAAGTAAAGAATTATTGAAAGCCTTTTATCTTATTAGGTTTTAATTTATAGTCTTTTATATAAATACATAAGTATACATGTACGTATAATTAGTATAATGTTACATTTTAGTTTACTTACATCATAAGGAGTTCAAATTTAATTTTAAAATTGTCTTTTTCCCGAAAATAACAATCGGTTAATGGATTTTTGGAATATTTATTACCAAGGAAATATAAATGTTTATGGAACAGTTGATGTCTAAATATTACTCCATGATCGACGAGCTACGCAGCTTGAAAGCGCAGCTTTTTAAGTGTTCTCACTTTAAGGAATTAATAAAATTCTATTTATATTTTTACCTCCACAATCCGCCTTAGAAAAAAAAAACATTATTTTCGGAAGCTCATTGATTTTCAATATCCGTTTCGTTCTGTATTATTTTTTTATTTATGATTTTATATTTGAATTTCTT
Organism: Nephrotoma appendiculata; assembly: GCA_947310385.1. Taxonomy (NCBI): domain Eukaryota; kingdom Metazoa; phylum Arthropoda; class Insecta; order Diptera; family Tipulidae; genus Nephrotoma; species Nephrotoma appendiculata. The sequence goes on along the minus strand of OX371225.1, from coordinate 2,964,821 downwards.
CTAAAAAGAATTTTAGAAAGCTTTCAAAATAAAAAAGAAGGTATCGACTAATTATTGCTTCAACTGGTTTGCCGATGCAGAAAAATGGGAGGACAGTATGATAGAATACTGAACATCTAAAACTGGAACGAATATAGCAAACAAAAAACACATCCAATTAAGGAAAATTGCTTTTGAAAATTAACAAACCAATTATAAAACCATCATCATCATCATGCTAGGACAGCAAACAAAAATTGTATATATGCAGTTCCTTAACAATACCGGGTTGTGAGACGATGGAATAAAAAAAATTCACATTAAAATTCAATTCTGAACAATAAAATAACATAAAAATATGTAATAAGAAATTTTAAGTATTATTTAGAAGTAATCTACTAAAATATGAAATTTAATGGCAATTTAATTTTCTTATAGCTATGATACATATATACATATTTATTTGTATCGAATGCAGAAATTTTATGATCAAAGAAATTGAAGATACGACAAGTTTTAAAATTCTGTGCAGTAGTTGACATTTGTTTTATGTGCAAGACAATAACCATTTTCTTAATAGACTATATTCCCCATTACAAAATATACTCGTACTATATATGAAATTGACAAAAAATGGATTCTTTAATTGGATGAGATGTTTTTATATGTCGATTTATTTTTATCAACTAACTTTGTAAGATGAGCAAGTTTTAAATTTGTCCATTAAACAAATCTTATTTAAATTAATAATAACACATCAAAAAAAAAATGTTCTATGTATAATATTGTATACGTTATATTCTTTATGTAGGTACATAAAAAAAAATTTACTTGCAAAATACGAACATAAAAACTTGTGTATATCTTCAAAACAATAGAAGCTGTAATGAAGCTTCTACACAAAATGATAAATATACGAGAAGCACCAGAAAAATATAATTTAATTCATCAAAAATTAAATTATATAAACAGGGCGAAATTGTTGTTTTATATTAAAATAAATTAAATTAAATATTTTGTATGTACGCTTGTAAAACGGCGAGTGTTATTAATTATTGTTATATGAGTGTGCCACTGTGCCTGGCAACACGATTTTGAATTGTACGGGAATCATTTAATCAAAAAAGGACCTTATTCCATATTCATTTATGTACAAATATGGTTTGAGGCTTAACGCTTTATGAAATAATTTTCAAGAAATCAAAATATACTCTTTCCCAAATTGATTTATTTAGTCCTTCTAAAAATACTTTACCTTTTATTTAACATTTAAATCAGTTGTGTCTGAATCCTTTTCCAAAATTATAAAATTTACAAATAAAATTATTAACCTTTGTACATATATTTTATACATGCTTTATTTGAAAATAGAAACCTTATATTTTATTTAATTGGAAAAGCGAAAACAATAGGTTTTAAAAATAAAATTTAACAAAATCGGAATATTAATTAAAAGTTGAGTAACTACAAACTTTAATTATGCCCAGGTTCAACAATACTATATAATATTTATAAAAAAAAATTGAGACCGACATTTTATTGAATTTTATGTATCCAATTAAGGACTGTTTGTGTAAGTGCGATTTTTAAAAATGTTTATCTATTGAGTTATAAAATAAAGATAAATACTTTTTATTTATGTAAACGTGTTTTTCGAATTTAATTTTATATTTCGACACAAGAAGGAGGTGATATCGACACAATTGAAATTTATTACATCTCTTTATATCGTGCCGCGCGCAGACGACGACAACGACGACAATGACTATCAGTTGTAATTCTCAAATGAACTAATTCTTTTTTGTGTGGTGGAAAAATTTTATATAACAAAAATACAAAACTTTTTTTCAATAAATTTTCCATGAAAACACATTTTATGTTCCATATACTGTAATATAATATCATATCTGAATCATAGCAGAAATGTATACCTACCTCGTACTTTCAGTACAGAGGAGCAAGCAAAAATAACAGAAACAAACAAATTCTAAAGAAACAATAAATTTTTTTTCACACTGGCAGAATGGAAATCTCAATTCAATTTACAATTCACACTTGTATACGAAAATAGAAAATTTTATTCATGAAATGTAAAACAAACAGAAAAAGTTTTGTATTTTCAATAAACATAAATTTTATGATTTTGCATTTATTTTTCTGTTTTCTATAAGGAAAAACATAAAGTACATATACCTTACCGTAAGTAGATAAGTACAGAGAAAATAGAAAAATTTATACTTATGATTGAACATTTTGAAATGAGAATATCCATAAATATCTAAACGGATAATTTACAACAAACAGTTCAGTAAACAAATAGTTTCAGAAAGCTCAACTGATTAAAATTTTGACTGAGGAAATGCTGATGTTTTTGTTTTGTAAATTTAGCTGGAAATTGAATTTTTGTTGAAAATTATTTTTAGCTGATTAAACCGAACACAGGTTTGCTGGTTTTATTAGCTAGGAAAAAAACACGCCCTTTTAAGTGATTTTGGGTGTATGAAACAAATACTTTATCGTATAAATTTGACCATATATTATTTCACGTAAAGGTTTATGTATATCACCAATTACAAAAAACCGCTTAAACTTTTATTTGTAACTTGTTTGTTTTATTTGTTTGTAATAATAAATGTTTAACAAAGTCGGTCGATAAAAGATGTCACTATACTCGTTTTTGATTGACTATTCGCGATTTGCAACAAAGTAGCTGACATCTGGTGAACAAATTGTGAATCATAGTTTGCTATGAAACAAGGGGGATTAAAACTGTCATAACAATGGATTTGACAATTCTCGTCCCCCTTGTAGACGTAGAAACCAACGCTATCTACATCTATGAAAAAAAACCGCAATGAGCTTTTTGTCTTTATTTTGAGTTTAGTCTTAATAGTCTGTGGCCAATAACACGCATCCCCAATAGAATTTCTTATGACTTTTTACTTACAGAAAAGTATGAAAAAAAAACTTGACAAAAAAAAAATTTTTTTGTCAAGTTTTTTTTTCATATTTTTCTGTAAGTAAAAAGTCATAAGGAATTCTATTGGGGATGCAGTGTAAGACTACGAAATATGTGTGTCTTACGTAAGACATTTATTTAAGACCAACGCCAACTAGGATTATGCATAACAAAGTTAAAAAGTCTTACGTAAGACATAGATATTTCGTGCTCTTGTTGGTCACAGACTACGCGCAGAATACGAAAAATATCATAATTAAGACTAAACTCAAAATAAAGACAAAAAGTCTTACCTAAGACAATTTTTCTGTGACTGACTGTGCTTCAGAATCGAAGTGTTAGTTATATTGACTTTTTTATGACACTTTAGTGCAAGCATAAGTAAAGTGATATTCTTAAAAATATTATTATAATTAAATAAATTTGGAAGTGTGTTACTACAGTAATTTGTTTTGATATCTTTTGGTGGTAAAATCGACCTTTAAATTACATATTTGAAGCTTTTCATTTTTAAAGCCAACGTGATAGAAAAATAATTTATTAAACACCTGGATAAGGTTGACCAGCCGCCCACTACATGACTGTTGGAGTAACATTTGATCCAATACGTACCACAAGACTTCTAGAGCAACATTTGGCCTAAAATCTTGTGGCGGTCTGGTGTAATAAATTATTAAAGTTGGCTAAATTTACATTTTAGAAATAAATAATCGTTTTGGGGTGAACTTTATCCGTAGTTATAAGGGTGGTCTTGAACTAACCAATTCAACATCATCGATTTGTGATAAAGTCTGGTCCAACAACCGCCCCAATATCATCAACTGCCCAGCTACATCACAAGTTAAATTTTGGCGGTGCAGGTTTAAACATAAGCTAAGCCGCCCCGTTCCGGTAATTATACTAAAATCAGGATTTGTTGTAACAAATGTGTAATAAATTATGGTGTGGGTTTTATTGAGCAAAATTGTTGAGAAGAATTTTCAGATCTAAGAGAATTGTAAAGTTAATAAGTAGAGAAATTAACATTTTTCAATGAAAAGTAGAATTTTTGAAAGTGGTAAGAGTAGAACCAAAATTGTTCGAATAGTGCCAGATTTTTACTTGGGTGCAGAACTGGTCAATGGTGCTATAAATAATATAAAAGTGGTACATAACTGAAATGCTAATTTTGCGATACTGACTTCCAAATAATCCATTAAATAATTCTCAAACAACACATAACAATTAGCGCGTTGTGCCAAAATGTACATAGAGCAAACTAACGTTAGAAAATCCTCAAAATCAATTTAATCTAAAATATTATCAGAGAAAAACGCCCGAGTACTATGACTTATTTTATTTTGAAGCAGATGGTCAACTTATTCTACGAATCTCTTAGAAATTCATCAGCACACGCTTGGCTATACCCATGATGAAATCCTACAATCAGCATCTCACTGCAGATTTTGTTACCAAGGATAGGCCATAGTTAGCTTTTAGAGCTTTTTGTTAGTGGAATTATTTGCTTTTCTAATACAATATGTAAATGCAAGAATTTTCGGGGCTGAGAGAAAAGTTGTTATGATTTTTTGGGATGAGAGTAGAAAATGTCATGATAGCAATAATTTAATTGCCATATCATTCGTCTGAGACTGAATTTAGCCTATCTTCACCCACATTTGAAAATTGCCCCTCTGCCCCGACAATTTCAACTGTCATGACAGTTTTTAACTATCATGATAGCAAATATTTTCGGGGCTGAGAGTGTGGAGATTTGTGTGTAGAGATTTGTGTGTAATGTGGAGATTTTTTGGGCTAAGAGTAAAAAATGTCATGATAGCAATAATTAGTCTGCCATCGCAAATTCCGGGGATGGAATTTGGGCTATCTTCACATACATTGAATTCTTCCACGAATTTTGAACGAATTTCCTTAGAATATCATTCTTGAACATCACGTAAAATTTCATAAAATATATAAATGATTTTAGTCTCGAGCCTTAGGCCCGAGAAGAAGAAGAAGGTTCATGTAACGCTTCATTACAAGATCCACCATGAATTTATCGATTACCTTCCAGTATGGCAGTACTGCTGCATATAAAAAACGTATATTTGTTTGCGTCAGCAGGAATATTTCTCTTGATTTGACAGCGCAGTGTTATGGGAGGTAAACCCTACCAATTTAAAACATTATTAAAGCTGGAAGAAGAATTTGTCTATACTCTTATTAGTAGGGTTAAATATAGGGTTTTATTTTAAATATTGATAATAAGAGTTTTTCTTGGATAAAATCAGATAATAAAATTGCATGGCACAGCAAAATATTTGTGTAAAGCATGTGAAGGAAAACAACATTCTCTACACCGCCATTATCGATATACTCGTAAAATGATTTTTATTTTTATTATTATTAGCGTTTTGTGATATAATCGTATTAAGGATTTAGTCAAAAACATTCTTGTCCCAAAAATCTTAATAATATTTATCCCATACTCAACGTTTCAATTGAAATCATTCATTTTCATTTACAGCCCTCGCTAAATAAAAATTATTATATTAATGTGACTTCTTAACTGCTAATATTTTTAGTTGTTACCCAGGCCAGCATAAAATTGGCAAACCAAAAAAATTTTTTGCGGTTGTCATCAAATAGCGGACCAATATTTTTCTTCGTCGATTTATATAACGAGACCAAAAAAAATTGATTTGCTTTTATTACCACCTATAAATTTAGTTTCTTATCGTTTATCTTTTTGGGAAATAAGAATTTATCAAGATTGGAAAAACCCGGGACAAAATAACAAAAAAAAAATCCTCCCGAAAATAGATTATTGATATCTTTGTTAAATTTCAACTTTTTTTTGTACCTTCGATAGTAATTTACGATTTTAAAAATTTCAATTTTGAATTTACGATTCGTAATTCTTTATACATATTATACCAATGGTAGCGGAATATGTAGGAATAAACGCTTTATACAGGAATATACTGTATATACGAAGTTGTTATTGCGAATGTACAATTGGCCGAAATACCTATTATACATAGTATTAATTTATAATATTTTCATTGAAATTTTAAGAATATCATCCATATTAAGAACACAAAACCTCTTGCATACAAAAAACGAGCATGAAAAAAATTGTACAAAATTTGAACAATGGACCAAATCCGATTATACAAAATCAATGGCATTTTCCTTCTTTTGACATGAAAACATGACTATTAAAAAAAAAATGTTATTGAATTTCTTGAAGAAGTATATACTACATAGTAACAATAACATATTTTTTTATTTTTGAAATCTTTTAATAAAACGACGGATAATCTTCTTGTTTAAACGCGACAATAGACCAAAATACTGTCTTAAACATTTTAATATAACGTTGAGACGAAAAAAATATTTTTACAATGTGTAAGGTGACAAATAATTATGATTCTTGTACAAAATAATTTGGCATTTGAAACATTAAAAAAAAAATATCTAAGAATATTTTGGTGGATGAAATATTTTTGGTTCAAACTAATTATGTTCCGAAATTTTTTTGTAAAAATTATTCCAAACTTTCCTGTGTTAATTTCTATATTTTTGAACTACCACAATCTTTAACACTCAATTACAATTTTATATTTTTCGAAATAAAGTTAAACTTCTTTATCAATAGAATGTTGTTGTGTTTTCTTTTGTTATTACAGATTTTGCGGTTTTCCATTTCCTTTTTTAATAAATTCAAATATTTTGAACAATAAAATCTTTTCTGTTTATATAAATGTGCTATATGTATATATTATAATATACAGGATGCCTAAATTTACCTAGCCATTACCACGTTAATAGACTTTTTCACTTCACTTTAAAATTTAAATTTAAATTTAAACGAAGAACCAAATCTAGAAGTATATATATGTATACGGGTAGGTTATATATAATATACAATGGAAGATTTTTTGTTGTGTAAATACATAAAACAAATAAATAACCAAAAAAAGTTAAATAAAATTTGAATTTGATTTAAAAGTTTATTTCTCTTCTGCCAAAACAAATAAACAACAACACCAAATTCTAAAAAACTTTTCGTTTTAAAAATGAAAATGGAAATTTTTCTTTTTGTGTATTCTGATTTAAATTTAATCTTTAACGTAAAAAAGTGTTATTATTATTATAGTGAGAAAGGTTAAATATTTTTAAAATAAGTTTAGCTTAAATATGAATAATATTTTTTATTTAATGTCATCTGGTAACACCAGCACGTAGTATATAATCTTTTACTCGGAGAACAAAACTTTTATTACCAGTAAATTGAAAATTAAATTTTTGCCACCACCTAGTTTTTCTCAGAAGAAAAATAATAAATGCTGTAATCAAAAAATTATATTTATGATAACTTTTTGAAATATGTACTTTATAAAAAAAAGCTTGAAAATATTCAAAATGAGAAAAATATATAAAAATAATCTACTGCTGCTGCTGCTGCTGCTGCTGCTGCATCACTTGACCTATTCCTTGAAGGTTCTCTGTTGTATATTTACTTTGTTCGTGTTATTGCTTCAGATGAAAATTATAAAACAATAGTTCGCTTTATGTAGTTATAATTTTTTGTTTTGTTTTATAGCAGAATACAGCATTTGCCACTCTACTCGGGGATGCATATACATATAAATAATCGTATTTTCATTATAATTTTTAATTTTTTACCATAAGCGCGTACGAAATTGTCATAATCACACATTGTACGCCTAAAATAAATAGTGGTCCATGTATACACTAAATAAAGCGGGTATATCCGTGTGGAAATTACATATTTCTTGCCGAACAAATCATAATTACAGTATCGCAATTAATTTCCAACTTGGTTTTTAAGGCAAACGAAATAAAATAAAAAATTGCGGAAAATGGGAAAATTACAAAACTATTGTTTTTAATATATGTTTTTCCGCGCCTTATGTATACATGTATATATTTTTACTTAGGCTCCATATACGATTGTATCATATATATGCTGGAGAAAAATAACCAACAATAGAAAAATGTATTAACGGTGAATAAAAAGGATTTTTCCCGTTTTATGTATATGTATTACCAGTATATATGAGCTTTCTTGTTTTGCTTGTACTTGGTTAGTATACTCGTACGAAACGCTATTTGAAAATTTATAATATATACTATATGTTGTAAACTTCTACATTTTTATTAAATACAATGGAAAACACTGTAAAAAAGGATTCATTAAACCTAAAATTAAAAAAGAATAACATGAAAAAACGATGAAAATGTTTTCCATTCTTTAGTGGTGGTTGCCGAGTTTCCTTTTTTTCTGCTCAATGTCAGTAGTATAATATTTGTTTTGTATTTTATTGTATTTTTGGGTCATTTTTTAAGAGTTTTCCGCGTTTTTCACATATACGTATACACATAAACATAAATATGTTTAAGTGGTTTATTTAAAAAAATTTGTAAATTGTTTTGTTTTTTTTTTTACAACAATTTAAATTAAAGTATTTTTTTTTTTGGCGGGGGAGAGCTTTGTAACGTTTCCGCTAAAATTATCATTTACTCGAGCATAATTAATTGTGGAAAATTCTTTGTACACGCTATAAGTATAGAGAGAACACTTAATAAAGACATTTTTATTAATCACTTGTTTTTTACACAAAGAGAACGTCGATGGATCTGAAATATACAATTAAATGAAATTATGTCTACTTGAGATTTTTAAAAATTGTTACTGCTCTATTTAAAATCAAATAATGTAATTGAAATTTTTAACTTTTTACTTATGTGTGTACTATATAGTTATTTATTTATATGTATTTTTATTTTGGTAACAATTCATTTTTATTTTGAATTCAAATTTGAACAAAATATATTTTACTCAAGGGTTTTGTTAAATGATGCATTGAGTTGTGTTTTGGTAGTTTACGTTACTCTATATGGTACAAAGTATGGTTTTAACTGCAACACTATACTAATTTTGGGTACTACAAGCACAATTTTTTATTTTATATACTTTATACACATACAGTAAATCGAAAATCAGAATTAAACTCAAAGGAGTTTAGAATTAAATTACAATTTATTGTTGAAGCAAAAAATAAACTTAACCATTAAACTTTTTATTTTTATTTAAAAAAAGTCACAAAATATATTATTTTTTTATATTTATATTTGAAGTTTTTCATTTTATAAAAAAATAGTTGAAAAATTAATGTTCTGATTTGCGTTAATTTTTTGTTATATATGAACATATAAAATGGAAAAATAGGGGATCCGTATATAAAGTTACACGATTGTTTTAATAAATCAATCCAAAAAACGATGAAATGGAAAAAAATCGCTTGAAAACTAAAAAGTTTCTTTACTGGAAAATAGTTCACCCGTGGAAGAATTTCATTTACCTTCCTTAGCTCAGAAAACTTCAAGTTGATTCATTTAACATACTTACCCTTTGTTGCCAGATTTTAGCACTGTCCAATAGTATATTAATACGCCAACTAAGTTTTCTAATGATTTCAAAAGCAGACGCTTCGACGGGCGCCTGATGATTAATAAAAATTTTCCTCTCCCGGTAATATTCCTATGACATTTTTTTTAATGATATTTGATTTTACAATTTTTGATTTAACTTCAGAATCTTTTGAATACATCTAAGACATCCGATTTGAATTATCAAGTTTATCTTTGGCCGATGGATGTAATCGCAAAGCGTTAATTAAGCACGACTTTAGCGATTGACGGAATTTGAGTATTTGGTGATATGCGCACATATGCCAAATTAATTGCGTAAACATATTTGCAGTCATCCAATTGTTAAATCAAGTCAGATAAGTACGTGGAACGTACAAATTGAGTGAACTGTACCAATTGTTGTTAGGGGCGAACTAAACCAAGTTCATTAGTTTTACGGAATTTCTTCTTTGCGATATTGTACTTTTCGCAATCTAAATGACGTGCTCCAGAGAATCATGAAGAGTCGATTGTTTCAATGACATGAGATCCGCCGTGAAGTGTTTCAAGAACACACGTATCATGTTGTCGAAATTTCCAAACCGTTTCCGTACATGATAGTTTTTGTAATTGAATGAGTGTTTTCTAAGAAATCTTCGTCAAAAAATTCAAATTTCAGATCGTGGTTCTGAAATTTTTTGAAATGAACTAAGTAATTCTCAACCGATATGATAAAAATGGCAATCAAAAACAAATTTAATTCTCTGTCTGATACAAACTAACCAACAATAGGTTTGTAACTAGTTTTACAACAAATCTCTGTCTAAGTTTAATCTGGTAACATAAAATCCTTTATTCATCATTGTTAAACTAAGCAATCTGCTAGTGCTAGAAAGGGTCAGGTGCAAGCAATCAGGTGAGAAGACACCAAGTCTTTTCGGATACTTACCAATGAAACATTATCCTGTAATAGCAATCATGCTGATATAATGCTTCTATACGCAGTGATATTACCCATGTGAATCTGGGTACGTATAATTTTGACTAAAACTGTTTAGTTAATTAATCAGAAGCTAATCCGCTTGCTATTCGTCAGTCTGAGAGCCCCTTCCTTAAAAATTAGTTAGTTCAGCTAGTGAAATTTTAATATATGGTCAAGCAGGCTGGAAAATTGAAGCTATTAATTCAACTTGATGTGAACTGGAATAGTCGGGGCAACCGAAATTGTGTTTTAAGTTCAATTTATCACAAAACATCAAGCTCCCAATATTCCATCTTTGAACCATTCGTGAATAATTTAATACGGTCTTAATCTTCTCTTCAAAGGATAGTGATGGTACATAATAGTCTAAAGTTCTTCAGTGTTATTCAGCTCATAGCTCGGAGTGGAATGACCTGTATAATAGAACCTTACGTAACTAACATACTTATGCACGCTCTTATACTTTACCACTGTTACGTCTCTTCAGGGATTGGTTCTGGTGCTTTTTAGTTCATATTTGTCCATTTTGAAAACTTTCTTAAATCAAAACCACGCAGCAGCTTTTCTATGTTTTGGATTTCTGAAAAATCATAAGCTGAGCGTAGCTTACCACTAGGACAAGAAGTTATGATTTTGGCACATGTGTTTTGAAACCAAAACCAGTACCAAATTTCATCGGTTCGTTTTAAAGGTTTTAGGTTGGTTTTGCGGGTCATGCACGATATCCATTACTCAACATTATCTTTAATGAAATCGGATACAAGTGTAATGTCTTAGACTTGTTGTTTCTTGCTGATAATGAACGTAGTCTTGGCCGTGTAGCCAGCGATTCGTTGTTTAACATGATAGTAGCTGACCTGAAATCAATCATTAGCTCCTCCAACTTGTAAAACTTCTAGTTGGAAGTTGGTAGATCAGGTACGTTGAGTTGTTGCATTTTCAGTATATCCTGATGACCTCAGGTTTGGTCCCAGTCTAAACCTCATCTAGAGTGTAAACACCTTCTATATATAAAAATTAAATGGCCATTATACGGCAGAGACACGATTCCGATACCATCCTCCATTCCGAAGGGACGGATAAGGTTATTCATGATTTTCAGGTGGAAAGTAGCTAAAACATTTTACCTTACACAAATTTGCAGACATTATACTGGTGAGCCCTATCAAATACAGCAACCACTAGTACTCCATGAACGTAGCTATCTGCAACATGAAACTGAGAACTTCACCTCTTGAACACAGATCCAGTAAACTTTTTACTCCACGCAAGCATTTCGTTCTCCTTTTATTTCAGCTAACGAAATCTCATTGATCTTTGCTAAAGATTTTCAGGCCATCTTATTGGTATTTAATTTAACAAAAAATTGTAAGCAAATTTTACCTATAATTTGCGACTCACTTTTATTCAATCGTATTGATTACCGTATGCTTTGGTTTGCTATGATTTATTTGCAACCTCAAAAATGCATAGCAATTTTTTCTGATATTTGTACTTTACGATTGCAAAACAAAAATAACTTTGAAAAACAAATTTGTTCAAATTTGAATTTATTTTTCGAATCGCAAATAGTTAACTACCGACCGAACACAGGGGCCTAACTATTGAATGTCAGCGTTCATTTTCGACTGCTATCGCTTTCCGATAGTAAACATTTCATAAAATTTTCTTTTCTTTCTTTTGTCTACTATAGGAAAACGTTAGACATCGAAAATGAACGACGAATTCAATAGTTAGGCTGCAGCGGCCGTATAAATATCTGTAAACTTGAAAGCAAATTTGAAAAAATGATTAAAGTAGCCGGCGAAAAATTCGAATAATATGGAGAATTTCAAAGCAAATTGTATTCCGATTGGGGAAATTTCCACCGATTTCAAGAATATGGCCACAGGACACACAGATAAAAAATTTCGATTAAAAAAATTTAAACAATAGTTTTCGATGAAACAATTTTTGACAAAGTTTTACGCGATTAATAAAATTGCTGTTGCAAATTCTCCAAATAATATTCGGGTTTTTACCTCCGATGTATTTTTTAAAACATTTTAAGTTTGAATTTTTTTTTTACTTAATATTTTGAAAAACTTTAGTCTTTCATAAATCTATTTTATTAATTAGTCCAATGAAATTTGTTTGTCTTAGATTGGCGATTACGTGTTTGAATATATAATTTGATCTCCAATCGGATTTTATTTGTCCAAACACAAAACACAAGTCAATATCTGGACACAAATTACTCGTACATGTCAAGGTTTTTCAAAAAAAAAAAAAAAAAAACTAAAAGTTTTTGTTTTCCTAATTTTCTTTTTTTTTGTTTTGTGTGTTGTTGTTATTTTTGTTTCAATTTCAATTAAAAAGATTAATCCCTGTTGACATGAAAATCCACAATTTCTAAATAAAAACTAAAAGAAAAGTAAGTAGAAAGTAGAGGAAAGTAAAAAGTAAATTGTTCGTACCTAAATCAACATTTAAAGGAACCAGAAAACCGGAGTACCTTACCAAGATAATATTCAAACACAATTCGATCTTATTTTTAATTTATTTTGTGTGTCATACAAAAAAAAATCAATTTAAAATTCTAATGCCTACACACAAGACATTTGACGTATACATACATACACATAAACGTACACACAAACAAAACCATGCTCAAAATATATATACATATAAAGTAGATTCATTCAACCAATTAATTTCAAGTAGGGTTCATCTAAATGCGTATATGGATGGATGGGAGTGTATACGAGTAGTACAAAAATGGATTAAATTTTAATTTAATTGAATGATTTTAATCATATTATGTATACGTAAGTAATATAAAATAAATGATCCATACGCTTAAATATAGATTAAAAATTATGTAATTTGATTTTATGTTTTCTGCGTGCATGAGACTGAAGTCTGCTTTGTTAGCGCAAACAAATATAAAATTTAATTGCTTTTTTTGGCCGCTGATTCCCGTGTATCAGATTTAATGCAACACAGTATTTCAGATCGCTCTATATAACGTATTTTAGCTCCTAGTCCTAACAAAAAAAGTGCATTAAATTTACAAACACAATAAGATGTTTTACCCAAATTCAATTTCTAAATGGAACATAAAATTTTATCCACCATTAAATATATTTTTTTTTTATTTAAAATCAGCTAAATTACAATAATAATAAAAAATTTAATAACAAATACAATATACAAATTGTCGATAAATTTGTAACAATAAAAGATCATTATGTTATCAACCATCACGTTTTACTATACAGATGAACACCACCCTCTAAGTTACATTCGGTTACTTCCATGAAAAAACGCCCATAAAATTGCAAATTTTATGATTTTGCTTGCGTATTGCCTAATATATTCAGAATACTTATATAGGCCTATAATTAAATCATATTACACTGATATATAAAATTGAATATAATTTAGACCACAAAATATTTTAATTATATAACACAGCCTCTTTCATTATGTAGCCATATGTGTGGTATAATCAATCCACATAAAATAAAACAATTTCCCAACTAATCAATATAAATGTATACCATGATAAGAGAATACTATTAGCTGTAGCAAAACAATCAGCAATAATAATAAATGTAAAAATCACTTTTAATCTTATTTTTATTGAATTTATTTGTAAAAGTTTTACAATAAAAAAATTGTAAAAAATAAAAATCGAATAGAAAACTTTTCTTAGATTACGTAATAAGTTTATTTAATAAATACGAGAAGTAAAATTAAAAAGAGGAGACCTGGATCGTTTAAATTAGATTTAAAATCACGTATCTTATTGCAAAATAATATCATAATTATTTTTCATTGCATGTAGTTTACATTTTTTTCAAGCAGTACAGTGATCACAGCTACCAGTATTATTAAAGCCGCAAAGCAAATAATTGAGCTAAATTACAAATTAACTTAAAATGTTGTCCTAAAGCCAAAAATTATAAAGTTGAGTATTTTTAAATTAACATTTGAGACACTAACTTTTACAAACTATGACTTATTTGGTAAAAAGAAACTATAGTCAAACTGTTAACCGTAGCAAAACAAATAAAATCTGCTAGTAGAAAATATTAAATTTTGTTATGTTATAGCAAGTGGTAAAATTGGTCTAATATTGGCTCAAATATGATTGTAAAATAATTTTTGATTTTGTTTTTCTGTATTTTGACTTTTATGGCCACTAATAGAATTAGCATATTTTTGAGGGGCGCGTGGAAGAGGTGGATAATGAGACTACAACTTTAGTTCAACGTTAAGCAACCATTGCTTGGGATACTGGTTAGTTTAAATCTGGGTGATCGCACGGGAGCAACAGTGCAGTAGAAATGGTAAAAATGTAAGGAAAAGAGAACACCTCTCTCCAGAAGTCGATTTTCGCGATAATCACATTATTAATACAATTTGAAATTTTCAGTGTAAAGCTTTATGGAGCGGTTTCGAAATAAAAGTGAACCAATCTATTTGCATCAGTAAATATTAGCGAATATTCAGTTTAAAGCTTCTAATTCATAAATATGTTTCATGAACCCTATTTAGTAACCGTGATAGAATTAGAAGGACACATTCTAGTCATGATTTTCGTTAACACCTATAGGTATCCGTTAATATTGTTTGAAAGTATTGAGACTACAAATTAATTCGGTCCGTTGGACTCTGCGAAACTGAGTCCGAAATGACCTTACGTCATTTAGTCACATCTCTGCCACCAGATTTAGGTAAAAACTTTGTCGGCATCGATTTTGGTTTACCGGATTCACAAAAAATCGGCGACTACGACGTTGACGTCTACTCGCATCAAGCAAAACTATGACCGAACTTAAATAAGTGTTTGTCTTGTCCACATCGTCTATGAAGTGACCTAAAGTGGAAATTAAATCCATGTTTAAAAAAACAATTAAATATAAACTAAGAAATTAAAATTATAACTCTATAAAATTAAAAATAAATTAAATGAAACGCATGAAACATGTGATAAAATATAAATGTAAATAACAACACACGATTATCTGAATGTTTCCAGCATATACTACAGATAATTTAAAAAATATTTAATAAAAGAAATTCATTAATTTTAAGACATAACACTAAAATCAATTACGTTTGAATTTATGTCAAAAATTAATTGAGCAATAATATTTGAACACTCAATACCAATATAAAAAAGAAAAATCTATCATAATTGTCTAACTTCGCTTCAAACTGTAGCCAATTTTTCTGCAGAAAATTTTACCACAGAGTCAAATAAACTCACCTTCAGGCGTTTATTTCCTACCAAAATTCGTTTTCATACTAATCGCGTAAAAAAAATCAGACCCTAATTTTTTTTTGTTATTTGCAAAATATCCTCACTTTAAAATTTAGTCTATATGCGAAGAGGTTAGAGACGAAGAAAAACACATCGTGTTGCCGCACTGTGTGGAAAGGCTAAATTTTTATATTTTGTTGGTGAGTATACAATACGAGCCGTCTGAAAAAAAAACAGACGGAACTGGAAGTGCATGAACACCGCCTACCTTTCTGTGGACAAATTGCGCCATGGGGTGTAATACGTTGCTCTAAAATCATCTTACAGCTAAGGCAGTCATCTCTAGGATACGATTGATTAAATACACTAATGTGAGTCCTGAATCTCATTTTCCCCTATCTTGCATTTGAGGCAAAATATTACGTATTCTTCATCTAAATTCACTGTATGCGGTAATCCAGATCTTTGCTCGCACACCCTCTACCATTAGCGATCATACCTTGTACCGAGCTGGGCGGTTGTAAAACTGCCGTATGAGGCGTGATACGAGCACGGATAATTCTTAATAACCGGAGGCCTTGTGCGTAAGCATAGTTCACACTATTTTAACTTACTCTTATCTCCTTACGGTTTTCCAATAAACCTGATCGGCATACCAATAAAGTGTTTTAAATTCATAAGCCTCTGTACATGCAACACTAAGAGTGTATATATTTTACATCTGCGTACCGAACTAATCTTTTTTGTATCATTATTATGTACTGTCATTTTAACTTTAATACTAATAGAAAGTTTTTCTAGAAATATGACTTATTGCAAATAAAAATTTTTTTGTTCTAAACAAAAAGCTTTTAATACATATTTTATTTAAAAGCTCTAAAAATAACTTATTGAATTTCCTTTTTTATGCTGCTTTGTATCAAAATGACTAGAGCATGATTTTATTATTTTATATAAGAGGGCGGCTCCAAATTAATGAATACAAATAAAATTGATAGTTTTATTTATTTATTTTTTTTCTTGCAGAACTTCTAAGTATCTTATCAAAAAAACATTATTCAATTAAATTATCTAAATTATAATTTATTACACCCCTCCAAAGTTCTCAACCTTTATAATTTTTCAACCAAAAAGTTTGTACAATAGAATAATAAATTATGAATACACAACCAAGATATTATTATCAATAGTTCGAAAATGAATCATCGTCAATGCTGAGCACCCTGTTAATATAAAGCGAAAACGTACTGTAAACTATGTGATATACAAAAGCATCTTGTATACAACTTTAAAAGAAAATGTTGTTATGAATATTTTTCAGTTCCGAATTAGTGTTCTGGTAATAAAAATCTATGTGTCTACACATTATAAAACAAACGAAAAACTATAAAATTGGGTTTATCTTCTGCTATGGAAAACTGCTCGCAATAAAAATGAATTATTGTAATGTATGTTAAATTTGGCATATCTAAATGAATTTTTTTGTTGAGAATTTGACAAAAAATCGTTATTTCAGTACATTACTTTGATTAATGCGATTTTAATTGCAATCATAAAATATTAAGAGTTGTCTTACCGAACAATTTGTAAGTCACTCGTTGTTTGATGACAAGTAGTGACATTTTTGTAAATTTTCATTTTCAGAAAAAAATAATGATGTTGATAAAAGTTAAATCTCAAGTAACATGAGAGTAAAGTGTCTACCTATCCAATTATATTTTATTCTTATAATATTTCACTTCCTACCTATTCTAAAAAATTTTGATCGATTTGCTTTTAAATAATATTTTATCGACGGGCTAGAATTACTTACATATAACGAGAATATTATTCGTTTCATAAAATCACCAACTATTCAAAAACCAGAAAACATAACATTTAAAACCTCGACAAATCTCCGTGCGTTTAGATTCATACATAATGTAATGTGGTTAAATCATATAATCTTTCATTCAAATATTCAGCTTAAAAAACTACAAAAAAAATATTTAACCCGATCAACAAAAATGAAAAAAAAAAAAAAAAATCTACACCCAACAACCATATTTGTTACAAAACTTATTTTTAAATATAAATTTTTTTAATGCGGTTTTTCATACAGATTTTACATACGCGTTTTAGACTTTACACAAAAAAGTTTTATGTATCAACAACAACAACATACAAACAATGTATTATATTATCATATACATACATATACAGCATATATTTATGTAACAATATTATATTTAATTCGACATATCTGTTGATATAATTTTGCTGCCACCAGAATCATTTTTATTTTATTAATGCCAAACTTTATTGTAAACCCTCTATGTGTATATACATGTATGTGTGCTTTATACCCTTTTTGGTGGAAAACAAAAACAAAAAAACTAGAAATTTCCACAAAAATTTTTGCTAATGGCAATTTAAAAATTTTAAAATCAATTTTCCATGTAACAAAACGCGAAATTAGTTTATATACATATTTGGTATACGTAAGTACCTGCGTAAATCTGACTTTTATCAATATGATTTATATTAGCAACAAACATTAGATGGATATATTTAGTTACTTTATTATCGTTTCGATGGAATATCGATAGTTAATAAAAAGTTAATAAAATTTATTTAATTATAGACCTTAATTAATTATCACTAAACCGATTTCCGGAAAATTCGCTTAATAATAATTTAGAACATTCCTTCGATGGAACCCTCATATTGCGTAATGTTGCATGAAGTTGCGCTATGCGTTTTGCGTTAACTAGATATCTGGCCTCGGTGGCAAAGTGGTTAGCATGCTTGCTCCAGCTACCGGAGGGCCCGGGTTCGATTCCCGGTGGTGACAAGGAAAGAAATTTCACGGCTGGTTTAGGATCAATAAATTAATCACTCATTATCCGAAAGAAAATATGATTATGAAACCTCATGTGAGGCGGCCATATCCCTTGATGGGATATAGTGCCAGAGAGAGATGTCTGGCTTTACACTGAATCGTGTTGCATATCGTGATGCCATGTTGCACCATGTTGCGGTTCATGTTCTGTAAAATGGCCAACTATTAGACGTAGGTAGAACTATTATTCACCGAACATGAGGAAATACAGTAAGACAGATGAAAACAGAAATCACAAACTATTTCTGATGAAAGTTGTTGTGGCTAAAATATGCCATTTTACGAACTCAGTGCTTATATCAATATCAAATTCCGGTCACATTTTGCAAATCGGTTATATATTGATTTAGTATTAAGATACAGTTACATGCTCGATTATGTTTACATTTTAAAAAATTAAACTTTGTAATAACGACTCACACATTGGACCTTGAAATATGATTAAGGATAAAATATTAAAACTCGAACAACTTACCCCAATATGATAAGTTTCACGATACCCTTTAGTTTCTTATTAAATCCTATTATAGCACTTTTTTCAAAAGGTCAGAAAAAAACGAAAAAAAACTGTTGATCTAATGAGAAATGGTTTATGGCTAATTTTTTTTTCTCTTGAAAAAACGCAAGAATCCTAATGTTTTCATTTTATTAGTATTTTTTTTTTGTTGGGTTTTGTTTTTCTTTTGCACCAGAAGATTCTTGGAAATCCATTAATTTTCTTTTTGCTAATGAATAGTATGATCATTTTCGTCGGTAGCAGCACACAGGACTAAAATAAAATATATGTACGTATGTATAGCATTAATATATTGAACCAAGCAAATAAATGTAACGATTGTTTTTTTTATGTATAGCTACGTATTTTTGCTGCTGTTTTTCTTAACAATTGGGGTGAAAATAATGCTGCGTTGTCGAAAGGTAACACAATATAGCATACACGCACACATACACAGTAATATATAAAAGCTTTCGATATTTATATATACTTTTTATGTTTTCTTATTATTTTTTATCGTAATAACTTAAAATAACATATCTGTGAAAGGAACAGCAAAAAAAAAAATGTTTATCCATATATAGTGGGTGGGTCTGGGTATATATATATATATATATATATATATATATATAGAAAGAAAAAAAGTTAAGAAAACAGAAAATAATAAAAAATTATATTAATAAGAAAAGCAAGAAAAACATTTAGTGCTGAGCAAAAATGAAAATGTTTTCTTCGTTTTCATCTTAATATTATTATTATTATTATTTATTTTTTCTATTTTCTTACTTTAATGAGTTCGGAAGTCGTGAGAATGAAAACATTTTGATGAATATTACTTTTTGCTTGTTTTATTTACTTTTGGATATCATATAAAAAACTCTAGTATACTCTCGTAATAGTTTATAAATGTACATAGGTAGGTAGGTAGATAGATATACATATTATTCTTGCATATCCGACATATCGAATGAAAATTCAATATCGAGTTGGAATATATACGTAATTAAAATAAAATCGACACAGAAAAAGTTAATTGAAAGTTTCATTATTTACATTTTTATAGATAATTCTATTCCTGTTCATCAGCAGATGTTTTGCCCATGTTATACGCCAGAATACAAACTTTAGTATAATTAAAAATCGAATTCTGCTTATGTAATATATTTTATATAGAGATATACCGAGTATATAGAGAAAGGTGTACCTTTGGCAACTGACTACTATTTTCTTGATCTGAACAACATGAATCAATGTCAAGCGATTTAATTAAACCGTTTTCGAAACCAATTTTTTTATTTCGTTTTAATTAATTGCTTTTTAAGTTTTCTTTTGTTTTTCTAGGAAACCTAGGAGTTTCAAACAAAATAATATGGCAAAAAGTAAAATAGATATAAATTTTTCAAAGTTAAATATTAACTAAATAAAAACACAACTTTAACTATTCTATGAGAGATTTTCTAATTCAATTATAAATTCACAATAACGCTTAATTAAAATATAAAATCTAAAATTATAAACAAACCCACGAAAATTTCAATCAAAACCCTTAAAAATACCTAAAATTTATAATTAATTAAATTTTTCGTATTTTTTTTTGCTGCCAAATTCCTCAGCATTCGAATACACAAAACAGACGCGAACTCACACAGCATGTGGCATGAATGGGGGAAGAAGGGTCTTCAAATATAAATGTGTATAATTATTTCGATTTTCAAAGTCTTTTCAAACGAAATTAATTGTTTGAATAGAATAATTTTTTTTTTGCTTTCGTTATAGCAAGATAATAATATTGTTCTTTTTCATACCGGGTGCTCATTTGAAAAAAATATTACGCAAATAATTTAGAAACAATACGCTTTTAACATAATAAAACAATCCATAATTTTTTTTTGTGATTTTTGTCAATTTTCTGAATAAGCATTTTCAAGGTCACTTCAAGGAAAATGTACCAGTAGGTTTCAGCCGTAATGATATTCTGCTTTAAAAACGTACGAGTAAATGGAGGCCTACCAGCCTGCCAATTGTAGTAAGCATATAATAGTAGTGTTTCAACTAGAACCAGATTTTGTTTCAGATCACAAATTTTTAATTGAAATCTAGTATGCATTGAGCAATTTTCATTCAAATTCAGCGTGGTCAATATTAAGAAATTCTCCAAAAATTCATATTAGAATCTTAAACCCATCCTACAAATCAAATTCGAACATTTCATGCTATTACTACCGTAACTGTAAATTATGATTAGAAAAATAATTGTTCTTATCCTCTTTTCTAATGGAGTGAAATAATAATTAAATAAATTTTTTGACGACTCTGTTTAGCAACGTCGATAATTTGCTTTTTACAGAAAATGGGTAAGAATGAAAAAGAGTCTGTTTTTTTCAATATAATGCAGATTTTTTTGCGAAGCTCAAAAAAGTAAACGCTATATTTCTGCTATTTTAGCATATTTAGCAAGTCCCTAACCTCACCGATCATAGTAAAATTCGTTGTTGGCGTAACCAACTTCGACGCTCTAATAACTTTGTGATACTCGAGAAAAAATACTTCTAAATCCTAAATTCATTAGAAAAGGTTTAATGTTTCAACGATTAAATGTGTATAAGGTTAGCGTTCAGCCCAGCAAGAATGATGGTCGCCAACAGACAAATTATGAACGGGTATATATGGATACTTTCTAGATGCACCATTGCAAAGTTTCTTGCTGTGGATAATATTCCAAACGACAACAAAATATTATTTATTTAGTACGGTCCCGAACTTAATATTTTTTTATTGCACCATAAGTAGTTGAATGATTGATTAGGTTTATATCTTCTTATATTTGATCAGGAAAAATTGATATCTATATAGAACACAAGTCTCTAATCGATCGACAAAATACTTTTTCCGGAGTTAAAAATATTTAACCAAATCTGCGGTGGATAATTAAACTCCTCAAAAATGTTTCAACATGTAAAACTGGGTCATATTGAATTCAAATATTTTAAATTAATTGTATAAATTGAAACAGTGACATTCGACTCTGAATATTGAAGATGATTTAAAAATTTTATTTAATTCAAACTAGAGAAATTCACTAATCACGTAGAGAGACCGAGAACTTAATAACAATTTAATATAATAAAATTCATCATTATCTTTGAGGAGTAAAGGCGACTTTATGTTAACCTGCATCAAATTTTTCCGGACAAATTGGACTGAGACTAATGAAAGAGAATAAAATCAACTAACCAAAACACTATTTGAAAAATAAAACTTTCCTTTCAGATTTTATGTGATCCTCTGTTATATCCTCTGAGTCACCAACTATCAAATAAATTTATTTAGTTTTGCTTTGTATTTTTCAATACCTTAATTCCGATAATTCCGTAAAAATTTGACGCAGGTTTACATAAAGTCCCCTTATTAGATGGGGTACTAGATGTCTAATTATAAAAATCTAATAATATACATCCACAATTGTTTTTTAAGGAAACAAATTTCATGAAAACTCGATAGCAATTATAAATTTCTCGTCTGTATATTTTATGTAAGTAAACGTATTTACTTAAATTTCTTCATAAAAATAATATTTTCACTAAAAATGAAATCGTGGGAAAAATATCGTATGTAACTCGGGAGTAAACGTCGACGGCTTTCGGCCTCGAGTGGTAATTTCTTCAATCGAACAATAATATCCAATATTTTACTCTCATGATACATAATCTACTATTATTTAATTTTTTTTTACAATATAAAATTAAAGTATTCAAAAAGAAACGAGAATTTGATCAAGTTTATTATTTTGAAACAAATTTGAGTCTATTGTTGTTATATATTCCAATAGAACTTACACAACTTCTACAAGTTTGCGAGTTAATAACAGAATAATAAACGAAAATTTCGAGAAAACAAAAAGTTAAGCAGGAGTTATACGTAACCACTATCGAATATCGAGAAACTCTAGATTTAAAGGCTCACACAGATGCTTATCGAGCTTGCACAATCTACTCTTGCTTTAGTAAACCACACTCTTATACACGCATTCGAGGCTGAGGAACGAGAGAAACATACGTTTACTTCCGAGTTAATGTTTATTATTACAACAAATATGTATTCGAAAAAGTGACGATTTTTATAATTTACATTTCCTACGTTATCACTCTTTTATCCATATTATTGGCGAAAAATATTTAGAAATTTACAACGAACAATTATGTCGAGTTCACGTATGCGATCAAAAAATGATTCGCGAATCAAGCCAATCTTTGAGCGTAATTATTTCGCATTATTACTCATAATTTGCAATTTTTTTTCATTGTGTTGGATGCTTCCGATCAAAATTTTCCCAAAGTTAAAATTATTTCATCTCGGACGGGGAAATTTGTATATGTTTTCAATGATTTAATTTTCCTTTGATTCGCGAATCATTTTTTGATCGCATACGTGAACTCGACATTAAACACAAAACACTTGTTTGTGGTTAGAAACCACTGGTTGGGCAAAATTGTATAACTCTCTCTCTTAAACAATTGGTTGGGTACAATAAACGGTTTTTTGAATGTAGATGTAATTTTGCAAATGAACTCACGGTTTATTTATTATAACATATAAAACACAAAAAAGTTACCATTTTACTCTAAAAGGAACATTAAAACATAAAGTAATCATTATACATTAAATATAAATTCTTTTTTATGCAATCCTAGAATTAAAAAATATTTATATTAATAGAGAATATAATTTAGTGCATATATTTTTTTTTATATAAACTATGTTTTTTGGGTCGTATATAGAGAAAAATCTGGAGCTGAGAGAAGGTTTAACATTTTTAAATGCACAAAGTCTAATTACTGTGTAAAAAAGCTCCAAACCTCATTAAAACTTGTTTTTCATTTTCACAAAAACTATTAAATTAGTTTTTTTTTCTAATATACAATTGCGTTTTTCCAGGATTTAAAATAACATTGGAAAGTATTTGTTTATATGTTTATTGAAAGTTCCTAATTAAAATTTTTAATTTATAATTTCAACTTTTTCCTTACTTTATTTTTAAATATTTTATTAAAATCAAATTTGTTACAAAACTAAAATCAACTAAAAATATTTTGATCTTATTTTTTGTTTCATTACTTTTAAGGACATACTCATTATTATTAATTGTTATAGAAAATAAATGAATGAGGACAAATAATAAGATATTTTAAATATTGGGTACTAATTTTATTACGGTTCACATATTTTAAACTTTAACTTTCGAAACTTTGTTTTTTGAAGACAAAAGACATTTTTTTTGTTCTTTCGGACGCAAAACTTTTATTTTTATGTAAAAAAAACTTTTTTTTATATTTGAATTTAAAATTTAGTTTTACTTTTTTATTATCAATTATAGATTTTGCTGTGTGCAAATTTTCTTTTGTATTTGTTCCATAGAAAATTGAACTGGCATTATATAGCTGGTGCATTAAACTCAGTATCAAAAGAATCGAAATATGAAAATTAAATGATATCCGATATCACTATCGGCGACAAATATTATTTTTTGACTGAATTCAGCAGACTGAAGTTACAATTAATTAAATTCATCGGTGTACGAATGGTATATACACTGTTTATACGGAGCTTTTAAATATCCTTCGCAAAGCTTCTTTTTCTATAAATTTTATTCACTGTCATTGCGAAAATATATAGAACGGTCGCCCTAAAACACATTTTTTTTAAATTAATTTTTGAATTGACATAATTTCAAATAAATCCATTTTAATTTCTATCGTTAATATTCTAATGTCGTTATTTGACTATCAATTTTCTAGAATTTGCTACTATTGTATAATATACAAAAGGGAAAGCGTACAGCAGCTTTTATATAATTTAGATTTCAATTAAATTTTTTTTGTGCTTTAGATATTATAATTTATTGAATTTTATTGTAGCCAGTAGAATAGCAACAAATGTAAATACTGAAAAAAAAACATTTTTCGTTCGCTCTCCAGAAAATGCTCCTGGTTGGTTAGAATATTTTTTTTTTTGGAAAGAAAATGTAAATAATAAAATAAATGAAATCTGGTTTATTCTATTTTTAAAATGGTATGCCACTATAGAACTATGTTTTTTAATTTATTAAATAATTAAAAATTTCTGCTCCAAAGATTTTTTGAACAAATTGGAAAAATTGGTATTGCTCGAGAAAATTTTATATAAATCACGAATAAATCAGACATCGTTTTTGCAATAAATATTTGGTGACAATTATATTTACTATTACATTGTCTGTGTATAACAAAGTGTGGAAAAAAAATGTTTTGTACATTGTAGAATTTCGAAAACATAAAGCTCAGCTTAGAACAAATGAAAACTTTTTACTTATTGTTCCGTTTTCATCTTTTCAATTTTTGAATAAACTAGCATTGTTTTGCTCCATATATACCCATAGTATAAATTT
Organism: Nephrotoma appendiculata; assembly: GCA_947310385.1. Taxonomy (NCBI): domain Eukaryota; kingdom Metazoa; phylum Arthropoda; class Insecta; order Diptera; family Tipulidae; genus Nephrotoma; species Nephrotoma appendiculata. Next base: position 2,939,426 of record OX371225.1, on the reverse strand, counting down.
TGTACATGTACAACTAACAAAATACATTTTATACATATTATTTTAAATAGTTTTATGTTTTATGATTGTATTTTTTGTTTTGGTTAAGAAATAAGAAGCTTTCTTTTCTATTTTGCAGACAGCGTTGTGGTTTTGAATTTTTAAACATCATTGAGAAAAATTTATATATAAATAAGAAAGTTTCACAATTTGTATTGTGTGAAAGATAGTTGGAAGCTTATTTTTCTTCGCGCATTAAAGTTTAACAATATCATGAAAATGCACTGATTATAAACTCATAACAGTTTTATAATTACAAAACCATTTTCCAATAAATGAAGTGGAATCAAGTTATTAACTTTGTGAGTTTTATTCTAATTATTTATTTTCCGGGTACATAACATTTATTGGGGACTATTATGATGCAACTTTTGACTGTCACTTCTTCATCATTTGTTAAAAATATTCTGAAGGAATTCATTGCTGGTGATAGATATAAAAGGCTTTGATCTTCTAATCAGTGTAACATTAAAAGGCCTGCGAGAGTGAAAACGAACTCTATTAAGGAAAAACGATATACAATTTTTGTTTTGTGACACTGTTTTTTCTAACATGGTGCGTACGATGCCGTTTATATTGGGTGTTATTCAAATATTAAAATTCTTAAAGACATCTTCTTTTACAAAAGCTACATAAATAATTTTAATAAATCAAAAAAAAAAAAAACAAATAAAATAAAATGTAACGTTTTTTTTATTTTGTTTTTTGTAGTCTCGAACAACACGGTTTCAAAGAATACGGAACGAATGAATCATGTTCTTGGAGGATGGGGGGCTATCTATAATTCCCAGCGGCCAAAAACCCCCAATTACATTTAAATTCACTTTTTTTGTATAATTTATCAACATTTCAGTTTTTTATTTTACACATTCAATCTGTTTGAATTAAGCAGAATGAATAAAACCCCTGAACCATCATAACCTCGCCAATTTACTTTGTTTTCCTTTACTTTAATTTTTGCACGTTTTAAGTTTCATTTTGATTCTTTATAATTTTTTTTGATTTCGCTTGAAAAAATAATAAGAATATTGACCTACATGCGTGCGGTTACATCATTTTTTTAAGTGTGATCAAAAGGAATTACAAACAAGAATATTAGCCTGCTGAATTAAGATCAAAATGAAATTCAAAACGTGCAAAAATTAAAATAACGGAAAGCAAAGTAAAATGGCGAGGTTATGGTAGTTCAGCGGTTTGGTTCTGCTTAATTCAAACAGATTGAATTTGTAAAACAAAAAGTGGGAAGTTAATAAATTATGAAATTTGCATATTACATAAAGTCGATTTAATTGCTTCACATTATTCTTTTTCAAATAACAGCTCACGTTTTGAAAACAAATTTGAGTTGAACTCAGAAGTTGATTCAACGGCTGTAGAAGTTCGAAATGGGTTGCTTAATTGTTTTAGAGTAAATTAATCCTGTTTTGTAAATAAAGGTATACATATACGAAAAATTTACAATTTATTGCTGCCATTTAGGCGACACGTGAAAAATTAATCATGGAAAAATATTCGATTGTCCAATGCGTTTCAATAGTGAAAACCTTTTACACAAGTCAATCATCATTTTTTGAGAAATGATTGTTTAACGACGAAGCTGAATTTCACTTAAGTGGACTGTACAGGGCAGTAGAAAATTCCCAAATAATTCCTCAACCACCAATACATCCTTTGAAACTGACGATATAGTGTGCAATTTGAGCTTGGGCCACATTTTTACGAAAATCCTAATGTTTCAGCTGTTAACAGTCACTGGCAAACGTTATCGTGATATGATAGGGTAAAATTGTGACACTGCCGATCCGGCATTTATAAATTAGTAGCAGTATCTTGTAGGTTATTTATTTATTTCATGGCGCATTTTAACATAATGGTTTTATAAATTAAGACAGGCCTTGTTTAACCTTTAAATTAATTAAAACAACAACAGAGATAAACTTATTTCAACTCGATTGTGGAATTAGTAGGCGGGGCGCAAACTATTTCACGAAATTTGATTGGTTTTCAGTGCGGGAGCGAGTGTGATGATTTTTATTTCCGCAAGTATGTATATTCAGCTTAAAAACCATTTAACAGACCAGCTATTTTCATTATCCGCACACAAAAATAAAAATATAATTAAGCACAAACAACATTTTCACTTACCAACAGGACTCTCCTCATTCCAAAACGAGTCGTCCAATGTGTAGTCAGCTTCTGCAAAATATAGAGTAATAAAAATAATTAAAAAGCGGACAAAATGATGAAATAAAAAAAAAATTAGTTTACTTCCATTTGGCTAAATTTTTAATAAATTTAAATTATTCAATCTTAAACTAATTCCTATACATTTTTAGCATATACTGTGCATCGTGTGTTAGTAAAACTTGGAAAATCCATATTCAATTTTCCGCTTGGTTAATATAAACGAAATCACATTTTTTTTTTTAATTTTGGATATTTACTAGAACTTGGGGAAAATTATTAAAATATTCAATTACAAATAATCGTCTTATCAAAAACATTTTTCTCTATTTCCCAATTTTTAAGATATCAAAAATTTAATAATGAAGAAACATTTTTTTTTTATTTTCAATTTTACTCAATAATAAAAGTCATTTTGATGTTTATCGTCGTATAAATTGCAAAAAAAATAAATTAAAGATTTTCTTATTAATTTGAGTGTGAAATGGAATGTAAATCTGTAAGCATGTGCTCAATTATTAATATTGATTTTAGAAATGCCTTCACATCGTGTGTGTGTGTGTATGTGTGTGTGCGTGTATGTGTTATATTTATATAAATTAACACGAAGGCGTGTCGGTAATGGCAACAATCTCTATATTCGCATGTTAAAATGTTTTGAAAATTTTGGGGGTGAATAAAATTTGAATGTTTTTAATTTTTTATTGTTCTCCAAAATTTATAATTCACCAGGGTAGTCCTCCCATTAATTGCAAATTTTTATTTAAAATAATCATTAGATTACAAAAGCATAATATAAATTTCCTTGTAATTTAAGGATTAATGCATATATAAAACGATATCATTAAAAACATTGGAAGCTTTATGGCACCAAAATTTTTAAGTTTTTGCCATCATAAAACAATTATTCGAAAAATCGATATAATTTGAAAATAGTAGTAGCAAAAAACATCAAATGGAGGAGGCGTCATGTTCCATATTTCCAACAACTCATACAATACATACCTCGTTAAATCTTGTATTTTGTGTAGCGATAAACACAAACCAAATATAATAACATTCATAATAACATAAGCTCAACGTTCTTGTGCAGTACCCAAAATAAATTGATTCAAGGCTAAAAATTGAAAACATTTCAGGTGAAAAAAATATTTTCTAAGAATGATTTTAATAAAATATTATTTGTAATGTTTATATTACACCATATACGTGTGTACATCAATTGGGAAAGAAAATGTGGTCTACCCACCCTAAAACATCTTAATGTGCGGGCGGACATTAAGTTTGGTATAAGAACTTCACTGTGGCATTATTCTGGCTTTCCCTCCCTGGAAATAGAGAATTGGGAAAAAGATTTCCATAGCATTTTTGTCTAAATTGTATTTTTCTTGCCTACTGAAGGAATAAGTTTATTGCAAAAATTTTCAAAACAAAGTTAATTGGGAAATTTTTGTTCCACAAAATTTTTATAGGGAAAAGTAATTCCCAATATTATATTGTTGTTTCGAAAATATTTACATCAAACATATTCCCTCAGTAGGCCAGAAAAATACAATTTAAGGTTCAATCACAATGGAATCGCACGGTTCCGTTTCGTTATGCTGTCGAAGTAGAAAATGTAATATTATGTAGGATTTATATGTGAAAACGGAAAAGTAATCACAATGAACGGAGCGGCGCAGTGTGTTCGGAAACGATAGCTCGCCTTTCTATTTTTTCGGATAACATAACCTCAGAAATCATTTGACAACTAAAAGTGTATTATATTTAGTACGTGTATATCGTTTTCAAAATATTAAAATTAAAAAAGTATAAGAAATGGACTTTAACTATGAAGAATTTATGAAAAAATAAAATTTTATCCCGACTTGTACAACAAGGCATGCCACTTTTCTGGAACGGCTCGGAAACATTGTGTTTGACAATCTGTAATGACGGATCGATACGGTACGATTGGTGCGGTGCGGTATCATTGTAATTGAACCTTTTGACAAAAATGCTATAAAAATATTTTGCTCAATTCTCTATTCCCAGGGAAAACCAGAATATTTCCATAGGAGATAATTGATAATAGTTTTGGTTACTATGAATTTCGGATAAACCGTTTTATTCGAGTAATGCGCGGATATCTGATCAAACTTTGCCGGTCTTAGTTATATAAGTAGACAAAAATATTTTAGGAACATGAAGGGTGGATTATAAGTTAGTAATTATTTTAGATTTTTTCTAATATTTAGTGATCTGGTAAACCAATTTGATTAATTAGCATGTTGTCCGTTACTAGGTCCACTCTGTAATGGTGCTGTAGGTGTAAACGTCGTGATCAATGAAGATCGCTACCAAACAATGCTTTAGGATTTTATTTTTGAACTCTAACAACAAAAATGACGTATGGCTCCAGCCCAAGAGTGCTATGTCCCATACCGCTCGCGAAACAAGGAACTTGTTGTGTGAACCGAGATGGCTCAAAAAAAGCGACATAAAATAAATCGACATAAATTATTTAAAAAGGAGCACTATCTTGTAAACAACACAAAAGTTTGGCGTTTACAATGGATAATAGAATAAACAAAAACAATGACAGATTTCAAATAAGAATTTACAAATATCGCATCACATACTTTAAGACAAAGTTAGGATGCGTTTCTTAACTAAGGGGAGCAAAACGAAGTATTTAATGCCAATTTATAGCATATTTATTTGTTTTTTCTCTTTGTAATCTGTTCTGGCGCTGAAGCACTCCCAACTCTCTCGCACTTCGTTTTTCACATGCTACCTTACGCAGTAGATAGAGGACATGCGGTTATAGGTCCGATTTAAGTAACCATCTGCACATTGCATAGCCAGACCAGACTCTCTCGCACTTCGTTTTTCACATGCTAGCTTACGCAGTAGATAGAGGACATGCGGTTATAGGTCCGATTTAAGTAACCATCTGCACATTGCATAGCCAGACCAGATATAGTATTATTGACATAGAATATGGGTCTGTCCTTTTGCTCATTTCCATCACCGATAGTAATCAAATGGTGAAAAACCCGTTTTGCATATTGTCTTGATCGTTATAAAAATACACAGATATTTATAGGGAACATATGTCCTGTCCAATAGCAAATTTGAGGGAGCTTAGGAGAAAAGTACTCTTAAAATAACTAGAAAAAATGTAAGATTTGGCCGGTTTTTGATAGAAGTATTTTACTGGTGATACATATCAAAATTCGCCGAAATACATATCAAAAATCGTCCCCGTTCCCCGATGACTGACTCGGGAAGCATGTAAGTTGCGATTGCGATACCATGAAACCAAAGCCAAATAAAAAAAAATCGAGGTTTTGATGGGGCTAACAACTATACGAAACTAATCATAATTCGTGTTTGTTACTTTGTGCACAATGCTGCTATTTCAAGGGAAGGCCAAATTTTTTACTAAAAAATTCAAATATCCCATTTGTTTGAAATCATAATGTTTCTAATCCTCTTGCGACTCGTCCGAATACCGAGATAATTATTTCTACTGTAATATTTTTGACATTGTGCTGTATGCAACCAAATTATTACAGCAGCTATGCGATATAATTTTTGACACAACCGAAATAATTTTTGAATAATATTTTGTTTACGTTGGAAATGCGCTAAATTTTGAATTTCGAGATTATAATTGTTATTGTTATGATTTCAACAAATTATTAATTTTTAAACTGAATTAACACATTTAACGGAATATATAAACCAAAATAAGCTTTAGTTGCCTTATTTTCAATAAACACTAGTTGTCAATTAAATTAGAGCCACCTTCTGATTTTAGTATTGTTTCAAATTTATTAGGAACAAAATAGAAACAGACACATATTAGTATTACTATGTAATACAAAATGTTAATTTATGTTTTATAGTAGATATTACATCAATATTTCGTTAATCCTAATGACTGCACTAATTTTAGCTGGCATACTGGAGATATAAGTTTTTACCACTTCATGCAGTTTTGCGTTCTCTTGCTCCATCCTGCATGAAGGTGTATGGCCCTTCTCTGTACAGCTTCATTATAACGTTCCTTGGATCGTCGTCTACCGAAATTAACACACTTGATATTATTATCTGTGTTTAGACTCTAATAGAAGGTAGCTGACCCAAACCCGGTAATATTGGCATTTCCCTAATAATATAAGGGTTGCTGTTTATATAAATAGATATTCTTTGAATAACTAAATCCATTTACAAACGAAAATTTGAAATTGATTGATTGATTGATTTTGAATGCACGACCACGTTCTTAGACAAGATCTCCCGGGAGACGCCGGGCCCACCGTACACTCTTTTTACATATAACAAAACCAAGGGATTAGATAGGTTAATTGCATGGGAGTGAATCAGCCCGGTTACATACACCTAGAAATAGCCGATAGGTAGGCACAACACAAGACAATACAAAGGATAAAAGTTTTAATGGTCATCAACAATTTCTTCTGGGAATCAGCACAATCAGCAAAATAAACCTACACTAAGAATTATATTATTCTTCTGCCTCTAAATCTGAAATGTCAATTCATCAATAATTAAAGTAGGATTAATAAATTTTGATTTGATTTGAATGCACGACCAATTTTAAAGCAGGAACTCCCAGTTACTGCTGCGCCCATCATACACCTGCTTTATATACAACAAAAGGATGGGAAAGATACGTTAGATGTGACAGACCTGGCCCGATTACAGACACCTAGAAATAGCCGATAGTTAGTAAGTTTAACATCACAATACAACACAGTTCTAAAACTTCTTTCAAATTGTGTCAGCTTCTCTTGGGACCGTATCTGAAATTAATTATTATTTTGAAATATTTTAGTTAAGTATAGCCATCAAAACTGCTTCCAGAATGCTTATCTCCTAGAGTCAATAAATTGTTAGAATTTGATTTATTTGCTGATAAGTGCTATTGATTCCGGAATTCTTTCCCTAACAATCAATATTTAATTTAGTTTTATTATTATTATAAACCAATTTTAAACACTAACACCTAGAGTATCCGTAACTAACCAGCACCACTCTTAAAATAGATTAACTGCTTTACCAAGAATAAGTAAACTGTCTAACTCTGTCTAACTTATAATAACTTATTATAACTAAATACTAAATTTAAATAGTTATTAACCGGGTCGCCTTCCGAAATATTTCCTGTAAATTAACTTAAGATTAATGACTACCATTTAACTTTACAATATTCAAAAGTGTAGCCAACAAAACTGCTTCCAAAACACCAATGTCTTAGAATTTAAATTTGTTAGTAAATTGAGATGCATAGATACTATTAATTCCGGAATCCTTTCCTAAATCCGGATTAAATTAATTTTATTATTCCAATCCATTTTTAAAGCATTAACACACCCGAATATTTGTCATTAATCAGCACCCATCATAAATTAGCTTAACTACTTTACCAAGTATAAGTATACTTTTTATCATACAATAGCATATTATAAACTTAATTCTAAATTTAATTTAATTTAAAAACTAGCATTAATATAACAGTGGTCGTTTGCTACAACCCAACATCAACCTGGAGGAGATTTGTAGATATAGTACACAACCTGGAATACTAATAATATAATTATTCAACATTCATATTAGATAATAGAGATTAAGAATAAGATTAAATTAGCTGACTTCCATTTTATTTGTATAATAATGTTTATTATAAATATTGTATATGAACTGTAATGTGATTAATCTAAACTATAATTATTTTAAAATTTCATTAGTATTTTAACAATGATTAAATATTATTCTAAACCCAGAAATTTTAACACTTTAAAATGTATTATTATTAGTAAGTACAATTGAACAGCATTGATTGACTTTTTTATATAATTTGATGACAGTACGGCTTCGAAGATCCTCTTATAAACCTCGGCAACTCTAAACTGCTAAGCAAATGAAAATATAATAATTTATTACTGAATAATTCGATAAAGGAATATTGCTAAAATTAGTCAATCTCTGAAATCAAAATATAACCAAATACCCCGACCTCACCCATCCACATCTCACGCATGTGACGGAGAAACAAAACCCCAAGTCACCCGAGTACAAACTCCGTCCATCCATCCCCAATTCTGATAAAGTACCCCGTACCCTCATGCAAATATTCACTCAGAACTTCACCATTCTCCGCTACGACGTCCCTAATCCGATGACCACCAATAGAGTATAATAGAGAATAAAAACGAACGAAATTAAAACTCTTCATGCATACGATACACTCGAACCAAACTAAAAAAGACGACACCACGAAAAATGGCAAATCTCCAAACGAAAACCACCCCAAAAACAAAAAACAATTCACCAAAACCAATGATACACAAACAAAGTCAACGCCCAGGAGAATGAAAATTCATTTATACGCCGCACCTGCGGCAACAAGATACAAACCAATAGAGCCAAAAAACTCTCCAAAAAAACTCCATAACTTTTGCACGAAAGCTTTCCCCCATGTTTACGTTCCACATACGTACAAACAAAGTCCCTACATTTCGAGACGGCCACATACAAATGCATAGACACTGATTAAACAGTTATCAGATTTATTATTCTGCATTCCTGCACGACCATTACACATACACAATGAAACACCATTTTACAATAAATGTACAAGTAAATATGTACATAATATATAAAAGACAACGTCGTACAAAATTACCATAATCAGAAAACCGAAAATCGTCGATCATCAAACATGTTTACTACGAGAGACAAAAACACGTCTTTCCTCTACGACGTTCAATCGCCGGCCACAAACGAAAATTTGAAATATGTATATTTAAATACAAACTGCTTATAAATATATCATTACAAATTACTCGATACACAACGGTGGCTCTAATTCAATTGCCAGGTACTGTACAATCACCATTTTTGTAATAATGTCAAAATAATTTTAGTAATCGGACAGCAAATGAAATATTTGGTTATGTGGAAGAGAAAATTATTCTGCTAATGTCAAAATTATCACGGAAAAATTATTAAATTATAGAAATCAGACACGTCCTTGGTAGTCTCACCAAAGCACAAAATGAAAATCCATTCCATATACTAATTGTTTATATTTCTGTTACCAAATTTCAACAAACATTTTTTCAAACATTTTGATTTTCCTAAAGTTTGCTAAAGGTAAACTAATCCAACTAACAACGTTAGTAAATCGACAAAAATCGATTTAAATTTACGGTAAGTTGACAAATTTGTATTAGGAGTTTTAAAAACTTCATCTACCTTTCAGAGAAACAAAAATAAAATTAAAAATTCACACTGACTTAGACTAATGTTTGTTATCTTGGGTTTTCGACTATAAAAATCGTATAAATTTTATTTTTTCGTTTTATTTTGCTGGCGGTACATCCGATTGAGGGACTTAGCCGCCTTATTTCTAAGGTTACATAATCAATTTAATTTCAGATTAATGAATGATTCGCCCACTGAATCCTAAAATCGTGTAAATACAATTAAGATAATTTAACGGTTACATCTACTTTTATCAAAAAAGGCACGTATGGATTGATGAAAGTGTTCACCATTTTAACCCTTACGTACAATTATTTTGGGATGAAAAATATCAATTTGGAGCACAATGAAAACTGGAACGCTATCTCTGGGACTCAGAAAACCACATTCAATATTAATCATATGAAAACAACGGCTGTTATTATCGTCGTATTTTCATTCATTATTTTGTTTGCGTCGGTCGTGTCCTACTGTAGGTCAATTCAAACGTCGATATATGCCGACGTGTCCGCGAAAGGATTAATGCGTAATTGAGCATAAATTTTCCTCTGTAAACTACAAGCGAGAAGAAATTTATATAATTTCGCAATTAGTTTTATTTTAATTTATTTAAATTATTACAACTGAATACAATTCATCTATTAATTTTTCTTTCTTAATTTAGTCATGAGTGAGAAGAGACCCATTGGCCAACTCTATTTGTAGGTTATTTACTGAAAAATTCTTTGCTCTCGTGACCTTAAACCATTAAATCAATTGGTTTCATTCTGTGCAATCGTCTTACTGCATGTGAAGTATCAACATACCACGAAGCTCTTCTACGTAGCACTTTGTTTTGAAAAGTTTGTAATATTTTGGTATTGGTTTTCTTTGTACAGACCCAGCGCTGTATTCCGTAAGTCCATACAGGCGATTTTTCGATGTTTGATATTAAGGTCATGTTTTCTTAACGTGCTCTTTCCATCTGAGCCTGGTATCTAAGGTCATCCCTAGATATTTAGTCTTATGATATAGATTGTATACGGAATCTGCTGACCGTTAATGATTACAGGTTTGTAGCTTACTTTAGATTAATAAAATTCACATGCTTGGATTTTGATGCATGGAGCCCGATACGCCACACTTTTGTTTATTTTATGATTTTCTCACTTGTAACTTGAAGTTTCGTTATCGATTTCTCGATATTGTATCCTACTGAGAGAATTGCAGCATCATCAGCAAATGTTGCAACGGCAACATCGTTTTATTGAGACAAATCTCTGGTGTAGAGCGGGTAAAGAATATGCCCCAAAACACTACTGTGCCACCACTCCTGTCGAAATCTTTTTTAACATATAATATTGTTTTGGTAAATCCCTATGAAGTTTGAAGAGTAAACCTCTGTGCCACACCTTATTGAAGGCCTGCGTCATATCTAAGAAGATACTGAATGACATTTGTAAGCATATGACTCTGCTCAATAGTTGAGTGTTTCTGTCTGAAACCAAACTGATATTCTGGGATAAGGTTTCTTTGTTCTAAGTTTTTTTCAATCTTTTGAGCAACAGCCTCACAAACAATTACTCTAGTGTTGGTAGAAGTGAAATTGGCCGGGGAATTGCGAGGATCGCATTGATTATGTGTAATAATTTTCGGGTGCTTTTTTCAGACAGGCCTGATATCTTCGAAGTCAGATGTTCTGAGCTTATCAGCAGTGTTTTCGTAACTGGTGTGCCGACCTAGAGCTTGAAATGTTTCTTCAAGATGTTCAGAAAAAGGTCAGCTTTATCTTTCATACTTCTAGCTCATTTCCCATCGTTTGTTTTGATGATGCAGGGGATCTGCATATTTTGGTCGTTTTAACCATTTTCCAGAGGAAATAGTCGATATGTTTAGTTGGAGCTAGAGAACAAAGCTATTTTCCAATTGTTTCATTTTTCATTGTTTTTGTGAGTGCCTTAAATTCTATGCACAAGTTGTTTAAGGTGGTTTTATCTTGCGGCGCATGCGTAGTCTGCCATTTCTTTCGGGCTTTTCGTTTTTCCTGCCCTAGTTCCCTTACTTCTTTTAGGTAAATAACGGAGTTTACTTTTCTGGATGATAATTTAGGGATGCATTCCCAGGCCGACCATTGTATGATATCAAGGAGAATGTCTGGTTTATTTTCAGTTTTGGTTAGCTCTTGTAGTTCTATTTTTCCACTACTAACTTTTCCTCTATTAAACACACCTTGAACACATTGAACATTGGAATTGTAATCGAATTTTGGACTGGCCGGCCGAATTCTCACACCTAGATCTTCACGCGATATGTCGGAAATGAGGATGAAACAATTTAATGGAACAAAGATGCTTGATTAAAAATAACTTAAGCGTATCAACATGTTTAGACGGTGTAGGGCTGTTATTTAAAGGAGGGTTTGTAAATAACATTAAAGAACAAAACGTATACTAAAAAATAATTTATTCGTTGCGCGTGTTTTGTCCAACGAATATAAAAGTCTTTCTAACTACCTATTTGAATTTTCTTTAAGTTAATAAATTAATGTAAATGTTAATTGCCTCAGAAATACATAATTACTGTTCTTGTACATTTCACAGCCATTTAAAATGTTCAATGCCAATTAATACACCAGTGACACTATTCTGGTAGTTCCCTGGGAATAGGGAATTGGTGGAAAGAATTTACATAGATGATTTCAACTACAAATTTAGTTTTTCTGGCCTACTGAGGAAAAAGTTTGATTTAAATTTTTATAAATTGAGAATAATATTTCCATAGTGAAATTGACAGAGAAAATAATTCCCAATTTTATTTTGTTTTCAAAAAAATTACCACCAACTTTATTACTTAACTTTATAATTATATTTATATAAATTCTTTACCCAGTTTTATACTTCGCGGGGAATTACCAAAATTGGAAACAGTTAACAAATATTTTAGTGTGTTGATAAAAATCTTATATCTTTGTATAAAATTAGGAATTTTATAAATTCTATTTACCTACTTAATTCTATTTATTTGTAAATATGTATGCGTTGAATTTTCTAAAATATTTTCTAAAAACCTGATCTGCAACCAGTTCTGAAGCTTTTTTGACCGAGTTGAGCATATATGTATGTATCTTTCGGAATATGAATGCTTTTCCAGTAATATGGCAACATACTGCAAAATTGTGAAATTTTTAAAACTGACGAGCCAAAATTTTACCTTGCTAACGAATGCCATCAGTGCTATGAAAAACATATCTTTTTTATTAAAATGTAGACTGCCCAAATTATTTTGGACAAATGTGTTATGTTTAAACAATAAAAACACTTTTTTAATTATTTTTTAATTCTTTACCGCAATTAAGATTATTTTAAGCAACAGACTTTTAACTAATTTCTTGTGTGCAAATTTGAAAGTTTTAAATAAATAAAATCAAAAAGCTTTTTGGACATTCGAAAATAAGTAAAAATATTCGCCCAATAGTTAAATATGAAAATTAATAGGATAAATCCAGTACTTTCGAAAGCACTTATTTTTATTTTATTTAGTAAACATATAATATTTTTATTTTCAATAAAAAATAAAAATTACCCTTGTAAAATTCGTAGATAAAGATATTTACATATCTTATCTGGCCCTCTATCTCTAATTCCAAGTATTTCCTCTACAAATAATACATCAAAATATCCCACACGTGGTCAGTGTGTTTGAGTTTAGGGATAAAACAGACTGAACCATTTGTATAATTCCCACTCATTTAATGACAACGTTTTGGTATCCATACTCAATGCTTAAATGTTTTCAACAATTGATTGATTCCATTTTATCTAGAAACGTAACAATCCGTATTTTCATTATTTTGTTATGAGTATTAAATTTTATTGGTGCGATTTGATTTTAAAACAAAAAAAAAATGGTTTGTGTTTTGAACTGTGGATACAGCAAAAGGCACTGGGTGTACCACCAACAGTTCAGAATACAAACAATTTTATTTGTTTTAAACCCGAAGATAATGCGTATTTGCTCTAGAAACGGATATTATGTATATGCATATATGAATGATACCACGCTGAGGCAAGCTTCCTCGTAAAGGTAAATATAGTGTTTGTTTATAGCTCTTAATGTTATCTAAATTTTAGGATTCTCGAAACTATTAAATTTTAATTGAAAATTTATCTAAAAAAAGCTCTCAAAAAATGTTTTACACAAATCGATCGAACTACAATTTTTTCATATTTACATTTTGTATTATTTTTAAATATGACATCCTTTTTTTTCTTAGTTCCTTTCTATTATTTGCAAAAAATAATAAAATCAGACAAAACGAAGGAAAATCATGAAAATTTTTCTCGTCTTACTTATATTTCTTATATTTTTATGATGATGATGTTATTGCGAAAGAACCACTATTTTAGCTGTGAAACATAGCATTCGCTCTGTCTTTTTCTATTTTGTTTGCAATGTATATCTATGTAAGTGTGTGTCGACGAGACAAACCATAAAAAAGGATAAGAAATCATAATTTTTCCTATCTGTTTACAGCGACCGACTAATACAGAAGGAATTTTCCTTTGTATATTCGACTAGTTGGAGAGAATAAAAAATAAAATAATTTTCTATGTTTTCTTCAGATCTAGCTACATAGCTCTCTATGTATATAGCACATAGCGAGGAGCATAATATTTGTTTATTGTCTTTTGAATGTAGCCAGAATTTTTTTTATTTTTTACAGTGGCGCAAATAATGGAAGAAAAAAGAAAACCAAGTACCTACATACAGAAATAAAAAATTGTCAGAAAAGTAATATTCTTTATGACTTTTTCGTTAAGTTTTTCATTTTTTTGTTAAACAATTGCGCTGAACATTTTTTTGCTTTATTGAGGATCTTTTTTACATGCTGTTTAAGGATTTGCTTCAATATTTTTAGTTTTCAGAAGTTAGGTTTTTCCAACAGATTTGAGGGTTTTAGGTTTTTCCAGGTATTTATAGTTTTCCCACATTGAAAATTTGGAAAGAATTAGGATATCATAAATAAGGGTTTATATTTAAAAAAAAATGATTCGTTCGCTAATACGACACCTGTATATGCCATGATGTCCACAGACTTCCTAAAAACTGGATACATATAAATTAATTTTTACATACAACTGCACGTAATAAAATAATAAAAAATTTGTTATTTTTTTTATATTTTATGTAATAATTTCCTATAAAGTACAAATAAAAAGCTTAATGATGATGATGATGGTCATGACTTCTTGTTTTCGTTTTTTTTTCAAACATAATTTTTCCGTGTTTTGCATAACAAATTATTTAATTGCACTTTAAAAAATTATTATATATTTATTTAAATTTTAATGTTTCGTTTTTATTTAAAAATATAAAAAATGTAAAACATGATTTGAATTAATCAAGAAGTGAACATTTTATTTTCGTTTAACATGTTGTATATTGATTCGAATTTTGTGGTTAAATTATTATATAAAGTATGTTTTCTACTCGTTTATATTTAATTGAGTTAAAATGTATACATTTTTGTGTGTACTTGTTTTCTTCATATATATGTAGTATATATTTGTATAACTAATTTTAAATTTGTATAAAATACAATAAAAACAATAAGCATAAAAAAATTGTTTCTGAAAGTTTTTCGTTTTAATATATTTTTTGCATTTAATTTTTACATTAACACCAGTTTACCCAAAAATTAAAAGTTTAATAAAATGAGGCAACAAATATTTAATATTTAATTAAAAATAATATTATATTCAATATATTCAGACAATTTAGACAATCTGGTTTAGGATTTTTGAGCTTGAAAATTTTTTTACTTTTGCATACATACAATATATAATTATTTAATTCTAGTTGAAATGCAACCAAAACGTCCACAATCTAAAAAAAAATAATTTCAAGTTACCTTATAAATAAATGAGGCACATAAAAAATTCACAATGTGTTGTTAAATTTTAATATTTGATTAAATAACTAAAATTTGAATCCGCCATTTACTCAAAACGCGGGACAACTCACTTTTATGCTTAAGGTTAAATTACGAGTAATGCTGGAAACACACGTGTATAATTCCGGACGTCGTCTCTATTTCTAATTTGATTGTGCACCCGTTAGTGTTGACAACATGAAAAAAATTAAAACTGAAAATCTTCGCTAACTTCATGCTATGTTATTGTTTGTCGCTTTTGACACTAAAGTTGGTCAAGATGGAGCAGAAAATTATAGAGTTAAAAAATATATAACAAAAAATATAAAAAAAAACAATTTTTAAACGGTAAAAGAAATTTTAATTATAAAAATCTGCGTGACAAAAAGTTTAATGGAGTAGCACAAGATACAAGGGTATAGTTTTATAAAATTGTGCAGGGCCAATGTGGCTTTCACTATTTTCTCCGCATTTTCTGACAGCATATTTAACGAATTTGTTAAAACTCTAAATTTCGCTACCAAAATCCCAAATCTGTTCTCTATTTTGACATTTGCGCTTGATAGTTCTCTGTTAAAAAACTCCTCTTTGTCTTGGAAGCAGACGTCCTGGATATGGCCTCACTAAATTAGTACGCAATGAAAATGTGGGATCATCAATAAAAAATACGGGAATTCCTCATTTGTTTAGGCAATTTTTTCGTTTTTGGGATGTGTATCCTTACGCTTACATTAAAATGTCAAAACTAATCTGAATTTTAGATCAATTGCGGTCCTTATAAACTGTTCTTTTATTAATTTTTGTTAACAAATTATTGATGATCTTCAACTCTTTAACTCCCATTCGGGTAGCTTTTCTAAATTGCTCATGCTCTTGAGTTTATAAAACAGAATGAATTTATTTACAATAAAAAAGGTCGAAATTATAAAAAAGTTATTTTACGCGATAAAACTTAACGAATTATCCAAAAAATTAAATCTACCTAGTAAGTACTACAGTTTTTCATATTTATATCAAATACATAATCATGAAATATTTATTGTGAATAAAATTGTTTTATTTTGTAGTGGAAAAACTAAAATCCAATTGGAAGAATGTGAGGGATAAATTCCAAAAGGAACACAGTAAATGAAATAAAAGTGCCTCGGAAGGTAGCGCATTTTTTATTGATGTGGATACGTCAAATAAAAGGTAAACGTAAGAATTTCTCAAACGAAACGACCTGTTCGCCAATAATTTTTAAATTTAGAGCAACTGGCAATTATACCAAGAATAAAATTGATGAATACTCCCAATTAACGTTGGGAATTGATTCGAGCAATGTGTCAAATTCTGGGTACGAAGTAGAGTGGAGTAACAGCAGTTACGAAGTTGGACTGGACCACGATTTGAGTATGTCATTACCAACTAAATTGACACCACAACCGTTTGTTTTGAATTTTGAGAGTCATCTAGGTACTGATACTCCATCGCCATTTGCTGATTGAAATATTCTTTTAAAGTTTCTAATTGAAAACGATTCTCTGCTGGCGTTGAATCTCATGAACATCCTACATTAAGGTAAAGCATTGACTTCGTTTCGCCAATCACATCGTACCATTAATCTGATCAACAAAACTGTTTGAGAAGTAGTTCGCGATCTTGTTCTTTAATTTTAAGAAACAGTTTAAAGAAGAAACCATGCATCTCGCGTGCGTTCTCCGAAAATATATCACTGGTCCATACTCGTCTCGTTCTCAATCTTCAGTGAAGATCGTACAACCGAACTAATTTGATATATTGTCGATAACATAAATAAACCAGGATCAGTCTATTGAAATTATTATACTTAGTAATTTCCATTTTGTCATTTTTATAACCCACAAAAAATGGAAATCATTTTGATGCACACAAAAGTTTGTATGAAACAAACTTTTGTTTGTTTCGATGTCGTAAAAAAATTTACTACTAATCAAAAGAAACGAAATTAAAGACGCTATGTCAAAAAAATGCGCATCTGTTTGACTTGCTTTTCCACCAGCATAAAGCAGTTGACAAAGCAGTTCAAATATAATTGAATCTGTTAGATTTATAGAGTTACAATAAGCTGCAATTTACGTTTTCCGTAAACTCATTTTTTTCGAATTGGTCCATCCACTCTATTTTCAGTAATTTACTCCATCTTATAGGGGGAGGTATTGTGGAAAATATTGTAAAAAAACAATCCTTCTGTTTTTAACGTTTAAGAAAAAGTTCACCATTTTACATTGGCGTAAGCTGTGTATTGTATTTGTAAAAATTATATTAATATGAAACATACGTTATGTTTGATATTTCCGTCCAATAGTCCTTATCCGCCAAAATCGATACGCCAAAATAAAAATTAAAACATTTTAAAAATGGGGAAATGGAAAAAATAAGTACTCGATACACCTCAGCATTCTATAGCAATTTAAAAAAACGGGTTATAAATTCTGAAAGAGCACATAACTTTACGTGATGCTAAGAAATCGAAATTTGGTGTATGGATCAAACTAATGTTCCGGAGATGATAAATATATCCATTTAATATTAAGAATATGTATACCATTTTAAAGCTTGTACTCAGCAAATATTTTTTGAATAAGTATTGCAATTTATAAAATATAAAAACAATTTGGTCCTTCGAGCCATAAAAGAAGAACCACGCTCGGAGATACATTCGTACTGTCTCCAGATAATCCTTAAAACATATGGATCCTGTGAGCATCTAGTGTGAGTCTGAACAGGCACAAACCGGAAAACTAATTCATAAAATAAAATAAAATTAAAAAAGATCGACTACACGATCGACTAAAGCTAACAAATCCGCAGCTGCTCTTTAAAAATTGTCTTCGATGTATGCTGCTTTGGTACACCAACCGTAGGTAGGTGACAATCATTCGACTGCATTGACATATTTAAGTGCAAAATGGAACTCATGATGAGTCAACAATAATTCAAGTTGCTGCCAAGATCGTAAGCTTCCTCAGCGTTTCACAATATATTGTCGCTTGGAACATTCTATTCTAGTTCTAGAATAAATAACAAATATTTGCTAGAAAATTGAGTATCAACACATTCCAAAGGCAACATCATCATATTCGGAACTGTCTTGGTCAAGGCGTCATCCGATACTTCAAAGAAGCAAAATTTCTTTATGGAAAAGTATGTGAAAAAATAAATAAAAAAAAACGTGATGCATACGCTTAAAAATTTAAACAGCGCGACATGCTCTTTTAGAATAACATAATTGATCGAAAGTTTTAGCGAATTAAAAATATCAATACATTAGGCGCTTTCAGGGCACCCGACAGTTGGGAACGTGTTGAGTAAAATCGAAGCCATCATTATGAAAATGAATGAATTTTCTAAATCAAATTGGCGATGATTTCACCAATCATGATAGGGGACCTGAAAGCGCCCAATATCTGACAAAATTGTAGCAGGCTTTTGATTTCAACAAACAAAATTAATTCTCAATTTTTAACAAAATTAAATCGAGCCTCGTTTCTAGGAAAAACTTGGTATTTGTTTTCTCTAAAATTTGAGCATTTCTAAATTTTATTCGGTATACAAATAAGTCTCCGCCGTTCGACAATAGGTGGTGCCCCCAGTAAGTTATTAGCGATTTTTAATAGCATCATATATTTAATTTCCTGAAAAAATGTCCAATTTTGAGCGGAATAAGCGGCATTTCCGGGAAATTTTGATTTAGTTCTTTAATTTGAAATCTGCAGCTGAGACGCATCTATGGCTTTTAGAAGTGAAGCAGCCTTAAATAAGAGAAGTAGTCAAGAGTGACTTCAAAAGTTGCAGAACGGTGAATTTAATGTTGAAGGCAAAGAACGTAGCGAAAGGCATAAAATGTACGAAGACGTGGAATTAGAAGCATTATTGAAAGCAAATCGGGTTCCATATGAACTGAATGAAGCCGAGTGATGTGGAACGTCGATTTTTGTCATGCATAAACGAAGGGAGTTTTGCATCGCATAGTCAAAGGTGATGAAAACTGGATTCCCTGCGATAACCTAAAAAAGAAGAAATCATGTGGACCACCTGGCCATGTTTCAACTTCGACAACCAAGCCAAATATTCATGGGGAAAAACTCATGTTGTATATTTGGTGGGGATTAGCTTGATGTCGTGTCCTATGAGTACCTAAATTAGAACGAAACCATCACTGGGGGGCTCTCTACCAAACACTATTGCCGAACACTCAAGGAAAACTTGCCCACTACACCTCCAGGCACGAAAAAAATTAGTCATATGCATGATAATACTCGTCCACAACTCATTGCATTATCTTCCATATAAACTGAAACTTGATTTAAAATTTTTCATATAGTTCGATCTTCCATTATGTAACTGTAAGCAATGCTTTTGTAGCTATCGCCTGCGGCTAAAAATTTAATTTAATAATTTTTAAAACCATTCAATCGTTAATTATCTTTCAGATGCTACAGCAAATCCATTTGGACGAAATTAAGAAATTTTTACCGAGATGCTTTACACAGGCAACATGAATATTGAAAAGTTGCAGTAGTTACTATAAAATAATGAAAATTCCAGAAACAGATAGAATTTTTGATAAAATATATGGCTAATAGAATCCAATCAACCAATTTAGATCACAACGAGGTACTGGATGATGAAGAGACGGTAGATCAATCGGACAAATTCGAAATTGAAAATGAGAGGATTGAAAACTTAGATAATACGAACGTAGCTGTCGAAATTGAGAAGGAAATATCCAAAATGAAAATATTTGTCGTTCAGAACTAGTAAACACAAGGAATCACAAATAATATTGCAATCTAAAATAAAAAATTTGGCTAAACCGAATCAACGTGTACCTCGTCGATATCAGCGGTGTTTGGTCAAGCTGTCTGTTTCAGTCAACAACCAGCTCGACCATTAGTACACTGATCATATCACTCATTATAATGTATGATATGACACTGATTCTGTAAATCGTTACAATTGCTGCGTTTTTTTAGATGCAGCTCTAGACCGCGATAAATTATATTTTGATTTTTTAAACAATTTACACTAGCAAGAAAAAGTCTGCGTACACCGGCCGTTAAAAAATGTTCTCACAAAAATCAAAATTGTCGCATTTGGGGGTCGAAAAATCCACAAGGATATGCGGAGAAGCCAATACATCCTTTGCGTGTTACTGTTTGGTGCGGCTTGTGGCGTGGCTGCATTATTGGGCCGTATTTCTTCGAAGGTGAGACAGGCGTAACCGTTAAGGTCAACGGCATCAACTACCACCACATGTTAACATCTTTTTTGTGGTCATATCTTGAAGATATTGGTCTGGACGACCTTTTGTTCTAGCAAGATGGTGCGCTATGCCACACATAGGGCGTTATAATAGCGAAAGAGTGTCAAAAATACGATGGTCGCATTATCAGTCGAAATGGTGACGTGAATTCGACGGTAAGGAGCTGTGATTTGGCGCCTTTGGATTTTTATTTGTGGGGTCCCGTGAAGGACAAGTGTTATACAGACAATCCACAAACAATTGAGCATTTGAAAGCCAATATTGAAGCAACCATTGCCGAAATAGATCCGCACATAATCTAAAATGTGATCAGAAATTGGATCGACTGAATGGAGTACGTCAAGGCCAGCCGCGGCTCCCATTTTAAATGAAATCATTTTCCATAAATAACCAGGAGGATTGTACTTTAAAAAAAAATAAATTTGGAAATATATTAACCCAAAACATATATTTTGGAAATATATTTTTGAGCAAAATCCTCATCAATTTCGAGTTTGTCGCGGGCCCACACAGCGAATCGATATCGAAGCGGAAGGTCACGGGACTTCAATTGCTGGACCAATTGAACTTTATAGGGCCACAAACCAAGATCTTTTTGCAGAATTCTTGGCATGGAAGACCGGCTGATGTTCATATCCCATGCACGATGATGAATTGATGTTCTCGGCCGTTGGCGCACATTTTCGGCCACCGCGGCGATATTTTCGGCAGAACGAACACGACGAGCATGAGTACGCGTTGGATTGTCGACTAGATAGCTCGTATCACGCATTTTATGCATGAACTTCCTGATACCGTTAGATGTGAGTCCAGTGTTTTCACCAAATTTTCTTCGACATTTTCTTGCGATTTTGAACCAATTGTCTTTGTTTGGAAGTAAATTTCTAACATTTCCCAGTTTTGTTAAAGCGTTAAGCGACTCATGTCATCAAGTAGAAATAATATACTCAGTTTCTGTCAAAGAAAGAATGACATTAGTGTTGCTTGAGCCAAAATAACCGATATGTCAAATCTGAACCGGTTATTGTGACATCACTAAGTCCATATCATGGATTATATTGTTGAATAAAGTTTATATTTGCTTGTTCTCAACAACTTTGATCAACTCTTGATTTTATGTAGAGTACAACAGAATTCATCAAAAAACCTAATAATTCATGAACTGAAAAAACAGGGAAATTTTGTTAGTATACACAATTTTTTGATTGTTCCTTACTACATTTACAACACGAAATTGACAAAAAAAATGGCATTGCATATGCGGATATGCCGGGCCGGGTCGGATAAAATCTAAATAATAAATGGACAATATTACGTAAGTATAAGTATTTTACTTTGTACGAATTCAAAAACATGTTAATGCATAAATTAATTAGAAAGATAAATTATTCCATTTACATTATACCTACAACAACTGACTAATTCAATATGGGTGGTAAGCACAAGGCTATGTTTTCATATTCAGGTCATATTCAGATGGGACGGTTAAAAATTTACCCGATTCAAAAATTAACACCGCATGTTTGATGCTTTCGTGAAAATTTATCGAATTGATGATATGTTCGGTTTATATCGTGATTTTATTACTGAAATGTTTGGCGCTTCTAATGGAGCACCTCGATTTATGACCTACGATGAAATGAAAAACTCATTGACATAAAACTGGCTAGTGAATCTAAATTTAATTCACACACTACAATAAACTTAATGTACCTAATATTTCAGAGCACAACATTTAACTTTTGCTGCAATCTCAAAATTAATAGCAGCTGTATGTAAATATCCAAGTGATACGAGTCCATCTGCAGAATTAGCATCATTCCTACAGAGGAACTTGGGATTGTATAAAATAAACTTGGAGGCATAAAATAATGCCGGGTTCTAATAAAGATCTGGGACCATATTTGATTCATGTAACACGAAATATTATGAAGTTATATTAATTTATGAAAGGACAAATAACAATAAAAATAAAATGTCTGAATTGTATATTTAATAAAAAAAACGGAATCCTTAATATTTGCTACCCAAATTAATTAATTTATGTTATTATTAGGTATATTTTGGTGTTTAATTGCAAATCAAAAATTAAATGTCAAAATAATTGACTTGAAGTTGGTTAAAGTTGTTGTTCTAAATTTTTTTTTCTTCTAATTTTCCCTGTATTTTCCCTGCAACTGGTTATGGCCTGGTACAATACATAAACCACTTTTCAGAATCGTTTTTAACCTTGTTGTACAATAATATTCTATTGACAAATTCTGCATCAGAATCGGGTTCCAAACTTAAATTTATAAATTCCACCATTCATTTTAATATTATGACACACAAAAATAACAATTAAAAATAAGTAAAGTAAAAATGGTGGGCGCGTGGCAGATTGCTTGGGTTAGTACAAATTTGGATAACCGCATTTAGCAGCAATTGAAAAAAAAACCAATGGAAAAGTATATCATCTCTCTCCATCGGCATGCCAGGATGAAGCATATCCAGTGTTCCTTTGTTCTAAACCCCAAGTGCCAAACTATTTTCCCACAATTGATTCGATTCTCAATATTTGTATTAGACGTTAAAAATAATACTAAACATGTGAAGGTTGAACGATAATGATTTATGAATCCATCACAAAAGGAAAATAAATTTTCATTTATAATTGTTTACAATTAGTGTGTAATTAAAAAAATGTTTCACCTAGATTGAATACAAAATTGTATTATGCTATAGTGATAAATGAATATTAGTATGCTGAAAAAATTATAATCATCGTTTAGTGGTTCATAATTAATTATAATTAAGATGAAATTGAATGTCAAGAAAACTCAAGTATGTAAATATGTTTTTACGTGTGTCTCTCTCACAAATTAGAATAATGTTATAAAAATAGAAATGTCTTGGTTCGCGCTATGTGTATGCGGTATGGTATACAAATAATAATAAAGAAACGTAATTTTCCACACAGCTTGATATCTCTTGTTTATGACAATTTTGTTATACATTGCAACTTTATATTTTATTTTTTGTCTGGCAAATTGACAAGCTTTTATGTACAAAATACCGTAGCAGCATACACCCAATCAACAACATTATATAATATTTTATTATTCGGTTACGTTTATTCCACTTTTTTTTTTTTTTTTTAAATTATTTAAATTCTATTATGGATTAATTTTTAATTGATTTAAATATTTAAAAATTGGATAAAACATTTTATTATGTTCAGAACATAATAAGGGCGTATCAAATAGTAAATCTCATTTTATTTCCAATCAATCAAATAAAAATGTTTTAACTAAATAAATAAAGCTCAACAATATACGTTAAAAAAGGATACTTTCATTTATTTTATTAAGCTTATTTTAATTTGCAAACTTTTTGTAGAACAAATCTAGTTTTTAAAAAATATTTTCAACATCCATGTGTACCTGATTTTAATTGGAATGTCAAAAACATAAAAGTAAATCATCATAGTTGAATATTTGTTAAAAATGAAATTTAAATAAACAAAATTTTCATTATTTGTCTTGTTTTTCACTTTGATCATACATGAAATATTAAGCAAAATAATGGAATTTTATTTTTTTGGAAACATGAAGCATACACAGTGTTTTCCCAGAATTGATTTCGGTATCTATGCTAATTTATATATGTAGGATGATTAACATATAAAATGTATGCAAAACAGCCAAGTTAAGATTGCGTGCTACTCGTAATTTTACTAATTACTATAATCAAATTAAATTAAATTAAATTAAACACAATTAAAATGAAAGATTTTAGTTTACGTTGCTATTTATTTTTTGTATTTTCTTTGTTATCAGAGTTCTAATATAAATACAACTAAACTAGTTTATTGTTTGTATAACATTGAGGTTTAATTTAATTTACTTTGATGGTCTGAACATGTTTATGATATGTTAAAGTTTTTCAACTTTAACAAAGCAAATTTATGGAAAATTATAATTGAAAAGTTTAGCTTTGTGATAGAAAGCTGGTTTTTACGGTAGTGATGTATTGTTATGTAAATTTCATTGTTCAATAGAATTCAACTTATTATGTTTACCGGCGAATCAAAATTTCTAGATTGGGTTGGCTTAGAACGGTTTAGGTTGACCCACAATTATTGGACGGCATCAAATTTAAAATTTAACCTTTCAGAATTAATATTTTACCAATTCAAAATTGGAAGGTTTAGACAATTTGGAACGATTCGTTGGAATCAAAATATTTTGGATGACGAAAGTTTTGAAAGAAATACCAAGTTTTGTTGCTTTAAAATCAGTTTAAAATTCAAGGTTATGTGTTACAAACACATTCACGAAATCTTAAACCACTAAGTTGTTTGGAAAAGGAAAACTTTGTATTTTTAATAGCCGGGTTCCATTGACGTTAGCAAAGTACTTCTAATTGCCCGCAACTACTCAATCGAAAAATTTGTTTTCTACGTTTCATTTAGTTAGAAGATTAATTTTTAGTACTTTGCTAACGTTATGAAACCCGGCTAAATGGTGGATATGCCGTGGTCAACACTCTATTTTCTTTTTTCACGAATATACCAGCATACATAGATCTATAATATACGAGGGCGGAGTGAGAAATCTGGTAAAACTGAAACAATAATATTTTCGGCCAAATAAATTTATTTTTCAACGTAGTCGCCTTTTAGCTCGATACACTTAGACCAACGTTTTTCCAATTTTTTGATCCCTTCCGAATAATACGATTTCTCCAACTTTTCAAAATAGGCGTTTGTTGCATCGATGATCTACTCATTAGAGACGAATCTCTTTCCGCCGAGCCATTTCTTCAAGTTCGGAAACAGGAAATAGCCGCAGGGGGCTAAGTCTGGATAATATGATGGATCTGGAAGCAATTCGAAGCGTAATTCATGAATTTTGGCCATGGCAACTATACACACGTGTGCACCCTGCTTTGTTTTGATGGAAAAGACATTTTCCTTCGCAAAATGTGGTCACTTTTCTTTCAAAATTTCGTTGAAATTGGACCGTTTCAAGTTGCAGTAATCGAATACCCGATCCACATCGATTACCTACAAAAAGGGAGAACAGTCAACGGCGAATGTTGACTGTTCTCCCTTTTTGAAGCTAATCGATGCAGATTATTCCGCGTGCATCCCAAAAAACTGTGACAATCACCTTGTTGGCCGATAAAACCGCCTTAGCCTTCTTCGGCGCAGTTTTGCTAGTAGAAATCCACTGTTTAGACTGTTTTTGGTCTCCGGTGTATAGTGATGGATCCATGTTTCATCCACAGTTATGAAACGACGCAAACACTCCTTTTTATTTTGCTTGAACATCGCCAAACCTGCCTCTGAAGTTGTCACACGTGTGCGTTTTTTGGTCGATTGTAAGCAAACGCGGCAAACACTTATTAAAATTTTCGTGTAATATATTGCGCACATGTTCATCTGAGAAGCCTATTATCTTAGCTATCTCGCGCGCTTTCACTCTGCGGTCTTGTAATACCGTATCATGGAATTTGTCAAGCATTTTTGGTGTGGTGACTTCGAAAATCAGTAAATCACTTGTGAATCATGTAGAGTCCCCATAATATTTATCAAGCTTTGTTTTGGTTTGCGTAATGGTTTTCCCACGCAAAAAATTATGTTTAATTAACACACGAAATTCACTTTTTTCTATATTTGCAAAAAAACAATGGGTTGTCTGTTTAAAAAAAAAAAAATAAATTTTTTTTTATACTACAATCTTAAACATTATTAATTCATTAGTAAGGTTGACATTAGTACTTATGAGATAAGCATAAACTTGTGTGGGTCTGCTGGACCAGTGTCCAGTTCCCTTGGTTTATAATTTTCACACGGTTAGCTCATATGGTTTGATTCGTTTGAGCCGCCTTACTTCGTTTGTACTGTCCAGTAGTTGTATGGCCTCAAGATTGGTGTGGCTAAGAAACCTCTGTTCATGCTTTATGGCACATTCGCGGATAACGTCGTCTATCAATTGTATTTCTAAATCATTGTGGATTTCCTTGTTAGTCATAAATCGGTAGGCGTTGGTGTCCATTCGAAGAAATTTATTTTGGCTTCATTGTATAATGCCTCTATTGGATTTATGTGTACAATCCCATAGCTGCGCACCATACATCTATATTGGTTTGATGATAGTCTGGTATCCTAGTCTTTTGTAATATAGGTTCATTTTGGAATGATGTCCAATTAACCAGTACATTTGACGTAGTTTCAATCGTATCTGTTCAGCTTTTTGTTTCACGTGATGTTTCCAGTTGAGCCTTGAATCTAAATGCAGACCAATGTATTTTGCCGATTCAGCCTGCGGCACTTGCACCCCATTGAGGTATATATGAAGAGTGTTATTATTATGTTGGAGCATAAATGTCACATAGATTGATTTGAGCTCATTCAGTGCGATTTTCCAGTCAATTGTCCATTTAATAACGTTGTCCATTGCTCGTTGAAGATTTTCCACTGCACTTGGTTGAGATTCGTCTACTGACATAATTACAGTGTCGTCAGCGAACGTGCCGATGAATGTTTTATTCGTTGTAGGTATGTCCGCAGTATACAGAAGGTAGAGGAGGGAACCCAATACGCTTCCCTGCGGAACTCCCGCAATCACTGAATAAAAGTCAGAACATGTTTCTTCATGAATGACTCTGAATTGGCGATCAGAGAGGTATGATTCAAGCAGCTGGCAATAGTTTTGTGGCGAACTAAACTAAAAACTAACTAAAAACTGAACTAAATGACAGGTCTATTTGAAAATTTTAATTTGGTCTAGTGACAGATGGTTTTGACACATGACATGTGGAATTTGCGATTTATTTTATTTTATTTATTTATTTTATTTATTTATTTAAAGAAATCTATTTTGTAATATACATGTATGATTTCAGATTATTTACAGTTATAGTTAAAATTATATTAAAACAACAAAAAACTTTAAAACAGAATAAAAAAAAAAAATATAAACCAAATTTTGGTTTAAACAATTAAAAATTTAGAAAAAAGTCTTTAAGGATATTTTTAAAGTTGTCCTTTGATTGTGGCGCTCTCTGTTGCAATTTCACCAGACTTCTCACTACGCCCTCGTACCACATTTGATTTCTAAAGCAATAAATTAAACGTACTTTTGGTTTTGCAAGGATCTCCAAATTAATGGAAATAGTTTAAGTTTATGAATTTTTTCCGAATAGTGGATGGTAGGAATGCTGAATTTTGGTGAAATAAAGTTTTTTTTTTATCAAAATATGTCACTTAGTAAAATTTAAAAAATTATCTGAACTAATTTTGGTTGATAATTTATAATCAACTTTTCATAAATGGTATATACTTTTCAAAATATTTGTAAAATACGAAAAAGCTTTTAAGAAAGCTTCTGTCGACCTATTTTGGTGGGATCTCTCATTTTATGGAAAAGGCTTAAATACGAAGCTTCATCCAAATCAATAAATCCATCTAGGCTGTATATGCGGAGCCAAATTTATGGTGCAAAACAGTTTATTTTGCAAAAAAGTTTATTCCCGCATGAATTTGGTAAAACTGATCTGAGCCGGTATTGTTTCAAAACTTATTTAGAATCTGTTAGTTTATAATCGTCTTTCTTATAAATGCTATACTTTTCAAGCGCCACCAGATATTTAGATTGCACGAAACCACGTACACGAAACCACGTTAAACGGTATATTTTTAAACCTGTCCCCGGCAAAATAGTATCTCTTATTTTAATCACAAAATGAATAATTTCTATGATATGTAGCAAACTGTTGGAAAGGGAAAAACAAAGCTAATTTCAAAACTAACCATTAGTTCTTTTTTAATGAATTAGGTAGACATTTTTCATACTTTTACACATTTGTTAGGATTTGTAATTTCATTTTCCTTAAACCAATTGTATTAAATAATGATTTGTTTAGAATAAAATCACATTGCAGAATACAATAAAAGTTATGTTGTGCCTTTACGACTACAAACAAAAATTTATGACCTAAATGGTCGAGATTTTTGGCAATCAAAAAAAACTTTTAAATATTATATCTCAGTTACCGTGACACTTTGGATATCAGTTCTGGGATGAAAGCTGGGACAACCCTTAATGTGCTAAAAAAATTTGCCGGTCCACGCGCCAAACACCCTGTATAAAGCCAGAGATTTTAATATGAGTTCTGATAGAGGATCTGAAAATTGGCCAATTTGAAAATAACTTAAGTTCATTTTCATTGGATTGGGATGAAACCGAGTTGGCCAGTGATGAAAATGGTCAATAAGATTAGATCTTGATATGGTATTTTATATAAAATACCGATGAATTAAGTCATTGATTTATCGTTCGATAGGGATGAAACTTTGTTTGTATGCAAGCGGTTCCACAGGAAGGAACCGTTTACAATATAGTGGGGAATACTTGGGAATGAACATACAAGAATATCGACCAATACTAGCCTGCTATAGCAAGTATATTGCGCGAAGATTGGAGGATAAACTAACTTGAGATGTACAGGTGTAAAGTACAATAGTATCTACGACCCCAGAATGAAACAATATACAATTATAAGATAAAATAATCTTAGATCTTGCATTCTGGGGAAAAGTAATTTAATTATTATTTTACTTCCAGAATGTAATAGGAATAGGACCTAAAGTTTGCGACAGTAAAATTTAACCGGTATATCAGCATAAACGTAGAAAGATGAGAATGCTTCACCGGCTACCCTAGAACAGCTACTTATCTAAGCAAAGAGCAAGAAAATCGACGCGATGTAATGCGACAGCAAACTCTGTTTGCAACATTTCATAAAAATCCAAAAAAGCAACCCATAATCAAGTGGTTCTAAATGTTACTGTATTCTCCACTTAGTTATGAACTACAGTTTTTCGGTCCACTAGGACAAATGAAAATGGTGGAAAATCATTTACATGCTGGGGCAGTAAGCCCCCAGAGACATTGGAGGTACAGCGAATTGTGTTGTAGAATCTGGCAAGATTAAGGTTACAAATGCCTGAACTCACTCCCTAGATGGTGCTGGCACTATAGTGTAGTTTATAGTCAGGCAACAATTAATAAGGTGGTCCCCGGAATTAAGAACTTTAAACAACTTTTAGAAGAGTAAATCCGGGTAATCTTGGAGCTTTTAGTCGAAACTCACTTATTGGTATGCTTTGAGAATTGGATGAGATCAACAATACATACAGATGGGGTTGTTAATGAAAAACCGATCATCTTTGCGCTAAACGGCTCCAAGCGTTATAAATCAGCCGGGCTTAGGCTTTCAATGAATTTAATACAAATATTCTGCGCGAGTTTCATTAAAGGTGACTTCAGTTTCATTAAAGTCAATTTTCAGAACCATTTCGTCGTTTCTGTAGTTTTGTTCTAAATTCATATATAAATTTCGATCAAATCATACAGTCCCAATCAGACCAAAATTGGCTAAAAAAGAATAAACTCTTTCCAGAATAGTTAAATCCCACAACTAAATCATATAAATGAAAAAGAAGAAATTGCAAATTTTCAGTCACCATGCTGAAATATCTGAACTACATTCAAAATTCATGTAATAATCTTAATGCTGCCGCACACAGAATCTGTTCAAAGTCGGTTGAGAAATAATCGAGTTCTGCTAATCTGTTCTGAATTATACGTTGTTTTCAAAATTTTGACATTCGATTAAAAAATAGCTCTGTGTCACTCTAAAAAAACCTTGTTTAAGTTAGCCGAAAGTTGCCAGCCGAAAATAAAAAAAATGATAATGCAGATTGTGTCTTTGGTTTCATAAACAATGTTGATCAATATATTTCAGCCGAAAGTTACGATACCAGCAGATATTAAAGAAAAACTATTTTTCTTTCATTTTATTTAGGTTTTTAAATTGATTTTAAAATAAAAGTTTTAGTTTATGAAATGTTACGTCTACATTTTGTCTGGAAATTGTAAAGAAATTTTGATGGGGATCAATTTGTGAATAAATTCATTGAATGGCCTGGCGCTCTTGTTTAACCTTAATTCGCATTGATGCCACTATAGCCAGTTGATAGGCCCTAGTGCCTATTAACAAGATTCTAATTTTAAAGAAATTCTGATGAGGACACAGGGGTGTAATTTGAAAAAAAATTCCATAGTTCAATTTATAAAAAATTCATTGAATGGCCTGGCGCTCTTTTTTAACCTAAATTCGCATTGATGCTACTATGGCCATTTGATAGGCTCTAATGCCTGTTAACAACAGTCCAATTTTGAAGAAAGTCTGATGGGGATACGAGGGTGCAATTTGATAAAATGTCCATAGTTCAATTTCTGAAAAAATCATTGAATGGCCTGGCGCTCTTGTTTAACCTAAATTCGCATTGATGCTACTATGGCCATTTGATAGGCTCTAATGCCTGTTAACAACAGTCCAATTTTGAAAAAATTCTGATGGGGATACGAGGGTGAAATTTAATAAAATGTTCATAGTTCAATTTCTGAAAAATTCATTGAATGGCCCGGCGCCGTTTTATAGGCCCTAATGCCTGTTAACAACAGTCCAATTTTGAAGAAAGTCTGATGGGGATACAGGGGTGTAATTTGATAAGATTTCCATAGTTCAATTTCTCAAAAATTCATTGAATGGCCCGGCGCTCTTTTTTAACCGAAATTCGCATTGATGTCACTGTGACCATTTGATAGGCTCTAATGCCTGTTAACAACAGTCCAATTTTGAAGATAGTCTGATGGGGATACGAGGGTGAAATTTAATAAAATGTCCATAGTTCAATTTCTGAAAAATTCATTGAATGGCCCGGCGCTCTTGTTTAACCTAAATTCGCATTGATGCTACTAGAGCCATTTGATAGGCCCTAATGCCTGTTAACAACAGTCCAATTTTGAAGATAGTCTGATAGGGATACAGGGGTTGTAATTTGATAAGATTTCCATAGTTCAATTTCTCAAAAATTCATTGAATGGCCCGACGCTCTTTTTTAACCTTAATTCGCATTGATGTCACTATGACCATTTGATAGGCTCTAATGCCTGTTAACAACAGTCCAATTTTGAAAAAATTCTGATGGGGATACGAGGGTGAAATTTAATAAAATGTCCATAGTTCAATTTCTGAAAAATTCATTGAATGATCTGGCGCTCTTTTTGAACCTAAATTCGCATTGATGCTACTAGGGCCATTTGATAGGCCCTAATGCCTGTTAACAACAGTCCAATTTTGAAGAAAGTCTGATGGGGATACAGGGGTTGCAATTTGATAAAATGTACATAGTTCAATTTCTGAAAAATTCATTGAATAGCCTGGCGCTCTTGTTTAAATACTGTTAAAGTTAGCCGAAAGTTTCCAGCCGAAAGATAATGCAGATAGTGTCTTGAATACAGCAAGAATCAGTCATAAACTCGAATTTAGGATGAATTTAGGATCGGGTTATATCCTTCGGGTGAAGGGGAAATTATTTCAGTTTATAGGAATTTAAAAATCGATAGGAGCGGGAGTATAAAGAGAGTTTAACTTTCTGTTGAAATAGTCAAGACACTATCTGCATTATCTTTCGGCTGGCATCTTTCGGCTAACTTTAACAAGGTCTTGTTTAACCTAAATTCGCATTGATGTCACTATGACCATTTGATAGGCTCTAATGCCTGTTAACAACAGTCCAATTTTGAAAAAATTCTGATGGGGATACGAGGGTGAAATTTAATAAAATGTTCATAGTTCAATTTCTGAAAAATTCATTGAATGGCCCGGCGCCGTTTGATAGGCCCTAATGCCTGTTAACAACAGTCCAATTTTGAAGAAAGTCTGATGGGGATACAGGGGTGTAATTTGATAAGATTTCCATAGTTCAATTTCTCAAAAATTCATTGAATGGCCCGGCGCTCTTGTTTAACCTAAATTCGCATTGATGCTACTAGGGCCATTTGATAGGCCTTAATGCCTGTTAACAACAGTCCAATTTTGAAGAAATTCTGATGGGGATACAGGGGTGTTATTTGATAAGATTTCCATAGTTCAATTTCTGAAAAATTCATTGAATGGCCTGGCGCTCTTTTTTAACCTAAACTTGCATTGATGCTACTATGGTCATTTGATAGGCTCTAATGCCTGTTAACAACAGTCCAATTTTGAAAAAATTCTGATGGGGATACGAGGGTGAAATTTAATAAAATGTCCATAGTTCAATTTCTGAAAAATTCATTGAATGGCCTGGCGCTCTTGTTTAACCTTAATTCGCATTGATGCTACTAGGGCCATTTGATAGGCCCTAATGCCTGTTAACAACAGTCCAATTTTGAAGAAAGTCTGATGGGGATACGAGGGTGAAATTTAATAAAATGTTCATAGTTCAAATTCTGAAAAATTCATTGAATGGCCCGGCGCTCTTGTTTAACCTAATTTCGCATTGATGCTACTAGGGCCATTTGATAGGCCCTAATGCCT
Source organism: Nephrotoma appendiculata (assembly GCA_947310385.1). Lineage (NCBI taxonomy): Eukaryota > Metazoa > Arthropoda > Insecta > Diptera > Tipulidae > Nephrotoma > Nephrotoma appendiculata. The sequence goes on along the minus strand of OX371225.1, from coordinate 2,906,313 downwards.
GTTAACAACAGTCCAATTTTGAAGAAAGTCTGATGGGGATACGAGGGTGAAATTTAATAAAATGTTCATAGTTCAATTTCTGAAAAATTCATTGAATGGCCCGGCGCCGTTTGATAGGCCCTAATGCCTGTTAACAACAGTCCAATTTTGAAGAAATTCTGATGGGGATACGAGGGTGAAATTTAATAAAATGTCCATAGTTCAATTTCTGAAAAATTCATTGAATGGCCTGGCGCTCTTGTTTAACCTTAATTCGCATTGATGCTACTATGGTCATTTGATAGGCTCTAATGCCTGTTAACAACAGTCCAATTTTGAAAAAATTCTGATGGGGATACGAGGGTGAAATTTAATAAAATGTCCATAGTTCAATTTCTGAAAAATTCATTGAATGGCCTGGCGCTCTTGTTTAACCTTAATTCGCATTGATGCTACTAGGGCCATTTCATAGGCCCTAATGCCTGTTAACAACAGTCCAATTTTGAAGAAAGTCTGATATGGATACGGGGGTGCAATTTGATAAAATGTTCATAGTTCAATTTCTGAAAAATTCATTGAATGGCCCGGCGCTCTTGTTTAACCTAAATTCGCATTGATGCTACTAGGGCCATTTGATAGGCCCTAATGCCTGTTAACAACAGTCCAATTTTGAAAAAAGTCTGATATGGATACGGGGGTGCAATTTGACAAAATGTTCATAGTTCAATTTCTGAAAAATTCATTGAATGGCCCGGCGCTCTTGTTTAACCTAAATTCGCATTGATGCTACTAGGGCCATTTGATAGGCCCTAATGCCTGTTAACAACAGTCCAATTTTGAAGAAAGTCTGATGGGGATACAGGGGTGTAATTTGATAAGATTTCCACAGTTCAATTTCTCAAAAATTCATTGAATGGCCCGACGCTCTTTTTTAACCTTAATTCGCATTGATGTCACTATGACCATTTGATAGGCTCTAATGCCTGTTAACAACTGTCCAATTTTGAAAAAATTCTGATGGGGATACGAGGGTGAAATTTAATAAAATGTCCATAGTTCAATTTCTAAAAAATTCATTGAATGGCCTGGCGCTCTTGTTAAAACTAAATTCGCATTGATGCAACTAGGGCCATTTGATAGGCCCTAATGCCTGTTAACAACAGTCCAATTTTGAAGAAATTCTGATGGGGATACGGGGGTGCAATATGACAAAATTTCCATAGAACAATTTCTGAAAAATTCATTGAATGGCCTGGCGCTCTTATTTAAATTAATTCGCATTGATGCCACTATGACCATTTGATAGGCCCTAATGCCTATTAACAACAGTCCAATTTTGAAGATAGTCTGATGGGGATACAGGGGTTGTAATTTGATAAGATTTCCATAGTTCAATTTCTCAAAAATTCATTGAATGGCCCGACGCTCTTTTTTAACCTAAATTCGCATTGTTGTCACTATGACCATTTGATAGGCTGTAATGCCTGTTAACAACAGTCTAATTTTGAAAAAATTCTGATGGGGATACGAGGGTGAAATTTAATAAAATGTCCATAGTTCAATTTCTGAAAAATTCAGAATTTCTTCAAAATTAGAATCTTGCTAACAGGCTTTAGGGCCTATCAAATGGCCATAGTGGCATCAATGCGAATTTAGATTCAATAAGAGCACCAGGCCATTCAATAAATTTTTGGGAAATTGAACAATGAAAATCTTGTCAAATTACACCCCTGTATCCCCATCAGAATTTCTTCAAAATTAGAATCTTGCTAACAGGCATTAGGGCCTATCAAATGGCCCTAGTAGCATCAATGCGAATTTAGGTTAAACAAGAGCGCCAGGCCATTCAATGAATTTTTCAGAAATTGAACTATGAACATTTTATTAAATTTCACCCTCGTATCCCCATCAGAATTTTTTCAAAATTGGACTGTTGTTAACAGGCATTAGAGCCTATCAAATGGTCATAGTGGCATCAATGCGAATTTAGGTTAAATAAGAGCACCAGGCCATTCAATTAATTTTGCAGAAATTGAACTATGAACATTTTTTTAAATTTCACCCTCGTATCCCCATCAGAATTTTTTCAAAATTGGACTGTTGTTAACAGGCATTAGAGCCTATCAAATGGTCATAGTGACATCAATGCGAATTTAGGTTAAATAAGAGCACCAGGCCATTCAATTAATTTTGCAGAAATTGAACTATGAACATTTTTTTAAATTTCACCCTCGTATCCCCATCAGAATTTTTTCAAAATTGGACTGTTGTTAACAGGCATTAGAGCCTATCAAATGGTCATAGTGACATCAATGCGAATTTAGGTTAAACAAGAGCGTTGGTCCATTCAATGAGTTTTTGAGAAATTGAACTATGGAAATCTTATCAAATTGCACCCCCGTATCCCCATCAGACTTTCTTCAAAATTGGACTGTTGTTAACAGGCATTAGGGCCTATCAAATGGCCCTAGTAGCATCAATGCGAATTTAGGTTAAACAAGAGCGCCAGGCCATTCAATGAATTTTTCAGAAATTGAACTATGAAAATTTTGTCAAATTACACTCCTGTATCCCCACCAGAATTTCTTCAAAATTAGACTCTTGCTAACAGGCATTAGGTTCTATCAAATGGCTATAGTGGCATCAATGCGAATTTAGGCTAAACAAGAGCGCCAGGCCATTCAATGAATTTGTGAGAAATTGAACTATGGACTTTTTTTCAAATTACACCCCTGCATCCCCATCAGAATTTCTTCAAAATTAGAGTCTTGCTAACAGGCATTAGGTTCTATCAAATGGCCATAGTGGCATCAATGCGAATTTAGGTTAAATAAGAGCACCAGGCCATTCAATAAATTTTGCAAAAATTGAACTATGAAAATCTTGTCAAATTACACCCCTGTATCCCCATCAGAATTTTTTCAAAATTAGAATCTTGCTAACAGGCATTAGGGCCTATCAAATGGCCATAGTGGCATCAATGCGAATTTAGATTAAATAAGAGCACCAGGCCATTCAATGAATTTTGCAGAAATTGAAGTATGAAAATTTTGTCAAATTACACCCCTGTATCCCCATCAGAATTTCTTCAAAATTAAACTCTTGCTAACAGGCAATAGGTTCTATCAAATGGCCATAGTGGCATCAATGCGAATTTAGGATAAACAAGAGCGTCGGGCCATTCAATGAATTTTTGAGAAATTGAATAATGGAATTTTTTTTTAAATTACACCCCTGTATCCCCATCAGCAATTCTTTAAAATTGGACTGTTGCTAACAGGTATTAGGGCCTATCAAATGGCCATAGTGGCATCAATGCGAATTAAGATTAAACAAGAGCGCCGGGCCATTCAATGAATTTTTGAGAAATTGAACTATGGAAATCTTGTCAAAGTACACCCCTGTATCCCCATTAGAATTTCGTTAATCGGTTTCATTAACCAGTTAATTTCGTTCCGCAAACGGGAGTTTAATTTCACTAATTCAATATGTCTCTACAGTTAGGCCGAAGTTGACCAACATGATGGCCTATCTAGTGACCATAGTGACATTAATGGCAAGGCATGCTAATCTAGAACGACAGGTTATTCATTGTATTTTCGATACATTGAATTAGCGAAATTTTGATAAATTACACCCCTGTATCCTTTATAATTTCTTCATAATTAGGCCAAAGTTGACCAACATTATGACATGTCAAATGGCCATAATGGCATCCCCACCATACTTTATGTTCATTTGAAGCAACGTAAACAATATTGCATTTCAATTTATGATTGATTGATTTAACATTTGTATTTCTGAAGTTTAAATAGAATTAGGTTTTGCAACAATCTTCGCATACTAAAAAATTAAAATTGGTTTCTTTTGATGTGTTGATAAAATAATTTTTCGGCTGATAACTTTCGGCTGAAGAAAGTTGATCAACGGTGACGTAATTATCAACTTTCGGCTGAGTAAGCGAAGACACTATCTGCATTATCGATTTTTTTGATTTTTCGGCTGGAAACTTTCGGCTAACTTTAATAGTATTCTAAAAAACTAATTCCTGAAAATGATTCATATTTAAGTTTTGATAGAATCAATCATGAATATAGGTAATTTATTGATGCGGTTGTGCGATTTACTAACCACTTTTTGATGTAACTATTGTACATTAGGTTTGGTTATCTGGATATCCTCAAGCAAAATATGAAGGAAAACGCTGAGAAATTGAGATTAGAAATGATTTTGTCTTCCAACACGATAATGATTCTAAACATTTTTCAATTATAGTGAGGGAATACTTATTATATATAGTGTCAAGGCAGTGTTGCCACATTCACCTCAGTCGCCAGACCACAATCCCATTGAGCACATATGAGATGTAATTGAGCGGCGTAGCAGAATGCACAAAATTGAATCGAAGGACCAGTTAAAGAACGTAATTAGGATGGAATGAAACAATATTATACGGGTGTTACTATCACTAAGCTCGTAAAACCGATAAAAAGGCGTCTGCAGGAAGTAATTAATGCTAAGGGAAGGAATACTCAGTACTAAAAGATATTTCTGTCAAACACAAATTTGTATCCTAAAGTAATGATTACCGACCAAATGGCGCAGTGGTTAAAGCTTTGGCGTTTGGATCGGGAGTATAGGCTAGCATTGAACTATGCAATTTGCAGATGGTGATAAAAATCGGACCTAGAGCCGTATTTGGCAGAAAGCGAAAGAGCAGGAAGTGCTTCGGCCCCAAAATAGATCAGATGGCATGGACTGAAAGAAAAAAAGCAAAAAGTGTAATGATATGAATTGAAACAAAGTACATTTGAATAACATTTTCCATTGGTTTGAATTAAGCAAGATTTATTTAACTTTTTAAAATACATCAAAACTCTCTATATATAAAAGTGATCAACAACTTTTTGACTAAGTGTACATTTTAAATTTAAAATTATTATTATTAAAATTTTTGAACATTGCACAATTTTATGTAAGACTTGACGGCAGTGAGAACAAAAGAATACAAATTCTAAAATATAATAAAAAAATGAATCTTCGCCTTAACCTCATGCCCATGGCCTGTCCGTATCCTTTTGATATTCGATATAATTTGAAGGCCAGTAAAATTACTTTTGAAGTTCGGAGTAGGCTCAACAAAATAAAATTTCAGTAATTTTTTTTAAGATGGACAAGAGTAATTGAAATTAATTCGTTTTGGTCTAAATAATTTTGAGAAAAATTTGATTTAGTTACTCATTACATATTAAGTAGCCACTTGTTTGATCATTGAATTGTATACAATGATTCTCGAAATATGTTTGTACCTTTAAACCCTAATGAGTTTTGAGTATTTTCAAAAAATCTAAGAAAACCTTAATAGATTTTACTATACTATTTTTGAAGAAATGCCTAAATAAATAAATAAAAGCCTCTTCATAAAAAAGTATTATGTCCTTCTTATAAATGAATTTACTATTAGATTATTTATTTCATAAGCAATTCACCTTTAATAAATGGTACTGGAAATTGATGATGATAATATAATAATTTTTAATTCTGTTCAGAGTAATCTAACCGCCCACAAAAAACATTTCAAACCACCACATGGCGCGTGTAAAAGTGAAATTTTTATTGATGGTATATAAAGTATACTGACAGTTAGTTCAAATATATCACGTAATTTTTCGCCACCCCATATGCGAGATGCGAATCGAATTATAAATAGACAAAACGGAAAAATAAAACAATTTATTTCCAACATATTGAGATAAACTCTATAGGAGTTGTAAAAATATAATTTTAGTGTCAGATGTACATGTTCTCATGTTATTTTTTCTTATTTTAGTTTTGGTATAAACTATACCTTACGCTCCAGATTATTAAGTATGTTTATATAAAGAACAAAATAAAACCGATAAAACTATTAAATAAGGATTTGGTTTCTTTCGAGAAATAAATTCTCCATTTTTAATATAACCGACCCACAGTATTGAGACGTATAACATAATCATATCTTTTGTGTAATATTAAATCCGTTATTCTTAAAACGAGCTTAAGTTGGCAACACAACTGAAAACTATACGCAAACATTGGAAAAATACTTATAAATATTTAACTCGAGAGATAAAAATCAAATTAGAAAGGACATTACTTTGATTTTATTGCAAGAGTAAACATATTTGATGGCACAAAAAATTATAAAAAAAATTTTATTGCTCCGTCCTTAATTTATTTCGCGTTCCCTGTTTGACTCGTGTACGCCTCATTACGTAATTGAAAACAATAAACAAGTTTTTTTCCAAGATCTACACGAATCAATTTTATTTTATTAGATTTTATTTAATTGGTTGGGTTAAAACATTTTGGTAATTATGAAATTTAATTGTTTACCTATATACAGGAGACACCACTTCGAATCAGTTTCACTTTCAGAATGAATATCTATTTATATGTAATAAAGTTTTTACATGGCACCTGTCGTTCTGCTTCAACCATCATCAATCTACCGTTTAATAGAAAATATAAAATATATTTTAGGGTGGCATTTTCTTTTATTTATTTTTATTTTTTATATATGTTTTACCCCGCAAAACATTGTATCTGTATGTGTATTTTATGTATATTATATCTGATGGGTATTTATTTAGACCGTCAGTAAAATAAAATAAAAAGAAATTAATTCAAAAAAAAAATTAATAATAAAATGGATATCTAATATTCAAGTATGTATATGTATATAAAACACAAACATTTGTTTTAATGACATGGAAAATTATTCAACCCTGACAAGAGTCTATACATAATACAAAAACAGGTGTTAGTATTCAGAATTAGATATTTTATTAGAAGGAATATTTTTTCCCCAAAAATTAAGGGTATATTGATATGATATATTCAGACCTTCCTCCCCTTCCCAAAAAACAACATTACTAATATTCGATATGGGAGCAAAAAAAGTCGGTTTTTATTTGACAAATAAATAGAAAGTTGATTGACCAATAAAAAAGAAAATCTGTTGGTATACAGTAGCTTTTATATACACATTTTCCAATTCATTACGATATGAGGGTTTTTAAGACCAACTCACTCGGTTATTTATATTGTATGAATACCAACGGTGGTTTAGTTCAACAAAATGTTCAAATTCAGAATCTATAAAAAAATAAAAAATATTTTAATGAGGGATATTAAATGGATATTATCAGTAAGATAAAAATGGAAAGCTTTTTTTCTTTTTGATAACTAAACGAGGGTGAATAGATGAAATATATAAAGGTAAGCCAAAAAAAAAATTAAAGATTTGAGATTTAATAAAAAAAATTTTTTTTTCGTCTTTTTAATGTATTTTACCTTTCCCTTTTGTAAAGCTTCAAACCAACAACAACATGAAGAATAAAATGAAAAGTTATCAAATACATTTTCTTTTACAATTCCATTCACAAAGGTGACTTTTGGAGGACATACAAATGACATTTAATACTTTTTTGGTTTATGATATAATTGTTGCTGACATGCGGACTTGTAAAAATTTATAACATTTAGTTCAAAAGTTAATTATCTTTCGGGAATTTGACGTTCGATCTTTAACGGACTAAATTAGCGCTGTAAACATTACGAATCAACGAAAATATTTTAAAATACACGAAGCTTATAATTTTCTTTGAAATTTTCAAAGAATTTCCCAACAATAACAGCGCATGATTTATTTGAAATGAATAAATATTCAACAACATACAATAACAAAAATTAGTTGTGAATGTAATTTAAGGTGTACATATAAAAACCCCTTCTTCTTTTAATGTAAACTATTGTGAAATATTTCTTCGTAATTAACTCACCCCTAAACAATAAAAAAAACTACCGTACATACATAATTACGGTAGACTGAGCGAAGGGAGAACAATAAAAAATAAATGTATTCCACCTGTAATGTATTTTGATTGTTAGAAGTGGTGTGAGCGACTCTAGAAAATAGTTGTGAACTATTATGTGGTGGGAGTTATAAATACAGGGTATACTTGAAAAGGGTAATTCCAATGACGTCACAGCGTCCAATGTTGACGTGTTTTATATTTATTTATTTCGAAAATTACTTGTTATTATTATTTTTTTTATCGACCCGCGGTTGGTTTTTTCGTTTAAATTTTTTACATTACGGTCAGTTTTATTCAATTATTAGGAAATAAAAGTTCTTGGCTGGTTTTCAAGCGTTATTTATAAAATTTTTATTTAATTTTCTTTTTAATTTAATATTTTTAATTGCTCAACAAAATTAATAATAATACTGAAAGTATTTAATTAATATTAATTTTTATTTTTTTATACAAGTGCAATATTTATAATTATTTCTAGAAAAACCTAGAAAAATATTATTTTTCTAGAAAAATGAAAAAATGTGATCAGATCAAATGGATATTAATTTGGATTAAAAAGAAATTCTACAAGGAAATGTAAGTACCTATATTTAAAAATTTATTTTTGACTAGAAAATTCCTAAAATCATAAAGCTTCGAAATAATCCAATAAAGCTTTTTAGTACGCCATTTTGGAAAAAATTAAAAAAAAGGAAATAAAATTATTTTTATCGCTTTATGAATTCAAAAAAAAAAAAAAATAAGCGCATGACAATAATTCTGATGTCATGATTTTTTTTATATTTTTAAATTCCAGATTAAAAGTTAGCCGGAAAGCTCAAAACTAATAAAATATATAAAACGAACTACAAAATCTAGACAAATTTAATAGGATTTCGCAATTTTAAATTTATTATAAATAATGGAGCTTGATTATGTAAATATATTCCTAACATTACCAAATCCCTTAAATATTTATGAAACAACAACAACAACAACAACGGTAACGAGTCCCAATAGTCCAATAACGTCATCATCGGAGAGTATAAATTCTGATTCGAATTCAGTGGAAAATCGTAGCGCATCAACAATTGATTTTGATGATGGCAATAGTTCTGAGGCCGAATTAACGAATTTAGCATGGCTGACCGAAATAAAAAATATTGGTAATTTACCATTGGAGGAGACAACGACGAATAATAATCCAACGATACGTTTTAATAAATTTATGACCGAAATAAAACGTAGCAAAGACGCGTTCGAAAAAAAGAGTCACGCGTACCGTACAAATCCGCACGAAAAGCCGCCATTTAATTACGCACATATAATCGGTATGGCGATGCTGGATAAAGAAATGATGACGCTAAAGGATATTTGTAATTGGATTAAAGATAATTTTGCGTATTACAAATATGTCGGGAATTGGAACGTAAGTTATATAATAATATTCAAACTGTTCGATCGGATCCATTCTTATTTATTTACAGAACTCGATTCGTCATAATTTATCGTTAAGCGTATTTTTCACAAAAGTAGCACGTGAAAAAAATGAAAAGGGTAAGGGTGGGTATTGGAAATTAGCGATGGACCATACAAAAACGGAAAAAAAGCGCGTCCGCCGCAATAAAAGTAATAGTAACAAAAGTAATAGTAGTAATAGCAATAATAGTAGTAATAAAATTAGTAAATTAAATAAAAGTGTTAAAATGCCAAAAAATGAATTAAAATGTGTCAATAATAATTTAAATGATAATGATACAGCAGCAACAACAATTTTACTATCATCAACTGCAACATCAAATATTGATAGCATAAATAATTCAAATATTTTAATCGATGATTGTACAAATGGTACGGTAACATTACAACATCAGCAGGGGGATACAGATAGTGGTGGCGATAATACAGATTGCATAAATTTAAATGAAATTGAAATAATTCAAAGTTGTAATCAAATCGGTGTCGATATAAATGGTGATGGGAATTATGTATTCAATATGGATGTCTGCCTAAATGATGGCACACACGAAACATATTATGATAGCGTTGTAACAACAACAACATCGACATCGTCAAATGATTTAGACAGCCTCAATCACGAAGTAAATATTTTACATAATATTCAAATTAAAATTATTAACATTAATGTTTTAATTTTTATTCGCAGATTTATTTGGAATCGGATATACCACAACCAATCGATGAAATTGCATTACCATTTGTATTTAATTTACCGCAAACTGGACCAAACGTCATTACCGAATCAATACCGCAATATACAAATTTACCTGGTTTAGATGCAATCGATAATTCTGATTTTAGTTCAATTAAATTTAGTGAATACGACGAATTGGATACATTTCTAAATTCTAATCAAGATTTTATATAAAATTAAAATCTTACATTTTGCTCAAAGTGGTTCAACAATCAACACTACATGTAACACAAAATGCTCAATCAAAAATATATAAGGGATTATACCAAATCCGTCCAGTTTAGTGGCTTTAATATAATATTACGAAAGCTCAATTTTGTAGAAAATATTATATAATATAATTATTTATTTTAATCATGTAAATTGCACAATTTTAACAAAAGTATTTATTATAATTTCGGATTTTTCGTAGACGTGTCAATTGTGAATAAATAAATGAAACTAAAATATAATTTTATAACAAACTATAGGGCAACAACAGCAAACAAATATTTTTTAATAATAATACTTATTATTTTTTATAAAAAGAAAACAAAAATTATTGAGTGAATTTTTAATGTGATTTTTTAAGCTAAAACGAAATAAAATTTTAATTAAAATTATATTAAAAAAAAAAATAATAATTAAAAATTAATCTTCCATCCAATTAAAAAATATATATGTTTAAAATTATAAAATAATATAATACTGTCATAAAAATAATATGTTTTTATTTCTAGTAAATACATAAAAATTATTCTAGTCTTTAAAATACAATTTTTTGTGAAAATTAAATTAATTAATTTTATTTAATTTGTAGAAATTATATAAATAAAATAAATAACTATGTAATAAATAATTAATCATGACTTTGTGTAATAGTCGTCTATACATGAGAATATATTTTAAAATTCAGTGTTATACGGTTACGGTTTCGTAATTTTAATGTTAAATTAAAATTACTGGTGACAGTACAAAATATATTTCACTTTTATTTTAAACATCTGGGTTTTTTGATTGGTTTAACAACAAACCATCTGTAGAGTTAAAAATATCATAAAATATTGTAATATGGAAATTTTGGTGACGCTATTAAATTTCATAATTATATATTGAACATTAAATGTTAATTAGGATAGTAGAGGAATAATTTTAAATGAGGTTTATACTATTGTGCGATGTCGTGGGAATATTGAGGTTGTTGAACTATATATAAATTTGGTTATATTGCACATAGAATTAATCATTAGTCGCGTACATTAACGTACATATATTAAATTTGCGGACCTAATGCAGCATTCGGTTTCGGGATCTCTCAAAAAATTTCAAAAACAAAAACAAACAAAAACAAAACGAATTCGGGCCAAAATCGAAAATATTTTTTGACTAAAAAAATTATAAAATGTTTTTAAAGGTTGATTTATATATGCGACGTGCGACGTATGACGGGAGCCAGCCATATATTAACATTCGCCACACGACACACACCACATGTCCAGAGATGGTTTAATTTTATCTTTTCCGCCACGGTCGCTCAATTTTTCGTGATACGTTTATCGAAATTCAGAAACGAGAGAAAGCTCACAATTATATGAAGAGATTGAAATCGCGATATAAAACACTAAAAATTGAGAAATAAACTAAGTCGAAAATAGTGATGGTACAACATGCCGCCCCAGGTCTTTGTTTTTATTGGATTATTGAATAAGACATTATTCATCAAATTTCTTTGTTTATTTATTATTTTCTTTGACTAACAAATTCATCTAGCAACCCAATATACGCAAAAAATTATACACATTTTATCGATAAAAAATTCAATTGTTCTACAAAAAATTTAATAAAGCAAAGATAGCTAGATTTTTTTTTGGTTTTAAAGTGAAAAATAACTATTGAGAAAAAATACTTGTTTTGTTTGTATTTTTTCCTAGCAATATTTAAAATTAGGCAACGTTATTAGCAGTATATTTCGCACTCTTTAACAGAGGGATTTATTTCAGAGGCTCCCATATGCCTACCATATGCTAGTAAATAATACACACCTCGATTGCAAAATATTAGTTCCATTTCCAAATAAGATCATTTCAGGATTGGATCTATACTCCTCTCATAAATATGTCGTAATGATTTCAATACTCAACCCCGAAATTAAAATAAGTTGATGACGAGATAACTTATTTTCTGTAACGTTCTTACAGAAAAATCTAAAATGCTTGTCAAACTTTTGTTATTATTTATTTATCAATTTGTTTCTCTTTTAATTTTTTGAGGGGTTAATGGACCTCTACGGGTTAAGCCGCATTTAAGATTCACAAAACATGATGTAGCACCGATTTGTGTATACCGTTCAAATATTTTTACACCATTCATGCGCGTCACAACAGAAAATGCATATATACTATACGAGAGGGCGTTATACATTCAGTAATTTAATTTTAAACAGCAACAAATATCAAAAATTGTACCTTCTGATTTTTGATTTTATTTATAATTGGTGTATGTACTCGTATATGGGAAATGGAAAATGACAAAAAAAATGATTCAAATTTTCGATACAGGAGGGTATACTTTGCTTGAAGGGTAATTTCAGAGATTTGAAAATGTTCTAAAAAACGTAAAAGGTTCGATGGCAGATTTATATATTAAAGGGTAATCCGATTTTAAAATAGTTTTCTGGATTTAATAAGGTACAGATTGTATTTAAATCATTTATCTCTTCTATGTTCTTCTTCATCTTAACGAAAGATTTTCGTAATCAATCGTAAAATCTTAAATGCATCTGCAAGCTCTCACGGCCTAACGAAAATTTTGTTTAATTTATAATTTAGAATAAAGCCTAATTAATCAAGTTTTTGTTTTTGAAATATTTTCAAAATTTGTATATTTTATTTAACAAAAATATACCTTTTGTGAAGTAAAGGTTACAAAATTTTGTTTTACATTTACATCAGTGACTTAAAGATATCTATTAATTAGTAGATACATGGATATTTGGAATTACGAAGTGTGAAACCATTTTTAGTGGCCTTTTAATATAATTCGCTAAATAAATTGGTGCTTACTTCGTATAGATGCATGAAAAATTTAAGTACATTTTTTATTTTGGGTTTAGTTTAATTCGCACTTATAAGCCAATGCAGTAGTAAATAACCTAAATAGCTTCCTGTCAGGTCCTGTCTACCTGCTTGACCGGCACATTGGTTAACTGATGCTTTTAATATTGGGCCTCAATTGAAAAATGTTTGATTTACAAAATCGATCGAACATTTTACGTGAATTATATATTAAGCGAATTATTAAATGTTTTGATTGTTTGAAGTATTTGTTGAGTTGGTTCAAAAACTATTTCTCGTATAACAATCGGTTAATTAGCACAAACCGTAGAATCGGAAGAATGAGAATAATGCCAAAAAAAGGTGATGTCGACGCATCCACGATCCCCTGATTTGACCCCTCCCTATTTCTTCCAAAGGAAGTACTTGAAGGGAAAAGGTTTACATCAATTAACCAAACACCACCTCGATGCTTAAGGACAACATTTGCCGTAATAACACCAGAAATCTGAGAAAATGTTATGAAAACATCGATGCCTACCACTTGGATGGATTTTTTAACCGCGCTATAGCTCATAAAATCGAGCGTACTGAGCATGCTGTGCAAAATTATTTAAAAGACGGTGCATCGTATTGGAGCAACTACAAATGAAGGTGGGCGACCGTTCTGGTATAAAACCAGCAAAAAACCAACAAAATCAGAACAGCAGGTGAGCTTAACGCCAGAAAACCAACAGCTCGTAGAGCAATTTTCAGTGCTTAATTTTTAAAATTTAAAAAAAGACACCACTAACTATATACGCAAGCAACAAAGAGTAAATTCACCAAGCAGCACATGGCTTGGGATGGGCATCCACAAACAATGAATAATAATTGGAAAAAGTTATTTTTTCGGATAAAATTTTTTTTACTTAGATGGACCAGATCGCCGATAATTATTATTTTCATGACATTCGCAAAAAACAATATTTGACTCGCCATCATGCCAGAAAATCTAAAACAACTAACATAATCCGTGGGGAATTTTTTGCGATAAACCCTTAGTTATATTTTGAGAAATGACATACTTCACTAATGGATTCAATAAGTAATCATTTAAATCCTTTATTTAAATTAATGGCCCATTAATATGAATTAATACAGAAGAAAATATTATAATCTATATTCTATGTCCCAATTCAGTCGTAACAAATGCTTTACCAACAATTTTAGAGATGTTTCCGGACTGGAATATTTATGGTTAACAATAGGTGTCAAATTTATATGAATCCATAAACTTCCAATATATTTTAGATATTCCTTGGAAATAAGATATATTTACCCTTGAACATAAGAGTCTTCCATGCTAAGTGTTTCTATATTATGATAACATAAAAGGTAACAAAGCTATCTTCAGCAGTTTTATTTTTATAATATCATCAAAATCAAATTTATTTATTTTTGCCTTATATACATATAAACCACATTAAAATATTGAAGCAAAAAAAAAACAGAATAGCAGAAACACGAAATGTCTATCACAGACTTTTGAGAAAACCAACCCAACAAATGATTATTCTCTTAAAAAATCATTAACCAAGGAAAAAAATTATAATATATTTCAACCAAAAACCGAGAAGAGAAAAAACTACTTATGGGACACTTTGAAAGGGAAACAAGATATCCTAAAAAGCACATTTGAGCCAAAAACAAAATAAAGGATCAGGGCTATTATATTTTATTGTAATAATAGTGTACAGCAGAAATCAGGACAACACAAAAACATAAGGGATATTTTCAATTTATTTTATAATGGCAATATTAATATTATCTAGATATATGCTTTTATGGGGGGTGCATAAATATGGGCCGCTTTGGGGCTAAAATATTTCACTTCACTAGAAACTGTTCATTGTCAAAGCAAAATTTTGCAATTAAATTGCACCAGCAAGTAAATTGATTTAGGCCGTATAGCTATGTACTTATCATATATTATAATTTTAAAATGAGCTCATTAGAATTTAACAAAAAAAAAAAAAAAATTATAATTTTCTCTTGAATACATGATTTATTAAAAGCTTTTCGGGTTCCATATTTCTCGAATATAATCATTAATGGAATTCCCATGAAATCTTAATTTATATAATATATTATAATATACAGATGAATTGTTTGAGCTTTTTAAAAGCTTTTAACACAAACGAAACGAGAATGTATACCATGTTCGATAAATTTTGTTTTCTATCACCCTATCATCATATATTTGTATGTATGTAACTTTTATAAATAATGTGACAATTTTCTTAAATTGGCTAGATTTAGATTATTATTATTATTATATTTACAACAACAATGATAGTAAAAATGATGATGATGATGATGATGATGATAAAATGATTATAGCCTTTGTTTCTAATACATAATAGTTTATCTTTATTTCTACCAATCAAAACTGTTTTCGAAAATTATAACAATTTGTTACCATAAATTTTATTTTGTATATATATTTAGAAATGAGTATGAGTGACCTGGTGGTATTCGTATGTGTACGTAGCATAATATACACCAGTGAAGCCTAATAAATTTTTAGAAGATATCACAACAAATGTTCAAAATTTCATCCAGGGGCCTACAATTAGTAGTCGCATTCGAAAATATTGATGATAGTCGCACACCCTTCGGCTGTAATATCGTCCTAGGCATGGATCACTACTGCTATTGGTGCATTTACGGAATAGTAGTGCTTATCTGGAGCAGAATTCCAAGAATGATTACATCGAATAATCCATTGGGAGATCAAGCGCTTTTAGTGGCCAAAGATCGACGAGAAAGTGGCAGCGATGAAGTTTGTAACTGCTAGGTCTAAGCTATGCTGTATAAGATAGCGGAAATTTGACAATGGAAAATAAGAGATTACGCTACTCGTCGCATGTGGCAGCGCTATCACTAATGAGAATTTTTTTTGTTATGTAATTACCAGCGGAAATTTTTTAATCATTTTGTATCTCTTTTTTCACTAATGTTTTACGTCAGCAGAATACAATATTAAAAGTGATCCTCAAAATGACAAATTGATTGTTCTCCGGGTTAAAGGAACTCGGCAAATGAAATCTTGAAATTTAACAATATACCATCTTTCCGCCATTTCTTAACGAATTGCGGTAAAATTTGGATAGAAGTGTTGATCGGGGATTTTAAAGTAAGTTTTAGACAAAATTCTAGTATCTCTTCTTGCTAGAATAAACTTGGCCATATGGTTTCTATATTGATTTTTGATTGAAATATAAATTTCGGATGAAAAACTGGTATCTCTACATTCTACACGATTTAAATAGCTTTTAAACTGGAGAGAACCCGGCTATCTCTTAATTAGTAATTGTAAAATTGAATCGATTACTGGGATAACTCGGGAAAAATTTATTTATTAAAATTTACAATGTCATTTTATGATTTACTGTGGCCGAAATACGTTATTTTCAGTTTTTGGCCAATATCTCAAAAACTTCCACCACTAACCAATACTTTCGGATGATGTTTTTCTAATAGAAAATTCTAATCAATAAATTTTCCCCAAATTTTCTATGTAGTCTCAGTATGACCTAAGGTAGTAGTAAAACAACCAAAAGTATTGGTTACTAGCGAAAGTTTTTGGGATTTTGCGAAACAAACTGAAAAAAACGTTATTCGGCCGCTGTAAATCATAAAATGACATTGACAATTTTATTCAATAAATTTTGCCCAAGTTATCCCAGTAATCGATTCAAATTTTACAATTACTAATTAAGAGATAGCCAAGTTCTCTCCATTTTAAAAGCTATTTAAATCATGTAGAATGTACAGATACCATTTTTTCATCTAAAATTTATACATATTTCAATCAAAAATCAATCTAGAAACCAATTTTCATAAGGGTTGGTTATGAAATGGCCAAGTTTAGTTCAGCATAAAGAAATCCTAGAATTTTGTCTAAAACTTACTTTAAAATCCCTCATCAATATTACTATCCCAATTTCAACGTAATTCTTTAAGAAATGTTTGTAAAATGGAATGTTAAATTTCAAGATTTTATTTACCGAGTTCCTTTACATCGGAGAACAATCAATTTATCATTTTAAAGATCAGTTTTAATATTTTATTCCATTGGGATGTTTTATTTAGTGAAAAAAGAGATACAAAATGAATAAAAAATTCCCGCTGGTTACCTAATGGTTTTGGTTTTTTCATGTTTCTCTTTTGTTGTGTTTTAATATTGGAGCACTATCCGGAGCCAAACGGAAATTTTCTATTGAAACTGCAGCTATTATTCACTGGTGTCGCTGTACTATAAAAATTAAAACTAAATTCATCAATAAAACAAATATTTATCACCTGAAATATATTAATTGACATTTATTTTGACATGACGTTATAAACAAGAATTCAATTTGCTGCGTTTTAAATTTATATTTTAAATTTATTTTAGTTTCTAATGGTTTCAGGGGTTTACAAAATAAAAGCCTTTTCAAATTTCCCATTGAAATGGATAGCGCTCCCGATAGCGGCTCCCGATAAATAGGTAGACAAAATATTTGTATATCGATTTTTAACTAAAAAGTTGAATGAAAAATCTTAGTTTAGAGTTAAATATATTAATTATATGCAATAATAGCGCGCTAAATATAAGTTTTGACATAGAAAATTGGCTGCTCCGGATACAGCTATCGGGCGCTAATAAAAAAACACGGCGTTTGATAACGTACACAATTGCGATCGCAGGCCAGAAAAGGGATATAACAAGAACTTTTTTTTGTGATAATGCTGCCACTTGCGGCCAGTAGCGTAATCTCTAGTATGCTATACCAAATAAAAATATTAGTATACATACTTATAAATATTTCCTTGCGACTGCTGTCACTTCAAACGACAATTTCTATCACTTGAAATGTTGATGCAACAAATAAATATATATTTTTTTTAAACTAATGCAGCCAACTAAGATGTAAAAAATGTTCATAACGAGTTTTTTTGATAATGCAAATTCTTGTGTGCCTTCATAATACTTCGCCGGCCCTGAAACGTCAGGTTAACGAAGAAGTACTAGGTTTTTGGTTTTAGCCACTTTTTAATTTTACTTTTTGTTGTTATACTGTCACTCCACAGAGAATTAACTGCTGTATTTGATGAATGCTGAATGATGTCCAAATTAGGCGTTTCAATTGAAATTTTCTAAAAAGTCACCTCTCAGAATTATCCAAATTGAGGTGTTTTTGATGGAATAGAGTGCCCTGTTACGGCATTTATATAGATAAGAATGAACAACTGAAACAACATTTTTTATAATTTTATTGATTTTGCAGCCATTTGCTAATTTGCTCGAACAAATGTGACGTGGTTGTCGCTGTGTATTTCCAGGCATATTCCACAACGGCTATAAATCTAAAAGGGTTCTAAATGCGCTGCCTTCATACGTAGACAGGTATCGGGTAAACTCTAAAATCAATGCAACCTTCAAGTTGCCCATCAACCGACCTAAATAAGTTTTAAGACGAGAAGAATCTCGCTATTTTGTGCTTTTGCAGCAATATGGTAGGATGCTTACTTTTCGTCTAATGTGTCATCTACACGCAGAACTCCAATTTATCAATATATCTGGTTGAGATATCTTAAACTGATTGATCGTGGTATGCCTTCGTTTTAACGTGTATCTTCAACACTTGGGAGAAAAGCATTTCTTCTTCATGCTGAAAGGTTCGATATAGTTTTTCAAACCTTCTAGATCACTTCTATTATTATATCTAGTCAGACCATATAGGCTAATATTTAAAATAAATAATAAAATTTCCAATGACTGTTAATATTTTTGCGACTGGTTCCTCCACTTGATCCGAATTCTGCTTTTGACTCGGCCAAAACTCTTGCGTTTTCGCCAACTAATATTTTCGCAATACATCACCGTTTACACAACTTTCTTGGGATAGGACGCAGATGTACTGGAACTGTCAATGCAATTTCTTTGAGCACGGTATAAGGGCAATAACTTTCGTTCCTCATGAGAACTACCGAAATCATTAGTCACAAAAAATTCAATTTTTTCTATAAATATCCGCAAATGTGACTTACCATATAAAATTAAATTGAATAGGCGATGTTTTTGTTCATAAAATGACATATTTGAGCAACGTTCCCCATAATTGGAATTAGAAAATAGCTTTTTCGTTGCAAATGTTCTGGATCTATGAGCAGGAGCCGTATAAACAAAAATTTTACCGGTACTTGTCTTATAATTTTACCGGTTTCGGTAATATATACGAAATGCAATTTATCAATTAAAATCGCCACTGCAGTTTCCTCGCCCCAGCAATCTTTTAGGGTGCGATTTCTATGAGATTTTTGGTATTGCATCGACCGTCATTGCGGAATAAGCCTTTTATTTTAAAGGTAACGACTTAAAAAATGGGACTAATCCAAACTCATATGCTTAGTCATAACATTGACGATGGGGATGCTCCTTTAGTCATGCAATCTTTTTAAGCTGCGCCGTCCTTGGTGCAAAAGTTATTTTATGGAGAGTTTGATCAGATGCTAAAATTGTATTTAATTGAATAAAGTGAGCGCTTAGAGCTCCTCAATAAACATCATGTAAAAGGTAAACAAGTAAAGATCTCAAGAAAGCCTTCTGGTTGATTCTCTTGGATACAACATGTTGAGATAAAACGGCATTTACAATCCTTTTACTAAGAAAAATCGAATATCTCGAATGTGGGTGGTGAGGAAGGCGTCCCCACCTAGATAAAGAGAAGGCCAAAGTTACCAACACTGAAAACTTTTCGCCAGGTTAAAAAATTGTTGCGATGGCGGAGTGGTTCGCAATTATTCTGAGTTATTGGCTTGATTGACCCTCAGAAAGAGGGTAGAAATCTAAATTGGAATGAGGAGTCTGAATTATCGTCCGTAAAATTGAAATTAGCTTTAGTCGCCGTCCATGTTTAAGCGAGACCTATAGAAGAATCTTCATCAAGTGTGATGTTAGATCGACTGGCCAGTTGAGGCTGCCATTTTACAAAACAAAGAAAAATGGGAAGACACACTTACAAATCACATAAGAGTATCATGAGTGTTCACAAAACTGTCCTACAATCGAAAAAAGCTAAATCAACTAAGTTTTACCTTGGAAAATAATGGAAGCAAAAATAATGGTAGAGATCTAGTCAATCAAATAACCTCGACTTCTCAGGATTTCATCGATACTTGGGCGATAGCCCACTAATTAAAATTTGTTTTTATATAGGCCGTACGTCAAGCTGCGGCCTTTTAGGTATAAAGATTCAAGTATTTGTAATGTTTTGAGATGCTGAGGTGAGGGCAATGGCGTAGTGATTGGCAATTGGACTACACTCTTATAAAGTCAGCCAAAAACTTATAGTACTTGTTAAGTGCAATTTTTAATCAACACACCTTACTTTGAATACCCCGATGCGTGTTATCGTTTTAAAATATGCAGATGATAAAAGTGTTATTGATAAATAAAGATAAACAAAGAACTCTTGGTTTATTAACTTTTAAACCATCAGCCACTCAATAAAACTTTTTTTTGATACTCTGGTTGAAATGACCTCCCCTGTCACCCTATTTAACTGATCCTATACTTATGGGAGACTGCAACGCTGTTCGTAGATCAGGTACCTTATTGATTTATAAAATATTCCCCTTCAGCAAAGTGTTTGATTTCATTAAATATTATTGGGGGCACCCCTTAGTGATGTACAAAAATATAAACCACATTTTAAAATCATTATATCATTTTATTTTTAACTTTAGAGATATGGTTTTATGTGTATAACCCAATTAAACCAATATCTGCATTTTTTATATCACAGAGCAGATAACATAACATACATGCATTATTATTCCATCCCAGAGCCACAAAAATAGAGAAACGAGAAAAAAACGCATACAAGTATAATCCAAATCTATATATAAACACAATGTACATAATAAACCCGCACTAATAGAAAATTACATAATACATATTGGTTTATTTGTTTTGCTATTTTGTTTAAATTTTTTAATTATTTCTGAATTAAGCCCTTGAGGATTTTCGAACACAAGATGATAAAATAAAATTGAAAATTAAAAAAATTGTAAAATACAAAAAAAAATAAAAAATAACAAACAAAAAAGGATTAAAGCTTAGTTGAAAGGAAAAATTGATTTTAAACAGAAAATAAAAATTAAATTAAATAGAAAAAAATAAGAATCGTTTTTAATTAATAAGCTTGTACTAAAAAATAAAAAACATGAACTTAGTCAACAAGAGAATATATACAAAAGCTCTGAGGATCTAGAACCGGCCAAATCGTTAAATTATAAAATTTCACAGTCGATCATGCAATATATTTAGAATATTGGACATGTCTTCGAGGCCACAAAACAAAAAATAAAAAATAAATAGAATAGTTTTTATAACGCAAAAAAAAGTTCGCGTGCCTCGACTTGCTAGTGTCAAACTTTATAATTTTTGAAGTTATATAAGAAATTTTTACTACAATAGGAAGTAGAAATGTCTATTTATTATGTTATATATTATTATTTCATTATAAATGTTTGTTTATATTATCTAGGGTACTACACTGGTGGCACAGCATTCATATATACATAAAACATATAATAGAGCGGTGGTATATATAACTAACTGATTTTGACACATGACATATTTTTTGCTGTACACAAAAAATAAATAAATAAATAAATAAAATCTTAAAAAACTTTTATTTATTTTTGTTGTATTTTACTTTAAAATGTATATAATAATAACACAGCTTGAGGGATCATTATTATTATATAGATTTTTTGTTGTTGTTGTTGTTCCGTCTTCTATATAGGGATGAAAACTTTTAATTCTATATTTTTTTATTCTAAAAACAAAACTTTTTATTTTGAAATAAAAACAACAAAAAACTTTTTGTTTATAAAATCGTTAAAAATTACGCATATTTGAATACAAAATGAAACAGATTTTAATGTTTTTTATAATTTTTACTTCGCTTGCAATATATACATATACTTAGCTACTCTATACCCTGTATATACATTCTAAAGCTCCTCATTCTGATCAATTACATAAAAAAAATAAGAAATAAAATTTTAAAAGTTTTTTTTCAATCGATTTAAATAAATACATATATTTTTCGTTTTTTGATTTTTAATGAGAGAATTTAGGATTTTCTGGTTTTTGTTAAAATGTAAGACTACATTTTTCATGAATTACAAGAGTTTTGCTAAATTGGGAATGAATTATTTATATTTAGCTTGTATGTATATAAAAATAAAAAAAATTAATACTTAAAAATGTTTGGATGGTGGTTTAAGGTTTTCCTTTTCATTGGCTTGGTTTGATTAAGTTGGGGTAGTTTGGAATTAAACATCATATGAAGCATAATTTAATTATGGAAAAAATATTTATGTGGTTTAGGTTTTTCTTTTCCACATAACTTACAAACAAGTGGCATTTACCATGTGGTAATCAGGTTGAACATCATTAGGAGAATTGTTTTTAATGCACATGATGAATCAAATACGAATCAAATTAGAAATTTTCTACTTTTACATGAAAATCAAAGTAACATCAGAAAATCTTGCAGATATAAATTCCTAATTATGGTGGTTTTCAATCATACTTCACATATTAGCTAGATTGAATCACAATCTCGAAGAATGATCATTTTTGATTTAGTATAAATGACCATAAAAGCATAAAGGTGATACAAATTCGAAACCAAAATCCAGCAATCGGGCATTGTTCGTTTTAGCTAGGTAACTCAATGAGCATCCAGATTTGAGTTAAAATAACATCAGTACATCATGATCAAAATTCTATCAAAAATCTTGAAGTCGTGTATTGTTAGCACTCGATGGTTTTAGTTAGGTGACTTTGCGATGAACTTCATAAACTATTTAGACATGAACCACGAGCCGAAATTAAGTTTTCTGGCCTACTGATGGAACCAGTTTGGTGTAAATATTTTCGAAACAAAGTTGATTGGAAAACTTTTGTTCCCAAAAACTTTTATAGGGAAATATGATTCCCAATATATCTTTCGTTCAAAAACATTTACAACCAGCTAATTCTAATAGTAGACCAGAAAAATATAATTTAAACAAAAAAGTTACACAAATATTTTTCCTAATTCCTAGGGAAAGCCAGAATAGTGCCACTGGAATGGCCATCTAAAATTAAGTTAAAATCAGTACACATGAAACATCAACTAGATTAGAAAATGCCTTATTGGATTTAATAGTATTATATTAAATTTCGGATAGTCTGCAGTTTCTATCATATCTGTATATGAATTTTGCTTAAAAACCGCGACTAGAGAGAGGGTCTAAATCCAACTAAAACCCGTGTTTTCTAGTTGGATTGGGTCTAGTTCAATATGAAAATACCTACTCTCAAAGTTGTAAGCTCTTAGAAGTATCTTAGGACAAAGGGTTTTTATTATTCCCGAAATAATATATTTTACACTGTTAAAATTTATTATTAATTGGAAACGTTGTTGCTGAGTTTAGGATAAGTTAGGACAAACTTCAAGTATGGAACAAACAAAGCTATTAGGAATTTATTATGGAACAAATTAAAAACACTGGGCATTTCATGTAAATTAAGTGAAATACCTATCGTGTTTTCTTTCTGCTGAAGAAGTTTTGATTGGGATCCCTAAATTAACTGAATGTAGAGATTCTGCCATTACCTCATTCTGAACTTATTTGTATTAGGAACTATTCTTTGGTATCTGATTGTGTAGAGGAATCTATGGTGCTGAACGAGGTTCAGTTAATTTCAAATTATTAAAATTATTATTGATTTGTTCCTGTTATCTTCTTTTTGACTTTGTGTATAAACATAGACCGGTTGAATTATTTTTGATTTATGACTTGACCCTTTTTATGCTATTTTAGGATGTCACCATTACTGTTAATAATTGCCTGGCACAATTTGTCCATACTATCAACCAAATTTTCTGCATACTGTGGTTATACATTTTTCCATATCTTCCGAACGACTTGCTCTAGATGGCTCAATTTTTTTTGTGGTACATTTTCATCTTAATCTTCATAAACGCCCATACTTATTCGATCGGATTGGCATCAGGTGACTGAGATGACCAATCCAAGATTATGATGCCCTTAATAATTGTATCTCGTATGTTTTTTTTTTAATATAATAATATTCTTTTTCGCCAATTTTTCCACAGCTGCATCCATCGTAAGCGAAACATTTTCATCAAATAACTGTGAGATGACGTCATCCTCCTTTTTTGTAGTGGTTCGGATTTTGGCTCTATCCCGCAAATCAGCAACATTTCTATACATTGAATAATGTATAAAAATGTTGCCGATTTGCTTCTGCACAAATGTTTTTGACTTGGTTAGGGGAAAAAGTTCGTGGACTTTTTTGGGTGACATTGAAACAAAGAATTTTGTTATTTCGAATTAACTTTATTAAAACAAATATGTGCCATTTTGATCGATGATATATTGCCATTTTTCTGGTAAAGCCATGATCGCATCACTGTAGTACTTCTGTGGTTTAGAGACGACAAATCGAGACAACTTATTTTCGCAGCCCTCTTTTGAATTTAATGTAAAACCATTAAGATGGTTCTACATGGATCGGAACAAATGGTAATCCGATGGTGCAAGGTCAGAACTATTTGGTGGGTGCATCAAAACTTCCCAGCCAAGCTCTCTCAGTTTCTGCTGGGTCATTAACGATGTGTGTGGTCTAGCGTTATCATGATGGAACACAACGCCCTTTCTGCTTATCAATTCTGGACGTTTAAACTGAACTGCTTGTCTTAAACGCGTTAGTTGCTGACAGTAAGGATTAGAATCAATCGTTTGGCTCAGTGGCAGCACCTCATAATGCACGATTCCTTTCCAATCCCACCAAACACATAGCATTACCTTTCTTGGCGTAAATTGCAAGTTCTTACGCCATCTACGTGGGGCACAAGGATTTTTTGAAAATGACCAATTTTCTTCATTATCGATTACACCAAGGGCATGAGCCAAAATGCAAAAATCTTAACGACCATAAGTCCGCTCAAAGTCGTACCCGACAAAAACCAATCACACCGTTGTAAAGATGAGATTTCAATCTATGTCTCATGCAAATTACAAGTTCTTACTTTTTAAGATGACCAATTTTCCTCATTATCAATTTTGCTCATTAACCTTTTGAGCAGCTTCTGCTTCAACAACCCATAAGTCCGTTTAAGGTCGTACCCGACAAAAATCAATCACACCGTTGTAAAGATGAGATTTCAATCTATGTCAAAAATTTCTCATTTTTGATTGTGATCGTGGCCTGTCAATTGAATGGGGGTTCTCGTAAGGTTTGGAGTTTCTATTGTGATTGTGACATATAAAAATAGACGTGAGGGAGTGCAAAGGGTATACTTGGGTGACGCATTACTCACATTAGGGTTACAAATACAACGATGGTTTAGGAATTCTGTTGTATTTTATCGATTTACACGGTTTTTCTTATAAGAGTCCCGCTTACCATTTGCCCGCCATCACAGTTGTGTGGGTGAGAGTGAACCATGTCGGATGTTTGTTTTTGTAGGTGTTTTGGTCCGGCCTACACATTTGTGCATACCTCTTGGATTATTTTCGTCCGAAAAGTAGCACTTCTGTGATAATGGTAAGGTTATTGATACGTTGTCGGAAGCAAGTAGTTAATATGTTGTGTAATTTGTGTGTTGTCGAATGGTGATGCTTCTTTCAAAAGGAATTCCGATTTGATTGGGTTCCGTTGGGGTACGGAAGACGTTATAGCCTGTCATTTTTTGCATACGCACTTGAGTGTGGTGAACTTGTATTGAGGAAGGAAAAAAAATATGTTTCTGGCCGGTAAAAGGGATATAATGGGCTGCCCAATAAGTAAAATCATTTTCAAAAATGATTTTCCCTAATAATTTCGTAACCTTGTAAAATAATCAAATTAATTCCGTTTTTTATCAATAATGAGATCAGGAATAATTTTCAGAGTGGCATTCTTGTTATTCTTATTTTGAGCGTAATGATAATAATTTAACGTGCTGGTTCGAACCTCGCATTGGTGCTAAAATTTATTCGAAAAATAAAGTAAATTCAATATTCCAGGCGAGAGAGACCATATACAGATGAACCTGCACATTTTTGGTTAGGTTTCTGTTTTCAGACAAAATACCCTCCTCATCTTCTTGGTGAGTCGAAGGAAGATACTCAACGGAATCCAACTAACCTTCTAACTTTACATAATATAATAGTTATTTACTAACACGGGAATTTTGAAATGGTGATAGTGCACTTGTGAGGAGAAACACCGATTTGTATTGTAGATAAACGACAATTCGCTTAAGTAAATTTTCTCATAAGTTAGAACATTTAACACATCCTTATCCTGTAGTACTAGAGACCCTCGCAGGTTCAGGATTTCTAGTCAGTTCGGACACCGAATCGTGTCTTATGTCGCAGATTTCCTCGAATATATAGGTGATACTCGAATGCAGTAGTAGTAGTATGCATGTGCTCAAGAAATTCAGTTACTGCGTTATTCCGGAAAATTTGTGATCATCTAGACATGGGCATACGTAGCATGAAGTATGTTATAGGTCACCAGCCTAACAGCTGCCTTGCGTTGTAAACATCTTATCTTATAAGCTTTAAATTATTAGCTGACCATTTTCGGCTTTTCAAAACCATTTTCGTTATTTTTATTTTTTTTTTATTTTGTTATCTATATGCATTCTGTCCGGGAGGCCGAAGCACTCCCAACTTTTTCGCAGTTCGCTTTTCCCATCTGCACAGTGCATAGCTCCAGATCGTAATCTGATGATGAAAATCTTTTTGCATTCTGAATCTATCGGGATTCGAACCGGATACCTCTTAATCACAACGCCATAGCTTTAACCACTGTACAGTTTGGTTAGGTTAAAGATGAAAACTTAATTAAATTTGAAATAAAATTCATCAACGAAATTTATAATGTTATTATTTTTTTAATTTAAATTTCTGAATTTGAAAGTATTATTGGTATATCTGATCCAGATCCAGATCAAGGAGCAAGGTAACTTGGTTTTGTAAGGTATAAATTTCAGGCTAGACTTTTGTATAAAATATATTGGCATATTTACAGTTTAAAATCATTAACAGTCAAATTTATGTTTTCGTTTATCAATGCAAAAATTTTGTCATAATTTTCCAATTGAACGGTTGACGTCCTATGAATGCACAACAGTTTAATAAAATTGTAATTTGCTTTCTCTTAATTGGATATTCTGAGAAATTATTAGCATTTAGTTAGATTATCATAAATAATTTAATTATTTCCCAATTAATTAATTCAAAATATGTGGAAGGCTTAGCTTTCCACATAATTTTTTTCTCGGTAATTTCAGCTCACAACTATAAAAATCAAAAAAAAGGAAAGCATCACTATCTGCTGATCGATTTCCACAGAAGAACCCTGGTACCACAGTGTGAAGTTTTTCCTAAAAAAATCATTTTCATTTGAAAACCGTTACTTACGGTTGACGAAATTCATATCAACTAGGGTCAAAGACGC
This sequence comes from Nephrotoma appendiculata, assembly GCA_947310385.1. Taxonomy (NCBI): domain Eukaryota; kingdom Metazoa; phylum Arthropoda; class Insecta; order Diptera; family Tipulidae; genus Nephrotoma; species Nephrotoma appendiculata. Next base: position 2,878,680 of record OX371225.1, on the reverse strand, counting down.
TCATATTTCCTGAATTATTTAGGGCTAGTTGGTGTTTTGTAGAAAGAAGGAATAATTTTCTATCAATTTCTAATTTTCTACAAAAACCGATATGGACAAAACCGTGGTCAAATTCATAAATCCGATTATTCACAATAATTTATCTCAATCATTCACACAACTATACAGTAAAGGCTCCGTACAATCCAAGGGTAAATCGTTTACTATGGTAAAAATCGATTTTAGCACAGATTTTTCGATCAGTTTACCATAGAGTTTTTCAAAAATAATTGAGTTTACCGAAAAATTTACTTAAAATTGACTTTTACCCTTGGACTGGTACGCAGCCAAAATATAAAAATACAAAATAAAATTTATTCGATTGGCAATTTTATCAATACTCTGACTTAACCTAAAAAGGCATCGAAAATTTAACTTGAAAACTGTTAAAGAATTCAGAGTGATTAATATAAAAAATTTCTGATAAAATAAAACACTTTATGCAACAGTCAAAACATTTTATTTTGGCAGTCTGAATCTTTATTTAAAATGTTCAGTAAGGGGGTTAAAATAATAGACAACTCCTTTATTTAAGTTCGTTATACTGATTAGGATGTCGAATATTAAAGTGTTGATGATGAGAATGATAAACTGGTGCAACCCTATTAGCGTGAAACTGTGAGAATAAAACTGGTGGTGCGGACTTTCTGCAAATAATTTTAAAATTAAGTGAAAGTTCAATATATTAAAATTAAAGTATACTACACCCCAGCTATTGCTAGAAGTTAACTAGGAAGTTGACAAATGCTACAATCTTGTTAGAATGCTTCTATGGGAAAAGCAGTCGTCGAATTGGAAAATTATAATAAAAATATTTAGGGCTAGACACATCCTTGGAATTTTAATTAAACAATCACTAAAATGGCTGCGGGCCAATAGTCGGGTAAAAGCCAATTTTAAGTAAATTTTTCGGTAAATTCATTTATTTTTCAAAAACTCTATGGCAAAGTGATCGAAAAATCTGTTCTAAATCCGATTTTTACCATAGTAAACGATTTACCCGACTATTGGCTCGCAGCCAATGAAATGAAATTATAAATAAATTTTCCAAACCTTTTCTAAATTTATATTTAAGTCATAATTAATTTTCAATATCTATATAATGTCCATATGTATATCAAAATTTATATATTTTCGAAAGGAAACAAATTAATCATTTGCTCAATTTGTACTAAAATGAAAGTTAAACCAAATAACTAATCCGAACTATATAAAACGTAAAATAAAAACGAAACAGATTGTCAAGTATGACGTACGGATAAAATTGATAAATTAATGTTGAAGGCTGTGCAGCCTAAAAGCACTAATATTATATCGGTAACATCGATAAGAATTTCTAATTTATATTTGCTACACGAAGAACGAAAACTTGTTTGTAAGTTCAAGTTATCTTGAAATGTTCTAAATGGTTGTTTTTCAACAGAATGAACATAACAGCAAAAACGTATACATATACAAATTTATCTAAAAATATAAATTTTCTAATGATTGTCATTTTTTGCTTGTGCTGCTGCTCCTGCTTCTTCAGCTACACGCAAAGACAAAGAAAAATTGAAAATATTTTGTTTTTGTTATTTTGGGTGTTGTTATTATAGTTTTTCACGAAGATAAAAATGTCGAAAAGCTGAGAAAAATGAAAGGATTTACTTTTTTATTATAACGTTTTTGTATAACACATTTTGATTGAATGAAAGTATTCAGGTGATTTTCCGAACATTATGTAAGATAAAATTGGATTTATATTCGATGTTTTATTGCTTTAGCATTAAACGTTTTTTTCCTTTTATCGATTACTCACCTTAAAACATACTCACACTACTTTATATATATATAATTTAATTGAAATAAATTACTTTACATTAATTTTAATCACTATTTTCATTAACACATATTTTTATCCTTTTTTGAAGTTCCCCTTTTTATATCCTTTATATAAACGTGGTGTGTTGATGAATTATTTTGTTTTGTTTCAGAATCCAAACGCTTTGCCGATTTTAATAATTATTTTAAAAACTTTATATACATTTCATCATTTTCCTTTTATATTTAATAATAAAATTTTCCCGTTTCCATTTTCAATCACTTACGCTTATTGCTATACACTAGGTATGGGGGTAAGGCAGGTGTTGTATATGTGGAAATTTGTGTCGAGAGAAAATTTCAAAAATTATTTACTTGCTGTATTCGATTTTCATTTTTGACAAATACAGTAAGAAAACATATTTTCATAACAGTTTTTCATCAAATAAAAAGTAAAATGGAAATTTTATTGTTTTTATTTTTGTATGCATAAATGCGGGTGTGCGACGATACGGTAAAGCGTAGGAATTCTAAAATAAACCAAAATTGTTGAACGGTTTCATATTTCTCCTTTCACACAACTATAAATTCACTTTTTATTATTCTCACTTTTATGCTGAAATAAGTTAATAATTAAAATAATTAATGTGTTTGTGCTTTCGAGCAATAAATTTTAATGCTAAAACAATATTTTTGTTACGCGTGGGAAATGTATGTTTATACAAATACAATATTCTGGATATATACATGTACGGATTATGGAATACGTTATAATACTAAATTGTTGCTTCTGCTCCAAAATATTAAAACAAAATGTAATCAATAATCCCAATGCTGCATATAGCATATATTTGTTTGGTATATAAAGCAGGGCAGAAGGGCGAAAATAAAGCAATAAAAATACCAATTATTTAATTGACCAGAAAATGTTCATTTTTTTATAACTTTAAGCTTATGCTTTATTTTTATTCTACATTATCAGCAAAATGAAATAAAATAAAGGAAATCGATCAACAAACAATATTCTCAACTAAAAATAACATAACCAAAAACCGGCACAAAATTATATGCTTTTTTGTCAATTTTATGTTGAAAAAGCACAAAATAAGAGAGAAAATATTTAAGAATTTCATTTTCATCTTAAAAACATAATTTTATTACAATCCATAATATTATACCTAACTACACATAATATGATTTATGGCATTCATAAAAAATGAGCTTATAAGTGATAAGCTTCGAAATAAATTAGTTTTATAATTTTTGGAAAAATTAGCAAAATTAGCTTTAACCGCACTTTCTCTTTTTATGGTATGTATATATGTACCGGGTGCCACCCCTAATAAATTATGCTGTAAATATGTTCGTTAAACCTATGAACATTTCCATTTTTTCTTTCATCAATTAATCAAATTAGCAAATCACAAAAAAATAAAATTGATTCCCTCATACCTAAATTATAGCTCAAGTTTTAAATTCAATTAATGTTTTATTAGCATAAAGAATTAAACTATGAACAAATTATAATTTTTATTAATCATGATTAATGACAAACATTTTTCAAAATATTATATCCGTTTGATCGGGAAACACGTTGGAAATATTAAAGAAATTCTCCAATCAATTTGATAAAAATTAACAGTAGACGTACATATTTAATGCTACGTTCCTATGAACATATGAAATATTCAGTCGATACTTAAATATTAATGCCTTGAACAAGCTTGTATTTGCTTGAAGGCACACAACACACACTAAACAAAACGTGCTATGTTAGGTGGGAAAATTTGGTGTTACATAAATAATAAATCATAAATTGTTGTTTTGATTTTTTTTTTTTTTTTGTAACATTAGTTTATTTTTATTTTGTATACGAGTGTATATACCACATTCAATCCATTGAGACATCATATCAATCTTACTCCATTTTAAATGGTATATAATTACTTATGAAAAATCATTACTTGATGTAGAACGTAAAAAGTAAAAAGCTTTTGGATTTTTTTTTTATAATATACTCGTATATATATCGTACGTTAAAAATGAGAGATTCAGCTTACCTTTTTCATTAATTTTTATTTCTAATTCTTTGTAATTTTCACAAAGTAGAAATAAATGGTAAAATTGAAAAAAAAATCTCGAAAACCGAGCAAAAAATGCTAGAGCAAAATTTCTAACAAATCAAAAAAATCAGTGACCGAATTAATTTGTTCTTCTTCTTCAACGTTTATATCCATGTAGTAAGGAACTTTGGTATACTCTCATACGTACGATAGTCCTTTGAATGTGGAAAAAATATAATATTTCGTAGAGATGAAATTAGTATTTGTTTAGCTGTACGGTATAATGATGAATATATGACTTGAAATAAATTTAAGAAGAATTTATTTTTCTTTATTTAAACTATAGAATCCATCTCGGTATGTTGGTAAGGACATTCTCGACTACTAAACTACTTAATGATATGTTAAGATATAGTGGAACACGAACGACGACTTATTTTAAAATTGGGTTATTCCCTTGTGTGTTTAAGAACAACCGTGGCTCTCTTCTAATTTAAGGGTAAAGTATAATAATATTCATATTTTAACTCTATATGGAGCACTAATTAAAATAAACTTATTGGTTAATTTTTAGCGAGGTAAATGATTCACCCGAAAAGTAGCAGACAGAAAATAATTAAATAATCAAATAAACATAACTCTAAATAAATAAATTTTCCTAACTAGAATGTAACTTGTGTTGACGTTTATTTTACTATTTAACCTTATAACTATTAAGAAGACAGATTTACAATGAAAAAAGTCGTTAGTCATTGTGTTTTAATAGCGACGAAAGAGAAAAGTACACAATTATATGTATGTGCAGTAGAAATTTATTTTTTTATCGCTTAAGCCTAAATCCTTCTGGTTCAATTTTTGCTAATACAGTATTGAGCCAATTCCATTGAACAACAATAACAATTGAATGAACCAAATTCTGACATGCAATGTTCAAGAAAAAAATTCACTTGGTAGTTGGCACCACTACTGGATTACACATTTTACAAATATCAGTACCGCAAATGCCGTTTGTATGTCTTAGCAAAAAGTCTCTTTCCGATTTAAAAAGTTAATAACTTTTTAGTTTTTTTATATTTCGGACCATAAACTTGGAAGATTTTAATGTGAAACATTACAACAAAAACTGTTAATGAAACAGTACACCATTGCAAACCGAACCAAAATGGTCTTATTATTTTTAGAAAGTCTTTTAATATACGATGTAGACTAACTAAACACTGGATATCGATTTCAGATCAAATTAGCGTACATGAGTTGAATACCTGCCAGAAAACATATTATACTCGTACTGAGCCTAGATGAAACTATATATCAATCTATCAGAGTAAATGTCCTCGTCGTATTGAATTTGGAAAACATCTGCAATCTTTAGTTATGAGTATTAATGAGCAAAATATGGTGGATGCTACAAATTCGACTAAGTTTGAACTCCGTCCAAATATTTCAACCAACCAACTCTATATTTCTGTTTTCCTTAATATAGATCGATATCTGAACAATTATCCTACTGAAAAATGCGGAGTTTTTTGTAAATAAAAAGTTTCGTGTACCAAACGACAGTTGCAATGTTTTAATTTGGACAAGTCATGATTAGTGGCATTTATTATTTTGGAGTCTGATTATCAAGAAAATCAAGTTATCCGGAATTAATTTATAATAGAAACTGAAATGATTAATGCTAAATTGATGCCAGTTTTTTGACGTCTTCGCAACTTTCAATGGGTCGTGCCGTAAAAACTCAAACATTTAAAATTCGGAAAAAATTGCTAAATTATTCGAGCTAGTAAAAAAATCCTGGATAACAAACATATTTCTATCGTGTATACTCATTACAAAATTTTAATAAAATTTAACTAACAAAATTTAGATCTTAGAAAAAATGTAGTACGATGGAGATCGTACATGTAGAAATAAATAAGTATCTGTTTTTCTGTCCAAATTTTATAGTCCTTTATTGTTAATTAAAGATTGGATCTCGGGCAAATTGTGAAAATTCTTACAAATATCTTCTTGGAATACAGAAGTGGAAAGTGGCTTCGACTTTTTAGCACCTCATCTAAAGGTTTTGACAAAAGTGATGATTGAATTCGTTTGGCCACTAGGATTGGTCACTACATTTTACCGTTTGGTCAATTACGATTAAAAAATGAAATTAAAAAAAATTCTCGGGTAAGCACCTCATTGTAAGAAAACCATACATACCGTTTTTATCAAATTTCGTTAGGTGATCGTTAGGTCAGAATTGGTCACCATATTTTGACGTTTGGTCACCAATGGGTTTGTTTTTATTCCGAAAAAACAAAATCAAAATTGTATTAATTCAATAAAATCAGGTTCGTCGCTTATTTGGGAGTTTCATTTTACGAAATTAAAATAAAAAATCCAATTGTAATATACCATTTAGATGAGAATATTTCTTTTTTCAAAGAATAGTAGAAGACATAATTCATTGAGAATTCGTTCAGAACTACTCATGTTAATTTCGTTTGGTCATCTTATAACAGCCGACATAATAATTTATGCGAAAATACGTTAAAAATTCATAATTTCCACAAGATTCGAAGTGTACGGGGCTGGAAACTTGACCAATACTAATGATTTTATAAATCCAATGATCTGTAGTGGTTCGTCGACTGTTATTGAAGATTGGTCACTAGATGATTTCGTTTGGTAAAAAATCATTAAGTAGGGATGCCCAAACGAAATCAACTAGTCGCCAATCCTCAACGAGTTATGAAGAACCAAAAAATTGAATTGATTTTATCGTATATCTTCCATTTTAGATACAATTCTTTTAAAAAAGAAATATTTTTATCTAAATGGTATATTCGAATTGGATTTTTTATTTTAATTTCGTAAAATGAAATTCCCAAATAAGCGACGAACCTCATTTTATTGAATTAATACAATTTTGATTTTGTTTTTTCGGAATAAAAACTGACCCGTTAGTGACCAAACGCCAAAATGTGGTGACCAATCCTGACCTAATGATTACCTAACGAAATTTGATAAAAACTTAATTGTATAATTGTTTAATTGTAAGTGACAAAACAATAAAAAGCATAGTGACCAATCCTAATCAAACGATGACCAAACGAATTCAATCATCACTTTTGTCGAAACCTTTAGATGGGGTGCTAAAAAGTTGGGGCCGTCGAAAGTTGCCAGTTTACTTTTACAGAGACAGCCTCATCAAACAGAACTTTAGAACAAAGTGGAAAACTATACTTAAAATAGAATTAAAATTATTTAAATCGTAGTACGCCAAAGAAATTTGATTTTCATTAAAATTAGAAATATGAATGTTTCCGTGTGTTCATTTCTCTACATGTATTTGCTATAAATTTCTATATGGAAAATTTTCAGAAAACAAAACATATTGGTGCGATTCTGGTGCGACTGGTGCGATTCATTATATTCAAACTCTTTCAAAACGAAATTTTATAAATTATATGTTAAAAAATAAAACATTTTGAATTGTCCACAAAAATTCATCACGTTACGAATTTATTACGGACGTTAACATTAAAGATGTCAAATAGGGGTATCGATTTTAAAACCACGGTCTTAGGTCTAACACAAACATGTTTCTAAATATTAGCTTTGATCAATTTAATGTTATCACTAATGTATACAATATATTTTTCATGTTTTAACTCAATTGACTGTCAACAGTAATATACCCCCAAAAAAAACGTAAAATTGATGGTACCCAGATATACAAAATATTTTTTTGTGTCTATATTGGTTGAGCAAAATTTTTTTTGATGAACGTGGAAATATTTTGTAAACTAAAATGGATTTTCGGCAGTAGCCCCATGCTAATACAATTTTTCATACGTATTATATAATATAAAACAAATATGAAAGGTATATAAAAAAAAAATTCGAAGCTTTTTTTTTGGAAATAAGCAATTTTTATTCATAATAAATTTTGTTTAAACAAATTACATGAATGTGCGTGTTAAAGTTTCTGGCTAAATTGTAATTTGGTTTGTTTAGATTTATGACATTATATACTACATAACAACAACAACAACAACAACAACAACAACAACATTATCAGGAAAAATTCCAAAAAAACTGATTTTTTTTTGTTTTGGTTTTAATCACTTGAGGATATATAGGATATATACATACAAAAAAGGGATAACAATTTTTGTTTTTGTAATCAAAATATATAAAGTAAATAACCATTTTTTCTATCTGCTGAAATTTATTATATACTGTGGTTATAGCATTTTCTTTTGGTATATAATGTTTTAGGTCAAACAAATATAGATAATGTATAAACATAAATTTAGGCTGAAAATGATGAATTGATCACATATATTTTATATTTTTCTAATTTTTCACAAATTTATTTTTTGTGGCACTAGAAATTTAGAGTACAAAGACGCATTGGATCAATATAACATAAAAAATCAGCATAATTTGTAGTAAACTAATTGTTGCTGTATATATGCAGAGCGTTGCATAACGAACTAAAAAAAGGTGAAAATTAGGTTGCAAAAACACTTTTACTTAAAAGCTTTGATCAATCAATTGTTTTGAAATATAATTTTGCATAAATTTACCCTTTCTTGTACGTAAAATATATAATTTAAATATCATTTTACCTAATCGATCAACCTCAATCTATCAAAACATTATTTTTAATAATATATATATATATATATATATATATATATATATATATATATATATATATATATATATATATATATATATATATATATATAAATATATACATATATATATATATATATATATATATATATATATATATATATATATATATACATTTTTTACATTATACAAAGAAAGCTAACCAAAGTTTTCAATTATTATTAAAATGGTTTCTGAAAATCAAGAAAGCATAACAGAAGCATAATTTATATCAAATTTCAAATTTGATCTACTATACTTGTACACAACAAAATAAACCCACACCCACCATTTACAGTGAGTTTTTTTTTAGCTTTTTTTTTGTCCTAATTACATAATAATTTGTCGCTGAATAAGAGCAAAACAAAAATTTAAATAATTTTTTAAGGGAATGTTATTGATTGGGAAGAAAAATTCTTAATTTCTGAAATAGCTCCAGGGGGTTGGCCAGTATACGCAATTAATTAAGTTTATTATGAAATAATATTTTCTGTTCTGTTTTTTCTCTGTATTTTATATAAAAAGGTTGGAATTCGAGAAGGTCAATAAATTTAATTTTCCAATTAGTTCGAAGAAGAGAAATATTCTGCAAATATATTTTTTATGGAGATATAATTATGGTAATTTAAAATTTGCTTGGGACGATTCTGTTACGTGAAATACATAAACAAACGTGAGTTTTGATAAGGAAAAAAAATATTATTTGAATGTAGGAGTTATCCAAAATTACAGGGTGCATAACCAAGGGTCATGGGAATGATCTTTAATATAATACTTAACAAATGAGAGGCTAAAAGTTTATTTACACAACCAAATTTAAGGCCGCCGTAGATACAAGTTTCGTCGTCTGCTCATCGTGTGTTTTGGGTGATATGGCTTTTATGTAGAGTTACAAATTATTGCGTAATTGGGTCAATGTTAAAAGCGAACGGGTTCACAGTATAAGGTTATGCAAAGCTATAGACCGCACCGCTAAGTTATTCTTCAGAACAAAACATGAATCCCTTCAACTTTTACAATGGGTAAGTGGTGCATTATTTAAAGCCTCAGCGCTTGACTCTGGAGATGCTGGTCTTGAAGCCCACCAGAGGCAGGATGTTAAAAAATGGTATTTTTTAAGGCATCAGCCCATCCAATCGAAAAAACATTTTAAATTTGATAACAAATAAAACAAAAAAGAAAATTTTATTTGCAAAAGGTATTTTGCTCGTGTAACTATTTCCCAGTTACCCGACGAATAAAAATCGAAACTAACATTCATTATTATAACATATAGAATAAACATACATAACTAATAATGCATTGTTCTTCCTAGAACTAAAGATGTATTATTCTTCCTAGAAGAACTAAAGTAAATGGGTTTATAGATATCTAATTATATCAATCGAGTAATTTCCATACAAAGTTGGTTTGTAAACAACGAATTTTCGTCGATTATTGCTCTTGTACAGGGCCAGGGTTGGTAATTTCTCCACTCGAGCGATAATTTCCTATTTTACTACGTTGATACATTAACTACTATCCTCTTGCTCTTACGAGCATATAAAAAAGCTAGAAATCTATAATGTAAGTACTCGGTTGTACTTCTAAAGGGCGGATATGCCTTAATTTATAAATTGATTAATGTCAATAGGTATCCACAGAATCTCTTAAATTACAAATTAAGCCTGTATGGTGCCGATATACTACTAATTAATTTTTAAAGTTTGTGTCATTAAGAAGTTTTAAATAACCATTACCCTATCTATACCCTCCTCCCTATACACCAATTTTTATTTAAAAATACATTTTATACAGCTGATGCAAAATAATAATGCTTATTGTACAAAAACGTTTTAAACCAAAATTTTCTTATTTCCTCTTTAAATTTTCTATATATTTTTAAAGTAAAATCAAAGAAAGTTTAAAATAAGAAAATTAATGGAAAAATGAGAAGCCATAATAAAATTGGTAATTAATGAATTGGGAATTAGTTGATGGAGCATGGAAAACATTTTGTGTATCAACAACCAATTTTGGAATGAGCTAAAATATATTTTTACTTCGAGATTACAATTTTGTAATTTTGTTGTTCGTCTGAAGTATTTTTATTCGTACAAAATAAATTCAGTAACACTTGAATGATTTTGTTACTTTATTTATTGGATTAAAATCGATTTGGTTCAATCAAAATTATTCTTTATCGGTATAGGAGTTTGGAAAAATTTCCCATATTAATACTTAAAAGATATGAGGACTAATGTAGAACTGAATAAAACTAAGATAAGCGCAGCTTTAGATGAAATTTAATAAATGCTAAAAATTGTTTTTATGTTGATTTTTTAAACTACTCAGAAATTTTGTTTTTTGGTTCAAAAATAAGTGAAAGCTTCACAAAAATGGAAAAAATATGTGTCAGGTCTAATATCATTTATTGTATTCCAGCTTACACATTATCTAAAAAAAAAAATCGAGGTAAAAAAATGAAAACCTTTTTCAAATCTCATGTGACAGGTTGGATATTATTACAATATATTTTTTTGGGTGTGTTACATTTTCCACATTTTTTCTTTTAAATATTACCAATATATATTCGTAGAACATCATACTACCCCATATGAATACTATTGTGTGTAATGTAAGATATATCCCTTTTCGATTTTATATTTTGGTACATAAAGATAAAAAATTCAACAATCAGAGATAAAATGTGAAACTATTTTTAAAATAGTAAAAGCATAAAAACAAGTTTTATGTTAATGTTATGTTATCACAACTAAAAAACTATTCCTTTTCGATAACAAAATAAAAATGCTATATCGATTTTTACGTATGGATGAATAATAATATTGTAAAGGTGAAACGGTCGAGTTTTATATTTGTATAAATGTCAATTTTATGCTTTATTAAAATTTTTAATTTTAAATATTTCAAATCAATAAATTTATTTATCGAACTTCCATTTTTTTTTTATTTATAAAATACTGTATACGACTTTATATTTTGAGTTCAAATTCTCATTATTACTGTATACACAATAAAAATAATACATATGGCTGGCTCACAGCAAAAATAGTTTTTGAAACTATAATACAAATAATAATAATAATAATATATACAAATATAAAAGAATAAATATAAAAGTGCATCCTGAAAAAAAAAACATTTTTTAAAATTAAACAATGAGAGCTTTTTGTATTGTGTGTAATGCTTTTGTGTATGTACACACAAAACCCAGTTGATTTAAAAAAATAACAAACGTATCGGAGCCGTTCTAGTAATTTCGAAGTTACGGGTATAATGTTAAAAGTCTGACAATTTTTTTATATATAATATTTAAAATACAATACCCAACAACAACAACAACAATAATGTTAAATTTCCTATCAAAAAAAGTAATTCAACTGAATTTTAAGAATCATAATTTCATTTTCTTTGGCAAGGCTGTTATTTTCCTTTTATAATTGAACAAAAATATCAAATAATTTTTATAAAAGCTTTTCTGCCTTTATTATTATATTTTGGTATAATTTTTTTTTTAATTCTAAATCTTTCCCGTTTAATTTTTTTTTATTCCCTACAACTGTTTTTACATTAAGCTTATATTTTTCGCTGTTTACTTAAACCGACAAGACAAAAAAAATGGGATAAATAAAAACAACAAAACTTTATCTTTTTATGATTTCTATAAAGTCAGCATTTCCTTTTAATTTTTTTTTTGGCGAATTAGAAACACAAAAATACCGGAAAGGAACGATAAAAGCAAACAAAAAGTTTTAATTTTCTGGTTTTATTTCCTGGTTTAATGTTATTAAAGCTTGTACTAACTGTACTGATTAATAGTTTTCTATAGTTTTGACAGCTCTGATGCCACACGTTCGTAAACTAGTTTGAATATTATACCGAATTTAAATTTTGCCAAACAGAGACAAAATTGACATTTTAAAATTATAAATTTGAGACCTTTACTGACCCTTTCGGCCAAAAACTACTTTATTTAGTCATGTATGTGGTATGAGGCCGAAGTTTACTCCCAAAATACGTACGATGTATTTTCTCCGACATCCAAACACATGTTTTTATTACAAAAATATACCCTCGAAAAATGTTTATGATGCAATCAAGTTTTCATTGAAAATTTGTTTTGACATAAAAGTAATTTTGTCTCAATAAATTGAATCAGTTTTTCATTTTGGTTTTAATAAATTTGAAAATTGGACATGTAAAGTGATAGTAACCTAAAATAAGATCTAGTAATCTAACTATAGTTTAGTCACTAGGTAGTAAAATACATCATTATTGCCTAACATAACTTTGCTATAATAAAATATTATATTTTAGATTTTTGTATAAATAAAGTAAGGTTTTTGTCGTTTTGTCGAAGGAGTGCAACAGACAAAAATGCGACGTCTAATATTGTAGTCATGTACATCTCCAGTGATAACGAACCATAATGAACAACATATATACCGGGTGATTTTTTTAAGCTAAAACTTTCAAATTTCTCGGAAAATAAACGAAAACATGTCCATTAACAAAATTTAATCATTTCGGGGGGTACATTCATTAGTGTTAAAGATAGTACCCCTCCTACCCTTCTTGTAGGAGGGGAGGGGGGTTGAGTTAACTGTGAAATTGTTTTCCAAAGATATCCTACGTACTAAGCCATATAATTCGAATGTGCAATCAAAAGCGGTTCCTATTTTAATTTCAAAGTTACCACCCGCACCACCTACAAGAAAGAGGCAAGGGATGATTAAATTTAAGATAAGATTAAGAGATATTTGAAAGTTTCAGCTTAAAAAATTCACCCGGTATATAATAATTCCAGTATAATTTATTGTCAATTAGCAGGCCTAAATATGTATAAGTTGGGGCTCGTTCTTACTCTTGTTGTTGCGAACTTGTAAAGATAGATACTATTTTTCTAAATGCACCGAACCTGAGAATTCTATTCTAGAAATAGGTGAACTGAAGCGTTCTCTATTAAAACATCAATAGTATAACGTAAATCTTCTAGGTGATAAGATGAACGGTTTTTACGACTTAGTAAAGTTTCATATAAGTAATTTTAAAACATTTTCGCTTCGACAAGAGGACTTATACAACATAATCAACCACACAAATTAATAACTTTAAAAGTGTGGAGGATGAAATAAACCACTTAATTTTCAATTAAGGCTGCTAAATTGATTCATTCCATTTCAATTCAAAACGGATTTTTTTTTTCTTAGCAAAATAATTCAACAAAAAGCTCAATTCCAAAAAAAAATAAAATATCTAAATGAAAAGGAAAACATTTTTCTCACATTCTTATTAAAGTTTCGACTTTTTATTTTTATTTTTTCAGCAAATTGTATTCGTTCAAAATGGATATATATATATATATATATATATATATATATATATATATATATATATATATATATATATATATATATATATATATATATATATATATATATATAAATAGCAGTAATAACACTAATGATAATTTAGACATTGCGTGCTAAAAAGACGCTTTTTTAGTTTCGTTCCCGTATATTATGAGTACATGGAGAGTCGAACTTATTTACAGGGTTTGAGAGAATATTTTGAAGAAAAGATAATTAAAAGAACGTTTTTCAACTATGTACGTACAAATATATACATCTTACATAAATATATTATATATAGATAAATTTAAAACGCGTAGGGTTTGAATTCCTAAAGTGTATATTGAGATTAATGATTATTAGTGATGTGATAAAACGATGACAATGGAAACCATTTTGTCCCATTTTCCCTTGTACATTTTCCATTTATTCAATTAATATTATTTGGGTTTGTCTCTAATTTGATAAATACTTAATATTCAACACGAAACAGTTTCTTCACACATAATGATCATATGGAAATTTATTTTTCTTATTTATTTTCCCTTTTGTAATATTTTTTTATTAACTAAGTTCAGTAAAGCACAGAAAATATATAAGAAGCTTTTTCTTTAAAATTCTTCAAATGTATAATGTTTCAATTTAAGAATTTTAATTTTCGTTTTTTGTGTTTAAGTTGGCATGTTGTATATTTACTTCGGTGCCATGATTTTGAAATAGTCGTTGTTGTCGTCGTCGTCGTCGTACGTATAGTCTTCTTAAATAAATGTATAATGATATCATTTAGTTCTACACACACGTAATATTGTTTTTTATAGTATTATTCTAATATAGTAGTTGGTAATAGAGATTCTTTTTATTTTTAAGAAGGATAAAACAACATTAAAAAAGGTGTTACATGACTAATAAAGTAATCATCTCGTTTAATATTCTGTTGAATTAGAGATGAAACGTAATAAAATACGCACAAAATACACAAAAAACCATTTAACAATATTTTCGTCTTTAGGATTATTTGAGCTTTATGTTTGCGTATATGGGTTACATTTAGGGGGTGGCATAATCGGTACATTTGTGATATTAATATTTGATAACAGACATTCTATATTATGCGGAATGGTGTTACTGTTGCTATATAATTGCCGTTTTTATTATACCAAAATGTGCCTAGCTTGTTTCTACATACATACTATATATGTGTATATACGTGGATACATACTCGTATCTATACATTATGTATATAAACTACAAACTCAACAATTTTTATTTTATTTTTAAATTGGTAATTACACTGGTGTCGCATAATTTTCTGTTTTGTTTAGGTTTTGTAATGTAAATCGGTGGGTTTATATATTTGAGATTGTGAGATAAAATATGTAATCTAGGTATGTTACATTAAACTTTGTTTTCCACTGAAATAAGTCTGAATGTTAATTGAATTGTCACAGTTCACAGATAAAATCCATATATAATTTTGTTCTGAATATTTCGACATTTCGATCCATACCATCATCATGTACAAAATATATACGTTATCCAACTTTCACCAAGCCAGCAGAGATGACAAAACTGGTAAATGGATTATATTTCATTTTTTAGATTCTAGTTTTTTTATAGTTCTTCCCATTAAAATTTATATATACGAGGTATAAAGTCGAAAAATATTCAAACACATTTTTTTTCACTCTTGTTAATATTTTTCTACTTTAACGGAGCTTTCTCATGAATACGAAAATATATTTTTGCAAAGAAAATAAAAGGATATATAAAAATAAAATTATTGTAATAAAAAAAAAGTTTTACTTTCACCCGAATTCCATACATTTTCTATTTCATTATAATACTGTCAAAATAGAGAACAGATATTTTTCTGGAACTAAACTTTACTTGTTTTGTTTTTAATGAGATTTTTGAACTTTAGTTTAGAATATTTTTGAGCAGATTTTTTTGTAAAATTTCTTCGTGAATTTCAAGTATGGCGCAAGTTTTTTATGCTTGGATGGAAGATACATACCTCAAATTATTGAAATGTCAGGAGGGTTAGGTATTTTAAATAAAATATATTTACAGTTTATAATTGAACCTATACACAACGCCTTATTTGACAATAACATATTAACAAATGTGCTTTAAAATTGATTTCAAATTTATATTTGAACACAAACCTACAATGCCACAAAACCAAAAATTTACAATAACATAAGAAATTTATTTTATTTTTATTTGATTTTTATTAAAATCCAAGAAATTTATAAATCTGGGACTAAACGAAATGAATATAAAAATTTAAATATAAAAAAAATACTGAAACCAAATTAATTATAATTCATATCACCTGTGTTGATGATGATTTTTTGTTGATTATTATTATTGTGATGAAAGTAAAATTTCCATAATAATAAGGAAAAATGTGTAAACTGGGAAATATTTTTTTTTTATTATTACGACTTCATCGTATTTAAGTTTATTAAAAGGAAATTATTTATAGATGTATATACGATTTTTAAATTAAAACATCATTCCCGCTGGGAAAAACATAATTTCATTTTTTATGCCTGCCAATTCGTGGTTACCGGTATTATGGAATTCAGAAGCATCTGCCATGTGTGCAGTAACCGCACCTTAAATAGTACAGGTTGCATTGAAAAGAATATAAAAATTGAGCAAAGATCCTTCAAAAATTTAAAAAAATTCGTTTTCCATTTTTAAAATGGTTTCCAAATTTGAATTTCTAGATACAAGATTTTAAAATATTGTGTTATAGCAATCACACTCCATGTAAAATAATTTTTCTTGCCGATTTATTTTATTCAAAAAGTTCTTCTCAGTGTCAGAATTTTGGCAAAGTAAAGATACGATACAAAATAATACAACTTTTATTATTTTTATTCATTTAGCAAGTCGAATTCAAAAACATGGTTGGTTTGCCAAGTTTATCAAGTTTTTGATTTGATATTTAAATAATACCACCCAAATATATGACAAAAATACGTAGACATATGAATTAGTATAAATTTAAACAAAACAGTCGGGCGAATATTTAATTCGCATATAATTCGTAACTAGGCCTGTGGCAAGAAGACGTAAGTCACGATGACTCAGTGTAGATTCATCTTCCATTCATCGAGATCTAAATAGTCTTACATATAATACTACTACATTGGTGTAAACTGTCAGGTCCTCTTGGTGGCTCAGTTTTATTCCAACTGTTTCAGTCTAGTGATTTGTGTCAAGGTCACTTCTTATCTCGTGATTAATTCAAAATCTGTGCAAATGTTTTTCTTCCACTGAGCCGAGCAGTAGCGGCAATTTGCAATCAGGGAAAAAAACCTTGAGATGTCAGTTACACTCAACAAAATCTCTTAGGGTGAAATTGAATAAACGATTTCGTTGAATTTTGAAGAAACCGTTTATTCAATTTGATAGTTTATTTAAATGACTTGTTTACGAAATCTTCAATCTAACGATTAAATTTCTTCGTTCTGAAGAAATTAGGTATTGAGTTTAAATTATACATTTATTCAATTTAGCTAAATTGATATTAGAAAATGGCAAAGACATTTCACCAAATTTATCAAATTTACGAAAGGTCGGTTGATCATATTATTTTAAATTATAAACCTCGAGGAGAAGTACTGGTGTGCTATTTATTTCTAATTAAACTGATTCGTATTCACAGAAAAAATATTTAATAGAAATATTAAAATTTATATGGAAAGCATTTACTAGCCCTGAATCAATAAATAAACAAACAATAAACAGGTAAGCCATTGTTTTTCTTTATTAATTTACAAAATAAAAAATTCCAAACGTCGAGCTTTATGTCAATATAGAGTACATTTCTTGCTAACATAAGTACTTCTCAATGCGACAATGTTCAATGTGAAGAAATATCGTTTAGTAAATATAAATTAATTAGTGTATGCCGGCATAATGCAACCTGAACCAAATGTAATCTTGTCTGCCCCTACTGTCTCGCAATAATAAACATGTGATATTGTTATTTTCAAATAACTCACACATTTAACATGAATTTTGGTGTATTAAGCTTTTTCTGTATGAAAAGCATTTTACGTTCATATTGCCGATGTTTTATATTTAAACTTTCGTTGCTTCATTCATTCAACCATCCGTGACAGATTCATTTTATATATTTTTTACATTTTTATTAGAAAATAAAATGAAAAATATATTTTTATTATGTAAAACGTAACATCATATCGTGAATATTGGCAATATACTTTTTTATTTTTATTATTTTAACAATTCACTTTTTATATATTTGGCTCATGATTGTCATATCTAAATACATACATATTTCTATTTTTTTATCTTACTATTTGGATATGAAATTTATATTCGTTAAACTGGTTATACTGATTTCGAATTCGCGATGTATCAAAAAATTATGACAGTATTGATAAGAAGAAAATGTGATCGTAATCCCAGGCCCTGTATAAATTTATATCGAATATACAAGATTTTAACTAAATATAAATTGCTCAATTTCGTTATTTAATGATCCTTAGGTATAATAACATTGATATAACAATAAAATCAACCTACCTGATAATAAATTTTAGTCACTAAAATTCAACACTTGATTTTAACTACCCAAGGTAACATAAAAATTTAAATTTTGTTTGCTCTGTCAGGACATTTTATGATATTGGATTACAATTTTCTATCATGTTATCAGGTATCTTATCACAAAATATTAATTTCTTATACTTATGTGGAACAAAGGCAAGAATGTATGTTGTACTTTAATTGGTGGTGCAAAATTTTAAAACTACACCGAAATCATTTTTATTTCTGGTTATAATTTGATTTCGAATATACACAGCGTTACATATTAAGCAATTTATTGTGCCGAGTACGTGCGTATTCATGTAAATATTTTCAAGTGCTCCCAATATTCAATTAAACATTATTACATTTTCTCTATAAATGAACACACGTTTCTATAGATACATTTCAATTTAGATAAAATTTGTGTCCTTAAAAAAGATTAACACAATTACCTAAATACGCGTGTATAATACATCACAGCATCGAAAATATAAATTGTATTCACATACACACGCAAAGTATTAAGTTTATTTTCAAAAGGATGTAACAAAATTTTTTTGAACATAAAAAAACATTGAACCAAACAGATTATTCAAGTGCAAAGCCCTTAAAAAATACAACAACAATAAATTTCTTTAGATTTTCCGCGCGTATTTTTCTCAATTATTTCTTTCAAGCAATTTTTCACTTTCTGTTAAAAATAAAATCTTGTAATACACAATACGTAAGTGTTAAAAAAATCAATAAGATTTTTATTGAGATTAATTGATTTTCCTTTGAATATATTACAATACACACGTATATATAAAGGAAAATCTCAAAACTTAATTTTTTATTTATTTCATTATAAACAGGAAGCAATTATTGTTAAACGATTCTATTGTTTCTGCGTTCCTATGTTGATAGAATTTTTAATTAGATTTTACGAAATATTTATTCTCGATATAGAGAAAGAATTTCGTAATTTATGCTGTGTACCTCAGGAGATAAAACAACCAGTTCACGCAATTAAAAAACACATGCCACGAAATTCTCAATTTATCTTCTTTGCATATTATTAGCCTTTTATTCAAAAATTAAACCGAAAAGTAGTTGAAACTGGAGGATTTTTCGAATTTAAAGCGGAGCAATTATTGGTCTCAAAAAGCATTAACAGACTTATCGAGGAAGCTTCTATGACAATTTTTACTGTGGAAATAGGTACATTTTTATGTAGTTGGTTAAAAAAATAGCATAACTAAAAATAGTTAGTTAAAATGCCCCCTGTGGTGATGTGGAAGACCAACTTTTAAAAAAATTCATGGTACTTCAATTCTTCAATTTCATAATTAGGCGGAATGTCGAACCAAATTGAGAGTTCCTTTAAACTGTCAAATCTGTCAGGATTTACAGGGCATTGCTTTTGTCGTTCTTGTGCAATATTATTGGTTAATTCTGGTGAAAATGTATTGTGCCCGTAGGTATTTAAGGCTGGAAGTCCTTAGTAGCAGCAGATTGATATAGTATACATTGACAAATATATAAATAGTAAAGTTGAAATTTCAGAAAATGTACCGGTCCGGGAGTAGTTATGGGAAGAATGAGTCCATGATCATCGTGGGGTTCAACAAACTCAAATTCTGAATGAAATCAAAGTTTCAAAGTGCATTCTCTGCCAACTTCTCCTAAAACTAATCATGCTAAACACCTTGACATGAGTATGTAAAAATTAATTTTGATTATGCAGACTTGCACTTATTGGCAAGCGTTAAATGAGTTTGTTTATTACTTTCTGCACGATGTCTTTCCGTTTCTTCACTAGTGAAGAATGAATATATTTTGGTTAGAAAATCTGTTATTCTACGCGTTTGTATAGAAAAGTATTTTTATCAAAATATGAAGGAAACAACTTGTAAAACAGCAAACCTGTAAGATTTAGTTATTTTAATGGATCATTCATATCTTTCCAATTATGCTCCTTATGTTCAAAATAAATTATGTGAGTCTAGTGACTCCAACTATTCGAAATCGTCGAAAGTGCAATTATTCGTCTATTTTCAAGCGATGGAATCGAAAGTCAGTGTGAGTCTAAAAAATTGGCGCTTGGTTCCTATTGGAAAAAATAATGGTAGTATTTACAAATGAATCATGTTTTTCATGTGAGTCACGTCAGAAATCCCATTTTGGAAATCCCACAGTTGATCTACTTCAATAGACGTTATGTTCATATCGCATGTAAATAGGCAGATAAAGCCATTCTATGTAAAATATTGACCAATTTTGGAGGAGAACTTAATTTGATTTTAACATGCACAGTTTTGCACAGTTTAACTAAAGCAAAACATATGCTTTAATCATAAATGGATCTATGGGATCTCTGTCAGAAATGCCACATTATCTCCCAAAGTACATTATGCACAAATTTTACCATTAGACGCACAAAATTGCACAATCAAATATTACTCGACAAAATAAGAAAACCGTGGGATTTCCAAAATGGGATTTCTGACGTGACTCACACGAAAGCCGTGATTCATTTGTAAATACTATCATTATTTTTTTCAATACGAGCCAAGCGCCAATTTTTTCGATTAAACAAATCACTAAAATATCCATAAAATCCCTAATAAGATTATAGCAGGCATTTGATTTTGTGGTAGATGCTCGATTGGCTAGCAACCAAGCAATTTTCAAGCCAAAATCCAGGCTACTCAATCAGTTTTACCAAGGAAATTTCAATTTCAAATTCTGTTTTTCAAAAAATTTTTGTTTTATTTTGCTATTGCACAGCAAAATTTGCGACTTCAAAAAATGAACAGTAAAATTTTGTGTTGTTTTACTATGGAATTGTACAGATAAACAAAAATTTTATAAAAAATATAATTAGAAATTCAGATTTTCTTGTTAAAATTGATTGAGTAGCCAGGATTTTGGCTAGCAAACTGCTTGCTTGCTAGCTAATCGAGTACCTACCCCTGTTGAGTAATCAAAATAAAAACTAAGTAATTTTATGCAGTTTCATATCTAAATAATTCAAGCAGCCTTTGCTTTCCCCAATTTTTCGAAAAAAATTGTTTTTTATGTCGATAGTTTTTATTGATGAAAGGTGTGCTTAGTTCCTCTCCAGGGCGTCAATTCGCTTTCCGTGAAATAATGACAATGAAAAGTTTTTTTCATTTGCAAACGAGTAGGTTTGCATTACCCATAATCAATTTTGATTTCACACAGTAAAATTTAAAACTATATGCGAATAATTCAAACTACTAGATTGCCAATGAAAAAAACTTTTCATATTCATTATTTCACGCAACACGAATTGACTCCCAGAACCCTATTTTGGCCTATGATCTTAGTATTTCACTAATTTTTACTTATGTTTCAACTTATCCTAACATCTTGATTATTTAAATAATTTAATTTTTGAGCACATATTCATACAGCATAATAGTTCAAGAAAACTAGAAGGGACTCGCTGCATCCATGGACGAATCCTTTTTCTTGCTTCACCATGTTGCATAAAACATGCATACTATATATTTCGTTTGGGTCGATAGAAATATTTATATGGTTTGAATTTATTTTAAATTTAATTTAGTCTTGCGTTAAACATGACCAAGTTTTAGAATTTGTTCCGGACTATGTATATTTGGATTTATGCATGACGTCAGGAACAACTACATTTGCAAAAAAATTTTTTTTGATCGATTTAAATATATTATGGAATATATGTACATTAGAAAAAATTTAGAAAGCATGCATACACCGAACAAAAAACTAGAGTTCCAGTAATTTGATTTAAATATTCAATGTACCATTCATATATTTAAGTGTACGCTCCTGTGAAGAGTCTACATAAATGAAGATATTCTAATGTTATTTTTTCTATTTTTGTGTTACTTCAAACAGAAATTGAATGAATTTATTCATAAAAATATTTTATTTTTTATTCGTTCGTTGGTACAGTACCATATATCGTTCTTATAGTGCTCTCCGAAATGTTATGGCATTAGATTCAGAATTTATATTAGATTTCAGTTTTTTCTGGTTATTTTATTCCTAAAGTTTCCACATAAATTTTTCTTTATGTACATGTACGTACTATGTTATAAATGTACTGATTTTATAAGAAGTTAAGCTACAGTAAAATAAAAAAAAATTTGATGAAGTTATAATATGTGATATTCACTGTAAGAATATTTCACTTCAAAACATTTTTTTTTATATCCACGTCTCTTGTTATCAAATATAGTAAATGATAATGTGTGTCGCTATAAAAAAATTCGAATCATGATTGAAAAATATGGAATTATATTTTCGACATATTGTGTGGCATTTGTGTGTGTGTGTAAGGAAAATCTATAAATTTTAATAAAATATTGTTAGTTGTGTATTGAAAAATTCGTGCTGTTTAAAAACATATGATCTGGAAATAATTGGATTACAATAATTATTGTTAAACAAAGTTAATGATGTTTAAATAGCAAACACTTTTCAGGATAGGTACCTATACCAGAGAATATAATTTTATTATTATTCTAATTGAATTTGACAAAACCTGCATAAGCCATAAAAATATATCTAAGACAGAATACAACATTTATCGGGGGTTTGGTTTCTTATTCGTTCGAAAACACAAATCAATCAAAAACATACGAAATTCTTATAATAATCAAACCATAAAACAGATAAAATGTATACAGGGTAGGCATATTAGATATCTTTAAATTTGAACTAGTAATACGGATTTGAGTTTAAAAGCATAACGAGTGTTTCATCGAGACTGCCCAATTGAGACAAAACTATATGTATATCAATCTGGTACGCTATGTTTCTTTACCGGTATATACTTAAGCCCTACCCTATATATTAAATATAAATTTATTCACATCATATCATCATGCTTGGTGGTTTTGAGAAATCATCAAAATATCTAAAATTTATGGGATTTTTGACATCCTTTTGCAATATAACATATTATTATTATACATATGCGCACGAGAGAAGAGTGTCGTCTGATGTAATAAAATCAGATGTGATTTTAGAAATTGTTCTAATTATCAAACCATTATTGTTTTTAAAATACAAGCTTTTACATATATAGAACATGGTTTAATTATTTTAAGGGTGTAACGTTATGATTTAAATTTAAGTATATATATATATATATATATATATATATATATATATATATATATATATATATATATATATATATATATATATATATATATATATATAGATTTGATCTGGTAACAGATTTACAATTGCTTTAATTTTATTTAATATTTGGTTTTAGTATAAACTTTCGGTTAACCAAGGAAGTTAAAGTTACTTATATTGGTTACTGGTAAGGATCTGGGAAATTGTGCTGCTGATTATGCTTTTCTTTTGTGTAATATAGTGCAAAGGTATCGACAAAATTTAAGCTATACAATAAAAATTTATACGATATCGGGGTGGTTTGACTCATGGGTCATCGAATTGTAATAGTCAGATATCTATCTGACAAAATCTTGAATGGAAAACGACTTTACCGAAACAATACATCGGAGAAATCTAAATTTTATGGTTCCAAATTTAATGATCATTTTCATCTGGGATCGCAGCGGCACTATCTGCATTTTCATTTTTAACTTTTGGCAGCCCTAACTCCCAAGACCATTTCCATAATCGCGTCAGGATATAATTCATTCCACACAATATTTTAAATCACGCTTTTTAGATTATCAAAATTATCAGTTTTCCTTTTTATCTCTTTTCCAATTACTTATTATTTGGCGCCATCTTAAATAAGTCGGTCAAGCCATTCCAATTCTTTATGTACTGAATTATTTGTGATATGGAAGATAAAAAAATTCTTCACATGTTGGACTAGATTTGAAAATAAGAACGGCATTTATTTATTTATAGTCAAGACACAATTTTGGAGACATTTCTGTGTAGACGTACTTATTTACATAAGTCTCCCCGCGAGGTCCACAAATAAGTCGGTGTTTGGAACACAGACTTAGTTTTCAATTCGATTAGTATGCAATGAAATTTATTTTTAGTTCAGTAGTTTAACTTGTTTGGGATTATATTAAATAATAAGAATAATGTAAATATTAGTATAGGAAAACCTACAGATCATTCCATTGAAACAGAAATAGAATATTTACTCATAGGTCTCTAAGGATTTAACGAAACAACGATGTGACAGTACGGTTAAATTTGTACGATGGTCGGATACCATAAATTGGTTTATAATCGTTATTTGAACTAAAACTCCGGTTCTGAAACACTTAATTAATTGAGTTTTCATGTAATTTACAACTTAAATACATAAAGTAATCAAATGATATTGATATTTTTCGGGTGAACAATTTGGTGTTGTATGTATATATTTTATTTACACGCCAAAACAACTAAATAATAGTCACGTTGTCCTTATTTGTACTAAGAGTCATTATTTTGTGTTTTGGTCAATAGTTAATGTATTTCTCAAAAATCAAAACAGGAAATCAAAATTGTGTTGCTTACACTACACTTTATAAGTCTTGTTTAACCAAACCATTTCCGTATACACCAATATCCCACCGAAAAATTCATTCCACCGTTTATTTTTTAGTTATTCTGCCAACTCATTATTTTTGTACAATTTAATTTGTTTTAATTACCAACGAAAAACCAATTAATATACGAAGAAAATTAAACTTAAAAAAAATATTTAACATTTCCTGGAACTTGATTTTCCTATTTTCAATGTTTAATTACTTATTTCCTTGAGATAAAATAACAAAAAATAAAATCCTTCTGTTTTTGTACAATTTTAACGCTCATCAACATGAGAAATATAGTAAATGGAAAAAGTAGGTACAAATAAAACGGAATCAGAAATAACACAAAGTAAATAAACAAAAATAAAACGAAAATCCAATTTTGTTTTTCCATTTTCCCAACCTACAGAGTATCCAAAATAGAAAAACGACAGAAAATTTGAATCGATTTTTTTTTTAAATTGCAAGAAGCTGTACCTATATAGAGAGTATATTAATATAAAAATAAAAAAATGAATCAATAACTGATTGAATTTTTATTTTATTTTTATTTGATAATTAAATATTTTTGTTTTCCAGTTTACGATATGAAACTTTTAATTAATAACACAACATTTTTAAATTAGTACGAATTTGAATTTCGAAAACAGGAAAAATAAATATAAATATTTTTTTAATTGATCCTGCGTATAGAAGAGAAAAACATGATTTATTGGGAAAATTTTCCACATCCGACATTTTGCTTTTTAACTTTACTATTTGTTACATGTATTTCAAAAGTGCTTTTTGGAACGATTTTTGGGCGTAAATTAATTATAATAATTATACTACACGTGTGTTTGTACGTTATTATGACAGCAAGCTTCAGGTAAAAAAATCCGTTGTTGTACAGTACTCAAAATATTTAAACAAACGAAACAAAAAAGCATCTTGTCATCATGATTGATTTTTATCTTTTTAGTTTACGTATACAACAGACATGAGTCTTATAATGTTATCCCCATGTATTTTAAAAACATTCATCATATGCCATTAACAACATCATCTTAAACAACCAGAATATGTATTTATGTATATGTGTGTATACATTGCCTCCGTGAAGAATGATGATTTCAAAAAATAAAAGCTCTCTAACCGTATAGGAGATGGACTAAAAGTACTGTTCGAGGATCATTTATTTAATTTGAAAAAATGAGTTGTTAAAATAAAAGAGACGTAACGACGATGAATTGATGATGTGTTTTTTTATATATACAAATATCCTAGATATTTGTGTATCGTATCTCTCAAAACTTAATTTGCTGGAAATGTATTTAGCTATGTATTTTGTACAGTTTAAGGTATATAATATTACGAACGATTTAATACCGAATTTAATTTTAGTACTTTAACTTACAAATTTATAGGATCAACTTAAACTGGAGATGGTATTTTGAACATGACTAAATTTCTATTTACAAAATTCGATGTAAGATATTTTTCTACATGAAACCCCGAAATGTATAGTTAGAGGTATGTTTTAAAATTCAACCCGAGCGAGTAGAGCTAGTCCGTGTTTTGTACACCGAACGAAGGTTGGACAAAATCAAATTATTTGGGTATGCATCCGTCATGCTTGGTTCACAGTAAAAAATGAACGTTCTATTTTTGGCTGGGGTGGTTTAATGAACGAGAATACATACTCAAAAAAGAATTTGCACATGCGCACTGCGATTACGGCCGATAAGACCTCAATTTTGTTTAATTGCTCGAACACACAAGCAACAAGAGATGCGTCAAAATAATTGTTTTGTTTTTCAGTTCGGTTTATTAAATGTTTCCAATGTTGAGCTTTTAAGTTAAGCATATCATTACAAATTATTTGGTTTGCAAATGGAAACTATTTGTTCCAAAACCCGGTGAACTAAAAATATCCTAAATAAATTAGCAGTTCGAGATTTAGATGAGCTTTACATTAAAACTATTACGGTATTAACGATGAATTTATAATTTTCGAAAAATTAATTTAAAAATATTTTATTGTAATTGTTTATTTGGATGCTACATTATTTCAATTCATATAACTAGCTTAAAAGTATCGTTGCCTATGTAATACGTTCCATCTAGTGGAAACCAAGCATCAATTAGTTCTGTTCTTCTGAATTTCCTTAAAATAAATCAAAATTAAGAAAAATCCCACTTTCATAAAACAACAAATTAAAAACCGCTGAATTTTTTTTTTGTAATCGTAGTAGGATTTCCACTTTTTGTTATGATCAACACAAATTTTTTTGTCAAAGATAAGTAAGTTTCTATTGTTTTAAACAAAATTTAATTGTCATAGAGCAGCGGTTCTCAAACTTTTTAAGCTCCAACTTGCACAGATAAATCGTAGCGAAAGGGAAAAGTATTTTAACAGCTTTATTCTTCTCTTAAAGTGCACCAAAATTCTGGCCAAAATACTGTTTCAAATATGGACGTGAGAAATCTGAAATCCTGTCAATGAAGTCATTGTACTCCTTAACTGTGAACTCTTCTGGTCTTTTCTCAACTATGAATGGGCTTCGAATCCATGCGTAATTTTTAAGCTTTTCATCCTGCTCATCTAGAAAATAGTCACTCTCTTCACTGTCCCCATTAATTTCATCAACAAATTCTTTAAGTATTGGGAAGCTATCTAGATCGCGAATGCAAATGATGTAAAACTCCAATATTTTGTTATCATTGGCTGTGAATACTGTTACTTGTTTTCCTTGAAGTGAGATATTCACTTTGTTTAGTTTTGAGAAAATATCGGCGAGGTATCCAAGTCGGAACAACCACAGTTCATCTGTCAGTCTTTCTTGTAAATCCATTCGGTTTACCATGAAAAAAGTGGCTAATTCGGAACGGAGCTCGAATAGTCGAACAAGACCTTTTCCTCGTGACAACCATCATACTTCAGTATGAAGCAATAAATCTTTATGAATGCTTCCCATATCTTCGCAAATAATCTTAAAAAGCCGTGTTCGCAAGGGTCCCGATTTGATGAAATTTATGATCTTTACCATGTTCCATGTTAGTATAGGCTGGCATGAAGCTTGTAATGTGCAGATGGTCTTAAAATCGGTCCTATATCCGTATGTCCTCGAACTGGCATACTGACGTAAAGGTAAGGACGGAAATAAGCAAACCGCGAAAGAGCAGAAAAAAATAATTAGCGGATTTAAATTTATAATTTTTTTTTTTTCAAATTTGATTATGAGGCAGGAGCCTTTGGGTTGGCCCGCGAAGCCCCAGGGAGCGAAAACCTGTGTGCATCTTTAGGATCGGCAGTATAAAAAATCAAATTTATAAACAATTTTAAAATTTAATAATAATAGGAAAGCTCATCAGATCTCATTCTGAACTATTTAACAATATTAAGATGTTGAACATCATGTGCTTGGTCATATTTTAAAAAATTCTCAATCACAACCCAGCAAAAAATAAACAAATTTCACAAACTACGTATTGTAAAAATGTCAATATATCGATACAATTAAAAAACTTCAATTGAACTATAAATTTTAATTAAATGTAAATAATTTTTTTTAGAAAAGACATGGAAAACCAAATATACATAAAATCTGCCCAAAACAAATATGTGCACCCAAACATATATTGAGACTGAGAAATGTACACAAAAACCGTATAGTAGAAGGTAAATATTTGGTCATTTAAAAATGTAGTTTTTGTTTGAAGCTTTATATAAATAAATACTTGGTCGGAAACCTAAGTGGTAAATGTATTAATTAAATTGTATATATTACGGTGAAAGTCCGAAATCGGTAAATGTCCGAATAAAAATTGGGAAAAACGGTTTTATTTACTTAGTCCTATATTCCCGAAATGATTAGAGCATGACCCTTGCGCCCGGAACAAATGAAACTACGGGGATAAAGTGCGGAAGGTTAGCAAACCCAGTTTTTAGTTAAACTAATTTAAAAAATAAAAAATGTCGGACATTTATCGATTTCGGACTTTCACCGTAACATATATACCTTAATGTAACGTAAAGTGTAATGTTTTCCTGTTTAACACCGACAAACTAAGCAATTGCATTACATTAATCAATTTACACAAACAACCAACCATATATCAAGGTAGTTAAACTTTATATCGTTTTAAATCACATACATATGTATACAAATAATAAATGACACTAAAATGTCTGACAAATATTGTATTTATATTAAAATTAACCTTAATTACAAAATTATAAATTTTAAATAAAATTATAAACACATAATAATAGTAAAAAGCTCAAAGCACACGTATAACGACGATAGAGAACTAACTACCATGTACGGTAACAACAAACATATAAAATATAAAATTCACAGCCATAAATTTCAGGATTTAAAAAATCTAATTGGTTTGGTATGTCCTGAATATAAAAATGATTGCTATTGGGGTTAAAATTGTGTTACTTAGGTAATGCATACTGTATATGGTTTACGTTGAAAAATAATACAGATAATCTTCACAATTAAAAAAATTGTATATGTGTGAACCATATCCGAGTTATATGTTTAGTACACACGAGTATATGTATCTAACATATATTGAGATTAATTATGATATTTTATTGTACTACTATTAATGTAAATAAATAAAATTGAATCATATAAAAATAATAATAATGGACATTGTGTGTACATTTACAAAGATCGATATGGATTAATATGCGACATATGTGTTGGGTATAAAATTGGGGATTTAATTAATTAATTAATTTTCAGGTAGAATATGTTTACCTTTAAATCATAAAACACACGTACAGGTACTCAAGAAATATATACCTTCTCAATAATTAGAAACAGAATTGATGTAAGAATTTAGACGAGGCAGTGTTTTTGAAGTTTATACTTGTCAAAGAAACTGACAATTTATAGACCTTATACAACAACATCAAAATAAATTAATGTTTAGTGAAAACATTTAAAATCGATTAACAGTGAAATTATTTAATCTAATAATAAGAAACTTACGAATATTTTAAGAAACATATTCGGGATTTGTTGGGGTTTTCATTTTTCGTTTTCTATATTATTTAATATCGTCAAACCTGCCACATCAGTTGGAAAAAGGCAAAAGACAAGCCCGTAGTATTTAATCATTTAAGATCCCTCCAGAGTTCTTAACCATTAATATTGAGCATCATCATTTTTAATTTTAAAAAAGGCACCAGGGATGGTCTTTCAAATCATAGAAACTCACACTTGAAAAAAATTAAATCAATTAACAATAAAAATACGAAAAGTGAGAAGCATATTTCTATTTTTTTTTGAAAAACCCAAATTGTACAAACACAAATTAGCAGCTTATCAAAATTTTATAATTATATTGAGGAATGTTATTCCAATGACTATATTTTAAAAAAAAATTGAATTCAACCAAAACACTTTGAATCATATTCAAACAACACTACAAGATAAAAGATATACAACCGTTGTTACGAATTAGATCCATTAAGAACCACATTTGAAAATTTCTGGAAACAATGTTACCGAAACAGGTATGTATATGTTGAAATATTCAAATGATCCTTGTTTCTATATAGATCAAACCGGAAGTTAGTTCGAATCCTGGTTTAAGAACACCTTAAAAAAATCAGCATAATCAAATCCTAATCCAAAATTTCCCTACATATTAAAATACCACGCAATCCTATTATACCGAAATTAACACAAATTTGGAAATATTGCACCGACCCGGTATAGAAGATCGTTTGGAGGAGTTGTGAGGCAGAGGCTTTTCTAAAAAACATGGAACCTATACGTAAGCTGCGACTAAGGAAATTTTATGTATAAAAGACCAGCTAATTCTTTATCAATATAAAGAATAATTAAGTCATAATTTCATTTAAAAAAAATGTTTCAGTTAAATATTTTATTTTTATTGTTTTATTCATTTTCATTCGAATGTTCGAATATCGTAATTGGATTTTAAAATGGTTTAAAATCTGCATATAGTTAAACAACAACCGCCCATCTACCTATTAGAACCCTTACTGTAACATGTCGCAACCAATACACACAGTATCAGTAACACAATGTTGCGATCAACGCTTGCTTGAGCACTTCAAAATCCCATCAAGTAAATTTAATAAATACCAAACAAATTGAAATTCTATAAAATGATTTTGCACAAATAAAATTACCCTCTTCGTTGAGATTTGGCTAATGTAAGATTAAATACAAATCAATAAATAATTGAAAAGTTAGACCATCGTTATACCATTAATGTCTAAACAATTTGAAATTTGAAAATAATTCACTTAATTCTAGGCTTGAAAACAAATTATTATTATTATTGTTGTGATTTTCTTAAATTGGCTCGTTAGACGAGGTGTGCGTTGTAGAGTAGAAGTGAGATATAAAAACCGTATCCAATCATCAAAAAATACGAAGCGAATAATTGATTTATTTATTTTTCAGGACATTGTACAGAAAAGTTTAAATTAAAAAAAAAAAAAAAATTTAAAGCAGCAAATATTTTATTTTTATTGTATAACGATTATCTTCCGCACAAAATTTATTTTGCGAATGAATCAAATTTCCAATCAATTAACTTGTAAAAAATAAATAAAAAATTTGACGTATTAGAAGACGAGAAGCTATTTTTTTTAAATAATAATAAATGATGTATGAAAAACATTTTGTGATGTTATGATTATGAGTCATACTTGAAAATTTGTTTAATGTCCCCATCCCCTAGTCGACATGATAAAATAATTCCGCATTTAATTAAAAATTATTTATTAAAATGTATATTTATTTAAATTAAAATGATAACATAAAATTACAGTTTTATCTGAAATGTATGTGCTTTATACATGTAGTAATTAAACATTATTTACCAATGATAGATATAGAATGCAAATCGTTTGGCAAAATACAAATTTAATATTAAGCCTATCACAAAATAATTTTTGTTTAACAATTACATATTTAGGTTTAAGGTGTTATGCATCTTAAATTTCTTCATCAATCATTTAATTATTAACATTTCAATTAAACAAATATAACAATATTTTGTGTAATAATAAAATAATAATCAATCAATTAATTAATTTAAAATAAATATTTTTTATTAAGACCAACAAATATCAATTTACAAGTATACACAATGTATTTAATTTTTTTAATGAAAAATAAATAATAAATATTGTATTTATTTACCATTCGATGTCTTATATAAAGTATTTAAGAATCTTATTAAATTTATTTATTGATTTAATAATATTTTTCGGGTTTAGTGTTACATAACTAATTTTGTTTTTTGGTTAGGTTTATATATATGGGGGACTGTACTAACGGGTTGAATTAGATAGATATCGACAACTGCTACATTTATATTTTAGTTTTTGTAGGCTGCGTATTAAATTTCATGCGAATGAATCAACTTCGATGTAAAAAAACAATGTCTAGACGCTGGAATACAAAAACAATAGACATTGATGTGGCCAAATTGGATGATATTTATATTAGATTGCGGTTGATGCTTTACTTTACATTATATACAATTTATCGTTAAAACTATTTTTGATATGTGACGCATAAGGTACCACCGCATAAACAGATTACTGCGACATAAAACCATTTATGAACTATATATATATATAGAATACAAAATATACAGCCTGAATTTATATTTATCTAACGAAGGTTTAAATTTCATCTTGAATAAAAATCATTTTCTTATTTTATATTCATATCATCTGTCTAGAAAAAATACTTTAAAATTTAGGATAACGAATATTTCATACCCAACGAAATATATTGTTGGCAATTTCTTTCGAACTAATGTAGGTATAAATAAATACATGCTTGTATTGAAAATATTTTTTTTTATCAATCATAATTCACATCATTCTCACGTATTTCAATTTTCTTTTATTTTTTTTACATAAAGAAATTGTACAGTACCAGAGTACTTTGTAATTCATTGGTCTTAATACAAATTATGAAGGACAATACATTTTTTGGGTTTTTTGGTGTATGGGTTCATCTTCTAACCCCATCCAAAACACATAAAATTTAATACATTTTCATATTTTAAATGTACATTCATGTTTCATTTTCCATGTGAGCTTGAGTTTACCGTGTGTTCATTTGAAAATTGGCATAGAAAGTTGATCATGTGGTGCTCATTTTTATGTCTCGATTTTGTAAGATGGTAAACTTATTTTTCTATGGTTGTACCATAAACTAATTATACAAGACACACAGACTCAATTGTATCTCACTGTACATGAATAATATTACTTACAATTTTCGTTCACTGTACAGGGGTATTTTTTGAGAACGAGAGGTTTATATATCATATTTTCCCTTTTTAATTTCGAATATTTCGTGTATATACTCGTACCGAAACTATCGCATATGTATTTTCTACATGTAGAATACATTTGTGTTTGTTTCGTGTGGTTGTATATTTTGTAAACATAAAATATGTATCCTCCTTTTTCTAATGTTTTTATGCGTATAGCGTATATAACCATTTCAACCAAATAAAATGGTAACATTTTTTTTTATTTTTGGATTGTTGGTGCATTTGACAGAACTATGTACGTATATGTAATAAAAGTATTTCTTGTGTATAAAAAAGTTTTATTTTGCTACGAAATGTACTAATTTCATTCCCAGTGTGTCTGCTTTTCATACTCGTGTAACGTGTTGCGTATGGTGATTGGTGATCGTTTTCTAAAAAAATATGTTTTCAATCTGTTTGTTGTTTTTGTGTGGTTTTCGTATCCTTACTTGTATTCGTATAGTCGTACGTTTATTATTAATAAATCGGACAACATTTTACATGAATGAAATTATAATATGATTAATTTTGATTTGAATTTTTGTTGAACAGGATCATTTGTATAAAAATCCAAATTTATTTTTTTATGTGATTTGAAAAAATATCAATATTCTAATTTCTACGGTAGCAAATCTCAAACCTAATAAAATAACATGCTACACACATACACATACAAACCAGTTAAAGCGATCATTTGTTTTATGTAAAACACACACATAATACTCCAACTTAATATGAAAAGTACAGAGTTCGTTTTGTTCAAGGGCTAATAAATCTCAAAACAATTTTCCCATGTACATATACAAATTTATGAAAATCCTTTTTTGTTATGTTGTTTAAAAATGGTAGAAAAATTTTCATATTTAATATAGTTCTCGTTAAAAATGATTTTGGTCTAAGATGTTCTTAAATTTGTGATATAATTTGTTTATACATAATAATGTACATGCCGAAAAAATCGAAATAATTATACACACACACCCATCCACATACAAACTGAACTTTAGGGAAGGTTTCGATTAACAAGAAAATATGGGTTAATGGAAAAATAAAGATTGTCAATGAAAACTACCTCAAAAATGAAATCATTGATAAGTATGATAAATAAACATATTTTTTGATCAATTTAATCAAAATGTAGATTTTGTAAGTTACATGAACATGAGGTATACCGTATAATTTTAGAAAATTAGGAAATAAATTTTTACGAAAAAAAGTTCAGCATCCGTATGGAAAATTTTTGTTAGTTTTGTTTTGGTTTTTACTACAAAATTGAGTAAATATGACATGATCATAATGATCTTGTATTTTGTTTTTAAATAATGCGAAACACTATCGAATACTTATTTCATCTAATCTATGCGTGTATGATATATATAATAACGGTAATTATGTAAAAACATATTTACTGTAATTTTTTGTAATATTTAGTTTAAACGATATTTTTATGGAACTTGAATTTTAGTCCTGTTTCGAAATTTGAGTGAGTAGCATTCAACTGATTTTAAATTTAAATTTTCAAATCAATTATTTCAATTGAGATGGCGCCTAAAAAAAGAGTGTTTACATGTATTGTGCCGTGTTGTAAAGAAAGCTCTTCAAAATCGGAAGTAACTTTTTTTAAATTTCCAATAGAACCGGAACGAAAAATTCAATGGATGAATTCAATAGGTTTATCTGAAGCGCAATTTATTAATAAACATAACTTTGTTTGTCAAAAACATTTTAAGCCTGAAAATATTGGAAAACATTATCTTACAAGAAATGCTGTGCCTATTTTAAATTTGAACAATGGTTTCGATATGCCTATGAATTCCGCACCACCATATGATAGTTTTATTAGTGTTAATGTTTGTAATGAAAATAATGTTAATGTTTCGGGAAGTACTCCCCTTAAAGGAACCATATTAAAGGTTTCAGCAATGACACAAACAGAACCAGTCGAGGAAGATGTACAATTCCTGGAAATCATTAACAAGATAAATTGCTTCACTTGTGACAGTGTTAGTGTTGAAAAAACTGATTGTGAAAAGTGTTCAAAAATGAGAAAACTTTGTGATTTTTATAAAAAAAAATTAGCTGCGACACAAAAAAAACTTTACGCCCTTCGAAAATTAAGAAGAAATTTTAATCTTTTAAAAGCAAAGTACAATAAAATTAAAAATGTTACTACGGATATAGTTGTAGATAAAGCTACAGCTAATGACATGACAAAAAATGTTTGTAAATTATTATTAAAGGACGATTATTTCTACACGGAAAATGACAAAAGATTTGCACAGTGTCTCTACTATAAATCTGCAACCACATACAAATATCTCAGAAATACTTTAGAGTTAAAGCTACCATCGGTTTCTTCAATTTACCAATGGTCTCCAATTAAGTTCATTTTGCCTGGAACCAATAATATTTTGTTGAGTGAGCTTAGCAATTTATTCAACAATATGCCAGATTCATCCCGTTTATGCGTGCTAATGTTGGATGAAATCACAATCAGAAAGGATTTGACAGTTAATCCACTAACTGGTCGCGTCGAAGGATACTGTGATACGGGAGCCGATAGATCCAACAAAATTGCAACTTCTGCCTTATTTTTTATGTTACGGGGAATAATTGGAAGTTGGAAGCACGTATTGAATTATGTTTTGATAAATAACTCTATTAACGTAACTGACCTAGCTGAGTTAATTATAAATAATATAAAGGTATGCCAAGATATACTAAAATTAGACGTTGTAATGGTAACATGTGATCAAGCTACAACCAATGTAGCTGTCTACAAACATTTTGGCGTGACCCCGGAAAACCCGTACATATTAGTTAAAGAAAAAAAGATTTTTTTACAATTTGACCCTCCACATTTGATCAAATCTGCAAGGAATGCTTTCATTAAACACCAATTTGTTCATTCTGATCACGGAACAACCGATTTTAATGTCATTCGCAAAATGTATGATTTTGACAAAAACCAAACAGTGCGACTACTGCCACGTCTAACAAACCATCATATTGATCCAAATAATTTCCAAAAAATGAGTGTGAAATTAGCGGTTCAAGTGCTAAGTAACACGGTATCCTGCAGTTTACGAACAACTCTAAAAACAACACCGGGTCTGTTTGAAAATTATTTACCGAATGTTTTACCTACGGCAATAGTTATTGAACGATTCAATAACATTTTTGATTGCTTGAATTGTCGCAATTTTTCATCGAAAAACCCTTACGAGCAGCCGCTTAAAATAAAAGGCAAAACTTACGAATATTTAGAAAAGAGTTTAATTTTTTTAAATGAATTAAAAATTTCATCAAAAACCGAAAATTATTTTAAATTTGTCAAAGGGCTACAGCTAACAATATCTGCTCAATTAGAGTTAATAAAATATTTAAATTCAAAATATGGCATAGAATATATTTTAACCGGGAAGACCAACCAAGACGTGCTGGAGAATTTTTTTTCGGCACTTAGAGGAAAAGGAGGATATAATTATATGCCGTCAAGCTACGAAATTGGGGTGCATTATGCTAACATCGTCGTGTGCAAAATAATTTTTAATTCCAAGTTATCTAATTGCCTACCCGACGATGCAGAAAATTTAAAATTAAACTGGAAGATTTTCAAAGCAGATTATGACGCGAGTTTAAAACAATCGAACACTGATGACTCCAATGTCGCAATGGAAGTTGATAATTTACCAGCTGAATTTACACTTTTTACGTCAAATGCAATATCATATTATGCGGGATATTGTGCATTTAAAAAAATTCAATGCGAGAATTGCAAAAAAAAACTACTAAAGTCTGATTCTTGTATGGCAGCAAACGATACATTTATATATGAGAAAAATTTTAAAAAGGCTAACTCCAATTTTGGTTCATTAAGTGCACCTTCAGATGAGTGGTTTGAAGTCTCAAAATTTTTGGCTCGTCTATTTGAAACCTGTTTCAATAAAAATGGTCATATTTCTAACATATGTGAGGAAATGAGCAAAATGTGCATTTTAAAAATAAAATCTCAGTATCCACTATTTTTACCGGCAGAAAACGAAGAATGTTACAGTCATATTCATAAATTAATTATGTTTTACTTGTTGGTTCTTCTTCGGAAAAACTGCAAGTGGTTTGTGCTGAACAAAACAAAAAATAAAAAATTACAAAATAATCGACTTCCAAAAAAATTAAAAATTTTAAGCAATTAAATAAAATGAACCGGATATTTTATAAATTTCATTTTATTTCCCCTTCTTAGCGTTCCAAAGGTGAAGTTGCACTCTTGGGAAGATCTAAAGGTTACTAGTATTTTGGAGTTCCGTTTTCAAATTGAAATAAACGACACGATATGATACAAATTGATTTCGTATCGATACTGTATTGATTCCGTATCGATACGATATTGAAATTAGAAGATGTTGATCTCGATAACCTACTTCCTGGGAACCATTAATTTACATCAATAAATTATATATATCATATATATTACTTAGATTTGAGATTAGATGGGCCAAATACACATATAACCTTATTGTGCCAATCTAAGTAACGCTTTGCCTTCATCTTTTTATATAGAGACATTGAGTAGAACATGCAAAAAAGTGTCTATTAAATCAATTTTTATCATATCTCATGGTATTTTATAATTTTCTGGGGTTCTTTTCTAAATCCTGGATTGGACTATAATTAGTTTTGCCTGATGAAAAATTATATTTTTCTGGGATGAAATAATGCGCGTGAACTTTTTCCTAAACCATTCCTAGAAAATAAAAAACAAAAATTAGGAATAGTTTAGCAAAAACTACATAGTCCCATATAGAAATGCGAAGTTTTTCCTAAAACTAAAATACATCAACAACAAGTATTATTAACAAGTATTATTGAACATATTACACAAAAATAGATCAACTACACGATGAATGATTAATTCAATGATGATTCATAGCTTGTTCAACAAATCTGATCAATACAGATTTTAATAAATCGGAACAATAAAAAACTGTTCGATGGAATGTTGATACTCTAAAAGACCAAACGTCACTGCAGAGTTATCAATCAGCTGTCACTAACTATCTAGAATGGTCCAGAAACAACGAAGAAGCTTCTTCTAACATCCAGGAGCAGTGGCAAACTATACAGTCAGCTATAACCACCGCGGCGCAAAACACTATTTGAAGAAGACCTCCAAGAACCCGCAATGATTGGTTCGATGATCAATGCCGCCTGGTCGTCGAAAACAAACGAAAGCTTCGTGAAAAATTATTGGCTCGCAACACTAGAAGCACCCAAGCAGAAGATCTCCACGCCAGAAACACCACGACTAAATACCTTCGTCAAAAGAAACGCGATTATATGAGGTCATGCAACGAAAACATCAGCTTCCAAGTGGAAGTAGGAAATTCAAGGGACTGTTTTGCTAATGCCAGAAATCTCACTAAAGACTTCCACCCATGAAGTACAGCCATCAAAGACGGGAATGGAGAGCTGAGAGCAAACGTGACTGATGTTCTCTCAGTGTGGCAAACCCACTTTCAAAATTTGCTAAATCGGAATGATGACGTGACTCCCATTAGAGCAATAGCTCCTCCAGGTAAAGAAGTTTTTGTCGAATATTCCACAGCAGAGGAAGTAGACGCAGCTATTAGTCGTTTGAAAAATGGCAAGATACCCGGTCTCGATGGAATCCCCGTAGCATTAATTAAACTCGGAGGCGCTACTCTTGCAAGAAGTTTATACGATCTCGTCGTTTGTATTTGGGACCAAGAAGAGCTCCCGAAGAATTAGAAGACCCTGCTCATATGTCCGTTGCATAAAAAAGGTGCTGGCTTTATTGAACACTGCTTACAAAGTGTTGGCTTGTCAAAACTGATCGACCACTGACGAGTGTTTCACCATGAGGATCATCTTGGAAAAATATTGGGAATACAACATAACCATACAACAACTATATAAAGACTTTCGACAGGCATAAGACAAATGAGCTTGAGCTCAATACGGAGGGTACTAGCATGGAGTGGATTTGTTTTTTGAAAAAATCTGAGGTTTTTATGCCTAATGGAAGTATTTTTTTATTTTTTTTTTGGTGGTTGTTGTTCTTCATTTATATTGCTTCCATATGTGCTTTTCCTTTACCAAAATTGTAATGTCAATGAACAAATAAATAAATAAATAAATAAATAAATATAAACCTTCGGGCCGCGCTCATATACCTAGGAATTCCAGGGAAACTCGTTTCTCTGTGTAAATTAAGAACGTCCGGGTCTGTATGTAGAAATGTAATCGAAGGAACTGTGTCAGACTCCTTTGAAATAACATCTGGTCTTCGACAGGGAGATACACTTGTGGGTGTGCTGTTCAATTTGTCGCTTGAGTACGTAGTGAGGAAAAGCAACATCGAAACTTCGCGCTGTATATTTAATAAATCAGGCCAAATTCTTGGATATGCAGAAGATATCGTGCTTCATGGCCGAAGACCTAGCGATATCAACGACATTTTCATACCGCTCGATTGCTGCGCAAGAAGACTTGGTTTGAAGGTGAACAGTAGCAAAACCAAATTTGTATTAACGCCCAGGAACATCTCCATGATCAATCTCGAAATTGGCGACGATAACTTTGATCGCGTTGAAAACTTCAAATACCTCGGGTCAGCTATAACATCATCAAACGACATGTAGGTCCGAATCGCTGCCACACAACGAGTTTTCTACGCCCAATCAAAAATAATTCCTATCTATTTACTAACGATTGTAGATTGTTATCTACCTTCGAAAGGAAGGTCATTTCTCAATCTTTGGTCCAATTAAAGTCGCGAACAATGAATATCGGATTCGAACTACGAGATAAAGTAAATTGTTGGAGGTTGCGATATTATCGGATTCATCAAATCCAATTGAGTTAGATGGCTCGGCCACGTTACAAGGTCCCCAAAACAACGGATGACCAATAAAGTGTTCCATCAACAACCAGCCGGTGTGCGTCGTAGAGGAAGACCCCGACTGCGCTGGCGTGGTAATGTCGAACAAGATCTACATACACTAGGATATCGAAACTGGAAGACGAGAGCGATGGACCAAGACGGATGGAGGACCATAGTGCGGGCAGCAAAATCCCTTTATGGGATGTGAAGCTAGAGAGACAGAGAGAGAGAGCACACGATTTTGGTAAGATAGACGTGAAATATAAGAAAAAATCAGTAGGATTATATGTGGCTGGGGAACATAAGTCATTTTCATTGAATGTATACAGAAAAATCGTTAGATTGTAAATTAAATTTTAAAATTTTTTAACTGTCACAGAAATTATTTATACAATTAGTTTATATTAACTTATTGTAATTGATTCGATGTAATTCAAAATCGGCAAATACGCATTAAAATTGTTTTATTCCATTAATTAAATAGGAATTTGAACGTTTGCAGAGTTATACAATCGGGTTTGTTTCTGTCACCATAATTATAAAATCGCGATTTTATTTGTTTTACATGGAATCGCGATAATTTTTATGACGGTTCACGGTATTATAATGCGTCCAGTTTCAGATTTATGCGTTATGATTTCAAAACATACTAGTATATAACGACAATAAACCGTTTAAAATGTAATACCTCATTCTTAAATTAAATGTGATTCATATATCATCTTGAAATCAATAAAAAAATATGATTGTTTATCATTACAGGTAGTTTTCATTGACAATTTTTATTTTTCCATTAGCCCATATTTTCTTGTTAATCGTAATCGTCCATAAAGTTCAGTTTGTATGTGGGGTTTGTATGGGTGTGTGTGTGTATAGTTATTTCGATTTTTCGGCATATACATAACATGTATAAACAAATTATATCGCAAATTTAAGAACATCTTAGACCAAAAAACATTTTTACCGAGAACTATATTAAATATGAAAATATATTTTTCTACCATTTTTAAAGAATATAACAAAAAAGGATTTTCATAAAATGGCAAAATTATTTTGATTTAGATTAGCCCTTCAACGAAACGAAGTGTATTGTACTTTTCATATTAAGTTGGAGTATGTGTGTGTTTTACATAAAACAACTGATCGCTTTAACTGGTTTGTATGTGTATGTGTGTAAAATGTTATTAGGTTTGAGATTTGCCACCGTAGAATATTGATATTTTTTCAAATCACATAAAAAATTAATTTGGATTTTTATACAAAGATCGTGTTCAACAAAAATTCGAATCAAAATTAATCATATTATAATTTCATTCATGTAAAATGTTGTCCGATTTATTAATACATAATAAACGTACGAATATACGAATGCGAGTAAGGATACGAAAAAACCACACAAAAACAACAAACAGGTTGAAAACATATTTTTTTAGAAAACGATCACCAATCACCATACGCATACGAGTATGAAAAGCAAACAAACACTGGGAATGAAATTAGTACATTTCGTAGAAAAATAAAACTTT
Organism: Nephrotoma appendiculata; assembly: GCA_947310385.1. Lineage (NCBI taxonomy): Eukaryota > Metazoa > Arthropoda > Insecta > Diptera > Tipulidae > Nephrotoma > Nephrotoma appendiculata. The sequence goes on along the minus strand of OX371225.1, from coordinate 2,836,920 downwards.
TTTATACACAAGAAATACTTTTATTGCATATACGTACGTAGTCCTGCCAAATGCACCAACAATCCAAAAATAAAAAAAATTTACTGTTTTATTTGGTTGAAATGGTTATATACGCTATACGCATAAAAACATTAGAAAAAGCAGGATACATATTTTATGATTACAAACTATACAACCACACGAAACAAACACAAATGTATTCTACATGTAGAAAATACATATGCGATAGTTTCGGCACGAGTATATACACGAAATATACGAAATTAAAAAGGGAAAATATGATATATAAGCCTCTCGTTCACAAATAATACTTATGTACAGTGATCGAAAATTGTAAGTAATATTATTCATATACAGTGAGATACAATTGAGTCTGTTTGTCTTGTATAATTAGTTTATGGTTGTACGTTAAATAAAATTGATGTATCTGTCCGTAATTTTGAAATAAACTACTAGTTTTACACTTTTTGCCTGTTTTATGAGATAAGTAATCATATAAATCAAGTGTTTTTAAAATTTTGGCAGTTAGTCTTTTGTGTCTGTCAGTTCGAGCCAATTTAGTGTAGGCGATGTTGTGAAAATTGACAAAATACTAAGAAAAGAAGGGTACCGACAAATTTTGGAGAACCACTCAATACCTTCAGGAATTCCACTTTTGAGTCAACATTTTATCTTTCAACAAGATAATGTTCCAAAACATTAATGTAAATTATGTAAAGACTATTTTCGCCATTTATAGGATGAAGGAACGATCAAAATTATGGAATGGCCCCCCAGAGCCCTGACTTGAACCCTATTGAAATACTGTGGGAAGAACTGAACCGGTAAGTACAGCAAACAGCTCAAACATCAGCTTCTGTTATTTGGAACAAACTAAAATCAATTTGGAACTAAATAACGCCAGAAACTCTGGCAAAACTTATTGCGAGAATGCCTCGACTGAGTACTGCGATTGTTCAACCAAGAAGCGGTCACATAAAAGAAAGTAAAATTTTAATTAAGCATTTTAATTTTGACATTTATTTAGTATATTGCCATTAATATATGTGTGTATGTACCTAAAATTTAAATATCACATTTTTACTGAGTTTTCATATGATTTCTGCTATTTTTGACAGTGCCTAAACACTTTTAAGTGGAAATGTACCTATGTACATACGAGTACTCACCCAGTTCCGCAATAGACGACTTAACTAAAGAACTTCTTCCAGAAATCATTCATATCAAAAATACCATTTCCATCCAACATATTCAATCCAATCATAATCGGTTAAGAAATTGCAGAGTTTCGCCCCAAATGGCCATATTTCAGAAAGTCTTCCAAAAATCATTTAAGAATCCAATTTCCATCCAACATGCAAAATCCCAACATAATCGGTTAAGAAATTATCGAGTTCCGTCTCAGATGCCCTTATTTCAGAACTTCTTCCAAAAAACATTTATGAATCTCTTTTCCGACCAACATATCCAATTCCATCATAAGAAGTTACCGAGTTCAGCCCCCAGATGGTCATATTTCAGAAATTCTTCCAAAAATCATTTAAGAATACGATTTCCATCCAACATGGAAAATCCCATCATAATCGATTAAGAAATTACCGAGTTCCGCCCCCAGAGAATCTTATTCCAGAACTTCTTCCAAAAATCATTTAAGAATCGATTTCTATCCAACATACCCAATCTCATCATATTAAGTTAAGAAATTGCAGAGTTAAGCCCCAGATGGCCATATTCCGGAACTTGTTTCAAAAATAATTTAAGAATCCCATTTCCATCAAACTTATCTAATCCCATCATAATCGGTTAAGAAGTTACCGAATTCTGCCCCAGAAGGCCATATTCCAGAACGTCTACCAAAAATAATTTAAGAATCCCATTTCCATCCAACATATCTAATCCCATCATAATCGGATAAAGAAATTGCAGGGTTCCGACCCTGGTGCCCTCATTTCAGAACTTCTTCCAAAAATCATTTATGAATCTCATTTCCGACCAACATATCCAATCCCATCATAATCGGTTAAAAAATTATCGAGTTCCGCCTCCAAATAGCCATATTCCAGAACCTCTTCCAAAAATCATTTAAGAATCCCATTTCCATCAAACATCCCAATCTCATCATAATCGATTAGGAAATGGCCGAGTTCCGCTATAGATAGCCTTACTCCAGAACTTCTTCCAAAAGTTATTTAAAAATCCCATTTCCATCCAACGTACCCAATCCCATCATAATCGGTTAAGAAATTGCAGAGTTCCGCCCCAGATGGACATATTCCAGAACTTCTTCCAAAAGTCATTTAAGACCCCGATTTCCATCCAACATACCCAATCCGATCAAAATCGGTTGACAAATTGCAAAGTTCCGCTCCAGATAGCCATATTCCAGAACGTCTTCCAAAAATAATTTAACAATCCCATTCCCATCCAACATATCCAATCCCATCATAATCGGTTGGGAAGTTGCCGATTTCCGCCCCAAGTGCCCTTATTTCAGAACTTCTTCCAAAAATCATTTATGAATCTCATTTCCGACCAACATATCCAATCCCATCCTAATGGGTTAAGAAGCTATACCGAGTTCCGCCCCAGATGACCATATTGCAGAACCTCTTCCAAAAATTATTTAAGAATCCGATTTCCATCTAACATGAAAAATCGCATCATAATCGGTTAAGAAATTACCGAGTTCCGCCCCCAGATAGCCATTCCAGAACTTCTTCCAAAAACCATTTAAATAAATCCCATTTTCATCTAACATATCCAATCCCATCATAATCGGTTAAAAAATTGCAGATTTTCGCCCCCAGATGGCCATATTCCAGAACTTGTTCCAAAAAATATTTAAGAATCCCATTTCCATGGAACATATCCAATCCCATCATAATCGGTTAGGAAATGGCCGAGTTCTATCCGAGGTGCACTTATTCCAGAACTTGCTCCAAAAATCATTTATGAATCTCATTTCCGACCAACATATCCAACCCCATCATAAACAGTTAGAAAGTTACCGAGTTCCGCTCCAGATGGTCTTACTCCAGAACTTCTTCCAAAAATCATTTATGAATCCCATTTCCATCCAACATACCCAATCCCATCATAATCGGTTAAGAACATGCAAAGTTCCACCTCAGTTGGCTATATTCCAGAACTTGCTACAAAAATAATTTAGGAATCCCATTTCCATCTAGCATATCCACTCCCATCATAAACGGTTAAGAAATTATCGAGTTCCGTCCCTAGTGTTCTTATTTCAGAACTTCTTCCAAAAATCATTTATGAATATCATTTCCGACCAACATATCCAATTCCATCATAATCGGTTAAGAAATTTCCGAACAACAATTTTTACGTGAAGGGGAAGGAAACGAGGAAAGAATCACGACGAAAGAATCAAAGTGTGGAACGGCGAAGGGTTTTTTCCATAAAATTTTAGCACGGCATTCTTTATGAACATAAAAATTAACAAACAAAAATTTACCCTACAAGTTTAATATTTTGTCGTCAGATCCACTTAAGGACTAGACTCACCAATCGTCGACGTCGAGCGGCGAATTTAAATATGCATTAAATTATTTATGTATTTATAGAAACGATAGTATAAAAAATATATTCCAATTACATCTTTATAAAAAAGATTACAATTCGGAAAATGAATAATGACGCCATGTGTACTTTAGTACGAATATTAAAAAATATTGTCTCGTCCGGCCATATTCAAATATTCACATTCCTTAAACAAAAATATCTAATATTTACTCACAATATAATAGAAAAATGTAGGTATATAATAAAATAACTTTAAAACAAAAAGACTTACCAAATAGGTAAATGCATCCTTGTAAATAATAACTCACAATCACAACTAAAACTTTCACTTCACTTATGTATTTTTATCAATAATTAATTACACAAATACAAAATTAATTAAATTGAATTAAATTTAAAAATAATAAATTATAAAATAAAATGTGTATTTAATTTAATTTCATAGTCGACTGTTCTCGTCGACGGTCAAACACCAACTGCAAAAATATGACAGCGTGAAGTTAAAGTTTATAGTATGACAAAATAATACGCCCTACACGCTACACACGACCTGATATGGTCAGGCGGTTTGATGATTGGATGACAGTTGGATGGATTTTCCACCTGACATCACCTGACAGAAAAATTGTCATACGACAAACCTACACACGACCTGATTTTATATCTGATCTGATCTAATCAGCCCGACGGCCTAACCAAATCATATTGTGTGTAGCGTGTAGGGTGTATTATTTTGTCGTAAACTTTTTGCAGTGGGTGTTTGACCGTCGACGAGAACAGTCGACTATCAAATTAAATTAAATAAAAATTTTATTTTATTATTTTTAAATTTAATTCAATTAATTTGAATTTTGTATTTGTGCAATTAATTATTGATAAAAATACATAAGTTTACAGTTTTAGTTGTGATTGTGATTGTAATGCGTTATTATTTACAAGGATGCATTTACCTACTTGGTAAGTCTTTTTGTTTTAAAGTTATTTTATTATATACCTACATTTTTTTATTATATTATGATAGATATTTTTGTATAAGGAATGTGAATATTAGAATGGAATATGGTCGAACGAGACAATATTTTTTAATATTCGTACTAAAGTACACAGGGCGTCATTATTCATTTCCTAAATTGGAATATATTTTTTATATTATCGTTTCTATATAATACATAAATAATTTAATGCATATTTAAATTCGCCGATTGCCGTCGACGCTTGGTGTGTCTAGTCCTTAGGTGGATCTGACTGCAAAAAAAACTAAACTTGTACGAGTAGGGTATATTTTTGTTGGCTAATTTTTATTTTCATGAAGAATGCCGTGCTAAAATTTCATGGAAAAACCCTTCGCCGTTCCACACTTTAATTCTTTCGTCGTGATTCTTTCCTCGTTTCCTTCCCCTTCACGTAAAAACTGTTGTCCGGAAATTTCATAACCGATTATGATGGGATTGGATATGTTGGTTGGAAATGAGATTCATAAATTATTTTTGGAAGAAGTTCTGGAATAAGGGCACATGGGACGGAACTCGGTTATTTCTTAACCAATTATGATGGGATTAGATATGTTGGATGGAAATGGGATTCATAAATTATTTTTGGAGCAAGTTCTGGAATATAGTTATCTGGGGCGGAACTGTGTAGTTTCTTAACCGATTATGATGGGATTGGGATGTTGGATGGGAATGGGATTATTAAATTATTTTTAGAAGAAGTTCTGGAATATGGCTATCTGGGGGCGGAACTCGGTAATTTCTTAACCGATTATGATGCGATTTTGCATGTTGAATGGAAATCAGATTCTTAAATTATTTTTGGAGGAAGTTCTGGAATATGGCCATCTGGGGGCGAAACTCAGTAGATTCTTAACCGATTATGATAAGTTTGGATATGTTCTGGAATAACCGATTATGATGGGATTGGATATGTTGGGTGGAAATGGGATTTTTAAATGATTTTTGGAAGAAGTTCTGGAGTAAGGCATCTATAGCGGAACTCGGCCATTTCGTAATCGATTGTGATGAGTTTGGGATGTTAAATAGAAATAGAATTTTTAAATGATTTTTGGAAAAAGTTCTGGAATATAGCTGTCTGGGGGCGAAACTCGGTAATTTCTTAACCGAATATGATGGGATTTTGCGTGTTGGGTGGAAATCGGATTCGTAAATGATTTTTGGAAGAAGTTCTGGGATATGGCTATCTGGGGTGGAACTCTGTAACTTCTTAATCAATTATGAAGGGATTGGATATGTTGGTCTGAAATGAGATTCATAAATGATTTTTGGAAACAATTGTGACATAAGGGCACCTGGGATGGAACTCGGTAATTTCTTAACCGATTATGATGGAACGGGCATGGTATATGGAAATGGGATTACTTAAATTATTTTTGGAAGAAGTTCTGGAATATGGCCAACTGGGGTGGAACTCGGTAACTTCTTAACCGATTGTGTCGAAGGGCCAAATGGATCAAAGGGCCGAATGGGTCGAATGGCCGATTATTTTTGTTGATTTTTTGTTGTTTTTAGAAAGATTTTTTTTATTTTAGTATTCATTTTAATTATTTTTTGTTCAAAAAATACATGAGAAAATTTTATTTCACCAAAAAATGTATCGCTGACTGGATGCGTAGAAATTCATCAACATCCAAAGATGAAAAATAGTAAAATACATAAATTCGTAAGAAATTTATTTAAAAAAAATTACTAAATATTCCATAAAACAATAAATTTAAAAAATTATATTTCCAAAAACAAATAAAAAATTCAGCTCTTCGACCCATTCGGTCCTTCTACACATTTGCCGCTTCGACATTCGGTCCTTCGACACTCGGCCCTTCGACGCGTTCGGCCCTTTGATACATTCTGCACTTCGACATTCGGCCCTTCGACATCCGGCCTTTTGAAATTCGGCCCTTTGTATCCATTCCTTCAAAACTGCTTGGAATTTTTTTTCACGAGTGAAAAATAGAATACCACCATATCGCGAAATATTGATACTTCAACTATGGAATTTTGGAAGTTGGCTTCGATTATTGATCCTTTTAAAAAGTCAATAATTAAGGAAAGTTTACAAATTTTAAAATATTCATCAAACATTAACAGTAAAATAAAAACAGGATTATCAGGATATTTTATAGAGTCATCTCCGCAAAACTTACATTTAGATCTGTTCCAATTTTGGATTGAAGCGTAAGGCAGATATCCAGAATTTAGTAAACATATGTTAATGTTTTTATGTATGCCAACAGGGAGCTGTGATGTTGAGAGGGGTTTTAGTCGTTTATGACATTTTCAATCACCTGAAAAAGCTAGGCCATCTGATGAAACATTGACAATGCAAATGATGTTATATTTTAATAATAAAGTATTTAATTTCTACCAAAAAATCTTCATTTTTTAAATTTTCTGTGTGTATTTTATATTTCTGGCCCGATTTAATCCCGAATTAGGAAACTCAACTTTTTTAATTTACCGAAAAAATCATATCCTACCTAACCTAAGATCTATATATTCAAAACGCACGTATTGAATATAAAAGAATAAATACCGACAAAAAATGATTATTAAAACAAGTGGTAGATACTGGAAAGCAAATGTTGAAACTTTTCTCCTAACACGAAATACAAAACACGGAAGCTACCTGGAATGATATACCTACGGTGTCTACTACACCGAAAAATTAAACACATTTTTCACCAAAATATTAAACAAATCCGCAGAGGTAAATAATTAATTTTTGTTTATTTTCAGGGATGCCGTCAATTACTATATAATGGTCAATTTATTTAATTCAAAATATACAGGACATAATCGTTATAGAGGAGCTAACCACGTTCAAGTGAATAAGAGTTTTCTGAATGAGTTTATTGAATTAAAATTTAAATTTATGTTTAATTTATTGTACTGTAATATTTATTGGCATAAATCCTTACTATTGTATGCCTGTGTCACACAATATATTATTTTATTTAAATCTTATTTCTTTTTAGTCTTTTATCTATTTTATTTTAATTGTGTCACAATAATGAACGTGTTAATTTTTTGATATTAATTTTATGTTTAATTTTCTAAAACAAGTTTTAAATAAATATATGTATATTTTAACTAAATTCGGATTAACTAAGGAAAAACTTCACACGTCACTACATAAATACACTTACCGGTTGTTTACAATACAGTCTCGGTATTTTATTGTTTATTGAACGAATGAATGAAACATATACACACCTACCGCTTTTCAGATGTACATAATGAACAGTTTTTCAGTAAACCCTTTCATATAATAAATATCTACTAGGTACCCATATTGTATTTAACATAAAATATAGGTTAAAATTTTATGTTGGTGTTTTCATAAAAAGGAAAATTCAATAATTTCCTTAACAAGTTATCATGTAATTTAAAATTATAATATGAATAGTTAAAAAGCTTGGCACAGATTTCATATAGCTATGTATAAAGCAATATTTTCCGGGTTAAATGTTACCTACCTAATTCTAAATTGCGTTGAATTAAGTAACAAATCAAAATTTTATACCCTATAGTTTACTATTTTATATCCTTTAATTTAGTTTTGTTATACATATAGATTTTTTCACCTTCAAATTATTTATTTTAAATACACATACACAATAAGGGTATAAGGTTACACATAATCGCGTGACCACTTATCAACAGAAATATATGAACACGTAAAATAACGAAAATAAATAAAAATGAAAAATGATTACTAAAGCGAAAATCTATTGTGTACAGCACTCATATATGATGTGTGTATATAGTTTATAACTAACGAAAATATAGTATAATGTGCCGATAACATATACAGGTGGTCTCGAAAGATTAGACATTTGAAAACATAATATACTGAAATTGATTAATTGAATGAAGAAAATTTTGATTATTATTTTACCTTGTAATTAATTGGTCTTAGATTACCAAAACTTTCTGGGCTGAATTTGTGCTATACTTCAACCCTTAATTGTTATAATTTGATAAATTCACCCCTAGGGAGATGTATAAAGAAGATTTGAACAAGAATAAAATTAAAGCGTCAAAATATAGCTTTTTATTTCCCTAAAAGCTCTGGTAACACACACATAAAATTAAGCTTGTGGGTAATTTTATAGGTTTCCTAAACCATTCTTTCCAAAATAAATTAATATAGTTTATTAAAAATTAATTATTTTCATGCTAAAACTATACAATAGGAATAGACTATAAAATTCATATATTCAATTTTAATTTAACCACGCGAATTAATTATAGAAAAAAATATGTAGTTTTTGTGGTAATAACTATAAATTTATTTATTTATGATTAATCTAACATAGACATCAAATACTATTTTTACTATAATCACTAGACAATGTATGTAGGTAGATAGATAGGTTATAGCTTATAGGTATAGCTAAATATATGTACATGAAATCAAAATTTCATACTACACTAACGAGAATACTAATAAATAATAAATTGCATAGCAGTACATAAAATAATAACATTGAAACTATAAAATTAATAATGAAAATTTAAATTAATATTTTTTTTTTTAGTTTTTTAGTATTTTATTACTTTGTTGATGGTGTTTAAAATATAATGGAAAAATATTAATCTAAATATTGTCTGTCGCATGAAAGTCGATGTCTGGTTCGAATTATTAAAAACTCATCAAACATCTGTTTTTAATATATAATACGAATAAAATCGTTATGCATTATGCTACTGTTGATTGTTTTTAATTTGTGAATAATGATTTATTATATAACAATTTTAAAAATCAGATGTACTAGAAGGTACTTCACAACTTAAAACTGGGTTTCTATTTGGAAATTCCATTTCGAATGATCGGTATTTGCGAATTATAAAACGTATTGATCTAATCGAACGTCATAAAACGTATTGATCTAATCGAACGTCACAAACGAAAACGAATAAACATGAAACGAATGAAAATTACCCAAATCGCGCAATCTGTTTTCCCCCAAGAATTGTCCGTTCATAAAATAATTTCTCTTCGATGGTAATTTTATTGACGAAATTGGTGTAAAAATTATTTTGATAGGTTAGGAAAAACAAATTTTTTTATTATTTTAGCATAATTTTTATTAAATGCAAAAAGTTGTAATTAGTATGAGATCAAAATGTCAAAATTCCAAGGCCAAGGCTTGTATACCAAGCTAGCGTCTTCGATCCATATCTTTTATTTTTCACAATGAACAATATCCTTTGAGGAAGATATCTCTGAGACAAGAAAATTAAAATAAAATTAATTTTAATAAATATTTTTATGGTTTAGGGCTCGTTTTTTATTTCAAATAAAATAAAACAATTTAATAACTGAGCGTCCCATGTCTCATAGACATCATTTTCAAAGCTAATGAAATTTTTTTATATAAATTTCTCAAAAACCAATATAAAAAGCTTATACAGTAAATACAATGTTTTTCAAATACAAAGTAAATTTTACAGTAAATTTTTAAAACAAGTATTTAAAATCTTAAAAACATTAAAAAATATAAATGAAAATTGTATATATAAATTAAGCCAAGAAATAAATTTAGGGAAGAAACAAAATAGACACAAAACGAAATTAGACAAAATAATTGTAGCAATTGCCTATGTAAGCGCAATCATTATTTATATTTATAGAATTAATGCTAGATTTAATATACAGCATCTCTAAAATTGATCTTTTCCTAAAATTTCGTTCTTTTTCTAATATTTTGACATTATGTAGGCTATTTATGTGACCTGAATTCTTTTAATGTGTTGTAAGTGCACTACTACCTCGTTCTTCATCTTTATTTACACCATTTTTATTTTGATAAATCCGTTTTTCCAAAAATTGTTTCGTTTGACCCTATAAGCAACATTACAATCACATTTACCTTAATAAATTAAATTTGACTACTTATTGAGTGGTATACGATCTTTAAGTTTACAAAAAAGACAATCATTTAAACAAATTGAACAATTACCGACAATTTTGAAATTATAATTTTTGAACAAGTATTCTATTTTTCAAATAAATTATAATATAAGGGATTGAAAAATAAAATTTTTATCATTGTTAATGGGCCGAATTTCAGAACTTCTAATAAAATTCTTTTGTTTCCGAATGAATGCTGCGAGATAATGATTGGTTAACAATGGTTCTTTTAATATTTTAAAATATATATTGTGAAATTTAGGATCTGAATTTCTTAAAATTTTTTGAGCCAAAATGTTTACTGTATTATTTTTATAGGAAGTAGGACGCCAAGAATGAAAATTTAGATATCTACCAGACCAACTATCTTTGTGATACCAATCAAAAGAAATTTTGTCATCAGGCTCGTGGATCAAAAGTAAATCTAAAAATGGAATTTTGTTGTCAACCTCCTTTTCAAAGTAAATATTATTCGATAAAATTTTTTATTAAATCTATTCAAAAATATATAAATTTTGTTTTCAGGAATAGCCGTTATGATATCATCAACATTTCGATAGTAAAATAATGGCTGAGAAACTAAAGAATTTAATGCCAAACACTCCAAATGTTCCATTAATAAATTTGCTAATATAGAGCTTATGGGAGAACCCATTGAAGATCCAAAAATTTGTTTATAATTTTTATTGTCAAAAGAAAATTACGAATTATCTAAATCAATGCTTACAAACCTTCAAGAAATTGGACTTTCGTCAATTTTGATTTTGCGTTCTTTTTAATGTCTTTCCAATTTTGGATTGATAATTTCCGAAAATTTATATGACTATCTACACTAGTAAATAATGAAATCACGTCTAAAAAATTAACAAAAAATTTTGGGGTATAACGAAATTTCGAATTTTTTGTTTAAAACTTTCCGAATTTAGAACAAAAGAATTAGTTTTTCCTACACTAAATTTAAGAATATTACCTAAAAATGCCGATAAACCGTATGTGGGTCCATCTATTGAGCTGACGATAGGTCTCCTTACATTGGCAATTGCTAAATTTATTTCATTGCTTAATTTATATATGCAATTTTCATTTATATTTTTTTAATACATTTAAAATCATATTCAAATTTTATATACTTGTTTTAAAAATTTACTTTGTATTTCGAAAAAATTGTATTTACTGTATATGCTTTTTATATTTGTTTTTAAGAAATTTATATAAAAAAATTTCATTAGCTTTGAAAATGATGTCGACGAGCCATTGAAAGCTCAGTTATTAAATTGTTTTATTTTATTTAAAATAAAAAACGAGCTTTAAACCACAAAAAACTTTTTGTTAAAATTTTTATTATTGGCTCAATAAATATAATTTTTAATTACATAAAATTAATTTTAAATTTTGTGGTATAAAGGAATCGGTTTTGTCTAATACTAATAATCCATCGAACTCCGCGATGGATATAACACCGTTAGGTGGTGTGCAATGAAACATGTTTGACAGTAATCCCACTTAAGAATTAATGACTTAGTAGACGGTTTGTTCACTTTGAATTTTTTTAAAAATATGCGGGCCATGACTATTTAAATCGTTTAAAATTTACATATGTCTCGGATTTAAAATTTCATAAATTATTCAGTTTCGGTATTTTTTATTCTGGAAAATGACAAGAATAAAAAATATAAAATTTAATACTTCAAAAAATGTATAATATTCAAATCCATCAAGCCATAAACAAATATATTCTAAATCATAATCGTTGTTGTAATTGTGTGTGTGTTTGTATGTTATGGATTTGGGTGTGTGAATTGTTGTTGCTCGTGTTTTTATTCCACAAAATAAAATATAACATCATAAATAAAGCAGAAACAAAAAAAATTGTTCTATCTGTCATCACCATTCATCTAACTATAATTTTTTTTTTGTAGTTTTTATAAACATAATATTTCAAAAAATTTATTGAAATCTATTTTTTTATTAAGTACATATTTTATATATGTGTTAATAGTATCTACATATCCATGTTTTGCAGGTCTACTCCCGGCCCTGGCATGGATAAAACAAACCCGACCACATCAAACACAAACCAATATAATTTATTGTACGCATTGAACAAATTTTAGATATTATAAATATTAAATTTATACTAATAAATATATGCGGATGGATATACAAAATTACATAAAAAAGGGATTCGGAAAACTCACGAATTTACATTTAACTCTAACAGCAACACCAATAACACCAAAAAGTATTTATATTTTTTCATGATCATGTCATTCAAAAAACGAAATACTTTTTTGTTCTGTCTTTATAATTTTTATGAATTTTGTATCCAATCTGTACACAACACTAGACATGATAGATGGAAAATGCAATCCGAACATATAAATTAAATTATCTTCATTCCATTTTCCTTTACACAAAATTGTGGATACATTTCAATTTGATTGTTGAATTCCAGGACGACAAATAGAATTTTTATTTTGCTGGCAATATTGCGGATTTTTTTTAAATGTTTCCTAATTAGTTTACATTTTTTTTTAAATCGTGTTCAACTAAATTGTTATGCTGTGCAACATTGTCAAACCGAACTCAGATTAAGCTCAAATCAATTTTAATTATTTTCAATTTGTTGCCTTTCTATTTATGAAATATTTTTCATAAATCCGGATGGAAAAATTATTTGTTTTCAAAATATTTAAAAGAACAAATAAAAAATATTTCGACAAATGATCAAAGTTGGTTTGAATATTTTATAAAAAAAAAAAAAAAATTTAACCACCAAATTTCTCCTGACCACTATTCATTTCGAGCATTTTTGTATAGAAATCTATTACCGGTAGAAACTGAATTCGGAAAATCTCCTAATAGATAAATCATTCTTAAACTTAAATTTACTTATCCAGTTTAACTATCACTTAAAAATGTCTTGTTTTTTCATGATTCCGCTCCAGAATCTAGTTCGAAATCCACCGGAAAATAAATGCGAATCATGATGAAAATTTCAACGAAACGTTGGTCAAACTAAATTATTTAAATGTATTATAATATGTTTTGGACACCTGCTGCGCAGTAAATCTGGCGAGTAGTTCTATCGCCGTGAATAGTCACTTGGCATGAGTTCAAGACTATTATAATGTTGATGTTGTTCTTTTATTTGGCACCATTTTTTGAACAAAGTAAATACCCTGTACTTTAAAAATTTTGTTTATATTGTCGCTCACGGATACAATTTCCCCGTAGGCTTTGTTTTTCCTACTTTGTAATACAATACTGTACATCAAGAAATGATTGAAAAAATCGTGTCTGCTATAATAATCTGTGAAAAATAATCATATTGATTAAGGAAATAAGTATAATATAATTTTGTTACAACAAGGCACGTGAGTAATAAATCATTTCTCACGGGATTTGTGGTATTGCTAATATACTAATATCAACTGATACTATTAAATAAACTGAATAAGAGTCAATGTAATATTTATCGAGACCAGAAAATAAACTATATGCGGCCGAGTTTTATTGCTCAGAATACAGATGCCAATGCATCTATAACAGGCAGTATAATGCTTGATACGCCATCAAATTTAGATCATCAACTATCATCGGCCTAATTACAGAAGAATTTATATCACTTTTGAAAATAGGAGATTGGTGTATAAGGGGCCAAACTCGATCTTTATGAAGCTGTACTGAAAGAAAATTTGGAACCATCTCTCCACTGCAAGGTTGCATTTTGGTATCAATAGCGTGTCATGCTGATTGCTCGCGTGGACTTCTACAAGACGATAGTTGCTTAAGTTGGTGGGTTTTGGCTAGGCGCAAAGCTAATTGAAATTTTGATGAAACCCATAGAGATTATTCAATCCAGCAAACCAAATCTTCCGACCAATATTTCGTCATCAAGATCAACAAACATAATAAGGAATTCCTAGCCGCTTGCAAATACGAAAAGATTATTATTTTCGATTCGGAATAGGACAGAGTTACTAGGATGCTGGAGACGAATCTAGATAAGTGAAAACATGTTCCCGGTTGTACCAAATAAAAATTGGTTCAGGTTGTAAATACTAATACTTAAATTCTAATTTAAAATTTTGATATTTGAATTTGTTAAAGATAATCGCTTATTATCATATTTGCGCATTGCTCTATAGTTAAAAAAAAACCTAATTAAATTTTTGTTTTAATTTGTATATTTGGCTAAAAAATGTATGTGCTCTTGTATATCGGTTATTTGGTCCAATGAATGGATAGATTTTCTCACCCCATCACCAACACTTTATCAATAATCTGTACATTAGCTCTGCTACCCGGATGGCCTTTCAGGATATGGTGATTATCGGAACTAGAAATCTATCAGAAAGTATGTAGAAGCCACCAATTAAGCAATAAAATATATTCCAAATTATTACATTCTGTGGACAATAAACGGCTATACCAACCATTTAAATTGATCGAAAAAACCGAATCATTCTGGCGTATAGAAATCACTAGACTCGCAAGCATACACCTTCAATCAATTCTCGATATTTAGAATTTCCTTTACAGTCATGGAAGCAGATTAGTTCACCATTAGAAGACAGGTGTCGAACATTACTAATTAACGGATTACTACTGCTAGAATTGGAAAGTGAGAAGTGGAATTGGTCGAAATGCTCATGTAAATACGATTAAACAGATAATGCCCTCAAATCGTCACAAATCGAGAACCTAGCAGATGTGATTTGGGGTCAAACCGTCATAACTAAGAAATTCAAAATTCCGAATGCTGCTCCACGTACTTTAAACAGCACTAGACTTACCTTTATTGATATCGCGAGCTTTCCAAATACTATTGTGGGCAGTAAACTGAAGAACGGGAAGCGGCGCAGACTCTTTCTTTAAATCAACTAAATATATCAGTATATCAACTTGTAAGCAGCGTCTACCAGCGACCACTAGAGGCATAATATAATTTCTTCGATTGATATTATAATTTGTGTGGGGACGGTCAGGCGAAACTCAAATTGTGAACTAATTGATCTGATGTCTAGAGAGACGCACGTTGCCAGCCGTCTCTCATTAAGATATGGGACCTTTTCAATATACAGATAGTCTGTGTTCATGGGACACTTGGAATGATAGGACAACTGTAGGGCAGACGAACTCGCTGTGCAAGCTAGGAAACTGCATTTCGTTGGAACATGGGAGAATGCTGAAATTAGAGTCTAATGATTTCGTTAAAAGCTGCTTGGACGAGGTGGAGGAAGAGTATGTAGTTAATTCTCTCTGTTCTTGTCCGGCATTAGCATGCAGAAAGCACACACATTTACCTCAATTCTAAAATCAATGGCTGGCATATAGATCGGAAAGAAGTAAAACCTAACCGACTTATCTACCATTTTTGAATGGTTGATCTTTCCACAAACTTTTTGAGATTAACAGAATTATGTGAAAATCACAATGTTTCGAAAATAAATGTTTATGATGACTCAAGAGCAAGTGCTTGAAACTTGAAAAAGCTGCCACTTAATATAAAACCTCACAAATTTCGAAAAATGTGTCACACCTACTTTATTTTAGTTCATTTGAAAATGCAAAAAGCTTTCAAAATCCTAAGCTTTTTAATTTTTACTTCCCATCTGTTCTCATCGCATTTGTCTAGCCAAATAGAATAGCCGTAGGCACGTTAAGATATATTATTAGCTATAAAATTAGGGTTGTTAAACCTTATAAAATAGTTACCTCCGGATATTTTTTGAAAAAATAAAAAAAAAAACATTTTGCACCTGGGTTAGACTTTTCTGCTGCCTGGGGTATATTCTTAATTGAAAATTTAGCTTTTAATTTAAAGTTTGTGTACCACAATACTTTATTCTAGACTAGTTGAAGTTTTTTTTTCTTATTTGTATAACAGATACGTTAAAATGCTTCGTGCATATATTTTAAATCTCAATTACTTTGCAGATACTATATAAAGTCTAAATGTATATTCGCATTTAATTTATTTTTATTGTTGATCTTATAATTTTTCTAGATATATTTTTGGTAATACAGTATCTACAATTTACATTTTTATTTTTTTAATATCATCATACATTAAGCAAATAGGAATATAGTAGTTTTTAATGTAAAACGAAGTCTTATACAGAAGCACAGTAGACAAAAAATGATAACCATTTTCTCTCGTTTTAATAATAAAAGCAATTGTTAAAATACACATTTAAAATGTATATACGAAATACTAAAAGTTTCTTATTTGTATTTTATTTAAAAATAATATAAAAAAGGAATTGGGAGGAAAACAAATAAATTTAGCTTTTCTCAAAATTCTTTAATGTTTTGTTCGATATACTCGTACAACCCGAAGAGTCGAAAACGAAAAACTAAAAATTCTGAGTTTTCCTAAAGCTTCCTGATACAAGTGTAGTAGTTATTTTAAGAAAAATAATAAATGAAAAAAATTTGCCTTTTGGTTTTGTGTCTTTAAAGAAACGATAAGGAAATGAAAATAGTTAAAAAATAATTTTAGAATAAATTTATCTGGTTGCTGCTACCAACCTTAATTTATGTAATTCTAAGGTCATAGTAAGCAGCATTAATTACCCTGTTAGTTAGATAATGATTCAAAAGGTTATATGTATGCATTTAATAATCGAATAAGTTTTCAACTACTTTGGCCGATACTCTACAAATATAAAATTTAATTAATTTCAAACAAAAGAAAACGTTAATGCTGATCTAAATCTTATGCTTTTGTTCAACTTTTCCGTAGTGTTTCATTTGCATATAGTATATATTCCAAAAAAGAAGAAAAGCTTTTAAATAAAACTACTACGAGAAAACCAAGAAACAATTCAACAGCATATAAAAATTAAACTAACAACAGAAAGTAGTGGAAAAGCTCCAGGGAAGTTTTTTTCTACTTAAGAATATGAATGAAACAAAATTTAAAAATGAAGAGCAAAAACTAACAAGAAAAAAATCGTCTTAAAGTCGTTGAACAAAATAGGACTGAAAATGAAATCTAAATTAAAAACTTAGTTGAATTCGCGTCATATTCTCTTTAAAAAAAATTTAATTTACATATTGAAATATGTTATACACGGTGTTATGGACTTGAGTACCTTCCCTTTAAGGGATGATTCATTGATTAATTTGGAACAAAAAATTGTACCTGGGGGCGGGCCTATTATGATTTTTTGGATATGATTTTTTCTTCGATAATATCGAGAGATTCAATAACTTCGAATAGCTATTATGATTTTTCGAGAGTGTTTTTTCCGATAATATCGAGTCATTTTTAGTTGTCAAAGAAAACCCGTTAAAATTTCGTTTGAAGTTATTAAATGAAATTTATTTATAATTTTCACAAATTTAATAATTATGTTGTTTAAATTAAATTTTAAGTGTAACTCACATTTCCTAAACTTATATTTATCTACTTTTTATTTGATCCTATAATATGAAATACGATCGCCGTCACGTTGATTGCAGTCGTATACTAACGATACTATCAAGAAAAAACACTATCGAAAAATTTCATAATCGCTCTCCTGTCGGCGAGGAACCCTCGTAAGGCCGCTTGAGGCACGAAACAGGAACACACTCGAATGAATACTACCCTGTTTTCTGCTGAAGACAATATTACATGAATCATTTTCTATTTTAATATCGGTTTCCTTCAAAACTATTGTGATAAAATTAAAAATTCAGACAGAAAATACTATGTATCCTCAATTTAGGAAAATGCCTCCGAGGGAAAATTGAAAACAAAAAATATCAGAAAATTTATTATGTAAAAAATTTAAAATACGAAACATGACAAACAAAATATAAAAATCTCAAATCTTTGCTCATCAAATATTTAATCTTGGAAAACTCACATAAAGTCCAACTAAAAAAAAATTAAGAAACACAAACTTATTTGGATATAAAAAGAACTTTAGTCCTATATACATATATTATAAAGGCCGAATATAAGGAAGCAAATAAGGCAAACGGAAGTTAAATTCTTTTTGTTGTGTAGAATCAACCATTTCACATCCAATCCAATTACTTTTCTGTACTCACAGAAAAGCTTTGATCAAAATGCTAACATATCGCCAAAAAAGGTCGGTTAACTAATAACAGAAGAAATTATTTACATTATTATTATTTGATGAATGGAAAAACGGAAATCCTAGTTTCATACAACAAGTAAGGTCCTGGCCAAAAAGTGCAAGTGTTATTTTATGGAATTTTATATTTTAAAGCGAGCAGGTAAAGAATGTGTCATCTTTCAATTAATTTGAGAAAAACACGAAATTTTTTTTCGGGTAAAAGCTTTTAAGGAGGTTACCTTACAAAAGGATTTGATTTTTTTGTAAATTAATTAAAATTAAACGACTGTTCTTAATAGAAATGGGCAGATGAGTAAAAAAGAAAATCCAATAAAATTAAGTTTATGTATAAGAGATTTTATATACAGAGGAAAGTTTTGCCAGAGCATAAATTTTCTTTGATAAAAATCTTATGAATGAACATTAAAATAAAAAAAAATCTAGAACGCACACAATAAAGTAAATAACTTTATTCATAAATCACATAATTCATAATTTTCCATTTTCCTCCTCTTTGTGTTATCTATTTGCTCAAACTATGTAGAAAAGTCTGTTAAGTTAAAAAAAAAATATTGTAGTTATAGATAGATAATATCCAAAACCCAACCATGATAAAGAAAGCTTTTTTTGTATAGATATCTGTGTATGTGTATTATGTTTAGAATATAAGAGCCTGGTAAATAGGGGATTTGGATTTCAGGAGGAAAAAAATTAATAAAATGTATCCGCATCTTATAAATATAACATAATTTTACTACATTCGGTTAAACACAAATCTTTATTATATAAATAGATTAGCAAAAAAAAAATAAGGAGGGAAAAAATTGAATTTTATGAGCTTTCATTACCAAACACATCATCTTATTTTCAGTATATATAACTTTTTTATATATATTTTGTTAATTAACTTACACCAAAAAAATGAACATTTGAAAAGGGTTCGAAATTTATTTAAACATCTTATTGTCATCTTATGTAAATAATTATATACGTATCTTATATAAAAATATTGTAATAAACTCACCTCCAGCTGGTGAAACGACATAAAACAGATGGGCTAAAATAATGGCCCTCAATGGGACCACAAACTTCATGACTGCTAAAGTTTTTTATTTTTATAATAAATTATATTAGTAAAGTGGCCTAATTGACACCTGGCCATTCGAATTTTATATATACAATAATTAGTTTGCAAGATTTTGCTTGTCTTAAATTATTATTATTATTATTTAAAAATATTTAATTTCCTAAATTATTTTTCACTAATTAAAATCACTATAATTTTACTATATAATACATAATTTAAAATACTATTTTTATTAATACATAATTAAGTATGAATCACGATAATTTTCTTGCAACACAACACCACATTAATTTTATTTTCTTCATTTTTATTTTTGGTTAGTTTTTCATCTTCGGTTGTTTTCCAATAATCATATCATTATTACTATTTTATTTGTATTTTTAAATTTTTTTTTTTATTTCTTTATAACAAAAACATTATTACAATTTATTTGTATTACTTTGGAAAATTAAAAACCAAAAATAAACGAAAAGAAAAATGAAATGTTGAAAACGATGAAAGCTTTTATCATCTCATTTTGGCTTACCTGGAAGAATAGAAGAAAAAAATATAAACAAAAAATTAGTTTTGTGGTTATGTTTCGGTTTTTATATATTTTTTCACTCTAAAGAAATTATGAATTTGGCTATAAGCCAAACCAAAAAGTTATAAAAAGAAATATATTTGGATAAACGTATATAACAGAATATAAACATGCTAACATGAATTTGGCAAAATTATTTTAGGTTTATACAAAAATTATTATTGTCAGCAACATTTTTTTATCCTGTTTTTTTTAGACGGATAACAATAAACTCCTTTGAAAAGCAATTTATCATCAAGAAATTATTATCGTTTTCTTAAGCGGAAAAAATTATGATGCTGTGACAGTTGGTAAACTTTGTAACGGTTGCAACATATTTTCTCTAGTTATTACATTTTTGCCAAATTGGACATCACCAATAATCAAGTTTTTACCCGCCGTTGCAAAAATTAAATTTGAAAAATAATTGCTGTGTATAAAACCCTTGAAAAGCCATACTTTTTAAACAAACGGATTTAATTTAACCAGAAACGGGTTAATTTATTGGTTTAAATTGGGTACGGTATCTGACTGTCACATTTAGTCGTTAGTTGTCAACAAAATTATATTTAGGGAGATGGATAATAATAAATTCGTTTGAAATGTAATTTATCATCAAAATCTCGTTGTGGAGAAGCAAAACCCTCTTATAGATGTAAGAAAAATTTGCATCACTATAGGTATAAATTGTCGTTCAAATTAAGCTCATCATTTATTTATTAGCAGAAATAATCATTTTCTTTTCATTTTCTTTTATTTGCCACTCTGTGTGTGGTGTCTGTGTGTGTGTTGTGTCAAATTTTGAAATAACAAAATAATCATTTTCTTTGTCATTCTATATTATTTATTAAAACTGTGATAAAGGTAAATATAAAATAATATTTAAGTAATGTTGTCCTCAAAAATTTTCCGCTACGTCAACTTGATAAGTAGGAAAAATAATAAATTCCGAAATAAGTTTTTGTGTTTTGTGCTTCATTTTTTTATAAATTTTCCGTTTTAATATTAACATGAATTTACATTTTTCTAATTTTATTATATCGTGTACGAGATGTGTTTGTGTGCGTCGTTTGGTGAGTTTAGTAAATTCTAATATAAGAAGATGAAAAATGCGGAAAATTAAAATAATATATTTCGGTGTTTTAGTTTTCTCGTGAGGGTCATTAAGTATTTTGATTATGTTACTCAAGATGGCCGTTTGCAAATATGCTTTCTTTGACCTAAACACGTAATATGAACACAACTATATAATTTAATTCAAACCAGCATTGGATCGATCTATCGCAAAAATGCTTAGGCGTCGTCATTTACTTGCCTTTATAAGAATTGCTACCATTAAGTTTAAATTGGCGACAATGGAGTTAACTTTATCATCCAATTTATCCCTTTTTAGTCTGGGGCGAAAAAAATCAACATCTGAAAATTAAATTTATCTTATTTTATTAATTTAATTTAAAGATTTGTCTCAGAAGAATTATTACCGCTCATTTCAGGTTGAAGCTATTAATAACTATTTTGCTTTCAAACACTGTGCGCCATTCGATTTAACACACTTACAATTTTGCTTTAACATGTAAATTTTACTGCAATTTCTGGCCAAAGAAAGATAATATTTCCATTGAGAAGAGACAGAAATTAGATAATTTCCAGATTAGCAATCTATAGCGAATTAATTTCAGTTTTTGGTAAAAAAAACTTTGCAAGATTTTTACAATATTTAATAGCGAATCTAGAAAAAAATATATTTTAAGTATGGCCGAAACAGCCAAAATTGATGACTGCTACTCGGAGGAATTCAGCGTATTATGCGAAATTATTTAAAAGGTCATGATGATCATATGAAAGCAACTACCAAAGCAGGTTTGCGACAGTTCTAACACCTAGTATGAAATGAACGAAATATGTATATACGTTATCATCCATAAGCCCTTTCACACTTACAAAATTATAGCATCAGCTGGTTTTATTGCTCAGAAATTCATAGTTGATCAGGCAATTTTAAGTTATCCTTAGGAACAAAACGTATCCAAGGAAGAGATGATTGCAGGAATTAAAGCTACGTGGGCAGAAATTCTGTTGGACAGCATAACATGTTTTATGATTCCTTTAAAGGCAGTACATATTACTAACAATAACTTAAATGATTAAAAAAGTTTTTAATAAAAACCAATTTGAATTTTCATTATATTTTTAGTGGTGTCTACTGTCTAATCGAATGAACCGAAAACATTGCGATAAGTTTCTTATCTAAAAAATAAAATCGAGAGGTAAGTCATTTTTCTATTTCAAAATCATTTTCGATTGTGATTCTACTGAGCGCGAATTTTTCAGTCTTCTTAATGCTGGCATTTGACAGGGTCGGGAAATCTGTGAAATCTAACGGAAAGCGGCCTTCCAGAAGTAGCAGCTTCAATAAGAGCCTTTTCAGATGTTTTTGCAACTACATATTTCAAAAAGTTAGACATCTGCGCAAAACTCGATTAAGATCTAAAATATTCTAAATTAAATTGGCAACAAAACTAGTCCACACGTTTTTACAAAAATTTAAGCAGAAATGATGATTTTTGATAATAAACTGTTATTTCACCAATGCTCGGTCACACTACAGCTCAAATAAGTTGACTGATAGAAGTAAAACTTCATACTTAATTTATTTGAGAGTTTTTCTGCTTTCCGGACAAAATATTATTTTTAATGGCATCCATACAATGTTTACGACTATTCTATAGTCATAGAAAACAAAGAGGCCATTCTACAACTAGAAAAGTCGTAAACATGGGTGCCACTAAAAATAATGTTTTGTCCGAAAAGCCGAAAAAATCTCAAATAAATTAATATCACGGACGATTTTAAAATAATTTCTTCATACTTAATGCTTTTTTTTTATAAATTAATCGATCTCTGGGAAATGTGGCGGAATTCGGTATACCAGAAGTGGCAGATTTCATAGGAACTTTTTCGTTTTTTGTCAATATTTCAAATTAGCATTTATGTATAGCATTTTCGAAAACCTGTTCTGAATTTGCAACGAAACTACTAGTTCAGATCATTTTCAAAAATTTTGAGAAAACCCTTTTTTATGAAGGGCCTTTGCTTGCAAATATTTTGAAAAGTTTAGTAATGTTAATATGGAGGGGAATATCAGAATAACGAAAGCAATTATAAACGGCAGTGGTAGTCATCATAGAAAATACTGGAATTAACAATGAAATATAAAATTGAACAGTAAAAGTCAAACAGTGAACAGTATAGGGGTTGATGTAAATAAAGTTTGTAGCTTTAAAAACTATGTGAGTGAGTGTTGCTGAGTGAGTATTTTTGTTTTATAGAATTTTGACATGAGACCTTAATCAAAATTAAATGATCTAATCAAAATTCTTTAATTGTCTTTTAGTCGCCGTATTATTCAAATGCAGTGTATTAGCGATTTAGGTACATGGTTAAATAAAATTTCAACGCCCGACTTTCGCAATATATGCAACCTTCCATTTCTTGTGTTGCTTGTCATTGACAACAAGCATCGTTTTGACATATATCTTTTGTTTCCATGATTATTGGTTTTGGTTTTTTGAAATCTGGAGGATGGACATGGAAAGTAATCCATATAAAGATCTAGCAACCTCTCTACTTTAGTCCCTAGTAAGTAAAGCACATCATCGTTGACTGATGCAGTCCATCCAAATTTTTGAACCAATCAGTTATTCTTTTCGCCAAAGGAGTAGCAAAAAAATGTTTTACGCGCCTTCTTAGACTAAAAGGAAACCGCTTACTCGATCTTAAATAAAACAAAATTCAAACTAAAATTTGTTAGACAGAAAATGCAAGGAAATTGTGATTCTTTCTTTCGTCACCGAACATTAGATAAAAGAACTAGAGAAAATCCTAAGAATGGCATATGCACACGAATAATTCCAACCCTCGCTTCGTTTATTTAGCAAACACTCTAAATAACAAGTATATTAGACCCTAGGTACAAAATTAACTATTCGAATAAAACTCACTTATTTTCAAATCTCTTTGCAAATTGGAATATGCACAATTGTTCAGGATTTTCCGTTT
Source organism: Nephrotoma appendiculata (assembly GCA_947310385.1). Classification (NCBI taxonomy): domain Eukaryota; kingdom Metazoa; phylum Arthropoda; class Insecta; order Diptera; family Tipulidae; genus Nephrotoma; species Nephrotoma appendiculata. Next base: position 2,812,658 of record OX371225.1, on the reverse strand, counting down.
TACAATTCCGTAATCGGATATTAGTTCGTCTGTCTGCTAAAGTCACAGTTAAAATATTTAATATTAGTTAACGTGAAATAAATGTATCACTCACTTTTTTTAAGACAAACAAGGAGGGTTCCACATACAACGGTCCTCTTCATTTAACATAGACATAAATAGTTAGTGAAACGTTAGTGAACAAATAAATAGTTAGTGAAATTTACGTAGCTAGGGTTAATATACCAAGGGTTAATTCACAAGTATGTAGCATTGAAGAATCAAGCCAAGGTTTGGCCTTAAGATAAATATTATTGAAATATTCTATGGGAAAGAGTTTTTTATATTTTTCGTGTCTTTGATCAATTTATTTTTATTCAAGTCTTTTTATTTCGTGGTAGGCGTTACTTAAACCACTTTAAAATCAATGAATTAGGACAAACCTAGAAAATGAAACCGGCTTAAACGTGAGAATTGTATACCAATTGAATTCCAATTCAAAATTTAATTTCTCCAGATTATAGAAAATTAAATTTTCTAAAGAAGCTCTGTTGCCATTTGGGAGTTTCCCCATAGAAAATATTTTTATTAAAAAATGGCTGACTTTGTTTGCTGTTCTACAATTTATGGTATTTTCCTCAGCACAAATTTTTCTCTAGTGTATTTTTCAGAAAAACTACAAGAACACTTTTTAGAGGTCTTGCATGTATTTTGATATATGTAATTCCTTTCCCGCTTATATCCTCAGAAATGTGCTTGTATGAAAATATTCATATATTATATGACATAGAACATAAAAAAACTAGAAAACCATGATGGTGACGTTTTGAGGAGAGCAAAAGTAATACGTATTCTAACAAAAATCCTTTACTTATATTATTCTATAAAATAAATTTTCATTATTTCAATTTTGTTAAGTTGATATCCTTAGGGAAATGACATTTTATTTATAAATGAAGACAGAAATAAAATCACAAATACGGTAGACAAGTTTTTCCTACTATAATATTGCATATTCGTACAAAAGCTCTTACCAGTCATTCGTTATAGTCTTAAACATATCATTAATCATAGAAATACATAAGAAAATAACATTTGTATATCTCTCTATGATTTTATTAGTTTTACGTATAATTAAAAAACATAAAATATGTTAATGATAATAATAGTTAGCACATAGAAGTATCATAGCCAGAAAATATTACATAATCATTGGTAAGAGCAAATTATAATGATAATAAATTAGTTTAATAAAAAATACATAAAATTTATGCGCACTGATTTGATTAACAACGATAATGGAAATAAAATAAAAATTTTAACAACAAAAACCACTTTGCATTTTTATTTTTAATATTTTTAACAAACATATAAAAAAACCCAATTCAAACTGTTTCAATTAAATGGTAATTTCAATAAATAAATTACTATTTTAAATTAAAAATTGTGTATGCATGGAAAATCATATTATAGTAATAAATTTGTTTGTGAATATGCTCGGGTGGCTCTGCCTTTCAAAAGTGAAAACGACATTCTTTCACCTCCCAAGGTAATTTGAGTTTTATAGCAGCAGTACAGACTCGACAGAACTCACTATTTGTTTAAAATTAATATCGTAACTAGAAATACTGGGAAGTACTTGATTTTGGTCAAAGAAAATCTTGAAAATAGACGTATAGATCCAAAGTAGAACTGATATAAAGTAAACAAACACAGATTGAATATGTAAAGGTGTAATTGGAAGTGAAATTCAAAATCTAAAAATAAGGAGATGTGTAACAATAACTAAAGCTCAAAATGTTTAATAATTGGGAACTCTCAATAAATATATAATTTCCATTTTTTCGACAATTCGAATGCGGTCAAATTTTATGCAGTGGTTAGTGGACAGCGCACTCGTGTATTTTATGTATTTTCAAAATCTTTTAAGACGGTTATTGTTCATATTAAATTCCTAACTAGCACGAATTTCAGCAAATTAAAAATATCGATAGCATTTCTAGTTCAGTTTAGTAGGCCTTTGAGATCAATGGATGACTGAACAAAATATTGGCTTCAATTTCACTAAAATAATAGTAGAATAAAAAGAAAGAGGAATATAAGATTTTTGAGTAAACGATGCAGGTTTTCTCTGGTTAGTGTTCGCTTTGATTAAAAGCTTAATCCCGGTTTTTCGTAAAAACAAAATTTTCTAATGTTTTTTTCGCTATATAATTTACTCTTATGCCACATACTGTTTTAATGAGAGAACGTGCACTCCAAAACTCTCTTATTAGTATTATAAAAATGAGAAGTTCAAATGTTCTACAAATATTGCACATTCCTTGACTCTTAACACATTTTTAGAGCAAAAAAATGAGCACTATGGCTCGCTAACTGGGTGCTTTTTAGGTTACCGTGTAGCATTAAAGTATTAAGCAAGATAACCATAAACAGCTGTTGATTTAAATAGAATAGACAGGGTTAAACCCAGCAGGTTAAACTTAAAGTTACCACAAAAATGTCTATCATCAAATACGAACACATTTTGTGTTGCTCAACGTATAAAAATTGACGTTCCTTGTAACAAACGTATGCTACTTTACCAAAAAAAATACACTTGGGTGCAAAAAATTCGCACATTGATCAATTTTCAACAAAAGTTCAAAAATATCAAAAAATCCGATGTTTGTTTTATTTTCTTGAATGCAGATTCAAAATCTATTTCAACAAACATCCAGTGGTGTCTTTTTTGTACTTATGCCGTGACAACAGATTGATCTTTGGGATCAACATCTGAAGCACACGTTTTTTTGTGAATTTGTCAGCATGTACATTAGTGGTAAAAATCGAATTAAAACATGAAAATGAGCAAAAAATTAATTTTGTTTTAATAAGAAGTATTCCCTCCCAAAGCCCGAATGACAGCTTCAATTCGATGTTTCAATGATTTCACTAAATCTTGAGGTGTCGCTTCCCATTCCGCTGCGCTCGTCTGTTGCACCTCGTGCAGGATCGTTGGAGCAATATCTCTGGCTCGAACTCTGTTTTTCATGGGCCCTATTTCTCTACACGAAAATCTACAAAAAATTTACTAGTTCGTCTGATTGGTATTTTCGTATTCTTATACGTATTCGAGTAAGCAAGCTACTTTTGAAAATTTCCCGACGGCAACGACATTTATCAAACGGCGTACATACAAACGACAGCATACATTTATCAAACCATACACTCAAAATGTAAGTAAAATTTTGAAAATTTCGAAACTTTTCAATTTATTGAGAATTTAATATAAATTTGTTATATTTTTAAGAATATTTTGATAAACAATTTGTAATAATATTTATTAATGAAATTTGTAAATGTATACTTTACAATATTGATTTTATGTTACCATTTTTTGGTAAAAATTAACAACGGTTAAACAATACGAAGTATTGGTTGCATTTATGGAGGAGCACCCGGCATTAGCTAGAGGTGCATTGCTGAAATAAACAGTCGACTAAATACGTATAGACCACCAATCAGAACCCCAGACCTCTGCAAGAAAGTATGACCTGATTTCAAATTCCATATAAAAAAACAGCTGAAATTAAACAAAATTAATATTTCCGGACTAGGAGGAGATCCCTCAAAGATCTACAGCTTTTAACCAATTGAAGAGGCAGTCATACAATTAATCGATTTAAATAGAGCTATAGAAGGAAGCGCTGGGACAAGAGATCTGGGTGATCGGAAATTGGGCGTACCAAGCTGTAACATAAATTCACCTCCAACTGTAATGTATGATGACAGTGTTAATGGTTTTCATATAGAACCACCTACCCACGTTGTATTACGAGCGAGAAAAACAAGGCCATTCTCGAAAGACCGTTCAGGCTAAAAGTTCATATGCGAATGATGACAATTCCCTTTAAACGTATATTTTTATACCTGCCACAAGTTCCGCTTCAATACTAACTAATTCGTTAAATTTTGATTTTAACATTTATAAAATCAATATACTTGTTGACACTTAAAGAAAACTGCTTCAAAATTTATTTTACAGATGGCATTAAAACACGATTATATTCCTATTGAATATCGTAAATATTTCAAAGTGCTGATAATTATTATTATCCGCTACACCAAAACAGTGAAAATTACATTAACCTTAACATTTTTCTACTTTAAATATTTCTCAAAAAGTTTTTAATTTCTTTCCCATTATACCGCTGTGGTACTTCATTAACGCAATAAACTAAAAAATTATCGCCTTAATTAACCACACAAAAAAAACATTTTTTTAGAAAATTAGATTTTCAAGTCATTAAAAATTGTTAAAAGATATAAAAAAAAAATTATAAGAAAATCATCTTGAACACAATAAATTGAATATATTTTTTGTGTTTTCATTCATGGTACAGTCATTAAATATTTTCTTTTTTGTTGTTCAACAAAACATGAAAAACAAAGAAAAACGAAAATTGTATTATTTTCACTTTCATTTTCACTGTGTATACTCGTATATATACTGTGTGTGTGTAGGAGATTTAAACTTATTTTTATAACTTTGTACCGAGTAACCTAAACACTAAAACCAACGAACCATAAAACGAACAATTTTTTTTTTCTGTTGGTGTACACGACGACAAAATATATTAGAAATTTATTTTATAGCATGGCTCAGCTAATGAGGTTGCCAATAGAGAATTTGTGCAGAGTATGCTGCATTTTCCTTAACACTATATACGACGATAATAAACGCTGAGTGGATTTAATTAATTTTAAAAGTTAAAAAAAATTTTTTATGTGTATCATGATGAATGATTTAAAATGAATTTGTGGGTATAAATGCTCAATGATGTGTTTACCGGGTAATCTAACATCTAAATATCATTATCAATGCATCATCCATTTTTTTATTGTTAAATGAGCTATGTAATATATTTTATATACGCTGAATTTTATTGGAAAATTTCAACAATGAATTTATTTGGTTATATGTTGAACATAAATTAGAATTTCGATTAGTAAAAAAAATTGTTTAATTTATTTTTTCTATAGGAAGAGTTAGACATATTTTGACCGAGGTAAATTATCATTGAATTTACAGAAATATAAGAAACAATTTTTCCTAGAAGGATATGCTCGCAGAGGGTATATCAGAGGGTACATCATCTCCAGCCATAATAATACAACCCAGATATAATTTAAAAATTATTTGACTAAATATGTTTGGTTTAGGTTAGGGTTTTACGGATCAACGTACGAAAGAATTACAAATACTTTTGTGATTTTATTACACGATTCCATTTGAAATTTCCAATTAAATAAAATTCCTATTTTCAATTCAAAAATTCAATGTATTTTTGTCCTGACGTATTTGGGTGTACAACAATCCGAATATAGCACTTTTGCGACCAATATCGAAATCTGCATTTAAAATTAAATTATTTATATTGTCAAACCAAAAATTTTGAGTTTAATTTGGGAATAAGGGAAATACGATTCTGATAAATTAGTATATTACAGGAGGTACAGTATGTATATGGAACAGTCTCACATGATAAATTAGTGTCAATGTATTTTGTTCAAATCATGAAAACCATCACACAACACTCAAGAGAAAATTTATATTTTATTTGTTTGCTTTTTTATTTACCTTACATCCATTTGGAAAATTTCAATCTTTCAACAACACGTGAACAGAAGAATAAAGAAACTCAGAATGAAAATTTATATATAAGTACACATCATTTTTAATGATTTTAAACTTAAATACGATTTAAAAGACAAAAAATCAAATGAAAAAAGCCTGAAAAAGTGTTTGTATTTATGTACATAATCATAAAAAAGTACAAATAAAGCTTTATTTTAACGTATTTTTTTTTATTAATATTACCGTTTATTTCTTTGTTCTTATTTTCTGTGTTACGATTTATCAAATTTGGTGTGCTGTAATAAACACGTACACCAGTTTGATTTGCAAAATGCTCTCCTAAGAACGGTTAACACTATGCATGCGGTTTTGCAATTGAAAACTGATTCGGGAAATCTAGCATATGCTTGTGGAGAAACTAACAATTAAAGCACTTTAGATGAACCAAAATGGAACACTCAACCTTTTATACAAGCACACAACGTGTAGACGTCGTGAAATGAGACATGTTGAAACTGATAATATATATATATATATAGAACGTAATACGTGACCCTTTCTTTTATCTCCTGTAAATATTTTATGTAACTGCCCTGCTGGATACAAGTAACCCATTTCTGGGCAAATTGGGAAACTGATGTAACCAGTTACCCAGAAATTTAGTTATTGATGAAATCGGTTACTGACACAGATTATAAGGTAACGGTGCTAAACAATGACGTTTGGAAAATTAATGGAAGACTTACAAAATAAAGGTCTTAAAATACTACCCAGGTTTGGGTTCAACCAAACATATGGGCTCAGAAAATAACCAAATTATGGAAAACATTATGAACAGCATTGCCGCTATTACAAAGCGGCTAGATGAGCAATGTAATCTGAATATCATGATACTTGATCAACTGAAGCACACAACGCAATCCAACAAAAATATTAAGTAAGAACACAACTTTCAAAATAGCAATCTGGAATGCGAATGGGATTATGCAACATACTAAAGAAATAGATATATTTTTAAATTCAGAAATATTTTCAAATTTGTTTTTAAGTTCAGATAGCTGAACTAAAATCTTTTTTTGTTAAAATATATACAGGGTTATAACTTAATCATTCCATTCATCCAGCGGAAAGAGCAAGAGGTAGATCGGCATTGCCAATAAATGAAAATATAAAACACAATTTAGAATCAAAAATTGAATAAGAAATAATGTAAGTCACTACAGTAAGGATCCAAATTCAAAACACACAGCTTACTGTCTCCGCAATATATTATCCTCCAAGCAGGATAAACATCAAAATGTGCATTTATTCTGGTGGTTCCCCAAATATACTGGCCTAGTGCCGGAACGAAAACACCTGACCTAACAGACTATTATGTAGCAAGAGGTATATCCCAGATAACTGCATTCATATTAAAGTCAGTAATTCTCTAGTATCGTATCACTCCCCGGTTATCATGACAGTCAGTGAAATGGTAATTCGATAAGATTTTCTTACCAGTTGAAAGATGAATTAGAACAACTCAATGAGACTATACACTACGCTGCTTTGACAAGTACTCCGATTATACAAAATAAGAAGAAGCTTAGCATATTCTACTCAATGGAAGTTAGAGAGTTGGTAAGAGAAAAACGGGCACGTAAAACCTGGCAAATAACTAGAACACCGGAGAACAAAACAATTCTCAACAATTTAGGTAACGGTCTCAAATCTCTTCTTAAAGAAGTTAAAAATGCACTAATCAACAGATATCTAGTTATCGTAACCGATGGCAAAAAATTATGATTATTTATTGTGGACGGCAACAAAGAGACTCGAAAGACCCAAAATGCAAGTACCTCCACCTAAAAAGGAGGATTGAACCTGGGCATGAAGTTCTAAAAAGAAGGCTGATCTATTTGCGGAGTATCTTGTAGTACCGTCCAACCGCCACCAAGACAAACGGCCAATGAAATTATAATGTAAATCCACAAGCTAGATAATTTTGATCTACGCCCAGTAACTCTCAATCAATTAAAAGAAGAACTAAAAAAGCCCAAGAGTATGACTTGATTACTTGTAAAATAATCAAGGCTCTACCAAATAAAAAATTTCGTAAGCTATTACACATAATCAATGAAGCTTTCGGTTAAAATATGTTCCGTGATAATGGAAAGTAGCAGAAGTAATCATGATAGCAAAACCTGATAAAGAACCTAACGATAAAAAATCATACAGGCCAATTTCATTGCTGCCAATTATGTATGTCAAAACTCTAAAAAAATATTAATAAAAAGACTTAAACCAATAATTGAAGAAGACCGAAAACTAATTCCTCCACATCAATTTAGATTCAAAGAAAAGTATTCTACAATTGAACAGTGCCTAGAATCACCAACATTATTCAAAGAACGTTACAACGTAAAAAAGTATGCTCTAGCATATTTCTGGACTTCGCCCAAGCATCTGATAAAGTCTGGGTATATGTACTGGAATTCAAGCTGCATAGGGATCAGTTCTATGCCATACTATTTTCTTTATCGAATAGACATTTTCGTGTGAAATAGGAGTATATGAATACTCCGAACTAAAGAAAATCGTTGCCGATGTCCCGCGGAGGAGTGTGTTAGGACCAATCCTATACTTATTATATGCAAACTCCAGAAGATTAGAATCAAGCTTAATGCTTCTTCTTAACGATAGAAATTAACTCACGACCGATGCCATATGCAAACAAAGCTAAATATCTTGGCATGACCCTCGATGCCAAGCAAAAAAATATCTTTTAAGATTCCCTATAAAGCGAGGAACGAAGCACTTTGGCAGTCACCCGACAATTTGACAAAATGTGTCGAATGTTAACATATGTTTAGCCGCCTGCGTTAAAAATTACATAATTTTAGTTTTAACTACTGTGGCCAATTTTGACAACAATTAAATAGAATTTTAAATAAATTGTTTTATGTGACTTTTATCGTAAACCATATAGAAAAAATATTGTAAGCAACTTGTGATTAAAGGATTTTATTGCTCTCCCCTGTAATTGCTTCGCCCGACCAACAAAATACTACTTTACACTCTAGATACAAAAAACAATATAGAAATAAAAATTCGATTAAAGCTAAAATTGGTTTCAAAAATAAGTTCGGTTTCAAAATAATAAACCCTTTGAGAAAGTGGTTATATTTTCAAAGCTTGATTATTAGAAATAATTTTCTGGTCTACTTCAAAATTTCATTGAGCTCAACATGTTTGCAACAATTGCAGATAGTGCGCCAGTTGTCAATGCTATGGCAGCAAAAGTAAGCGGAAGCGATGATTGGCGATTGATAATTCACAGGATGGCTGTCCAACGTGAGTGGTACGGAAATTTGTGTGGATGTTGTAAAAATTAAAAATGAATGCTTCACATTCTTCACAGAGGATTAACATGGTTCTTTAAGGTGGTTGGAGGAACTGGTGGGAAGTGATGGCGGGCAAAGACATTTTATAGAAAAGATGCACAAACGAGGAATGTGGAAAAGCGACAGCGCTATTAAAGTGGACAGGCTAGGCAAAACGGCCGAAAAAATCACCGAGGAAATCCTGATCAAAGAGGGCGTTGGCAACAGGGGTGTATTTGTAATGATAGCATAGTTAAAGGGATAGTGTGAGTGAGACAGGGGATTATTATTGAGGATGAAGCTGGATAGGAATGAAGCTGGTTAGTTTGAAGATAATGTTACTGTCTCGGCTATTAATTTTAGAAGCAGTTTTATAGCAGTATAGTGGTATTGCAGATTGTAGCAGATTAGTTGTGATTGTTTGACAAAGCTTTTTTCAATGCAAACTTGATCGCAATTAATTATTTTTTAAGTAGTTTTGAATTTCCGCCATATAAAAGCACCAAGTTTTACAAGGGACAATAGATTTTGAAATTAAACAGTTTTGTATTACGAGTAATCTCACAGTACCATAATAAAGCATCAACCCGAAGTTAATAATTTAGATGTAACATTTGTCGGATACATGTTGTTCACAACATATGTGGACCGATGTTAATGTTTGTGTTTAACTAATCTTTGAAGCAGCAGCAATTAAAGTCTGAATATTTAAAGTTCTTAGCAGTTAATTAAGAAAATCTTCGTTTCATATATTGGTTCTCAGTTTTATCAGCTAAACTGTAAGCGATTATAAAATAACTATTCGCTGACTGTTTAAACCGAAACGTGCTGAATAACTTCCAAAATATTTATTTTTGCGAAAAAAGACCAGATATCCCAACTTAATTTTGGATGGGAATAATTTTTGACGTTAAAATCATCATTGCTCCTTTAGCTTAAGAGGTGGGGTCGATACTTTTTAAATGGCGATGGGGGTTTTGAAAAAACATAGAAATATTCACTCCATAAAAGTTAACTTCAACGTATTATTGTGCGGTAAAACCTAATCCAATAGCACGGAACTCCTAGAGTGAAGCTAGAAAAACCGGATCACGAATGGGTATTTAATATGTCTTGTGTCTGTTCTGTCTTTGTTTCTGTTGTGGTTTATGTTCTACAATCTTTTTAAGTTTTTTTTGCAATACCAAACCAAAATACTAGTTTATATATTTGTCATCATGATTGGACTTTTAGTCCTAAAATTAAGTGGGTCCGAAAAGTTTATGAATAATTTGGACACAAATAGAATGGTTTGGATTATTCTACACTCTTTCATAGAGAAATACAATAAACGCTACTGAATGATTCGGAAACAGAGTCCTCGCGGGACTAAAATGCTATGGTTGTAATCTATCTGATTATAACAAAGTCACTCTGAGTGGAGTGACGATAGTTAATACTCCCTCACAATTTGATTTTTTTGACATTATCTTTGTCTGAAAAATGATAGTGATAAAATATAAAAACTAAACTATCAACAATTTATAGTTAAATAATAATTTCTAACAGAAACTGATCAACTAAGAATTTAATTAAAATTTTTAAATATATATTTTTTTAGACCAGATACAAAATGAGGAGTTGTGTTGCGAGATGAGTTGTCACAATTTAAATTTCAGGCACCACTAGCCATCAAAATTGCAACTAAAATTTCGTTGAAAAATAAGGTAATAAATATTAAACGACACATTTACAATCAAAGCTCCCCCTTATAATTATTACTTTCATTAGTGACATCCGTTGCTATTGTTAACTATTAAACAACTTGATAACAAATAGAGAATATAAAGTTACATGATTAAAATTAAAATCAATTGACTGTTAAGAATACGAAAAAAGTTTTTACATTTTTGTCATATTTCATAAACCGACATTGCATGAGACACAGCAATTTAAAAATAATAATTTCGCGTGCTAAACTTTTCAAGTATTTTTCCTAATCGAAATTAAACTTTCTTCAATTATAATTATTATTGTGACGATTATGTTCAGTTATTAAGACGATTATATTTATTAATTGTCAACAACAACACAGCGTACATAAAATAAAGCATTTTGGTGATTTGCCAGAACAACTTCACACTTTAAAAAAAAAGTTATATTATTTTATAAATAATAATTATGTACTTTTGTATTATTGTTGTTGGCGGAATATTTTTCGCTTTATTGATTTTTAAAGATAGAAATTGTGTACGTATATATTGATTGGGAACGAAACAATGGGAAAACTAACTCCATTTTGTGTATAGTAATTTCCTTTTTATTTTGTTTTATTCATAAATCAAAATAACTATACGAGTATAAACACAAAAGACAGTGTTCTCTTCTTATTCTCAATTGTATTATTATTGTTCTATAGATCGTTATAGTTTTTCGTATTATAACGGAAATAATTTTTTTTTCTTTTGTCATTCGGTATTTATAAGACGTATTTATCGTAAATTATGTTAGCTCTATAACACAAAGCCAATATTTTAGAATGGTTTTTCAAAATGTTAACAATTTATACGTAAATTTAAAGTGCACAGACTCAAAATGGCACCCGAGTTGAACACTCAATTATCTCAACTTTGAAAGTCAAAAGTTTATATTTTATATTTAAGTCCCGTTGCTAGATGTGTACCAGTTGAAATTAATTGAAAGCTTTTTATTATTTATTTGTTGTGTACACTTATTTTGTGTAACTCATCTCATTAAAATGTTGCACCCAGGACAGAGACACAAGGATAATAATAATTTTTATAAACCACACAACAACTGTTTTTCCTGCAGTCACATAGCATTTTCTTTTATTTTTTATTTAACTTTTTCAAATGTACACAACATCATCATGATCTTGGCGAAGTAAAATGCATACAAGTTTATTTTAAAACAGCGCTTGAACTCAATTACATTTTAATTTTAGCTTTGGGAAATTTTATATATTTTATAGTAAAAATATATTTTATCGAATTTGAATGTTTTAATAATATTTTTTTAATAAATAAAAACGTTATACTCCACCATCTTTGGAATATTTCCAATAAAAGTTTTAAATAAATTTATTAATTACGACAAAATTTTAAACTTTTATTTTTTCGTGTTTATGTAAGAAAAGGGTAAAATCTTACACCAACATTACAATTTTTATTTGTTTTTGTTTTCTCTTCAATTTTTAAGTTTTGTTTTTAATGTTTTTTCAATTGATTTGTCTCTAGTTTGTTATTTTAATTCGGCGTTTTTCTGACAGAAATAATTTAAAATTTTAATTAGAGAAATATTTTGTTTGTTAAGTCTTCTATTAGCTTTGCGTCGTAATGTTTTATGATAATATTGATTTTATTGTCACTAGGCCCACTTCAATTTATGAAAATTTTTAATTTTGGTATTTTATTTAAGGATGCTGTTCACGTCCACATTTGTTAACATCTCGTTCCAGATATTTAATTTCTCGCTAATTAGCAAAAAAAAATCTAATTTTATAGCTAATTGGACGTCATGTTTATTTTATATACGAGTACATAGAATTTTACAATTGTGTTATTTTTCCACTTCCATTAAATGAAGCTCATGTATACATAAAAAAAAGTTTTCCAATTGAATTATACTATGTTTATGATTTTCATTTTTCATACAATGTAACAAATTAAAAATTTATTTTCACAACAATTTATGACTTATTAAATATTCATAATTTCACAGTAAACATGTATAGTCTATGTTTTTGTAAATTTAACATTTTCATCGGTGGACTTTAACTAAAAATATTTTTCACTTAATTATGTTAAAACTAGATGGATTATATGTATATTTCAGATCAAAAGAAACTTTCAGAATTGCACACTACAACGTCTATAACTTTATAGTTTACGATGCTTTTACAACCTTTGACTTCTTCATTTGTAAAGATAATTAAAATGACATTTTTATACTTTAAAGTAAAATTAATTCATTTATGCATTTGTTCACCTTTAGTATAATTTTTTTTCTGAAACCACCATCCCATCATCATCAGCATCATCATATCAACATAGTCATGAAACATTACACAACATACATAAAATATTATATGTGTGTATATTCTGTATCTATATGAATAAAACAAAATACATAAAACTTGCATAAAAATACGAAAAATTCCATAAAAGGGAGACAAGAAAGTGTTTCACTATGAAAAATCAATAGATAAACATGTTTTTTATCATTTAAACAGTGCTTCGTAGTAGTTGGTTTAATGTGCCCAGCCTGCCTATCAACAATAAAATACTGAATGACGATTGTGCTGTCGTATTACAAAACATTAATTTGAAACTTTCACATGTTGCTAACGCTGTTGATAACAATGTCGCTAACGCTAACTTCAGTTTGAAAACAATTCAAAAATTATTGTTTTATTGTTAATGGATATGAAATGTGGATTTTTGCGTATGGTAGGAGTCTGTTATCACATTGGTTCAGTATACATTTCAAAAAGCACCGACAACCGCCAGAATTTGGGTTATTTATTTTTTTGTCCAAAGTTTTTAAGTGCAGTATGTCTAAGGTCCCCACAACATGCGGGCGGCGAAATCCCTTAATGGTATGTGAAGACAGAGAGAGAGAGAGAGAGCGTGAGAGAGGGAAAGATAGAGAGAGAGAATTGTCTAGGATATAATTCAGTGATTCGCAAAAAATGCTAATTTGAAACAACATTTTTACAAAACACTAATCGAAGATTGAATATAGAGTTCTTGAGTTTACTATATTTCACCTTAGTTGAAGTGCACTTAGTAAATGATTGTCGGGCTGGCGAGCCGTAGCTTCTAGGAGATTTTCCATGGTAACATTATCGAACAAAACATTTTGTAGAATTTTAATAGCTACTAGTAATTAGTAGATAGTGGCAATAGTGGTTCCGCAAAAAATGGTCCAATGAAAATGGTCCAATTAAAAATCAACTTAAGACTAAAAAATAAGGCCAAAAAGATTTAATTTGACTCTAAACACAATAAACGGTAGATTAATGCTAAAAAACGTTTAATAAATAATTAAAATAGAAATTCATTGTGACACTTTTTTAGTGATACGAACTACAATTTAAAATGAGTATACATCTTTATTTTGTGGAAACTTTTTTTTATTGTGTATGTTGGAGTTTTCGATTAAAGAATAATAACCAATTTCGTTCATGTGGCTGCCTCTGCTGGCCTTACAGTAAGCCATGTTTTAAAACTGGAATTGTCTCTGGATTAAAGTCCAACGGCGTCAAATCGCAGCCAAATTTTGTGTGCAAGAGATCGATTGTCGGTCGGTTTGTATGGCGTGTGGCGAAATCTTGTTGAAACCAAAGGTTGTTCGCATGCATAGCATCGATTTGAGGCCATAAAAAGCTGATCAGCATGGCTCTGTAACGGTTACCATTGATGGTAGCGGGTTTTTCAGCAGCGTTCACCAGTCTCTCTTGGTGGATGCTTGGGCCCTTCATTCTGAATACGATCGTATCGTGTCACGCTAAGAAAGTTCATATACGATACGATAAAATCGTTTAAAATATTTACAACATTTCGCTGGGTTTGTATACTTGAATTGAATGTTCAAAACATTAAGGCCTTATTCCATGGGAAAAATCTGCTGCCAGCAAAAATAAAAGTGAGAAAAAAATACAGATTTTACTGGTTGTGTACGAAAAAAATGCTGTCAGTAAAATTTTACTGGGAAAATAATTGTGATGGTGGTGCCATAATGCTGCTATAAAAAATGTAAACTGAAGTATTTTTTATGACAGCATTGTTCACACATCTATGAAATATGTATGCGAAGGTAAAAAAAAATAATCACACTCATACAAAATTAGTCGTTCGCCATTTTTATAGTCAAATGTCGATTTCTTTTTTTTTCGAATTTAAATTTTTATCTAAAAACGAAAATAATGTTATGATACTTACAAAAAACAATTTAATTTTGAGTCGTCAATGGAGTCGTTAACTAAATACACATCGAACAAAAATTCGTTCATTAACGTATAAATATTGTTCGAATTCGTTTTCTCAGATAAGGGAAATTTACAAACGCAACAAGTAGGTACGAATTCATTTGATTGATTGATTAGAATGTACGGCCAAGACTAAGCAGGGATCCCGGATACGCCGGGCTTACCGTACCACCCTTTTACATATACGAAGATGGAGGGATAGGAGAGGTTGTTAGATGATAGACTTGACCCGGTTACAGACACCTAAGTAGTCAATAGTTAGTAAAGCACAAGACGGCACAATTATTTTGTTTTTCGAGATGTAAATAATCAGCAATCAACATTCTTAAAATTAATTGATTAATTAGTATAAATGTCCTGAAATGAAATTTCATTATTATGAGTGATTAAATTGTATATACCATACATATCAATTTACAATAACGCGACGCCGGGCCCGGCACACACCTTTATTATAGCATCTTAAAAAAATTGATAATTAATAATGTTGGCATCTGAATGGTAAATTTCTTTAAATAAAATGTCATTATTATGAGTTAGAAATTCATTATTTTGTACGATATAGTTAAATTATTCTTGAATAGAATAAATGTAATGTAATGATTATTATAACTAAATTAATTATAATTTGGTTGTCGTAAAACAAATAAAATAAAGTAAAATAAAATAAAATAAATCGAATCCAAATATTGTAGCATCAAACGGATGGATACCCTCTTCAACGGATAACCTTATCATCCCTAATCTAATATAAATATGTTTATTTATAAAAATAAAAGTGAAACAAAGACATCGGGTTTCAAAAATAGCTAATCTGGAATCTATAAGGTAATATTTCAATAATGAATGTGTCACAGGACACATTCATTATTGATATAACATTCATTATTGAATAACCCCCAATACCTAAACAAATTAACAGATTACAATTTATTACCAACTAGAATTAAATAAAACTATAAAGCTAATCAGGAATCCTGTAACATGACAGAATTAGTAATAAGTAGCGTTCCCTTGTGCGTTTCCAAAGTGTTCCATCAACAACCAGCCGGAGTACGTCGTAGAGGAAGACCCTGACTGCGCTGGCGTGACGACGTCGAACAAGACCTACTCGTATTAGGATGTCGAAATTGGAGGACGAGAGCGATGGACCAAGATGGATGGAGGACCATAGTGCGGGCGGCAAAATCCCTTCATGGGATACAAATGCTAGAGAGAGAGAGAGACAGAGAGAGAGAGAGAGAGACTTCAATGTAATTTAATCTATTAAAATAATATTACTAAACCAATTGTCATAAGTCAAATTAAATCTTAAATATACAATTAAATTAAATTAAAATAAGAAAAATTATAATTAAATTGAAATTAGAATTCGACCTATAATTAAAAATTTGTGATCTGGTTAGTAGTGGAAATCTATTATATTTCTAGCGATGGCAATTGTCACTTCAATGCAGTTCTTGAAGCAAACTAACTTCGATCTGAAACCACCAATTATATCACAATCAACTTTAACAGTCGTCAATATGTAATAAAAATTAAAATTCCAATTCAAGTGCTGCAGTGTGCTTTGCTTGTGGCTAAGAAAATCTTGTGTTTGCATTTTGAAAATTTAAAAAGAAAATTTGTGAGAGATGTGGTAAAAGAGATCATACTAAGGCGGTTTGTGAAACGATAAAAAATATAATGGTGCGCGGTAGGATATTGGAGAAAAAAAACCGCAGACAGAATTTTTTTAGAGCTCTTTAACGTCAGTGAAGTCAATGACAGTGATCCTTTCTTTTGGGATGTGTTCATAAATAATATTCCAGTGGAGATGGAGATGGATTCTGGCGCGTCACTGACGGCAATTTCTGAGGAATTTTTTAATAAACATTTTTGCTCAGAAAATTTAGCGAAACCAAAGAAACAATTGAAAAGTTATGATGGAGTAAGCCGTAAGTACAATCGGTTATTTTGTTGGAAAGATTAAATTCGAAGATGTTGTTATACGAAAATATTGTGGTGGTGATGCGTAATGGTGGAAGACCTTTATTTAGTCGTGATTTGCTAAAAAAAATTAAACATAAGGTTTACAAAGGCTAAATCTATAAATTCTAAAATTAATAATGTTGTACTAATAAACGGTAGTCCGTTTTCGGATAAATTATGACTTTATAAATATGAAACCATAAAATCAGAATTGAAGGATGATCCCAAACCAGTTTTCTGTAAGCCACGACAGGCGGCGTTCAGGGAAAAAGTTAATGCAGAATTGGATCGTTTGCAGAATGAGGGAATTATATCTCCAGTGACACCACCGAATGGGGAACTCCTTTAGTGCCCGTTCTTAAGAAGAATGGTGATATCCGAGTGTGTAAGCAGATTATCGAATACCTAACAGTAAATAAATGTTTGAAGGATGTAAAATACCTAATTCCACATATTGATGATTTGTTTGCAGCATTAGAAGGTGGTGGAATTGGATGAGGAGACGAAACATTTATTATCGTGGAGTACTACCAAAGGCGTTTTGTAGTGAATCGCTTACCTTTTGTAACCAACCTCGCTAGTTCGATTTTTCAGAAAACTATGGAGAACACTCTTCACGGAGTGAAAGGAACTGTAGTATTATTGGACGATATTTTGGTAACCGGCAAGTCAAATGAGGATCATTTAGCCACTTTAGAAACCATTTTTAAGCATGTTAGTGATGCTGGTTTCAAGTTAAGAAAAGAAAAATGTTTGTTTTTCCAGTCTGAGGTTTACTATTTAGGTTATGTTATCGATGCTTCACAAAGATGAGAACTTCAAAAAGATGAGGACAAAATTCAGGCTACAGTTAATGCACCAAATCCACAAGATATTACCCAAACCAGAGCTTCCACAGGATTGGTAAATTATTATAGTATGTTTATCCAAACTTAGTCGACATTTTAAATCCAATATATAAGTTACTCCAGAAGAATAACACATTTGTACGGAATTCGACTTGTCAAAGGTCATTTGATCAGATTAAAAAGATAATGAACTCCGATATTTTTTGGTTCATTTTAATCCAGTATTGCCAGTGAAGTTAATAACAGATGCTTCATCGTACGGAGTGGGCTTAGTATTGATGTATTTCCTGATGGAGTGGAGAATCCAATAGGCTACGCGTCGCGTACTATAATAACTATGCGATGATTCACACGGAAGCCCATGCAATTTATTTTGGGGTAAAGAAATTCTCAATTTATCTGATTTACCGATAAAATATTTTTTTCGAAAATTGATAAAATTAGATAATCCGACATTTGAAAGTAAAGAAATGAATTGTGTTGCTGATGAACCTGAAACAGTTCTTGAACTTGTTATGTTTTTCCTACTACCAGTAGAATACAACACTTGGGGAGATTCTTCATCGACACTTTGCTTCACCGACTAAAGAATGACCTGCGACACTTCCAGTCCGAGAACAACAGAACCAAATTTATGATCGAGGCCTTAGTCTCAATGACATCATCAGTGCAAAATAATACAGCAAGACGCATTCGTTGACCTCGTCGTATTTAAGTAAAATTCTGGTGCCGACATTTTTTCCTTTCGATACATATGTTTTCGGTAGAATAACGGTATTTTGAAATGACATTTTTCGAAATAATATTTTATACTTCTAAAATACCGTTATTCCATCGAGAACTGTGTGCCGGTACAGAACAAATTTGACTCTATATACAAAATCTAGTCAGAAACTAAAATAATACTATTGATATCCATTCGTAATGAACCGTTTTGTACAACAAAATAAACTGGTTAAAGTACTCACCGCGAGTAACGGTTTAAACAACCAGACAGTCTGCGTCGAGTTTTCGAACGGTAAAACATATACAACACAAAAATTTTGTTCGTCGAAAACACAGTACAATACACTAATATAAAACTCACACACACAATAAATTTTAATTTTTTCATTATTAATTAGCTTAATTAAAGCACTACACAAAACACTACACACAAAAACATAATCACGCACTACATTTTACATAAACACTATACACTGAAATATTTTACGACTTGCATTGCAAGCGGGTCAACGAAAACTCGCAAGTGCTTTTATTTTAATTAGATTACGAAAATGCGTCATCGTCGTTGGATTTTTACTGCACTTGAAACTGAAACGACTGAGTTCATCAAAACAATATCCGCGACTAAAACGATTTGCCATACATATTTTTTGTGAAAACCAAAACACTAAGAATACAAGGCGCGTTATTGTTTAGCACACAAAATTGTTAGTGAACTAAAGTGAAAGTTTGGTGGTGGTGGTGGTAGTCAAATAAAAACGAATCTGGTAGTCTTATCACAAACAACAAGTAGGTACGAATTCAAATTAAAAAAATACCAACCAATTCGTACGATTTTTGTTCATATTCCTATTCAGAAATAGGAGCCCTGGTTTCTCAACGATTACGTGTGCCTGTCTTAACCCCAAAACCGTCATTTGTGCTTCTTTATATAGCCTACCAGATGGAAATGTGCTTCGTCTGAAATATGATTTTTCGACCAAAATCGACGTTATTATGAAGCTGGTTTATAACCCATGCAGAGAGCTGATATCGAAGCGGACGGTAATTTGTTTTAACTGCTAAGCCATCTGGACCTTGTAGGCGAATAATCTGAGGTTTTGTCCCAGCTCAGGGACCACTTCTGTCATGCAATAGCAAGCCTTTCTTACGAACTTCTTAACCAATTTCACTACGCCGGTTCCGCTTGGCGCTGTTTCACGACCCATATTTCTTTTCAAAATTAGCACGGTTTCGGCTGCACAACACTGACTTTGAAAACAAGTTTTCAATATTTCGAAAAACTCCTCAAGCAAAAACATGATTTTTTAGCCTATGATTTAAAAACAAACCAATAGATGGTGCACCTTATAATACGCTGCAAAAACATCATTTTTTTATTAAATTTTACGACTGTTAGTATTCAAATTTAAAAACAATCCGGCAGGATTCTTTCGTTATTACAAGCTTATGTATGTTGATAAATTAGCAGTCACAAACATTGGTTACCTAATTCCCAACATGGAAAAGGAAAGTCCCATGTTCTGGATCCATTTGTAGGATCACCTTTTACATTTTCCACAACATAATCAATAGAAAAATGTCTGCAAAAATGACTTATCCACTTATGATCATTCACTGATGATGACCAACAGGTCGAAATATTTAGATAGAATATTTTATTAATAATAATATTATAAATTTGTCTATAAAAGGCTAGTTTGGTACATCATAAGTAAAAGACCAGAAATAATATAAAAAAAGTTCTGTGCCTTTTAGGAGACATATTCACCACCCCTTATAGATCTAGCATAGTAATGATCTACAAAATACTGACCTGCCTAAAACATGTTCATCTTAACTTAAAAACAAGCTAAGTTCAAAGATTAAATAATCTTTGAAGAAACTACGAAGCATGATGCCACAAAGTAAAACGCCACCTTAATTGTGCTTACGTAATAACACGGGTGGTGTCAAAACGTCAAATGTTCACATTATTTTGTGAAATTTTTGGACTTCTTGTTGCGATAAAACAAATTGAGACTAACCATCAAAAATTAAGAAAACAAAATCTTTCAATTATCTCATCTCCTACGATAATTTATTGACAATTGTTCTATTTTCTTAATGTAGTTTTGTACAATAGTTCTGCATCGACTGGTATCGATGTAAGAAGTGGAAAATTGATTTTCTACAGATATGTTTTTGTTTAGTTCCATAGATTTTTTGTGTTTGAAGATTTGCGAGAAATAATTTTAAATGAAGTATAAGAAAAACAAATTCATTTATTGCAACATTTAGAAGATTTTATGAATAAAATAACTAATATTCCTTCAAATTATTTTACATAGATAATAAGAACAAAATTGGGGAAACAAATAAAAAAAAATTTTAAATCAAAATTAACAAAAACCCAAACTTTCGTTAGACAACAATATTTAGCAAATGTTTCACGCCCTATAAGTCCCTTAAAACCACTTTTGGTTATATAAACGACATCATCACGGCTATACCTTTAAATATTTTCGATTCGGCAAACGACAGAATAAAAGTCACTATATAGAAAAAGAAGTCGGTAATAAAACAATCGGTCTGACAAACATTTAAAATTTCTTTTTTGGCTACCTAAACCAAATCAAAATTATAATACGTAATTTTCGAAAAAATCCTGAATTTTACTCTTATAGTGTAAAAATAAAATAGGAATGCAATACATTAAAAATTTAGTTGTTTGTAAATGTAACGCCTTTACGTCCTTAGAATACACCACAACAACATTGACGATGCAAACTAAAATAATCACAGTGCGCTTACCCAACATTTAAAAGATACGACCCATTTAATCACTTTGGACAATGTTCAAACTTGTAGTAAATAATCAAATAAATGAAAATGCTACATACACATTGTATGAGATGTTGCATATATATATATTGATAATTCCTGCAATTTTTTAATATCTTTTTATATTTTGATTGTTCCATTTTTCATGTAAAACTTTTTCATAAAAATTAAACAAACATGATGGTGCTTCTGGCGGCATAAAATTCCTGTTATGCAATTTTAATTTCCCGCTTCCTATTGGATTTTATATTGAAAAAACAAAAATAACATAATATACAATTTTAGAAACCGGAATCGGCCCCAATAGCTATATTTTTGAATATTCAATATTTTAGAATTAATCTTAGGTAATGGTTTCTATGAAAATTTATTATTGTTTATTACTTCAAACAAATTGACAAACAGCTATTGATCATTATTACGTAAATATTAAACTGAGATCTAAAACCAATATTAAGCAATTAAATCAAACAAATTATTCAGAAGCAAGTCAGCGGAAACTTGAAAATTTTCCCTATAGTAGGCCTTTGATATAATTTCTGAACCATTTGTTTTAGCATACAAAGGTAAAAAGAAAAAATATTAGAATCAAATTTTACATAGCTAACTTATTTTCTTAGAGGCCTACTGAAAAAACAAATTTAATATACAATTTTATAAATTTTTGTTTCTAATATTTTTTTTTACCTTGATAGCGATAAAATGCAATGTAAATTAATATAAAAAACCTCTTAACGAGGTAAATGTTCGAGTGACGAAAGCCGAATTCAATTCACAAAATTTCTGATATCAAATTTGTGCCGAAAAAAAACAATTGCATTCGATTTGTCAACGATTTTTCAAATGTTAGTGCATTCAGCGCGTTGTTGTTGAACATTCCGAAAAATCGTTGGCAAGTTGTTGTTTTTGACAGCTAGAAAGAAAAATGTAAACAAACGCGCCGAATGCACTAACATTCCGAAAAATCGTTGACAAATCGAATGCAATTGTTTTTTTTCGGCACAAATTTGATATCAGAAATTTTGTGAATTGAATTCGGCTTTCGTCACTCGAACATTTACCTCGTTAAGAGGTTTTTTATTTGATATCAATGATTTTGGCACGGCAAATTGAAAATGAATTGAATTGCCATTCGTTTTATTGTTGTCAGTCAAAACAGTTCACACACACTCGATAGCACACAATTGGCCGCTACGTGTTATTGTGGCTTAAGTCGTATTCATACGACAGATAAAAATCTGGGAGTTTTCTATTCCATCGTTTACCAATTACATCACGTAAATTATACAACAGACACGCTTTTTTCATACAACAAGTTGAAAAAAATCTGGGATAGAAAAATCTGAGATTTGTATCCGTCGTATGAATACGACTTCATACAAAGACGCGCGGCATTGAAATTACGAATAGTCAGAGGCGAAGAACGAATTACGCATACTTTCACACAGCTGTCGGCTGTATGTTACGGAGTGTGCATGATTCGTTCTTCTTCTCTCGATATTCGTCACTACAGTGGCGTGCGTCTGTGTATGAGGCACAATGCTCTATTCAACACTTGATCTCACAGAAATTATAACTTTCTTCTATTCTTTCCCCGTTTACCTATGATACTGGTTTTAATTGTGACTGAAACAAATTTTCAGTGAAATCACACTAACACAAACATAAATGAAATAAAAAAGACGGGAAAGGTTCGGAACCGAACTTTATAAGCATTTTTGTTGCCTATATAGTATTAACAGTATTATTATTCCGTGTCTAAGAAAAAGAGGTTCTATGCAGTGTGGTTTGTGTATTTCAAATATCACAAACACCCACATCCACCCACACTCACCTAACTCCATCTACACCCAGCCCAACCGACCCCAATCAATCGCAAACCACGCCTCCTAAACATTACTACCTTCCCGACCCACTATCTAATTTAAACACTCAAAACCCGCATCACCCTACACCGCACTACCCATGTTGAAAAGAAATAGGGTCAGGTCTCATCATTAGGTTCAGATAGGTAGTTTTTTTCATTATGTTCGGGACGATAGCCTACGTTCTGGTGTATTGTTTCTGGTGTGTGGTAGACGATTCTATTGCTTTATTTTGCATGCATTTTTTCAATCTTCATTTTGTAGTATTTTAGTAGATTTTATTTCAGAATCCTTTACCACATGCCACAAACAGGTCATGCCGGGTGTGATCTTATTACACACCCGGTTCTCGTAGGCTATCGGCTTAACATTTGTAGTTTAGTTTTTAGTGCATGTTACAGAGTAGTAAAAATTTAGATCAGATGCATGTGTTTTTGGTAGAAATTCGATTGAGTAATTCAACCGCATGCAGCTACCATTCATTTTTGATTCCTTAAACAATACAATAAAATATTCTTATTTTAGTGTGTTAGTTGGAAACAAAAATTAATGGTAGCTACCCTCTCGCTGATATTCCATCTTCATGCGATGGGAGGGGAGATAAGATCTGTTTTTTTAAAGAAATCATCATAAAGATTAAAAAAGTATCGATTTAATGCAAGGAGACTGTGAAATGTTCAATATTTTTAGTGATTTTTCCGATCACATCAATTTGTCAGTTTTTTAATTTTTTTTGTTATAAAAACAGGGTCACTGGTAAAAATTTTCTTAGCAATGATAATAATATGATGTATTTATATTTGGTTCATTGTAATACGTTGATTCACTATCATTATGAACCGCAACGGACCGATATTAGGGTGCATTTGAGCCAAAAAATGAAATTTTGCAAAAAATTAGGGTGGCTTTTAAGTTATGGAGGCCAATATCTAAAATATACGAGTTTTCTGGGACAAACGGTTGATGTCATATTGTAGATGAGGTTTGTGGCTAATAATCCTGAAAATATGAACAAAAAGTCTTGGGCTCATTTTTTAGCAATCTGGCCGAATGTGGCCGGCCGATTTTGCATTTTTCAGTTTTTTGGCCAAAATGACCCTCCACCCTAATTTTTTGAATTTTTTGTTATGCTATTTGATAGCTGGCGTCAATACCTTTCAAACGATATGCATATGACCAGGGTATGTCGAATAGGTTCAGCGCTGTGGGCGTGACAAAATGGCCAAAAATGGCCTTTCAGAGGCTGGCCGCGGCCAACATGGCGGTCAAATCAAAAAGTTGTAGAACAAAAGTTGCTTATTTTTTCAAGTACTACAAACCCTGAAAATATGAGATCAAATGAAAGAGGTACGGACAAACAAACAAACAAACAAACAAACAAACAAACATATATACCAAAGCAAGATTAAATGGTGACGTCATAGAAAAATTTAAAAATGTCATAACTCTGGTTAAAATCATCCGTTTACGACGTTTGAGGTGTCGTTGAATTGGTATTGAGGTCTTCAATCATAATTTGCTAGTTAAAAAATAATTGGGGCACTTTTTGGGGCAGTTATACCCGAAAAACTGATTTTTTGGGGCAATTTTCGGAAGGTCATATCTCCACTCAATGTTGGAAGAAATTTATGTTTTTATACATTATTTGGGTTTATTTTTCAAGACCTTTCCAATGGTATATAACATGACCCTGGCGGCCTCAAAGGGAAAAAGTTCGAAACTTGCTGTATATATACTTCGTTCGACTTCCAGCACAGTAGGTGCTTTCGTCACTCGTTTGGACTGCCGTCCAAAGTGAAATCATGCCGCTGATGAAAGTTTCGGCACTTCGATGAAAACGTACTGGTACAAATTGGTAGTAATTTATAAAAACGAACTAATCACCGGACCTACTAGACAGAAAGGAAGAAATTATAGGAGCAGTGCCGCAAATCACAGTTTATAAACCACCAGACTTACTGTGTTACTAATGTTTAGAATATTTACAAACTTTCAAAACTGCCAGAAACATAATTGTGATTAAAAATGTGTCAAGAATAAATTAAGTTCTGGTTCAAAAATTACAATTATTTTAAAATTGTGATATGACCAGAGATATAAATTATTAAATTTAAGGAGTAATTACTTATCGATGCGCATTACAGTCTGTAGAATAAATTATCTGAAAATATTACAAAACTTGGATTTGAGGCGTTTTTACAAAGTATAGTAAATTGTATAGCACTTTATCAATTAAAATTTAAATGTTTTTACTTATAAATTAAAAAGTCCTAGTGACTAATACAACTTGAAGAGTATCCACAGTATTGATTTTAACTTGTAATAGGCGTATAATCTTAAAAACGCAACAGCCGAAAATGGTTTAATAAGATTTTAATTTGAGTGGCACGGCTTTTTGGTAATATTGAAACATTTATTTGTTTGTATTTATTTCGCTTATTTTACTTGACAAGTGACCACTCAGTAAATAATATTGATTCCGTATTGTTAATATAGAAAAAAGGCTTTTAATATAATCAAAATAAATGAAAGGTTGTTCACGCATGCCGTATTACCGAGCACAAGTAAAATGGAAATATAATTAATACAATTCATTCAATAGATGACAAGCTTTTTTATTTATTTTTTATATCTATTTATAGCTGACAGAAAACTAATAACTATAATCATCTTCTATTATTGTGTATTGAATTTTTATATTTTCCAATATTATTATTTTTTTAATCTAAGATAAGAATAAATATGTATTATAGGAAATCGTTACGTTACGTTTTATGGGAATACGTATAGTACATAGATGTATGTCATATATACAAGAAGGACGATGCAGATTTTTTAAATAGAATTTTGTGTATGAATAAATAAATCATCAAGATTAATACTATATTGAATAGAGGTAAAAAGGACTTAATGATATCTCGTTAAAGATGATAAATCATTGTGGTGTTGATTTAAGTCCTCTCTAGAAAAGTTATAAAAATAAATTTAACTTTATTGGGGTGTGAATAATTTTATCGATTAAAAATGCAATAGACAACAATAATTCGAATATCGTAGGCAGTCATAGCGCCCTACCTTAAGTTTCAATAGCTCAATATGATTTAAAACAATAACTTCTAAAATCTTTTCGAGCGTGTTTTTATAAAATAAGGTTTAATTAAAAATAAAAAAGCGTATATAAAAAAGGTTTAATTAAGTTTTTATTATAGCATAAAAGACGGTTAATATAATTTGTTTGAATTATACGAGGAAGGCTAAGATTGAGCCAACAATTTTCGAAACATTTTTGCGAGCAAAATTGTAATTTAGACCGACTTTTTTGTCTCAATGCGTCAATATATAAATATATATATATGTCAATTCGAAAAAAAATTGGAGCACTGCCAGTATAAATTTTATTTTAAACATAATAATTGATTGTTCAACGTACGTAAAACATTACCACAACAATTTATTACAAAGTAACATAATAAGAGCTTTATGTGTACATAGTTGTTCTGGAACTTTGTGGGTAATTAAATTTTTAGGAACTATTGTAACATACAAACAAAATTATGAGGTTTTAAGGTCTACCTGAAGTAGATCTCTAAGGTAGATTATTATAAAATATCCTTTTAGAAGAACAGAAAATTATCTTAATTTTCTATAATCACGGAAATAATTACATTTTAATCTTTAACCTTTTGTGGTATTATATGTATCTAATTTATGGTAGATGTGGGTTAATTATACAAATTAATTTTATTCATGAAAATGAAAAAAAAACAACAAAAACGAAAGGAAATGGAAGGTTTTTAAGCGGCAACATAATTATTATGATTTTAGTATACACTTACAAAATTTATTATTTTGTTGTTAAACGTTATATTATTTACAATAATAATATACAATATAAATCCACTATTCAGTATTGTTTACACAATAAATATACATAATTTTGCACGAACTATTATTTATTTATACATAATTTTCACATTTCAATTTTTATCAATTCACATATTTTCGTATAATTATTTAATTAATCAATTTTTTTTATTTTTCACAAAATTCACCCACAAAACAATAAACTTGATTTTCCACACACGCTTTATTTATATTTAATAATTTTTTATACAATTTCATTTTGTTATGTTGAGCTTTTATATTTACACTTTTATTTTTATATATACAAAAACATAAATCACAACATTTTATTACAATTTATTTTGATTTTTGGACAGACGCGCATAAACTTAAATACGCCGCAGCGTATATTAAAATAAAAAAAACTAAAAAATAATAATTGGTGTCAACTAATGTTTTAATCTAATTTCCATACAATAAAAGTTCTAATTTAATTTTCCTAGTCGAAAATTATATATAAATTGAATGTTGAATACGCGAAAGCTCACTTAAGACTGAGATGGTAATATTTGAAAAAGTATGTAGATTTTTTTCTGCTAAGCTTTTTTTTATTTTCCACAAAAAATAAAAAAAAAGGAAAATATATAATTTTATTGTAAATAGTATTGTGATGATGATCTAACCTTCACCACGTGTCGCGCCCAACTGTGAATTTCAGTTAATCACCACTAGAGAGAAAGAGAGTGCAAATGAGAATGAAAAAGATTTTTTGGAGGAGAACACGGGATATGTACAAAATGATTTAACGATAAATACAAGAAAAACGAGGAAATTATACAATTTCGAGCTTTCCATTTTATTATATCGTACACGAATTTATTAACGTATACGTTTATTTACCGAGTATGCGCTTTATGATAACAAATCGGGAAAAAAATGTATGCACAGTTTTGTTGTGTTACAGATAAAAAAAATTTCCCAGGGTTGTGATGAAGAGAAGAGCTTTTCAAGGATTTCTAGGGGAAAAGTAAACACAAAAAGTAAATATAACACATAAAACATAACGAATGATAGATACTTGTAGTCATAGTATATGTGAGAATGCAATGTAATTGTGAATCTAAGCAAATAGAACGATTTTTCGATTCGGAAATTTTTTACTTTTTTGTATTTCCTTGCTGTAAACTAAAATAAAGCACACATTCACAAAAAAAGGAAATTTACTAAACTATATCCTTACTAAAGACCTTTAAATTTTTAGTTTTATTATTTTAATTGAATTGTCATCAACAACGATTTTACCATCGCAAAGTGGATGATTGTGTAGCTGTTCACGTAAAAAAACACGAAAAGATATTATGTTCTATATACATAATTATAACGAGAAAATGTAAAGATAACGTTTTGAGTGAGATTTTAAGTTTTTTTTACAGTATATTTCATAAAAGCGTATAATTGATAAGAATTCGTGTCAGCTATAATTTTGCCTGAAATGAATTTTAATGAAATTTTGTTTTAACAACTATAACGAAACTAGGGAAATAAAAGTTGATTCCTGTTTGCTCGTTTGATATCACAAATAAGATATATATATATATATATATATATATATATATATATATATATACATATATATATATATATATATATATATATATATATATATATATATATATATATATATATATATATATATATATATATATATATATGTATATATATATATATATATATATATATATATATATATATATTAAATATATATATATATATATATATATATATATATATAAAGTCGTATATAGAGTGTAGGATATGATGGTCGCCCGAGGATAGCTCGGTGATTATACATTTTTTATTGTTTCTGATAGAGTTAAGTCTTTTTAATAAAATAAAAGCAACAAGAGCAAAAAACTTTGTAATCAATTTATTTAAAAAAATAAAATAAAAATACTTTATCATTTTTTGATAAAAAAGACTTCACCCTCATGAGAATGCAAGTTAAATTTTAGTTAAATAAGAGCTTTCCATTTTCTTTCTAAAACGAACTTAAATCATTTCAAATTTTTCAAAGAAGATGTTTATTTTAAAGTTTGTTAATGATGTAAAAGTTAACTTTTTAACTTATCAGACAGTAAAATCTACTTCTTGGGTTACTAACACATTAATTAGTCATTAAAATGTACAAGATATTTCTAAGAATTACCGAAACGTTACAAAAGATAATTATTTATTTAGAAAAATGCCTACCTAAAATAATATTTGTGTAGAGGTAATTTTGCAGTGAAATTTTAGGGTACCTACCATAATTATATTATTTATTAGTGTCGACTTAAATATATAAAACATATTTTCCTAATTTCCTTTGGACCTATCCTTATTATTTAAATATACATTTACATATATAGACAATAGAAATGTGTAATAAATTATATGTTTTTAAATATCCGTTAATTATAAAAATGTTTACATGCAGATTTTGTTTAGATTTGAAATTAAATAAATAATTTTACTTAAACAATAATTATGATTTTCACAATTATTACAAGTGTTGGTGTTAATTTGGGTTGTAGGTAAAGTTTGCGGGTTGGATACTTGAATTATTTAAACAGCTGATTCATCTCTTAATTTCCTGCCTAGCCTATAA
Source organism: Nephrotoma appendiculata (assembly GCA_947310385.1). Lineage (NCBI taxonomy): Eukaryota > Metazoa > Arthropoda > Insecta > Diptera > Tipulidae > Nephrotoma > Nephrotoma appendiculata. The sequence goes on along the minus strand of OX371225.1, from coordinate 2,782,985 downwards.
TGCACGTGTTAATGCGATCGATTAAAATGTCGAAACGGATTAAGGGTTTCTGATTTATAGACTTTAGCACCGCAGATTCAGTTCTAAATGTTAAATTCGTTATTCGTTGTTGCCCGACCACCCAGAATTATGATCGTCAAAGTCCCCATGATCAATCAGGTAGTACAATATCTATGTGAAAAAACATGTCCGCCAACAACGAATGCTAATGCTATTACTTTATTTTCTAGAACAAATTCTAGTTTTTAAATCCTTGGTTAGTTATAATCCTGATTTTATGTAAGTTCTGTATTTTCAAAATTTTGTTCAGCTGTTAAAATTCATATGGTGCTCCATTAAGATATTTGAACCTATTTTTGGAATTTGGCCTTACTGATAGAACTCAAATATTTTTAACCGTCTAAGAGGCATATATTTATGACAGGTTTAACATTGCATTTAATTAGAAGATTGTGTGTACAAATTTTAAAATTTGTTTATGCTGAATGAAATTTGGCCACTTCAAGAATCTACAATTAACACAGTAAAAAACTTAAATGATCTCCATCCAAAAACACATCAAGAAAAAGATTCTAATGAACCAAGAATATAAAAATAGGGTCAATAAAAGAATGACTTTATTTGTTTTAACGGACCGCTTAAATATTGATATATTCATTCATATAAATTGTTCACCTCGATAAAGCAATACTGTAACGATCATTGTTAATGAAAACCCCTATAATGAAGAAATATGTGAGTCTCTGAAAGTAGTAAAATTTCCAAGCCGCTGATTTTTGTTAATTATTAAGGACCAAAATTTAAATTTGTCATAATTGTATTGTTATACTGTACATATGGTACGTCCTCCTACTACTTCTTAATCAATACATCTATTTCTTTCCAAAACACAAATTTAAGCGCTTTGATAGACCGAGGTGTCGGACTAAGTGAATGTTGAAATGCTTATTCGTCTCGTTGAAAGAGCCCATTATTAACGCCTTTTCTATCATTTTCTTATACATGGCGTTCCAGCAGGAGTCCAAAGCCGTATCAGGCGTGTTCCTTCTTTCTTAACTTTATCAGCACAAATCAGTTTGATTCGTCTATTTATTAGCAATACTTCTTGTGTGAAATGTGTGTGTTTTTCGATATAAATGCTTTGTACAGTAGTTAATAGTCAGTTTGTATTTATTGAAAGCATTTCTATTACTTTGTGATATGTTTCAAGTTCCGCAGACCACCTCATTGGTTGTTTCTTGTTCCTAAACTTTACGTCAGGGGAAGTAGTATTCAAAGATAGGTTGCAAGTACCTGTGATTATAATCCTACCTCATTCTAGTAGGTCATTTAGCTTCTGCACTATTTTTGGGGGTTTATGAACTCTTCATAAAAACATGTATTCCACATTTCCTTATGGTTTGTAAACGAATTTCGGGTAGGAGGGTAAATCTCGTGAAAATATGTCAAGTATCTAGTGGTAAATAAAGTTCTAACCATTTTACATGTAAAGAACGTAGTCGTAGGAAAATTTGTAGATTCCTCGCGTTATTTTTCGTGAAAAATATGGGTTTCTGCTAATGTTTCAAACTTAGTGGTCAGGGTTTAATATATCACTTTGGTGATATGCGTCCGTAGAATAGAAAAACTTCACACTTCCGCCAAATTAATATGTACATATATTCAAACCCCAGTCTTCCTTTACTATTTCATGTTAGGCTAAAAAATCCCGCTTCTGTTCTAGACACTTGAATTTAAATTTAAATTAACATAGTGTAATCCCCTTTGTTAAACTGTTACAATTACACTCTCCTTCTTAAATCCAAGAACTAATCGAAATTACAATTTTCTAATTAGTTATCAGATTTATTGTAAACGTTTTCGATCACTGAGTGATCATCTTCAGATTAATTTTGCAACTGAGTTCGGAGTTAGAAATTGGTGATTTTGATTAGTTCGTGATTTTAAGAAGGAGACTGTAATTGTAACAGTTTAACAAACTTATAAATGGAAACCACGGAGTCCAGAGAGTGGTATGAACGGATTTGCTGGAACAGTGACTTTTAATTAATTGTTTGATGTGGGAGCCCAGCAATTATTAAATAATTTTTTACTTCCATTAGATCCATTGAAATGGATTCTGAGCGAAATAATAATTACTGAGCGAAATAATAACGTGTGCGTTCTTAATATCTGCTAACTGCTGGCTCACAGTCCCCCACAAAAAGTTGCCTGTACTCTAAAACTTGAACGATTTTCGTATTAAAATTATAACAATTTTGTATATTACCTATATCAACCTCATACTAACACCTAAATAATTAACAAAAATTGTGTTTCTTTAAAAGAATTATTTAATTAGTTAAATTAGAAAAATGTGAAGTTTAATTTTTCTAAAATTCAATGTCACAAAAAATTGAGCAACCGATCGCATTCGACAATTCAAAGAATTCTTAATAATTATTAAAGACGTGGAAATACAACAAGAAAGCTACAAACAAGCCGCCCTCGCAAAGTAGAAAACTGTACCGAAAATAAAATTGTAATGATGGTGAGAAAAGACCCAGCCAGAAATGCCTCTAAAATAGCAAGTGAACTGGAGGAAGTATCAGGATTTTTATTTATTAGAAAATTGTGCACCAAATTCTTTGGGGAGCAAGTTATAATATAATGGACGTGTTTTACACAAAAAACTGTCCATACCTTTCCTGCTATAAATATGAAAAATGGGAAAAATTAGCAAAATTATGGATGAAAGCAAATTAATCTGACTGTTTTGAATCAGCCTGAAATGGTTTGGGACTACAGGGTGATAAACAGTGTCGACAATTCAGTGTTCATCAAAGGGAATATGACAGCTCAGTCGTACTTAGATATCTGGGAAGAAAATATCCCACCCAATGTCAAAAAACTAGGTTTCCTTTCTTCGTGGAATTTTCAACAAGACAAAGGCCCTAACCATTCGGTGAAATTAGTGAAGGAATGACTAATCTATTGGATTCCTAACCGCAGCTAGATCCCACACCTCAATCACTAGACCTTAACTCTACAGAGTATTTGCGGAAAGAACTATGTAGAAGGGTCTACAAACCTCAATTCACCACCAAAGAACAAATAAAACTTATTTTATAAGAGAAATGTGTTAAGATAAATTTTGCCAAGACCACCATTGCCAATCTTATTACAAAAATCGATAGTGACTGATATGTTGGGGGATTTTAATAATGAAAGAATTATCAAGAAGAATCATGCGAATAGGATTCGTCGGCAGAAGTAGTTTGTCTATTATAGTATTACACTTATAAAGAGCTTCATCGTCTGAAGCTAACAATTTCATTCGTTAGTTAACCAAAAAATTGAACAGTATCATTTCAACTCAGAAGCAAGGCGTAGAAGCATGACTAAGATTTTCTACGTTTAGAACCTAATGATGTTAAACAGATTATGATGCCAGTTGTTTTGACAGCACGACATTTTATAAACGAAATAAATTTTTTTTTCCAACATTTATGAATGGCAACAAAATATGTAATTTGGTTTGTAAACTTATGGAATTAAAAACACCATGGTAATCCCTTATTTAGTTAGTTCCAGCCAGCCAAAGCCATATTTACAAAAATTCATTTAAATTCTATAATATAAATCAATTTCCAACAAATAAGCTGAATTGAGGTTTCGTCAACATTGTGATATTGTAATTTGTCTCAACGAAAATAATTTAAATTCTGAAAAGACTGAATGAGGTTATAATCAGTTAAATTTGATCAAATTCCCCCACAAACCTGCATGTTTTTAACACGACCTTGTGACTCTTGACATGTTCTAGAGAAATACAGTGAAATTATGTTATTCCTCCAAGCCATCCATGGTAAATAATAACATTAATTAAAATACAATATTAGAAAACGAAATTAAGCAATTAAAATTTACCAATTTCAAAAAGGCAACTAAAACCCAATCAATATTAAAATTGGTTTCTAAGACTGATTTGAATTGAATTGAAACATAAATTTTAGATGAAATTCTGTAATCTGTTTATTCCGCACGATGGATTTTGAAGAAAATTCTTATATTTCGGTATATATATACTGGAGAGAACTCGGCTAAATCAATAATTATTGAATTTGAATGGTATATTGTAATTCTACTATGTATGTTTTTATTTAATGTCTTTAAGCTTCTTCTGGCTTTTAATATCGACATTTTACACCCAACTAATAACCTTGATAATGAACAGATTGCTTGGATTTGAATGAATATCCAAAAAGTAATGATATAAAAAAATAGTTGGTAACAGTTAACTATACAATTTAGTTTTAAATAACAAAAATGCGGCACCGTTTTGGCAGTTTAATGTATCTGCTATCGTTGTTCCTTGTTATCTAGAGCTGCAAGATAAAAAAACCTATAAGTTTGTCTGTCTATCAATGTAGTGAAATTTAATTCTAGATAAAAAGCAAAATACATTTTCAAATTGATTCTCTACCATAGATAGATATATACATAGAAATGAAAGCAATCAAAAAGTAAGAAATTGATTTTTGGAAAATAGAATTCAAATTTGTTTTTTTTCTATTTCCGCACAAAATGTATGCTTAACTTAAACATACAACGAATATTTGATTTTTTTTTTTCGAAATAAAACTGATTTTTATGTACAAATATATATACATATATATATAAATATACTTTCCACGAACGAGGAAACTGACGCTTTCCTATATCAATACGCTCTTCATTGAATCAAGAAAATCTACTTAAATTTTATCCGCAACAAAATTTTGAGCCGCAACAACCACTTTTTAAAAACACATTAGTTCTAATCATATTTAAAAAGTTGTTGGTTAAATAACAGTCACAAGTTTAGAATATATAAAAAAAATATCAGGATCTTGATTTTCATGCTAAAAGTTTTATAATCCAATACTAAACCATCGATAAATTTCAATCTTAAAGCATTTAGAAGCTGTGTCTATATGTACGCAGTATACAACACCAAAAAAATTTGTTGAAAAGATTTATTGTTCCAATAAAGCGATAAAAATAAATTAGTAAATTGATGTTAGCAGTGATTATATTTCGAAAGCTCCTTTTTGTGGTTGTTGTGTGGTTTATTTTATTATTATTTTGGTTAAATAAGTAAATCAGACTAAAAGAGTTTTACATTTCATTGCGAACGAAACCATCTTCAATTTTTTGTTTTTATTGGCACTATCGACTCGTATATGCCAATCACTAATTCTATTATCGGATATATTGATTCCCTATCATAATATTTAAATTCCATTTGATGGATACTTTTTTATACCGTTCGAAGGGTTTTTCATTTTATTTGGTTCATTCGGTTCGATCTTATATTGGATTTAAAGAAAACATTTATCAAGCTCAAGATATTCGTAAGAAAAATAACACATATCTTTAGCACTAGTTCATTCACATTGCGGGAATCATGTTATCAATTAGAAGAAATATACAATAAATTTTCCATTCTGAAAAGAAAAATAAAATCAAATATCGTATACGAAAATAAGTATACACACGCGTGTTGTTGTTGCATTAATTTTAAATCAATTTCATTCGAGTTAAATGCGATACAAGCAACAACACTAATACCCAACTTTAAACTATCTCAATTTTTCCAGCAAAGTGTTTTTCTATATTCCTTTCAATTTATATTTTTTGTTGTTTTTGTTGTATTTTAAATCAAGATTGATAGTATTTCCAACTGAGTTACAGAATAAAAAATCTTAAAAATTTGGGTTAAATACAAGTACGAAAAAAAAATCGAACAAAATAAACAAAACATGCAAACTTGAAATAATTTGAGATAGCAGAAAGTAGTAAGAAAGTAAAATAAAAGTGGAAATTTTTCCCGTCTAAATTAAATTAAAGTTTTTCATTTATTTATCGTCTTCCTTAATAATTTTTTGTCGGTCATATACGTATGTACTTCACATATAAATATAATTTTTAAATGAAATCACGATGAGAATTAAAAAAAAAAGTTCTCTGTCAATTTTAAAAATTTGGAAGATGTTGCAATTTATTTAATTTGACAAAGCTGTATATGATTGGATTTAAAAACATATTAAGATATCATGAATAGACTTCTCCTTTGTGTATGACATCGCGCTCAAGTAGCACGCGATATATTTTTACCCACAGTACATCATTCAGATTAACGCAACAACAAAACATTACAAAAATCTGTTATAATTTTGTTTAATTCAGGATTCATCTCAGCCATAATCTCGATTCAACTCTAACGACACGAATAAAAATGGGAAAAATAAAATTCAGTACTTTTTTAACTTGGTTTTTGTCTCTATGTGTGTTGTGTGTGTGTGTGTGTGTGTGGTTCGCGCTGCTGTTTGGGAAAAAATTTAAAATTTAAATGAAAATATTCAGAATGAGTTTGTAAAATATACGAATATAAAAACAAATGAGAATTATTTTAGTTTTCATTTTTCATTTTGCTTGTAAAACATAAATTTTATAACTTTTCTTTTTCTCCTTTTGTATATGTATTTTCTTTTTTAATGTTTTATTCTGTGTTTTAACTCAAATTAATTAACAATCGTGTAAAAATATGAAAATGGAAAAAAGAAAATTATAATCTTTTATTTTTTTTTACTGTTCAGTAGCAGTTTTTGGTATGTACGTACATACGTACTGTACGTACGAATACCAACTGTAAAAATTTAATACATAAGTGATGGATGATATTATGTTGCGTGAATTTTTTATTTAGTATGTTTAAAACTATTTTATTTCCACTTGCTGTTGGATGTGTGCAGTTGGAAATCATGTAAATTAGAAGATCGGAATCTTAATTTAAATTATGATAAGCAGTTTTTTTTATTTTGTATATAAAATGCACGTACATTGTTCGCAGAAACTAATTCAACTGAATTTTTATGAGAATGTTACGAAAGTACTTAAACGACGACCCCAGATTTAAATGATTTTAAAAGAAGGTTTCAGGGTTAATTAAGGGTGATAAAGGGCTTCACATCTAATATAATTCCAAAATATTTAACTATACATACATTCACAAATTTGCAAAACACTAATATGAATTGGCAATCAACATCAGTAGGAACTACTTGCTCTAAGGCCTAAAATATAAAAATTATGTAAAACGCCTGAGATTTGAATTTTTGTGGAAAGTTGCCTACTCTTAAACTGAGAGGCAAAATCCAGTAAAAAGTCGAAATATTGCCTATTGTTAATAACGTGTAAAAAATAGGGGTCTCCAGGTTTATATTATGTAGAATTTATTAGTTTCACCATTTAAATGCAATTCAGGGGCGTGGGAGACCTGAAAAACTGAAAAATAAATGTAGATCCCGTGAACTTTAAATTTCCGACACGGCTAGAAAAAATTCTTTCTAGTATGAATTTTTGCGCGAAGATTCCTTTTACAGTAAATACTAAAGCTCTCTTTTTCGCTGTTACGGGCTGGTCAAGGGTTTGAAAATATATCGAAAATCTTTTTTTCTTATATGGACCAAGGCGTTTGAAAATTTGGTTTCGAACTAATGAAAGTTTAAATTAAAAAATCAGTTGTCTCACCAGACTGCAGCGACCAAACCACAAACAAATACTTTGAACTTAATATTGAATTTAGGAACCAAGAGCAATTTCAGTAAAATCTGTCCCCTAAGTAAAGTTTTACTAGGCGTTTGATTTTACAGAATGATCACAAAACAAAACAGAAGAATTCGTTTTTCTCGACAGTTAAAATAAATAATATTCTGAAAAAAAAATAAATTTAGCATACTATGGATTATCCATTTTCTCACAGGTAAGTGTTAGGTGTATATCCTCGAAATTATCTATTTGCGACTCGAAATATGGATCCTAGATCGATTTTGCCATGCAAATTCAAATTTAAAGACAAATTTTTTAGATTTTATATTTGTTTTACGACTGTAAAGTGGAAATACATGAACAAATTACTACGCCTTTTCCGCCTCGTACGCCTTTCTCTTTCTAGTTCATTGAACTTGGGCTAATTCTGGATTAGCACAAACTCACTGACTATATTTTTCCGATGGCAATGGATATACCTGATACGGATAGGCAATCGGAATTGTCTAGTTCCTTTCAATATAGAACATTTTATTTGTAATATTTAACTTGTTGACGTAGTTCAGCATATTATGTTGAGCATTATATGTAGTTCGTTTTGAATATATTATCTTTCAGGAGTCTGGTATTTTTTCCTCAATTTATGAAATTTATATTGCATAAATGTAATGATATGCATAAATTTCGTCAAATTAGCCATCTTTCGAAAATGTTACATTTTGATCGTCTTTAAGGCTTTTTATACTTGTTTTCTTGTCTCCTGGACCAGTGCCATGCCCCCTATTAGTACTAATTGGCCCAAATTGGGCTTAATCGGTATGTAAAGTACAATTTAGAAATTCTAAAATTTCCCTAGTATATAATATTCAATAAATTAAAGTTGAACTGCCAACACTGGATACATTTTTCTAAATGACATGAATTTGCGAAAATATATTTTTCTCTTCCGGACTTTCCTCTGTTGCATTTAAGTAACTTTTTGGTATAACTGATATACAATTTCCGTTGTTTTATATTAAAATATAAAAATGAAACTATTGGTCATCTAATTACTTAGTACCATCATAACTAAATGGAATAAATAAAATATCCATAAATCATATAAGGGAGGAAGCATTATTTTAAAAATTTGTTTTGTCATTCAACAAGATGAGAGTCCATATTAACTATAAATAAGATTATGGTCATATATATGATTATATTATTCTGCTTTTAATTTATTACAATAAACAAACGTTCTTAACATAAATACACACACATATGTGTTTAATATATGTAATCATAAGTTGACACACATACTCGTACATATCTTTACGTTGCCTGAATAACTATTATTAAAATATATTGTTATCAAAATTTAACATTCATCAAATTTTTCGTTGTCGTCATAAAATAAATTAAAAATTTTAATTTTAAAATAACTCGTCTATATTATATACATAAATATTATAAATTATAATTTGTTGGGGGGTTTATGTTGATATGTTCTCGTAACGTATATATAAAAAATATGATTTTTTCATGTTCATCTCATTATATTATATATATGTATATATATACTCATACATATATAAATATATATAACACAATTTGTTTTTCGTTTGCTTCGTCATATAATCAACAAACTATCACTTATGGTATTTAAAAAAGCTCATACACATTTTGTGATTCATTTTTCATGTCCATTGGCTTGAAAATACTGAAGAAGAAAATGAATTTTTCATACGTATACTGTTGCATGGTAACATTTTTTATTTTGGAGAAAATAAAAAATAGAATCACTTAAATTGATAACAGAGAAAATGGGGTAGCACCATTTCTATATACATGCATATTTGGTCTTTCGTATCTTGAAGGCAATATTACAATTTTGTGCATGACATTTATTTATTTATTCATTTAAATCAAAAATTTTATGTTGCAGATGAATCTTCTTGACAGAATCAGATACAATAAATAGTGCATTGGGTCCATTTTGCACAAATTTATTTTTATTTATCAACCACATCTTGTTATATTCCAATTTTAAAATTTATTGTATCATCCCATGCAATTATTACGATTTATACTTTAGTATAGGTCACGATAACCATAGCAATAATAATTCCATTTTGGTCCATCAATTCATATTTTTTTTAAATTTGAATTTCACCTATAAATTTAATTAAATATTTTTCTTTGTTGCGCGAAGGTATATTATTTTATCGCGAATCAAATTGTTTCTATTTATTTAGAAAAAATTCCACGAAATTCGGTTTGCTGGAAAATTGATATATGAAAAAATGTACTTTTGAACTCTAGGCCAAATTAAAAATGAGGCCCCGTAAAAAAAATTGTTACCATATCAATTTATTTTGCATAAAAACCATTATGCCGCCTGTATGTGAAGGAAAAGAACTTGATCCCGAAATTTTACTGTCCCTATCACAAAAAAAAGAATGTGAAATCATTTCAGTTCAAAATAATTTTCATCCTTAACCTTTCACCTTGTCATAATATTATTATTATATTATATTTAAAGCACTGAATTCTATTAAAAGCTTTTATTATTATTTTTATTTATTTATTTTCAAACCAAAAAAAAACTCTGAAATTTCCATCTGCTTCTTTTTTGTTGTTGTTGTTGTTGTTGTTGTGCTGAAAAACCTTTTATTATTGTTCATTGTTTTGATTGAGAGAATTTTTTTTTTGTTATACTCGTATTATTCAAGTGTGAATAAACAAAATATGAAAATTGGAAATGAACCACTTCTATTTATTTATATTTCAATTTCATAACGTACACTACTCTATACCAGAAACATTGTTAAAAATAAAAATTGGATTAATAATAGGAGCTTTTAACTGAGTTCTATAATTGTGTATAGATAGATATACAACACACTCACTCGTGTATAAGGGGGGGAAAGCTTATGATTGTTTTATATCCATAGTATGGAAAAAGAAAATTAATTGAATAAATTTTATTTTGTATTTTTATTTAAATGAGAATTACAGGATTATAAAAGTTCTTAATGGAATAATTGGTAAAAAATTCTAAGAATTTATTTTTCATCTTCTGTTTAAAAACCTTAAAATTAAATTATATTATATAGGTATTTTAAGCAATTATAATATTCTAACTCGTCATACACCTGACAAATTTAATTTTGTTTTTGTTTTGTGAAAAACAAGTGTTTTCATTTATAATTTAATTTAAATCAATTTAAATATGAAAAATTATTATCCTTTACTTTTATCCAGCACAATACAACTGAACCAAGTACATGCACACACACACACAAACACACTCAATTTTTAATAATGTGAAATATATTATATTTTAAGGCCCGCAATGGGTTGAAAATTTAACGCAAAACGTACACATAACATGAAAATAATTCATATCCGCGGCATATTTCAAACCGCAACAAATTATAATTTCCCGTCAAAAGATTTCCCAATAGGGCCCGAACACAATTTATTTATGTAAAACAAGTCAATTTTATTGAAAAACGTTTTTTTTTTATTTAATTAAATTATTTATACAAAAGTTATATTAAATCGTGACTTTCCTCATCTCCGTTGGGTTTATAAAGGCTTGACCGGTTTGCCGTATTTCGTAGCTTTGAATTTTGAGTTTTAAACGAGATGTAATCACTGTTTACCATTTCGATAATTTTATCACATAGCCGATTAAAACGTAATGCTGTTTTTGAGAATGTAGTTTGTCCCTCATCGATGTCCCGATTCATTTGCTCCAACATTTGGTTAATTTGATTTTGATAGTTCACCGAAATTATTTCCGATTCCGATGGTTGACGAAATTTTGGTAGTGTCATTTTGCCATTATTTTTTGTGGTACTTCTCACGTGAAAATATTGATTTGAACTGATTTAAAATTTAAAAATATTTTGGTTTATATACTGCTCCCATACTCAAATAAAATCAGTGGGCGAAGCCCAATAAAATGTGTGCGTCATCGGTTTGGTTATGGTCACCTGTATTTAACATTATAAATTTTTATTACTAGACTAGTTATTCTATATAAATTGGAGTGAGTAATTTTAAGAATGGAGAAATATTCTGTTATGTAAAAGCCAACTTGAAGATGAACATTTACATGTATCTTAAATAGATCACGAAATTCAAATTTCACAACAATTGCAATTTATTTTAAAATTTGTAATCCGTCCGCCGATTAGATTTACTTCTGGTCTTAGCAGAGAATTTAACAGACAAATAGCCTTTACGGCGTTCTAGTATAATGTGTCAGCATGACTTTTATAACTAAAATAACTGTCAGCGCTGTCAGTATATCAATATGTTTTCATTTGCTTACAGTTTCATCTGAAAAGAACACAACAGTTATTAGACATTAATGTTCTATAAGTAACCTATTTTTTAAATAAAAATTCATTATAAAACGATTAAAATAATGATTGTGCTAGAAAACAGATGCCACTTATCAATTGAAACTAATATTTGTGGCAGTCAATTGATATTAAAAAAACTAGATACGCTTCTAATTCGAGGGTTTCTTGATTCTGAGGGACTAATGATTGTACACTGGAATTTAACAAATGTTACCGAAAAATATTTAACACAAATTAAAGCAAATCCTTAACATATGTGTTTCTCACAAATCTTTAAACAGTTGTCAGGTCAAAATGTAAAAATTTTGATTTACAGCAGTCTTACGTGACACTTAGGAGGGAACCAGTTGGTATTTAAAAAAATAAAACATTCGAAAATTAATTTTATTTACCGCAATAAAATGTATGCGTCGTCAATTGTTTATTGCTCATCAACAAGATTACAAAAGCATGTATCATGTCAGCTGTTATTGTCAGTTTGATTAGTCACTTTTATAGTACAAAGGACAGCCTCTATTTTTTTGGAGGCGGTGGTAAGTAAGATGATGTGATGGAATTTTTTAACGACACCATAAAGATTTTTTACTGCCATAAATTACACATTTAATTAGAAAGAAAGTGATTAAACGTTTAAATACTGTGTTGTCCTTATAAAGTGTAGTAAATACCTTTTCTGAGAACTGGCAGTATACAAAACCACTGCGCGAAACTTCATCCATTTAAGAAGCATTTTTTGTTTGTAGAAATTATCAAGCTATTCCTTTATTTAGAGTCTTTATGATACATTGTGCTCTTTGTCAGCCTAGTGGTTTTGTCACAAAGACTTAACGAGGAAGCAACTAAGAGTTTACGGCTGTAAAATTTTCAAATCATTTGCATTTTTATGTTAGAACAATCTCTCTTCCATTAATTATTTGGTTTGACCAACAAAAATTACGTTACAATCACAAGAAACTGTGCAAGCAACATTCGCTTTCTCAATACTTCTTGTTTTTGTCATATGCTAAGCAAAAATTTTGTGTTTTGTTCCATGGAATAGTACCATTATGTCACAAAATACCACCCCAGGTTATTGAGTTTCAAAAAATATTCTTGTTTAAATCATAGTTGAACGTCCAATTATTTTGAAATTATAAATTTTGAATACATTTTTAATTTTCTCGAATAAATGTTTAGTGTGCGGAATTATAAGTTACATATGTAAACGCGATATTACGAGTATCACGACAGTTTCAATTTCAAATGACAAAAATAACCCATTTTTAGATGTATAAAAAGAATCGGAGACCAAAATTTAAATATTAGATATTATTTTGATACATAGACCTGATGGCAACATTTCTTGTGATTTGTAGCACAATAATACTTAGTTTGATAAGTCAAAAAAATTTAAAACTCTCGGAGCAGTAAATTTCTAATAAAAATTACTTGAAAAGCAATATTCCAAACAATTAATAGATAATATTTGTTTTATTACAGAAAACTCAATCCAATTTACTATCAACTGACCAAATACTGGAAATAGCCATACAATACTAATGTGACTGTGTTTTAGGAGGATTCAAGCTACATGATACAATTTTTATTCAACATCATTATAAATAATTGCAGAGCAGACAGAAAAATATGTACGTATGTATAATGTGCTAACATGTGTTCAATAAAAAAGACCAATAGTTGCTTACTCATGGCCATAGCCTCTGTAATTTATATAACAGCAAAAAAAAACATACAAAATAAATAAAATATTTAAATTTTTGCTTACAAATAGGAAAATCAAATTTTTTGCATTTCCGTTAAGTTTCCAGATCGTTGGTACATTTCTAAAAGCAGCTAAATTTTGAAAAGCTAAAATAGTTGATTCATATTATTATAAATGCTGGTGTTTTTGTGCATTTCCATTTTCCAATCCTTAAGCATAACTTTAACAAAACTAGATTTTTCTCACAAAGCAAATTTATATATTATACATATTCAAACGGAAGTAATGAACAAAAAATTTATATTTTTATGTAATAAAAAAATGGAAAACATGAAAAAATACATTTTTCATTTTATTTATTAATAAATTTTTAACTAAACAGTTTCTTGCAAAATATTTTCTATGCATATCTTACATTTTATTTTAAAATACTTTAAGGAAAACAAGTCTAGCTCAACTAACAAAAAACGTTAAGTTTTGCAATGAGATAAAATAAAAATATGAGAAGTAATTCACCTGCGTCCACCATAACAAAAGATTACCGCACTGTAATCGAAATTGGGATAAATTATAGTCTTTAATAATGGTGAACATGAAAGCAGGTAGCCCTCTGATACCCAGATCAAAAAGATTATCACCACCGTGTTTATTAATCCTTATAATATAATATAAAAAAACTTGTTCTATATTATAATTAAAGTACCCCTAACGTATTCCTGCTAACTATGCATAGTAATTTTCATTTGATATTAAAATGGTTTAAGGTAATTATATTTTATAACAAGACACAACAACAAAATACAAATGATTTTTTTTGCTTCGTATTTTTAAATAAAAATAAATTAAAAAATAAATTCACAACTGGATTTAAAACTTATTTCCGTGATTAAAAAAAAATTACGTTTCGTTCATAATTCGGTGAAATTTTAGAATTTTAAAAATTTTAATTAGAAAATCATCTCGAACTATAAAGAGGTGAAAGAGGATTTGGATAGGTGATTAAAGCTTATTAAATTACCGTTTTTGAAAGCACACTAATCGTAGCGAGATTCTACGAGTTACAGTATATAATTCTGTAAAATTGGGAAATATTATCAGAAAAAAATTTCAAGAAAAATTGGGAATGGATTTAATTTCAATGGATTTAGAAACAATTCTGGAGAAATGCGATTTATAAAATTATAACCATCCATAAATGTACTTTCTAAATTTTATACGATTTGGTGTGTCTACCATTGTTCTTGAACTGTGGCACTATTCTGGTTTTCCCTGGGAATAGGGAATTGGGAAAAATATTTTCATAGCAGTTTTGTTTAAATTATATTTTTCTGGTTGGAATTAGTTGGGTGTAAATATTTGTGAAACAAAGATATATTGCGAATTATTTTTCCCTAAGAAAATTTTGTGGAACAAAGGTGTGGAAAAACTAATTCCAACAGTAGGCCAGAAAAATATAATTTACACGTCTTCACCACCTGTGGCCCTATTCTGGTAATTCCCGGGGAATGGAAATTTTCAATTTTGTAGCAGTTTTATTCCCTTTTCCCCAAAATAGTATTCTGGCTTTTGGGGAAAAATTTTTTGGGAAAAAATTATTCCCCATTATAGCAGTTTTGACGTTTATTATTCCATACCTATTTTAGGAAAGAATTAACTGGGAATAGAATTTAACGGAAATTTATTATATTTTATACTTATAGCAATTTTATGGGTGTAAATTTATACTGAAAACTGATAATATTAATTGGAAATATCAATATCCAATTTTTTACTTTAATAAACAAAATTATATTTTAAGTAGACTTGATTAAAATATCGACAAAAACCAATTAAACGTAGTAAAGTATTTTTAGACTTTTGTTTTCTTGTTTTATTGCAATCGCGTGTCGACCGCAAATAATTAAATTGTTTTCCCGTAAATTTATTCCCCAATCGCCAGAATTAACTTTTAGAAAACGGGGAATTGGGAAAATGACTGGGGAATAGCTGCTACAAAAAGAAATTATTCCCTATTCCCGGGGAATTACCAGAATAGGGCCACTGCTATCTGAATACTATTGCAATTAATTTTTTTCTTTCTATCAAAAATTGCATACAAATGAATTATTGGAAAATTGTTTAGAATGTGTTAACCAAATCTAAAAGAAAAATCGTATAATCTTATATATAATCATATTTCTGAAAAAATTACGATTTTTTTCTTCCACAAGTGATGACTGGTCGAAAAAATGACCGAACGAACACCAACCATTAAAGCGCCCTTAGTCTAGTTTTGCTCTTTGTTTAATATGTTGAATATAACTTTGCGTAATTCTAAGTTTGTTACTCCGTAACGGATAAGCACTTGCGCCAATTAAAGGCGAAATATTTTGAATAATCTAACAACATTTAAAATCAACCATTCACGTGGAATTTAGAAATATACAGAATCTGTTTTCTGTGCAAATTCAGTACATACAATGACAAGAATTTATAAAATCAATATTTGTAAAGTTTAAAAATTAATGCACGCTAATAATAAATTTAAATCAACCCATCCAAATTTTGATCTCGGACTCGAAAGAAAATGTCCACTGCTTAATGAACTAAGAACTTCACAAGCCATTGCTGTTAATTTTTTGTCCCGATTAGAAAAGCGTTATAAACAAAACCGTTCTCTAAAAATTAAAAACGCACGGCTAATTATAAATGTATAAGTAAACGGAAATCAGTTCGTACGGATCGCATCCATATCAATCTAATTAGTTTAGAGAATATGTATTTAGAAAACCCATCCTAATTACGTTCCAGCATGACAGAAAATTATAATAGGTAGAGTAAATTTTCGTTTTCTACCGAATTTATTACAAAAAATATATGTACATTCATTATTCATGTGGTTTAGACGAGCGCGGTTAGCTCGATTTATATAAAAGTAAGGCATTCATACCATTTCACTGTATATTGTTACCTCCTAACATCTTTTACTTTTCTACAAGAGAGAAAGAAGTGTATATTAATCATGAAATTTTGAGATACTCGCAGTTGTACAACGGAAAATTTTAGATTCCTGAAAATGTTTCGAAAAGTATTGCATAGTTATGAAATAATTTTGCTAGTATGCAGCAAAATTGATTCAGTAATCACGAAAATATTACTCTTTTTCAGACAACTCATCTACTCGAAATGAAAATTTGAATTTAAGTTTTTTATGAGAACTAGAAAGTACTGCAATGACTTTAGTAAATAAAAATGATCTTTGATGAGATCCGACTAGAGGTCGTAGTTGTGTTCATTTACATCGCCGATCGTAATCCAATAATAAAAAAATCATCGTTACGTCTCGCCAAGGGGATTGGAACGTCAACGCTTTAACCACTGTGCCATTTAGTTGGTATATGAGGTAGTTTGTAGGCAAGTTTCCCCCTTACCCCTCTAAAAGATTTAGCTGCTTCCACCATACAATTATAATAAACAAGCGAATTAATAATGTCGGCTTGGCATATTTAAGAATCTAAGCAATTGTCCAGAGGAATATTCCTATATTTTTTAGTATGCTGCATATGATTATTTTATCCTAATCAAATTATTGTATCCTATTCAATATTTATTCTGCCTTGCCTTTGGCGAATATTTTGTCCGTTTCCGAGGTCATTTAGTCTAGTCCTAATCCAGCCAGTTCAGTGGTGGCCTAAGATGAAAATTGAAAGTTAAAATCTCGGTGTAAGCCTGATTGGTAGAGTTTAATTGATTGTCTCCCACTCGGTGAATCGAGGTATACTGAAAATATGAGGAATTTTACATAGCACTTCATTTTTAAATTTTATTTTTGTTTTTCTTATCCGTTTCGCTCAAGCATCCAATATAAAATGTAAATAATTTTACACAATCATAGACTCGCACTACACATCCGTTTTGCGTGGAGTCAAGTGCTGTTTATAATTTCGGCCATATCAGTCTGTTTACTCAACGAGTTACTGCTGATTAAAAATATGTCAAGGAAAAAAAAATTTGCGTTGAATTAGCATAATGCCATAAATATGACTGATAAAGATGATATGTGAATCCCAAATAATTAGCAAACATTCCACCTCTGAACAAACTAAAGTATAATACACTGTCTTATGTAGCAACCTCCTTGAAGTCTTTACATGCTCTAAACAGAAATCCGGTGATTATGCTTTCGCTTTATTGATAATCTCGTTGATGTGCGGAGGAAAAGAAACTCAACCCTCGACATTTTAACATGTTTAGCTCCAATGTCTAAACTATAATACTCAAATAAAAATAATTCAAATATAATTCTTTTCCTGCCCGGTAACACAATTGTGTGGGCACGGCAAAAGTAACATATCAAAAATTTATTTTTGTATGTTTTTTGAACCAACTTACACATTTGTGCATTCCTTTCAAACTTATTTTCGTCCGAAAAAAACACAATCACTATACACACAAGTGTGTTGGTTGTACTTCAAAGCAAGCGAAATTTTTTATTTAAAACGCTATTACATACTATGTTGTTTTACTCACACATTTGTGCGGTTTGGACTTAAATTGAGCCATTTTCTTTGTTGAAAAAGGGTTAAAGCAAGCTGAATAAGTTTACATTCAATGCATTATACATGCATTCGAACAACTGCAGATTTGTTATCACTTTTGTAAATTGGCACGATTACATGCAAGAAAACCGACTTCCAAGGATCTGTCAAATAATAATGCTAACGGAAACGCTAATGATTGTGCGCATTGTTGTAACCTAAAGGAAGGAACTAAGTCAGGACCCAAATTGCGGTTATGGCTTTCTTCTATAGAAATGTAATTAAAAATTACTTCTGCATCAAAAATAATTGAGCCCAAATTTCCGGGTTGATGATTATTAGCAAGAAGATTTTTAGCAGACACAGTGGAGAGTTTGTTTTGGAGTTAACAAATGACCAAATTTTTTTGAGTACGTGCGTTTTACCAATTTCAATATGGTTGCAGTAAGAACGGAACTTTGTTCCGAGCAGTTTTTTGAAATGGCGACGGGCTTCATTAAACAATGTCTGCACCAAAAAATTCACAGAAAAATGACTAACGGCAGGTTAGTTGTGCGCCAGTTAAATGTTTTATATGAAATATGTTTTCGCAGTCAGAAAAAAAATCAGCGCAAACTTCATTAAATATATTTTATTCCGTGGTAATATTAAGCTTGTGTATAAATATTTAAATGGCCAATTTTGGTTAAATAGCTTTTTAACTAATCATTAAATATTTCCATGGTTTTCAAAATCCTGGTTTTCAAAATCCAGGTTTGTAAAATCATGGGTTTCAAAATCCCGGTTTTGTATAAAAATATCCCGTATAAAATTTTGTTTAAGAAATCTCTGTTTGAATTTTTAAAATTTGACATGTGGGAAATTGGGACTCTTAAGTGATTTTGTGACAAAATTCAAAAATGAGTTTGCGATAAAATTCTAGAAAATGGCTAATTGGGATGGAATTTGACAATTTCTTAACTGATTTTGATGAAATTCGATACGTGCGATGAAAATGGAATTCTAAAATGATTTTTCTATAAAGTGGTCGGTAGAGATGGAACTAGGCCATTTCCAAACCGATGTTGTTGAAATTCTACACGTGTGATGGAAATGGATTTGATAAAGTTCTGAAATATGGCGATCGCTATGGAACTAGGCCATTTTTTAACCGTTTTAGTTGAAATCCGACATGTGGATCCTAAGTGGGATTCAAAAAATGTGTTTTTGATAAAGTTCTGGTATATTGTCATTAGGGATGGAACTAGGCCATTTGTTAATCGATTATGTTGAAATTCGTCACGTGCGATGGAAATGGGGTTGAAAATGTTGCAAGTACAAAATCTTGCATAACAAAATGGCGCAATTTTTTTTTTAGTAGATGTCATTAATAGATTCTATATAAATTGCTCGCCTACGTGCGGCACGCAGTGCGACATGTTTGCCACCTCTGACTTTGCAGCCTTGGTTTTTTCTAGTAAATATTTGGGCAAGATATTTTATTTTTATGTTAAAATATTATTAGTCTGGCAGGCCCGAATTAATAAAAAGTATTTTTTCCAAACACAAGACTTTAGAACTAGTAGAAAATAAAACTGGGATTTTGAAACCGGGATTTCGTAGTAGCACCAGAATTTGGGTTTTTCTTTATGACAAGAGTTTTACCCACGGTTGAAATTGATTGCAACAATTTCGTCATGGCAAACATATGTTTAGATATTCTTTTAAAAACTACACCACAACATCAAGCACACTATTTAAAATTCAATGAAGCAAAAATGGCAATACATTGTATTATTAACTTTGATGCAACATGTTGTTCACCTCGGTATCTTTATTATGATATTTAAGCAACATTGTTCTAAATGAATGGCTAATTAACTAGACTGCTTTTAAATCCGCCAGATTTTAAATCAGTGATTGAAGCCGCAGACATTGCCATCAAAAAAATGTATTTTGGATAGTTAACATACATTTAACCATTAACATATTTAACGTCGCTACATTTGTATCTGTAAAAAATAATAACTGTTTGTAGTACCTTCCCACTTTCTTAAATACATATTTCATTAATCTATGACTTAAAAAAGTTTTTTCCATTTTAATACTTAGCTTTGTTATAAAGATTTCAAATTACTTATTGTACTCCAGACTTTCATAAAGGAATTGAGATTTGGTATAAACTTTTATTGTCTGCCAATTAAGTTTCAAATAAAAAAAAAAAAAGTTTTGTTCGTAACCTAAATTATTTACCAACTAGACAACAATCAACTATTCAATATTTCCATCATGATAATAGGAATTTCTAGAAAATACTGGTTCATGAGATAATACACAGTTGTAATTTTGCTTTAGATATAAAAGTCCATTTTATATACGAGTACGTTCAAATTTGGAAACCCCAGATTTCATTATTTACTGAAGCAAAAATATTTCACTTCATAATGTTTCTATTTTTCAAAATATGGCAGACTAGTAGTAAACCATTGATCTTGTGCTTCATGTAACGAGCTATACCAAAATAATTTATAAACTTTGGAAAATTAACATACAAAAAACAAGCTTTCTCTTTATAATACAACAAAATATTGTGTATATACTGAATTCTATTAAGTCCTCGAGGCAACGCAACAACAACCAACATTTGTTTGAAAAACTATTTTAGTTTTCCAATTTTATTTTCTGCGATCAATTTTACTATTATTATTATGCTTTTTTTCTAATGAAAATTTGTGTATGCCAGAATATTGAGAAAATGTAGTAGATAGGTATACCTCGATACAAAAAGCATGAGGATATTATGTATAAGCTTTTCAGTTGAAAACTAAATATTATTTGATTTCTATCTGATGCTGCTGCTCTGATATTAAATGCATCTCTACTAGAATTTAAATAGATATAGTTGAAAAAAATAATTTTATATTTAAGCGTTTACCCGAACATTGGATTCATATTCCACAAGACACCATACACCATTTTTATTATTCAACTATAAAGTCAAAATACATGAAACATAATTTACTGAAGTATTGCGTTGAGGTGTATATAGTTTCATCAATATGATTAAATATATAAATCCTTTTTACAAAATTTCATAAAGTTTTCAGATAATAAAATGTCACATCATCTGTAGCATTTTATAATATAGAGGAAATTGTTACATGTAAACTTTTATCAGCCCTAAATTTAATCATATAGCGTTCATATGTATATATGTATCATTCTTTTCGTTATACATAACTTTCAATGAGGATTGAATTAGATTTTTTTAACCACTGTCACACGACAGATACGAACATAATGAAATTTTAAAAATAAAATTCGCGCCATTTGAATACTCCTCGTTCTCATGAAATACAAATAGCTTTTATTGCTTTAAAAGGCAAAACATAATGTACATACATAAAAAATTTATTATGGAACTTAGTACGTGTACATAGTTTTTCCTGTCTATGCTCTATTTTCGTATACATCAGGAAGATTCTAATCCTCACACATCGTAATATACGTTTGTATATATAAACACCCACCCACATTGTACGGTATACACACGATAAATCACAAATCATGTATTACACATTCCAATACGTCAACTTGTGAACCTAATTGTCTCATATCTTGTATCGCAATAAAAATAAAACAGCGAGCTTTTCCCAATAAAATTGATAAATTACTTGTTGATGATTTTATACATTTTGTGTGCTTCTCGATTCTATTGTTTTATATTATATTTTGTATAGGAAACGGAATGTCTATCTATAAAAGGAAACTTTAAAATCAAAGCTCTACTTGAAAATTCAGAGCATTTTATTTTATATGTTTTTTTTTCGACATCCTACATAAATACAGTACATACACAGATTAATAAGATAAATAACACAACAGAACATTTTATGTTTCGTGTTTAATGTGAAAAATGATGAAAATTGAAAAATAATTTTCTTCTTGTCGTTTCATCATATGAATGTGCGTTCGTACACATAGCCTAAGGCCATATATATTTGACTGTTATATGTTTATAATTCGATATGTTATAAGGAAATAAACAGCAAGCTTAAACAGACTTCCGATTGGTTTATGTGCACATAGGGCGAATACGAAGACGTATACGAAATTTAAATATAACATTTTGAAAATTCAAAACAACTATTTGTTGAATTTACTTTTCTATTAACTCTTGGCAAAATATTTACAAAATCAAACTAACCTCAAATATATACTTTCCTGTTATTTTGTTAATAAAACATTAAATGTAACTTTTGAGATGTAAGCTACAAGAGATTTTATTGTTGTTTTGATATAAAACACATTTTCTTTGTGTCTTTTATGATAAAGAATCTTCAATAAACATTTACTTCTAAGAAACAGCATAGAAAAAAGTCAAAGTTTAATTCTTCATTATAAATTTTCTTGCTGTGCGTTCTTTTGTGTGTCTATTTGGTTTCGTTGCTTTTTTAAACAAAAATTGTTAAACAAACCTGGAAACAAAGTACCTGTACATCTTATTTTTATTTGCAATCTCGCATCTTATGTTGTAGGAGGTTCTCGTTCTTTTTACAGAGGAGGTGTGGTATTGTTAATTTTGACATTCTACCAAAAATCAAATACTATAAAGTGAATAATGGTTTTATAGAAAAACAGCTTCACTTGCTGCATCTGTATTTTTAGTGAGTGATAGATAATTTGAGAGGATTTTGAAAAATAAATTTAAGTGAATTTCAATCGCAGCCCTGTTGTTACAAAGCTATTTTTATATCAGTGCTATACTGAGGCCTTGGTCTTAAAATCTGTAGTAAAATCAATTGTAAGATATTACAATGAAGAAACACAAATAAATGAAAGTTTCACGGCAAAATTGTATTCGACAACTATTTCATAATCGAGCAATTTTAGACGGAAACTTTCTTCCAGTAGAAATTGAATTTCGAAAATATTTAAGCAGATTAGTCATTGCTCTTAAAATATTATAGCAAATGTGTTTGTGCATCAGCATCCAATTACAATAGCAAATTTTAGTAATTTAATCGAGTATGTTTGAAATTTTTTTTGGATCAGTTTAAGTATTCTAGAGCCCTATTCTTGAAATCGATGGAAATTTCCGTAATCGGAATACAATTTCTGCTACGAAATTCTTTATATTACTAAAAATTTTCACCGGCTACTTTAATCATTTTTTCAAATTTCTTAGAATTGTTCTTATTTTTGTCTCCCTGTTAAAATAAAATTTCCGAATTGGTAACAGAGCTCTCACAATAGAAAAAAAAATTGCCTTTACCTTTTGCCTTAAACTTTTACCTTAAGAGTATCTCTCACAATGAGAAAAAAATTTTTTATTGAAACCAACTTCGTTTTATTAATCTGCATACTAATAATATTTTTAAAATTGTATTTTATATTATTAATTATAATGTTAAGATATATAAAACCGATAAATTAGAACTTATTTACATTTTAACCATGTTTTGGTTGGAAAATGACATCAAAAACCCTGATTTTGAAATTTAGCTAACTTCATTATTCTTTTCTTAAGGCAAAAGTTTAGAGTTTGCTAACTTTTTCCTTAAGGTAAAAACGAAAAAATTTTTTTTTTGCAAGTTTTATTTTCAAACAAACTTGTAAGGCAAAAGTAAAAGTTTTTCTATTGTGAGAGCTCTGTAAATCGATTTGAAATTATTTCATTACTAGAGGGAACTAAATATTAGCCAACTTGCAAACAAATTTGAAAAAATGATTGAAGTAGCCGGTGAAATATTCGAATAAAATACAGAATTCCAAGAAAAAAGCTCCTGGATTGCTTGCCATATTCAATAGATCGTTATGATGTAAATTTGAGTTTTATTAAATAGGTGAATAACTTTAGTTGACAAGCGATATTGTTCACTTGTACTATTAATAATTTTATTCAGGCAGAAATAAAATACATATTTGTGATTGAATTCAGACGTTTTATTTAAATAAAATGAAAGCGAAACCGAGTAACCCCTTCTAATCCGTCTCAATTATAAATGTCTTCAAAATAATAAATGAGCCCGGTATGCAATACAGACTTCGATAAAATTCGTGACATTTCCATTACATGATTCAGCTATGAGCAAAATAAAGTGTTCTACCTTATTTATATACCAAAGCAAATAAACAATATATCATTCAGTTCAAAATACTAGAAACCAGCAAAGTCATGACGATAAATGAAGTTCAATGTTTTTGGTTTTTGCACATTGCATTGCTCCATGCCAGCCTAAGCTCAAGGATTAACTTCACCAATTGTGATCTGTGTAAGAATCAACTCTAAACTACTTGAGATGGTCGAAACTAGTAGTTTACCGCATGCCATATTTGCAATATCAAGACCCACACACACTCATTTAGTTATTGTTCACTATGCTAACGATAGACTACTCTCACTATATGAAAGCTCGATTCTATACTACTACTCAAATGGTAATACAAATCAAAACATCATAGAATGTTGTGAAAGTTAAACTTTTAATTAGCAATGAAACATATATTTTAGTTTATGTTTATCGGCTCCATACAGTATCTGAAATAATTTTTGGTGATGAATTTTGTGAATTCTTGAAGCATATGAGGAATGATAGTCTAATGTAGAGGTCAGCAACCTTATTCATGTTGAGGGCCAATGGATAGTATGTGGGCCTATCACGGGCCGCATTCAAAATTTATAAATGAAGGTAATAAAAATAAAAATAGTCATAGGTACCGCAGAGTTTTATAGACCTGAGTACCGCAGAGTTTTATATCGATAACTGCTCCACGAATATCAGCGAAACGAGATGAAAACGTTGTTTATTACATTTACAAATGTGCTGATGCTTTGATAATTGGTAATCTGGAGATTTGGAAAATGGCGTAGTTTGATTTTTCAAGTTGACTTTCCCACAGTTGAAGCTTGGTTTCAAATCCGAGGATGTATCTCCACATGTCGTGTATTAATTAGCTGATTTTTGTCTTGCAGCTGCAAATTAAAATTGTTTAAATGCGATGTTAAATCTACCAAAAAAGCAAGGCGTGAAAGTCATTCGGGGTCGCAAAATTCACTTGAACTTGCGTTTTTACTCTTAAGAAATGTGGCCATTTCCTCCCGCAGAGCACACACTCTTCCTAGCATTGCGCCCCGACTGACCCAGCGAACATTACAAAAAGTATAGCAGGTCACCGTATTGATTTTTTTTCTCCAATAAAAGTTGCTGAAACTGACGGTGGTTCAACCTCCGAGATAATATGAAGTTTACTGCTTTCACAGAAATGTCAATCACGTCTTTCAAATCGAGGACTTCGCGCACAATGTTTGTTGGTGGATAATGCAGTGAACTTTTCTTAAGGTTTGTTTCATTCCGAGGTCTCCCAGTTGATTTTGAAGCAAAACAATGACTGCTTTTTTTTCGCAAACCATTACCGGCGCTCCACTCTCTCTCTCTCTCTCTCTCTAGCATTTACATCCCATAAAGGGATTTTTCCGCCCACACTATGGTCCTCCATCCGTCTCGGTACATCGCTCTCGTCCGCCAGTTTCGACACCGGCGCTCCGTCAGTTGTTATGAACACTAGCCGTGATAGGTCCAGATTTAGGTCGATTGTGCACTGCAGCAATGCTTTAAGAATGTCAACTCCTGTGGTAGTACCTTTCATAGGTAAGAGTTGAGCTAATTCTTCAATAATTTCGAAATTTGGTTTTACTCGACGAATAAATACTTCAAGCTGCGCTGTATCCGTGGTATCTGTACTTTCATCAATGGATATCAAGAAAAACTGATTTTTTTTGCAGTGCTCTTTTAAAGATATTTTTAGATTTGCTGATATTTCTTCGATGCTTCGTGTAACAATTCTTACCGAAAGAATAATATTTGAAATCAAATTCCTTTTCTCGGGACATTCAATCTATACTACGGTCATCATACAATTTTTCATGAATTCTCCGTCAGTGAAAGGCTTCATTTTGTCTGCTATCATCTTCGATACTGCGTAGCTAGCACGTGTATTATTTTCAGCTTCTGTGTTTTGGTCATGGTACGCCGAACTTTGTTTTTCCAAGCACATTATAAGTTTATGAAGTTCATCCTTTTTGTTTTGCCCAATTAACCTACTGAAATTCTGTTGTTTTGTATCGTAAGGTCGTTTGATGTTGAATTCTTTATTTACAGAAACACTTTGAAGACATATTAGGCATGTGTTAATATCGCGGTCTTTTCACAAAAAAGTACATTTCTGTCCAAGTTTCTTGAAAAACTCAGCATTCGGCATCAAATTTCCTGCGTCATTGGGATTAACTAGGAATGAATAATTTAAAAAATTTTAATTACATTTTCGCAACACACCTTTGTAATTTGTAACAACTATATGGTAAATACACTACTCACATTATATGTTATTAAGTCGTTATTTTGCATATTAAGCCTGCATACCAATCCAAGGGTAAATCGTTTACTACGGTAAAATCGATTTTAGTACAGATTTTTCGATCAGTTTACCATAGAGTTTTTCAAAAATAATTGAATTTACCGAAAAATTTACTTAAAATTGAGTTTTACCCTTGGATTGGTACGCAGCCTTCGGCCTGCGAGCCGTAGATTGCCGACCCCTGGTCTAATGATTTTGGGTGATTTTAATATTGATATTTTAAAAAATTCATCTGACTCTGATCTTTCCATGATGTATTCTGAAGGCCTTGCTTCTCTAAATAATCAACCTAGTAGAGTGACCGTAACTACCCCAACTTGCATTGATCACTGTTTCTGTAGACGGAACAATAATTTATCTCGTTTCAATGTAGATTATTATTTGATTAGTGACCATCATTTGGTTTATATTGCGATTGAGGTAAATCATCTAAATGTAAAGAGCCGTTAAGTCTAAAATCTACCTATCCAAGTTTCTAGCCAAATTAAGTTTTGCTTATTTCTCAATCATCTATACTCTATTGAAAATCCATGTTCCATCACCAAACCGATACTGGGAGTTTAGTAAAATTATTAACTAGTTTGGAAAAGAATAAGTCGCGCGGTAATCGCCCTAATAAGCCTTAGATATCTAGGATCTGACTCAATATGATCAAACATAAAAAGTGGCTTTTGAAAAGGCGAGGCGGATTAGAGACAATCTGCGATTTTAACAATATGTTAATAATTATGTTTGTAATGTGAAAGTTAAAATTAAACTATACAAGAAACTTATAACAACAGGAAGTGCCGTAAACTATACGTGAAGCAGAAGGATAGCTCTTGTTTGTTGTCATTGCACCAACTTACCAACAACCTCAATCACCGGCAAAGAGTATGGCCTTGTCGTCCGATAATGCTACTTTTTGAACACCATCCTGCACTCTGCTGAAAAATACATTCCAAAGGTACAGGCACAATATTGAGCCTTGGCCCATATATACATACGTTTTTGAAAATTAATTGTTAATGACCGAATAAAGATTTAATGAACAGCTCATTTTTCTTAATTCTTTCATTACAGTATACTACTATTGATTAACAAAACTCCATTTATATCCAGGAATACTCGTAAAACACACTTTTACTCTGACTCGTTACTACGTTGCATTTTCCCTGAACCGGAACTGCTTATCGCTGTATCTTAGCAGCTCATTTTTAATGACTGCGGATTTCTATCTACATCAGCGTGGGTATGGCCACCATTACAGGACACATTCCTATTGGTAAACACGCGAACAGACTGTGTCGTCTCAATCATACGCATCGTATTATTCAGTTTTCTGGTAGCACATCTTATCGCTATATAAACCGTTCCACATAATATACATTTAATATACAAGAACTATTCTGGCCAATTTTTAATAGATATGTATAATTAAATTTAAAACCAGGAAACAGGATGAAAGCTTTTAGTATTTTAAATCTTATTTTGCTTTAGTTTTCCCTAGTGTAACCAAAACTGCATGAATATACATAATTTGTACTGCTAGATAATATTATTTTATCACAATAACAAATATTTGTAATTTTTATTTTGCTTTCGTAGAGCTTATTAATATTTAATTATGTCATGATATGAAAAGCTTATTATTATTATTATTATATGGTGTAATGTAATGTAAGCACAACAATTTTAAATGTTCATTAGTATGTGAAGCGTAATTTGATTTGAACGTATATAGTGTAGGTATATATGTACACACAAAACAATTCAACAAGTGTTACATTAAAACTTTTATATTGCTTTTCGATTCCATCAAACTGTAACCTCCTATAAATGATTGCATTATTAAAATGGGTTAATTTTATACGATTTGTCTCAATACTGAGTGAGGAACATTTTGTAATACCTCAATTCTGTATGTTTCTTGCGTAATTTCATTGGCCTATATAAGGCGGTTTTTTTTTGTACTGAGCGAAATTTCCACATTTTCCACCTCGTTATTTATTTGTGATCAATAATTCAAAAAAATTCAGAAAAAACACTCAAATCTCAATAATTCTCAATAAATAAAGCAAAACGGAAAATAAAATTAAGCATTTAACTAAAAAAATGTATGTATTCGTACACAAGTATGTGTGTATATCCTTTTTCGTTCCTATTTACTAAAATCAATACCATAAAAGTTCAAGAAACGAACGAATCACAAAAATATACATACATACATAAAAAAATGTTGGCCTACATAAAAAAAAATATTGAGAGGAAAATATCACACAAATGAAAAATAAAAAATATTTTCCATCATCTCCAGTATTTTTCTCATATTTCCTTCTACATTTTTTTGTATAGTTTGCGAACACACAAAATGAAAAACAAGGTTGAGTGCTTGCATCAAAATAATTTTTTTTCCAATTTTATTTATGGCGTTGGTTTTTATTCTGAATTTTCTTTTGATACTTATGTTTAAAAATAAAAAAAAAAATTCTCAAAAGCTGCAGAGTATAAAAAGAAAACTTTTACTGTGTGCTTAATACAGATTTTTCTATGTATAGAGAGGAAATGCGCCTGAGAATACCAATATACCGTATATTTTATTCTCATGTAACAAATTTTATCAATCTGGTGAGATTATTTCTCTCTTCGGTTGAAAAACACGAAAAAAAAACAATTGAAAAATGACGATGATGATGATGATGATGGTTTTATTGAAAAAATGGTAACCATAACAACAATTACGTCATTAAAAAAAGTTGTTTTCATTAGTTAATATTCGTTCATGTAAATTGAAGTGCAGTTTTGTACATATTTTGTGTTCTTTGTTATCAATTAGAATATGTACGTGATGTACATATGGATGAAATAAATCTATGTAGTCGTTCCAAATGACGTCATGATGTATATTTTCTGTAGCATAAAATGAAGTTTTCAGTTTTTTGTACGTTATTAATGACCTAGTTTTCAGTTATTTTCGGTGCATTGAAATAATTGTTTGTTGAACTTTGGAAACAAATATAGAAAATTTACCATGGAAATGCGACTGGAGTATTACATTTAGACACTAATTAAATAATCTACAAGTCATAAAAGGACTAAATGTAATTTGGAACATTCTGGCCAAAAGGCAGAGTTGTTTATGTTAATTTGAAAAATAAGCAAAAACAAAAAATTTAATTTCATTATTGTTAATAAAAAAGAAATATTAATGTTGTTTTTATAAATACCTTTCAATTTGTGAAGTCTCCCGTGAAAATCGCCGCCTTGATAAGCATCTAAAATAAGACATTTTTATTTTGTTTGTAAATCTTGTTACCCAATTATTTTAAAAAAAAAATTATTTGGTTAAATAAAATTAATTTCAAATGTAAATTTCAAAATTTTTGGGAATGTGTACTCGTATATTGTACAGTGATACCTCGTACAACGCCATACAAAAATTACCAACACAACTATTACTATTGCATGGATTCAAGTACCTCCAACAAATGGAAGTTATTCTTGAAGAATCGTGAAGCTGAAATACTGGACAATATTAAGCCAGCTAAAAAAGCTACCTGTGGTAGTCTGAGCTACAAGAGAAAGCTAGGGTTAGAAGGCTTCAAGATGTAATCAGTTTCTTATTCCACATAAGGAGGAGAAAATACTGATTAAATATTATACAAGTCATTATACAATACAATATTCGGGAGAAATATTCATGATATAAAAAATTTAGAAGAACCGTCTCAAAATCGAAGACAATGTTAAGAGCAAGGAACACAGAAAATGAACATCAGGCACATTGTCGCTTAGTGTGTTATATGTCTTACTAAAATCAGTGTTGAGAACATTAATACCATTTCTGCCCTCATGATATTTAACGAGTTTGAGGTAAATTCCATTAAATTGATGGAGGTCGATCGGCTTCTGAGAAAGCCATGTTAAAAGCCATACGAGTACACTATACTCTCGAACAGTTTATTAATAGACGGAAGCTTTGAAATTGGTCTTTAGTATTAAAATTCAGATCTACAACATTTTTTTTTTGGACCGGGACTGTAAAGAGTCCTTCCAAATCGATGAAAAAGTTTAGGTAAGCGATTTTTGGAAAAGGTCAGTGAGTGGTACGATGTATGGCAATCCATTGGAACAGAAAGAAAAATCGTCTTTCAGTTTGTTAATCTTGTTAACCACAGTATCGTAATTGATTAGAATGGAAATGAAACATGTTTTGCTACAATTATTCATGAACTGAAAATAATCCGCATTGGGCTCACCAGGAGTGTTTAAAAAAGATTCACTAAAAAATAATTGCAAACTGATCACCAATAATTTTAGGGTCATTAGAATATTGATCATAGTGCTTTAAAGTTGACGGAAAACCGTCAGATATTTTTCTTATATAATTGATGAACTGCCAAACGTGTAGGATGAAAAATATAATTATTATAAAGTTCTTGGAAAATATATGTCATTAGTTAAAAATGGTAAGATAACTTGTGTACGCTGATTCTGATTTAGTTTTTAAAAATTTATGAGAGCATTTGTTCCTTAAAATATACATATTTTTATGTACAATTTAAGGAACGGATTACTCGAAACCTTCACAAACTGCAGAATAAAAAATAACTGTGAATATTGTTTAGCACTCAAAATGGAGTTTAAGTCGGATTTTTACAAAATCTGTTTGACGGAATTTAAAATAAGGCTGCGTTTTAAATTCATCATTCACGCTGCTCTGATGGCAATTCGATAATTAAGTAATGGGTAACGATACTGATCAATGACGGATTAGATCAACCTGATTTCGGTCGCTATCCTGTTAATGATTCTCAGAGAAAAATACTAGATCGAGTTGTCTGTTTAAATCATTCTTAACATTATTGATATGTGATAAACCAGAATTAGACACTTATTATTAAGTGGATGTTGCAGAGAAAGAGAATTAACAGTCAGTAAGAATTTGATATAAGTTTCAATTTGGATGTAAATATAGCAACAAAAAATAAAAATATTATTTCGTTGATTGATTTTAACACATACCAGATCGATATTTATGGTATTAGGGATGGATATTGGAGTGACTGAGCTATCAAAATTGACATGCACAGCTACCAGAACTCCTCTATCACTCGCATCCGAATTAGGTTCGTAAGACCCATCTTTTTTAAAAACGCTAAAATCAGATAAAAAATACTAATTTTTATTGAAACTCCAATATAGTCGAAAGACAAATATGTCTTGGGTTTAGGAGAAACCTAACGCCATTTTATTTATTCAGTCAAATCTACCATCAACTCTATAGAAAATTGAGGAGTTCCACTCCGGCCAAGATGGTAACGTTTATGTTGCCAGGGAATGAAGTTACTAATAAAACCTAGCCTAAAAATATCCATTTAGCACTTAAACGAGCACTATCCAGAGAGCGGCTAACTTACTACCAAACACACACACACCTTACTATCCCTACAAATATTTTGTGGAAAAAATATTTTCCAATAAACTTTGTTTTGAAAATATTTACACCAAACTTGTTTCAGGCCAGACAACTAAAATTTAAACAAAAACGCTATGAAAATGTTTTTTCTAATACCCTATTCTCGGAGAAAGCCAGAATAGCAACACAAGCATTTATTTCGAAAACATCGCAGTAACATTGGCTCAGGAGGAATTGAATATTGGTGTCAACAATCAGTATACGTCAACTTGAATCTTATGAAAATATTCAAAAGGAATTTCTAAATTATGTTATTACATCAAATGCCACAATCAGAATTTAACAAATATGTATCACACTTGGATGAATATAAGTATTGGTGCGCAAATTAACATACCATCTACACTGCTAAAACGCATTTTGCGATTTGTAGAGCCTCAAAGAATACTGGGTAATTACTCCCTTCGTCCTACGCCTCCTCCTTTTGTAGATGATTTGTGATATAATTGATATATCCTCCAGTATGAAAAGTTGTTAAACAATTTTTTGAAGTACAAGAATTTTCTATGCATCGTTTACAAATAAACCCTGTGTTTTGGTTTTCTAAAAATTCAATTTCCTGTCAATATGGAAAGATTGTTTATTGTTTTTACTTCCCGCATTAAAACTCCAAAATAATTAAAAGCTGAAAAGAACAACGTTAAACAAATTATTCCGATTAATATAAAAGGAAGCAATATGAGTACCTACATAAAATAAACAGGAAGAACTGTAAAACAGATGCGTTCTATTTATTTTTTCAACAAACTTTGATTCAAGTTATAGGGGCAATTTCTAAGGCCAAGAATATCCTATTATGTCCTATCCCTCCTCCAAAGTAAAAAATTACCAAAACGACGCTAAATTTTACTATATTCGATTTTGGTTTACCGAAACTTTTCAATAATTTACCTAACAAATGTTGATTCTGGATTCACTTACATATCTTCTAACTGAATTTGTTCCAAAAAATTTGAGCTAAGTAGTTCGAAGCATAGTTACTAAGAAATCTACTACAATAGTTTGCTTTTCTAAAATTTAACAGGTATTGGAATACGATGGTTCTTCTATAAAAGCAAAAATTATTCATTATCGAAATATTGAGTTTAGGTAGGAGTGCCTTAGCGAATAGGGGTTGTTTTACAGTTTGAAAAAGGCTAAAACTGTGAATTTCTTAAATTATTTTAAAACAATAAATTTAATTTCACAGAAATAATCCCTAAATCACAGATTTATCATCTTTGATGCACAGAATGAATAAAATCGGCGTAAATTGACTGCCCTGAAGTACGAAAAGCAGCAATGCATATATAAATGCTAAGAAAACCACCCAACTCACCGTAAAGTTCGTAACAAGTACTCACCGTAAAGTTCGTAACACAAGGTTGAAAAATTGGTATAAATACGCAAACAATTAATTTATGTCAATGTTGGTTTCTATATCTCTAAATCTTTCAACTTAATTGACGATGTATTTGACTTCAACTTATCAAAGGACAACTTTAAAAATATCCTTAAAGACTTTTTTCTAAATTTTTAATTGTTTAAACCAAAATTTGGTTTATATTTTTTTTTTTTTTTATTCTGTTTTAAAGTTTTTTGTTGTTTTAATATAATTTTAACTATAACTGTAAATAATCTGAAATCATACATGTATATTACAAAATAGATTTCTTTAAATAAATAAATAAATAAATAAATATAAGGTGGAATAGTATTCGCAGTTCATTATTATACGATGGCGAAGTCGGATGTACATTTTTCTGACGGGCATAATTTACAAATTGTTCAAAACACTGAAAGTCTACAAAATAAAAATTAGCAGTCTGAGTTTTCAGGTTATTATTAACATTTAGGATGTTGTTGAAATCTAAATTGGCCAATGTTTTGCAAAATTTTAAAGAGTAAATATTAACATTACCAAGCTTATTAAAATTGGTATATAATAAAAATCAATGGTAGGATTTTTTTTTTACTCAGAATCCCGGAATCCTTTAGTCCTATAAGTTTACTTTGAGTTATATGGGTATTAAAAAAGTTGATATATATTTCTGGATTAAAAATAACGTTAAAAAAAATCGAAATTCAAACGTTCGTCCACCCTCTTTAAAATCATTCATTTATCCAACTTGGAATACATACAATACACTTCTCAAGAAAGTTAGAAGTGGACCAAGAAAAATGTCTATTTATAAATTTTTGAGTTATAAAATTTTAATCTATTTATAAAATGGTAATGATGTCACAACTAATGTTATCCAACAAATTAGTTACAATTAACAATCACTAAAAAGATATAACTATGCGTAACTTTTTATAAATATGTACGAAAGTGCGGTCGGTGGTTACCATCCCCATCCTTCCATAAAATTATTACAAATTCCTAAATATTTCTTAATTAAGTTTAAATAAGGGAGTCTGATGCTCCCTTCTATTATTTGTGACTTTTTTGATATGAATTATCACATTTGGGAGGAATACACATAAATGTCTTCTTTAAAATATTAACATTTATAGATCAATTCTAAACTCGTTAACTTGAAATACTGTGGCTACAAAATTTAAATTTTAGTTTTTACTTACTGTTAGAACTCTAGTTTGTGAAGTGCTAAACATGAACCTGCTATACACAACTTTTTGTGTCATTTCGAATTTTGGGGTCGCCTGTTTTCGATCTAATCAGCAAGAAGAATCTGTACAAGATACTTGGTTAACTCTAAATATTTGCCATAATTCAGAAAACAAATGAACTTGGATGTAGGCAAAGGTAAATCCAGAGTATAATCGAAAGTAGGCCGATGCAAATTGAAGGGTCGAACCTAAACTAAAATCGAATTTACACTAAAATATCTCTAAATTTAGAGAACACGTATAATAACGCAATATTTTATCCAACTTTTTCCGAAATATCTAATTGGTAAACCAAAGTTTGAATAGGCCAAACTCTTTGGATGTTACGTTGTATCATTTATTTTGTTCCGGATATTCTTTTCAAATAGTGTATTTTTTTGTTACGTCAGAGCGAAGTACAAATATCAGAAAAGACTTTATTCGAAAAAAAATGTTTACGTAATTTATAAACAGGAAAATCGAAATATGCGAGC
Organism: Nephrotoma appendiculata; assembly: GCA_947310385.1. Classification (NCBI taxonomy): domain Eukaryota; kingdom Metazoa; phylum Arthropoda; class Insecta; order Diptera; family Tipulidae; genus Nephrotoma; species Nephrotoma appendiculata. The sequence goes on along the minus strand of OX371225.1, from coordinate 2,747,901 downwards.
GTTGAGAAACACTAATAAAATAAAAAATTTATCTGATCATTCTGAAAAAAATTAAAAAACCCAAAATTGGCCATTTATAACAAGAAACGTGAAATTATACCAAAAACGATTTCAGTAAATTTCCGGATAGTATTAAGAATATAAACGTTCCACAAGAGCTCCAATATATCGAAGGAGAACTTTATGTTTTGTCTATAAAGGATTTTGGAGATCAAGCTGTTATAGTATTAGCAACACCTTCGAGTATGAAATTATTGGCAGAGGCTGAATGCTGGCTCATGGACGGTACTTTTGATGTAATTTTTGCATTTATGCGTCAATTGTTCACTATTAATGGCAAAGTTGGCAAGGAGACTGTGCCTTTGGTATTCGGAATAATGAGCTACAAAAGCGAAGAGGCATACTGCGAATTTTCCTACATTTAAAGGCTGCTTGATTAACTTCGGGCAGATCATCTGGAGGCAGGTATAGAAACAAGGCTGTGCTGTGAAGTACGGCAATAACGAAAATTTTAGCCTCCAGATCAGAATGTCCCAGATGAACTTTTTAGTTTAGCTTTTTTTTAGCGGCGGTGGACGTAATAGGATATTGCCAATTCGACCCTGATGCTCGACGTATCGGCAAGTGGTTAGAGATAAACTATATAACTGGAAATCATCAAAAAAGATTAGGTCTACCATCGAGACCGCAGTACTCTCTAAATTTCTGGTCTTTTTGGGATAATTCTGAAGCAAACTAGGACACAAAATTCTGTTTAAGGATGGCATCGAAGGCTAAAATTGGTAGTAGGTAAATCACATACGAGCGTTTATCAACTAATATCGGGATTGGGGAAAGAGTTTATAATGGGTAAAACAACAATTGCACCAATGAGGGCGGGAGTATAAGAGCCAAACAAACGAAAATCGCAAAATAAAACTAAGAACATTTTCAATATAATAAACCAGCGAGATAATTTAAGCAAAGTGGATTATTTTCAAAATATTGCCCATAATCTTGATAACCAAGATTTAGAAAGGAACCCAATCACTTAAAGTCAGGTTTCCGGAAAAATTGAATTTATGGCAAGAGTCGTGCTACTATTTAATGATAGGGATGCAATAGAACTAACCAACTATAGAGCAATATCTATTTTAGGCTCAGGCTCAAAAGCATTCGAAATAATAATGAAAAATCGATTAAAGTAATTTTTGAAAGCGAATAATATTCTTACTACGGGAGCAGTATGGGTTTGTGCAAGCTTCTAGTACTCAAGCAGCTTACCTTGAGTTAACAGGTTTCATACCGGAAATTGTTGATAAGAGACAGATTGCCCCTGCAAGGGGATAATAACCCCTTTGCACTATTGAATATATTTATAAATCAAAAATTTAAATATTTTTAATTCTTCAAAAACAGTTGGAAATTGAACACTTTAAATTTAAATAACAATCAGGGTTCAAAATATTCAAGTCTCAGCCAGCTAAATGTAGCTGTAACTGTTACATTTGCTGTTATATTTGTGGGGCCTTATCGCGAATATTATCATGTTGATTTTACCGATAATTCTTTTTGGGGAATATCGTTTTACGAAGTACGCGAGTAGTACCATTATACCAGGTATTCCTGTTTTAGGTAAAATTGGTGAATCCATAATATAAAAATCATCAGTGCGAGTAGCAAACAAGAAAACCTAATTTTCAAAGAAAGACAATTTTTGTTTTGTTTTTCTATCATTTGCTGTCTATTCTCAAAGGTGACATCATTTATTTTCATTTTCAAAGTAGAAATTTCTGTTACCATTTTCATTTTTGCTGCTTTTCGTTTGAAAAATTATGTTGGTTATGCGATATAGATATTTACTCTCAATTTGGTTTTAATTTTTTATTTTATGTTTGTTGAACTTAATTCAATTGTTGTACGAATAAGACAAAAAAAGCTCTTTAAAATGTGGAAAAAATTGTCATCACTTTTGATTTATTTTTTTTTTTTTTTTTTTTTTTTTTTTTTTCGTTAAGATATCTCGTACATAAGCAGAAATATAGAAATAAATTTTGTCATCTGTAAATAATTTTTTTGTGTTCGTTATGCTTACAAAAATAAATAAAACTGCATTTAAATCAAAAAAAGTCAAAAAAAAAAAAACAAAAGGAAAAAATTTTGAAACACTTTAGTTTCAGTTTCAATTTTTGCGTGACAAATTAAGATGATTTTATTCCACTGCCTTTTCTACAGATGTAGTATAAAGCGCTAATGGCAATTAACAAAATGAATACGAGTTAGTTTCCAGTACAGTAGTCGTATTTGTTTAAAAAAAACTGTTAGTTTACTTTCGAATAATTTACTACAAACTTTATAAAAAAAAAGTTGTGAAAATGTTAAACCACAAACTTTATATTTTTTGTTAAAAGTTTGATAAAAAAAAAGTTTATATGATTTTACTCATAATTAAAATAATTAATTAATCGTAATTAAAATATCAACTATGACTTTGATTAAACTATTTAGAATTTTTTTTAAACGTTTTATCCTATAAAGCTTTTATACGTATTGATAATATATTAAACTGCTGTGATTAAAATCAAATATCAAGGAATCTTTATGAGGTGTAGGCAACGAGGAAAAAGTATCTCCATTAAATTACTTTTATGGATAACGCTATATATTATACACTAACTATGCTAATTAGTTTTAATTTAATGCAGTAAGAAAAAGTTTGCTGAAAACTTTGCTCTGTGCATATGGAATGAATGCTCTTATTACTCTAGGTTGTATAGCACACTGCAAAGGTACTAATGAGGTTAAATTTTTGCATGCACATATATAGATGTATGGTGCGGTAGAGGATTCTGCCGCCTTATTATTAATTCAAAATCGCAATACTTTTGCCGCAACAAGTACATATTGTAAGTGTAGTGTGTGTGCAATTTTGTTGAAACCATACATTTTTAATTACAAAATCAAAATTAAATTTTATGTTTTACCACCAACTAACGACTTACGTAGTTATGTCGAAAACAGAATATTCATCACCTTTCTAATTTTTCAGTGCGGTTTAAATATTACATTTGCATTAATTCATCTGTTCCTAGCTCTATGATGCTATTTGCATTATCAAATGTATTTAAAATCTAATTTTCTTCATACCGTCATAAGGATTATACCATATATAAAGCAGCAACAATAAAAACGTAAAGCTAAAAAAATAAAAATTACACTTCCTTTTTCAGTTAAATTTTCAATTAATTAAATTTTACAATTTTAATCCTTTCGTTTTTTTTTCTCTTGTTACGTCGATGTGTATGTGTATTTTAATGTTTAGTGGAAGCTTTAAATTTTCTTCGTAATTTAAATTACAAAAAATTTGTATATTTAATTTTTATTTCGGAAAAATTTACATAGTTTGAGAAATACAATACATAAGAAAACGGAAAATTAATAATGGTGAAGTTGAATGGAAAACAAAACCCAGGTAGATTTTATTTAGCTCTTAATTAAAGGTAGCAGAATCTGAAAAAGATTTAAATTTTTACTTTGCTTTCTTGCTTTCTTCGTGTTATTGTAGATTTTAATAATTTTATCTGTGTTATTCGAATTTTGTTTTCCTAATATATTAAAGTATTTATCCGGTTCGGGTTTGAAAAAATTAGTATTCTTATGATGAAGTTCTATATACATAGTTGATTAGATCTTTTGTCCTGTTGTATTAAATTATAACGAAAAGGAAATTATAAAATAATTTACAAATCACCATTGTTTTATACATATTGTGGTAATGCTAAAGGGGTAAAGATGGTAAGCTCGTTATGTGAGTAACAGGTTGGATACAATTGTGGAGTGAGCTTGACATCCAACTAAAAGTCTATTAAGGAAATATATTTAATTATGTATGATAAGACTTCAAATATGTTAATGTGATATCTATGATAATTATTACTATATGTAGTAAATGCTATGCTGCCTTCCATAAAACAACATTATTGTGAAATAGTGACAGTGTTATCACTCATCACATGTTTTTGAAACGGCTCAAACTTATAATTTAGAATGCTGTAAGATATACAGATACTTAAAGGCTTAATTTAAAAAGCCGTTTCTCATTTATTTTTAAGCTGCACCTGTTTTGAAAAAATATTGTGTTGTTTCTTTTCTTCAGAGCCCAATTATAAAATCCGCTTAGAACCTAAATTAGAACGCACAACAAAATCTGGTAATTAAAAGCCTCATTACAATCTTCCATTAGGATTTTCATGTAAAAGGTAGTAGAACCCATATCAAAAAATGGTTAAAAATCAATATAAGAAAATAAAAAAAAAAAAATGCAGCGATTTTTTTTTATACATCTTTTATTTACCAAATAAAACAACCAAGCGGAATAAACCTTAAAAATATTCCTTAAATTGAAAAATTGTTTGAATACATACCTCCGAAGTAAAGCAATTCGGTAAATGAAATTTTGATATTGTTTACAATGTTCCATCTAGCTCCTCCATTTCATAGCGAATTATGGTGAAATTTGGTTAGCAGAATTGGACGTGCATTCTAAATTGATTTTCTAGGAAAAAAAATTCTAGGAACTCTTCATGCTGGACTAAACTTCTCCATTATACAATTTGATTTGTAGCATTTCAATTTTGGATTTTGGTTTGAAACATAAATTTTAGAAGTTCTGGTATATATCTATTCTACGCGACTTAAATGGATTTCAAGATGCATTTTGAAGAATATTCTTATAAGATATGCTGTAGAGACTCGGCCAATTTTTAATTAATAATTGTGAAATTTGCATCATATGTCTATATTGTAATAGTAATATGAATTTTGAACAATGTTCTGAAATGATTCAATGATGAGAGCTTCTTGACCATTTCTTTATAAGTAAATATAAAAATATTTTGCAAGTAACCAATATATTCCCCTATTTTTCTAATAGCAACCGCCATTCTCAGGATATATGGGAAGATGAGGAAGATATATCGTCTAGAATCCGCTCTAAATTTATTTGAGTTTCTGCGGCTAGAAAAGTTATTTTCGGATTTTGGTCGATATCTCAAAAACTACCACCAATGCGTAGATATCGTTGATTTCTAACACATGGGGAGTTGATTTTCTAACACATTTTCTTCTACATGAGGAGTTTGAGTGAAAAATGTGCATTATCATACATTTTTGTTTCAGAACTCAGATTTTTTCCAAAAACTTCATACTGAAAACTCGCAAAAAATTAAATTCAAAGAATTTCTACTTCTCCAAAAAACTTGGACATGCCCAGAAACTCCGCACCAGTTACTGAAGATACAAGGATTATGTAATAATATAAAATAGTGTACATAATCATGAAAATGTTCTACCTTGAGATATTGAGAAACCCAATTTCAACATGTTTTAGTCCAGTATTGTTTACATCACTGAGCTTGGTAACTAACATTTGCAACATGCGCAGTAAACTATGTAGACAAACTACACTCGCGAGCAACTAAATCGACTCAAACCGCTCAGCGCTCACAGCAAGGCGAATTTTTTTCAAACGGCTTAACCGATTTTCATAAGACATTAGTTTTAGAAAGCATCATATTTTTACTTTAAAATGACACTACTTTTATGAAAATTGGTTCAGTACTTTTTTTAAATGAATTTTGGTTGAAAACGCAATTAAAATTGATGATTATGAAAAAAATATTGAGGATATTTAAATTTAAATTGCAACAAAAAATTGAAGCAAAACAAAAACAATTTTATTGATTAATACTTAGTATTGCCCTAGAGTTAAGTTGGCTTCCTTCAAGCGTCTTCTTACTATCCATTGACTAACAACTCCATTTCGAACTTATCTAGCTGCTTGTACCGATAAAATACTAAGCTGCCAAAAATAGTTGTTTAACAAAAATCGGTTAAGCCATTAAAAAAAAAATACGCCTTTGTGTATGCGCGGAGGTTTGAGTTGATTAAGTTGCTCGCGAGTGCAGTAGTCGTCATTTTATTATATTGATAAGATGCGAGTATGGGCTGTTTCGATTTCTTTTTTGTTTGATTTATATGAAAATAAAGTTTTCAATGCAATCTCGATCGAAATTTATTGCTTTAATTTTTTTATATCAAGTTTCGAATTGATCAATAGCGATACTCCTGACGATAAGCTAACAAGTAGAAATCGATAAAGATTAATAAATAAGACTTATCTACATTTTGTAAAATATAAAACCGGTGATTCATTTTAGAACTTTCTCTTAAATGTTTACGTATTTGGAACAAAAACGAAAGAATATTGCTGATTTTCATTGGTCCATAAAAACCACTAACCCTCCAATATATGTAATATATTCATACCAAGCCTGTTTTTTTTTTCAAAATAGTGCCGCAATTGGTGTGAGCTGCGGATTAGAATTGTGTGAAATTTGTCCAAAGGATTGGACTAAAGTTTATATGACAGTGATTTAGTCGCCAAAATTCAACTGGCCAACTGAACAATTCATGATCATTCGGTAATTTCAATCATCTTCATCATTCATTTTTTGTTAGACGATTGCCAATCAACAACTAATAGAATAAAGACCCAATTTGTTTTCAAAATTTTAACGTCAAGATGCAGTGATAGAAGAAAGTCATAAGCAATATTTTTATGTTTGTCGGCGACAAATTTCTAGATTTAGAACAAGTATTGTTCAAGACAGGTAGATAATTTATGAAAGTATTTGAAATAAAACAAAAAGATGATGCTTTGCCGTAGATTTTACAATTAAATATTGGATTATTATATGGCAGTCGAATGCACCACTTGATGCACTAGTAGCAGCACAAATGTCGACTGCCACTAATTTTGGAAAGAGTGGTCAATGCATCAGTTGCCCAGTGCAATGAATATAGCATAAGCATTTTATAAAATATTTAAATCACACCAGATGTAGCGCTTTGGTAACATTAAATCATTGATTTTTTTTTATCTTCTTCTTAACATTTTGTGTAAATCATCTCAGTCAAAACTAAACTTCTTTACATATTACAACAAAACAATTTTACGATAAATATATATTTTACTTTTTAGTTGATACAAAGATATATTAGTTGTGTGTTTTTTTTAAATTTCTATCTCCTATGACTATATCAGTGTACGAGTATTTTAAAACCATAAATTAATTTTTATCTAAATAAATTTATCGTAAAATTCCGACATACCCAATAAAAATCATAATAATTCAAAACAAAAATACAGAAAACACTAGTAACTCATGTACTTGTTATTTATCTCTGCATTGGAACAGATGTATTTTCCCAACCTTTTTGTTGCCTTGATCCTACACCAAGAACATGTGAAAGTTTATGTGTGCCAGTGCTTTTTTTGTTTGTGTTATTTGGTCGGCTTACAGCCAAAACCAGTATAAAGTATTTTTTGTGATCGATATAATTTTTTTCGTCCTTTCTCTCTGTGTAGTTGTCCAGAATTTAGTGCTACACACATGCAATATTTTTTTTTATCAACTATACTCGTAGAATCCAACCAACACAACTTCTCGTCATCATTTTGGGACACCATATGTGTCATCATTTTCCTTTAAAATATTTTTTGCCAATTCGTTTTGGGAATTATTATTATTATTTTTTTCAACATTTTCCATAAATGTAGGTACGAGAGTTTATATCGAAGAAGAAAATGGTGAAAAATTATGAATGGATCTCTGTTATAGTTTTATCTTATGTAAACGCCAACGTGTGATATCTTAAAGGTTATTTTATCAGATGGTGATATGCATAAATTTCAAAGTGTTACGTTCGAAATATGAAATTTGATTTTACACAAAAGTGAAAAACACGATAAAAATGGTAAAGTGTTGTATATAGGCAGATGTTTATCACAAAAATTTATGATATTACGATTTATGTTGATAAAGCTAAATATACATAATATAGTCTGGCGTTCACTTACCCCGTCTTACACCCGTGATGGAGAAAAATTTAAAAAGCTTACCTGAAACGAAATTAAAAATAATTCTTGTTAAATTATTTAATAATTAAAAATGCAGGAAAAATTAGGATTTTAAACCATTCGCCGGCTTATAAAAATAAACTAAACTCCTTTTTCCTCGTTTTGTTTGTGTGGACTTTAACGTTTTGGCTTAAATATTTTAGGATAAAACAAAATTTAATCCATATTGGATTAAAACCTATACATATATAAGTATATTATATAAAAATGAGAAATTTATACAGGATATTACAAAATATTAACGTTTTTTTTTTTGGTATTACATAAAATATTAATAACAAACTATCAAAACTATATTAGTTTGATTGCGACTGTATACCGAAAACTAAAATCGAGAAAATACTGCAAATAAAAAAGAAATTATCCTGTGGTTAAACTTAAAACATCCTCTGTGACCTATAATAATTTTGATAGCTTCTAATCCCATAACGATAATTTTTCATCTTCATCAACTTTTTATTTCTATATGGTCTTACATGTATTTTGATACATTTTAGTTTTTATTTATTTATCTTATTTCAAATATGGTTTTGTAGTTTTCATGTGTATATAGTAAATAAAACTTCTTATTTCTCTCTTTATATATAAATATTATTATTTTTCTGCTTGCTGGGGATGTGTACCGTGTGGGATTGGTGTCTACCGAAAATTTTATCATTATCATAATACTCATCAACAAACAAGGCGATCAACAAAGTAATCACAGACATTAAATATATTCATATTCGAAGCTAATAAGAATCTGCACAGGGGGAGCCCCAACATAATATTTAAATATTTTTTCCGGATCTCTTAAGTTTCTGTAACTTTTCAATTTACAAAATTGAATATATTTAGAAGAAAACGGAAGATATGAAAAAATGTACTCAACTCTTAAGTTTAGTTTAAGTGGCGTCTACATAACGTTAAAGTAGATTTTGAAAAGCAACATAATTTTTAATGCCTTACAAATAATATAAAAAATTGGTATATAATTCGAATTCCTATAATGGCCATTAGCGAAATTTAAAGAAGATATACATTAAAATATAGTGAATTGAAAGTTGAAAAATTCAACTTTATTGCAAAAACAGCAGCAAGAATTTTTAATCCACATACATACATATTTTAGTAGTAGCAATATATTGCTTTGGAATCGTCTCTATACGAACACACTTCATGACAAAGAGCTTAACATGACTACCGCATGTGTTATAACACAGCACAGTTTAATGAAATTATCCCACAAAAATAAAATGTCCCTTTAGGTGTTGTATGTAGTCGTAATTTACCTCGACGCCTTGAAGACACAATAATATCTATTCTGAAAACCAATTTTGATAGGTTAAAATCATTTAAATAGCAGCTGCCATAAAAGGACGTCAAACAACAGTATAAACCAACACAACCGATAATGAGAGTGGTAACAAAATCAGAACATACCAACCCGATGATGTCCTCTAGTTTTCAAAATATTCTGAATGGGTTATCGATATAACAACCAATCGAAACTGCGTCACTGATATTAGCAGCACAATCGCGATTGGTACAGCAAGCAATAAAGTATTTTTTAGATACTATTATCCTGTTTCTATTACAGACCCGTCGCAAATTTGAGCTATGAAATTAAACGTAGCTCGTATCATTCAAATAAGTACCGCAAATATGAAATGGCCTTATATGACGGATTTAATTATAGTCTTATAAAAAATAGGAGATTGCAATTATAATAATAATTTATTATTCATTGAAAACGAATTTTACGACATGACAAGGGCCCGTATTCTTCAGTGACCAGGGCCCGTATTCTTGAATTTCCTACTAATGGAAAAATTTCCCTACTAAGGGAATTTTTCCGAATGGATATAAAGTATGTAGAAAAAAATCCCCATGCTAGTTATTTGACGAAATTAGATGGTGCACTCACAATTAAAGAAGCAGCGAAATGTTGGGAACAAGCTGCGAAAATGCTGAATCCCAGGTTCGTACAAATCATAACAAAATTTGAGAAAGGTTAACTTGCGTATGTGAATTAAATATTAAAGCATAATCATTTTTATTAGATATTCTTCAGTGTTGGCAGGATATGAGAAATGATGAAGTGAGAGCCAAAATTTCCAAAAACAAAAACTAGTTTCCGCGACGAATGGAGGAGCTCCCACTCTTATTTTTTTTGGAATATTTTGAGGAGCGAATCAGAGATATTATTGGGGATACTTGCATTTTTTGACAAACAATTGTTCAAGAAAGCGTAGCGCAATTAGCTAGAAATTGTATTACCTAAATCATTTATTTATAAATTTAGGAGATCGTTTTCTCAGGGTCGCGATTGATCGTCGAAGGAGAAAGGCGTGTTTTTGTCTTTCTTTCTTCTTATTAAATAAAAATTAAATTAAATTTGTGTTTTTAATGTGTTTGTTTTAAGTAAATATAATAAATACAAGTGGTTTAATGATATTGTGCATTATTTATACATAGAGACTTGTATATTAATTGTGTAACGGGATATACGGGGTTGTTGAAGCAGAAACTGCCCAAAAGGTTAATAAGGAAAATTGGTCATTTTCAAAAAATGTACTTGTGCCTTGTGCCTTATGTAGATGGCGTAAGAACTTGTAATTTCCCCGATTTACACGGTACTTTTTCGCATGACTTCGCTTTTGCACGGTTTAAGGAATAAAAAAAATAAAAAATTGTATTTAAGTTTTTGTTTGTTATTTTTATATTGTTCTATGTATATATTTTACGTTAAAGTGAGTGAATTGTTAGCCCTCATGTGAGTGAAGAAGGAATGTCTTGGTTTGGTTGAGTGATTGGGATACGGTATATGCATTTTGTATGGAAACTAGTTTTTCACGACTTTCGATACTGGATTCGAAAATATTAAAAGTTGACATGTTGTAATATTATCGAATGCGATTGAATTACCAATGTGGGAACTCTTTTTCGAACATCAAAAGACAAACATCAATTTTATTTTGACGTTTCATTTGTGTACCAAAAAACAGGAAGAAAATACGTTTTTTGCCAATAAAAACTATTTGTTTAATAAAAACTATAATGAATATTGCTGTAGCAATCGTATTAAGTGGTGGAGATAATGATCCGGCGCAAGGCGAAAGTGAAAATAGTGTTAATTATTGTTTAGAAAGGAGATTTTTACGTGATCAATATTATTTAATGAATTTGTCATATCAAAAGTAAGTTATTTATATTGTATATGATTGTTAATAAAAGTGACTAAATGTGATGATCTCTGTTTAGATTTTTGGAATCATTTCGCGTATCGAAAGGTGGTTTTAACTATTTGCTGAGCCATATTACCGTAACGAAAATCTCGGTAAAGGCGAGGCTAACAGCGGTGCTTAATTTTTACGCAACTTGATCTTACCAGCGAACTGCAAGTGACGTGCTATTGTACAATATGAATGAGTCGGTTATTTCTAGATCCGTGTCTGAAATAACTCAACTTTTGGAGGCTATACTATCTGCCAAAAATATATAAGGTTCCCAGACGGACCAAAAAAAAACAACGTTTCCTGAAAAAACATTATTTTTTGTTTAAGATATGCAACTATACGACCTATTGATTCTCTCGGTTTGCACCCGAGGATCAACCCATGATATTGCAATATGGCAGGTATCAAGAGATCGACGCAAACTGCAAGAAGATTTTGCCAATGAGGAACGAAACACATGGTTGCTTGGCGATTCGGGATATCGATTAGAGCCGTTTTAATGACACCATACCGCAACCCTAATGAAAGGCAAACGTTATACAACACATTGCATGCCAAATCCTATTGAGAGGTGTATAGGAGAGCTGAAAAATACATTTCAGTTTCTCTCAGGAGAAAGAGTGCTTCGGTACTCAGCCAGTTAAAGTGGTCAGTAAAATTTGAATATGACGAAATTATAAATAGTGAATCTGCCTCTTTTGAAATAAAATAATTGTTAAGAGTGTATAATAAACAATAAGCCAATCCACACCAATAATAGTTTCTGTCATGCCAGTCAGCTGCACTTGTTTTTATAATGCGCCCAAACCTAAGGGTCAAAATAAATAAACGTTATATTAACTTCGTCTAATAAACGTACTAAATGCAATTGCTTATAGAAACTTTTCTCCAGAAATCGACGTCTCGTGTTGGAGAGCCTTCACAATTTATTCTTCTTGACAATTCCAGCTAATTGCCTTTTAAACTGGCTTTGGACATTGAGCCGCTAAACCATACGGTCACCATATCTGTGTGATTTTCTACATAGTCAATCATTATTTCAAATTGTTTAACGTTACGTTCGTTAAATAACAAATAACAAAACAAAAACATCTTTTTTATAAATAAAATAGATAATAATTAAATCTTTTATTTTTTTTATTTAAACCGTATAAATTTACCTCAAATGATTTAAGTGATAGAAAAGTATTATTATCGTGAGTCGATAATTTTATAGCATACCAATGTTCGCCTATCTGTTCGATTTTCAAAAATTCTAAATTAAAACATCGCACCCTAGACTAATCATATGAGCCGCACTATATTTGGCATATCTAGTTTTAATCTGACCAGTGCTCCAATTAAAATAGACTAGCTTACTAATAAAAAACGTTAATAGATAAATATTTATTGACTTTATTCAATTCTAAAGCAAGTTATCGACCCATCTTCCATGCTGGTATAGGCTGGCATGGAGCTTGCAATGTGCAGATGGTCTTAAATCGGTCCTATAGCCGTACGTCCTCGAGTTGGCCGGAAGGCGTAAAGTAAGGACGTAAAAAGCATAACATAAGAGCCTTGAGCCCCAAAACAGATCGCATAGTTATCAATAAAAAAAAAAAAAAAAAAAAGTTATTGCCTGAATTGAAATGATAAATTTAATATACATACAAAATTTTATATCGCACTAAACAACGTGTCTTCTCCATACAACAACAGGAAATCACAGATTCTCTATAAATCAAAAACGAGCTTTTCTTGCTGTGAGCATCCCCTCACATATTCAATAGGCATTATTACTGCATCATTAAACTTACTAGCGTATATAATTTAGAATGTTTCAAATAAAATACGAAACGACGAGCTCAAATTGTTGAAAATCAAATTCGTAAATTTGATTGATTTTTTGTTGTGTAGTATACATACTTGTACATGAATTAATTAGTCCTATCTCAAAATGTATCCAAAAAATGTTTTTCTTTTTTCCTAATATAAATTATACGGATGAAGGTTGTGGGTGGACTTTTTTTTATAATAAATGTTCATTATAAAACTTGATATATGTATGTATGTACGTTTCAACAGACTGAATATACAAGTAGTTTATACATTTTGATGAAAATTAATGATAGCATTGTTATCATTTTTATTTTGTTTTTGTAAATTGTAATCTTATTTCCATAAAATTTGAAAAATATTTTGTTTAATTGAGTTTCGGTCTATTCGGTTTTTTTGAATACACGAGAGTACGTATAATAATATTTTACTGACAGATGATTGAAGTTATAGACCAAGTAAATAAAATGTTAGAAAGAGTTAAGAGAAGCTGGAATCGATAGGGTTATACCTGATTGTACCACAAATACGAGTATATAATTAACCCATATGTAAAACGGTGTGTAAAACAAATCAAATATAAGCATGTATTAATATAAATTAGCAGTTACTAATTAAAATAATTTACACCACATTAGACAGTGAATTTCAAATTTTACTTCATGAATTTTTGAACATACATACAACGAGGTATGCATACTTCCTTTGCAAGAATGCCTACGAACTTCCGTATGTATACAGAATGAATGTAATGTATAGCTCTACACATATATACGAATTTTCATTTTCATTACTTTCTTTCACAGTTTTTTACGATTTTCCTTTTTTGTTCCATATAACAATAATTTTCATCGACTTTCCTGATGTTTGTTTGGTTTACTCGTTTGTATACAGAGTTTGTTTAGTGATTGTCTTTTTCGTTATATGTCGATTGAATTTCATTAATAAAATTACAATTCTATTTGATTATTTTTGTCGTGTTTATTGATTTTGAATTAAAATTAAGCCATTTTCGTTTCATGTGTCTCATTGGCTATACATTTTATATAGAAAAACTCGTACACGAGCATATGAATGTGTTCAAAGGTTGTTTCGATCTTTTTTAATTTCACTAATTTCATTTTATTAAATAATAATAACAAGTGATATGATTTTTATCTCTTAATACTTTTCCCGATTCTAATTTAAAATTAAAATTTATATTAAATTATATTATTATTATTGTGTGAAGGAATATTTATTTTCTTCGGTTAAAGATCTGTTAAGTATCAAATAATTTTTTTTACCCGAGAAAACCATTTTTTATGATTATTATCGAGAATGGCAAAAAAAATAAATTTTTGGTGTGTTATTACACTATGAAATAAAAAAGCACAGATGCAAATTACAGCTTTTAAAAAATGGGGAAATGAAATTACAAGAAAAATGAATTAATAAAAAATACGAATTTTCTCGGTTTCGTCTTTTGCTATACATATATGTATGTCTAAGAAAATATGGAATACACGTAACTTTAAAGATTGTTACTAAATGCAAATGAAATGAAAATGTGTGTCGAACATACACACACATTTTCTTTTTCTGGTGATATTCTTTGTTTTGGAAGTAACATTCTGTGAAATGGTTATTTGAAATCATTTGAATAAATTTTCAAGGTTTAAAGCAAGTGATACACAAAAAATGTAGACAGAATTCGGTGGTTGGAAAATGATAAATTAGCCGACATGTCGTTTTCCTAAGGACAAAATAGAAAAATTTGAAGTTTTGGTTTAAATTTATTGTAACTAATTTACAAAAGAAGCCGCAGTTATACATCATTAGGTGTAAACTGTTTTTAAATAATTTCATTCTAATTATGAATGAGCTAAATTTTAAACGGCTTTTTAAAAAGATGTCCAATCCTTATGTAAACCTCAGAAAATATGAAGAATTTGAACCACAAGCCAAAAACTGTTTCAAAGTGACGATTTTTTCTATTCAAAATTAAATTTCTTTTGTGAACTGATTTTTGTGAACACAGATGAAATTTATTTAAGCCTATGGAATGGTATATAGCTGGTATATTTTTTTATTCACTTTACTTTGAATAAATATGTTATAAACTTCGCAAACGAAATTTGATGCCAGTTACAAATTTAATTTAGAAATTCGGGAGGAAGTCTCTGTAGGAGGAGTCGGGAGTCAGCTCTTTGAGAATCGAAGAGACAGGGTTGGTTAGATGTAGAGGCCGCATGGATTGTTTTAAAATTTCTTATTTTAGTTTTCACTTTAAAATAATCTCTGAGAGTGAGAAACATGTTAAGAACAAGCAGAAAATACACATTTTCACTTTTAAAATGCAAGTCAAACTTAATTTACAATTCCTTTGGAAGAAATCAATACTTAACCGAATGTAATAACGACGATCATTCGTCATCCATTTATTAGGCTAGTATAGAAAAAGGAACATGATTTTCAAATTAAGATTTCTATAACGCAGCTTTAAATTATTTTCCAACTAGAAGATCAGAAATACACCAGACAACCCGATTGGATGTTGTTGCTGTTCTGACTTAATTTATTGAGTGGCCCATCGACTTGTACAGAGACATTAAATGGGAAGTCTACAAGTATAAAGATTTGAAATTTTCCCGGATTTCACTCAATCCAGCCAAAGCAAACAAAAATGCAACAAATCACATACACTACGCAAAACAAAAACCGCAACAGTAAATTTTTTAGAAAAAATATCCTATTTTCAAAAGTTTGTAACTTGGTGAAATGTTGGTGTAAATTTTGTTTTTTTTTTTACTTTTTAAATGTAAGACATTTAGTCTACTTTCCTACTCATTCTAAATTCTCTACAAAATGGCATATTAAGATTCATGAGTGGAAAATCAGGAAAGTTCGTTGGCCGTCTTATAGTTTGAGGTTTTCTCGTTAAAATTTTTGTTTAACTCAAAAGTCATATAAAACAAAAAATAATAAAAAACTGGAGCATCGGAAAGTAGACTAAATTTCCTACATTTTAAAAGTAAAAAAAAAAAAATTAAAACGACATTTCACCAATATACACAAGCGTTTGAAAATAGGATATTTTTTCTAAAAATTTTACTGTTGCGTTTTTGTTTCGCGCAGTGTATAAATTTGCTAGGTTACTATTAATGAAGGGATACGGACTTCCAATTAGAACTTTTTAATTTGAAATTAAACAGATATTTATGGATAAAATATAAAATCTGGCAAATAGTCATCTCGAGCATGTTTGCAGGAGCTCTTTTTCACGAATGACGCTTTTGATATTGGTTTTGAGAACATCGTTCCTCACTAAAAGTAATCGGATGTAGTATTTTCTGTTGAATGATCTGAACGAGTACGGAATGTTCGCTATCGGAATGTTTGCTATTGAACCAGTGAACTCAAATTATTGCACTAAATTTTTAATAATGGGTGATTTTTTCTACCAAAAATAACGTAAATTTGACAAAATGTTATTTTTACAGATCAATTATTTTAACAATGGAATTTAATTATATTAATATTATGATTTTGAAGTGAATTTTTTTTCTCTAGATAATCAACCTTCTGCTGTTAATTTGTAAAAAAGCTGAATAACGAGACTTTTAAAATAGCTTATACTCTATTAAAATCAAAATTCTTATTAGACGACCCTGACGTGAAGTTTGCTAAGGTACTTGTTAAAGGTGTGCACAGCTGATATTTCATAGTCATATTGGGCATACCAACGGGTGGGAAATGGACAGACAGGAAGAAACAAACTAAATACCTTTAATCAAAGCTAATAAATTCTAAATACACATAATATCAATACAACGTTCCTTTCATATTCTAGGGCAATATCTTCTTAATAAATGATGATTGTGATTATTTTCAAAAGTAATACCTTTTAAATATAAGTAACATGAATTGTTTTTCAAATCTTGGTCACCTGAAAAAAGCGCAGCATAACTAAATCAAAAATTGAGTTAGGATTGGTATTTCAATATCAGCAGTAGTCCGAACATGACTTTGTTAGAATGTCAGAGTTCTCAAGATCAGTTTTGAAGTTGAGTTTACAAAATTATGAGCCAAAATATTTATTTGCTAATCTGCTATTTGGTCTGAATAAAAACCTACAAGTAAAAGGTGTTTCGAATATATTTTCAGATTAACAAATTATTTAAAACTGTTTCTGAAGGAAACTAAACTTGTCAGGCAACGTCACACAATAAATTGTGAATTAATTTCCGTTTACCTGCTAAAGTTACACAAGCTATTATTACAGAGGTTTTTCTTTGACGATCTATGTGGTAAATGAAATAATTTGCACATCTGTACGTACACAAAAGTTTAATTTAATTCATCAAAACTATTCATAAACGGATGAGTGAAATAAGAGAAACTTTTATAATTTTTATATATAAAACAATTATTTTTAAACACTACCGGTTGTGAAATCTCAAGCACAACAATAAAATATAATAAATGAAAACCATTATTATATTTTTTGTTATTTCTAAAACACATTTCCCAACAAACATGCACCAAAAATACATAACACCAACCAAAAAACATAATTTAATATTTTTGTTATAAAATTATAAACACAACAAAAAAATAAAGTTTAAGAAATTTTTTAAAATTCTGGAAAACTTTGTTATAAGCAAAATATTATAAATTGTACAAATTTTTTGCTTTATTTAAGGAAAACTCAAATCAAATTTGATATAAATACAAAATGAAAAATAAAAATTATTAAATCATAAGAATAAAATCTAATTAAAATTTCTCGTGCTTTTCGAGAAAAATAATATACGAAAAACTCAAATAATAATAAAACAAGAAAAATTAAACACCTGCTTTTAGTATATTTAAGCTGTTCCAATAATTGTTTTTTCGTATATTTGTACATGCTCCAGAAATAAAAGCTTTGCGAGTACTCGTATGTGGATCTTTCTACTCATTTCTATATACATACATGTATATATATAATGTTTTTTATATATAATATTGCATGTGCGGTTTACAAAACTTTATACTATGTCATGTATTTGTGAAAATTTCTTAACAATTTTGCTACCTGTGTTTAGACGAGAAAAATACAAAAAGATAATCTTAGTCTTTAAACCATAATCAAATACTCCGTAATCTAATTTTTTGTTTCCTTGGTTAAAAAAAGCAACAACAATGGCAACATAAAATCAAAATAAAAAAAAAGTTTTATTTTTCTTTTGCACAAAATTTTTTATTCATTTCATTTTCTTTACTTGTAGCTGAAAAGCTCTGTATATAATAAAATAAAATAAAAATAAATAAATATCTGATTTCCCATGTGAAAAGAAATTTTTATTTTATTTTCTTAAAAATATATATATAATTTTCTTGTTCTTTCGCCCCATTTTGGTGAGAATGTATCATAGGAGGAAGAAAATTATCTAAAGCACTTAATTTCACATAAATTTCTTTTTTAAATTTTATCATTATCCATTGGAAAAGCTTTTTTCTGTAATTCAGCCTCATGATTGATTTATATGTGTGGTAAAAACTACCAGTTCTCTATGTAATAGTATTCGGATACTTGAATAATTTTTATATATCAATCTCAAACAATATACTTTATCAATTGTCTTAAAGAGCTTTTAGATGTTAGAGAAGGAGAAAAAAAACTTCAATTAGTGTAACAACGATAATTGCAGTAATATTATTAAAGTTGTAGCGAAAAAACTGAAAAACAACGAAGAAACAAAGTCTTCAAACGAACTTTTTTTAGTACTTTGATTAAAATATTTTTCACTTTGATATTCTCTATGAAATATACATTTTTTTATATGCGAATAATATATAATGATATTTTCTGTCCGGTTGTCTCTCAAGTGATTTCTATATACATACATATATAGTATATAAAACGTACTTTTAGTAACTTTTTATATTTTATTTTTTAATGTTGGAATAAAATTGTTTTTTTTCTATTTTCAAGGGTTTTTGTTTGTTTGTTTGAATTTGTAATTTTTAGTTACGGAATACGTATTTATGAAATGTCATTGGGGATAATTTCGCTTTGTACAAATAAAATTAGAACTTTTGAATGATTAGAATTTCCATGTACTTTTACAACATACATATATAAAGTAATTGAATTGGTTTTAGCAGTTCAAATATTTTTCATTTACTTTACCTTTTCTGTTTGAAAACATTTTTGCAATTTGTGTAGCCACCAATGGAGCTCAGAACTTTAAATTTTATGGATACTCTACCATGCCCAGTAATGATTTCGATAAAGTTTTATTTATATAATTTATGTGTGAATTACTTTTAATTTAAGAACGGTCAGCGATAGTTAGCTCAAGTATTATAAGATACCGATAACGAGGAATTCAACAAAATTGTAAGCGGATAGAGATCTAAATAAATAACATAAACTTGTAAACAATTTGAATAGGTTGCGAGGAAAAACTTTTTAATTTATAAACATTAAGACAAAGTTTGAAAGTGGCTATTAAAAATATTTTTCTTAGCATACAAAACAATAACACTAAGCGAGTGAGGTAATACGAGTAACTTTTCAAATATGTACTACCATAGCGAAACGAAACGTAGCATATAGTAGATGTAAGCATAAAATTTTATGTTGCTGCACCTAGCAGTTTGTTAATATTTTATTGTTTTTGTGTTACAATTTCCGTTTAAGTTTTTCATTTATTTCTTCTTTACATCTTATTATTTATATTCTGTGTGTTCAGCTTCTGTTGAAAGTAATAATAAAAGCTATGTGCAGATACACATGTATAGGAAACTTTTGAATTAATAATTTACCGGTAGTTTATAAATATAATAAATTTGTAAACTTAAACCACCGAAAAAGATTATATGATTTCGTTCCAGCTTTGTTTCTAATAATGCTTAGCTTAGCGAACCGTATACATATTATGTTATAAGCATATAAGACGTGCTCTACACGAAATTTTTTTTTTAATACATAAATCATAATTTTTTATATATAGACATTTCAAGGATTCAATGAGAAATGTGCAATCACGTAGGTGCATTTTTTATTATTTTGTTACATTTCTCTTATAATATATTTCGTGAGTTCATATACGATATTAAATATATGTATGTAAGGATGTATGTATAACATAACTTTCAAAAAAATAATAACTCTTTACAACGTGCATCTATATGTTCCATTATAATTTATGAAAAATTAATAGTTTTTGTAAAATCGAGCACAGTCTTATTAATTTAAAAATTCATATTCATGTTGGAATATCAACAAGTAAATCGATATTTAAAAAAAATCAATTGCAATTATTAATCATAGTAAAATGAAAATTTATATCAAATTTATCATTCTTTCTGAAATCCAACGAAATATTAAAAAATTCAACTCTATTTTTCAAAGTGACTATGTAGTGTGTGTCAGAACAAAGCTTTTCTCGTATATTTGTCTAAATCTAGAGATAAAAAATAAAACAATTTATTTAAAGGATTAGAAATCTAGTATCCTGTTTTCACAACTATACATAGATTTAGAAAATACATACGTAATAAATATAAACATCCCTAAAACTTAGGAATTGCTAAGCCTCAGTGATTCTTAACATGGGGGAAGCGGACCGCCGTAAGAAGTTTCCTGACCACCGCCAAAATTTCCTTCAGAATATAATAAAAATAAAATTTGCTATTTCATGTGTAATAAGTCAGAGCGGATGGTTATAAAAAAATGCATATTCCTTACTCATATCTCAAAGTAAAAACCATAGAAAAGCGGAAAAAGCCAAAACCAACAAAACTGGTTTATGTGTTTGTTGTCAAAGTGGTAGCAAAATTTCGCGCTCTTAAAAAATATTAAAATTATTAACTAAAATAATTAAAATTTTATAAAATAGTTAGTGGATTGTAATTAAAATGAAGTGTATTGTGAACTGCTGCCAAAACACGCTTAGAAAATTTCAGAAAGATATTTCTTATCATTGGTATAAGGTTAACCTAGTGTTTATATAAAATAAAATGTAAATTATGTTTAAAGGAAAGTGATTTGTACATATTTTGGTAAAAATATCCTTATTTTAATTTAGAAATTAGAAAAAATCATGAAAAAACTAAGTGAAAATTTCGTTGTTGTTGGGTTTTTTAGTTTTGAACACCATGTTTTATTACCAGGGCTGTATTTGTTTTAATAAAATAGCGTTTATTTCATAATTTATTTTTATTTTGGAATATTATAAGTACAATTTTTTACCGAAACTAAAAACAATTAATGTACTATATTGGGGAAATAAAAATAATTTTGAATTCGTGTAGTTTTTAATTTCAACTTTCTAGCTTCGTTGCATTCAATCAAAAAAATTCTGAATATGGAAAGGAAATCCTGTTAATTAATATGCTTTCTCTTTTACCCTTCCAATTTGACTTACCTAGACAGCTGCTTACATTCATTCTATATAATTTATTTCTATGATTAGTACAGAAGAAATAAATGTAAATATGCTAACCGTATAACACCAAATTGTGAACTATGAAAGTTAAAATAGATAACGAAATAATAAAGTTATTTTAGCTGTGTTGCTTTCAAAATATTACAACAACAATTGCATTGTATTCAAGCCGATTGTTTTAAAATGCCAAGAAAAAAATTTTTAGGATTAGAAGAAATAAAATCATTTTATGGTTATGGTGTTTACCACAAGGCGTTATTTTTGCTATTTTTCTCGAAAAATTTATCTTGTAGAATAATTTAGCATTTGTTATTTGATAGCAAAAACCGAATTTAATTTATTCTATTTCATAAAATAAAAAATAATAAAATAAATATTAAGAAAATGAACCAACACAGAAAAATTAAAACGCATTAAAAAATTAAAGCCAAAAGTTGTTGCTTTCACATTTCTTAGCTAAGCTAAGCGGATTAGCGAAAGCAACACTACTTTTGTATATTTATTATATTATATACAAAAATAAATGAATAATAAAAAACATACATTTATTATAGATAAGTTAACAAATATAAATTATTATTAAAAAAAAAATGGGGGCTACAAAAAAAATGTGAATTATTTGGTGGGGCGCGAGTAAAATAGGTTAAGAACCAATGCTCTAGAGAACACATAAATAAATATTTACTGATTAAATAATTTATATTAGAATAGAAAAGCTAAATAAAACTAAATATTAACATTACAATTTCTTTTCTAGTGTGTACGTACCTTTTAGAAATTTCATAAACAGATTTCATAGACATTCAGTAGAGGATGGTAACGAAATTTTTGAGAAATTAAAATTTCAAATCCAAGATTACAACTTAAATAATATTATGACCCCACAAAGAGTCATAACAACCATTTATTTGACAGAATTTGAAGGATATGTGGAAGTAAATTTATCAGAGTGTCCAGTGCACCTAGAATAATAATGGCCTAATTACTTTAACAATCTTGGCAATCACTATAGATGGCACTATAACCAAATAAATACTAAATTCTACAATAATATCAATTAAACATTATATTATGGACGTAAGAATTAATTTATTATATTATTATTAAATTATGCATTCAATATGTCGTTAAACCTTCAAATCTCAATCACTTCTTAGAATCATTATTGTCATCTACAGTTCAGAAAACTGTAGACAGAAAATTGATGGCATATCAAGAAGTACTGCCTGTGTCGACAGTTTATTTTCTGAACTGTACCTATATAGCAATAACGTTTCTAAAAAGTTCTTGACATTTATATTATTATTATTAATATAATTTCTAACTGATTTCATTATAAAATTTTCTGGGGTTTTCATTGTGATTAACGTTTCATGCAAAAAACGATTATCCAAACAATTAATATTATTTATTTGATTATACTGCCATCTATATACAAAGATTGGAACCTACGACAAAAAACTACGTCATACAGCAAAATTATTAAAGCAATGCGACCGGTATAAACCGGAAAATATAGTATTGGTACCCAATATGCAATGCCGACGGAATTCCATTTACATTCGCGTTCTAAAACCACACTGCTTCTATGGAAAGAACCATGTGTATCACGCGGAAATTCGTACTCCCCGCCAAAGAAAAGTGTCACAAAAATTCCGGTGTCGGTGTGAATCCCAACTAAAAAGAGAAAAAAAACACAGAAACAAAAAGCACGTGTTTGTATATATTTTCCAATTGGAATAAGTAATAATTCTTTTTTGAAATAAAACAAAATTTTCCATTTATAATAAAATAAATATTAATTTTTTATTCACATTTTTTTTATTTGTGTACAAAAAAACATAGAAAATTTATTTACATATTTAAATTTCATAAATTGAGTTTTGTATTGCATCCGCCACGTTGTATTGCATCCGCCACGTTGTATTGCATCCGCCAGCATATTGAGATCTTGAAAAAAAGTCATTGAAAATTTATTACGTAAATGCATTTCGCGACGACGCCATTGTGAGACAGATCTCTATTACCTTTTTAGTCCAAATTTGCGCATCGTGATCACTAAATAAGTTAATACATAATTATTATTATATATTTAAATTTAAAATTATTTACTTTAACAAATCGAAAAACATTATAATGAAACACAACACTTTAAAGTAAAAAAACTAATTATGTAGTGCAACCGTGCACGTCGACTTGTCAGAAGAAACTGAAAATTGATACAATCAAGATACAATCGAAACTTATAAAACGAAAATAATATTACCGCGAAATAGAAAGAGAAAAACAATTATTTTTCTCCAAAATCAATATTTTTGTGTCTTTGATATTTTGTAGTACGGAATTTTGTACGACATTTGAGCAGTTTTTTCCACACAGTGGAATAATTGCATACTGGGTAGTTGTGATTTGTTAGTTAGCATCCGCGTTATCTGATTTGGTTTGTTTGTAACTTACCGTACACGGTATTATAAAATTCAATATAAAAATTAAATCACTATATTTTTTGATATTTTAATCATTATTTGATAGATCCGCCACAAACTAAAAATGAATTGTTTGCAAACTAATATTGTAATTATTTCAATTAATTTATAATTTAATAATACATACATCTTAATTTTAATCAATTTGTTTAAATTTATTTTAAAAAAAATAAAAAAACCTTAATTTTATAATCAAATCGATTATAGAACGGATTCCAAAATTTCAAAAATCTAGCAGAAAGAGACGTAAACTTGATAAAATATCGAAAATTACGATGTTAGAACATCCTAGCTCTGGTTTTATTTTCATACAATCAAAATAAAATATTCGTTCAAAATCCGTACCTTGATCGATATTCAATGTTTTTATTTTTTTTTTTTTTTATATAAAATTTAGCACTCACATGGCAGTAAATCCGGTGAGTTCTGGCATAAATTCCACTGCTCAAAGAAAGCAAATATACATAAATATAAATTTGTAAATATAAAAGTATTTATAATATAAAAGATTGTGCTACAAGTGCTCGTACAGCGTTAGGGTCATCATCTGCGAGCATCATAAAAAATCAACAATTTCAACTGGATCCATTTATTTTGCAAACAAAATAAAGTTCAGTTTTAAAAAATTTCGAAGTTTATGTTATTGTATTATATATTCGGATTGATCTAATATTGTATTTTTCGTGAAATTCTTTTCGACTCGTGCAGCAGCATCTAAGTTTTGATTGGTTTTCATGTTTTATATTTAATATCATATATAGATATTCTTCTAAATCGAGTCGCCAATGGATGTCAATTTTTCGAAATGGATTGCTGATTTGCTTTTACGTGATAATCGGCTAAATTAGTTTGAAATTGGAGAGAATTCCTTACAATACACCATCGGTAGCAACCGCAAAATTAGAGAAAATTAGATAATTCAGAGTAATAATGACTTTCGAAGGATCGGATTTAACACCTTTCCGAAGTTTCCGTTCTCAAAAATTATTATTTTGGTTGTATTTTCTAATAGAAAGCTTACAAACGTTCGCTGTCGAGGCCGTAGGACGCGATGTCATTCAAGCATTCAAAACATCTAAATCCGTTCAAATCTCTTAAGATGTTATTCATTAATTTCTGGAACGTGATTGGAGCCCTTTTAGACCAAACCGCGGTAATGATGGTAATAAATATAGTAATGATACACAATTGCCAAATAAAAAATCAAAATGAAATGGGTTGCTTTATCTAACTAATCCAGAATCTTCCAGAATCCAGAACCCCCACTTTCATTCGTTAGCATTAGATTTTCTTAAGATAATTAAGATTGAAGAGTTTTACAGACTGGGCCCTGGGACAACATTTCGAGAAGTCGATAATATTTGGTGTGGATAAGGTCGCCGTCTAAATAAAGCACAACAATAAAATCGTGACAAGTGTTATGTCTGGAAAATGTCTCGTTTGAATCGGTTCGTCAATGGTTATCGCTGAAAAATTGTCCATGTCAAATTTCTGTTGAGAATTCGGAAAAATTGGGGGAGTGAAATACACGTGCAAATTTCAAAAGTTTGAAAAAACTTAACGCTTAAAGTGCTATGTCTGAAAAAGGTCTTATTTGAAGCATTTCGTCGATGGTTACCGCTGGAAAATATTCCAGGTCAAGTTTCATGTTGAGAATCCGGGAAACTTTGGGGAGGGGGAGGGGGAGTGGCATACACGTGCAAATTTCAATTGGTCTAACTCCACCTAGTTCAAATTACCATTAAACATCCGACCAGCTTTTAATTTTTTTCACTATGATGTTACATAAAATATGACCTGATTTTTGGTACAGGTGTTCACTGTTAGTGCCACAACTCAAACGACACATTATATATATTTTATTCAACAGTTTACGAATTGGTCTAACTTCACCCAGTTCATTACCTTTAAAATTCTAATTCCGTGATATTGATCTTTCATTTTTTTTTCGGCGAAAATTTATTGCCAACTTCTATTACATATAGTTTTTGGCTCATATGAACCGAATTTTCCACCTGATACAAAATATATCGATAATACAGGTTTTCTCGGCTGAAATTTACGGATGACTAGAGTAGTATAATTGTTTTAACTTTCGGCTGATGTAGTCGAGATATTTTTTTTCAAGTTTATTTATTTATTTATTATGAATGTAATTATGCTAGGAAGCTTTTATTTACAAAATAACCCAAAACATTAAAATTCATACAAAATTAAGAATATAATACAAATATTTACAATACATACATTGAAAATAATATAAAAATAATAATTTAAATTTAAAAATTAAATAATGATAATGTTATAATATTAAACATAAGGTATTTTTTTTTTTTTTTTTTGGAAAATCAAGTTCACCAAGAACGTTTTTTATTGTCAGAATTGTTCATTTTTTCACAAATTTGTGTTTAAATAAAAATAACATATAATTTTAAACGATTAATTCGTTGTGATCTTGATTTACCTAATTTACTAGAAAAAACATTCAAAACCCCGGTTTTCATACAAAATATCATAATTTTGAATAGGGTTGTCTTAATCAGATTTTTTTTAGAAATGAGAGCATTTCGAGTGCCGATATTGTTAAAGTTAAAACAATTTCTGCACTTTTATCATGACTTATTTTCATTTTATGGAAAACACGCGTTCCAAATTTGCGATCGCGTTCAAATATGTTTGTCTTCAAATGGTTAAAGAATTCGGTTGTTCTAATCCGTCCTATTTTTAAAGTTTAATGTAGATAGGTGATACGATTATAATCAAACAAAACTCACATTGCTTTTACAATAATTCAATTTAATCTGAATGAAGAAGGTGTGTTTATTTACCTTACAGACTTTACGAAGCCTGATGGACATGTTCATTGTTTATTAGTGCATTTTATTAAAACATTTTTATAACCCGCCAGATATTAGGCTCGAGTTTCGAGTGTATATGTATATTTGTATTATGTAGTATATAGTATTTTATTTTAAAATTAGTTATTTTGTATGTATAATTTTCACAAATACATTGCTGTAGTTTTGATTTTAAATAAATTAAATTAAAATAAATTATACAATTTATTTTATCTCATGTAATCATGTGAACTAGCAGTTATTTCGTCGCTCATAGAAATCATCTTTTCCGACGAAGCTCATTTTCACATAAGCGGTCATGTGAACACACTCGGATAAGCTCGATTTTTTGTTTTTGGCCAGTACAGATTATGTAACTGACTCAATTGTGGCGAGATACATGTGTTTGCAGTCGTATTGTAACGGATGGCATTTGTTGAAAACGATTCTCAGATGCTGATAACGCTGGCGAAGCCGTCCAGAAGTAAACCTGGTAAAGAATTACAAAACTAGAATATAAGTTTTAACTTTAATTGAGTTTTTATTATTTACCAAAATCCTGATGCTCAAGATTGCTAATTTCTTCCACAATATTCCATCGCCATCTTTTAAATTTTAATAATTTCTCACTGCTTGCTCCAGATTTATCATTACAAGTTGTATAAGAAATTAAGGTTCATACATGAATATCACCAACACCATTTATGCACCATCCGGCAATAGGTACGTCAAATACTCCAAGTCTTAATGCCTAAAGATCAAAAGGAATTCAAGAAAATTGTAAGAACATTTTAATTTGAATGCTCACACGATGAAACCATAAATACATACCTCTAATGCTTTCTCTTGTGCTTTAATCATTCTAAATTACGTATATTTTCGAACATATTTTCTGAACGATGAGCTTGCATAAGAGAGATACATAGTAAGTCAAGAAATTACCATCGGGCTGTTTGAGCACCAGGATTTAAAACAATAATATTGATTGAATTATTTGTTGTGCTAGCGCTTTGATGGTGTGGCGAGTGTAGTGGATGTAAGGGATGTGACGGATCCGCTGAATTTGTTAATGAAGCAACCAATCGAAGTTCAGATTTAGCGTCATCCATAATTGTTAATACACAATCCCATGAGGTTTTTAAGCGAGTTACATTTCAATTATCCCCAATAAATCATAAATTTGTCCAATCACGACGAATTACATACATAGTTGTAGTAGCCATTGTATGTGGTTCTTGAGATACAGCAGTAACTACCGTAGCTATGTTGTTGAGCTTCGCAATGCAGTTTGATCTATAAATACTAACGCTAATGGAACACGGGATGATCTATTGAATTCGTCTGTACTTCTTCTAATCTGGCAGTGGCTGGTGGTTGTGGCTTCACTGCCAACAAATTTTCATAATTCTAGAAATGATAATTTACATGATATTTAAATTGTAGCGTAGATATTTAAAAAAAAATATTTACCGATATAACATCAATACTCGACGTGACGTGAGTGAAAATGATGCAGTTGGTCGTACTCCAAATCGAACGGGGCAATTAGAGCACCAGCTGTTTCACAAAATTCCTCAAATGAAATTTTAAAAAGTGATTGGAATACTCGTTTACATTTGACCTTTATGACAAACTTTAGCAGCATTCAGTACAACAACATAATGAACCTTAAATTACAAATAAATTAATTAGGTAATATAATTATTATTATTAATTATAATTATAATAATAGTTTGTTTTTGTTTATTAGTTTTAATATACTTACCGACTAATCCACCAGATGGCATGAACTCCTTTTAAATCCATTGTCAGTGTCAACAATATTGAGCGCTTCTGTCGCTTGTGTGCTGTTCCACTATGCCTGTATTGCTACATATACTTGAGGTGGGCGATGGTGGTGGAGGCATATAAAGCCTGTTAACAGATTCTTTAGTATGTGGATTTGTACCAGTTTTAACTGAAGCAGCTTGTGATGTTGAAACTATTCCGTTATTTATGTTTGTTGTAGATGCATTGTTTTGGACATCCTCAATATCACACCTCAAAATTTTAGTCATTAAAATTTGTGGATCAGTTACAATTGCAACTATGGCCAATTGAGATTTTATATTTACTCCAACGGATGGTAGAGTAAGCGGAGCCGATGTGATGCATTTAATTGGTGGCAAATCATACCAAACGTGTGTTTAAGAACGTGTTTGAAATGTCAACGTGAAAGGGTGGTGATGAGTCATTATTATTAATATATATATAAAAAAAATTAATCATTTAAAAAAATATGTACAGAATAAATACATTAGAAATAAAATAAAATTTAATTGGAAAAACAAAATATGAATTTAAAATGTGAAGTTATTAGAAATATGTTTTTGTTGGGAATATCCCGATATATAGGATATAATTCATATTTTGATAATTTTTTTTCGAAAAGATGATAATAAAAATCATTAAATTAACCTCAGAAATATGCACTTGGACCTTAATCCACATGTCGTACAATTTGATTTTATTTTGAATTTCACGGTATTCATATCAATATAATCTCGATTTTAAATTTTTTTAAGATGAACTATAACCAGAGTTGTAGTTGAACAGATTCAGATATGACTTATTTGATCAAAGACAATAAATTTTTGTATTGCATTTGGATTGAATCAATGACAAAAAATTTAAAATATTTTCAAAATTTTGATCAAAATCTTTCCATTTACCCGTGAATTTACCCCATCGGAAGTGTGTGGAAGGTAAAGGTCAAGAAGAAGACGTTCAGAAAATAAAGGAGACGGCGGAGGAATCCATGAAAAATAAGTTCGTGTTCAAGATACCGAGAACACCTTTTCGAACAAACATAAATTAAATTTATTATGCAACTCGATACTCAAGATCTAACTCATATTTCGCTATTTTTTTTTTTTTTTTTCAAAAAGATGATAAAAAATCAAGAAATTTTAGTATAAGTAAAGATGGGGTAGTAGTGGAATGGTATAGGTTAAGAAGATGTTCAGAAAATAAAGGATACGTAGTTTATTTGTAAACATATATTGTATAGCATATGATGGGACCTTGATGGTGTCGCTGAGTCATGCCTTAATGGCATGCCTGACCAGATACAATGTTGGGTTGCACACACACGAAAAAGGTTTCGTAATTGTTGAATTGCAGTGCTGGATCCTCGTCTCATTAGTTCATTTGTGGCATGTCCCAACTCACACTCCGGGGAATGAACCAATATTCGTGGTACCATCTGGAATTCGATGAGTCATTTTTGTTATATTTAATTACAGAGTCTTAAAAATGTCTGAAAAAAATATTATTTCGGTTACAACATATCTGGAGAAAAAGCAAATCGTCCAACCAAGGAGGTTGAACCTCCCAGAGGTGGGGAAACCGTTGCCAAAAGAAGAGGTGGGAAGGAGCTGCAGTTAAGACGGGATATCGCAGAAATAAAACGGATTTTAGATCTGTCTATGCCATCGAAACAAAAACTTAATAAAATAAAAAATAGAGAGAGGCTACAAGCAAAATTGAAAATGCTTAGGGAACAACAAATGTTGTTGTTCCAAACAAAAAAAACGAAAAAATTAAAGCCAACAAAAAAAAAACAGCCAAAAAAAAAATAAAAATAAAAAATAAATAAAAAATTTGAAAAAAAACTACGGTTTATTTTGATCGTCCATTTTTTATGTTTGGTAAAACATTTAGGGCTAGTTTTAGGTTCACGTTACACGCTGCGTTAAGTACTATGTTATGTTAAATTGTTGCGTTGATTAAATCCGTTCGCCGTTAAATCCGAATCACCCATGCTACACCAGAGTTTGGTTTTTGGTTGAAAACTATTTCGCATTACATTTTTAATTTAAGAGGGTCTTGTACATATATACCAATAAGAGAAATTGATTATAAAAGGGCATGGGAATTTTTAAGTTTGTTGAGCAGCCTCATAAATCTATCCTATTCGATCAGATCATGAACCATCATATCTATCGTAACAGATTAATTTATGGTATGGGGCTTTTCTATCGTGAGCTTATAAATCGGTATACAAATTATATCGAAAACAAACGTTTGATCCGATATCTGGTGCCGGTCTGGTGTATGTACGTAATGTATGTTGTATGTTAGAACATTCGAAAATAAATTTAATTTTTACTAAATTTTATTTATTTTGCGTACACATTTTATTCACGTTTCTATACCCATCATGCGTTGTTGATACAGGCATTATTAATGCATTTTTATGTTGGGATCGGGTATGTTGGATGGAAATGGGATTCTTAAATGATTTAAGGAATAATTTCTTAA
The DNA here is from genome assembly GCA_947310385.1 of Nephrotoma appendiculata. Classification (NCBI taxonomy): domain Eukaryota; kingdom Metazoa; phylum Arthropoda; class Insecta; order Diptera; family Tipulidae; genus Nephrotoma; species Nephrotoma appendiculata. The sequence continues at coordinate 2,716,863 of OX371225.1, read as the reverse complement.
ATGATTTATGGAACTCGATCAATTCTTTTAACCGATTGTGATGGGATTGCGTATGTTGAATGGAAATGAGAAAGACTTTATATTTTACCAAACATTTGCGGTTGACGTGGAGCTTGAACCTCGTTCTTTTTTTTTCAAGTCGGGATTTTGTGCCATACCCAAAATTTACAACTATATAGATACTACACATACATATTGTTTGTTTAATATTGTTGTATTTTTTTGTTTAATTTCATTGTATGTTCCGTGATCTTCAAAAATAGAAATAGTCGTCAACATAACATTATCAAAAACAACGAGTACCAAATTCGGAATAGGAAACCCATCTCCAATCTTGAAAACTTCTGATGTAAAGGAAAAAATAAATAATAGAAAAATAAAAAATAAATAGTGAAAATAAATAGTAATAAATAAAATAAAAATAAATAGAAAAAATAAATAGTAATAGAAAAAATAAAAACGAAAAAATGTCCAAGCGAAAGATTGAAAAGGAGGAATGTGAAAATAAATTTTCAAATATAAAATGTGGCCCGAAATCAAAATGTAATAACGAACTTCTGTTTAACAAAATTCAAAAAGATGTGGAGGAGATATCATCTCTTAGTGTGGAATGTTCTAGATATATACACTTTTGTTTAATGAAAAATTGGGAAAATGGTATTTTTGGAGAAATTAAATTTAACGATTATTATTATCACCTTTTTGAAAAAAAATTATCGAAATATGAATTAGAGCCTAACTATCGGGATATCCGCAACAAATTTAATTTAAAATTGTACGACAAATGTTATAAGTCGAATTTAATCGTTGATGCCGCAAGTAAATACTCTACATTGTTTCATAATAATTTTTGGATGCACAGATACCGGCGAGTTAGAAATTTTTTAAACAACTTTGATAAAAACACATATGACACAATGCATTTTCTGTTCAACGCTATCAGCGACAGAATTCCAAATCCTAAATTATTAGAAGCATTAAAAAAACATTTACCTGGAATGGTGAAATTTTTTTTAATTTGATAAATAAAAAGACCTATTTCAAACATATACAATTTTTTTATAATTTACAACGTTATAACGAGGAGAAAAATTTTAAAAATTTTAATTTAATTCCAATTTTAAAATTTGGTCGGCATCACGTGCGTTATGATTCTTTTGCTCTTTGGCAACTAATGCGATCCATTAATTTATGCACGGGACCCTGGAAAGATTTTGATCAAAATTTAGAATGGAGAAACAGTTTAAAATTTTAGAAACAAAAAACAAACATTTTGAAAATTCAATCATGGCTGATGGTGTAGCTATATCTTTCTTAATGGGCAAACATGAGAAGAAAAAAGAAATGTCAAAAAAGCCAAAAAACAAAACCATGAAGATGATGTTTTTGGAAATCTTTCTAAAATTCAGGAAAACATAAATTCATACGATACGAAAATAGGTTTAGATCCAGGGCTCAAATTAATTGTTGGCGGCGTGAAAAATGATAAGCCGATTAAAATAAAGAGTAGCCGGTTTCACCAAATGACGGGCGTCAACACTCGCAATTTAAAATTAAAGAAATGGACGACAATTGTAAAAGATTCTCCAATGAGTAAGAACTATCAACAATACACCAAATTCCAGTTATCAATATTTAATTCCACCCAAAATGATTTCGTACAAAGAAAAGTTACCCGTCTAAAACTTCAAAAATATATTTGTGTGGAAAAAGCTTCGTATAAACTGGCTAAAGAAATTGTTGGAGATGTTAAAAATCAAAAAACACTGATTGTTATTGGATCGACTAAAATAGCGGCAAATTCGCCCATGAAAGGATACGTAAGAACGCCTCATCCGAAACTATTAAATGCTTTAAAAACGTATTCGGATGTCCTTGAAGTTGGAGAATTTAGGAGTACAAAACTATGTGCAAAGTGTCATAGCCAGCATAACACGTCTCTATCTCCGCATCGGTACCAATTTTGCCAAAAATGTGGTATCTCATGGAACAGAGACGTGAATGCTGGCAAAAACATTTTGTATTTAGGATTATGCGAGATTTATAAAACAGAAAAGCATGAAAATTTTAAAAGAACAACAACAACAACAACAAGTACAACATCCCGGCCAGGAACTAAACCGGCAATTAAGGAAACTTCTAATGTAAAGGTAAATATTCATGAACAAAATACAGAATATAAAATTAATACATTGATAAATATATAATTAATTCATATTTTTTCTATATTTTTAAATTGATTGGTGATAATTCGAAAGCTGCAACAAGAGCAACATCAAGCGTTAGTACGACAACTGCAACACAGTCAACAACAACAACGATCGGTGGAAAAACAAACCCAAAAACAAAGCAACGAAGCGGTCGTCCTAAGATATTTTCCTCTAAAGAACAGCGTGCTATTATTAATATTGTAAAAAAGGAACCCAAAATTTCAGCTCCAAATATTACTCAACAGGTGCAACGTTCATTTGGCAAAGAGTGCAATCCTCAAACAATACGAAATATCCTGAACAAAGCTGGTTTTCATGGTCGATCACCTCGAAGAAAACCTCTTATATCAACGGTTAATAAAATAAAACGTTTTAACTTTACAAAGGAGAATATTAACATGTCAAATGACTTTTGGAGTAAAGTGGTGTTCACCGATGAAAGTAAATATAACATCTTTGGTAGTGATGGCCACTCAAAAGTATGGAGAAAAGCGAATACTGCGTTCAATAAGGAAAATATTATACTAACCGTGAAATACGGTGGTGGTAATTTAATGGTATGGGGGTGTATGAGTCCGAGGGGTGTGGGTAATTTGGTCTTTATTTATAGTACGATGGACAAAAATGGTTACCTTGGCATTTTAAAGACCAATTTATTTGATAGTGTGAACAAAATGGGCCTTAATAAACATAAATTTATATCCAAAACATATAGCAAAAATAGTAAAAGAATGGTTAATATCCAATGTTCTAAAGCAGTTGCACTCACTTCCACAATCACCAGACTGTAATCCCATCGAGCACTTATGGGACTTACTGGAACATCGCATAAGCAAACATAATATAATGTCTGTACAGGCATTGAAAGATGCCTTGTTAAATGAATGGGGTAAAATAACTGCACAAGAAACGTCCAACTTGGTTTTTAGCATGAAAAACCGAATGACAGCTATTATAAAGGCGAAAGGCAATCAAACAAAATATTAATCGTTTTTCTTTGATTTAAAAAGCTGAATGTGCAGTTTAAAATTTGTTATGTGTATGAAAACTTTTTTGATGTAATTTTTGTTATAAAAATGATTTTTTTATTTGTTTTCAATAACAAAATGCGTTGAATCTTTGTTGTTGTTTTTTAATATGTATGTGTTTAATAGTGGAATAAATAAATTATAATCTGTTCAAAAAGCTAACCTTGAAAGCATTTGTATTATGGGCAAAAATTCGCGACAATTCTAAATGTATGAAAACTTTTTTGGCTAACAGTATATATATAATTATTGTTTGTTTAATATGATGTTATATTGTTGGATTTTTTATTTAATTTATAGAAAATAAAAAAAAAACGAAAACAATCTCCACAACATTCAATATTCGAAAAATGCCCAAGCGAAAGGGTGAAGAGGAGTTAGAGGAATTTGAAAAAAAATATTCAAATGGAAAATGTGGGCTAAAAACAAAGTGCCTCAACGAAGTGGTTTTTAAGAAAATACAAATCGATGTAGAAGAGGTTTCCGCTCTTAGCGTGGAATGCTCGAGATACATCCATTTCTCGTTAATGAAAAAATGTGCAGCCGGACAATTTGAAAAAATAAAATTCCTTGAGTTTTATTATCATCTATTTGAAAAAAAAACAACCGAAATATGAGTTGGATGCAGAGTATCGATATATACGCAATAAAAATAATTTATGTTTGTTCGAAAAGTCGTACAAGTCAAACTTAGTAATCGATGCAGCTAATAGATACGAAACTTTATTCCATAACAATATATGGATGCATGGGTACCGGCGAATCAGAAAATTTTTAAATAAATTTGATAAAAATAATTACGACTCCATGCATTTTTTATTTAATAAAACTACCGATAAAATACCGAATGATATATTAGTGAAAAAAATTTTTAGGTTGGAATGGTGAAAAATTTTATAATCTAACAAACAAAAATAAATATTTCGAACATCTACCTTTTTCTACAAATTACAATGTTATAATGAGGACAAAAACATTAAAAATTTTATTTTAATACCTATATTAAAATTTGGTCGGCACCACGTACGTTACGACTCTTTTGCTCTTTGGCAACTATTGCGATCAGTAAATTTATGCACGGGTAAATGGGAAGATTTTAATCAAAATGAGCAATGGAGGAAACATTTTAAACTGTTAGAGACAAAAACAAAAAATTTGAAAACAGTATAATGATGGATGGTGTAGCCGTATCATTTTTAATGGGGAAAAATGAAAAGAAAAAAGAGTCCAAAAAGCCAAAAAAAACAAAATCTTGAAGAAGATGTTTTTGGACATTTAACAAAAATTCGAACAAATATAAAAAATTATGATGTAATGATTGGATTAGATCCAGGGCTCAAATTAATTGTTGGCGGCGTCAAAAATGGTAAGCCCACTAAAATAAAGAGTAGCCGGTTTCGCCAAATGACGGCCGTCAACACACGGAATTTAAAATTAAAGAAATGGACGACAACTTTAAAAGATGAAAATTCTCCAATGAGTAAGAACTATCAACAATACACCAAATTTCAGCTATCAATCAAAATGAGCAATGGAGGAAACATTTTAAACTGTTAGAGACAAAAAACAAAAAAATTGGAAAACAGTATAATGACGGATGGTGTAGCCGTATCATTTTTAATGGGGAAAAATGAAAAGAAAAAAGAGTCAAAAGAGTTCAAAAAGCCAAAAAAACAAAATCTTGAAGAAGATGTTTTTGGATATTTAACAAGAATTCGAACAAATATAAAAAATTATGATGTAATGATTGGATTAGATCCAGGGCTAAAATTAATTGTTAGTGGCATCAAAAATGATAAACCGATTAAAATAAAGAGCAGTAAATTTCGCCAAATGACGGGCGTTAACACACGAAATTTAAAATTAAAGAAATGGACGACAACTTTAAAAGATGAAAATTCTCCAATGAGTAAGAACTATCAACAATACACCAAATTTCAGCTATCAAAATTTAATTTTAAACAAAATGATTTCGTACAAAGAAAAGTTGCCCGTCTCAAACTTCAAAAATTCAGTTGTGTGGAAAAAGCATCGTATAAACTGGCTAAAGAAATTATTGGGAATGTGAAAAATCAAAAAACACTGGTTGTTATGGGATCGAGTAAAATAGCGGCAAATTCGCCCATGAAAGGATAGGTTAGGACGCCTCAACCGAAATTATTAAGTGCTTTAAAAACGTTTCCGGACGTAGTTGAAATTGGAGAATTTCGGACTACAAAATTATGTGCAAATTGTCAAAACCAGCATATCACGTCTCTGTCTCCACATCGGTACCAATTTTGCCCAAAATGTGGTATCACATGGAACAGAGACGTGAATGCTGGCAAAAACATTTTTTATTTAGGATTATGCGAAATTAACAAAACAGAAAAGCATGTAAATTTAAAAAAAAATAACAACAACAACAAGTACAACATTCCGGCCAGGAACTAAACCGGCAATTAAGGAAACTTCTAATGTAAAGGTAAATATTCAAAGAACAAAATATAGAGTATAAATATTGAGATTAATACATTGATAAACATATAATTAATTCATATTTTTTTTTTGTATATTTTTAAATAGAGTCTAATTGGTGATAAATCGAAAGCGGCAACAGGAGCAACATCAACACAGTCATCATCAACAACCGGAGGTAGAAGTACAAAACCAGCACTAGCAACTACACGAAAGTGCCCTTATTCAAAACTTTCATTAAAAAAAAGTGTAAACATATTCCCAAAGTTAATGTATTTATTACTTTATTTATTTATAAATAGAAAATTTAATTGAAAAATTAGTGCATTATTGATTAAATAAAAACTCGAATATTAATAAAAACTAAAGTAAGCGAGCTGACATATCATTAAACAAAATCGTCACTTAATTTTTTGTTTTTTACACAGAAAATATAGATATAGTACAGTTCACTGACAGTGATTATCATTTTAAACATTCGGTTAAAATTAATACGATGAGTTAGATTAAAACATTCTTCCAACATGCTATTTCGATTATGGCATAATTTTTTTTTGTTTGCTTTGTGGGTTGGTTAAAGATTTTTGTGTAAGTGAAAGTGGATAAATGACAACGAAAATATTGTGTATTTTGTAGGCGGACTCCCTTATCCGCAAGTTTTTTCATTCTACGTTTTTTGTTGTTGCTGTTCGTCTCCGTGAAATCGTTTGGAGACAATTAGTCTGGCAATTTGTTTGAAAAATGTACACATTTTTTATGACATGTATCAATGACAATTTGTCTAATTAAAGCCATTTATTATTTTTAGAATATTTGACCAATTAATACTTCATGAATCAAGATTCAAATAACATATACTTCATAATAATGTGTGTAAAAACAATTAAACATAATTATTGTTAATATGCGAAACATTATTTTTTCAACCATTTATTTGCGTCATTGAATAATTTATTTAACATACGTTCGAGTATTTCACTCGAAGCAACACTTCACCCGCAACACAAAAAAAATATAATTTTATATTCACGTATGGAACAGACATAAATTTTAACATACATACATATATGATTTAAGTGAAATATATTTAAATGTTGTGGTGTATACAAGAAGGAAATCCCTAATAATAACAACAAGTGAATTTATAATAAATGTTCACCTTTTGACCGGAAGCCACACTAAAAATTTATAAAATTCACATCACTGTAAAAAATTAATATAATTTTCGTAACGTAATAAATTTAAACATAATTAATTACCATTTAATGTTTTCACGAATTTATAATATAAAATCAATAATTTTTTATCATTAAAGCGTTTAATTTAATAACAACAGATAAATCAATTTTTGTAACCAAATGCTTGATTAATTACTTTATAGTGGGATTCTCAATTTGCACTACTAAAAATTTGGACAATTTTAGGCCTCATCAATTTTTGTATATGTTGGTCTGTTGGCTTTTATAGTGTAAGCGAGTTTGCAATTTTTAATTATATTTTAGAATGATTTGCGGTACTATTATTCGCGATTAAACGAGATTATCTCGAGACGAAGCATCGTTCGTTTTACGAAAAAATCAAAATCTTTATTTTGTTAATATACATTTTGATATCAGGAGAGATTAATACAGATAAGTGAATCAAAGTTTCAACCCCTTAAGTTATTAAATAGAGGAAATTTACCAACAATTTTTTTATGCAGTCAACATTTTTTTTTTTATTATTTTTATGTTTTTTGTGTGCTCTACTCATGCTCGCTCGTATACATATAATAGTAGAACAAAAAAGTTTCATATTTTTTAATAACCGTTCAACTCAAAGTTAACTCTTAATATATATCTTCCGGTTTCTTCTCTTTTAACAACAAATTTCTAATTTTTTTTTGTTCTGCTCCACGTTATATATGTATATACACTCGTATAAAAAACAAAAGATAAAATTCCTACCTTTGTATGATCTTAACCTCAGTTTAACCTCAAGAGGCAAAAAAAAGCTGTAAAATATATCAAATGCTCTTTTCGAAGAAAGGACTGTGTTTTGTGTAGAAAAAGTTGTCACTACTGTATGTAGAAATTTACTATTAGGAGCTTTTTGTGTATAGTCGAGGGTGATCTAAATGGGAAATGAGGCTTTGTGTTAAAATTATTATCAACACAGAAAATAACATTGTTTAATGTATTTTAGACACGTCTAGCTTATGCTACTATATACATTCATAAGCAGCATATTAAAGCTCCTGAAACCTTATATTATATATGTTGCATTTTATTTATTGTTTTTGTAATTAAGCCAGCATGATGATACCATAAATTAAGAATTTTTTACTGTTATGTAAATTCTAATTTTTATTCGAGCACATAACTTAAGGGAATTTTTCTTCTGAAGTTGTTTAAAGAAGATAATTAGATTGTTGTAAACGTATATTCATATGTACATATTTAAATTCTTGAAAGTTTTAAGTACTCGTATCTACCATCGTTGCAGATTTACTGATAAAAAATATTAAATTTAGATAGTCACATCTCATCTGTATTATAAGCACCATATTCCGATTAGTATACATAGTAGGAGCTTTAACACGTAAAGTCGTCTCGTCGTTGGGGTAACTTCGGAATGAGCAAAAATTGGCACAAAAAAGTGCAACACACTCTTGTCTCTACACAATGAGATAACAATATATACAGTATCAAAAACGACATTTATTTTGTTACCTACAATAACACTAACATTTACATACTAGGAAAGATCTTTCATACAAATGATTCCATGATGACGAATTGTACAAATCGCTAAGTATAATACAATTCCTACCTAAAACGCATAAGCTCCGAATGATTCAGATTTTAGGAAAGGTTTTGTACATTTTAGGTATAGGTTTTACTATATTTTTCTATTTTGATTCTAGGTGAAACTCAAACTTCTTTACAATTGCCATTTAGGATTCAACAATCGATGATTTCCAGAAATTTGAATGAAAACATTTCTGTTTTGTATATGAAGTATTAAACGAGGAGCAATTAAAATTTCCACAGGATACATCCGATTGGATAGCAATTGCAAATGATTTTTACCATTTGTGAGGCTTCCCCAACTATCTAGGAGGAATTGATGGCAAGCGATAAATTGCAATATATTGCAATATAACATATTGTTTACATTTTGCAGGTAAGCATTGTAAGATAAAAAGAATGAAGGATTTTGGCTCGAACTATTTTTGCTACAAATGCACCAACTCCTTTGTTTTAATGGCCATTGCAAATGGTAACTATAAATTTATTTTTGTTGCTGTTGGGACCAATGGACGTATTGGGGATGCAGGAATCTGGATAAGGTCAGATTTAAGAAGAGAAATCTAAAAACAATTAGTACCACTACCAAAGCCAAGCAACTTGCCAGCAACACAAACACCTTCACATCGCAGCCGATGCCTTTCCGTTACGTCACTATATTATGAAACGGTATTCCCATAAAAAATATAATAAATAATCAAATACGGTTTAATTATATGTTATCAACAAATCTACGAATCAAATATCCATAATTAGCTTAATTTTATCGTATATCTGCAGATAAAAATGCACTGAAAATGTATAGAGTTAAATAGAGACATCTATAATCTAACACGAAAAATACCACCCGGTGCACTTATCTTAAAAGAAAATATATAACTTTTTGAACAGAAAAAATGAGAAAAAGAACAAAGACAAGTGCTGGTTTATACTGCAAAGAGGTCCTCCCAAACGAATTTTGCCGAAATCTGGGCTCTTTAAAATCTTCAATAATTTTCATCAATTATTTCAAATTTGTCACAGAATTAATCAAAAGTACACACTCCTTGCATGAGGTACATTAAATTTTGTGAAAAACTAGAACACCCTGCCTACGTTGTTGAAGAGAATAGTACATTGTATAACGAGTGTTGAAAGCGGAACATTGCAATACGAAAGTGAAAGTTGCAACTACAACAGAGCGATTTTGTAAATGCTAGTATGATTGCATCAACAGTTGTCCAATTGAGCATTTTCTCAACGAATTAAACAGTAAAACAATCAAAGAATGCTTTGAATTCAACACAAAAGTAGAAAACATAGTTTTATTTTTTGTTTGGTCTTTGTGAGTGTGATATTAGAGAAAATGTTATGAGGCAGGGCAAAGTTCTGGTACCACGACAATTTTAGTGACCAAAAACCCATCTTCATGTAAAATTATTTTGGAAAGAGGAAAACTTTCACATATACATTTATTTTTTCAGTTTGCTAACTTGCCCTTATAAGGCGAGCTTTGAAAATATAATTGTTAAAACCGTCAAGTTTCAGTTAAAATCATTTTTTTTTTAATTTTAGTGACACGTTTTTTCCAGATACCGATTTTGCAACTTTATGTTCAGAGTTTGAAGTGTTTATTTAAGCAATCAAGTATAGTTAGTACAAGATGTGGTTAACCAACAAATCATAATCGAAGAATATTTTTTGCGATAAGGAAAATTTCTCAGAGAGCCGGAAACTGTTGCGCTCGTTAACTTGGGCTACTTTATCACGGCCTTAAAACCAGATTGAAATTTGAAGTGAATTTCCAAAGTAGTAATCGTGTCATAATCTTACGTTTTTATTTTAATTGTGTTTTAATAAAATGGGTTTCATATTAAACAGATTAATGTAAATTTTATCTATGCATCACATGATTATTATATGAATATATGTAGATTCAATTTTTCTCATTCAAAAGTACTTTCAGCGTTTTTATTCTACGTATAGATCGAAAATTAAATAAAAAACAATACGCATCAAGAATTTGAAATGAATTTCGAGAAGCAAAAATAAAAAATATTATAATCAAATTGATAAAAAATTGACAAGATAATTTCACTTGAAGGCATTTTCATGGAACAGCAACAAAAATGCTAGGAAAATCTAGAAAAGATAACAAATAGAAAAAATTACCCAATGTCCAAAACAAAACAAAGATTCCAACTTTATTTTTGGGTTTTATTTTTTCGATTTTGTATGATGAAATTTTATCTGATTGAATTATTTTTGTTATTTTATGTATTGTATGTCTGTCTGTCTGTATATGTAAGAGATTAATCTTTCAATTGTGCAGCATATTGCAAAAATTTAAAAGGATTTCTTATTTTCGTACTATAAGTAGTTATTGAATTAAATGTAGGAATTCGGACAAAATATCAGAATGGAGATTCCTGAGATTTTATAGATTTTTTTATTAAGTTACAAGTACAGAAATACTTGTAAAATTGATATTTTAAGTTGTTTTTAATTTGTTCAGATCGGCTCATTTTGAATGAATGCCGGTGACACATAATAAAACGGGGCACGTATAAAAGTTTATGGATATTAATGATTTTGCCAATTTTGATAAAGGTCGACAATGAAGCAAATTTACTTTATATACACTTGGTCTATCTATAAACAAATATATTTTGTGAATTCAATTCGGAACATCATCCAAAAACTATCCAGAATATCAAACATATGTTTCATACACATAGAAGTACATATGTACGTGTATTTATTTATTACATACGTTTATATAAAGGATCCCTTTTATATTATAAAATTCACGTTACATAAACATCCTTTTCTTATATATACACAAAACCAATAGAATTACTTTACTCTATTCTATGTATTATTATTATTATTTTTTTTTAATTTTTAGTATTTTCCAAGTCCATCTTTCTCGAACACAGAACTATACACAGCAAGTCAAAAAATAATAATAATAAAGAGCAAATATCCATATCTTATCTATACAGTCTATAATTTCCATCTTGTATTTTCGATTTCTAGTTTTTTTTTCTGTTAGTCAAACGTGATGTGAATTGGAAAGTTATCACAGAGAAAAAGTTTTGGAAAAACTAACGAAAAAGTGAACGAAATACAAAAAAAAAATCGAGAAAAACTAAATAAACAGGCAGACAATAGAATTTCTATAATGTGAACAAAAGTTACATGGTGCCATATACACCATATACAGAATAAAATTATAAGAATTAAGAACGTAAAAAACAATTCGACTTAAATCGAATTTTCCTTTCCTTTTTTATTTTCTGTGGTTATTGTTATTCATTTAATTTTCTTTTGTGTGTAAAGAAATTTTTTTTTTATTTCCACACACAGTGTTTTTCTCTACACTTATAATGTTTCTTTTTATATTTTAACGTGGAAAAGTTATTCCTGGATTATCTTCATTAAGCTTTTCTGCAATATATGCTGGATTATCGATTAACTCGTATTTTGCGGTATGATAGTTTATTAATATTTAAATGTGTATCTCCCAGGCCCCAATAATATTAAATCTAATGAAATTGCGATTATTAAAGTTATGTGATAAGGTAAAATACTTCATCGAGATGTGGAAACATTCTCAAAAAAAATTTAGTCTGATAAAATCTCAAAAGCCCTAACCTATTTAGAAATGGAATAAAGTTTCCTTTTGTTTAATAACTATCATAATGTATGTAAATGTATATAATTTTTCAAAAGGATTATATTTTATATTGTCTATAATCAGATTAAAAAATTATAATTTCATAAATAAAAGGGAGATGGCAAAGTAAGGAGAACGAGGCTAGATTAAATTTTTAACTCGAATTTTTGATCCTAAAATATAAAAAATACTGATGAATGTCAATTAATTGATCCCCAAACAAAACCATGATAACCACAAATATAAATAACAACAACAACATAAAATGAAAACTAAGAAAATCCATCAAAAAACTATAAAACTTGTCAATCAAAAAAGGACTCCATCAGCTTTCTAGGGGATGGATATTTTTATAAGAAAAATCATAATAATAATCTCTTCCACTTCAAAAATTGTTCCCCTTCACGATAATAATTTTTTTCAAAATTAAAATTTATTATTTGGGATGCTCCTAGCTGACATAAATGATATTTGGATTTAATTCTTTACGAAAATAAAAATTTCTTTAAAGCTACTTGTGGATTAAAATTAAAGAGTGACAATAACACTTTAAATTTTTAGGTTAAATTTTTGCTTTTATTTTTTGGCAATAAATTTAAATTTTTTATTTATATTTTTTTAATTTCATGTTCCGAAATAATAATGTGAGATTATTAAAATTTTGTATTAAGTAAAATTGTTTAGGATAATTACAGAGACCCTACTACATGTAGTAAATTTTTATATAGGCCTGATTTTATTGCGTTCCTCGAATAAAATATGGTTTGTGCGTAATGAAAAAATATGTTAGATTATATATATTGCGTAACGATGTAACATCTATGTATGTCTTGTTTTTCCCAAATATCCCATTTAAACAATGTGAAAGCATCAAAATAACACAATAGAAAATGAACCTTCACATGTGTATGATCATTTGGAACAAATTAGTTTTGACAATTACTATAATTTATCTAAAAAATATTTTTTCTTTATTTTTGCCACATAATTTATATAATTTTCTTTTAGCTCTGTTTGTTTTTTCCTTATATGTTTTTACTGTTGATGATTATTGTATATAGATGGATAGATAAATGAGAGAATATTTTTTCCTATTTTTCCATGTCATGTTGTTTATTTTTCTTAAGATTTTTATCATTAGAGGAAATAGAAAAATTAGATTGGACGTCTAAATTTGTTATATTTGAAGTGGTCTCATGGAAAGGTTGACATTACAAAATATTTCATCTGTTTTCTTTTTTTGTTCGTCTGTAAAAATCGATTTTGTTTTTCCAATAAATTCGACGTCGATTACACTGGGGCCAAAGTCCTGAACTACATCTTAAAAAAAAATTAAAACAATGAATTTTAATCAATGTTGAACGAATAAATTTTTTGTTTTGTTTAATACAGATTATTACTGACTGCACGAATAAAATATAAAGGAGCACCTGTGAATTAGGAAATATTGCTGTCAAAATTGGAAATAAACGCTGTAGTATATTATTATCAAAATTAATCCTCGAAGTAATTGCCGCCTCGGATCTTAACGAAGCCACAAATTTACTTTCGCAGTATTCCTCGCTGACATTTAGGGGATTAATTATTCGCATCATATTACAGTATTCGCGCAGTATTTTACCGTTAGCACAGGAAATGAATAAAATTATTGTCACGAGCGCGAATGTGCCGTTACTAGAGGGCCAAATTCCTGTCAACTAATCAACCACACACTTTGGTGAGAAGATCCAGCCAGGCCAAAATTATCATCATGTCCAATAACTAAATTACAATTTAAACGTAGAAACTGAAAAAAATGAAATATTGGCATCGGGTTTTTTCAAACCAAAAAAGAAAATAGAAGATGAATCTCATCTAGAGCCAGAGTATAATTAAAATCCTCTTTATTATTAAACTCTCGATTGTTGAAAGTATACAACAACAATGTTTTACAGAAGAGCTTGAGAGATTATACAATATTCAAAGTCTGTCAAAGAGGACTACGAGTATACCTATTATTTCGATCGTAGACGCGGAAGATTATTAAGAGTTTCAGCAAGACTAGACAATGAAAATCTACCAATTAACGAGAAACATTCAATGATATTGTCTAGATCTCACCACTTCTCGAAAATTGGTCATCAAAGAAGCATTAAAGTATGCTTTGCATGTTAAACGCTTAAACCTCAGTTCGTTCTATATTCTATAATTGCATGATATACAACAGAGTAAGAAAGTCAACCTCACCACAGTTAATATAGAACTTCCAAAAACAACCAAACATGAAAGAAAAATAATAAGTTCTGAAAAGTAAAAAACCTAACTTTCTTCGAGAAAATGACGATTTGCTAGAATCATGAAACTCTTTCATGTACCTAGGAAATGGAGGCCATAATTATTATGTAAACAAGAATATTACTAGAAAATGTACACTATCGATGTTTAGGGATCAAAGAAACCAACAAACAAGCTCGCTCAAAGATAAGCTCCGCAATAAGAAGAAACAGAGTAAAGAGTCTTCTAACGATGATTGGACCTTGTAAGGTGAACGCCACAAGTGACTTCCAAGTTTCTTTTTTGAGATCAGGCCTAGAACCGAAATATAAATATAATAAAGATATATGTACATAATCCTAATATCAAACGAAAAGGGGTTTTTCATTAATTATTGAAATCATTATTTTGAGAAAGGAGTTTTTATAACAAGTAATAGTTTTTAATATAAAAATTAAAAATTTTTTACATGTCAATCTGAAATTTGAATTAAATTCAGTTGAAATAAAATATGAAAATGAATATGAGAAAATAGGATTGATAGAGATAACTACGCAGTTTGAGCAGTCTTTCGTCAAAAAATCTAGTTCTTCTGATGAATAAGTACATATATATTTTTTAAGTTTCAACACATAATTTTATGATCAGACTAAAAAATAATATTTATTGATTAGAATTATTAGTTTGACAATTTTAACACGTAATATTGTGGCGTGAAATTGAGACGTGGCTTTCACAAGGAATCTGCATACCTTCTAAAAGCAATTGGGCTAGTCCTCTCCACATGACACCCAAAAAGATGGTAGTTGGCGATTGTGTGGTGATCATCGATCACTAAATGCATTGACGAAGCCAGACCGCTATCCAATATATTTTGTAACAGATTTCACGCATCAGTTATAGTTTTGCGCGAAGTTTAACATTGATTTGGTGAGAGCATACCACCAAGTACCAATTGAACCAGTGGATATAGAAAAAATGGCATTAATCACACCTTTCGGATTATTTGAATTTCCAGGAATGAAGTTTGGCTTACGAAACGCAGCTCAGATGTTTCAAAGGATGGTGCACGCTTTATTCCGAGATCTAGCATTCGTATTCACTTACATTGATGATATATTTACTCATCGCATCGAAGAATATGGATGCAGTGTTCATCCATATTCTTATGGATGAACACTGCATCCATAATGACCATCTGAATATGGATGGAGTGTTCATCATGTTCATATTGTGTTGCAAAGATTCAATGAAGCAAACACAGCTTTGGCGCAAACATAAATAAATGGTTCAGAGCAAGCGAACCATGTAGAATCAAATCCAAACCTAAAGTGACCGACCAAATGACACAGTGGTTAAACCATTGGCATTTGGATCGGGAGGTACCGGGTTCGAATCCCGATATGGGCAGGATGCAAAGTGAAATTTCACCAACAGATTACGATCTGTGGTGAAATGTAACACATCTTTAACCCTCTGTCGTTCTGCAAAACCCACGAGCCGACCCATTTTCCACGGCAGTATAGGCTGCTGACATGGAGCTTGCAATGGGCAGATGGTCTTAAATCGGTCCTATAACTGTACGTCCTCGAGTCGGGTGAGAGGCGTAAAGTAAGGACGTAAAAAGCATAACCATGGAAGAGCAGGGAGAGCTTTGAGCCCTAAACCAGATCGCATAGTTAACAATAAAAAAAATATAAAAAAAATATAAAATGGGGAAAAATTCGAATTTTTGGATCAGATAATCTCATAACGTGTGAAATTTTAAATGGCAATCAACGACCGTTTATTTCAAAACCATTTCGTAAACTAGTTTTTCAAGCCAATAACAATATTTCACATCCCAGCATCCAAACGACAATCATACAAATCACAGCGAAATTCATTTGGCCATCAATGAATAGTGAAATACGCAAGTGGGCAAAGAGTTAAATTAGGTGCCGAAAATGTTAAGTAACCAAACATGTCCACACTGAAGTCGGCTCATTCGTGACCCTTTTTAAATTTTGAAACATTTCGTAGTTTATAATAACAATTGCAAATAATTCAACTTCCATATCATCTTCCATTATTTTAATTTTATGTAATATTTTCTTTATCCACGAAAATTCGACAATTTAGTATTTCGAATAGTCAGGCATTGCTTGTTTTGCTGACCACCTATGAATGTTTATTGTGATTACTGAGCAATTAAGTTTAGATCATAATTTAGTCGAAAAATCGACATGATGCACACAGATTAATCTAAGATTTATGAAGAACAATTTGAAACAAACATACCAAAAATTAGAAAAACATTTGACAAACTTATAAAAATAAAAATAAATTTCAAGTATTGTTCTGCGGCAATCAAAATTATTATTTAAGCTAAGCAATAATTGCTTGACGTTTGCCATGAAATAAAGTATGTAAAAGACTTCGGTTATGGCATAACTTTTGTGAAATAGAAAACTGAGTCTTAGGAAAAATGTTATACATTAGATTCGTAACACCTCCTTTGTGGCGGATTTTCCAGCCGATGTGGAAATTTTTATCTCATTTACATCAGAATTCAAATAAGGTATTAGAATATAATATTAGTGAAAATTTAAAGAGATTTGGTCCAGCGGTTCTTTATGCGGAAGCAATCTACATACAGCCTTATTAATTATATAAAAGTTTTTTCAATTTGCGTCTGCTGTGTGGCGCGTAGCCCCTTCCTGCTGGAAATATATGTCGTCTACCCCCAAATCGTTCAATTTGAGCCAAAAAAAATCGGTTAGTATCGTTCTGTAGCACTCGCCGTTGCGATAATAAATCATTTTGATAATAAAATTTTATCATTTGAACATGCTGCTTAAACTTATAACTTGTCATGATGATTTGACATCAGTGACTGAAAAAAACATCGGATTAGACAAACGCTACCACAACAACATGGCCGCCCTAGGCTGCAAACATCGACCCACACATATTTAGAAACCGTATAGAAGATTATTAAAGCTTGATTTCGAAGTATGCCTTTTATAAACATTCATTTTAACGTTTATGTTTACAACCAGCATACCCGGGTATGTCCATAATTCTATACATTTAGTATTGAATGATAATTTGTATTTTCATTTTAAATTGATAAATACATTTTGGCAAAACGTAATCTAAAACAAATAATTGTTATTAACAAATAAAATTACAAAAAATTTCAAGCTGCGATAAGTCACCTAAATTCATAAAACTTTGGGTAATAAAACACGAAAACTTACCCGGGTAAGCGGTTGTAAACATAAGGGTTAAAGATAACTTAAAGGCAGGTTTACGTATGCGATCAAAAATGAATCGCGAATCAAAATCCAATCAAATCATTGGAAACATATACAAATTTACCCGCCTGAGATGAAATAAATTTCACTTTGGGCAAATTTTGATCTCAAGCATCCAACATAATAAAAAAAAAAACAAATTATGACCCATAATGACGCTTTTTGATTGGCTTGATTCGTGAATCATTTTTTGATCGCATACGTGAACCTGCCTTTAAAGATATGTTTAACATTTCTTTTCACATATTTAATTTTCTAAATTTATAAGTTTATGTATAGGATAATGAAGATACCTCAAAAGTTTAAACAAAATAATCAATTATGTATATATTATAATCGAGTTGCCATAGAAACTATTGGTTTCTTAATTAATAATTATTTATTAAAAATAATAAAATCATGAAATTGAGTTCTGTATGTATGTATACCCCCCCCCCCCCCCCCCCCCCCCCTTTGTATTTTCTAAGTAAAATGTACTATGGCTTTTCTTCAAATTTTCATTAATTCCAATATTCTATAACAAATATACCTTAATGATGACTCTCGTTGCCTTATACACGTCACTACAGATTAACAGAAACCATTAGGGAGTAATCCAAATTTGGATGTAGCAGGAAAAGCAATATAACATTATTCTAAATTGTACTTGTTTCAAATTTCCTCAATACAGAAATCCAGCAAAAAAAAATCTTTCAGAGGTGGAATTCAATTAGTGACATTCCCTAGGTAGGTTTGAATTAAAAAAAATCACAATTCAATACATTTTGTTTACTTTACAAATTGAAATTCTCTAAATCTTAATGCAAAATGTTGATGTATATGATTTAATTTTAAGTACGCGCTTTTAACAACAAATAATATCAAGGCATTAGTATTTGCCTATAACATGGAAGATTCTGATACATTGCCTAGGAAGAAATGTATTATTTGGTGGCTACAAAGATACGACGATGTTATAACCCGATTTATTTTATTCATTCAAATTTATTTATTTATTTTATACATACAAACAATAAACACTCATGAAACTCAATCCTTATAAAAACCTTTACAGAAAAAGTGTTCCCAAATTAGATTTCTTAACTATTCATTTTTATTTCTGAAACTAATTAAAACAGGTGATAAATAACAATAAATTTATTCCTTTCTTATCTATCACACCATAATCAACTTATTAAAACTTCTTATACATTTTTATATTACACAGAAAATTTAATTTAAAAGTTTTCTTTGTTCCTTTATTTTAGATGTATGTATGTATAAATATGCTTTTACATATATAGGGTGTAAGTGAAACTGTATTGCAGCATATCAGTGTTAAGAAAAATTGTTGAGGTCAAATATGAATTGTTTCAATAGATTATTAGACTAAAATCCGAAAATGCAGCCAAATTAGATAAAAATCGAGAATATTAGAAGATAGTATGACTAACCAACCAAAACATTTTATTTGGTCTTGGCTGTTAGTCTTTGATCATAAAATGGGCTTGCTAGGATGAATGTCAGCTAATTTCATTTCAAAGTACGGTCAATTTTTCCGGGAAAATTTGACGCCGTTAACTTAAGTAAAATAAATTGCAGAGATAAAAAGAAAGTCCATATTTTTCAGCCATCTTTCGACCCTTGTTAGAAGTAGACCAGTTTCATACGATGTTCCAACTTTGTAGACATATTTAGAGTGAATGAGTGGGATGATATAAAAGCAGTGGTTTCCAATACACCAGTCAATGATTCTTTCAAAAACCTTAAGAAAAGTTGGAAAAAATCTCAGTCGGCTGAGTAGTATCACTTAATAAACACATTTTTTATTAATCACTTGTTTTTTGTTTCGCAGTTATGAACTATATGCCAAATTTTATGGCTAATATTTCTTATCAAACGGAGTATGAAGTTGGAATTTTTATTTCATAAACATGCTATAAACAAATTATGTCATATGAAAAATTATGGTTTTAACATCAATTTGTTCGGCTGTTGTTCATCATACAGCTCATTTATAACCTACAAATTTAATTTTGTGTCCGTGCTCCTCTTTGCTACCGTCACAACATTCTTTTATTTGTAACAACACCCTGTATTTGTTTATATATTTACAGAATTTACTAGTTATTTTTACTTAGTATTTGACTTCTGTATCTATTTACATAAAATGTAAATTTTTAAGATATAACAAATTATTTGAAAAAGTATGTAGATGTATCTTAAGTATGTGATGAATATATGTTCATGCAAGGTGTTTTTACGGTGCCATATTCATCTCTATGCTAAATTTCAATTATATTATTACCAATGACTGGCTGTTATTAAAATTTAATTGTATAGTACTGAATAGCGGCTAAAAGAGGCAGACGACTAATCTTTATTAATCGCTTCTATAAAAGTTCAATGTTTTATGCTAATAACGTAAATATAAAAAAGCTTAATTTTACAAATTCAAATTGTTGTTGGTTGCGAATTATCCGAATAAAGAAACACACAAAATTACATGATTTGTGGCTTTCAAAATAGCAGACTCGCTGATGAGAAAGGAAATTTAAATTTATCGGAAAAACCGTAAATTATGTCCGTCACACACTGTGCACATCTTCAATTTCTACATAATGATAACGTAATGATGTACACAAATTTTGTCTCATTTCTTTAATTTTAATTATAAAACAAATTGTTTTTACCTATAATTTTTCCACCTATCTACTATATAGCTTTATGTATTTGAACATTTCGTCAGAAAGCTCAGGAGAGTAATTTAATGATTTTTCCAACAGTGTTTAGTAACTGTGCAGTCTAATATGTATTGATGTTTATACTATATTACAGAAAAAGGAAAATGCCATTACTAAATTTAGGTTTGTTGGCAAAATACATTGTCCCTTTTTATGTTTAACGTTATTTTATGTTTTTATGTAATTCCCAAAGGCACAAATTAATTATTGTTTATATTGGAAATTAATCTGTACATAAATTTTAATGTGTTATGTGCACATATGATTCTTTGAAATTGAAAAGCTCAAAGCTTAAATTTTGTATAATTTAAAATAAAATTGTATTACCACACCCACAACAAATGTAGAAAGCTAATGATAAAAGCTAATGAAGAAGGTAATGGTTAAGATAAAACTAATTCAAACTTTTCGATCTGTTAGAAAGGAGATTGAGAAATGTTTGTAAGTTTGTAAGTTCAGTGAATATTTAAAATTATCTTAAAACAAATAAATGAATTTTTATTTAATAATTTTTTTCATTTGTGCTTCAAGCCTCTCTCTATTTTTTATTTTTTTTTACAGTAAATTTTGTATCCATATGTAGTCCTAAAATGATTGGCGAACTTGCCGCTATTTTTGAATAACCAATAACAACAAGGGATAATAAATTTTGCCATTATAATATTCAATATAATTTTGTACGTTGTGAAAAAAAATTGAATTTTTATTTAATAATTTTTCGACTTAAATCAAATGAACTCATTGAAAGCAAATTTGCAATTATATATACTTAATAATGAAGCTTTTATTATTGTCCAGTGAGTAACAGAAAGGCCAATCATGAATCAGAGTTCTGGTGGATCAGATTCAGATATGACTTATCTGATCTGAAAAATTTAGTTGATTAAATGAACAACGAGTTAGAAAACATCAAACAATAGTTCTCGTTCAATATTTTCAACATTATATCCGTTCTTGTACAACAGTAAATTTTTATTTAATAATTTTTTTAAATAAATGTAATGGTTTAGTTTATGCATTAAAAACTAGTAAAATAATCAGAGTTCTGGTGGATCAGATTCAGATATGATTTATCTGATCTGAGTAACGTAGTGGTAGAGAGAAGTAGTAAGAAACTTCCGGTAGAGTTCGATATTTGGTGTGTAGTGTGTAGCAGACATAAAATAAAATAAATTTAAATAAATCGCTGTGTTGTGTTGTTAATTATTTAATATAATTTAATAAAGTGTGAGTCTACATAATAGAAACTGCTTCGGAGAGTACTAAAAAGATGCTGAAAGAGGCAGTGTACATTGTGAGGAGCTTGGGTATTGAAATACGAGTAGAAAAAATGCAGAGTATAAGTAAAGCAAATGTATAAGTAAATCAAAGTATAAGTAAATCAGAGTATAAGTAAAACAAAGAAGCTCGTGATTAAAATAAAACTAATTCAAACATTTCGATCTGTTAGAAAGGAGATTGAGAAATGTTTGTAAATTTGGTCGTGAAAATTTCCAATGTTGAAAATCAATCCAAGCAGATCTTGTTGAGGTAATTGGAAAGCAAAATAGGCTAAATATTTAAAATTATATTAAAAAGAGAATTATTAAAAAGAGATTAATTCGTCAATTCGACAGAAGGTATTTTTCAAATGGAATTGATTAAATTTTTTTAATATTATAATGTATAATAATAATGAACTAAATTTTGAGAGACAAATTTACAATTTTCACCACCAGAAAAGTACTTTTTTGCCACCACCATGCTCGAGAAATTCTATATAAAAAAAAAAAAAAATAATAATGTTTTATGAATTGTTGTAAAAGTAAACTTGTTAAGTACGGACTTCTTCAACAATATTTAATATATTCAGATAGGTAGTTACACAATTAACGGTAATAAATATGGATGTATATTAAAATACTTACCATCGGTTTTAAAAAATTGTTTAGACGGTTCAAACATGCTATCTCTCTGCCATCATGAGATGGCTACGAAGGGAACGGTAATTGGATTGTTGATTTACCAATATTGGTGTTCTTGTCAAAATTTGCTTTTTTATAAATTAAAAAAAATAATAAATAATTAAAAAAATATTGAAAAGCGTGTAGCTTGATAACAAATAATTTAAGCTTATTTTCACTGCACTATGATTCACATAGGAATATGTGGAAAATTAAAATTCATTTCATTTAAAATTCGCAATATTTAGTTTATATTATATTAGCCTAGCAAATTGTATAATTAAAATAACCAATTCACGAAAAAATTTGTACTTTATGTATATTCAGGAAATGTAAAACAAAACTAAATAGTAATGTCTACAATTTAATACTATATACTTATAGAAGCTCTTCGTATATCATGTTCCCACTATTTTGCAAATTTTTGTTTAAAAACAAAAAAAATAAATCTAATGTTATGATTAACATGGTACTTTAAAAATACACTAATTTCAATTTTTTTAAACGTAATAATCATGATACGTATAATATTGACGGTAAAATATAAATAATGAAGCTATGAAAAGTACAACAACACGTTTTCTTTAGAAAAGTTGCAATATTTTGCATACACACAAAATGGCTCACGCAAAATATACTATCGAACGAAGTGAAAAAATGTGGTTGATGTTGTTTTCTATATAATACATACTTACAAGACAAAAAGTTTCAAGATTATTATCGTGAATTTGATTAAAAGAACAAACACTTATTTTTACACACTTTGAGAATTTAATTATTCCAATTTATGAGTAAAATCACACTAAACACAATATAATATAAAAAATATTTTCCGTATCCACGTCTCTGAACGGTTTTTCTTGCTCTTTTTTGGATGATTGAAAAATATAAAATTCCAATATGGTGGACGACCGGCTGATTTTATTTTAGAATATTTTTTAATCGTATTCGAGTTTAAAATTCCGGCGTATAGCTAGCTTCCGGCGTATTCCACATTTTATATGAGAGAATGTTTACATGGAAAAAGCCTCAAAACTATAATTTTTTTGTATATTTTCATATAAAAATAACGAAATTTAATAAAATAATTATATGTAACTCAATTATAAATGTAAACTTAATTAATTTCAATAATTTTTCTTAATTTATTTCAATATTTTGTTTCGTATTCGAGTTTAAAACACTGCCGTATAAATAGCGCCACTATTTATATAAGAGAAAAATGATATTCGATAATAGGGGAAAAACCAAATGACTAGTCAAATACATATTATTTTTTGTATATTTTTATATTAGAATATCGAAATTTAATAAAATAATTATATGTAACTCAATTATAACTGTAACCTTAATTAAATTCAATAATTTTTCATAATTTATTTCAATATTTTTTTTCGTATTCGAGTTTAAAACACTGCCGTATAAATAGCGCCACTATTTATATAAGAGAAAAATGATATTCGATAATAGGGGAAAAACCAAATGACTAGTCAAATACATATTATTTTTTGTATATTTTTATATTAGAATATCGAAATTTAATAAAATAATTATATGTAACTCAATTATAACTGTAACCTTAATTAAATTCAATAATTTTTCATAATTTATTTCAATATTTTTTTTCGTATTCGAGTTTAAAACACCGCCGTATAAATAGCGCTACTATTTATATAAGAGAAAAATGATATTCGATAATAGGGGAAAAACCAAATGACTAGTCAAATACATATTACTTTTTGTATATTTTAATATAAAATCAACGAAATTTAATAAAATAATTATATATAAGATAATATTATAAATGTAAACTTAATTTATTTCAATAATTTTATTTAAATTTATGTAAATAAATAAGTAAACATTGAATAACCGAAAAAAATTCAAATCGCATAGTAGTAGTAAAATATGTGCACTTATACATAATTTTATGTGGTTAAATGCTTAACAAGAGATGGCAGCACTAAATAATATGTATGCACAGAGAAAAGTAATATAAACAGAGGTAAAGCTGCATACAAAATTTTGAAACATCTTTTTTAGATTGTAACCCCAAAATACAAACTCGTTTTACGCCTTAAATAATAAACTTATGGCGTTTTCTTTTTATAAAAAACTGGCAAAAAATGTTGATGTCCATCAAAATTTTTTGATGTAAATCTCATTTTTGCGTTCTTTTAGCGAAAAAAATAGCAAAAAAAATTTGATGTACATCAAAAAATGGAAATGTAGATTTTTACTTCCATTATAACTACCACATACACATATTCATATACATATAATATGCCAATCGTAAATATAGACAAATACGTCAAACGCGTCATTTGAAATTTTTTCAAAATAGTTTGTTATTGTTTTCGGCATCTCTTTCGGGTTTAGGCACACTACGATAAAAACACATCAAATTTTTAGTATTCTTTTTACTATTGGAAATTTGATTTACATCAAAAACGTAAAAAGAATTCGCTATTAGAATGTCCAACTCTTCGAATATACATTCTTTGACTTTCATATTGTTTTTGTTTCATTTTTTTTCGTTTATATTATACCGGTAATTTTAAATTTGGTCAACGTAAAACCGGATCGTGACTCCATATTTTACTATGAAAATATGCGTAAAAACTTTGTATGCAGCTTTATTTCTGTTTATATTTATTTTTTTCTGTGATGTATGTTTTTAGATTTGAAAAAACAAAAAAAAAACACCAGTAAAATGTAATATTTAAAAATTGTTTTAAAACAAGTGAATAACGGGTTTTTCAAAATTTTTTACTATATAAGGAGAACAGATTTTGTGAATTGTTCAATTGCAATCGGATAACCAAGTGATAAGTAATAAATAAATATTAACTAGGTATTGTTAAGTAATGGTCAAGCCCTCACCAGTGGACAGCACATTACTTAAATTCTATAATCGGTTCTTACGACCATTCTTTAATTGAAAAAGAATATTTTTAATCAATTAAAGTCTATAATCGGTTGTTTTCATGACCATTCTTTAATTGTAAAAGAATATATAGAAATCGGATTTCTGCAGTTATTTTTTTTTTTTTTTTTTTTTTTTTGTATGTTAATACATGTAAATAAAGGGCATATCAGTTGCTCCATTAAGGGTGGAAATCTCTGAAGTTGCGTAAGCACGCGGGTTTAATTTCTGCTGGTAGCTCTTGCAACTAACATTCACAATTCTCTCTTTTTTTTCACTTACACTATTCTATTGTTGAATATTGAAAAGTGGAGAAACTTTTTTCGTGTGTGTGTCGCTGCGTCATGCCTTAATGGCATGCCTGACCAGATACAATGTTGGGTTGCACACACATTAAAAATGTTTCGTAATTGTTGAATTGCAGTGCTGGATCCTCGTCTCATTAGTTCATTTGTGGCATGTCCCAACTCGCACTCCGGGGAATGAACTAATATTCGTGGTAGCATCTGGAATTCGATGAGTCATTTTTGTTATATTTGATTACAGAATGTAAAAATGACTGGTTTAATGAATAAAAAAGTAATTTCAATGGAGGAATACTACAGTAGGAGGCCGCTGACGATCCTCCATCAAACTGAACCTGCCAGAGAGCCCGTTGTCAAAAAAAGGGGTGGGAAGGAGTTAAAAATCAGTCGGAAGATTTCGGAAATTAAAAGAATTTTACAAATACCAATGGAGACAAAAATTTAATTTAAAAAAAAATAAAAAATAGGGAGAGGCTGGAAGCAGAAATGAAGATCCTCAGGGAACAACAAAAGTTATTGTTCCAAAAAAAAAAGAAAGAAAATATTAAAGCCCAAAAAAAATTGCAAATAAATTAAATCCAAAATAAAAATAATAAATTTGAAAAAAACTACGGTTAATTTTGATTTTTCATTTTTTATGTTTGGTTTGGTAAAATGTCTAGGGGACTAGTTTTGGGTTCACGTTACACGCTGCGTTAAATACTATGTTATGTTAAATATTGCGTTAAATTATTTCGTTGACATTTACGTGACATTTTAACGTAAAGTTTTATACAGAAAAACCTCGATTTAACGGACGAATTGGGGAGTCCGTTAAATCCGTTTGCCGTTAAATCTAATCTAACAAATAAAAAGAAATATGTGTATTCGAACATCTACCTTTTTTTACAATTTACAACGTTACAATGAAGATAATAAATTTAAAAATTTCGCATTAATACCTATATTAAAATTTGGTCGGCACCACGTACGATACGACACGTTTGCTCTTTGGCAACTATTGCGATCCGTTAATTTATGCACGGGACCCTGGAAAGATTTTAATCAAAATGAGCAATGGAGGAAACATTTTAAACTCTTAGAGACAAAAAACAAACATTTTGAAAATAGTATAATGACTGATGGTGTAGCCGTATCGTTTTTAATGGGGAAAATGAACAGCAAAAAGAGTCCAAAAAGCCAAAAAAAAAAAAAAAACCTTGAAGAAGATGTTTTTGGACATTTATCAAAAATTCGGACAAATTTACAAAATTATGATGTAATGATTGGTTTAGATCCTGATTTATAATTAATTGTTGGCGGCATCAAAAATGATAAACCGATTAAAATAAAGAGCAGTAAATTTCGCCAAATGACAGGCGTTAACACACGAAATTTAAAATTAAAAAAGTGGACGACAAATTTAAAAGATGTAAATTCTCCAATGACGAGGAACTATCAACAATACACAAAATTTCAACTATTAAAATTTAAATCCACACAAAATGATTTCGTTCAAAAAAATGTTGCCCGTCTCAAACTTCAAAAGTATATTTGTGTGAAAAAAGCTTCGTATAAATTGGCAAAAGAAATTATTGGATATGATAAAAATAAAAAATCCTTGGCTGTTATTGGATCTAATAAAATAGCGGCAAGTCATGAAGGGATATGTTCGGACGCCTCAACCAAAATTATTACGTGCATTAAAAACTTATTCGGACGTACTAGAAATTGGTGAATTTCGCACTACAAAATTATGTGCAAATTGCCATAACCAGCATATCACGTCTCTGTCTCCACATCGGTACCAGTTTTGCCCAAAATGTGAAATCACATGGAACAACAGAGAGGTGAATGCTGGCAAAACATTTTGTATTTAGGATTATACAAAACTAACCAAACAGAAAAACATGAAAATTTTAATAAAACAACAACAACAAGTACGACATCACGAACAGAAACTACACCGCCAATTAAGAAAACTTCTAATGTAAAGGTAAATATGCAATGAACAAAATATAGAATATAAATTGAGATTAATACATTGATAAACATATAATTAATTAATTTTTTTTTGTATATTTTTCAATAGAGTCTAATTGGTGATAAATCGAAAGGTGCAACAAGAGCAACATCAACACAGTCATCATCAACAATCGGAGGTGGAAGTACAAAACGAGTACTATCAACTACACGGAAGTGCCCTTATTCAAAACTTTCATTAACAAACCAAAAAAAAATGTAAACATATTCCCAAAGTAAATGTATTTATTACTGATGATTTTCTATTTGTAAATAAATAGAAAATTTAATTGAAAAATTACCACACCCTATACGCAATAAAAAAATTTTTTTGTTCCAAATCATGAAATGTCGTACCAATTATGAAAGGTTGCTTAATTTTGAATAAGGAAGATTCTAAAAATTTTGCATGTCTATTTTTCCCATTGCACACAGTGATTTATCATCTCACGAAAAATGTTTGTTTATTAAAAGTAATACTTTTTATTAATATATTGTTTATGTAGTTTATTGATCGATCGCCATCTTGATTATCATTACAATCATCATGATTTAAAAAAAAAAATATAAAAATAAGAAGAAATAACATCATTCATCATCAAAAAAGCAACCATCAGAATAAACAAAAAAAATTTTTTATAATTTTCCTTTTTTCCTACTCAATTTTTCTATCAGCGCAATATTGGAAACATGCGCAAAATTTTTAACGCATACACATTCATCTATTATAGGGTACATACATAAATATATATCATCATAGACTAAAATCGTCAGAATGTTTTATTATATTTTTCTACTCCTAAATATACTTAATATGGAAAATGTACAAAGTTTTTTGCTCTCGGTGTGTGCAGATTGAATTGAAGTTTCAGCTATTTGTTTACGTTTCTAGCTGTATAGGATAAAATGGAAATTAACAGAAAAATATATTTTCCCAAATAATGTCAGATAACCACATTACAAAAAATACCTGCATGTTAAACTCAATTTATATATCCCCAGCTCTTTTCTCCAAAATTTCCCTCGAAATTTTTCTAAGCACAAAATAATTGAATTGCTGCAATTTTGATTTGATTTGATATTAAATATATAAATATACCTTGAAGGATTGACATTTTAGTTTTTTATTGCTGAATTGTGTTTTACATGGATTTTATATACACTTATTGTTTTGGTACAACACAATTTTTTGATTTCGGATTTATTTATTATTATTTATTTGATTTTTTTTTATATTTATAAAAATCAAGCAAAAAAAAAATATTTTAAATTGAAAAATCACATTGATATTTTATTTTTTCGGAAAATATAAATTTGAAAATTTATTGAGCGTAGAATTGAATCAAACATTGAAATACAATTTTATATTTCGATTTGTGACGTAAAAATAAAATATACGAGTAAGGTTCCCAATGCAGTTCGCAGATTAACTGGATGTAGTAACATATGCAATACAAAAGCTATATGAACATTTTCAATTAGCTAAAATACCATCATCAGTTTATAAATAATAAAAACTAATTATCATAATTTTAAAACTCTAAATAATGATTAACTCATAACTGGCGTTACTATATGACAAAAACTATATGAACGTCATTAAAACAGCGATTTAATAAAAAAATTTAGTGCTTTGTAAAAATAGAAATTTTGTGGTAAAAAGTTAATTAAATACTTTTACAATATTGCCAATTCTATTGTTTACATTACTAAAAAGTCATTCAATTTTAATTTTTTTTTTAAATTTAATTAAATTAAATTAAGAGGATTTATTATGTGCTCGTACATACTCTACATATTGCACGTAAAGATATAGTAGACATATAAACATACACATGTTATTTACTTAATTTGTTTCTTATTCTTATTTTTTGTGGTAAATTCAGTCTTATACACATTTTACTCCATCGACAAAAACATTTTTTTCTTCTTTATGGTTAATTATGTTTAATTAAAGTGGTTTTACTTGATTTATGTTTTTATTACACATAATGCTTAAAATATAAAATTTTGATTAATTACAAATCAGTTAAGATTTAGGGGCTTAGTATGAAAATATGCTTAAATATACATAATAAATATATGATCTGATAAATATAGTAGCATACATACATACATATTAAACATGTATGGTTAAACGATAAAACATTTTTGTAACCCGCCAGTTTTAGAATGAGTGACTTCATGCATATAAATAAATAATTGCGAACGTAATTTTTAAAAATTTACTTTGATTGCAGTTCAATTTAATTTTTCGGTTAAAAACTATAATTGGTTTAACATGTTCTCCAAACATAACATTTATTATTTGTCAACATGTCAATCAGAGACTTTCAATTTTTGTCAGGTTTTATTTTCGATTAGAATGTGTTTGTTAAAATTTTTGTTCGATTGTTAAATTAAAGCAAATAAAAAATCTTGTACGACCGCTTCGTAATTAGGTTAACATATGTAAGCGCATATTTGCATAATAGATGCTGGATTTTGGTCAGGGTTAGTCAATATAATATTTAATTTAAACGGAGCCGCTTTTGATGTTCTTCTAAGAAAAATCGATTTAGCAGCAGCAAGGATGCTTTAATTTAATTTTTTTAACGCTCAACTTGGGTATTTAAATAAACCAAAGTGTTTAGACAAAGCGAACAAATCGCTCATCATCACATCATAGATGGCCCGGAATATATTGAATCCAGCATTGCAAGTAATATTTGGTAATAAGTTGTTGTCTTTAAGTTTTTTATAATCGTTTTAAATAATTTTAAGAATTTTTTTTCCTGTATACGACACCCAAAGTTTACATCTTACGAAGATAAATAAGCAATCTAATTATTTTAATAAATTCATTTATAAGTTTATCAATTAAAACAATGAACGTCGATCAAGGTTGCATAGAAAACTGCTTTTATTTTCAAAAAAAAAAATCGTTCAAAATCCCCAGGAAAAACAAGAGGAACAGTTAGCGAATCGCAAAACAATATCACAAGGAAGATGACTCGATAGTCGCATATAATATGAAATCATGGATTTTATTTTTAGTCACGTCGGTTGCAGCGGTCGCAACGTTGATCGAAATTCTTTATTTATTTTATATGATGCTTTTATATGATGCTTTATATGAGTAGTACTATTCTGGTAATTCCTCGGGAATAAGGAACTGGGGAAAAATGCATATGTGAGCTTTTTACCTAGGTAGTGTTAATTTTTTTAAAAACAAATTAAAATTGGGGAAAATTTTCCTTACCAGTTTCGGAAATATTATTCCCAATTTATAAAAATTTAGATCAAATTTTTTCCTCAGTAGGCTAGAAAAAAATAATTTAAACAGAAATTATATGTAAATTCTTTCTCCAGTTCAATATTCGCGGGGAATTGCCAGAATAGGGCCACAGGTGGCACTATTCTGGCTTTACCTGGAAATATGGAATTGGGAAAAAACATTTTCATATAGCATTTTTGCTTGAATTGTATTTTTTTGGCCTACTGTGGCACTATTCTGGTAATTCCCTGGGAATAAGAAACTAAGGAAAAAATGTATATGTATATATAATTTATACAGGGTGTCCCAAAATTGGCATATTAAACGAAGCAGGGTGATAGAGGCTTGGAGCTCATTTCCAAGAAAAACAGCCAAGTAAAACTTTTTCGAATTGATTAAATCTTCATCAATTCCACTTTTCTTTAGTGTTTTTTTAGTGAAATCGCGCACCCACCGAAAAATTAATTTAAAATAAACCAAGTGGGCTTTTGTTTAACTTTCTTTTTTAATACGATTAAAAAGAGTGTGCTTTTCCAATAAAATCTTTTTTATAAGCTGCATTGTCTTCTTATGTCAAATAAAAAGTTTGGTTTTGTAAACTTTTTTCGTTTCTCAAAAATTTTTGTTGATGCTTAAGTGACGCCAAAAAAAATATGCGAGAATGCAGATGCACTAATGCACTAATGCAGATTTTAAAATAGTATCAAACACTGGGCTATTCACAATTGAATGTTTTTTTATCAATTTTTCTTTTTCACAAGAAAACAAGTCGTGTTAATTAAAAAACGCACTTAACAAAATTTCGAGTTCTAAAATGATGCTTTGTCAGAAACAAAACAAATTGAATAAAATAATTGTTATTTTTATTAATTTTAAATATTATTATTCAGATTTTTCTCGAATTCCCCAGATACCCTGATTTTCCCCTGGTTCCCTCAGATTTGGATTTCCTCCAGATTTCCACTGGATTTTCGCTGGGCTTCCGCTGAAATCAGGAAGAAAACCGGAAAATCCGGAAAATCTGTGAGAAATCTAGAAGAAACCCGACAAAACAGGTAAAATTCCTGGGAAATTCGGAAAATCGGGGAGAAATATGGTGGAAATCCGGGAAATCTAGAACAATCTGTGAAATCTCGGGGAATCCTGGAAATCCGGAAGAAAACCGGGAAATCCGGGTAATTTTGTTCAAATCCATTCTCGCCCTCGAAAGCATAGTAAGTTATAGAGCGCTTGCTATGTAATTCCCCCGGTCCCGGGTTCGATTCACGGTAATGAAAAAAAAGTTACGACTGGGCGTAGTTTAATGTGTTATGTGTTACATTGTGCATTGTCTTATATGTGTCAACTATAATTTTGGGCTTTTCTCCAATATATATATATATATATATATATATATATATATATATATATATATATATATATATATATATATATATATATATATATATATATATATATATATATATATATATGTATATGCTTTTTTTGTTAATCCGGATAAAATTCAGGAAATTCCTATAATAATATTAAAAATTAATAAAGAAGAATTATTTTATTCATTTTGCTTTATTTCTGACAGAGCCCTATAATCGACTTTATTAAACTGTAAAATTTTATTTTACGATGAGAATAACTTCAATAATTCACTTTACATTTTTATAAAGTCGTAAACAAGGTGCCGATAGCCGGGTCAATTCCAATCATTATACTTACTAAACCTTCCAGATCCTCTTTATGTTAAATAAAAATAATTAATTTAATTCGGTGAGGTCGGGATATCTACAAAGGGAGGTAATCGAGAAAAATAGATCTACCTGTTTTGAAATTAAAGTATCGGTTTCTTTGTGGCCGCAACCATAAACATTGAAATTGATTAGTGTAAAACCCTTCTATTGAACATTTGATAATTGCATCCTTAAAATGCAAAAAGTTTCAATAAGCTATATTTTACTGTGTGTTTACGTTTCAAATAGGGTAATTTACGTTTAATTTAGAGACGTTAAGAATAATGGAAAAAACTTCATTTTGTTCACTATATTCATGCTGTAAGGATATTACTGATATTATTAATTTCCGTTTATTTTTATACATAATGAAAAAATATGAATAAGTTGCGCTTAAAAACTAATTTACAAACCAAAACGCAAACAAACAAAAATTATATAGTTGTAAGTTTTGTAATCATAACAAAACGTGATAGTTTTAAATAGTTGCTATTTCCTTTCAATAATTTCCTCATTTTTATTACGTATAAATTACAAGAACAAGAACGAATATAAAATGAGCTTAATGATTAAACCTCTAATAGTTGTTAATGCCTTTTATAGCTTTGTAAGAGATTCATGAATTACACTTTTTTATTTCTTTTTCAGTGATTTTATTTTTATTGCTTTAGATTTCAGATATATATGTGTGTGTGAGTTATTATCACATGTGGATTCTCAAAGTTTATACAAAGTCAGGCGAAAAAGTCAAATTAAATATCGAAAGTTGTGATAAATAATTTATACATATAACCTGGTGGCAAAATAAAATATTAATTAAAATCCGAGAACCGTATATCAAAATGTACCAGAATTTTATCATCTGATCGTGTACATATTATACATAGGACTAAATCGAATTTATCTTTTATCCAACGAAATTCTAATTTAGTTATTAAACCATATCCTCTCTACGTCTGCAATTTAAACAAATAAAATCGTGTTTCAATTTATTTTATATTAAATTAGGTGTTTATCTCCACTTTTATTTATTTTTTGTCTACATTTGCTCAATTGTATCTATTGTACCTACGTACAGCACACCAACAATAACAACAACATCCACTAAAAACATATAACAAGAAAAAATTATTTTTACTTGTGTTGAGTGTGCGGAGGAAAGTGGGAGATAGAAGCGATTTTTCCGATTTTTCCTATACATATATTTTTTATTGTTTCCGTATATAGTGGATACATATCCACTGGTATAAAGGGGATTACCTTAAAGAAATAGTAGTTTGTAAAAAATAGAAATTGGTTAAGAATTAATAGATAAAATTCACTAAACATGGAATCTGCTCTCTGTACCTCCATAACATATACACCTTAGACATCGAGGAACTATACGAAGTAAACCAAATTACAAAAACTATCATTTTGCACTGTTCGCTGCGATTATGTATAAGACGACTACATACTATTTACATTCCGTTTAACAAAACAAACCACTAACTATCATAACAATTTTTATTTTTATGGCATTTGTCGTTTAGTCGTTTTATAAATACTGTACGTAACCAACAATACGATAGAATTGGAATTACATATAAGAAAAAAAATATATAAGGGATAGTTTTATGCAATACGTTATCCCACTTTTTAAATTCAATTAATTACGTTACGTGAAAACTATACTTTATGAGTTCACAGACACGAGAACAAAAAACCAGAGCCATTTCAATTATAATAATTAAATTGAAATATCGAAATACAAAAAAAGAATTCCAGAAGAAATAATATTAATACGTTGTTGTGTTTGTATTTATATATAAATTTATACAGTTTTTAGGGGAGTGAGAAAAATCTGGAAAATAACAAAATCTGAGCTTTAATAAATAAATAAATATACAATTTTGAGCACCTGAATATTAAACAGGATATATATAAAATCTATAAGAATACACATATTTACAAAATCTTAAATTTTATAAGATGTAACAAAATTTGGTACTACAACAACATGGTATACAAATCTTAACGAGAAATAAAACAAATATAACATTTCGAAATGATTTATAAAAATACGCGAAAAAATTATATGACAAATTGTCGACACATAAAATACGTGCTACAATCAAGAATTTGTAACATTTATTTTTTTTTTCTAATTTTTTCCAACATAAAATTATTTTCCGCCGTAGCAGTGCTATATATTGCTACTGTGTATTTTTATGGATGTTGGTTGTTGTTGTTATTATTATTATTTCAACTTTTTTTTCGTCGAAGATCCCGTTTTATTATTAATATTTTTCTTATACTCGTCGTACGTATATTTTCGAATATTTTTGTACCACACATTTGCTGTATTTTTATGTAAGACAAAGAAGAACACTAAACCGTAATCTTGACAATAACAAGAAAAACTATAACATTTTGGTTATGTTCAATATTTTGTTTTTAAGATGAAAAGTTTTGCAACCAAAAATCAATCTTTTGCGCATAAGTCCACAAAAGTTGTATTCAAAGTTAGCTTTAGAGTTTTTCAATATTATAATTAAATCAATATTCAGACAGTTTCACAAAACTAAATTTAATTGTGTTATTATATATTACTGCATGCAGTTAGGCCTGAAGGAAACGAAATGTTTAAAATTGCAGCAGATACTTTTTTATAGTTTAACTGCTATATGGAACGATATGCCCCAACATGCTCCTGCTGGTGGTGGTTTGTGCTACAAAATATGGACATTTGTTATATGAACACACGTATATTTTGTTACAGATTTCTTTTCAATTGCATTTTTTGTAATAATATTTTATAATTAGAACACCACCGGGTTCGTATTTTTGCGTACACCAAACAATAAATTTTATAAAATGAAAATCAGAATATCTCATTTCCAATATCAATTGTAAAAAATGTGTGTAATAGTTATTCGATATTTACATAAACGGTATCATCGCGCAATGAATTACAATTTACAAAAACAGGAAAAATCATTTCATTCTAAAAAGCTCTGTAAATCAAAGTGAAAATTTATTCAAATGAAAAATTTGTATATCGTATGACAGTTTTTCTCCTCATTATTTTATCCATATGATATGAAAACCATAAAATGTAAATACAGTCCGTTACAGCTGGTTAAATCCAACAACAAAAAAAAAAGGATTTTCAAAGCGATTTTTTTGCCCGGTTTTTAATTAACAATGCATTTTGATCGAATCAGTTAATTATAATCAAATACATAATCGAAAATCTTAATTGTTAATTATAAATAATATAAATAAAACAAAATATATAATAATAAATAAATGATGCGCAAAACACTATTTTCTCTCTTGAGCGGTGTGTCAATCTTTTTGAATTCAACGCAGACCATCACGACTACAAAAGCGTTGAAAATAATATTATTATTGCTGGTCTTCCATCTCAAGCAAATGTAACTTGCGAAGAGTTTTTTAAAATTATGCATTCGATTAAATTTAGAGTACAATCCGAGGATGTCAAGTAGATTAGAAAAATTACGCTAAAGCCAAAAGAAGAAGGAAATTTTGAACTAATGTTAGTTGCTTTAAACAACCAGCAGATTAAAGAAGAAATTATGGAAAAGAAAAAATCGGTTAATGCTTTTTCTGAAGACTTGGGTTATTTGATACCAGCCAACAATGAAGTTTTTATATGTCACCATCTAACACCATTGTTGGTCAAATTGCACAGAGAGGCGGGCAAAATTAAAAAAGAAAACTTATTTCGTTACCTTTGGGTCAAGGATGGAGGAATATTTATACGGAAAGAAAATAAGTCAAAAATATTACGATATACGATCATTTTCTGATATCCAGTTCATTAGGTCCCGTATGAAAGAAACAATCACGCAGGAAAACTAATTTGTTAAGTATTTTATTGTTATTTAATTATTTGATTTTGTGTTTTGAATTTAACACATTAACTACACTGTGCTAGTTGAAAAAAGTAACAAGCTGGGCACCCAGTGGGTTAATCTAACTCGAGTACGCTGAATTCAATGGTGCTAGTCCCATTTCAAAATTAGTCCCCATTTTTGAGATATCGGTTTCGACATGTTTTGGCTCTGTGTTAAAAATTTGACAAAATATACACTCATTTTCACGTTGATAGCTCTTGAACCATTAAGTATTTCGTTATGCTTTCATCAGCAAAGTAGTTGCGCAACCCAAGACAAACAACTTTGCCGAAAATATCAACACCGAAAAACTACATATACAATCACATACATTCACATTTTGAACATATTAATAGTAAAAGTTTTAGAATATAATATTAATATAATTGGTATTTATAAATCGGATCACACTAGGAACACAGATTTCATTAGTTTAATTAATTGATGGCATTACTTCTAACTATAGGAATTCTATAATAGCTGGTGAATTTAATTTAAATTTACTGGCGTTAAATCCGATACAATGATATAAAAAAGTATGTTGAAACAATTACCGTAATGGATATTCAATTCTAAATAAAATAGACTAGGCTTATGCCAAGGAGGTATAAATTCAAATTTTTATGTTCAATTTTTTAGAACTAACAGAAGTAAAAATCATTTTGTGGAGCGTGGTCTCATTGAATACAACAAATTACCCATTCAATTTATTTTTACTGTGCAACTTGATTGAAAAAATTGAATATGGATTTTGTGATTGAAGTTTTTATAATTTTGTTGATTTATTGTTGAAGTGCAGGTTTAACCATGCAAACTATTTGTACATATCTGTTGATTATTATTATAATTTTGACGGGTTTGAGAGATAATCTATACGAAATATTTTACGTTTATATGTTTAAGTTAGTGATCAATTATTTTAAATAACTTGTATATATGTTTTTAAAAATTATGAATTTAAATTATTGGATCAAACAATATAACTAAGATCCCAACAATTATGTAAATATCTTATAATAAAGAAAAAAAAACAGTATGAGTATTTAAAATCAAAAATTGTCACAGAAACGGAAAACTCATCAACCAGAGAAACAGAAATATATAAGCTAACATGCAGCGAATGTGAGAAACTCTATATCGGTCAAACTCGAAGGAGCTTTGCCGACATCGACGATAACTTACCGCACTTTACGGTTTTGTTCAAAATACTAAATTTGTTGTTGTCTGACCTAAAATTTAAATTTCAATTGGCTATATACATTTTTCTTTGATATTCGAACCTACCTAATTAAAAACTATTATGTAAATCATACCACTCAACAGTTAGCCCTCTATCGCCAATTTTCCGAGTTAATTTTCATATTTTTTCTATTTTGAATTTATATTTAATCTGTTTTTATTTAAATGTGTCTATATTATAAAATTATATTAATCACAAAACTAAGCACGATAATATGGATTTCACTTTAATAATGTGAAAAAAATTGTTGAGAGCGAATAACAAAATATTACAAGAAAATTTCGATAAAAGGAAAAGCACGAGTTTTCCATAATAGCTATAATGAGTATCAAAAAACTCTAGAAGGAAATATTTCCACAGATGCTTATCAAACGTGCACAACTTACCCTTACTTTAGCAAACAACACTAAACAACTATTTGGTGTCTCTTCCCAACAGAAACACTCATATATAAAGTTTTCGCTTTAAAATAATTTCTTCGAAATGAAGATTCAATTTCCTTTTAACCAATGCATTTAATATTATGGCCCGCCATGTTATTTCTAATCTCGAATCTGCTTTTTTGGAATTTTGTTTGTCTAATCTCGAATCTGCATTTTTGTGGATTCTAAAAAAAAATTAATTTTTTTTGTTTTTCAATTTTAAATTTGTGTAAATTTTTAAATTGCTGTGATTTGATTTTTATACTGTAATTTAAATAAAACTAAATGACTAATAAAATCAAATATAACCAAATTGATTGGAAAATGGCATATTTGTTAGATTGGATTGAATCATCTGAAACGTAATGTATACATGTATCTACATCTATCTTGCCTAGGCGAACACAAGTACATAGAACTATCGTGTTGTTGTATATTTATAATGTACGAACCAAAATATATACTAAGTATGAATTCTATTATTTTAATTATGTGAATATTAACAGCTGAAATAAAATTAAATAAATTTCACTTCATGCTAACTACATCTCAATGGATAAATATATATGTATTGCTATATAGCTGACATAAAAATTTCCGCATGTTATATAGTTCAACATCAGCCATATTATCGACGAAAAAATTAAAATAATTTCTATATAATTTGCCTACGCTACAAACAAGGCTTGAATACACAACACAAGTATTAAATCCACAATTACGTCTTTCCTTTCGATTTTATCACGATTATTGTCCACATTATATGAGTAGACAATGTTTTATACATTTACGCTCATGCCATAAGTATTTAATTGGTGCTAGAAGTAACTTATAGTAGTTAGGGCGGTTGTAGAACAATCATAGAGTTGTCACCACGTTGTAGCTGCAGAGCATATTTTTAATTTGTAGGATAATCTAATAACGAAGAAAAAAAATTGTTGTTAAAATTTTCAATGAAGAAGTTTCAAACAACTCGTATAACGAAATTGTAAAAATAAAAATTTAAAGTAAACTTTATATCCAAAATGGGAGAAACAATTTTAACATAAAAAAATATCCGAATGTAATATTTCGGTTACCCTCAGTTAATCAGTTTATGTAGATCGGGGTCAAGAATTCAACCTTTAAGTAAGTTAAGTTTTCAGCATTCAACAACGAACAATTTGCGGATTATGATTATTTTGATTAGAACTACATAGTTAATTTCTCTATAAATAAAATTCAGATTGTAAGAATGATTTTGGGTTGTTAAATTTTGTTTGTGGTAAATCCGTTCACGAGGAGGACGAGAATTACCAAACTCAATGTTTTTCATCCTTTTGCTAGCTTTAGTAAACTGTGACTCGGATTTGGTTCAACAGATGTCAGATACTTTATTGGAAATCGCGAATAAGAATATGATTGTGAATTTTAGTTCATAAAACTTGCCACTTTCAAGGAAACTGAATTACACGAACTCGGAGATTGGCCTTCATATTTTATAAGTTAAAAATAACATTCAATGTGGAATTAAAACGAAGTAATAACTGATCAATGAACCGTAAATCAGAAGCGTTGCATTTTAAAAAAATAACAATTCCCGCAAATTTTATATCGACATTGATGCAACATTCGTGAAAATAAAACTCATGTTCTTAAAAATAAAACTCTCAAATAATGTTAATGTTGAAACATTTCATGTCAGAGCCATACGGCTTGTACCGATATTTCATAGATCATCCATCTGTTCCAATCCATTGCTCTCGCCTGCCAGATTCGACATAACGAGATGCATAATCTTAAAATATGTCTCGTCTTATTTTATAAAAACATTTACAAATACACTCAAAACATAATTTTGGCCAAAAACTTAATTTTGAACATTCCTATAAACTTCTGTTCAAATTAATTTTTATCGCTCAATACTTTGTGAAACAATATATTGGAAAATTATGCATTTATCCCAATGGTTTAGATTAAACGTTATACAAACACGTCATGCAGTGCCTAGGTATGTGATTGCAATACCGATTACATAATTTTTATTCAAACCACATACAAATGTTTAGCAAATCGATACAAAAAGCTTCAGCCAGCAAAAACAAACATTACCTAAAATATAGAAAACTTGAGAACTTGTAAATTATTTCTCTATGCTACATTTGGACGCCTTTGCAATTTTCCCAACCTAAATTCGTTTTTTTTTGTCATTTATCACTACAACAACAACACACCATCTTCAATTTTTTTTACAATACATCCATTCATAAATATATTATGTTGTTGGTGTTTCAAGGAAATTGATAATTTTGATGGTGGAAAACAGTTTTTTTTTCTATTTTATTTTCACATTGTGCTATGTATTAATGCTCAAAACAAAAACGTTCTAGAGATAACAGCGAGCAACGTAAAATACCAGAAAAAAAAATTAATGAAGGATATTATTGAAATGAAAATATTTTGATGAATTAGAATATAAATGGTGTGTGACTGTTATAAATTTATTGGGAAATTATTCAATTTTCTCCTTGTATCTATATATACGACAGAAATTTTACTGGGCCGAAACAAGAAAATTATCATTTCAATGTTTTTCAAAGTTCATTTAAATCATTTTTCATCGTCTCTTACAAATTTCTTCATTCTCTCGGTTTTTAATAAATTTATCTTAAATAATTACATAAAAAAATTCATTTTAAATATTTTATCTTAATTTCTTGTTTTGTTTTATTAAAGCCTCATAAAAAAGTTGTTACACATACACAAAAAAAAAGTCTATCAACTTTAAAATAAAATTAAGTAAAGAAATAAAAAAAAATCAAATTATTCAAAATAAGTTATTTTTTTAAATATCCTTTCCTATCCTTAAGGCTACAATAAAATCATA
The DNA here is from genome assembly GCA_947310385.1 of Nephrotoma appendiculata. Classification (NCBI taxonomy): domain Eukaryota; kingdom Metazoa; phylum Arthropoda; class Insecta; order Diptera; family Tipulidae; genus Nephrotoma; species Nephrotoma appendiculata. The sequence goes on along the minus strand of OX371225.1, from coordinate 2,675,861 downwards.
AAAAATGGAAATTATCGTTAGACCTTAACCAACCGAATAAAAAATATATACAAAAAAAAAAAAACGACGGAGAAGAAAAATTGAAGGAAAGTTTTCAAGTATTAGAGTTAAACCATAAATTGTAAACCAACAAAAGGAGCAATCTAAAGACGACGAGCAAGAACAAAAAAAGGAAATAAGAATGTTAGAATTTTTTCAAAATTAGTATTACATTTTTATTATTATTATTATCGTTCAAATTTGATCAAGGATATGTATGTATAATACATATAATATAAAAAACAGGACATTTTGCCTTTTGGTTTTAGATGTTGGTTATGTCTTCCAACTCTTGTTAAATTATTTATTTATTATTGGTTCCGAAATTGTCAAAACCAAATTGTTTGCAGTAATAGACTAAAGCGATTTATTTTCAATTATTCATAATTTTGTTGTTATAATACTCTAAACATAAATTAATCGCTTAAAAATGTCAAACAAATAATATTGGTTTACTTAACCCTAATCACTTTGTTACAAAACTCTGGGATAATTAGAATATATTTTATAAGTATGCCTGTAGAGGCGAGCAATATTGACTTACATTATATTCAGAAAGGATTGATGGTTGATCCTTCTCCGAATTGTTTGCATACGATATTGAATTTGATAAGAATATTGAGGTTTTTTGCTAAAAATATAAGATATAGAATAAAAAAATTTCCTATGCATATTAAATAATATCCTTAATATATCAATATGTGCGTATATGCGTATACAATTTTTAACCTTTTCTTGCTAAAAAATATTATTGTACCATTTCAAACAAATTTCTATAAAATCTAATCGAAATATTGTGTCAAAATTTAACAAGAAAATCTAAATATTTGCCGACGAAATAAAAAAGGAAAATTGAATGAGTTGATGAAATCAACAAACATTACCGCATATCGAATCGATACAAAACTACGAAAAAACACATTGTGTAAAAATCATTTCTTTTTACTTGCAATCGTACATCTTATGTAATCTACATTCGGTTTTATGATGGGAATACATAACTAAAGGGTTGATCAAAAATATCGGGTTTAGAAATGTATAAGTGAGGCCCTCATTTTTATTCATAACTTGAAAAATTAAATTACAAAGTTAATTTCAAAAATGTTTCACACATTTTTTACTATATCGCGATTAGGGGAATTTAAGAAAACCTTTCTTTAAAAAAATGTTTTTTTTAAATCAGCTATTAGCAATATTTACAAGAATTTAAGACATTTTTGATCTCACAAAGCAACCATTCAACCATTTTGATATCGCAAAGCAATTATTGCAGTGACAACTAAACTGGATTTAATAAATCTGCAAATCTGATTTAGAATAAATTAAGAAAATTGATACCCAAGGCAGTGCACCTAGAATACTACAGACCACACTGCTTGCTATATCATTAAATTTATGTCTATAGTTTATTCTTTGAACTGTAGACGGCAGTCATGTTCAAAACAAGAAAAACGAAAACAAACAGAAAAAAATGTGAGTAGTAATGCTTGCACTTTTAAACTTATATTTACTAGACAAAAAACTGCGATGAAATGAAAACTACGATTGATTTTGTTAGTGAATCGACTCCAGTTGGTGAACTGCGCACACTAAGATGGCTGCCGTATTTTATGTTAATTTGAAAACTCCAACGTGATCCAATGATATCAAAATGCTTTCGTAAGTGTTGAACAAATGGTAATTGCTTATTGGTAGAAATCCTGTGGTAAACGCAGGGGTTGGCCATAGACCGCCGAAGAAGTTTTAAAATATTCTCGTAGTACTGTTTTTAACCCTTAAAGTACCGTAGGTAACAATTTTGTCCATTGCGTATTAGAAATGCACGCTCAATGATTCCATTTCAAGCCGGATTGTACGTTGTGGTTCTCTGGTGTTCAAAACCAGAATCTGCTGACAGACTTATAATGTCAAAATGGATTTGATCAAAACGATTTGCTGCAAGAGTTGTCCTAACATGTCTCATCATTTTTGATTTCTGACAAGGTTGTCAAGATTTTGCGAACGCTCGGATATCCCTGTAAAAATATTTCCGTTTGATCATTTTGACTGTGGTTCATATGAACTTTCGCACGTGACAGTTTTGCCAGAACTGAACAAAGGTGTAGTATGTTAACGAATCTGAGATTTGGTTAGGATAATAGTTGTTTAAGTTCAACATCACCAGGTTGACTTTCAGCAATTTTCTCAAATGTTAACTTTAATGTTAAACAAATTTTCTCAACACACGATAAGGCATCAGCAACAATGTTTTCACAACCATAAATGTGACGGATTTCGATGGTGAAATAAGATCTCAATGCCGTCTTTCTCGGGTTGATGCCTTGTTTAAATTATATTAAAAGGCATAAGCTAACGGTTTATGACCAGTGTAAATCACAATAAACACGACCCTCCAACAAATACCTGAAATGCTTCACTGCTGAGTACGGTCAAAGGCACTGTACTTACACTGTGCGTCATTTAACTTGCTCGAGAAAAAACCTACAGTTTGTCAGACAAAGTTGAATAGCTTCGCTGATTGACGGTTTTCTTCGAAAACCTTGGTTTTATCTTTTCTACGCTTGCTACCAATAAAATAACTATTCAAAATTCTGTGACATTCAGCAGCATTAGGAATTACAGATCGGTAAAAATTGACCATACCCATGAATCTTCGAAAATCTTTCACCGTGATAGGTTTAGGAAAATTAATAATGGAATCAACTTTTTCCTTGGAAGGTTTGATAATCCCTTTGAGTCAATTGCACGACCAAGGAACACTATCTCAGGTAAAGCGAAATCACATTTACTGACGTTAATAACAAAACAAGCCTTGAAGGCGACTGAATGAAACTTTTAAATGATTCAAATGCTTATCGCTTATATGCTTATCTTAAAACCAAAAGTCATGCGCACGAATTCTAAAAGTCCGAATGGAGTACAGTTATCGGTCTTTGGAACATTCGATTCTTCAACCGGAATCTGGTGCAAAGCCTTAAGAAAATCAACTTTGGAAAAATATTGTGCATCCATTTAGTTGTGAATTAAAGTCTCGTAAATTAGGCACAGAGCTTACGATCTGGCTTAGTTAATCGCCATACGGACGGTACTGACCGTCACTTTTGTTTATCAAGTGAGGTGAACTTGATCACTCACTCTTCATATACCTTCACGAATTAGAGACTCGTATTGACTTTTGCAATACGAAACTTGTCAGGTGGTAGTCTACGCGCTTTCGCTGCGTTCGGAGGACCTACAGTGACAATAGCATGAGTAACATTGAGTTTGAATTCGTTCAGCTGAGGTGATTCTCTTGTCTCTTTAAATTTCTGTAGAAGTTTGACGATGTCTTGCGATTAAGACCATTCGGAGAAATTGGACTGATCGCACAAGTATTTGTGCTGTCTCTCATTTCTGAAAAGACCCTAAAATAAAAACCACATATCAGCACTTCTTTAGAGTTCAAATAGTTATATATCTAAATAACAAATCGCTTTTATTAGTGATAAGCCTAGAACAGACAACTTAATTTGGAAAAATATAAAATTCTAATTAATTGGATTAAAGCCAAAGAAACTATATACGGCCGTCATTGGATTAATTGGATACATTTATTTAGAAACCTAATCTAACCTTTTATAATGTCCACCCTGTTAAAGAGTAAGTAGACAACCGGAAGTACACAACTAAAAAAATAATTGTAAATTGTTTTTAAGAAAATAATAATTTGGAAACTAACGAAATTCTTTGTTTTCTACTGTGCAGTTAGTTTTCAAAATAAGTATATGTGCATAGTAGTTTTTCGCAAATAAACTTCCTGAACAAAATTTATAACATTAAAACGTTAGTTGCTTTAATTTTTTAAATTATTATAAGTAGATATTCGTGAAATTAAAGGAAAACGTAAACTACTCGAAATTGAAAATTACAATTATTTTAAATTCAACGTAAACAGGAAAAAAATGTATAATTTTTCGTTGCACTAACATTAATAATATATAGAAGTAAAATTCCAAACATGTACAAATGTTATATCGTCATAAAAATAAATTTACTAATTTGATTTATTTTACACAACAGTTTAAAATTATTTATGAAAATTGTTTACAATTTCCATAAATATTTTATTTAGAAAAATTTTCGAATTTTGTATATACTACAGATAGAATACTTTCAATATTTCAACTAGACATAACGAGAATATAATAATAATTTTGATGACGTCATTAAAATAAAACGATACGAATACGATCCATATTACATACAAAAATACTTGTTGCAATATTTAAATCTAATTATTATTTTCTATTTAACCAACAATATTAACCGAAGTGATATAAAAAAAAATTTACATTTTATAATTAATTTGTTGATTTTGTTACATGAAACCAAAAATCGCTACCATAAAATCTCAACGGATGAATTTAAGAGTTTGTGTTCGTTGTGTTTAAAATGTCATTATAATTTAAGAAAATTATATATCACCATAACTTTTATTTTTGTTTTTTATACTTTTTCGTATCCAAATTTAAAAGCGACGTAGCGAAATTTTATATTTTTGTTTTATAAGAAGGGAATAAATAATATACGGCATTGTGGGAGATTCAAGCGTATATACATATGTATTAAATCTTGTTGTAATCTTATTAGCACCGAGAGACTTTTGCTGAGATATTGTTATTCTATCACTTGCGATATATTAAATTTGTAAATTTATGTTTTATGCGTGTTGTCGGGATGTAGCGTTTCACAATTATTTATTGTGTAGACCAACACTGTCGTATAAATTAATAGTCTACGTACGTAGAGTTTCATCGATTTTAAAATAAAAAAGGATATACATATGTGAAAGTCATTACGCACAACTAATGTTAAAATGTTCACCTATTTTCCGCTTTAATCATTTGCACACCAAATTGAGGTTACAAGTAGTTCTGTCTAGGCTTCTCATCATTTAAAAAATCAGGTAAGCATTACTTTGTTCTGTTATGAATGAATACAATAATGGTCCAATGAAAGCAACGAAATCAGTGAAGTTCAAAAGACCACTTTTGAAAAGTAATTATGATCATATCAACGTAGGATAGGGGACGTAGGAGCCGGGATCACCACACGTAGGAGCAGATTATATAGAATCTATTAATGACACCTACTAAAAAAATAATTGCACCGATTTGTTATGCAAGCTTTTGTAATTGCAAGATTTTGTAGTTGCAAGATTGTTAATGCTGTTAATGCAACATTTTGAAATACAATATTTTATATCGATCCCAGAAAAACTATTTCACTAAATATTCATTATTTTATTATAAATAACCAAAATAATTATTTCGGGAAACAAAATTTTAAAAAACAAGATTTTGTCCAAAAAAAATTTGGTAAACTACATTTTATACGGTAAATCAAAAAATCATTTTAGAATCCCATTTCCATCGCACGTTTCGAATTTCATCAAAATCTGTTAAGAAATGGCCAAATTCCACCCCTATTAGCCATTTTCTAGAACTTTATCGCAAGCTCATTTAACTCATTTTTGAATTTTGGCAAAAAATCATTTAAGAGTCCCATTTTCCCACATGTCAAATTTTAAAAATTCAAACCTGGATTTCCTAAAAATCGGTATTTTGGTACTACTTGGTTTTATAGATCCAATAAATATAACTAAAAATATTTCATTTGTTGAATCTGGAACACCATTCCACTGACCATGGATAAATCAACCATATAAATAGACCGGCCAAATGTATTAACATTGCACAGCATAAATTTGATTGTAACTTATCGAAAGACAATTAAAACATTTACAAAAAATTTGTCTGATTCATTTTTTCATACATTTTTATTTTTATTTCACTTGTTAACTTTAAAAATCCAAGCAAATGGAGCAGTGATTAAAGCTTCGTCACTTTAACCAGGAGGTGTTGTGTTCGTATCAGACCAGGAGTAGAGTTTCTGACCAATATATCGTAAACTCCCGTTTTCCTAAATTTGGGTAAAAAAATTCTTTAGAATTAGCTCTATAATTTTTTAGTTTTTCCGGTCATATGAGCAATTTTAAATCTTTAATGGTAACAAAAATCATATACAAGCGATTCATGATAACGTTAGCTATACTAGAAAAACAAACGAGTTTATGAGATATTGACCAGATACTGAAATAATTTATTTGGCTGCCAAATCCAACTCTACGTACCAAAATCCTTATTAATTTGTAAAAATTTCACCATTACTGGTTAAGAAATAGCCGAGGTCTGTAATCCATGGATTGATACTCTGATATTAATTTTGTATGTGGAAATGGGATCCCAAATAGAATGTTGGCAGAAGTTCTGGGGCATAGCGCTGAGAGAGAAATGGCGTAGTGTAAATTATTCGTAATACGAATAATCTATATATTTTTGTACGTTACTAAAAACTTTAGTTACTCAATATTCTACGGACGGTAGACATCTAGTGGCGCTGCGTTAAATATTATTAATTTTTTACATACGAAAAACGAAAAAATTTGTAATTTTTTTAATTTTTTTTTGTTTTTCTGAAAAATTAATTAGGAGCATAAGTGATTGTTTATGTGTAGAAGTATCAGGCGTTAGTATAAAGGAGATATGGTATATATAGATAGAAGGTGATATGATGCATGTACCATTTCCCCCATGTTGCTTTTTTAATCTATTTATTGTCCTTGGTTTTCATAATCTAATACTTTCAAAATTTAATTCTATTTTAAATGTTTAAATTATAGATCGAGTTATAAATGTCTACTATTTATTAAAAAAAACACCACTCAAGGCGAGCAACTTGGCTAGAATCCGATTCAGAAGCGGCCATTAAAAATATTAAAAAGATAATATTATCAATTAATGCAGCATCTAAAAGATACAACATCTCGTCCACGACATTAAGACGGCATCTTAAAAATCAAATTTATAAAACCAGCATTGTGTGCTGCTTCTTGTTTAGATAACGATTTTGAAAAACAATTTCTGTTATTGCTTGCTGTAATGCAGGGGAAATTTTTTGTTGCCAGCTTATGTTTTTAAAGGTAAAAACAAGAAAACAGTTTGAAGATGGCATGCCTCCAGGTTCAGTGATTTCTTCCAAAAAACCCACAAGGAAAAATGTTAATTTTATTAGACGGCCATTCTTCACGTTGAGTAACACCGACATGTTGAAGTTCGCGTCAGCAAACGAGATAATCCTCCTTCGGTTGCCGCCACATACAACACAATTTTCACAACCTTTAGATCGGTCGTTTTTTAAATCATTTAAATCCCATTATTACGCTGCAAGCAATTTGTTCATTAAAAACAATCCAAAAAGAAAAATTTCTCCACCAGGTGGTGCTTATTTTATTTTTAATTACTGAATTTTTATTTATTGTTATTTTTGTTTTATTTTTTAGAGTTATTATTTTTAATAAGGAATATGAATTTATTTGTTTCATTCCAAAAGCTTTTTTATTTTTTAAGTTATTACAATAACAAAAAGGTATACCACTTCTCCCGACTTTACTCTAAGTGAACGAGAGCAATCATCGACGTTTACTCCAAAGTTACATAACTGCTCTATTTTGTATACGATTTCAATTTTAAGAAATTTATAATTTTTTGTCAAATTGGTTTAAGTAAATTAAAAGTGAGCTACTTTGAAGACGCACAGTACCAACTTGAACTTCATCGATCATCATCAAATGATTGAAAGCGCATTTTGTATTCTGGTTCTGTAAACAATCTCACTCAACTTTTCAGTAACCATATCTATTCAGATTATTTACAAACTACAGGTATAAGTCTTTATCCTTAAATAATCGGTTAAATCAAGCAAATACAGCGATCATTTTTTGCAAATTAGGTACACAGAAATAGATTGCTCATTAGTGCTTTTGATTGACGATTAGAAAAATAGAAGTTTATCCACCATAAAATCACAATTTATACTGTGGTTTCCATACATTCATTCATATCATCTCTATGTATATCTCCATGTGTCTATCGATTTAGTTGATTACTTATGTATACCCATGTACATATATGTATAGATATAAAAAGATGCCTATTTGCATATCCATTTTAACAAATTTTATATTTATCAGCATCTTCATTCGCTTCATTTATTTTATCTACAATTGTAATAAATCTACCATGAAAAACTTCAAAATCTTCAATCCAATCGTTCTGATTCCTTTTTCTATCCATCGATATCAAAGACATATTTTGTGAATTTCCTTCAATTGAATGAATTAAATTTAAAAGCAAATAAACAAATAATATCGATAGGAAAATTATATATCTTCAGTATCTGGATTAGATAAACCGGAGGAATGGAAATAAGTACAGATCTATATACACAGTAGACACAGTGTTTGTGATAAACACACATACTCGTACACCATTTTGAAAGTGAATTATAAAAAATCCGGATAAACTATTTTTGTTAATAAAATAATCAATTTAATTACATTTTTAAATTAATTTTGTATATGTATGTATGTGCAATCGCAAAAGAAGACGAAAGATTATAGTTTTTTTTTTGTCTTTTTTTGTTAAATAAGTTAAGAACAAAACAAACTTTTTTGTATTGTTTGGGAAATGGAAAATGTTATAAATTTTCATTTACTTTTTGGTATCTCCCGCATAAACCAATATTAATTGTATTCAATTTTATTGTATAAGATTTGTTTAGAATTTTAAATTTATTCGACTTTTTTATTATCATTGTTCGAATCAGTATTATGTTTTGATTGCGATAGGAGCACAAAAGTTTAATAAAAGTTTGTTGTTTTTTTTTGTCCTGGTGCAAAAAAAGGGTCATTTGTATATAATATCTAGGCTGTATAGTGGAAAATAAAACTTATTATCTATGTAAACATATTGTACTATTTTACCTTGATTGTATGGGTTGTATAGTTATTATATTTTATATGACAATGGGATGAACATTTGAGGATAGAGTTTTTTTTGTTTTTTTGTTCCTAGCTATGGGTTTGCTTACTTGTAAAAAAACAAAATTGAGTTGTATTTGGAGCAACTATCTACCGTATAAATTAAATATAAATTTTAACCTATTTGCTCTAACCAAATTCTTAATAGCAACACCCAGGTGGCACTATAACATATTATTAAAAAAAAATTGAGGTAAGGTAATTACAATCCGAATATTTTATCTTAAGTATTTTTGTACATATGTATGTGTCTTTTTTTGTTTTCAAAATCGATTACGGTATGAACTTAGACAAAATTACATGCAATATATAAAGTAATATATAAAAATGTATAAGAAAACTTTCGAAAAAAATTTAAAAATACATAACTTATGTTTTTAAGTACGTATATACTTTTCAAGCTCTTTTTTGTTAGTGTATAAGCTTTTATGTTAATAATGAAAATAACTAACACTACTTTTCTCATGCTCATGATGCATGGAGCTTTACAATAATATTATATGTATAATTTTTTTGCATATTAAATGCAGACCTAAAAAATGTTCCTCCATTATTTGTATATGTATATTCGAGTATGTATGTGTAAGTATGCAAATAATTCGGAGTTTAGTTTCAACTATGCACCAAGTAAAATATGTAATTTTTGTAAAATATTATCTAAATTATTTTAGTAAATTATAAGGATTTTAGATAAAATTTTAAAATGTTGTGCTTAACTAAGCTTTGGTAATTAATTAAACTATATACCATTTATGAAAGGCCGGAAGCTACAAATAAAATTACAGCCGTATTATGCTAACAAATATAACCGTTATTGCTTTATTTATAAAAAGCATATAGTGGTTCGGAAATACGAAAAAAATAATAGTTCTGGTAAAACTAGATTCAAAAAAAATTCTCAGCTAAAACTTATATACGTAATTTAAATTTAAAAAGCTTTAAAAAATTTATTATTTAAATTGGAACGTTAAGTTTCGCAAATAATTCAATTTGAGCATTAACGTTTAAATCATGCAGAAAAGCTTTATTCGTTTCTAAAGCAACGAATCAGCAAAACATATTTGATTGCCATAAATAATTTTCATAAATTAAACTGAAAAAAAAAATTGTTGAATACTATAAATTGAGGCTTTCCTAATGAATGTCGGTTTCAAATATACGGTGATCTATATCCAAACTTACATTGGTAACGATATTGTAGACTACTACTCTAGGAAATGTCAATTCATGCTGATAGAATAAGGTGGCATTCGGAATGAGGTGGCAACAGATTCTTAATGTCAGATATTAAATTGTCTTCCTAATTTCTGCTGTTGTTTGTTTTTTGTAATTCCTGCACTTCCTAAAATGTGTATACGAAACTTTTTTTTGCGGTCAGAAAAAAACGCAATGAAATCTTGGTAATAGATTTTTGTAACGTTAGTTAAAGGGGCACTAAATCGATGAGCTACCAAGCAAGTAATTTGTAATTCAAAAACCTGGCTGCTCAATCTATAGTTGAACAGTAAGCTTTACAACCGGAAAATAGAACAGCTTAATCGAATATCACGTTATCGACCATTGGTTAGTAGATCAAAGATTGAAACGTTGAACTTTCGGATTCTATAAGATATGTTGAAACTGGCACAGGCAGAGAAAAGGATCACTACCATCTTCAAATTTTCGGCCCCACCGCAATTAAATTTTTCGACAAAATTAAAAAATAACAAAACATGGCGAACTACAAAATTTGTCGAAATAACAAAAATGCACATATATTAGTAAAATAGTTGACAAAAGCAATGTTAGGATTATGTAAAAATTGTATTAGAGATTTCCAACGGACATGGTATATATGTGTATTTAGCTTAAGACATCCTAAACAAATAAAAATTACCCCTATTTTAGTACGATAGGCCCATTTGTTATTGACCCCGACCGAATTTGATCAATTTTTGCAAATTTAAAATAAATGGACGAATGTACACATTCACTGTATCGATGATTAGCCAGTACCCAGAGATTTCCAACGGACATGGTATATATGTGTAGTTAGCCTAAGACATCCTTCACAAATAAAAATTATCCCCATTTTAATATGATGAGGTAGACCCATTTGTTATTGACCCCGAACTTGATAAATTTTTGCAAATTTGAAATAAATGGACGAATTTACACATTCATAGTATCGAGGATTGGCCAGTACCCAGAGATTTCCAACGGACATGGTATATACATGTAGTCTTGACAAGACATCTTTATCAAATAAAAACTACCCCCATTTTAATACGAGGAGACAGACATTTGTTATTGACCCCGACAGAACTTGATCAATTTTTGCAAATTTGAAATAAATGGACGAATTTACACATTCACAGTATCGAGGATTGGCCAGTACCCAGAGATTTCCAACGAACATGGTATAAGTATATGTGTAGTTAGCTTAAGACATCTTTATCAAATAAAAATTATACCTATTTTAATACGATGAGGCAGACATTTGTTATTGACCCCGACCAAATTTGATAAATTTTTGCAAATTTGAAATAAATGGACGAATTTACACATTTACAGTATCGAGGATTGGCCAGTACTCAGAGATTTCCAACGAACATGGTATGAGTACATGTTAGCTTAAGACATCTTTATCAAATAAAAACTACCCCCATTTTAATACGATGAGACAGACATTTGTTATTGACCCCAACCGAACTTGATCAATTTTTGCAAATTTGAAATAAATGGACGAATTTACACATTCACAGTATCGAGGATTGGCTAGTACCCAGAGATTTCCAACGGACATGGTATATACATGTAGTCTTGACAAGACATCTTTAACAAATAAAAACTATCCCCATTTTAATACGATGAGACAGACAGTTGTTATTGACCCCAACCGAACTTGATCAATTTTTGCAAATTTGAAATAAATGGACGAATTTACACATTCACAGTATCGAGGATTGGCCAGTACTCAGAGATTTCCAACGGACATGGTATATACATGTAGTTGGCTTAAGACATCTTTATCAAATAAAAACTACCCCTATTTTAATACGATGAGACAGACATTTGTTATTGACCCCGACCGAACTTGATCAATTTTTGCAAATTTGAAATAAATGGACGAATTTACACATTCACAGTATCGAGGATTGGCCAGTACCCAGAGATTTCCAACGGACATGGTATATATGTGTAGTTAGCTTAAGACATCTTTATCAAATAAAAATTGTCCCCATTTTAATACGAAAATAAATTATTTGGTGATAGAAACGCAGTACAAACATCACAATCGTTGCGATCTAGCAGGCTGGTAAAGGATATAAAAATTGAAGCAGAGACACATTTTATTCTACAGAAACGAGAAATAAACTTCGGTAAATTATCGAAAACTGGTGATGTTAGTGCATGCCAGCCCTGGTTATAGTTAGTGGCTTTTGTGTGTGATAAACAAATATACTGTTATTATTGGAGGTTGAACCCAGGTCGAGTCAACTTGTAGTTATCTTTAGGTTCACCTTGAAGTTAACTTCTAGTGTTTATATTGGTGAGTTATCTTGAGGTTGAGTCGAAATGTCAAAATCATTCAAATTTTTTGCTTGCAAAAAATCATTCTAACTTTTTCTTTCGAACTTTCAAAAAATAAAAAATCACAAAAAATATACTGCCGAATTAAGGCACAGATGCCCTCGTACAAGAGTACAAGAAAAATATGAAAAATCGCCATTTATATTTTTTTACTTTACTGATTATTTTTTGTTGTTGTTTTTCGACTCAACTCTGGGCGTTTATATTAACCAGAGCTAACTCGACCTAAGAAATTTTTTGGATTGAGTCGAGTTAACTCCAAGTTAACTTTTGGCGTTTATGTTGAAGGTTCAACCCAGGTTCAACCTCCAACATAAACAGTATAAAATAAGTACCTGTTTTCCCGAAGTGATAGGAAATATAGTGTTGAAACAACATATTTCCAGGATCAATATTTTAGGTGAAGAGGTGATTTTAAATTTTGGTGCATGATTTAGGTGCTCCCGAAATTTTATGTTAATATTTTTAGGTGTACACTAGTACAGAGCTCACACTAGTTTATCATCTTGGAAATCGGCGAAACTAAACAAATAAGCCAAAGCAAAGCTTAAAGAAACTGTTGTTATTTATAATTAAAATAAACGAAATAAAAAGGTGATAATAGTATGCGTGTATTGTTGTTTAATAATAACTGACACATACAAATTTAAATTTTAAAAGGAAGAAAGCAACAAGGCGATCGTAATGGTAAGATGAAAAATATATTTTTTCCTTTTTAAAATGCAAACAAGGGACAAGTCGCTTTGTTATTACTTTTGTTGGTGTCGTATTCTTTTCGAAGGAGTGTTCCAAAGAAAGAGAAATGTTCATAAAATACGAAGAACAAAATATAAGACAGGTTAAATATATTCACCAGAACCTCGTAGATTTTGGTGTTGTTGTTTCCTTTTTATTTTTAAGTGAATTAAATTAAAATGCTTTTGTTTATGTTATTTTACTTGTTCTGTGTCGTCGTACCGAACGTTTCTGTTTATTTTGTCTGAACAGTTGTTATATTATTCGTAAACGTTTGAGAAAATCAGAAAATTTAAATTTTTTTCGTTATTTTCATCTGTTGTGTTAAAAATTATGGCATATTGTTTATCAGTGTTATATATAGATGTCGGATTTTTGTAATAAACTAAATTAAAGAATTTTCTCTTCAAGAAAATACCATCTTGATTTTTATAGCGTGCAGATATAAAGAGATAAATTTTATTGTTCTCAACATACATGTATGCTACATTAGGATAGAGATAGACAAACAAGATTCCTAAATATATATAAAGCAATAAAAGTAAAGATTTTATTAAGGGTTTTGCGATAAGCTTTGGGATTTAATTTGGTATCCATCAATCCAAAATAAATTCAATGTATTAAATTCACCTTGATATTGGACCTGATGATCTGGATGTATACGTAATAACATTTCTCGTTTGTCTTTAACTAGGTTAATAATGAAGGTTTTCAATAATAATACAAAAAAAAATTATGAAAGCTTCTCTAAATGGAAAAGAAGTTTAAAAATTAACTTAACATAAAAAGATATATATAACGAAGTAGTGTCAAGGCAAGTTTTTTATTTAAATATTGTGAAGTGAATACGAGTCGTCGAGTACATGTATTGTTTGTTCGTTCTATTCAAATTAGAATGTGAAACATATCCAACAATAACTTGAGGAACATGAATATTTTCAGACAAAAGACATGAAAATTAAGAAAAAATGTTATTGACAAATATTGTTGTCTTCTAGTAAAAAGATCTAGTATAGAATATTCGTACAGTCGTTATTTTATTCTATTTTCTTAGTTCTTCGTGACTAGAATTTGTCTTTTACCATATACATGGTACATAGATATAGCTTTCTCGATGTTGTACTTTTTATACTGAAAGTATAATTTTCTATTTTAAGGAAATTATACTATTTTTCTTCTTGTCTTGGTTATTATAAATATTTTGTGGTATTTTCTAGCTCGTTTGGTGTGCGGTGCCGTGTCACATATTTTATTTTGCTGGACAACTTTATAAACAATTTATTTATTCTAGTTTTATTTACCTAGAAGCGCTGCACATACCAGTTAAATGAAATTTAAATTTAGTTCGTTGTTTATGTATACATGTTGTTGTAAACAATGTCCCGATGTGTTATTGGAAAATATTTTAAATCTCAAATAAGATAATTTTTCCGTAGTGGCCAGCAATAAATTTCTTGTGGTTGTATTTCATACTATTTTATATGCCTTTTGCTACAAAATCTATATAAGGCAAATATGAAATTTAAATTATTGAATCATATCATTAAACTCCATTAAAGTTTAAAACTGTTTTAAAAAACATAAATATAATTAAATTTAAGTAAAAACCATTCATAAATTATTTCAAGCTTAAAATTTTACATGCTGCATGCACATTAATAAATAATTCTGAAATTAGAAAATAATTTCTTCAAATTGATCTTTTATTAAGAAAAATTACTTTAAGATGCATAGCTGTAGGTGTATTACATACATACATAATAAGAGTTTATCTAAAGTTCAGTAACATAAAATGTTCGTTAGTAACATTTTCCTTAATCAAAATGTAATAAAAATACAAAATATAAAATAAAAAGATCAAGTAACAATAAAAAAGAGCAACCGAATTTTATTAATGAATCATATTTCCGGTCACGTAATTTTACCACAACACAGAAGATAATATATTTTGTTATGTTCAACAATTTCGTTTCGGATTATTCAAAAAATATTTATCAAATACAGTACCGCATACATATATTTTCCAAAGCTTCACGAAAACTGAATGGGGCGTATTCGATTTCACATATATTGTAACTGTATGCAATTGAGTGTATTGTAATGAAAGGAAAAAAATAATGAAGCATAATTTATCCAAAAACATTTCATAAAAAAAACTTTATGCGGCTTTCTGTTCAAAACTAATTTCAAATCATTTTTGACCAAAAACCAAAAGAAGTTGGGTGAGTACATATGTTGTTATCAAACAAAGTGTATTCTGTATTCTTTTATTTTTTCTGTTTTTGCAGAATAAAATTTGAAAAACGTAACGAAAACTATTAACCACAAACAATATAACAAAACCAAAACAATGTTCGAAAAAATGTATAACCATAAACCAAAATATAAACAAAACTATATAAAAGCTCAACAACAAACCAAATTTTATAGATATCTACTTGTTATATAGAAAAAGAATAAAATTATAAAAAATAAAAATTTCTCACAAATCGCAACCTTGAAACTTAAGCAGGAAAATATAAAGACAATTTTTTTTTACACAATTTTATTGTTTTGATAAAAATAACAATAATATCATGAATTACGGGTTATTGAAGCACACGAAATAAAAATGGAAACTTTCGATATTCAATTTTATTTTATATATACGTAGTGTTATTCGTCAAAGCCCCTAACTCCTGCTACTAAGTCGATTTAAAATAAAAATTTAAAGTTTTCCATAGATTGAGAAATGTATAAACGTAATGAAAAATATCGTATTAGTACAATAAGCTTTGAAGTAGTGCACTCGGATTTAAGAAAAGCGTTATTCGAGACAATATTGAACGTTTTCTTCATCTTTGACATAAATGAGCTTTATTGAATGCAAAGGATTTGATTGTAATATTTATTTTAAATACAACAGCTAACGATAAAAAAATCGTTAATGCCATTTCGAATTATTCGAGACAGTATACGCTATCGTAATTTGTCTTGCTATCGGTTGCGTCATTGGTAAATTAAAAGATCGATATGGTATAAGAGGCGATACTCGGTGTCTATCATATGTAAGGTCATTTTATTCCAGTTGCTACCGTTGATCTGCGGCACAAAATCGGGTAAATATTGTATAAGTACCTTCAATCTTGTGGGAGTGAGGAATTGATACCTTCACAATTACAGGTTGATGATGATTTAGAATGTAACTGAATATGAATGAAAGTCGAAACATTTTGAAATAAATGAAATTGAAAAATTTCAAATGAAAGGCAAGAGATACTTTGGGTTGGTAAGTTCTCGTTTGAGCCCAGCTTTCGTTAAAGAACTGGATGATATTAAATCATGAAAATGGGAAAAATTCTGAAGGAACGAAATTTAATTTGAATCAGTTATTACGAATGAGAATGAACGTATATAGAATGTGTATGAATGTATTAGAATGAATTAGATGATAGGGTGAAAAAAAAATCGATGTGTGAAAGAACAGAAAATAATTAAAAATAATAACTGTAAATTCTGAATTCGAACCACATAGCACCAAAGTTTTGGAGCCATTCCTAATAAATAAAATAACAAAAAACTTTGAAAGTTTACAACTCGACACCCTGACAAAAAAATAATAAAGTTTCAATGATTTGCAGTACTTGAGTTGAAAAAGTCGACAAACGGATTGGTGTTATAACGAGGTCCATTATGTGTCTTGATTGACGTTAGTTTTTTTATTATTAAGAAGAATTATTCTGTGCCGTTGATGACAATTATTTAGACAGGCATACCTTAAGTATGTAAAGCTCAAGGCTATATTATCACTTAAAATGTCTAGTTTAAATAAAAAGCTTTCGATATATCTTACAGAATCGGTGATGTTGTCGATGTAAAACTCTGAACATTAAGGTTGTCAACCTTCTCAAAAATGTCACTAGACTTATTTGAAATTCAACACCCTCATAAAAGTTTTCAATGGACTGTCTGTTGATTGAAACTTCAACAAAGCTTACTAGAGCCAGCACAGGTTAACCGAAATAACGTAAAACATTCATTGTATTATATTATTCATTGTAATAATCGCAAAACACACTTGAGATGAACTGACAAAATAGAGTACTGTAAACAAACTAAATGACAGGTCGCGAAAGATAGAGGACAGTTGTGTCGTGCCAACAGATGCGCAGTTGAGCAATTTCTTAACGACTAGAATAGTAAAATTGTTAAGGAATGCTTTTATTTCAACATTAAATTAGAAATACTGTATTTGTGGTGTCAAAATATTTGCAAGCATTCAAAATGTCCCAGTAAAGTTATGATTTCTAAAACTATGTTTAGAAAACTTTCATAAAAATTTTCACCCGAATCAGTTAAGTATAAATTCAACAACTGTACAAAGGTAATTGATTTAATTATGAATAAATTTAAAAGTATTTATCTTGAGAATAATTTTATGATCTCTGATTAATTAATCCTGTTTCATTTATTTTCCTTTTTCTATTTAATTTTATTTTAAATATGATAAAGGTAATTAAAATAATTTCAAAATTGAATAGTTGTAGTATGAATTGTTCAACAAAATTTGTCTTGTCATGCAAAATAATCAATCTTACCAATAATTACGTATTTTATACTCGTATTACATAAAATTTAAAACCATTCTATTAAGTTTTGCTTGTACTACATAGTTACCGGAAAATTTGAATTTCCGCAAACGCCTTTATTTCGTCAATATTAAAACGCCGTATACCAATCAGTCTTCCCTACAAGTTGAATAAAATTATTTTTCAAATCTGTATTCTGACAAAAAATCAATATACATATTCATATCACGCTTTGATAAAGTAAAAGTAGTGTGATATACAGTACCGTAAAAGAATTATCTTTTCTAGGATAAAAAGTAAAAATAACCTCTATAATCAAAAATCTTTTTGTTTTCGGTCTATTGTTATATTTTGCTCCATATTTCAAAGAGGACCAGTTTTATATTTGAGCGGATGTAGAACTACTCGTATACATTTATAAATGAGAGAGTGTATGCAAATAGATACACGTATCTTCAGGCACAATGTTTAGAGACTATACCGTACAAGAAGATCGGTCAAAGAGATATTTTGTTTAGTTTATTTAGTTAAATTTTATTAATCAAAACATTTCTGCCGCAAAACCTATTTCTAATTTTTAATGTTTTATATTTTATTTTTTGGAAGTTCTAGTTTTGAATAGAAATTCAAATAAAATTATTATACGTAGATATAACAAAGTTGGGTTTTAAATGATTAAATTTATTGATTTTTGATTATGTATTTTTATATCTGTACAAAATTTTATGAGCACCATTTTACGATAAAAATGGAAAAAATATTTTATCTTTTTAAGCATAATGCATATACTTTGAGGTTTAGATTAAATATTAGGTATATGATTAAAATTTTGTTTTATCATAACCAATAATATTAGATACACTTTTTCGGGGACCAACTTGAAAGGGGTTTAAGAAGCTCTGCTCTTTTAAAATTTATTTATTAGATTTTAGGCTCCGATAATATATACCTGATTTAAATGGATAAGCACGTCTAGGTAATTTAAAAAAATCTAGCTTATTTTTATATACCAATGAATTTATCTATTACATGATATATATGGTTAAAAAACGATTTGTTGGTATTTTTTGCTTATCACATGTCGTATGCCGATTATATGTATTACACATACATATATATTGTATGGTACATATATGGTCCATAAAAAGAAAAAGTGGCAATTTTCTGTCTAAATTAGTAATGTGTTTGTCATTCATCATTTTCTTCCATAAAAAAAATTGTGACGATCATAAAAAATAAAAGCTCGCGCAGTATAAAAATTAAATTAAATGTTTCATGGATTTGCTGTGTGGCACATTCTAAAATGCAATTAATTAGCGATGCGGTATACATACTACAGAATATAATATATGTATACGATATTATATGAAAGGCGAAGTATTTTGTAAATTACTTTCATAGTGATTAAATATACAAGCTTTTTTCTGAGATTTTATTTGTTTAGAATGTCGTGTGGATTTCTGTTTTGTAAAAGCTTGAAAATTATCATGTTTGTTCTACAAAGTTTCCTATTCGTATATATATACACTATTAGAAGTATACAAATTAATCAGGAGTTTGTCACTTAAATTACAAAATAAAAAATTTACTGAGATTATTCATCTAACGCTAAGTGTAAGTCTTAACAAAACAATGAAGCAAATGTTAATGTCAAAGGCTAGAATTTTTGTGTCTCTTAAAACAAATGTTAAGATTATGCTCACATACTTAAGATTTACGTAGCACAAAATTAAATAAATCTACATATACATACATACTTATATAAATAAATATAAAATTTCTAGGCATTGTGCTTATCATCACACAAGAAGGGAATTTTATTTTTTCATCTGCCTATTTTATTATAATTTTTTTATTTTACTAATTTAATTCTTTTCTCTTGAAATAAAGCAGCAACAAAAAATAGAAGAAATTGTATTAGAATTTACATAAAAAAATAAAACTCGTATATATATGTCACAGTACATACGAAGGACGAAATATTTTTTTAAATTAAACAGATATAAAATAAATTTAAATAATAATAACAATGATAATTTGAAAAAATAGTTTTAAATTATAATATTAGTCTCACAACTTAATAATAATAATTATCGATTGGTTGGAATTTCTTAGGAATATAAGTTTTCAATTTACACTATTAACACTGGTTAATAATATGCAAGAGAGCTTTCCTGTTGATAGAACCAAATTAAATCCCAAATGATATCTAAATCGAACTGATAAGATTCTGAGGTACATCTGTCAGTCTCTCACTGAATACTATAACACTTGAGTATCAGTTACTACTGAGTTATACGCTAACCCACAAAATTTATGTTTTCAAATATTCATTTGTTCAGTTCCAATGACAGTATATAATTAAGAAATTTAAAGCACTGTCATTTAAAGCGGTTTAAAGACGTTATTTGTTGAATACCTAGGTAGTTATATATAGTTAGAACCGCACACACTTCGAATAACCAACTTCTCCATCCCCACAGTCGTAGTACAAAGCCAGCCTAAGACATAATCGCGGCACAAATACAGGCAGAAACCTGAGATGGGCAACTGTTGTGCTACAGGCCGATAAACTAAATTGCTGCTTAAACAATTCTAAGAGGCAAACGACATTTATATACTTATTAATGATAAAGATAATTAGTTAGCATAAGTTATAAATTAATAAAAATTAATGTAAAGTTTTAGCCATAATTGTGGTTTTAAAATGTAAAGAGTTGTATTCCGGATGATACCGTTCCCATCTTTACATCCTCGACAGACACCTGACTGATCAATTAGTTAGTAATGTTGTTAGTATACATATAACAAGTGGATAATCACAATATATTTATTGTTAAGAAAACGTCATTCCAGATGTTCTGAAACTTATTAAAAGGATGTTCATATTATACCCTAAAATAATTTTGATGAAATTAAATATAAATGGCATAATCTGGCTGGACTCCGTTATAGTAACCGGGTTAATGTAAACTTATAATATCTCTTTTCAATGCTACCTTATTTTAAAGGTAGTTACTTTAAATCGTGTCACAAATGCTCTATTGGGTTTAGGTTAAGTGACTGAGCTGACCATTGCATAATATTCACATTATCAATACTAATTCAATCCTTTGCTTGTCTGATATATACTATAGGTTGTCTTACTGAAAACAAGCATGTAAATCATACTGCTAAAGTTTTACTAGAAAAAAAATAGCAAAAAATTTACTTGTGTGTAAAGCAGTGTGACGTTTTTATATATATCAAAATGATACCCGTATAAAGCGGACCAAAATGTAACTTTTAATTTATTAAGATTATTTGAAATATTTGGCAGTTAACTTTAAATATAATATATTTACCATATCATTAATAATTTATTTACCATATCATTAATTAATCATCAATAATTCACTAACTCGAATATTGGGGTTAATAAAAGTTCTAAAAAAATAACTAGAAAATCGATATCTGAAGCAGAATAGTAGCACACACTACACGCTGAACTACGTGGGATGAATTATTGAAATCAAATGATATAACCGGAGAAAACATAATTCAACCACGGGTAAAATGAGTGGGGTAATAGACAAATTAGAAAAAATAATACCAAGCTCTAAAGGGAGAGAGGTCCCTCCTCCAATGAGGATTCTTAGGGCTACAATAGATAACCATAGAGACCTAAACACAATCTGAGGTATATTAATTATTAATTAGGGTAGGGTTCATGTTAGTTAGAAAAATAAGTGAGGCAATTTTCATCTTTTGGTGCTGACAATTTAGAGAATATTGTATTATAATCAAATATATTAAGCATTCTTGAATCAACTTAGATATTTCTAAAAATCTAAATACAATCATGTGAACTAATAAAAAGTGGGGACTATTTATTGAATTTTCTACTCAGGAGTTCCCCATCCAGGGGTTGACACAATTAATAGAATTTTATATTATGACCAAATTTAATAAAACGTTTTAGGCCACCTGATGTGTTCCTAGAGATTTTAACACAACCCTGGTTAGTAGGGGACCATGTTAATTAGAAATAATATTCAAGAGCTCCCCATCCAGGGATGGGGAAAATTTAAAGGATTTTGTATTAAGACCAAAAATAAGAAAAAAAATAGGCTAACTGAGTTATCCCAAGAGATCTTATAATACAATCTCAGGTATATAGAGTGTAAGTTGGAAACCATTTAAGCTTTAAAAATAATCAGGAGCTAATCACAACCTTCAAAGATGAAAATAAATTATATAATTTTGTTATATGACCAAATATATTAAAATACATATACTTGTTTAACATTTTTTATTGTATTTGCTATAAAGCTGGCATTGCCTCTAACAAACACCCTAAATATCTGAAGTTGTGTTAAGAACTCTAGTAATACCTCAGTTGGTCTTAGAATTTTTATATTTGGTCATAATATACTGAATTCTATAAATTGTCCCCACCTCCAAATACTTAGCTTTTGATTATTTAACCTCACTGACATAGATCCCAACTAACACCTTATATACCTGAGGTTGTGTTAAGATCTCTCGGAAAATGAGGTATTTTTCAAGAATTCTGAATAAATAGTTTTATCTACTATATTGTATAAGTTGTTGCTTAGAATTATAACCAAAACTTATTTTTGCTGTCTGAATATGAGCATCTTTCCTTTAGCGGTAAATGCAACAGGCTTTTCTTCTGTATCATTGATCGTAAGATACTTTTTTAATTATTTGCTTTGCATTCCCTGAATTAAGGCAAATTTGTATAGTAGGTTTGATTAGTAATGTAATGTTCGTTTTTTTGAGAATTTTAAATATAATTTTGAGTCAAATTAAACTTTCACGTAACTAGTCGAAATAAAGTAGTTTTATATTATTCAGTTAATTTTAATAAGATTTAATGATTACATTCAAGAATATTCGATAATCTTCCTTCTTACCCAGGGAATATCACTAACACAAACATGAAACTAGCAAAAAATTGGCATTTTCTTCACATTCGTCTGAAAACACGTCTGCAGTCATTCGGTCTTTGATCCAATAAATTGAAGTTAACCCGTCCCATGAACCCCGTGTACTTTGGAGGCAAACTTTTGTTTGGCGGGCGTCGCACAAGATGTCGGCCACAGAACCAAATAGATTGATCTTAGTTTCACCGGTCTAGACTATTTTCCTCCACTTTTCATAATTATTATTGGCCAGCACAATTATTTTTAATTTTTAACATTATTATTGGTCGGGCTTGCACATTTTTCTTTGATAAAAATGAAACATGCTCGGGAGAGCTGCCGTTCTTAAATTATTTTGTCGCAACCGTCTACCGTTGGGGAATGATATGCAGGCAGAAATAAAAGCCCGATTTGCTACCGGACAACGAGTTTTCTACGCCCAATCAAGATTATTGTGATCGAAACATCTATCGCAGACGTACAAGCTCGTACTTTATAAAGCACTCATAAGACCAGTGCTGACTTTCGGAAGCGAGAGCTGACCATGACCTCTAACGATTGTAGATTGTTATCTACCTTCGAAAGGAAGGTAATCCGTTCAATCTTTGGTCCAATTAAAGTGGCGTAAAACGTACGGCCACGATTTTCAACTTGTCATCGTTGCAACGACTTGCGCGACCCATATCTGCAAAAGTATTGATTTAAGAACTTTTTAATTAAACAGGTTATTATTTCAATTATTTTTTGACTGCAAATTACCTAATTAGTACTTCTTCTCTAAAATTAATAATTTGAAGTTTATCAGGCAAAAATCAAATTGAGCATCAGTCTCTATTTCATTGAACACAAAAAATCATTTGATATTTGGGTTCGGTGATTTTCCCAAATATAGGACTCAATTAAATTTTTTCAATGTGTATTTGTTTTAGGAAACGATATTGCATCTATTGAAAGCAAGATGTCATTCGAAATTTTTTTAATGAAATATTTATAAAATTTGCTTTTCCATTGAATTCCACCTTGCTGCCCAATTTTTTTAATTTATTATATACACTGTTATAAACAGCAGATTCAATTTTAATTGCAATAAAAGTTTCTGTCGTGCATATTTTGGTTCAAACTGAAAGTCAAAGATATAAAGGATAAGAGATATAGGCAAAGATATTGTATTCGAAATTTAAAAAAATTTATCGAATTTCACAAACTGTCTCAGATGTCCTAGATAATTTATTTAAACAAAAGATGCATTTACTAAGGTAAGACTACGTTACTTTCCTTACCATATTCATTTGCGTTGACGTACTGAACTTTTGTGGTTATCAATCTATCAAAATTAATTACATTAGACAAAACCAGCAAAACTCTAAATATAAATTTATAATTAAAACAAAAACGTCGCTCACAATAAATATACCTTTCGTATAATCTAGGCACTGGTCTGCTTTTTATACTCTCCATGTATTTGTTTTAAGTAATGTGAAACGAATTTAAATTAATTTGGAATCACCATAAAACAAAAAATAAACGTTTATAATTTTCACGTTTGTCTTTTATTTTCTTCGTAAACTTAAAGAACCTTTAATTAAAATTTTAATTAATTTAATTATTTAAATAAATTTCTTGTTGAGATTTTGTACTCCCTCTATCTATATCACTATATGATCTCTTTTTCTGTTCGCTGAAAATTAAATAAGAATTCTACTTTATTATTACAATGAATAATAAATAATTATATAATAAATAAGGAGAAAGAATAAAATTGTGCACAGGAATAGCCAAAATCGTGATTAGAATATTTTAATATAATAATAGATATTTAGATAAGGATAAGCGAAGAATTGTTTGCTATATACACATTTATATAATATTATTTCGATGGATGAATTAAATAATTAGTTGGTTTGCATTGATTTAAGTTAAGCTTTTTATTTCATGATTTGCAACGCGTTAGGGAATTTTATTTTTCAAAGCTCATTCGATATAGAATTCAAATTAATACAAAACAGATTTAACGGTGACAACTCTGTATACTAATTTTTCATATTTACAATCTTTTGTGCATAGTGCGACAAGTGCATATATAAACACTAGGGTACAAAATGAATTCATACAACTACAACAAAACAAAAAATTTAAACTAACAACACAACTATAACTATCACGTAATAAAAAATCTAATATTTTTTCTATATGTATATATCGTGTGCTATCAAATAAAAACCAAAAGACTAAATTTTAAAAAAAAAAATTCAACTATATTTGCAATTTGGGACTTGATTTTCCATTATTTTACTTTTACAGTGGTGAATATGTATAAAAAGCAGCACCAACCGAAAAAAAAAATAAAACTTTAGTTTAGTTTTATTTTTGCTTTATTGTTCGCGATGTTGTAGTAGTAGTAGAGAGCTTTTATTTTTAGCTTGGTTAGACGAATTCTATTATTTTGTGTTGTTTGTTCGTGGCATTTGGATTCCTTTTTTTGTGCCATCACACAATCATAATTTTCATATGTAATAAAACGGGTATAAAGAAGAACCGAATATAATAAATTCGTGCGGTTGTTTTCCCAACAATAATTCTCAATTCCCCACAGAGGGAAAGAAAAAAAATACTATCAGTTTTCAAGTAAAATTTATATTCAATTTTTACAACAACAAACGATTTACACGGTTCCAATATTTATTTTAGTTTTGTTGTGTGATGATTGTGTAATGTCTTTTTTGTGGGTAGAGCATTATATGATATGAAATTGTATATGAATGAAATTAGGTTAAATCTAAATATTATAAGCAATAATATTCCAAAGTTTTATTTGGGATCAACAATCCATCTATAAATTTTTACCTCACTTAATCAAGGTGAAACTTGGAAATTTGTAATCCTTTATAAAAAATATATAGCCCATTGTAAAATATTTGCGTATGCGATATGAAAAAAATTATGAGTTCGGATTTTTTATACTCGTATAAATGATTTCTCACTTCACAGAATAAAAAAATAACGTATCGACATAAAAAATGGAAAACAAAGGTAGAATACATATTTAAAGTTCATTTGCCTAACCGCAACATGTACCTACCTAAAACAAAAAAAGATGTATGTACGTATTATATATACGACTAAGAAGAATTTGTATACTCAAAATCAGTATTCAATTCACGTGTCTTATACATTTTATCTTTTCCAAGAGGAAAAAAATACGTATATAACCAACAAAAAAAAAATCTTTTAACCATCCTCAAGAAAATATCTAACGTGAAAATAAATTTGTGAGATTTAGTTATTTTTTATAAGCATAAACATATTTTGTGCCTTTAGGGCTCCTTCATAATCATAATTAGCCTATGGAATCAAAATCAAAAACAAGCCTAGATATACAAATTTGAAAGTAATATTTTCAGGTAGCAATAAAAAAGCTTCTCTGTATACACATCAAGGACACAGAACTTTGACATTTTTGGTTTATTTGAGTACGTGAAATTTGCATAAAATATTTTATTACGAAACAAAATTCAGCAAACACTCGTTTTATTATTTCACACAAAATATACCACACAACACCAATATTTATTTTGTATAGAAGTTCAATGCATAAAAATTTTATTTTCATCCATCTGTATCGTGCTATAAAATTGTAAAATATAATTTTATGGTATTTGAAAATTTAACACACTTTGAAATAACTGACCGTGTACGGCAAAAACTTAAACTACAGTTAATATCGTTTTTATAGCTTTGAGACGGCGACAAATCGAGAGTTTTCTGTTTACTAATAAATAAGTTCGTTGAGCTTAAACAGTAAAGAATGGTCAATTTATAGAGGCACAGGAATTTATCGATTCAATCGGCACTTTATACTGGCATTTATAATGATTGAAATTCAGAAACTCAATTACTTGTCCTGGTATAAACGTAATCGTTACAAACTTAGATATATTCTCAGAAAGCTAAATTAATAAATTATAATCCAATATTGGGCAACAAAGCATTGATTGATCAATAAATTGGGCAAATTATAATTAAGCTGTTGAAATACATCATCGAACTTTGAACAGGTCAGAATGAAAAATACAAGAGTCTCTAACAAACTTTTTCCCAACGTTAAATTGTTTCCTAGAATTTAATTAAACAAATCAATAACTCAATTTTGCCTTTTTCGGTTTTCTATAAATAAAACAAAAATTAACCGTTACGAGTTGTATCTGGAATTTATAAGTGTGTATGAATAAAACAACAAAAACAGTCGAAGCTACGACAATCCAAAATGTTTTAAATAAAAAGGCTTTTTCATTGATTTGATGAAATTCGAAACTCGAAATGCTACAAAATCACATTAAAGTGTTGATTAACTACTAATAAAGAAGCTTAGCAGGACGCGCGCATTGACGTACAGGTAGAACTTAATATAAACAAATTTTAGAACAAATTTTAGTTAGACAAATTTTCAAATTTTTTGTATAGGTCCAACTATAGATCTAATGGTTCAAACTAAACCTTTCCTAACATTTGCTGAATTTATTTTATATCATAATAGAATCCTCGAAAAACTCGAAAAAATAGAATTCTTGGTCGGTCGTGAGTCCTAATGATTCGAATTTGACTCTAGATAACAATTACGTAAGTTGAACGTTTCTTAATTTTTCTTGAACAATATAATTAAATGTTTTATCGTAGTATAGTCTTTTACGTCCTTGCTAGGTCAGATTAGGTAAAAATTTCCATATTTTCGTACGGGTCGTGTGTGTGCGTGTGTGCGAGTGTGGTGACGTCTGGACTAAATGTCGTAGCTTCTCTTCAGGTCAGACTGATTGACGGATCAGGGTAAAACTATATTCTTAAACTTTTCCATAAATTGGGATATCCCAGTGATTTTTGACTGAAATCGTACCGCCGGAAGTGGCTGCTTCCAAAGGAGCTTTTGCGTTTTTGCAAATACATATTTTGAAAAATATAACATTTACGAGAAAAACGACTAAGAACTAACAGATTCTAAATAAATTTTGCAACAATATCGGGCCAAATCAGTTTTCCAAAATTTAAGCGGAAATGACGATTTTTGCTGAAATCTGTTTTTCAACAATAATTCAGTCTCTGTACAGCCCATAGATGGATTTATTGATCGTGATGAAACTTTATATTTTTAGCTTCTATCGGACAAGTGGTGCAGTAGTTAAAGCTTCGGTACATGGGCAGAAGGTACTGGGTTCGAACATCACCAGAGGCTGGATGCAAAGCGAATATTCGTTATCAATTACGATCGGTGATGCTACTAAACACAACTAAGACCGCCTGTGCAAAATTCAGCGCCGACCAAAAACAAAGCTTTTCTAAACATTTTGAAGAAGATATCACTTACGAGAAACACGACGATGAACTAAATGGTTCTAAATTATCGGATCCCAATTTGTGGAAAGATCCTAATGAATTTTAAGCGAAATCGGTCCACCGCAAGTGGCACCTTCAATAGAAGCTTTTCAGTTTTTCGCAAATATTTTGAAAAGTATATAGCATTTACGAAAAAGTGATTAAAAACAAACAGATATAAATAAGTTTCCAGCAAAATTTGTTCAGATCATTTTTAAATTTCACCGGAAATGACGAGTATTAATAGAAAAACACCAAAAATCGGCACCTCTACAGTACAGACAATCAAACTTCATACTTAGTATTATATTAAGCGTGTCAGGCGTAACAGGCTAATGCTTGCTCCGCTGCCTAGTAATCCTTTGTAAGCGGTGACCAAATATCACCGTGAAACGGTACTTTATCAATATATCGTTGACAATTATTGAAATAAAACTTCTATGGTTGGGTTAATTACGTAAGTAGTTTGAGTTGCCACCGATTTTGTTTTGAAAACACAATTATGGGTACTGAGCATTTAAAAGATTAATGAAAAATGAGTGGAATGAATCTTTCGAATCAATTGATTGAGATTCCCATTGTTTTGGAACAACTGATGGAGCTCTGAGTCGATATATTCGATTTTCTGGGGCTTCAACACTACTTTTGATAGTATTGGGATTTCAATCTGGTCCAACAAGAAATAACGCACAGTAATATCGATTGCATGATATATATATATATATAGACTTCGTAAGGCTTTGCCATATCTTGAACAATATATAATTTGTGTAGCATGATCATCTTTATTGAAAAACCTTCTAGATTTTGAAAGCGGGCCATTTACTCAAATTTGAGCCAAGTGAAATATGTCCCAAAAAATAGTCTCAAATTTGTTGCATGCAATAAATTTTTCAAAATCAGTAGGTTTTTGCGACAAGTTTCAATTAACAAACATTTTCAACAAATTTCAAAAGATTGACATGTGCGTAGGTTATCTGAAACGATATAAATCGGCGATATAAATAACGGGTATTTTACAAAAGTGTCCCATCATTAATGGAATCACTTAGACTATTTGAAATGAACATTCAGATCAAATTTCATGATAGTGTCTATTCCCCATCAGCCAGAATCGCAATTACAAGACCCTTACTTCAATCCTAATTTCTAAGAAAACTTTTTTGAAAAATTTATATCGGTGATTTCTGGAGATCCCACTTTTCATTAATGAAATGACTAATCACTGAACCGTAGACATTAGTTTTATAATAGTTTTCATTTTATTATAATTGCAAGTTTGAATTATTAATTGAAATATTTTTAAATAAAATTGACGAACTCTAATGTTTAGTTTAATGAAACATGACATTCTGTGCAAAATTTTAATAAAACGTGACCTGGCCAAACGTATGAAGAGTTCTGGGATTTCTTCATATATCCCTTACTCCAGTTCCCAGAAATCTTTCGATTTATTTGTCTCGCTAAGAGACCATATCATAAGCATTCCAGAAAACTTACCCACATGTCAATCTTTTGAATTTCTAATTTTAATATTATGAGAATAAATCCTGTGTATTTATCCCTTAGAAGGTGACTTTTGTTATTAGCATTTTGAAAACTTACACTTGCCTTCTTATTATAGTTTAGTGGTATGATTTTTTATTTTTTTTTTTCTAATAAATAAGTTTCGTGATTTGATCCATTATTTATATTTCCAATATATAAGGTTATAACATACAATACTAATGAAGTACCAACAATAATAAAGAAATTCTTTGCAATAAAATCTTTGGCGCTGAAAATCTATCATTTATATTTATTCCAAATCCATATATTTTTTGAGATTTCTGTGCAACATATTTCGGATTTGCATGCAGCAAATTTGGGATTTTCTTTGGGACGTATTTCACACGTGCAACATTTGTTGTATGTAGCAAATTTGGGTTTTTTTTTGGGACGTATTTCACACGCATCGAATTTGAATATCCGGGTGGTGCTGGCTACTTGGTAGCATTTAGTCGAATACGTACCGTCTCAAAACATTAGTTGCCATTTTAGGCGTAGGAAGTTCTTGGAAGTTATAGATGGTGTTCGTATAAATATATTTGAGACCACATCGAAGCTGGAAGATTGTGCCAATTCTAACATAAAGCGTTTGAAATAGTGTTTGTTCTAGGTCAAAATGTTTTCAATAAATCTCGGATATTACATTTTAGGAAAAATTTAGTTATTGTATTTAAATAGTGAAGTTTTCGTTTCATAATTGTAAGAGTTATAATGTAACGTCTCTATTTAAAATATGTAGACACAAATTAGCCAAAATAGCAAAAAAATAATTCATGTCACAACAAATATTAATTCAATTAATTTTAACATTAATGAATATGTGAAAAAATTAAAATAAATCATTCAATCAAACCACTCATCAAAATTAATAATAAATCATCAAATTTCATATTTCATAATAGTATGATTTATGTAATAAAAAATAGTAAAGTATGTATAACGTATATATGTATAGTTATCTATATGTTGCTATATGTAAAACTATTCGTAAATCATAACACCATTTTCTCGTATATACCAACTTGAAATCATTTTGGATATTAGAAAGATGAAAACTAACATGTCGTATGATAACACAGACACACACAGAAACATATACAAACACATAAAAAGTTACAAAGAATTTTTCACCAGCCATAGTCGTATATACCAGTATAGCAGCTAATCTAGTAAATTCTGACATAAATTTTCCCAAAAAATGTTGGTGAAAACACACAGAAACACGAAACTCGGAAAAATCTTACAAACATATAAATTGGATGATAGGTGGAAATATGTATGTGCGGCTGTGCTTTTTGTATATTGTCGACACACAATGATTGATTTTTCTAATTAAAATTCTATACTCATTTTTATATTGTATTAACCTAATATACATTTTACTGTATAGTGTACTGTATATTATAAACGATACGTACGTCATCTAAAGTAGTTTATGACCTAATTTTTCTCTGCAATAAGACGTCATACTTATCATAACTCTTTTAAATAATTTGAATTATTAAAATAATATAAATACTCGCATTGTTTTGTCAACTGTATACCCTATACACTATGTACGTTTTATAGTACAATGCTTATATGTAACATTGATGTTGATATTATTATATATCCAAGGTGGAATAAATATTATGAGTATAGTTTAATGTATTATACTGTTTTCATATAATTAAAATAGTTTCTCGTGTAGATATGGTGTGGTTATATTATACACCCAAAATACTCTTTAAGATGTTGCAAAATTTAATAAAATACAACAAATAAATGTTTTAATCTTTTTGGCACATTTTCAATAAAATAGTTTTATAACAGTCAACACTTTGAAAATAATACAATTGTGAAATAGTTTATTTATTGTAGAAGTGGTCAAATTGATTTTCTATTGAAACTTCACCTGGCACACACAGCTACAATAAATTGAATAAAAAAAAAAATTCAACTGGAATAAATCATAATCGATTTTTATATGTCCTAAACGATTTCATTGTGCACATTTTTTAAAGATATTTTTTATAGGATTATAGTCATGCCCTACAGACGCCGTAATTGTTTTAGGTATCAGCTAATTGAACCGCAAAATTTTTCAGAGTAAACAATAATTGATTGAATTGGTAAACAATTTTTAATTAATTCTTGTGTATTTAGAATAAATAAATACATATCCTCATAAAACGAGATTGAGACGACAAATAGAGTATTCCTTACATATTAACCTTATTGATACATCTAAAGTACTTCACATTTCTCACGACGCAAAATTATTCGAAAATTTTAACAACTCATGTTATTTTTATTTTGTATTTATGACCTCGCGAGCTACTTGCCATAATTTTTTAGATGCCATAAATTATCGAATTTTTTGCTAAAAAAAAATCAATAGGGATTCAATAGAGTGGGCGTTGACCGTATGTAGCACTTAATGTGATTTATTCTCCAACGTTGTAACTTTGTAGTAATTGACAAATATGTATGTCTACTTCTAAATGGTAACATCCGAAATTCCAAGGCAACGAATACAACGTTCAGTCCTGGTGGCAGAGATATCGGAATCATTCAAGTGAATCAGAATATACCTATTACCAAACAAAATGGAGGGGTGTATATATTGTGCAGCAGTTGATTCTTATTTAGAAGCTATCTCATATCAAAATGTAATACAACAATGGAGTGTGTAACAAAATCCCGGGGGCCTACTATAGAAATCGATCGTCGACGTTTTTTGTTCGTTGTTTATATTCAGCAATAGTAATTACTATTGCTGAATATAAACAACGAACAAAAAACTTCGACGATCGATTTCCATAGTAGTACCCCCGGTTTTCAAAATCAAGGTTTTGTATAAAAAATCCCGATTTTTAGGCAATCCCGGTTTTAATTTTTAAAATTTGACATGTGGAAAAATGGGAAACTTAGGGCTAATAGGGATGGAATTTGGCCACTTCTCAACAGATTTTTTTGAAATTCTACATGTGCGATGGAATTGGATTTCTTAAATGATTTTTTGATAATAGTAGGTTTCATTAATAGATCTTTCTATAGTAGGTTTCATTAATAGTTTCTATATAATCCGCTCCTACGTGTGGTATGCAGTGCAACACGTTTGCTGATCCCGGCTCCTACGTCCCCCGAAGTTCAAATCTAAAGCCACTCGAGGGGCTAAGTGAGAGTTACCGTCAGCCTCTACAATTATTGCATTTCAAAAGGTTGCATTAACAAAATATTGTTATGTATTGTATATACTCCACGAAACCGATTCCCGCCTCTGACTTTGCAGCCTTGGTTTTTTCTAGTAAATTTTTGGGTAAGATATCTTATTTTAATGTTAAAATATTATTAGTCCGACCTCCCGAATTAATAAAAAATATTTTTTTTTTCAAAATCAAGACTTTAGAAATAGAAGAAAATAAAACCGCGATTTTGAAAACCGGGATTTTGATAACCGGGACTTCAAAAACCAGGATTTCGAAAACCGGGATTTTGAAAACCGGGATTTTGAAACCGGGGTTTTGAAAACCGGGATTTCATAGTAAACCCCAGTAGGGCATTGTGAATCTGCTGCACATTATGCCAAGTAGAATTCTATAGACGTGATCAACAGTTTGTGGAGGAAATACTTGGTACTACAGTGCGCATGTGTAACAACCTAATTAGGTTTATTTATGATTTCTTAGTGATCGTGGAAACCCAGGAACTATTGGTTAGGCTAACTAGCAGGATATATCATTTAATAGTTGGCTGAAAGGGACCTGTATGCAAAAAGACTAAAACCTTTTCGAATGAATGCTGAGGGAACCTTTTCAGATGTTCACAAGCCAAGTATAATAAAAACTAAATTTTAGGCACTCTCATATATTAATTTTGAGAGGTGAGAACAGTTGTACCTCAGAAGACATTTTCCTTCTAAGGAAATGCAAGAATATTTGGTTTAGGTTCCAACGCAAGTGTAAGGTTTCTTTCCATGCTCCTGTTTGGCGTTAGCACAGCACACAGTAGGCACAGAAAAATTTTAATTAGATAATTAGTAAACATGTTCCCGGATCTCAAAAATCGCAAAGTGTCATTTATGCTACCTAAGTAGTTTTGAAAGGTTTCGTTCGAAAAATAGGATCGAAGTAAATACGGTGATAAGGTAAAGAACCGTTAAACTGTTAAAATTTTGATTTTTCCAAATCAAAGACTAATATAAATAGTAAAATGTTTACCTCATTTTGAAATAAAGTCAGCTGACTATTATCACAACAATCAAATATAATATGTACTTGCAATATTTTTGTGAATTACGGCACTGATATTTAGGTCACATGAGGAGTTAATATGCTACTCATCTACTCGTGGTATTATTAGAACCTAAGTAAAAATTTCAGGTAGGAAGTTCTAATCATCATGTGACAGTCGCAGGGCTCTTTCAGATTGATCGGAAAAAAATCGATAACAAATTGCGATCCTGCTTGTGAATGAATTAGCTGATGAATTAGCTATTAGACGTAATATCGAAGCCTGAGTCAAAATATCTGCGTTTCCTTATAAAATTAAAATGAAATGTTCTCCTACCTGAAAACAATTTGCGAATCTATAAATAAAAACAGAACGACTCGGTTAACTTGAAAGTTGTAAATTGTTTCAAATGTTTTTCAAACGCTCGAGGTTATTCAATTCCATGTTACAATTCAATTTCATGTCACAGACAAAATTAGAATGTATGCTAGAGCAGTCGAAGACCAGTTAACCCACTTCGTAAATTTCTGGATCCATTGTTTATAAGTCGTGATTTTCGGAGACAAATTTGAGTTGTGGCTTTAGCAGTGACCCCTTTGCCAAAAACTGGTATCACATTTGAGAAATTTTCGATTTATTTGGCCATGTACCTACATAAAATATGGGTTATTTGAGCTCCTCACTAGCGCTAGAAATTATTGTAAATGACCCAACATGATCAATACTGAATTGTAGATTGTTGTACTTGTATATTGTGTAAATTACGATCATACTATGTGCAATCCAACCTAAATTTTTTTTCGGCTGAACTTTTCTGTTAACTTCATTAGCGTGCTTAATTTTTAAAAGTTGTTTAAAACACGGTTTAAGGAGTAACTCTATTGAACTCTATTTTTATATTGTTTTAATTTTTAGGTTAATACTACAGTTTTAAATTTAACCTAATTTATCATTAATTTATTTGTATTATTTAATGATTTTTTTATTGTGTGAGTGAATTAATCAACAAATAAATAAATAATTGATATTTCTAGTTTAGAATTGCTTGAGGGAAACAACTTATGCAAAGGCTGAAAATTTTATTTATTTTGATAAGAAGCTGTTCACAAATACTGACATTGGCCAAAAAATACAAATGACCACTGTAATTTGGTTTACAGCATTTTATAATGGCTAACAAAATTAGAATTTGAGACCACGCACCAACATCTATTTACATTTTACAAAAATTTCTATAATCGATAGCTAAAAATTATTACAATTTTCTGAAATAAATATATTATTAGATTAGAATCTTTTCCAAAAGCAGCATAAAAAAATATAATTTTAGATAAAAATAAAATATAAATTAGAATAAAATTAATGTGAATCTTTTACTAAAGAGCTTTTATATTGTATTGTTATGGTTTTATTCTATCTCTCACTCTCTCGTAAAAGTGATAAATGTATATTTTTCCAGTTGAATTATTTAAAGGTTTTTCGTGCTTTTTATTTATGTTATTTAATTATTTGAATAAAAGTTTATTTTATTTAAACATTCCCAGTGATTTAAATATTCTATGGGAATTTCATTGTATTTTATAAATTATAATCAGACTTGATTTGAAAAAATGTTTGTGTTTATGTGTGTGTGTGTAATATAAATTTATCGTTTATTCTGGAGCACAAAAATAATTAATTTCTATAGTTGACGTAACAACCTATTTTAATAGAAATGTACGATCTAAATAATTATTTGTATATAATCATATGTGAATAATGTCCCGGCATATTATTGGCTGACTTCATTAATTAATGATATTCAAGAACGTAACGAATTAAATTGCATATATTTATGGCGCCAATATTGAAAATGTATAAATTCTTAATTTTAAAATGTTGAAGGTTTAATATAAAATGAAGTAGAAATATCATATATACATAAATTTATGTATGCATTATGTACATAAAAAACATTAAATATTTTACTGGACAAGAAGCAAGACAAGAAGATTTATTACGGAAAATTCTTCTTCTTCAACTTTAACACAGTACGAAAGGAAACTATGTAGAATTGTTCGAATAATAGTAAGTACATAAAAAAAATTAATTTTCTTAACTATTTCACATTTCTCGACTCAGTTGTATCTGCTGGATGTACTTGCTGATTGCTGGTATTCTCCTTAACTTTTAATTTTTAAAGAATAAAAAATTAACAAGAAAATTTTTACAAAAAAAATTATTTAATGGAGAAGTGAAATATTTTTTTTTTTCAAATGTGTATGTTGCAAAAATTTGACTCCTAATGGCACACATAGCTTATACGTAAGTAAAAATCAGATTCGTATAAAGCAAAGAAAATTATCTTCGATCTAAAACAAATTTAAGATAAATGACAAGCAAAACCAGAAAAATAGTTTTATTTTGTGTAAAAGATACCGTACAAAAATAAAAAAATGTCCGAAGTTTTCAACTACACTTAAAATAAACTTGACTCAATATTTTTTGTCCATATTATTTGTGTTAAGTAAACAACAGCTTGTGTGCACTGAAAATGATTTATCGTAAAGTTTAATAAAAAAAAAAAAATTTGGTATACTCGTAAAATATAGCACGAAGATATCATCACATTGTAACATTTTTCCTCACACGATCAATATTTTCTCAATATACTTTAATCAAAAACTTACTTACAGTACCATAAATGAATATTAAAAAAAGTTTTTGAGGTTTTCATGACTTTTATTTTAAAAAATTAAAAATAAAATTCATCTCTTTGTAATTGAATATTTTTCCGACATATTTGAGAATAAAAACGTTCGTTAAATTCCAACTTTCCGTTTGATTTTTATTTTTTTTCTTCTCGATGAGTCGGAAGGCGCCATAAATTTCAATTATGATGTGGAAAATAAAAATAAAATCTCCCTGTTTGTGACACAATTTTCCATTTTAAATAAAATGGTTGAACAAATATGAAGCAAAGTTTTTTTTTTTTACATAATGTACAAATAATGACGAAGCTTTTACTTGCAGTGATACAAAAATATCAGTTTTACAAATTTTTACTGTAGTATCCAATATAAATTAAATATTTAGTACCGCATGTTCAACAACATAATTTATAACAAATTTCACAAACGATAAAATGTATTTTATTTTAATTAGAAACACGTTGGTCTTCTTGCAAAAGAAAATTTATTATTAATAATTAATTTGTGAATTACATTCGATTCTCGCCTGGTTCTTTGTACAATATTTATATACTCGTTTCTTTATGGCATATAAAAAATAACTTGGAGATTTTTCTTAATGAATTTCCGAAAAAAAATCAGAAATGAAATATTAAAAATTAGCTTTGTACTTATTAACAAATTTATTCAAATCATAGAAAAAGAAAATTTGTGTGTAGATTAAAACTGAAACCCCTGATTTTAACGCAATTCCACTAAGAATTGAATTCCGTTCAAAAATACCTTAGTTTTTGAACAAATGTTGGTCATTACATCGTAAAGCTAGGTAATCAATGCGTTATCTGGTTTTAGATTATCTTGATATCTTAATCGGCTGTGCTGTACATTTTTTTTATGTTGGAAATATTGGCATTCCTGGAGTAAATCTTATTCTTTATTATGTTATCTTACTTTGATTCATTTTTGTTTTCTTCGAGTGTTTTCCTCTAAACAATATATCAAAATAAGCAAAGCTTCTTGAGAGCTGTGTAAAACAATACTCATTTAAATTAAATCTTCATCGCTTTCTAGGTAAATAGAGAAAGATTTGTTTACTCATGATAAGTCTACAACCAGCAATGTTGTGTTGAGTACCATAAAATTGCGGACCAACCTTGCAGCAAAAGTAATCGAAATCCATCTACAATGTTTTATATAATAAATCGAACAAACTACGACTATAGATCCACCCAATTAATAGGAGTTTCTCCATATATCACAAATAATAGCGTGCAATATTATAATTGGGTGGTCATAGCCAGTGTCAGATCAAGTGTTAACAAAATTTAAGAAACTAATTTAGTTGGATGAGAATGTTTACCTAAATAATTAAATTCATGAGACATATAAAATAATTGATGCATGTGAAGTTGGCCCAAATTTTAACCCAAAAAATGCGATGGCAACACTAAAATGATGATTTCTATAATATTAAAAGTATCAGCTCAAAAAATTGTATTTCACGACATTTTATAAGAACTCAGCCCAAAGAATATTACTATCGTGATAGTTTCTCATAGTCAGCCCAAAATTTACAATCCAAAAATTCATTA
Source organism: Nephrotoma appendiculata (assembly GCA_947310385.1). Lineage (NCBI taxonomy): Eukaryota > Metazoa > Arthropoda > Insecta > Diptera > Tipulidae > Nephrotoma > Nephrotoma appendiculata. Next base: position 2,637,710 of record OX371225.1, on the reverse strand, counting down.
TGAAATGTTAAATAATAAAAAAAATTAAAATTTTGTATTTCAAATCAAAACAAACTAATAACTGATAATCAGAAATTAGGAACTCAAAAAAAATCGAAACAATTAATTTAAAAATATAAATTCATTTCTGCAACTTCAAAGTGCAGGCGTAAACTAACGGCGTCATCACGTAACTTCTTAGTTTTTGTATTGACCCGCAATGCAATTACATTTTTCATGTTGTTCTGGTCCTACTCAGATACCAATGCGATGGGGCATATGATTCTATCAAGGCGTTCATGGTCATATGTGGCTCAATTATAGCTCAATAAATACCAAAATTTAAAAGTTACAGAGTAAAAATTGATGATGTATTGAGCTATAATTGGGTCATATTTGACCACGAGAACCTTGTTACAATTTTTTGTAAAATTTAGTTTGGGCACGTTAATTAATAAATAATGTAACCCACACGTTATTTATAATACGTTAAAACCAAGCTGATTTTTGGCAGCCCAAATTCAACATGTTAATTAAAAATTGAATCTTAAAATAATTTTAAAATTATATCAAACAAGATAAGGAATCATTGGAACTGCGTTGCTTCAAAATTAGTTAATACAGGATCATTTTCTGGTAACTGCAAAAAATATTTCAGCTCATCAATAATCGGCAATTTCAGTACAACCCGTATTGGAGAAAATTTCAACAACAAAGTTAATACCAGTTAGTACCTAAGTTAGTTAGGTCAATCCATGTGCACCATTTTTAAACAAGCAATCGACATTCTTGCAATCATCCGATATCAACGATGAGGTGAATCGACTACCCTTTCTATCATATGATAGATGTGCATGTTGACATGCCAAAAGTGTAACAATAAAGGAATTATAAGATGGGATTTAGTGGGCAAGGTGTAAAAACAGCGACATTTATATTACCTTGCTGAAATAACTAGAACAGAAGAACTTTGGAGAATACGGGATAGCTGTGATGTAATATAAATAAACTATTGACGCCTGAATTCACCGACATCAAGAATAGTACTCGAATGGCCAAACCTGCTATAAACTTGCAGTTACTTTCATTTTTAATCAAACTAACGCCAGTTTTGTCTAAATTCTAGATCGTAACACCTTAGATCAATAAAGGCTAACTAGGACCTCTCAACGAAACAGAGAGTAGTATTGTTATTAATCTCCAAGTTGCCCCAAAGTCTCGTAATATGTCATGGTTGTCAAACCTAAACATCTACAAGTCGAGGCCCTGAATAGAATAGAATACGGTGTGAGTAGTAGAATAGAGTACGTTGAAAATTTTGAACTCTCGATTTGTATAGTATCCGGAAAGGGGTTAAATTTAATTAGTTTAGTTAAATTTTTTTCTGTGAAATGGCAGAATATTGAAAATACATTATTAACTGAACAGTAAGGTGAGAAATCTTTAGAATAATTTTATTTTTGTGTTCAGGTTCAAATGTTAAACATAATTTAAAATTTTAACAAATTTATTTCCTTGTTAAGTAGAGTATCGAAACAATAATAAATTAATTTTAATCATTATTCAGATTAGCTGTCATTGATTCACTCATTTAGTGACTTTACTGGCTGTCCATAACCAAGTATTTCGTAACCAACTGTCCATTCTTATCCTTCGGTTTTATTAAATATTAAAAGTAGCCACTCGAAATTTTTTAAAATTGCTTCCCGGTTATTTGAAAATTACCAATCCGAAATGTAATAAAAAGTACCACACAAAGACAGAACTCAAAGGTGCAAAACCTGACATTATATAACGGAAACTTTAAAATCTGTTTGCTTAAGCGAATCAAATCAAATGGCCTTCAAGGCGAATTACTATGCCCCATTGAATTCAAAACTTCCCCAACAAAGAAAACCGTTACTTGTGTACTAAAAACACTTTATACTTTTCATTTTGTTTTGACGGGAAAATGTCATATCTACAAAGAACAAAGAATAAAATTTGATAACAAAAAATACTTTACGAAAATTTATTTTAAAATTAATTCAATAAATTTATTATTTTTCCCTGCCATATATTTATACCAAAGAGATTTGTTTTCGGGTAGGACTCATAAAACATTAGGAAAAATCCCAAATGGAAGGAAAATTCTTATAAAAACATAAAAAAATGACAACATACTAGAGAAGAACACGAACAAAAAAAAAAACAAACAACGAAAATTATTTATGTTTTGTTTTGATTTTATTGGAAAATCGCCAAAATGAAAAATAATTTATGAATGAAAAACAACAAAACACCATTTTATTGTTTTCCATGAAAATTTACGATCAAATAAAGTTTAACTTTATACATTTTCCATTTTTTTTGTGATGTTTTTGTTATTTAAACACAAAAAAAAATATCTCTTTTATTATTGTATAAAGTGATTTTACAGTTAATAAATGTGCTTTAAGCTCAGCGTGCAAAAATATATTTTGTTGTGCGAATATAAAATAAATATACACAGAGTGTACGAATGTACATTACTTGCAGACTGTTTTCTAAATTTATTACAAAGAGCACCACCAATCAAAAATCACTTTAACAATTATTTTATATATACGATTATTGGTATCTGCAACTAAGTTGTGTTTGTAATGTATGGTTAGTAACTTTTATTTAGAAGCTTCAGATAAACTTTTTTTTATTAAAATTTACCATCGTTAAATTTGTCATTCAATGTACAAAGTTAACAATATTACTGCTTGTGTCTTGTGTGTGTGTATATGGTTGGTCTCAAATCAAATAAATTTTAAATAACAACAAACTAAACGTATAATAAAGATTACACGAGATAGAAACAATAGAAAAAATAAGAACTTAGAATAAACATTTAATTCTAATTTTACTACTTTTAGACTTTTTGTATATATATATATATATATATGTAGATACATTATACATAAAGACATACTTTTTTATAGAACAAAATTTTTATATTTTTATGGTTGGTTATTGCGACAAACATTTACGACAACATTTTCCTTGTTTGTTGTCTCTATTTTCTAGGTTGGCATTTTAGTAGTTGGAAAATTTATAGTAGTTAAATAAGATACTGAAGAACATAAAATAAAATAAATAAGAATATGACCACAAAGGTGAAAATTGTTGTGATGTTTTGTATAAACGAGTTGGTATCATTAATTTTTATCTAGCATACAGATGTTATGTGTGGAAATTATATTTAAACCGAAACAAATTACATTTTCATTTTAAAATAGATACTTAATGTTTAAACCCTCAAAAGGACTTGGTGTGGTGTGAGGGGGCACGACGAGCAACAATAAATACAATAATTTATTAGTTGTGTGCTTGATCACGATTTAAATCCATTAATGTTCAAATATTTTATTTTTATTTGTGTACAGCGCGATACCTAAATCGCGAGTTTTACCAACCGTCCCGAACCGCGTGTTTCATTCGATGATATAGCCACCGTATAAATATAATGAATATTTTATCTGATATACCTATATTCTATAAATTTATTTGATATGTTTGTAATTAAATTTTAAAATATATTTGTTATGCGACATACATTTTATTGTTAGTCTATACTCATATACTCGTACTCTACGACACAACATAATAAATATACAATGTATTTAAATACGTGTCAGAAATTTTAAAATTTTACTTACGTTCTTCATAAAACCATGAATTGGATATGTCAGTTCTCTTACCTAAAATAACATAAAAACAAGGTATTAGTTTTATGGTTTTTATGAATATTTGTGCAAAATGTATACTCGTATATATAAATTTAATAATGCAAAATTAGGATTGGGTAAAAATTAACATTTGTCAACAAATTCAATCAGAATTTTGTTTGTTCAAGCCACCAGCATTTAATTATTGAGTAAAATAGGACTCGCAATTATTGGTCCAACTTTTAGAAATTTAGCTCGGATATGCAAGCTCAAAACTGATAATAAACGATAAAACAATGGCCGATTTGTAACGTATGATGGAGTTTGTAACATGATATCGCAGAAAAACAATTTCATAGCTCATAAAGAAACCGTAGCGGTACTAGAGATTGTGAAATTTTTTAAAATTGGTCTCTCGTCCGAATTAAATGTAACTAACTTGTATAAAAAATTAAATTCCAGTCAAGCTGGCATAATACGTTTAATCAGAGTAGAAAAAAAGAGAAAAATGTTAAATCAAACGCAAGAACTCTGGATGCCATAAAGACCTAAAGATTTTAAAATTTGGCCTTAATCAATTACCCAGAAATCCCTTTTTTATAAAGGCTAATAATATTTTAAAATAATCAGCAACATTCTTTATTTTCTAATTAAAAGGGTCAGCTTGGGTACTAGCTTAGGCTAAACTCCCGTTGAGTTCAAGGATTATGATGACACGAGGCAAAATATATTCCCAAAATTATTAAATTGTAAAAGCAGCAAATTCGTGTAGTCTTAGAATTAGTTTTCTATGATATATGAGTAGGTATCTCGGCGACCGCACAAGAATTTCTCGTCCCTATATTCCAGGTTCTTCTAGAGTTATTTAACGGTACGTTTCCGAATGATGTAAAGCGGTTAATAAAGGTTTTCCTCAACCGATCGAAATCTACATGATTTCTGAATGTGGTGCTGGTCGTGAACTAAACTAAATAATTTCCCAACCTATTATGATGATTCTCTGTTTTTTGATTGAAGACGCCCCAACACTAAAACATAATTTTTTGTTTACCGTGCTTTACTGCCACTTGGACTTTAACGAGAAATGAAAGAGATTTGAAAGGATTATGGCTGAGTTCGAACTAAGATATGGGCAGTTACACAACAACACTGTGACAACAACGTGAGGAGAGCCTGTAAGCCCTTAAACCAGAGGTAACAAAATTGGCACTTCAAGCTTACGGTAATGCTTCTACAGATGTGTTGAGCGGACTAAACGTGAACAATGCTGCCAAGGACAATTATTTAAAACTTCATTTGAGAAACAACACATGAAAGAAAGGAGTTGAGGCAAATAAAAAAAAACTATTGAAGACACAAAGAATTGCAATCGTCGCAGTATAAAGTATAAAAGTATAAAGATATGATTCAGTTGTGGGAAAATAGATCACTACGCCCGAGACTATTAGCAGTGAAATATTAGTTAAATTAGTTTCAAGAGGCAACCTGATTCTCGAGTTAACAAATATGAAAACTGGCGAGAAGAACGGGAATACAAAACCACAGAGAGTTGAAGGAACAATGAAGACGAGAAGCAGTTGATCAGTCCGATAATGATAATAGAAAAAAGTGGGAAAAGAGAGCACAGAATTAGGACAGGAGAAATAAATTGTATTTTAGAGAGGTGAAAAGATCCAAGGAGGTAGCTCAGTAGAAGATTCTAGTACGTTTGATGAGAGTGAGTCCGCGACGTAAAGGTGTGATAGTATGGCACACGTTGGAGTTGAGATGGGGGGAACCAAGACAATCCAGTAGTAAAGAGCGGCCAGAAAGACAAATTTATTCTCCTCTACATAGATATAACACTTGGTGCTACAATGTTAAGTTGTACAAGGTCACTTCCCCGATGGTAACTTCCCCGAGAAACCATTGACATCTTTGACATGAATTGATTCAATAGTATCGGGTTTTCCAATATAATGACCTGAGAATTTTTTTTTTTTAAATAAAACGCAAACCATATGAGATATCTCATAAAAAACGTTTAGAGGTGTTAGGTCACACGATCTAGACCAATCGACAGGACCATTTCTGGATATAGCACGTTCATCGAATTTAGATTTCAATAAGTCGATTGTTAGACCCGCTGTGTGGCATGTCGCACCGTCTTGTTGATACCACAGTTCGTTAATGTCCAGCTCATGCAATTGACTAAAGGAATAACGTTGCAACATGTCTCTGTAGAGATCTCAGCATGAAAACCACACCATAAAGTTATATTTGTGGATGAAGCGGTGTTTCTTGAAGCACATGAGGGTTTTCACCTGACCAATAACGCATATTCTGTTTGTTGAGGAAGCCGTTTAGCGCTTCATCACTGAAGATGGTTTTGAGATGAAAAAATTGTAATTAACGCTCTTGAAGTTGCAGTTCCCGACTCGGAATTTTTGTAGTAAATTTTAATTATTTGTAAACGTTGGTCGTTCGTGTACTTCACCATGATGAAAATGTTGTTTTAACTGAATATTTTGACACTGACAGTTTGGTTATTTGTAGACTATTTGTAGACTAATGAAGGCTAAGCTAATGTTCTCATATTAAGCAAGAGAACAAGCATCACCCAAAATTTAAATAAAACACCTAAACTGTCGTAGGAGAAATAACTGTATGATTTATAAGAAAGAAACGTTTCATAGTGTTATATCATCAATTTACGGAGAGTACAATTCATTGTCATCTGGAAGCAGTTGCAAGTACTGCTAAAAATATTGTAACATCCATTTGGTTAATTTGAAAAATATTCCTTTTCTGTCGCAAATAGTCACGAATTTAGTTCCATTCAATAACAAATCAATATAACGGGGGAATATCGTTCAAGCTTAGTTATTTTAAACTATTTTGGTATGCGAGTATGATATATAATTGATGCTAAATGGAATTTTATACTAAACCCAACTATGTATCATGCCTGCAAAACCATATCGCATTCAGTACCTACGTAAACAGTATTAAAGATGAAACACCAAAATAACAACAAAACTACCCCTAAAAATCTGGAATAAAAATAATTTTGGTTGGTTTTGTGCCAATTGAAAATATAAATTGTAAAAAAAATTACCATTCTTCTCTTTTGACTTTCGAAGTTAGTCAGAATTTACATATCCGAGTTTTCATTTTCCGTTTTATTTTTTTTTACATGCATACATATATATAAAATGGAGGGTTGATTTTCATTTTAAATTTATATTCCTCGACATCGTGTATAAAGGCTGTGTACATATAGTTTTATAGTTTTTATTGTATACGTATTTGGGAAGAATTTTTTAAAAATTCTAACGACACCAAATGTGAATATGCTTAACACATTTTTTTGTTCGGTACAATTTTTTCGTGTTAAGTTCAGATTTAAATCTCTTAAATATGCTGCTAATATTTTTACTGTACCATACGTTATGTACTAAATCCATCGCATTTTTTGGCGATTAACCTAGTGTTGTTATATAAATATTATATACGTTCCGGTTGTTCATATATTTTTCAATTAGATTAAAAAAAAATTTAGCGCAACTTATAACAAAAAAAAAATATTACAGGGTTGGCACTATCACAAAAATCATATATGTGATATAATTGTGCAAATGGCTATATATGTGTGGTGCACGTATGTAAAAATATGTGTCATAATAAAATTTTTAGATGCATTTTAAAATATTTTTCTAATTAAAATTTAACACCACCAAATTTATCAATATGATGAGCTCGGTGTCTTGTGTGCACGTGAAAACGGTATGTGCTTCTGTCGCCCATAAATTCCCAAAGAAAATTGTTCTTCGTTCAAGTTTACTTGTTTTGTCGTTTACATGTATATATAATTTTGTACCACTGAGTACGTACCATCTGCCGAAAATTGAAAGACAATAACAAACATTTATTTACCTTTTTTCAAGAAGTACCAAAAATAATAAAGAAAATTAATTAAATTTATTTTAAGTTATTTGGTTTGTAATAAAAGGTTTTCATTTTTATTAATATTTTCATCTTTAAATTATTTCGCTTGTTGTCTTTGTTTGTGTTTGCGCGGCGGCATTTGGTGAAAAACCAGCAAAAAATTTACATCATCACGAGAAGAACGGTGATGGAAAGCGTGCAGGGGACAAACATTGTTTATTATAAATTCAATGTATCAAAACCGTACGAATAATTATGTATTCCAAAAATTATTATTTCAGATTTTTAAACATAAAAAATTTTTTTTAGTATTTGATTGTGTTGGAAAATGTTATGGAAATTAATTTTAATCTTAGATGGTTTGGTATGTACATTGTACATAACACAGGTAGTATTGTGGTGTGTTTGCTATATTTTATACATTTTAACCGGATACAATTTATGAATATTTAAAAGTCAGGTTTATGAGTGGTGATTTGATTGGCAGAGCCGATAAAAACGTTGTATATTTAATTTGTAATATTGTAGGAGGTCATCCCTATATGATGACGACTGATAATTGTGGGATCTTCATGAACTTTACAATGTTGTATAAACTGTGAACTGGCAATTTAGTACGCAGATAATTTGTGAAATGATTAAAGTTCTCTTTAAAATCCAAAAGTTTTCTCTTTTCTACTGTTTAATAAATAATTTTTAATTCGTTCAGAATGGGGAATCACTTCCTAAAATCTAGCAACATAAAAATGTGCTTTAAATTAAATAATAATAACAATTTCCAAATGTCGCTTGTGGTGTAACGAAATATAATAAATAAAAAATTACTTATATTGGGCAATCACGACAACTCATATGTCTTAAGCATCAAAACTACATCCATATATAAAAATACAACCCCTTTCTAATATAATACATCCTTTTATGACACCTCTTCATCTTATATTTTGTCACCGATTTTTATCTGTCTTCATCTTGACAAAATAAAATATTTTGTTTCATTTATGTGGATGTGTGTACTCTCGTTTATGAGTTGTAGCAAACAAACGTATAGCAATAATTTTTGACGACAACAACAACAGCAACAATACAAAATCATTTTCATCATCACCATATCATAATCATTTTTCGTCTTAGAAAGTATAAAAGCAAATATTTAGTATATCGTATCCTGAACTTTTTAAAATTTTCAGCATTTTATGATTTTTGTTTCCATATATGTGGATGAAGCTTTCGAAAATACATCCAGTATAAGAAAAAAGAAAATTTATCTTCTTATTTTCTTGTTATTTTAAATGATGAGAATATATATATACAATATATATATATATATATATATATATATATATATATATATATATATATATATATATATATATATATATATATATATATATATATATATATATATATATATATAATATATATATATATATATATATATATATATATATATATATATATATATTATATATATATATATATATATATATATATACATATATATTTGTGTGTATGATATGTGATGAGAATTGATAGATAAAAATGTAAATTTTTTTTTTTGTAATATTTTCCAAAAAGCTCCACAACGTAACAAAAGGACTTATGAAAAATATACACATATGTACAAAAATGAGCATCGCATTCAAAATTCGAACATTACCCTTACACTGCTTATACTCGAAAGTTTTGTTGGTGCTACGAGTATGTGAATTTTCTTTTATATTCAAGTTTTTTTTGTACATAATTTTGATTCAAGAAAATATTTGTGTGAAAAGAAAAACGGAAGGAAAGTCGTGTACAATATTTGTTGTTACTTTATTTTCAATAAAATAAAAACGGAACAATAAGTTTAATCAATTGATTTTTTTTTTTGATTTTTTATTTTGTGATAAGCGAACATTGTAAAATATAAAGTCAACTTCTTATTATATAGATGCCTTCCTTTTCGTGTGTGTGTTGATTGATTTATGTGAGTTTATTTTTATTCGAGAAATTGTGTATATGCCATCCAGATGTGATGCGAAATAATGAGTATTTTAGGAAATAGCGACTTTATTAGGTAGGATTTTTTTTGTGTTTCCTGTTTCTGTCCTGATATATTGTATGTACCCTATCATACATAAATGCAGACATACAAAAGGGCAAATAATAAAATATGTTATTAAAAATTGATTAAGATTTTTAGGAAATATACACCACACCGTATATAAAATCACGGTTGCCATACTTACAAATAATGAAATATTGATTTTCAATGTTCGTTAACATGAATGTACTATAAAATATGTGGCATGAACTGCTTAAAGGAGTTTTATATTAATTTTAAATTAAGAATTTATAAATAATCTCTTTATATTCCGCATCAATGTCTAATGATTTTTTCTTTTTCTTGGTTGATGACTAAAGTACACGCAATTCCATTTTAAAAAATTATTTGAAACGTTTTTATTTCAATACAGGAATGGCATGTTCGTAAAACATTTAAGATGGTATTACAATATACACAAATCGGATCCTTTTATCTCAAAAAACAAAAAATTCACATGAGAAAAATAAAATTTGCTCTATCCCTTATTCTGAATTTGGTTATAAAACAGTGTGTCCTAATTAATATACTTGAGTGTTTTTAGCTGAGATTGTTTAACTATATTTAACTAAAACCTAGTGCTTTTTCAAGGACTCGGTAATTTTGAAGCATATTGAGGATAATTAAAGATTACATCCATTGAGACAATGGTTACCTAACTTTAATCAAACCAATGTGAAACGATTTAAAATCACAAATATTTATTAAAATTTCACATACAAGCTTTGATAAATTGTGATTTCAGCCAATTTTTATTAAATTTACTTTACAATCAACAGTAAGTTAGGCGCAAGTATCTTAATTTGTACTGGAAATGATCGTCTTGAATGATCAACGATGGATCATTGAATGGTCCATTTTCAGGACACTCTGTAAACGGAAATATTGAAACCCGGCAAATTAAATAAAAACAACTTTTCCAAAATGTATAATTGTATGTATAATTTTTTTCAAATTTCCGGATCTAAAAATTACAACGTGAAGCACATCTCAAAGCCATATTGAATCAATTATATGTTTGTTTAACAAAAATGCAAAGTAAAATGAAAAGCTTCGCTATTAAAGACTGTAGTGGCACAGTTAAATATATCAAAAACAGTCATCAATGTCGCGGAATACTTGTAAAAAAAATGAAATAACTTTTTGAACAGTACTTCAACTGAAAAAATGCTGTTATTTACTACCCAATAAATATTCCGCACAAAAATCTGTGTAAAATTCAGTACGAAAGGAACACACGGCGATTCCAAATTCTAGTTTATTTACAGAAAGCTGAGCATATTACCCAAGATAAATGGACTTTTTTTGAAATTGTATGACTTTATCGGAGTAAGACGAAAAATAGAGTTTTAGTTAAGTTTCCTGTAAATAATGTAGTTTTTCCTGTTAAAAAATTTAAATAACCTCGACACTAACTGGACTTTTGGTAAATCTGTCTTGTATAACCAAAAGTCAATATTCCTTCTAAAATTTCAGAAAACCACCACTTGTTAAACATTTAATCTTCTAAATTTATTTGGATTTTTTAATTCTTTGTCATCTTTTGTAAATGTTAAACCTTTCAACATCATTGCAGAAATTGAGAAGCTCCCATAGAAGTTGCCACAGAAAGTACACAGATTTCCACCAAATTTCGCAAGATTTTCCCAATTAATGGAAAAAGGTTAAATGTGAAGTTTGATTCCGAATAGACAATCTGCCTGAGCTGTAGATGCCGAATTTTGGTGTAATAAAGTTTGTATTAAAACTTTACTTTTTCTTGTAAATGATATCTTTTCAATATTTTTGCAAAACCTGAAAAGCTTCTGTGGAGCCCGCCAATTCCGGGGAACCAATTTTAGCCAAAAATCATTGAGATCTCGCAATTTATGAGAAAAGCTTAACAACCGTTTTTTTGCTTGGCGTATGGTAAATCTGAAGAAAGAAGGCGAAGAAAGTCACTATTATTTTTTTAAATTCATTTTGAAATGTGTTTATTAGCCCTTCATATGCCAACGAAGTTCCTATGATTTTCCATATAAAAAGTTGACATTTCAGTTTTTATCCCTTAAACACATGAACATAAAAAATTTAATTATTGGTCCTCAGCCTATGTAGGCTGACTTATTTTTTAAAAAACAATAATCTGATCGGATAGAATATCTCATGTTTTTGAATTAAAATTTCCTGCTCAGAGGTATAATGTTTATAAAATAGATTATGGGAAACTGCTAAGGAAAGATTCGAAGGAGGAAAATCATAAATTTTATTCAATGTCATTTTATATAAATTATGTATACGAATCCTCGTCATACATGTATAAATAAAACATCACAAACCAAGACGGATATTCAACTAAATACGTATACGAGACGAGTACCTGTAATAAAAACTTTCATTTTTATCTCATTAAATTAAAATTTCTCACAAACTATATACACAGGTGTATCCGGCCTGAATTTTAAATTCATGTTAACAAAAATTTATCGGACATTTTATTTATGTGACCTATTTTATTCTGCTTGTTTTTTAAATCCTACTTTTTATCCTAAATACGTATACATGATATAAAGTTTTACAATTAATCATCTGTTATTTAACTGTTTTAACTTAAAGGGCACGTTTAAAATACTTACATCGACAAGAGAACAAAAAGAAACAAAATTCAACCTTGTTTTCTTTGGAAAAGATACTTTTACACAAAGTATTGTACATGGTTGTTATATACAATACAAGTACACAACTATTTTTTATGCTATAATAAATCACTAAAAAGGCAAAAATAAAAATGATCATCAATAATTGCACGAGAGAAAAGCTATAGATAAAAATCATCAAACAAAAATGGAAAAATTTAATAAAAAATAAATAAATAGGCAGGCGCTCCTTCCATGTACCCGTATACGTATATATGGTATAAAGGCGATACGAAAACTCAGAAGTAGAAGGCTCTGGCGATAAAATGAAAATTCAGATATCACACATATTATATGACAAAGTGAATAGTTTGTTTTCCTCCTTGGCTGTTAGATTGGTAAAAAAGAATCGACTTCGCTTTATATATATATATATATATATATATATATATATATATATATATATATATATATATATATATATATATATATATATATGTGTGTGTGTGTGTGTGTGTGTATTTAAGAAAATATTATAGAAATCGACACGTTCATCGTAAATTTTTGCCATAAATCAGAACCAACATAAAAAAAACAAAAACTTGAAAAACTTGTACATAAATCCATTCCATTTAACATTGGTGTGATACATTTTGTATCATTTCTCTGATAATGATACATATTGATACATCAATCTATGTTACACACACCTCAAACAATTGTAATTTTATTTATTGTACATATATATCTTGTCAAATTTTTATGTTGCTGTTAAATTTGAATATAATTCATTTTATAATTAATGGCAACAAAATAAAATAAAAATTTATAATTCTTGTGTGTGACCATTAATTTGTTTGGATTATTATCATTTTTATTAACTGGTAAATTTAACTTGTAAAAGTATGTTTTCCATAAATTTTACCAAATATTTGAGCCATGGGCTTATACGTAGAGAAAACGCTTATATTAAATTTAATCAATAAAAATTGTTTAATTACAGCTTTCGAAAGTAATTTGAAATTATAATTTTTACCGAACAAGTGTCGTAGTAGTTACAGCTGTGAATATTAAGTTTGATCTAACGAACTTAGCCAGTTTGAAATATAAACTACTAATATCCTTCCTTAGGCAATAAGGGCATCCCCTGTTTCTTACATTTGGAAGGAAATACTCATTCAGATAAACATCTTGCAATCAACAAAGAAGTCTGAGTATGTTCGAACTGAGGCAGCTGAGAGTTGCCTTTAAAATATCTTCCGGTTTGGTATGTAAAATATCATTTTCTCCTCCACTTTCCTCCATTTTTCCAGGTTCACTATAATATTACCAAACATTCTCGAGACTGTACAAGTGTATATGGTAAATAATTTTAAATTTCTTCATCACGGACTGGTATCTTCTCTTAGTTAGTTTGATGACAAGTTATCGTTCGATTTGGTATCAAAAGATCATTGCGGTTTATAGAATTTGTGTTACTGTATTTTTGGCCCGCAGGTTTTACTGCTTCTAATCTAACAAAGACTTTGTATTTGCTCTGTTGTTCCTCGAAAATTAACTGTCGGCTACTCTACAGACCATTTAGCATGATTGGCTCATAGATTGGTGTCATATGCCAAAACCACGAATGAAGCACGATTTGATCGACGAAAAATGGGAAAAAATATTCGCCCCAATAAGCCAATCAGATTCACCCCGACCTATACTCAGAATCTACCTATGGTATCACCCTAGTCAGATTGGTGTCTATATGCCAAAATCTCAAGTGACGAACGGTGTACTCCTATAACCGCATCAGACTCACCCCTAACTTATAATCAAAATCTACCTATGGTCTACCTATTACAATTCTATAACCCCAGCAGACCCACACTTAACCTATAATCAAAACCTACCTATGGCCACGGGCTATCGAATCGGCATAGTCAGATTGGCATCTATATGCCAAAATCTCGAATGACCAACGGTTTTGAATGACTAAATCTCGAATGATGGACAATTTTATCGTTACAACAACGGAAAATGGAATATTTCTCCAATATAACCTAATAATGGGTCATCAAACTGGTACAGCCAGATCGTCATTCATCTGTCAAAATCTTGATATACAAACCATTCATCGGCTAAACGTGACTGCGTCTCATGGCTATTGTATAGATAGTCTGTTATTGACATTCTACTATATGTTAGAAAATTGATGATTCATTTGTAACTTTTAAATCTGTATTGGCAGCATTTTTCGGTTTGAATATTGAAGTTAATCTTCTTTATCGATACAATCTGCAACATCGACATTTTATAATGTTTTCGGTTGGAATAGCAAAATTAATATCTGCATTACCGTCCTTCGACTAGGATAACAAAGAAAACACTATCTGCATTACCAACTTTCGGCTGGAAGCTTTCGGCTAACGTTTACAGATAGCTCGGGGCCCTTAAATGGTATTGCGTTGTCTTCTGCCCTACGATCTTATGCGTCTGAAACCTGGATACGAACCAGCACACGTTTTATAGATAAAACATTTTAGTTTTTTTTAGTTGAAAAAAACAAATTTTATTGATTTTTATTGATTTTAAGCAAAAAAAATATTGATATAATTTCTAAATAAACTGTAGCAGGCTTTTGATTTGTCCGCATGATTGAACTGAGTTTTCACCAGGGCTTATGGTGAGGCAACAATAAAAAAAAAACAATAATTTTTTCACTGATCGTTTTGATCTGTATTCCTTTTTCTGGGCTAGGATTGTACCATCACTTTTTTCGACTTTCGATTTAGTTTCTGTCTCATATCATCTCTCGATAAACTTAACACGAAAAATTATTTAATCATTATATTTTGTTATTTAATAAAATCATACCTACATACTAAGTAGTCTTTGGTAAATATCGATACTATTATGGTAAATATCGAGTAAAGTCCATAGAAGAAGTACATGTAAATAAAGCTTTTCTGTTTTTTTAGTATGTAATCTTTGCAATCTGTTCTGGGGCCGAAGCACTCCCAAGTCTGTCGCAGTTCGGTTTTTACGTCCTTAGCAGTCGACTGCCAAATCGAAGATGAACGGCTTTAGGTACGATTTTCGGTTCAAACCCAGTACCTCGCAATCCAAATGCGGAAGCTTTAACCACTGAGCCGTTTGAGTGGTAAATATATCTTTAAGGTACCGAGCTTGGCGAGAGATTGTGTGAACATGCATATGTTGGATAATTATTTTACTTTATTTGTTTTGTTATAATCCGTATTCCAAATTTTGTATTCGATATACATTTAGATTAATGCTCTAAAACATTATGCATCATTAATTCAAATTGACCAATTATCGGTTTAAAAGACGTGTCTTCCAAATAAATCTTGAGTGCATGGTCTTTGTATTGAATAAACAAAAAATCGTTTACAACTTAAGAAAATCTCATTGTAATACCAAACATATACACATCATTAACATTTTCATTCTGCGCACCAAAGTTCATACCAATTTGATGTAGAATGACAATTTAAATTGTGTATAAAGTATAAACATAGTTTTAAATTCAAAATTAAATAAAAGTTCTGTTTATTTGTTGTTGTCGATCTGATTCCTAAAATAATAATAATAATAAAAACCGATTGAAAATACAAACAATAAAATTGATTAGTGACCAAGGGAGAAGGAAATTCGGAAAAACTTAGTTGTTGCTAGATTCTTTCAATTGTGTACGAGCATAAGAATATAAAAATTAGAAATGGAAAAGTTAAATAACAATAAAAAAAGGAAATATGTGACATATATCCTCAAGGGAATTGGGAGTTTTTTTTTATTTAGTTGTATATACATATTACATAAATAGATCTGCGTGTGTGTGCGGGTGTGAGTTATTTTCTTAAAATTCAATATGTCAAATCAATCAATTTGTGCTGGAATATATATAAAAGCCAAACAATAAAAGAAGAATGCTAAAGAAGGAACTCATTTTAACCATAAATTTTGTTATTTAAAGTGGCCTTTTCCACAGTGTAGTAGTAAATAAAATTACGGTTGTGTCGTTTTTCCATTTTTTTTGGATTTGTTCGAGCATATATTCCACTGAATAAATTACCTAAATTAAAGAATACATTTTTCTTTGGTATATTGGTTGTTTATTCAGTGGACTTGAGTATATATCCTTTTTTTCGCTTTCACATTTTCTATCGATATTAATGAGCTGACCCTAAAAAATATCACCGTACTGCAAACCATCATGTACACGACGCACAGCGAAACAACCTGAGAGAGATAGTGATGATGATGCTTTCATCGGAGTTTATAATAAAAATAAAAAACTGTCGTGTCGCAGCATCCAATACACAGCAAACAATTTATGATTTTGATTATTATTCTATATTTTTTCTCGAAAAAAAGGATAATTGCGGATAATAGTGTAATATTTTTAGATTAATGTGTCTGATATAGATTGGTTCATTAGTACAAGTAACAAATGCATTAAACATGGTTTAATCTCTAGCCCTATTTCTTATCTAATTATTATCACGTATACAGATGTGAAATGACAGATAAACTTTAATTAAAATTTAATTCTACTATACTCTGATTGAAAAAAATAATTATAATTATACTCAAAGTTTAAAAATGTATATGTATATAACAAGAAGCAAAAAAACGCTTTTCATTAAAATCACAAAACTATATCTAATTAGGAGGGTCTTAATTACACGTTTCTTTACTATTTTACCCTTTTTCTCTGTTTCCTGAAAACGTATAATACAATTGTATGTGTTGTTCTGAAAGTACGATTGTTCTTATTATTAGAATGAATTTTAATTTGTCTCTCTTTTAGGCCCATTTAATTAAAAAATTTCTACCCAATTTAATCGATCATATCAATTGACCATCTATACGAATGCATGTGTTACTATGGGGCTTAAGGATATCGCGCAGCAAGTTAGAGATGGTATCAGGTCTAGACCGTAATCATGTCAACGTCCGATAAAATTAGGTTCGCAAGGTTCTTGCTTCCAACTGTGTTTATTATTTTGGAATTGCTAATTTTATAGATCCTTATATAATTTAATTACCGCTGAACGTGATGATAGATCTAACTTTAAAAAATATTCACTTTAAGATTATAAGCCGTCCTGTATTTATGAAGTAGAAAACGCGTCCATCCAATTTTCTACGTACACATAACTTTACTTCAGCATCGAGAAATACTTTTACAATTTTAGCTCTTATTTTGAGCATCAAAACTATTAGTGGAGTTTGGCACGCTTCATTCGATTAAGTCGAATCGCCATCTTAACAGCGATCCATTGATTAAACATTATCAACCTAAATCTTCATCTCCCTAAATGTGGATCAAATCAAGCCGCTGGCTTCAACTTACAACACCTTGTGTTGTAATTTATTTAAGTTTCATGACAATCTCAATTTTAAAAAATACATGAGGTCGTACTCTAACCTCTCTTTGACTAATAGTTTGTGGATAAGCGTAACAACAACCTTTCAGTTTGTTTCTCGTGTTTATAAAATCCCAAATACTTCCATTTGACGTTTCTGATTTAACGGAAATTAATTTAAATGGCGAAAGGTGGACACTGTTACTGCGGATCCACCTAGACTGAGAAGTTTGAAAGCATTTCGATATATCTTATGATATTCTGAATTGTTTTATTCCTGGAGCTAACAATATCGAACTGCTTTCCGTGAAAATTGGCAATCAAAAAGGTAAGTGAAATTTTCATTCTAGCTGATTACCTGCGTCCGCGTACTCAGATTGTAAACCTATAATCTATGGATCTGCCAAGGACTCGTATTGTATACACTACGTATCTTCTAGCACAACTCATACAAGGAATCCTTATGAACAGATGTTGAACTCCAGCTTTCTCCAAACCAGTTTGAATCCTTACTAATAACGCTCACGAATAGTACGCTTTCTACGATTCAAAAATATTATAAACTATAAATATTATATTGATTTTAATTCCACCTTAATTAGTAACCTCGACAATGAGATGCTCACAGCTAGTATCGTAGTTTGCCCAGAAAACAGATGGTATGATTGTGTAGTTGTACTCAAAAATTCCTAATACCCGTTAAATTCAATTATAACATACTTATTGGTAAAATAAACAATCAGATTGACAACGTTTTGTTCAGTTCAAACGGTTTGTAGGGAGTAGTTGGAAAGATATGCTTAAAAAGTCACTCTCATCGGATACTTTCCTTAACATGTGGAATAATTTCATAATCCCAATTCATAAGAAAGACTGCAAATCTAATATTTGTATAGGGCGAAACTGAAACGATCTCGTATTTCCAAGCGAGTGTCGAGAGAGTCATATATTTTATACACAGTGCTTTCATTGCAGGAGTGCAAACCGCTATTTGGTATCCAGCATAGCTTCTTAAGAGATCGTTCCTCCTCTATAAATATTGTTGAGTTTACATTATTCGCTGTGAACACCATGGAGGCTAAAGAGTTTCGGTTTCTTAAGGGTTTATTAAGGTCAAACTTAAGGCCATTGGTTTTCCAAAAAACGTCGATATCAAATATCGATCAATATATTACGAGTCAGTACATATTACGCGGACAAATACATTCTATTAAAACCCTTGTACATTAGAAGAATTCCTGCATTTAGAACTGCACCGCACAGAATTCCTTACAGCCAGAATGATTACATTAGTAAAATGAGCTGAATGAAGTAGACACGCACAATGAATGTCCCGAAAAACATTAGCAAGTTCATATTAAAGATGCCTTTGAATGCAAAAAAATCCGCTTATAGAATAATTTCGATCGAAAATTGTCAAAAGATAAACAACTACTATTTGTATCATATCAAAGGCTTTTGCGAAATGCAATGCTCTATAAATAAATAAATATCTTGAAATTATTAAAACAATCTTGTATAGAAAATACGGCGGGAAAATGAAACCCCGCCTAAACTTGTGGCAAAAGAATAAAAATTTTCCTTTGACCGAGTGATCAGCGTCCTGTTAAATGGGAGATCTCAGCTTTGATTTTTTCCTTTCTAAATTAAATTGTTCAGTGAAAGCATCATGGTTGGGCTTCGTGATCGGTAAAAGCCTCGTGATACACGGTTGGCTTTACTACTGTTGGCACAACAGGAATTTGGGTGAATCAACGACATGTTCCCAGATAACCAGGACTGGATCAAACGACTCATCTGACGCGGTATTCCACGAAGCTTGTCGACCCCATGGCCTGATTGGCAATCTGGTGTTGAATTTGTGAACCATATGATGTCAATTTTGTCAAAATTACTTCTGATCTATAGAGTTTCTTTCGCAACCTGAACACATCTTTCTTTTATTGAGCCGACCCATTCTAATCAATTTGCGTCCAATGACAGCAAGCCGCATTGACATGTAAATCAAGTGCTGTTAGCGTCCAAGACTCGCAACCAAATGTAATATCCTGATAGTATCAGCATCCTAAGTCTACGGAAACGATTTTATCATTTCCACTTATTTCGATATCACATTGTTCAATACAACATACAGGAGATGGCAGTGCCATCTTAAAGTTGATATTAGACTCATGAAATGGGGCTGCTCACTTGTGACTTGAGCTGTTGGATGATTTTCTTTTGTATCCCTTTCTGGGTGTGGTTCTCTTTTATACGGCTTTATTGCGATTTTTAGCACTTGTTGTTTGAGTCATTCCATTCTTCCTTTTACTTTCCTGCTCCTAAATAGCATTTGTTCAACGAAC
Source organism: Nephrotoma appendiculata (assembly GCA_947310385.1). Classification (NCBI taxonomy): domain Eukaryota; kingdom Metazoa; phylum Arthropoda; class Insecta; order Diptera; family Tipulidae; genus Nephrotoma; species Nephrotoma appendiculata. Next base: position 2,617,709 of record OX371225.1, on the reverse strand, counting down.
AAATTAGTTGGCGGAACTGCACTCTAAATTATAAATCGAAATCAAAACTTGGATTTAGTTAACCTTCCAATAATCCTCTATGAACGAAGATTGTAGGTAAAAATTCCCTAAACAAAAATGTTGAACTCGATCGGGTTTACACGATTAGTAAATGCTGCTACCTTACAAAGGTAAGTCGACAGTATGATTGACATCTGGAATGGATCAGAACACAATTGCGATTTTGAAAGATGTTTTGGATTATTTTTCAATTAGGATAAAAACGCTATTTTGATCATGATTGAATCAGTTATGTAATTGGAATAAAGATTTAAACAATTTTATCTTAGTAATGATACAATTTTAATTTATTTCGAAATGTAATTCATTAATGAAAATTATTCCAGAAGTCTCCAAAATTAAATAATAAAACATATAAAATACCATCATGATTCTTAAGAAAACCTCCAATAAAGCATATTAGGGATTTCTTTATTGACTTCTTTGCGAGTTTTCCATACATTTCTGTAAACGGTACTAAGCAAGCAAACCTCTCTAAAATAAATGGGATTAGCATAATTTAATTCTCTAACATAATTTATGATAGAATTCTCTATTATTACCCAACTGCAAAGAACTAGATAATTTCGTCAGTGATCATTATTATATTATTGTTAAAGTGATGAAAATCGATTCTCAATCGTCTAGGAGGAATGGCGAAGTAAACCACAGGGAGATGAAAACTGGGGGTATTGGCCGGAGGGTAATATCCAGGGGTAAAGTTCCCCATCCGTTGAAACCATAATAAGAAGTCCGACCAAGTCCAAATTCATGTTTATCGGTATCGGTATTATTTCGCGTAATCTCAAAGTGATCTCAAAAGCTTCAGCTTAATTTTTCACATTAGGTTTTTGAGGATCAAAGAATTCATTATCCCAAAGAATTTAAATTATTTATATAGAATGCATGAGAGTAGCTGTCAAACGAGTCAAATTCGGAGGGTAAAAGAGAACGCATATAAATCAACGGGTCGTATTTAGAATTTGTTCAATCGAAATTAAAAACTACACAAATTCACAATTATTTTTATTCCACAATTATTTTTATTTTATTTTATTATTATTATTTTTATTTTTATTTAGTACGGATTTATTTTTTTATTTTTTTCGGTAAAAAATTGTACTTTTAGTATTCCAAAATAAAAAATAATTATGAAAAAATAGCACGTAGAATATGAACATAGTAATAAAAAAAATGCGATACTGTAATATAACATATGATCCTATTATGTTTACAAAAAGAAAAAGCACAACAACAACAAGAAAAATTCGTTTCTTAAATTTTTTTGATTTATAACTTAAATTAATGATAATTTTATCACAAATCACTTTGCTTTTAACATAATTTACATTTTATTTTCTAAAAACACTTACAGATGGTAAGAAATTCCTTTTCGAGTTTTTTGAGGCGCATTTTGACAACCCTTTACAAAGCACTTCATTTCAATGTTTTAATGATTAAAGTTTTCAATATTTATTCACAAACGATGCACTAGTACACGATACACAAACAGTTTTATAATATTTTATTTTTTTTAATTAATAATATGACAATTTTTTAAAAACACAAAATTTAGCGCGTCACTTTTTACAATAACAACAACTTGTCCCGTTAGCTTTTTCTTTAACATCTGAGACCACCATATGCATTTTTTATATAACTATCCTGTTCCCACATGACTCAAAAGAGATAGCAAATATTATATAGATTTTTATATGGGGAAAAAATGGTTGCTGCTCTTCAGTATTTTCCTCTAAGGGTTACCCAGAGTTTAGAAAACAACGTGTTCAATATATGAGATAAAACATTAAAGATAGTACTTAGAACAAATTTACCAAAATTAACAGAATTTTAAAATTTGCTACGGCCAAATTAATAAAAATGTTTACTGTATAAAATTTTTTAAAACTCTGTTAATTTATAAAAAGATTGAAATTTTAACAAATTTGAATGGGCTATATTTTAAATCCAACTTTAAAATTTCGATTGGGATTAATTCGTATTTTGTTGGGTACTTGTTATTTGGCGATTGTTAGACATTGAAGAATTATGTTATAATTTTCAGAAAATGTAATGACGTAGGCATACTCAAACTCGACAATTTCAGGCGAAACATAATAAGAGAAACCCTACAATTTTAACGTAATCTTAATAAAAATCAATATCAGTAAATTTTATTTGATTTGATATACATATTTCAGAAACGGAAAATCCAATCATTTTCCGAAAAACAGATGGAAAAGTTTTTGTGTTCTGCATAAACACAAGAAAGAAAAATACAAATCTCTCCAACCAATCTAGAAAACATTAAACGTTTTCAAAAGAAACCAATTCTTTTTTATATAAATCCACACACGCACTTAAGTGGAAGGAATGAAGGAGTTAAAATAAAAGTTGTTTTATTCTTGACAAGTCGAGAGATGAAGGCAAACTTTAAAATATATAAAAAAAATATTTTAAATCATCAGACACATAACCTTTCGAAAAACACCTCCGCTTATTACAATTCGTATGAATAACAATGGAAAATTACTGATTAATGTCACAGTCGAGTCAAACAAGGTGAGTAAAATAAATTGCTTCCAAATTAGCATGTTTCTTCTGTTCTAAGAATTAGTATCCATAATTATCATTGAACTTTTTATCAAACATCATATTACACGAGATAAATTCCAGATACCGTGCTCATCACCATAATCATTATAATCATTTCTTAAAAGTAATCAGCTTTGAGTTTTCTTGAACTTTTATTGTATTCTTCTTTGTTTTATATTGACGATTCCAATGATTAAAAATAGAAAACCGACGACTGTATCTACATCTGTAGAAGATAATCACGATAAATAGTCTACGAGATATTTTTTTTTTTTGTTCTTTGACTGTGCGCATAATAGTTCGTTGTGTGCCTACACATCCTACATACAGTCTAACGTAGATTTTTAATTACGTTAAAATTAAAGTTCAATGCACTAAACCACAGCCACCGAACAATTCGATGTAAAGTAAAATATTAAATTATCTTGTAACAAAAAATGTATCAAAGGTAATTTTTATAATAATATTCATTTGATTTATAATACATAGTGTACATTCGTCGTATACATAGTCCGTCCATAAACAGATCCAACCACAAAAATGACATAACAAATTTTCACTAGGAATAACTAAAAATAAAATCGATTTTCATTTTTAAGTTCAACATTTTTTATTTTAATTTTCCACATCGACGAAAAATTTTCCAATCAAAATGAAAATATATTTTTTTTTTGGGAGGTTTTGCTGTTGCTGTACTGTGTGTGTGTGTGTGTTGGAATATTTAGAGCTTTTGTGTATTTGATGCTCGTGATTTTATTTTATATTTTCTGATGAGAGATAGAAAGTCTATTTTGTATGGATAAAAATTTGTGAGATAAGATAAGATTTTTTTTTTATCAGAATATAGTTTTCCGATGACTTTGTGGTTAGATTAAATTTAATTGATTTTGCATTTGGGAATGATGATGATTTTAAATGTGGTTTTTACACGACCCAGATTTTTAATTATATTTTTTATCTGTTACTTGATTGCTATGTATACACGTCCGCATATACTTTTTTCATCATTAGATATAATTTGAAAAATTGAAGGAGAAATACACCAGGGACAAAAATTTATATTAAATTGGGTCACGGTGAAGGTAATGTGAGTAATAAATTTCTTTCATCATGTCAACATGATAAAGCGCTGCAATGTGAACAAGAAAGTTAGGGAATGAGGTAAAATTTCTAGGCTAGTACTAAGCTTTGTACATTATTCAAAGCTCAAACCCGACTGTTCCAATTTTATATACATAACAAATTCTCATTCTTATTTATGATAAAACATCTTCCAACCAAGTTTTTTTTTTGCTATTTTCGTTAAGAGTATAGTTTGCCCTAGTTCCTAGTTCTAGCTGTGTAAAATATTACATAATCATGTCTTGTTTATATATACGACGAGTACGTACTATTAAAGTTTAACTTATGACATTCTCGAACATGAGTTACCACACCAATTAGTTTGTTTTAACTGCACAGTTCGTACCATTTTATAGTTGCTCGTATGAAACATCATAAACCATAAAATTTATAGAACAATTCAGTTTGCTACTTTAAAATATACAAATAAAAAATTTTTAATATTCACTTATCGACAATACATAATGTTATAGTTTGCGCATTAAAAGAGGGTTAATCCTACCATATATAGCTAAAAAGTACTCAATCGGTTGAATTCAACCGATAAAATTTTTTTATGTACTATAGGTATATGAAAAAATACCAATTGAATAAAATAACAAAAATTTTATTTTGTTGTTCACTGAAAATAAAAAAAACTATACACTATATGTGTTGTATACACACAAAATCGATTTTCATAAAAACTTGGCGCCTTTTGTAAACAAAATATAGCCATAAAATATACTCACAAAAAATTTTCCTCCTAACCTAAAATCACACAGTAATATATTTCGTTTGTTTTCGAGTTGGGTGGGGCGGCATGGCGATTTGGATAAAAATGGATTTTATTTATTTTATCAATCTAAAAAATATTTTTAGTGAATTTGGAGAGTTTGGGGTTCAGGATATGAATACATGTCGGATATAAATGGATTTTTTTTGCTTTTTATTATTTTATTTTATTTTTTTGGGAAGGAAAGTAAATAAATTTTGTGATTTGTAATTCTAAAACGATCTGGCAAAATTTACCTATATATATAAATAAACTGTATCTTAAACAGGATTTTTAAGCTAGCCATATCCTTTCTATATGCAGCATAAACTGAAATTATGATCAAAATGTCAACTAACTCAGGTAATTAACCATTCCAATTCAAACACTGTTCGTGACAATCGTATAGTCTGATTAGATCTCAAATTTGATGTAAAGCCGAAAAAAGGCCTAATACTGTAGATTATAATCTTTCATTGAATTGGGTTAGCAGACAATCAAAATTACTGTCAATTGTATTATAATTGTTTACCTTATTGTAAAAAATCAGGGCTGAGTTTTAATTTTCGCTGGGCCGCAACAGACATCTGTCACATCTCTTTATAACATACTTTTCTATCGAGTTCATTAAAAAAAAGCTCTTTTATAATTTTCATCAATCATCAAGCTTTTGTTGTTGGTGAATGGATAACAATAGCTTTCTAATAAAGGTTTTTTTTTATTCCAATTTTATTTTTTGTAAAATACAATTATCAAAACCATAAATAATGATAAAAATATATATGTATAAAGTATATGTGTGTGTGTACGCGCGTTAGTGTATTTCATCAAAAACAAAAGCTTTTTTTATTAAAGCTTTTATAATAAATAAATCTATATCCATAGTGACTACAAGAGCAAAAAAAAATTTTTCGCGCGAATATTCGTTAAATTTTATTTTTTTATATTTTTATTTTAAATACTCTACAAAATTAATTAAAAAATCGTCTATCTGTCAACTCCTCTATTTTTAGTATTTTTCGATGACGTTGTTGTTGCTGGTGGAAATTATTTTATTTTTTTATATTTATTAAAAAAAACATGAAACAGGATGAACGCGATATAATAAACGAATCTACTGAGGAAAAAAATTATCGTATATAAAACGTGCGTGCGTGTGTATTCATTTATTAATAAGCACAAAAAGTGTAGTTCGTTAACAAGTTTATAATTTTGGATGTCTAATTAATCTGTGAAAAACAACAAGGCGTTCCTGTTACGCACTCATAACAAATCCAATATACTATATTTTATTTACATTGTAGTGTAAATTTTTTTAACATAAATTATTGATTAAATCTGAGTCTATCATTTCATCATAAAATAATAAATCAAATTTTATCCGAAAATAAGATTAAAAATACACTATCAAATATTATATCTAAATATTAATTTAAAGGCTCCACTCTACGAAGTTAGCGGACACAGTTCACAAATCTCATGGCTAACTTCACTATGTGAATTAATTACGGTTTACAATACCTTTTACTATATTTATTTGAGCCGTAAACGAGATTAGACTTTGTTGAGAGTATGTTCCAAAAAACTATGAAGTCGCTACCTTTGAAAGAATTACAGAGTACATTTACATAAAGCTCATTCAGGCGCGTGAATTAGAAATTTTTATAACGAACTGTATTAAGAATTTACAAGTATTAACACAATTTATTTATTTCAGCAGAAACGAACCATTTAAAATTCTGTGGACTCAAGGCGTAACCGCCTAAGTTGATTTAAGACAGAATTGAGTTATGCACACCTTGAGATTCGCCATAATCGGTTACATATGTACACAAAATTTTCAATTTTTACGACAGTTACGACGAAAACTACACCATAATGAAAAAAATACCTAGGCGTCTAACTCTATTTTGAGAAATTAAATGTCCATTCACTAACCGCCTAAGTCTGAAAAATAGACCTAAGCGGTAAATAAGTTAAAAGTGCAAAAAGAGATTTTTCAAATACTTTGTTAATGCCCTGTGTATGATCATAAATAATTTGACTTAGGTGTTTAAAACAAACTTATTTTTACCATAAAAAATGAGTTTTTGGGTAAAACTAATGGTTGCAAGGACTGCAACAACTAAAAGACAACATAATAAATAAAAATTTTGCGATTGATCAACCAGTTTTGGCTTCAGTTATAGACCAGGTACAGCAATGAGCATTAGCGTGCAAAGAGACTGATGGCAGGCACCTAACAGATACTATTTTTAAAATCATAGTTTTAATCATGAAAAAACTATCTTTAGTACTCTATTCATTTTCAATAAAAAATAAGAAAAAATATATCAAAAATACAATGTTGTATTTTAATGTCTAAAATAATTTAACTTTGTTATAAACGTAACAAACCAATAAACAGACGTAACAAAAATATACAGACGTAACAAAGACCAATCTAAAAACTAAACTGGAAATGAAATACAAATATTATCAGTAAATGTCCTTCAGAACCGACTAGTATGATAAGGCCTCACTAAAACAGTGAGCATTTTTTGCGAACTGCATCTGTCTATTATTTGAAAATGAAAGATAATGAACTAAATACTAGAAAATAAAGCAAGAAGTGGTTTCTTCATATGTATAACTTTCATATTACTACTTCGCAAATGTTTTTTTTATTAATTTGGTTATCATATTGGCATCTTCGTGATGGCTTTTAAAAGTTACAGTGAATCGATTTTTTGTATATACTTACGCCACTGGATCGGTAAATTTTGCATAAAAAACATACTTTTAAATATGCACAAAGTAATTTTTGCATATGTACACAATTAATAATAATTTCTGTTTACAAAATGCAGGTGTTTCATGAACCAAATTGTGAAAATCTTCACAAGAAAATTGTAAAGATGAAACTTTTCTAAGGTAGCAGCAACAAGAAGTAAATTTTTATCTTTGCCAATAACGTACATATTGTGTGTTTTATGTATATACTTATGTGCATAAAATATGTTCTGTTGTTTATGTTTGAGGTTTAACCAAAATTTTATGGAAAATAATTGGCTTAATAGAATTTAAAATATAATTAAAAATATAAATCAATAAATTTATTATTTTAGACAATTTGTGTGCCTGCTTGTCGGTAGCAAACCAATATGAACTACATGTATCTCAGCATTGTTACAACGTTTATTAGTTTTTGGAAATTATGCTGGGTATCTCAACTTTAAATTATTTGTGAACCAATTGATTTGGAACAAAAAACTTCTACCTGTTCGTCTCTTTAAACTTTATTCTAATAGAAATTTAATTACACTGATAACATTCATTGTTAATTAATTATTAATTAAATTTACTCCAGTAAACCATGCTACTTAAAAATTAGACTTGTAATGGTTATCTAAATTTCCTAAATCTAAAAGTTAACGTGCTTTCAAAAATCAAACAATTTCCAAATTATAAATTAAAAATCACATTCCAATAAAATACTTTTCTCATAAAACACCTTAAAGTCATAATTTTGTTTATCTGTTCAATATAATTTTTACAACTTGTCCTACAAACCAACAGTTTTCCAACTCAATTTCGACATACAGATATATTAAAAGTATTAAACACCCTGAAGAGGGTTTAGGTTACATTCCATTTTCTAATACGTTCTATGTATACATGTAGCAAGATTGCTAAACCATGTGATTTAAAGCTTTAATACAAGCTTTATGCCAATTGTTGATTGTTTCTAATATCGACACGACAATCATAATATTGATGAATATTGTTAATACGACCGTATCAAACTGAGTATTTAATAATTTGATCCTTGGCCGAAACCAGTATTATTGAAAGATGTATGCCGTTGGACCGACCCGATCCGTTTATATTAACAATTATTATTATTTGTAAACCTTAAGCTGAACTGATTACTTAAATGGTTTCGAACAATTGGTTTAGATAAGTTAATTCTAATTCTAAATACTGGATTTGATTCGGTAATTTTTGAATTGTCCCAATTAAGTCTTGGAATGTTTACAGGTTTAGATAAATTTAATTTGAATCAAAATTACTACTACTGATAAAAAATTATAAATTCAGATACAAACGGTTCTAATTCGAAAACTGAATATTTTAATGCTCAATAAAATACGGCTAATACCAGAGCCCTCTACGATTTTAAAGAGCCGTAATATTAAAAGGAGAGCTTTAAATAGAGGGGAAGCTTTTATTGAGTTACAATTTTTGAACTTAAATTTATGAATAAAAATTAAATAAATCATCTAAATTTTAATTTTGTATTATTAATAAAATATTCAACAAACAACAAATTTTCTATAAAAATGAGCTCATTCCGTTTAGTTGTGTGAGTTAGTAGAGTTTGCGTAAATAAAACTGTTCATCGCAAAATATTTGCCATGATAGTTGCTGCGCACAGTAAAACAATAATAGAAAAATGTCACAATTTTTCCAAATTTTTTCTTTTTTCAATGTAATTCGCGCGTGTTGAATTATTCTCAGTTCCAGGAGATCTCCATAATTTATTGAACCAGGCAGTACACATAATGAATTGTAAAAATTTCTAAACAAATTTGGGTTTTAATACTTTTAACTGGAATCCGTAAAACCAGACAATCTAGTGGTGAAGAACCACTAGATTGTCTGGTTTTACGGATTCCAGTTAAAATTCAGTAAAATTTTAGTGAAAAAAACAAACGGAAAATTTTGCGTAAATTTAAAAACGAATGTACTAGCTTTCCAGTCTAGTTATCTGGTAAAAAAAAAAATTAGAAAACTACCAGATCATTTTGATTGCTTCTAAACTGGAGTGCCTAATTAATTTCAGCAGAAATCAAGTTAATTTTATTACTAAATTTCCATTAAAAGTTTAAAAACTCGCGATAACACTTTACATTACTAGAATTCCGGTAAAAATCTAGTGAAATTCGAAATTTACTGGAATATTCTCAGAACTCCAATAAAGTTTGTAACTCAAAATGTTCTCACTTTATAATTAAGCATCTCATACTACCTCTCTCATTTCTCTTATAACTAATATTTACCTGAATTCTAGTAGTATTCCAGAAAAAATTTAATCGTTTGCTAGAATTTTACGAGAATTCTATAGTGAATGTAATCGGTTTTTATCTTTTTTACATCGATTTTGTTTATTCTACCTGGAATCGAGCAAAATTCTGGTAAAGCTACTGAAATATTCGTGGATTTTGATAAAATTCGAGAATTTTGCGAAAAAAACTGATGGGTGACATCGGGCTATCATCTGCTGGGTGACATCGAAATAAAAAAAATGGTGGTTCAAAAAAGATAAAAACTCGTGCATAGTTCAAAATAATTAAAGTAACTTTAAGTAAAAAATAAATATATTAATAATCCATAAAGCTATACGTGGATTTTTTTAAAGTTATTATTTTTAAAATTAATTGTGACTTAGTGTGAATGATTAAATACCTAATAAAGAAAAACGGAATTAGGAAATAAATATTTTAAAAGTGAATTGTTAGTAAGGTTTCAATAGTTAGGAGTTAGTACCTATATTTATCGAAAATAAGTTTAAACTTATTCATTTTTGATAAATATTATTAATTTTACGAATTTATATAATAAATTTAATTTAAAGATTTTGGATTGTTTTGATTAAAAATAAAATGTTTAAGCAATCATTTCAATTTCTGTTAACAATTTAATTTCTATCACTTTGGATCTACTCTAATATTTCTCTAACTGTAATTTCTCGTCAATATAGCGGAGTGCTTAATGGAAAACATATTCTGAATGTACTAGATATTCCAAATATTCCAATAATAAAACAAATAGGTTCCAATTTAAATTACCAGGTTGAATCAGTTTTAAAATTGGTATTGTCTAGCAATATTAATAGAATATCTATTAGAAACATTTACTAGAAAATTGGTAAAATTCTAGGAAATTTAGAAGGCAATCAACATCACACACTACTTGATATCAGGTTAAAAAATTCATATCTCTTTTACTGGAATATCAGTAAGAAGCACAACCCTAACATACCAAAAATCAACTAAAAAAGCAGGAAGTACTAGAAAGTATTACTAAAATGTCAGATAAAAAAAATGACTGAAAATGTCCTGGTTTTACTAGAAAAACAATTTATTTCATATTTATACAGGAATTCTGGTTACAAAATGCAACAAAATATTAAACTAGAATTCCGGTTTTACATTATCAAATTTTACTTGAAATGTTAACTACCAGAAATCTAGTCACTTACATTTTACTTGATTCAACTTGATCGTCTAGTTAGCTCACATCTAGTGATTTTTTTATTACAGTGTTACTTTATATTTAACGGTATCTTGTGATTGGTTTAGTAATTGCGAAAAGCTTTATAAAATAACAATGATTTTATTTTATGAAGCTCTGTTTTGTTTATACTACAGGATGAAACATTCTAGCCTGCGAATTTGTTGCGATGAAAAATCAAATAACAAGTAACGAAAAAACAGTTTTTGAAGTTTGTTCATCAACCATGTTGAAATAGAATCCAATACATAAGAACCTCCACTAATTTCCAATTTTCCTTACATACACATATATTTTTTCTACAACAACAAAAAAATTGTGCTAGACTAATTTAAATGTTTTTGCAATAACTCGACATAATATGACCAATTTTAAAATATGCTTTTCCTGAATATTGAACTAACCATTCAAATTAAAAATTCAAAAGAAGCATATGTTTTTTATACACAAAAAATCATCTAAAAAAATATTAAAATACACTTCAGCTATGAAGAGGTACAAAAAGCTTCATCTTTATGGAAAGCACATGAATAAAAGGCGGAATCTTACGGCTCTTATATTTAGAAGGTTCTGGTAATACTTGTGTTTGCAATTTTGGCGATATTGATTTCGTTAATATTATTATCGCTCGCGCTAAGATATTATACTTCTCAAGCTTCTGCTCAAGCTAAAATATCTCGAGTTCACTTAGTAAACTAATGTTTTATTGTATAGGTATGGCTCATGCATGATGAGCGTACCGCCGAAGACAACCTGGTTATAAGAACTCAGCTTCAAGCCAATTTTGGAAATTACACACACAAAATTATTTTTTTTAAAAAAATTCCAATGTTAAATTTATTACTCGGTGTCGTATTTGTTTAACCTTTAAGAAAAATTTAATATGTTTTATATATTTATTCAGACCATGTGATATTACGATTTGTTCGATTGACATTAAAGGTTATCAGACATATTCCAAATCTCAGTATTTTGATCATAGTGTAAATTTACAATGTGTTAATTTTAAGTATAATTAAAATGAAAATTTAACAGAGAGAAAAATTAAATTCATTAAAATATTCTTTCAACTGAAAAACCCTTTTTCGTCGTAATTTCAACATCAAAACAAAATAAAAGAAATTTTTTCCTCCGTTTTCTTTTTGTACGTTCACTTTTCCATTTTAATTTTCCAGACGTAAATATTTAAATTGTGTTATTTCTTTTGATGACGTATTAAAAAAAATTATATCTATTTACATCTGTGTATGTGTATATATATATATAATATATATATATATATATATATATATATATATATATATATATATATATATATATATATATATATATATGTATGTATGTAACAAATATTGATTTGCGTTGTCAAGTGAGCTTTTTGGTTTACAGAAGTACGGTAGGAGCTTGAAATATTGAACGTGTTATAAAAAATGGTTTTGTGCCTTTAGGTGAGAATATATACAACTGAAATTTTATTTATATATGTAGCTCGTATACCTAAAATATATCAGGAAATTGTGTTTTAGAATCGGAATCAGAATTATGATTTTTGTGTGTGTGTAAATATTAAAACGATGGGATGATGGAAGGGTGCATACAAAAATTATTTTGAAGAATTTGTTTATACATATATTTTTGATTTTGTTTATTTAATCAAATTTATTAGGGCGTTTCCCTCATATTTTATTTTTTTGTTGTTATCATAAATTTCATCTTGTACAAGATATAGCTAGCTATACCATATACGAGTGTTTCTAATTTCAGGTGCGATATATAAATGACTTCGATTACAGCAACAAGGTAATAATCATATACAATCAACAAAAAATTCAACACATATTATATAACAGAGGATATCTTACCACCGTATATTTAGATACCTAGGCAGTACAAATAGGTTGAAAGTTTGGACTTGGGTAATCTATAAAGCTTTCGTAAAGTAAACAATGTAATTTATCGTTAATTTAATTTAACATTCTCGTGAGATAAATAAGGAAAAATGTTATAATATACGTTTATTTCGATCTCTACTAGTGAAATATAGGTCCAAATAGGTACGAAATGAAATATTGTGGTACCTTAACCTTAACGAATGAGAATGTAATATGGAAAATTCGAGATATAAGTAGCAATAAAAAGTAATTTATCCAATAATCTATACAAAACAGTTATCTAACACTTCAGATATCTATAAAAATGTATTTTCAATAATCTTAAATTCCATTTTCTATTTTCCAATTTACATTTTACCATATCTGCTTATGCTTTTTAATTATTTTTATTTTCCCAAAATATATGATATCTTATTGTTTGGATATTCTATATGCATACAAATATATATATATATATATATATATATATATATATATATATATATATATATATATATATATATATATAAAATACGAGATATATATAAAATAAAATTAAAATCGAGCTTTTTATTCATGAACGTAATATTCCAATAATTTTAAGATAAATAAACCACATGTAACAACACAGATATGATATCAAAAGAAGATAAGAACAATAATCTTAAAAATAAAAATAATAATATAAAAAAGCACAAAAAAACTCTAATTTTGTACGTATATGTATGTATGTACGTATATTAATAAATGTATATGCATGTGCCTTTTATATCAAGGATTCCGAAACTTTGTAAATGTAGAGTCTTAAACTAGGCGAAGCATAGAGAATATTTTACTGTCGCTGAAGTTAAAAACAGTGGTCTCGAAAATTACTATTTTATTGTGGCCTATATACAGTCCCGAACGATTGGTCTATGATTCATTTTGGCATTTGAAACGCTGATAATATCAGTAATCAAACCATTATACATTTGGTTGCCAATGTGGCAATAGTGCAGTACTTAAACCAACAAGGAAAGTGGTGAATACAGATTGGGCATGAATCACCTGTACGATATCATCTTTAAGAGTTTAGTGAACAGAAAATCGAAGCACCAAGGAGAACTGGATTCAACTTCAGATGTAAGACCTCACGAAAGAGAAGGTCCATCTGCACAATATATGGATGATGGTGAGTGTGATTTAATTGTAATCGATCATTGTCTGGCGTCAGATTGTTCCAAACCAAACTATATACGGAAATATCACGGATTCGCCCAAATTGTTAAGGCGTTGTTTAAGGAGTGTGAGTGTAGTACCAGCAGTAAATAAGTAAGTAAGGCTTCATACAGATAGTTATGTTCTCTGTTACTCGAGAACTAGATATGTATCGGTTGGGCCCCAGGCTCCTCTGACAAAAACACATTGAAGAGAATTAAAAGAGAGCAAGAATGCCTTGGCCCGCTTTAAAATGTACAAATATTTTCTTTGATAATACGCATAATTTCATCTGCATTCCCTAAACGACATTAACTGGTACAATTTAGTGTTTTCTGAGGACTGCCACGAGAAAGTACGACAAATTCTTATAAAAATTCTTTAAACTTATAAATAATATCCGAACCTGATTGGCTTCTAAAAACACAAAAATTGCTTGCTGGGTGAAAATATTTTATATTGTTATCAATCTGTTCTATATTGAGACGGATAAATCCTGTTTGCTAGATAGATTGTGTAGATTGATCTTATGTTATCATTTCAAATATGCCATCTTCGTCTATATCAAGCTGAATAGAGCATCCAGCTCTCCGGATGCAAGAGATTTCGTGTTCGTTCTATGTACGTTTTCAAAGACTCTATAAATGTGAAGGGTTGGGTTTCGTGGGAACGCAGTGGGAATAAGCCGTATTGATGACTAGATACTCTTAAAAAATTGTTAACTATCCTTCCTTCCGAGCGATTTTAACATCAATGCTATTTAATCTTTCAACTCCCGATATTTAAGTTATAATATCATGAACCGGTGTGTAGTGTCAAGTAAGTTGTCAAACATTAGGACTTCCGTTTAAATAATTTCGTAATGTTATAGCGGTTGTGAGCATTTTTTATCTGTATTTAACGATATGTGAACGACTAGAAAATGCAAAAAAAAATAATTCAAGAGTCAAAACTCTCGATAAAAACGCCTGAACGAATGTAACATGCTTTAAAGGTAATAGATCTCGATAGTGAGATAGAACCGAAAGTAAACCACGAATTATTCGTAATTGGGCGTTTATAACTCATTAGCGAAGAAGCACGTTGTGTATCCAACATTGAGTAAGAGAATCAGCTTTCATGATTTATTCAGATTATATACTTCCGAAACTCCTATCCCCCTCCAAGCAGACTAAGTATCTTCCTTATGAAAAATTTTAATTATTTCTTTGAATTTTAGAAGGAATTCGATAAAATGATTCCGTTCGAAATAATATTATGATAAACACGAAGACAAAATTTAATGAAGTGCATATACTCGAATATAGTCGAGCTGACAGTGTTTCTTGCAATTACCTACAAGTCTGACCAAATTGAATTTTTGGTGAGATATGGTTACTATGAGTTCCGGCGCCTGGGAGTCGCAGGAACCTACTTCATAGTTAAAATAAATTTAAAATTCAAATTTGCTTGGTACAATTAATGATACTTAGCTAGGATTTTGAAAAGTTAAAAAACTTTTGGAAAATGACTGCGTAAACCGAAGTAAACCTTTTAATGAAAAGTGTAACTACTAAACAATCTAGCACTGAAAAAGTCTAAGCAACAAACATTTACTAAAAAACATCATCAAAAATGTATATTTATGCAAATATTATGATCAAATTTTATCATAATGCTTTTAGTCTGAAGGTTGGGGTTATTATAAAATTAATTCGTTATAAGTTAATAATAATGACATATGTGACACTATGGACGATTAAGCAATCCCAGAGATGTCAGCAAGTGTGCGCATTAGACATCTAATAGTAGACGAGTTGAGCTGTTCAAAACAGTTAACTAATTAGGTAATAAATAGTTTTGGGGTAGTGCCACACAAGTTTTAGGACTTCAAATTTAATAAAAATTAAAATAAATACTTGTTACACTATAGTCGATTCCACGAATCTCAGAGATGTTGCTAAGTGTGGACGTATGTCGTCTAATAGTTGACATAAATTACTATATAATGTGAAGTTGCATGCGCTTGTATCATTCATCATAAACTAGAGGACCCGCGGATGATGAATGATAAGCTACACTCTAGTATGTTTTATTTTTGGGGTATCAAGTAAAAATGGCGGAGACTTAACATTGATAACATCAAGATAATTGATGAGTCAAGTGAGTCTGTTAATCTCCATTAGCCGAAATCCTATCGGTTAATCTGACGTTAAAATATTCTCATTATCGGATAAATAAGCTTTTAGCTCATGGAACATAGTTTAAGAAGAACTGTGTACGCTATTCTCTAACCCTTTCTGTGTTATGCATGTATGTCGAACTAAATTATCTATATACTTCTGCTTAGTTTTTCGAATTTATTGTTCCAATCATCAATATTATTGAAAGATAATATATTTAAGAAGAAAATAGTGTTATGAAGATTATATGAGAAAATGGTACACAGAGAAAATATATATTGATGACTTATGTAATAAAGCTTTATGTTGATTTTTCATAATTTTCTTTTTCTTTTTCTTTTCCTTTTCGTTTCTGTGTTATGTTGTGTATTTTACTTTCGGATTGTCTTGACATAAATTTATATGGTATTTTGTTGATTTTTATTTCTTGGTATTTATTATTTTATTTTTGAATTGTACCATGAGCTTTGCTACTTTATTGTAAACATTCAGAGGAATTAAGAGGAATTTAGACTATTATCGTTATTATTATTACTTGTACATACAAAAAAGCTTTCGTTATTATTGCATCTTATTTGTATGAGTATTAAAATATCTTGAGAGTGTGCGATGTGAATATGTACATATATTGTACAGTAAACAAGCTCATTAAATTCTATATTATATTGTGGTTATTCAGCTAAAAATTTGATTTATTTGATTTTCCAATAAAATTAAAAATTTTACTAGATTATCAATATGAAATGACCTGTGTATTTTTGACTTGCAGCTATCTGTCTAACTATAAAAAAGCTTAAATCCCAATTCGACTATCATAAGTACCCTTACATAAAAATCTGATTATCTTTATTAGCACGCAAAGAAAATTTTGTGAAAAATTTACCAATTTTCATCTGTAAACATATACAGACGCTAGAATATTTCATATATTTAAATATTTTGCTTCTCTCTAGAGATTTATTGACGTTGTGTATGTCAAATCAGTGGCAAAAAATAAAAAATAAATTGATTATTCTTAAGGAATGATAATAAGCTTCGTTCGTTCACGAACGTAGAGAGCAAAACACACACCCAAAAAAGGAGACATTTTACATATAACAAGAAAACGTCGTATGTAGCAAAGGAATTTATGTTTTATTCCTTTGTCCTTTCACCTATCATCACATTTATCATATCCATATACAATACGTAAACAAGATGAATTTTCATTTTTTTATATTTTATTATATATAAAATTTAATATGTGGAATGTATTATATTATTTTGACAATAAAAATAAAAATGTTGATGATGGAATGCAATGAAAGCAAATATGTAATATATATTCAATGGGTTACTCGGTATATACAAGTGTGCATAATGTGATATGGGGGAAAAAAATTCCATCTAGCTATAACGTATATATTATGTTAACAAAATAAAACTTTTCAACAATTTTCATAAATTTCCCACAGCAACTATATCAGTGGCGTTCGGCTCTCGCTCTCAATCCAATTTAAATTCACTTACAAAAACGAAACAAATTTTGTTGTTGAATATGTTCTGAACTCAAAAAATAAACTGTAAGAAAATTATCTTAAAGATAGAATGGTTTTATTTTTGTTCTTTAGTTATATCCCACATGAAAAGTTTCTTATGTATACATACAAACGAGTATGTACCATACACATAGTTATATACTTTTGATTAGGAGCGATTGAAAAGTTGGAGTGTATTATGTTTGTTTCATGAAAAATAAAAAATTAAATTCAATAAAAACATTTTCAATTGAATTGTGTATGAGAGTATATGAATTGGAAAATTGAAGCTTTTTATTCGTCTACACACATTTATAGCAATGCATATACCTACATACAACCTACAGTATTATTTTGTTGTTTAACTCGAGAAAAACAAGTGTATATTTTATAGAGATTCCCCGTTTTCATTATGGTCTGTAAAAATAGTGCAAGCGATGAAAAAATACATAAAGTTTTCCAAAAGTATTTTGTAAATTTTATTTTACTTATTTTATTGCATGTATGCAACAATAATATAATAGAGAAGATGAAACGAGAAGCTTTTCTTGTAAAATGTGTTGTACTGATTATAAGATCCACTACAGTGGTGTCAC
This sequence comes from Nephrotoma appendiculata, assembly GCA_947310385.1. Lineage (NCBI taxonomy): Eukaryota > Metazoa > Arthropoda > Insecta > Diptera > Tipulidae > Nephrotoma > Nephrotoma appendiculata. The sequence goes on along the minus strand of OX371225.1, from coordinate 2,599,580 downwards.
TGTTGAATTTAATAAATACAAATATATTTTGGTATAAGGTCTTAAAGCTATTTAAGTTTCGAGGAATAGTTCTAACATAGAAATTTTGAATGATAATGATGTCTGTGCGCGATAAAATACTAATAAAAAAATACTGTTAAAACTTAATATTTTTTAAAATTAGAATTTCAAAAAATATTGTGAGTTTCTATAATATGACAAATATTCCAAACAGAAATTGTGCCATAGTTCGGCAATTGATGATTTACAGCTTTAATAAGGAAATTAATACAGAAATCATTGAGTTCAATGGGCGCATCCAGCCCATTGAGATCTCACTAAAAACAAGTAACATTCACATATCTCATGTGCTGGATGCAAAATATCTCACTAAAAAACTGTAGATAGTCCCACTTTTTAGTGAGACAAAAATTTTGTGTCTATATTTGGATAGATATTTTTGGTTTGTGTATTCACGTTTTTGACATTTTTGATTAAACTGCTTTGTTTCAAACAGCAATTTTGAATTACGCAAAAAAAAGCAATTAAAAGAAAAAATGGAAACAGATTATTCAGAATATTATATGTAAGACAGCGATGAATGTAAGTATATTAAACTAATTATTTAAATGTTAATTTTTAACCTAATGGTTATTTTTTAAATAATTATATTCTAAACGTCGGGTGTATAAAACTTTATTTTCTTATATTTAACTGGCTTTCCACTATGAATATTTAGAAGATCAGACAACAGAGAGGGGAGTTGTTTGTACGCCAGGGTTGGAAATGGCGCAAACAACTGTAGTGCAAACACCGATTCAAAATCGGGTAGCCACTAGCCAGCAAATTAAATTGCTCCTTACGGAATATGCTGAACGTAAGGAAAACTTCCACAGCCCAAAAAATATGTTCAATTGTGGAAATCCATTCAAAAAAAATTTGAAAATTTGGGATATCCATTTCATGCCATAAGGAAATCAATAAAAAAGTTCGCAAATTTAAAAAAACTTTTTTTAAAATAAAAATTGTCGGCATCGAACTGGTCGTGGTAGGTACCACTGGGAATACTATACCAAGTTTGACGAAATCTTCCCTGAATTTACCTCACAACCTGGAGGCAAGTTCTCCAGCGCAATCCACACCTGAGCCTGGTTGTTCTAAAGATGTAGAAAATTTGGACAGTTCAAACTCAAATTTGCCGAGTTGTTGAAGACTAAACCAGCTTCGAAAGTTCCGACAGGGACAAATTAGGGTAGAAGAGGACAAAACAAAGGGTTGGTATATGCTGTCCAGCAATATAATAACCTGCAAAAGGAACAAAATAAATTGCAGGTTGAAAGAAACGAAATTTTAAAAAGTTGTTTTGCGGCCATATTACCTCGCAATTAAATTAAGATATTAAATACAAATTTAAAAATGAATAATTCAAAAAACTGAAAATACAAAATTTAGCTATTTTTTTAAAAGTACTAACTGTAAGAATTTAAACAAACATTTGCATCTGAAACTTGTTTTGTTCCTCGACATTGGGAAACTTTATGTAATTCCGCTTCATTTTATTGATGGCTTCGACAGTTTCTACAAAAATATAGTGTCCAGTACTCGATACTATCCCCAACCAGTACATTGAAGGATTGCGAATGCCCCATGGTATATTACGATCGATAACCTTCATAGAGATAAAGATATCATACGTCACCGAGGAAATAAAGAAACGAGGTATGAAATTCAGACATACTCGTACGTTAGCCACCAACAATGGAGTGAGAAGACTTCAAAGGCAGAACACGCTGGAGCTGGGCAGTTTTAATTAGAAAAAGAATTTATTTTAAAATGAGTAACGAATTGGTTATTCATCATCAACCGAGAAACTGACTTCCCTCATGTGAATGAAGAAAAATTGTCTTAATTTGAGTGATTAAGGTACCCGGGTACCTTACATGCATTTTTTCTGGAAATTAATTTTTTTTTGCAACTATGAAATGTACAACGGATTCGGCTAAAATTACATGACAATGAAATACATTGACATATAACACAAAACTATAAAATATTTGCATACTATTTCTTTGAAATATAGTATAAAATATATAAAGATACTCCGAGTACCTTTGTCGCTCTAATTCGTAAAACCAAACTACTTTTTGCTCTCACGTTCGTCCAAATTGTAAAATATCTCATTTTTAAGTGTGAACGTAATCTATCATTTGAACTAGAAGTTCTCATAAAATTACAACTTTTTATTTTGACTGAAACATACAAAGCTAGACGTCTGAAAGTGCAAAAGGTACCCGGATACCTAGTCAATCACATAAGGGTTAAGAAGATAGATAAATTACTAGATGATCTCGAATAAATTTAAAAAAAAAACAAGTTTATTTTCAAACAAAGTATTAACAAACGGTTTCTGTTCTTTTGCATTCATTTTCGGAATATGAAGCTTTAGTTGCAGGGGCCGTATTCTTGAAATCGGTGGAAATTTCCCCAATCAGAATACAATTTGCTTTGAAATTCTCTATATTATTCGAGTTTTTCGCCGGCTACTTTAATCATTTTTTTAAATTTCTTTTCTTTTTTAAATGAAGAAACATAACTTTTCCCCCCTATTAAGGGAAAACTCCGACTGGGTAAATCGATTCAAAGTTATTCCACAAGATATATAACAAACGTACATGTATGAATTATAAAAAACATAGATGAGTTCACCAGAAATAAATCCCATAGACAAAAATATACAGATTTCGCCGTAGACATCTCCAAAATTTTATTTTACTAATTGGATTAAAACGAAGTTCATCACTTTGAGTATTTAAATTCAAAATCCATGTAATAAAACACAAAAATCCAACTAACCGAACAATTTTTATTTTTGTGATACACATGATCGGTAAAATATAAGCATCGTAGGATTGACTACCACCCATACTCGAAAAACAGTTAAACAATTAAATTCTCCAGGATCGACGGTATAATATTTTAATATTAAATTTGTTTAAGTTTATAAATTATCGAAGACATAAAAAAGTCTTTGATTTTATTTTATATCCCGTAATTAATATAAAGGAAGAAATTTTTCTAAGCTAAGTTTATTCAGAATCGGTAAAACGAAGCTTCATTTTCTGATTTAGATAGAGTCGAATAAGCGGCTGAATAATTGATTGGCGCGAATGTGAAAATCAAATATATATATATATATATATTCACCAACAGTTTCAAATTTAATCTTAAAATCATTAACCAAAAAAAAAAAAATAGAAAGATAGAGAGGAATAAAACAAATGTGATTCAAATCAAATTGGCAATCTTTTGATTGAGTGACATAACTTCATTTGATTAGTGGAGATGTTTTGTGAATTTTGTTAGGATATAGGAAATAACAACCAAGCATCAAAACTACAAAACTGAAAAAAAAAATTGTTTATGGGAACAATGCATTTGTATGGCGAATAAATATGTAGCATGTACATATATGAACAATGTGAGTACCAAGTTGGGCGGCGATTTTAATTTTTGGTTGTCAAACATAATAATTTTTAACAGAACATTATTTATTTTGTTGTTCTGTTCCGAGTAGTACAAAAAAATAAATTCGTTTGGTTTGAATATTTATTGTTTGACAAACGTTGATGAAAATTTATTGCTTCACTATTTTTTGTTTTTTTTTATTTTTTTGAAAATTTTATTTTATATTGTGTATAATATGATGTGGTTTCTATTTTCTATTTCTAGTTGAATTTTCTTCATTTTGATTGAGGTCCTTTGATAAAAAAAAATATTTAATTAATCAGATTTACGATACGATGATAAATGTTTGCATGGATGGTAATTAATTTTTTTAGCGTTAAATATTTATCTTATTTAAATTTGATTTATCCCATAAACACCCATTTATAATTTCAAACCAGAATACCTCAAAGCCAAAACCTATATACAATATGGCTGCATACTGATTAATTTTATTTCAATCCCAATAAATTAGGGTAGCCATATCTATCTCCATCTATGTCCATAGATTATTGGCCAATTTTCATTACAATTTCTAGAGATTTAGCGATTTAACGTTAAACAAACAAAATTTATTCAGTATAAGTGAGTATATGTTGCCTTATACTTGTTGATTGATTACCCGAATAATTTTCCTTTCTTTTACAATAAATTTTTACTGTACGCATCTCTCTCGAAAATTAACATGACGTATATACTTTCGCTATTCCTTCCACGATTATATTTTAAGGAGAGTTTATTTTAAATGATTTTTCTGTTTATTTACTCGTAAGAAATTAACACAAAAAGGTGAAGAATAATTAGATTTTTAAGACTGAATCTATCATTAAAGATTAAAGTCAGAAGCAAAATTGTATTTAAAGTTTACTGTCAGATAATGTACGTATCTGGAAACAATTATGTTAGAACTATACAGTAGTGCGATCATAAAATAAAACAGTAATATATAAAATAAGACTACGGAGGATAATTATCGTGGGATTACAAAAAAGAATTTTGTTAATTTAGTTAGAAATGGTATCAAGATATGATAAAACATACCAAAAAATAGTAGGATTTATATGTCGTCATCAGCATCTGACTTGTTTACCACTAATGAGAAAAATAAAAATATGCCGAATTTTAGTTAATACAACAGTTTCTTAAAAATCGTCATTTCCGCTAATATTCAGTAAATTAATTAGCAACATTAAAGACCGGAACGGGACGAATATTAAGTGTCCGAGGCTTTTATCATTTTACTTCTAAAATACATACAGCCTTGGCCAAAAGTGTTGAGCACCCTATACATTTCGGGCGTACACGATAAGTATAGCAGAAAACAACCCCTATTGTTTATTGATTATTTTTTCGACATCTTAAAAGGGTTAAAACAATGACTCACACGGCAGGTGTGGCTATAAACCATCTGGTGCAATAAAATTTGTTATTTTTCCATTTTGTATTTATTCATCTGTTCGCTGCTTTTGCTCATTGTGTACCCATCCAGTGATCTAGTGCGCTTTTTGTATTTTGATTTGTTAAATTTAGTGATATTATTGCACTATGCCGAAACAAAAAGAGTTAAGTTTAGAACAACGTGTGCAGATTCACCTTCTGCATGAGCAAGGGAAATTACAAGTAAAGATTTCTAAAACTGTGAAATGTTTAATCAAACAATAATAGGTATAGAACTGGGCAGAACACAACACCACATACCGTGAGGACCGAAACTTAGTGAGAGAAGTTTTAAAAATAGGAAAAAAAACTTCTTCAGGCCTCGCTGCTGGAGTTGTCAGTAACAATTAAGAAACCAATCTCTGCTCGCACCACTCGCAGAATGCTTCAGGAAGCTGGTCTGAATGGCTGTAAGGACAGGAAGAAACTTGACTCTCCAAAAAAACCAAGAAGGGTCGGTATAAATGGGCCTTAAAATATTAAAGTTTCACCGAAGAAGATATCGTGTGATCAGACGAATTAAACTTTGAAGTAAGTTGACAATTCTATGCCCTAATAATATTAAGTAATATGATTTTAAAATAAAATTCATTAATACAAATATTTTAGTTTTCCGAAGTCTCTACATTTTCTTTATTTTAAATTTTTGGTACACCTGGTGTGCCTTTTGTGTGTCGCCGGGTAGGCGAAGCATTTAATCCAGAGTGTGTGGTACCAACCGTAAAACACGGCGAAGGCAGCATAATGGCCAAGGGTTGCATGAATAATTCTGGAGTTGGCGAAATGTTCGTGTTTTAGGGCCACATGAACTCTTCAAAATACATAATCGTCCTAGAATCTGCGTTGCTGCCCTCATTTTTAACACTTTTTGGTGATACAAACATGTGTGGCGTTAAATTCCAGCAGAATAACGCGCCATGGCATGGTTTCGAGAGGCATTGAGGTTCTGGGATGGCCTGTCCAGTCGCAGTACCTGAAACCCTTAGAACATTCATGGAGTTAATTAAAACGCAAAGTCAGGTGCCACACAATAAATAACAAAGAAGACCTAAAAGGCTGTCTCCACCAAGAATGAAGCACCATACGTCTTGCAGAATATAAAAAACTTGTAAGCTTAAGGCAAAGGATGTAAACACAAAATATTAATTTTATATAAATAAATTGTAATGTGAACCTCTAAAAAATTGTTTCACTTTATTTCAAATTAATACTCCCAAAAATATTGTAAGATATCATTGCTGGTCAATACTGTTGGCCAAGGCTGTACTTTTCAAATACACCCAATTTCTTTTTTTACACGGTGATACGTTTCAACCGTGTAAAAAATTCAACGTAAAACAACCACCAACTCTGTGTTAAACAGAATTGGGTTTATTTGCAAAATATGAAAAGCTTCTAAAGAAATAACTCCAACTTCCGATGGACACAAACATTCACACCCACATAGAACTTTTAAAAAACTACTTTTTCGGCTTAAATCTATAAATTTTAATTATTACTAATTATTATATTATTCGGGCAAAAACCAATAAGGAATCCGAATATCAGAAAAGACCGATCGCATCACTTTTAGCTATTTCGTATCAAAACAACAAATGTGGAGCAAAACTAGTCGTAACAGGGATCCTTGAAACTGAACCTGTTTTATAATTGTAACTTGACAGAATACAAAGATGCTCGCTAGGCTTAAAAATTTTAATTTGGAAACTACCCCTAGTTCCAATACAAGCCGTTTTAGAACCATTAAAAAACTACTTTTGCTGAGGTTTTAGAATATTTTTCTGGAGCTTACAAAAAAGTTTAGAGACTGATTTGTTCAAAACTCTAAGTCATATGGATATAAATAAATAGCCATTTTTTACCATTCAACTGGTTTCATGAGCTACATATACCATTTAGTTTCAGATTCATTGAACATGCAATGTGTTTCTTGTCAGGCCGAATTCATTCCAGATTTGCTGAATCACCTTGAAGGTGTTTGTAGCTTTGTTGATGCGTTGCCTAATGTCTTCTTCCATTCCGTCTATTTTCGCTACAGTACAACGTATATACAAGGTATATGAACTTTACAACATCTTCGCTTGAACTGTTCGCACAACTGTTAGGAACACTAGTTGAGATAATATACATCCTTATCTGACTCCGTGATTGCTATAGAATTTATCAGTACACTTCTCTTTGTATTAAACTCTATTTGTAGCATCCCTGTACATTTCTTTGGCGAGTTCGATTATTTTTATCGGAATGTCTGTTTTGCAGAACGCCTTGCAATGTATTTTCAAAGTTCACAAAGAGCAGGTATAGTGGTTGACTTGTTCATTCATTATATGCTGGTTGACTGATGGTGATATTTACTCACCGATGAGTAGCTCAGCTGGTATATGAATAATATACCCGGCCGCATTTTTCAATGTCTCAATAATACTTTTAACTTACCGCTCCCTTGGTGGATTGGTTTAGATTGTTTCGTTATACTGTATATTTCCCATCAGAAAACTCACAGGTGTCCTCATAAAGAACTCTTTTCATCTACTAAGCCGTGAGATTTTCTGTGGTTAGGACTTGACCAGAGCTATCCTTTATTGGTGGTAAGTTTGAATATTACTATGACTAGCTGGTGATTGCAGTGCACGTCTGCCTCTCTTTTTGCTCTTGTAAGGAGAACAAACATTTTTGTAAGGAATACATGATTGTAGTTTTTTTTGGTTAGCAGAAACCATCTTTCGTTGCTTCATCTGCTTCTTTCGTAGTTACATAGCACTGGATAATTGTCGTATTTCTTATTTCCAAGTGGAAAACTAGCTATTATTAATCTGTTACTTATTGGTTTTCATTCGAGAAATGCTTTCTCGATAGCTGATTTTAGTTCGTCATGCTGTCTGTGTCTGAATGAATGATAGATCCATTGAATTCTAACAGTTTCTTCCAGTTTATGGAGAACTTTATAGAAGAAATTCTATAGTGTTCTCCATGCGGTCGCCGAAATTTCTACTAACTCAAGCAACGGTTGCTTGACGTTGATGATTAAGATTTTGCTGTTTTATCTTCCTCTACCACTCTCCCTACCACCCTCCACCATGTAATACATAGTAAATAACATGATAACTGAACCCCGCTCGTTTCACCATGATCTTGTCCCCAATTGTAATTTAGGATAGCTTGCACATCTTAGCATGTTTCAGCCATAATAAAATATTTCTAAAAACTTATAACCGTCGATGAAAGAAAAACTGGAAATTCGGTTTAAATTCTAATCAGAAAAAGACCGCTAGTTACAAATCATCATATTTGTCCACCTCTCACCACCAAGAGCATTTCTAGGACCAGCGGCATAGTATTTAAAACATCGTCTAAAGTACTCTACTTTTAGACTTAAATAATTACATACAGTAAATTAGGACAGACATACATTTTATTTACCGAAAATCTTTAGTAAATTTTGTGACTTAATGCTCTGATGCAAATAGGAATCTGCAGACATCTCTTAGATGGAGGTTAGACATAATTTTAAAATGTATCAAGTTTTCTAATACTAAAACACGAATCGATTTTGAAAATTTAAAACCCGTTAAGCCCTTTTGTGTATGAATCTGGTACAGTAATGTCAACTACTAACGATGCTTCACAATTTCAATTAGTCCTTCTCATCGAATTTAACTATGTTGGTTATACTCGTATTAATATTTGCTTATCCAGTGTAAAATGAATCATTAGGTAAAATATAAGGTAAAGTTTTTAGTAGAATTCTGAATTACATTTAGAATGATTGTGCAAATTTATTTTATATAATGTAGTTCGAAGAAACTTCAAATTTTACAAGCAGAAACGATGCAAAAAAGGTAAACATTATTGATCCATAGAGTAAAGAGATAAATATATAGGTATGTAGTATATATGGTACATAATACTGTATCTCATAAAACTCATAACAGAAAAATCTCTTAAAATTAAAAACCTTCAATTTTCTAGTTCATAAATTCACTATTTGCTTATCTACGTATATTTTGGGCAATTAACTATTAACCCAATTTTATTTTCCAGAAATGTCTTTAAACATCGCCATAAAAATAATTAAAAATTAATATAAAATTCGTGACCTAATCATTTATTTTATATGTGTGTACTGGTGTTGCCTTTGATTTAGATCTAGTTAAAGCGCAAGAACCATCTGTAAAGCGCTTTAAATCATCGTAAAGACCGAAAAAGCATACACAATTTATCGTGTCTTTTTAAAATGATAGCGCACATGATCACAATAACCTAGAACCAACTACAATAAACGATACAGTAAAAAATCCTTACGTATATACACATAGAGCAAGCACATAGATATATCCTAGTTAATTCGTTTTATGTATATAATTTTTAACGGTTATAATACATAATAATATATACTCGTATATACATAAAATAAAGCTCATAAAGTATAACCGGTAATTTTCTTAAGATTGTTTTTATTATCCTTTCTTTGTTTTTATATGTACGAGTAGATGTTATATACTGAAGGATAGACTTTGTCTGTTCACTGTGTATATACACCAATTTAATATAATATAATATAGACGAGAGAAGAAATCAAAATAATAAGATGCAATAAAATTAAATAAGATAATTTGTGTTTGGTTTTGGAAGCATGAACATTGTAAAAAAAAAATTTAATGATGAGGTTTAAAATTTATTGCGACTACTTGCACGAATGCTAATAAAAATATTCCTCAAGCTTTTCTTTTTTATTCGTATTTATGCTGATAGAAGCAATGCTGATTCAATCCTATTTTGCGCTTATACTTTGATGACTATATTATAGTTTATGCTTAAGAAGAAGAATCCGATGCCCGGTTAATGTATTAATTTTCCTTAAAGCTTGGTTCACGTACGCGATCAAAAAATGATTCGCGAATCAAGCCAATCTTTGAGCGTAATTATTTCGCATTATTTCTCATAATTTGTTATTTTTTTATTATTTTGGATGCTTCCGATCAAAATTTTCCCAAAGTTAAAATTATTTCATCTCGGGCGGGGAAATTTGTATATGTTTTCAATGATTTAATTTTCCTTTGATTCGCGAATCATTTTTTGATCGCATACGTGAACCAAGCATAAACCAACATTTAGCTGCCAAAATAAATATTATTACACAAAAATAAATTCGACTTCCGTTAAAAACGAAAGTCACACTAAACAAATTAAATGAAATGCATATGTTGAAACAAATAATTTTTCCTATCGGATTTCATGATTCCGCCCGGACCACGATTAGTAAAATTCAGTGCTGGACTGTTCTAACATCGATATTTTATCGAAGTTGAACAGCAAATTTTTGTGTTTTTTTACTGTGTAATTGGAAAAATGTATAAACGAAAATTTTATAAAAAATATAATTTGAAATTCAAATTTTCTAAGTAAAATTGATTGAGTAGCCAGAATTTCAGCTAGCAAATTGCTTGCTTGCTAGCCGTTCGAGTATTTACCCCTGCATCTCATTTTGCTACAATTAATTTGACGATTATTTCATTTATCAAATATCAAATATATTTATCAAATATTTGTTGAGAAATAAAATAGTAGAGGCCAGTTTTTAAATTAGCAATCGTTGTTTCTGAATTTGCCTCAGTAAAAGAAAATTCTTGAACAAATGATTCTTCTGCTATGATAAATTCATGAAACCAACATTGCTAATTCAAAAACTGCTAGTTCGATTTTCCACAAAATACAGCTAATATCTACTTTCCTAATTTCGTTCTTTCGCCTAAGTATCGAACATAAATTATTCGATGATAGCTAATATATCATTATATAAAAATGAAACAGAGACAAATTTTATTTCACAAACACGAAAAGGTGGTGCGGTTTAAATTGAAAAAAATTCAAGAAGAACGAAGTCTTTTTGTTTATTCATTTACCATACAGCAGCATGTCTACGCAATTGGTTATTTACAAAATAAAAATAATAATTATAAAATATAAATAAAATAGACCATGTTAATTAAAAATTAAAGTTCTAACAAGACGAAAACAAAAAACGACACTAAAATCCAACCATTATTTCAAATTACAATCATTTATTTTTTAAGATGCAGCAGGAACAACAGTGGTGGCACCAGGGCAAAACTCCAGAATAGCGATTGCCCTCTTAAAAGCATTGCGAGAAAAATGTGTAAATCAAAATACTCATCAACGGTGTTGAGATCTCGTTGGATTCACGCTGCAGGACCATGGTCGCTGTAGGCGCGTTGAGGAGCATAAATAGTAAAAAGTGCGTAAGTATGTCAACACATACACATTTCATGTAAGGTGAGAGACTATAATCGTCTCGCTGCAAAAAAGGTAATTTTTGAGAACAAATAACAGAAACTGCTTTTGAATACTCTCCATTCTATTAGAGTGAAAGTCACATAACGGGGACCGTATGCCACTTGCGTACTCAAGCTGAGAACGAACGAAAGAGGTGTACAGTCACTTAAAAGTCAGTGAATGGTGAAAATCTTTAGAATTTCGTTTAATAAATCCCAACATTTAATAAGCTTTATTAACAATCAAATCGACCTGCGAGTTAAACGTTAAATCAGATCTAAAAATAACCCCCAAATCAATAATCATATTAACTCTATTTAAAATACAGTCGTTTAATTAGTAAACAAAGACTATTGGAGACTTGGATCTACAATATGTGATTACTTGGCATTTATCTACATTCAAAATCGCAAAACATGTACAAGTCCCGCTGAAACAGAACACGGTCTAATTCGCATGAATTTTTAGCAAATATTTTCATGCCGTCAGGCCCAAGTGGCCCTTGAGACACACCAGACGAAGAAATAAAACACTCTTAGTAAGTAGTATCAATATTGACACACATTTTACGATTTGACTACGAAGTAGGACATTAGCCAACCTACAGGAATAATGTCGCAATTAGATCGCTAAGCTTATTCAACAATAACCGGTGATTGAGTTTATCGAAAGCTTTAGCGAAGTCAGGATAAACCACATCGACCTGAATTTTTGAAGCAATGGAATTGACTCTTATTCTTAATTGGGACTTATTCTGAAAAACTGCCAAATAAATGACCGTTGAGCAGCCCGGAAGGAATCCATGCTGACGTCTGCTAATACATTGCTTAGAATAGAAGAAAATACGTTGTTGACCATTGACTCGAAGAGTTTTAGACTACAGGACAGAATAGCAATGCCCCAATAATTTGTCACATCACTGCGCGATCCATTTTTATAGAATGGAATTACATTTGCTATTTTCCAAACATCAGGGAAAACGCCATATGTTAAACAATTGGTAAACCATCAAGCCCCGGACCCTTTGACGCGTCCAGATTCATCAATGCCTGCAACACATCAAGGTCAGAAAAAAACAATTTTTTCTTTATTAGAGATAGGTATCATTGGAGCTTCCTTAACAAAGAGTGTCCTTAACAAAGTGAGATGTCCTTAACAAAAACACTACTGAAGTAATAGGCAAAAAAATTGCAGATTGTTAATGGATTATCAGATTTTTGACCAGCGAATTCCATAAACGACGGTAAGCCGTTATTTTGGTTCTTCAGTTTCACAAATCTTCAAAATTTCTTCGTGTTACAGCGTAAATCGTCCTCTACATCAATCATGTAATTATTGTACAGGAATCGATTAAGACCAACTGCCTGCGCTGAAACTGAAACTGAGTAAAATCGAAAGCTAGACCAGGACGCCTATATCTCCTGTGAGCTATATTACGCAAGGCCTCCAGTTGTTTGACCTCTTGAGTGAACCATGGGCAATGACGGGCGTGAGGCTTTTTTATCTTTAATATAGAACAACTGTCCAATCAACTTCAGCCAGGAAATTTTTTATAGAACTCTGGTCGGCATTCGCATAATAAAAACGGAACAATTCTTAATGAAATGTATGTTATTTGAAAATCCGCCGGACACCTGGATTCAAACTGGGTTGTGATAAATACTCGAAGATCGAGCAAGGTCAAGTTTATAAGATCGATTATTGTTGGTGTAAAAAATTAAGTCCAGATAAGTTCCGCAACTGATTAGTATATTGTTAATCGGAGAAGCGCCTATGTTTGCCACATAAAATCACAGATTAAGGCAAACTGATCGTTAGTATTAGTTGGAATGAACATATTGTCATCAAAGTTCTCATTCATAAATGGTATTAAATTACTAGAAACGCTGTGCTGTGCGAAGTAAACTGTGCTAATTTTTAAATCAAATGTATTAAGTGTTAAATTAATTTAACCGCATGTTTTTGTCGGAACATAAAGTCCACAACAATGTTATTGCTAGAATTAGATGTACATGAATTATAATAATTAGTAGTCAACGTATTATTATTATTAGAAAAATTTGATTGGTTAGTATTTGAAATGATAGGCTTTAATTTAGAAATCCCATGGTTGGTTGACATGGCTGCGCTACAGATGTACAGGACACATTTAAATCATTAGAGATGAGCGAGACTAAAATGAACTATTTCAGGAAACAAAAATGGCTCTAGAGTAGACACTACTCGCATATAAGGCCACTTCATTCCATAATAAACGAAGACAGCATAATAATGAAGTTGTAGAGCAATTTTTATGCTTTCTGCAAAACATGAAAGACACAAACAAAACAATGTAGTTAAGGAAGATCGAGAATTGTCACGAATCGTCCGGCGATCACATCTTATTTGGGTACAATGAGAAGTTACAGGTTAAAAATTGTCGCATATGGTACAAAATCTTGAATTTGTTTGGGTACAAAACCATTGCAACAATTAGCCACAGTTGAAGCTTCAAAGTATCCTATTAGTTCAAACATGCGCTTTTCTACTTTTGAAACTATGGTCAAATATGTCATACTTACTTATTAAGATTTTGTTGGAATGATTCTACAGCAGTTCTAAACGGAAAAGCAGTTTTTAACGTTTTTAAAACAAGAACTCAGAAGATTCCACATCACGGGGATTAAACCTGTTTAACTGAAGGAATAGAAATAGATCATAGTTTAACCAAGAGAAACTGCACCACAAAGAGTAATAATCAGAGTCAAACAGGCGAAAGCCATTGAAAACGATTTTAAAAAAATAAAATCAAATCAAAATTTACAAAAGGACAGTAGATTCATAACGTTAACACCATTCATCGTAGCAAATGATCTGGAACGGAACGGGAGTAGACTAACGAACTCTAACCTCTTCTTTAAAAAAAACGTCCTCGTCACAAGATAGAAGATGCCAGTAATAGGTCGTCTCTGATGGCTACAATGACCATTTTTATATTCTCATAACAGTTGCGGCAGCTCTGGAATATGGTTGACAAATTATAGAATAAAATTATAGAAATAGAAATTAAGAAATAGTGGTCAAGACTACACCCGTGGTAAGACCACTATTTCCTAGATAAAACAGGTCATCACACTTAGCAGGAAACCCAACTGGAAACATTTTTATTAAATCCATAGCAACGTTTGGTTTAAGGTATTTTTGAAACTAGATAACTTTTCGAAATTCAAGTTGAGCTTCTCAAGTTTAATGCTTTGTTACGTACTAAGTTAGTGATATTATTTTTCTTTTTACTCTCTTTCAATGAGCAACAATTAAAGAAAATTATATTCATTATAATCATTGCCTGAGAAAAACATTATATCAAATACAGCGTCTTTAAAAAACATGGTATCATTGTATAGTACTCTAAAGCCAGCTCTATTTGTACTGAAATCCCGTCTAGAGTGCATTTATATAACAATAGTCTGATAAAAATAAATCATTTTCATTTTATAATCACATTTTTCTCGGCAAATAAAATGGCTTCGATTGTATACCCATATTTTTTGTCTTCAGACAAATATAACCTAGTTTCCAGGTAAATTCATACACCGATTCATATATTTTTGTTCTTCTCTCCGTTATTTTATAGGTATATTGAATTTGATAAAGAAAAAATACAATTTTAAATTAAATTTCCCTTCAAAGTTTTCAATAAAATCCACATAAATTCCAAAACATTATGTATGTATATGATAAATCTATATAGTCGTCAGGTACATATTTATAATATATTCCTGAAACATATTTTCCTTCGCACAAAAAGCACGACAAAAAACCTTTAAAGAGACTTTGGCAAAATCGAATCCCTCAGAAAACTTAATGGAAAATTTAATTCAAAAATATTGAAAACAAATTATAAAAAAAAACATTTCCCTTCAACACACAACAAAACCAACACACACACACACATAAAATTCTAATCACCATCATTTTATTGATTTTTCTCATATTTTTCCTGCTTCATGCTTTTTTTTCTTAACAACCACGTGAAAATAACCCCAAAAAATTGGAAAAAAACGAACGAGAAAAACGAAAGAAAATCTGAATCTCTAATAAATATTCAAATAAAATACAACAACAAAAGTATTTTCTTTGGTTTTGTTTTAATCAAAATTCATTTTTCTTTTTCTTGTTCGTCTGTTTTTTTTTTTTGGTTTGAAATAAATCGACAAATTAATCATTTTTAAAGCATAAAATTTTTAAAAAATATATTTGAGCTTTTTCTGATTTATTTCTGGTAAAAGAAAAACCCAATGTCAAAGGACATTAAATTATGTACAGATATACAATATTAAAAGAAAAAAATATATGAAAAATTATTGAAAATTGAAAATACCCATTTTTCATTTAGCAACCGAGCACTTAATATGAGAGGAAAATCTCGTTGAGAGTACAATAAAAATAAATGTTTTGTTAAAAAAAATGAGATTGAGTAAATCCAAAAAAATATAATTTGAACTTTTAGGGCAGTAACCGGGAATGAGTCGGGGTGTATCTATCAACTAAGGTAAGATTACACAAAATCAAGCTTCAGATAAAAACGAATAAACATCTTATAAAAATTTCACCAGAAAACTGATTCACTTCACATATTATACATATATGAGAAAGCATAAAATAAATAGTTCGATGCCCAGATTTAAATGATGACGTATTTAGGGAAAATTAATAAACAGAACAGTCTCTCACTCTCTCTCAATTGCACGCCTTACCTCTTTTATTTATCAAATAATCACCACGAGTACTATCCAATCTAGATGACGACGACAATAATGATGATGACGAAGATGATGATGATCCGGATATTATAAAATAAATATAAATTGTAAAAACTAGCCGTCGTTTTGATAAAAACATCCACATTTTAACTTTTTTTTTAAAATTCCTCAATAATTTATGTAATTTTTCACAATAATTATTAAATTATTTATTTATACATATATAAGTATTACACAAACAACACACTCAACACATATACACACTTATATTTATTTTATATTTTTGGGGATATTTTAAATGAAAAACAACAATAATAAAATAAGAATTTTCATTAAAATTTTCTTTGCTTTTTGGCTGTTGTATTCATGTAATAAAACTAGAAAATGACACAATTACCCAAATATATTTATTTATTTTAATGGCACACAATAAAAAACGGAAACTATTTTTACTATTATTATATTTATATATGTATACACACACAAAAAATAAATCACTATAAAAATTTTCTTTTTGTTATTTTATTTATGGTAAAATCAAATGAAAAACAACAACAAAACACCCCCGAAAAATAATTTTTTTCTTCTTCATGTATTTTATTATACAAAGTTTGCACCAGCCGCACAATTTTTTTTATATCACATGTACACAAAATAATAAAATAGTTTTTTATGCTGTGCTAGAGATAAATTATAGTCCCGGAAAATTCGATTTTAACCGGCAGAATTTTCATTTTTCTTATGTAAAAAAAAAAATTTAACTTTTTTCCAGTTCTCTATACTACTCTAGATATCTGTTTTGTGCAAAGTTGAAAAAAAAAATTATAACAACAACAACAACACCACAAACACAGCAAACACTTTTATTTTATAAATTAGTGCAGAATTAAATTATTATTCTTAAATAAAAATCACTGGTATTTGGTTTCATTTCATATTTAGCAGTTTCTCAATTTTAGGTAATTTATTTATTTAATAAAAACTAATATAATTTATAGATATAAAATAAATAAAAAAAACATAACCAATTCCATGCTCCGATTTTATGGCGATTATTGTTGTTGTAAATTTTCCATTTTTACGAAAGCAACGAAAAAACAAAAAGCACATAGAAATGTGGAAAAAGAAGCAAAAAAAAAACATCATCACTATCATCATCAAATATGGGTTTTGTGTTTTTCTCAAAAATTATTTTTATTTTGTTGAAGTTGGTACATACGCGAAAAGTTCACTCTCTCTCGTCGCTATGTGTACGAGAAATCTCAGTGTAAATCGAAAAACAAAACATAATCATCGTCATCACCATTCACCATCATTTGAAATGGAAATAGAGATAAATATACATTCTGACACGTCTTGTTTTGTTTTCCATATTGGAAAATCTCTTACAAAACAGAAAAAATCATGTTTATTTGAATATCCATTGCGCATCTTTATATGTAACCTTTTTGAGTTGATGCTTTTCAATATTGGGTATACAAAATTTTGTTTTTGTTTTGATTTTTCCAGCTATTTTCCGCCTATTGCAAACTGTGACGAAAAAATTTGTAACTGCATAGTTCGTTTTATTTCTAAACGATGGCTTCCATCTAGCTGAGACAAACACTTTTACAGTTATAAAATTTATTCAACACTTACAGTGAAACTTGAATTGGTAAACAATCTTAAGGGGGAGTATTGAAAAGTATGGCATTTAAACGAGTATCCAAGTGTAGACATCTTTGGTCTGAATTTAAATACAGCAGATTTTTTTTTTTTGACATTCTACTGGTGGTGAATAAATTGCTTAACTATTTATAGGGGTTTCGCTTATAATCCCGTTTTCAAAATCCCATACTTGGTGCCTATATTCTTGCGTTGCGATTTTGATTAAATTTGGTTTATTTATTAATATAACGAATATTATGGGAATTTTGGCTAACATGAGAATATGACCAGTTTTCTTGAAGTCCTCTTAACCAATTTTATTTAAATCCGGTTTATATGTTAATATTCGAATTCTCAATTAATTTCTTTAAGAAGTTTATATAAAGGGTAGGAGAAGTTCGTGGCTTTTTTTCCGGCAGATGGCCTTACATAGTGGATGGCTTAGCATCGGTGAAATGTATAAAAAGTTACAACATTTTATTCATGGAGATAAATAAAGAAATGGTTCGCGCGGTTTCCCGCGGTTGACCAACCACTGGAAAAGTCGATGAAATCATGCAGATGAAGACCGGCACATAAGCAGCCATGCAACTGGTAAGAACTAAAGATTGATCACAAAACAGTTTTAAACCATTTGAAAATGTCTGGATACAAATAAAAAGCTTGACGTTTGGGTACCACATGAATTTACAGTTAAAAATTTAGTGGCCGGATTTCTATCTGCGAAATGCTGCAGAAACGGAACGAAATCGAGCCTTTTTTAAAGCGAATGATTACTGGTGATGAAAAGTGAATAAGATATGACAACGTTGTGCGAAAAAGATCATGGACGAAACGAGGTGAAGCTTCCCAAACGGAATCAAAGCCAGGATTGACGCCAATAAAGGTAATGCTGTGTGTTTGGTAGGATTGGAAAGAAATCGTGCATTATGAGGTGCTGCCACCCGGCCAAACGATTGATTCTAATCTTTATTTTCAGCAACTAACGCGTTTAAGGCCAGCAATTCAGTTAACATGTCCAGAATTGATGAGCAGAAAAGGAGTTGTGTTCCATCATGATAACGCTAGACCACACACATTATCGATAACCAGGCAGAAACTGAGAGAGCTTGGCTGGGAAGTTTTGATGCATCCACCGTGATGCGATCATGGCTCTACCATAAAAATGGCAAAAGGTCATCGAACAAAATGGCACATATTTGGTTTAAGAAAGTTCATTTGAAATAAGAAAATTTTTTGTTTCAATATCATCTAAAAAAAAGGCAACGAACTATTTCCCCTACCTATAATATGACTCACTTTAGTCTCAATAAATGAAAATTTACCGCTTCATAAACGATTCTGACAAAAATCGGATTTATGTTAGAATTTAGGGTTAAGGAAAACGAATAAAATTGTATTAGAACTCCCTAAGAAAATCTTATTCCAGCTATCAGTCATGCGCCAGTCAAGTTATGATATTAGCCTCTACCTATGGCAGAATATCAGACGTGGCCCCTACATGAAGAGAACCTAATTTTACTTAATATCATGGATCTACGGAAGTAAATTCTGAAAATCTCTAACCTAAGGTGTAATCTATTGTGTCGAGAGATAAGGTCTTTCGGTTAAGCAGCCGTACACAAAAAGTTTCTGATACATAAGCGACCTTATGTATCAAAAAAAATCGTACAGATGTACCTGTGTTTCCCTAGAAATGAAAACGTTTTTCATCGTAGTAAATAAATTTCAAATAAATAATAAAACCGTTTGTTTGACGGAAAATCACGATATTACTACCAAGTTGGTAAACTTTGAGGCAGTGTCGGCATCTCTGGAAAAGGCCAATCTGATGGAAACTTCGGTACTTCCAAGGGACGATGTTACTCTGTATTATGGTACAACTGCTAGTGCACAACCATGAACGAAAGGTATTAACCATCTGGTGTTTGAAGAAATAATATTCGCGCACTAAAACATGCCCAATCCACCTCCGACGATACAGGTCGTTCCCCGAAAAAAAAGTCAAACAGCATGACAAGCATAAGAACAATTCTTGTTCTAAGCCTCGAATTCTGAACGGGCTGAAAAATCAAAACCCAAGACTAAAACTAGCAGATAAATATTATTTGGACAAAAGAAAGACCCGAAAGATGTGCTTCTGTATATTGGCCAAGATGAGGCATCCTGCCTAAAGCTAGAAGCCCTATATTAAACCGGTTTTAAAGAGTGGAAAAGAATTCAGGAGAAACTGCACTATCCCATATCATCTTAATTAAAATGGCTGTTGTTAATTGAAACCTATTTAATAAAAAATTTACCAGAGTATTCATAGCTAATTCAAACCCCCAAAATATGATTTTCATTCGAATTGTTTTTGCTGGCTGTACCAAACCAGGGAAGTCAGGCATGATCCTGTTTAGTAATGCCTGCTGAAGAGCAAAAACCTGTATATATAGGCTCCTTAACGATATCTACTGCATTTACTTTCCATATGGCTTAAAAGTCAGGCAGTCGTTCCGCGACAAATTATAAAGTCATTTGGCAACAACAAAACTAAAGATAGCTCTCTGTGGTGGTCGAAAAATCACAATCGGAACACTAGAGAAGATAGATGAGACTTTGACGACAACCAATCAGGAAATTCTAGATCTTTCATTCTATATCTATTACTCAGTAAATCAAGAATAGGAGAGGAAAGGATAATAATTGATCAAAAACTAAGTCCCAGAGACTTGCAACTGGCTGCTAAGGTGGTAACAGGAGAGGAACACCGATGGAATGTCTTGCTTTCCAATTCATCCTAAATAACATGCCTACCAAAAGAGTAAATCTACAGCACTTCATGAAGTCATAGGGCGCATATCCACGGCCTTGATGTACGCAGGGCTCTTTTGCCAGAAAACATTTAAGTGTGATTATTACTGAAAGATGTGAGTGGAAACATGACATTCCATCTCCCAATATTCACTTGAAATGAAATATAATTCCGACCAGCTGTGGTGGTCTAGCTAGTACCGAACTGTGCATATTTGATCCTGAAATGACTTTGTCATATTTCCTAGGACAGTACACAACCGTTTTTCAGGTCAAAATTGTTTCAATGTCTACGTCCTATACTGAATTTAAACCACCTGTAAATGTAGCTTAATATGCATTGGAAGGCCAGGCCACCTTGATCATTGAATTGAACACTGTTTCTTCGAAACTTGTCCGGGACGGTATTGAAACCTTAACTCGACCCTGACTGCAAGTACATTTATGGCCTACATCATATAAAGTGAGGCAACCTGTCGTTTTTCTAAGAATTGTTTTTGGATTTAAGAATCAGAAAAGGATTCGGTGCTTTTAAGGTATGATACAGGTACCTTGAGAAATTTACTGAGCATTCTCAATGGACACTGTACTCTAAGCAACCCGCGTTTTTCATTTCACTTCTTTTACCGGGAATAAGATTCGGGTGAACTAATTGACGTAGGAAACCCAACGGCCTTTTTAAACCGAATTTAGAATAACACTTTACACCGGATTCTATATTGGCGTTTGAGCGTCCAATTCTTATTGTATTACAGGGTTCACGGAAACACGATTTTTAATTAATTATAATGAAACATATCTTTCAAGGCCACTCTTTAGTAGCCCGTTTAAAATTACAATAATTTTGTTCATATTATGTCATCGTTCTAATTATTAAAAGAACGTGTTTCAACGGAGTAAGGTAAACATTCGGAAACGTAGCAAAGTCATCACAAAATCTAATCCCTGATTCATTTATGCCAGATAAAACCAATATCATCTCAACAATTTAACTCGCAGTGTTCCGAGATTTTTGAACCATCAAACCAAGTATTTAGAAGGTGAGGTCGCCAGTAACTACTATTCTACGACTTAATAAACTTTATAACCTTCTTAGAGCAAATGCAATGGACTAGATGACTTGCAATGATCTAAAACAGAATAGACTGGACCATCAATTACGTCAATCAACACGAAAATATGTAGGCTTTAAGGATCGATATTAAATAAAATCTATTTTTCTAAGGACGACAGATATTCATAGTTGCATAGAACAATTTTTAAGTAACAGATAACTATCACAACGCGAATTGTTTTCGAGAAAGCCCAGCAAAAATAATTTAGCTTCATTACGAATTCTAGATACATTATGCTTATCCCAAAGAATTTCGGTATTCCAAATTTAAAACACAATCATCTTGAGAAGTTTTTGATGTAGCAAAGATTTTAACTGCTTTGCACTGTTATGTACTCGCACAAGATTTAAAATATCGCCATCAAAGTTAAGGAACTGAAGCTGAATAAATAAAGCCAAAACTTTGGATCTATTTTGAAAAATGTGTTTTAATCTATTGGATTCTTGTCCCTCCTCCTTAAAGGAAGGAACATTTATTATATACGTTTGAAAAAGTAAAAATTGGTTTAATTTTCAAATAAATAAACCGGATAGAATCCAATCTTTTTATCAACTGATCTTTAAGCTAGGTCACATTTGCCTACACACAATACAAACAATGATTTTTCTAGTCGTGACAGTAGTTAAATTGTAGAAGTACTAGTGAACGATGAACGATCACCATTCTACTCAGCGCTAAATATTTTCGAAAATAGAACTCTATGAAAGTAAAAGGAACAGGACTTAAACAATTGAATATAGTTCCAAAAAAGTAGATTTGTGAAAATCCCTATCTTAAATGGAGTCACTAATATGATGGTCTGGAAAAATTTAATTCTTTCATTTAATCTGATTTCACTATAATCATTTAATTTGAATGAAAGCTTGAGCATCAATTCAGAATAATAACTTAAATATTTGCTGTAATTTTGCCGACACTTTTATCACAATCCCAATTTAAAATTTATTTACGTACAAACATAAAACTTTTTACAATTGTCAGTCACTCGCAAATAATAAATAAATATTTATTAATATATAAATTAATTCATTTCCTCCCCCCCCCCCTCCCCCACACCTCCATCCTCCCCCACCTCACATACCTCCCCTCCCGCCACAATCTAAACTGATTATAAATGCACCTAAATAAATTACATGTTAGTTTGTTATTGAATACCATTGATTGATAACGTTGCTTTTGAGAGTTCAATTTGTAAATTGAAACGATTGATTCAACATTTGGTAAAAAAGCTTTTCAATTATTATGAAGTGTATTAAACACACTCATATTTACTGTCAAATTTTCCGTTAGATGTAAACGCATAAAAGCGGTTATTTTTTTTTGTTTCGACTTGAAAAATTGATACAAATAAAATATATTATGTTTGTATTTACATAACTAAAGCCAAGGACTTACCTTTTAAACGTTTATTTTGTTCTCGTTTATTGTACTGACTGTCCGCCACATATCTTTCGTTCAGGATTTTTTATAACACTCAACACTTCACTTTAAGACTAAAAAATTCAATCACTAAACACATAAAAATAAAAATATAAAATTATTATCACAAAATCACAAACATTGTTTTTTTAATAATTTTAATAAATCGCAATCAAATACATAATTAACACATCCCCATAGTAGGGAGAAGGCGGTTTTTAATCCTTATTTTTATAGATAAATTATTATAATTAACGAGAATTCTTTTTTCACTACATACGTTGGCATCTTACTTCCTCTACTACGTTAACCCTCCACCAGGTGAAACATGAACGAACAGTTTACTGAGTGAAGTGAGGTGTACTTAAGTAAAAACAGAATAGATGCGATTCGTAAAGTGTATATACTTTTGTCACATGAGAAGTGAAACCATTTTACGAGGAACCCCTTGAGTGGTCATTTAAACAAATATTTTTTAAATTTAATATTTACGTTTAGTGTCTACGATTTACCGTGCGATTCTGGCGTATAGTCACAGAGGTCTTAACTGCAATATTTCTCATAACTAAGAGATTTCTCTTACTTAAGACTATTTTGCGATTCTGCACATACTGATCAGTTAAGAGGTTCTCTTAAAAACCTCTTAGCCTAATACCTACCAATTATTTCGTCTTAAACATCATAAATGATAGAATTTTTATTATGTTGCACTAAAACTAATAAAAAATGACGATTGTGTAAATAAATAATTTATTAATTTATTAAATTATATTTTGCAATTCACAAAAAGGATTTAGATGTAATATTTTTAGAAGAAAAATTATTCCGACATTGTCATTTCGAGCAGAAGCAAATATTTTGTTGTTGTTTATTTTCGGCAATTTACTACAAATTTTCTGCAATACATTCTCTAATTTATTACAAAAATATGAATTGTAAAACATTATTTTCACAAAAATATGTCGTATTTTATCGTTTATTTAACAATAAAATACAATTTCAACGGCTCGCATTAAGAAAAATCACATTTGACAGGTCTCCAAAAATATTTGGAGAGTTTTTAATGTAAATTTTAAGAGTATTACTAACAGAATACCAATTAAGAGATTCTCTTAAAAAAACCTATTAACGAAAAATCTCTTTACTGTTAGTCTCTTAATAGTCTTAATATCAGAATCGCACGGTTATATTATGTAAATATGTTTTCGCTATTACATAGCGAACCAGCGGCTATTGATTCAATTATTTCTACTGAATGGAAATAAAATTAGTAATTAATAACTACCATATTTAATCAAAAACTAATTACCTAAGTCCCCCTAATACTTTTTGGAAACCTCAATTTATCTTACAACTTCAGTCTCTCTAACTTAAATAATTAAAAAAAAACGAACCATTTTGGCTCGGGATAGTTCGACAGCTAGTCCTACGATTGCCAAAGCTTGAGGGGCTTCTCATCAAAACTAAACGAATGAGTACTAAAATATCAGTGGTTGTACGTCTTTTCTAAATGGTAAAAACAGAGTACAATTTAAGCTCTTATCTGTTCGCTCGTTGAAACTCAACTCTTCATTGTAAACGCCTAAAAACTTAACTACAATTCGTTAACTACACGTTCGTTAGCAGAAAAAATCTTACCCGGAAAAGTTACCCAGTGTAACTTTATAAAATCGCGATATTTTGTCAGATTTTATAAAAAAAGTACGCACACATATAGATATATACGAGAAACAATAATAATAACATGTCAAAACATAAATATATAGACGCCGCACCATTTAAATTTTTATTTCATGTGTTTATTTTCATGGTCTAATTTGTGATTTTTGGGTTTCGAAAATAAAATGAAATAATGCAAATGAAAGTTTTTTTTTTTAAATTTATAATCCAAACGAACAGAATTTTGGAATGTCAAATTTTCAAAATAATAAACAATTTTTTTCAATGAACACTACAACGAATGTCGGGTAATTTTTTTATGTTCTTTTACACATAAATCGGGTAACTTTTTTCACAAAATCCAAAGAATTTCGCATTAGACTGTGTGCCTGAGAGCGATTTTTTCGACTAAATTAATGACTGATTCATCTCATTCATTCAAAGGTGGCACTTGTATCTTTTAAATATGCTGTGCCTCTGATTGTAAACTAAATTGCAAACTAAACTAAATTTGTTATTTATTTACACCGATTTTTTATTATTTAAAATCAAGGGAATAGAAAAAATAAAACAAATATGGATATGGGAATCGCATTATTCATGAATGTGATTATAAATTACAATTGAAATTTAAGAATAAGATTATTTCCTTTTAGACATTTTTACTCGAATATATTCGATAAAAAATAATAAAAACAAGAAATGAAAATGACAACTAAATAGTCAAGCAACCTCAGCAGGAGTCTAAATGATAGAAACTGGTGGGTAATAGCATAACTACACATTAATTTAGTTTAGTCGGCAATTTAGTCGCAAAAATCGCTCTCAGGCACACAGTCTTAATATTGATTGTCATTGAAGAATTATGGAACTACTAGGACAAACAATTTATTTTATTGTCATTACCGTTGAGATGGCAATATATATTAATTTGGGAGAACGTTGCGCTGCGATTAATATGGAAATAAAGGTATAGTCTAGTCAACCAGTTTAGATACCATACTTTAAGAGAGGTAGAGCCATGATTTAACCGCCAGTAAATGTCAATTCATTAGTAGAGTCAAATTTATTAAGGATTTGGGTGGCACGCGCGACAATGTTTTTAGTTTGTGCATGTCGTTTGTAACGCGGCTATACACCACTGCACAATACGCAACTTCAGTTGCATCAGCAAATCCATGGAATTGAATTTGCCCGTATTGATTTGAAAAATGCTGAATTTTGATTTTATCAAAGTGTCTGAATTCTTCTGTTTGAATTCATGTCTTGGTATTTTTGTTCAAAACAATCAGGTAACTTGTCGCCCCAGTGTATCCTGAAAAACCACAGCTTCCGGAAAAATTTTTTTTTAATAAAATAATTGAAGGAGATAAATATCCTATTGGGTCAAACACTTGTGAAGATTCTGATATAATTTTTCATTTTGTAATTTAGCCGATTTTTTCTGCACCAAATTTAAACGTTAACACATCACTCGGACACTATTGTAAATCAAGAATTTCTAATGTGCATTGTCATTACAATATAAATCTGTCAAAGTTTTCAAGTTTTAGCGCTCGCTGTTGCGAGCAAGCTTATACAAAGACTTAGGTCGTCTGTCTGTTGGCACTATCACAGCAAAAACTATTCATACCATAGAGCTCACAGATAGATACTACTCTAAAAAGGTCACATTTAAAATTTGGGAACTCTAGGTCAAGTAGTTTTCGAGATATTCAACTTTTTCTAAAAATAGAGGTCACACAGATGCGGCTATCTACTTTTTTTTAAATTTTCAATTATTATTCTAGGCATACGTTTATCTATAATAAAAAGAGTGTTATTTCAAAACTAGTTTCTGTCATTTTTTTTTTGATTTGCTTAAGATTCTATTCATTTTTTGTCTATGGGCTAATTTGTTGTATTAGCACCTTAGTTGTTTCAGAGGTTTTACACCTCTGTCCGTCCGTCCGTCTGTTGTATTTTTCCTATTTTATCGAGCGCTTGTCGGACAATTTCAATTGTCCGCTTCTACTAGTTTTTCATCACAAAGACTTGAGACGTTGGAAGTGCATTTTCAACAGGAGTTGAACCGCTTATAAGGTCGTCTTTAGTTACCGAAAGATGAGGCAAATAAAACGAGTTCTAATCATTAAAATCACTTTGTGTTGATACAATTTCCACGCCATGACCCATTTTTATATATTCCCGCAATTGTTAGGTATGATTTTATTAAACTGCGGATTTTCGGGAATAATTTTCGTTCCAGCATAGGAATTGTTGAATAGTACCAAAAAACGAATTTCTCAATTTCTGCCGTCCTCTTGTCTTTTGTATGTCTCATTGAAATTGAAGATATTCAAATGATGTCAAACTAGAAATGCATTAGTTGCCACAAAGGCTGAAACTATGGATGGTTTTCTAATTCTGTGCAAAAAATTCTGACATATTCTGACCTTGTTCTTTTAATAGTGCTTAATAGTGCCTTGTTCTTTTAAATGCTCAATTAACTTGTTATCTCAATCGTAGCCTAATCCACGGACTTCAGTCACCTAATAAATAATTCATGTATTCATGAATTGAGTCGCAATTAGCCTTTAACTGATGGAAATTTTTATATTCTTTCAAAGATCATTCAATCCTTTGAATTCCGATTTTGAGATATGAAAATGCAGAATTCATGAATTTGAATTATATTTAAGGACTTGCCGAACATATTTGGCGATTGTATTTGTAAACTGATTATAGGATTTGTGTTTTTCGCATGTGTTCTTCTTGTGCGCTGGTGGTACTGATTGAAGAGTAAGTGCCTATAATTGTCAAACAAAGATTTGTTAATGGAAAAACAGATTGAAAATTTCTAACGGCGTTTTTAAATTGTGTGTGAATTTCAAATTTACGAAACACACATATGTACTGTGAAAATTTATAATTAATTATCCCGTCTTGTTGCTAATAAGAGAAATTTTCTATGGACGTGTCTGACCAGTAGTTTCCATTATTATTAAGCAAGGCTCATTTAAACTTCTGTGTTTAATATACCAACAAAGTAGTTTAATTGTTGTCAAACAAATTATGTCAATTAAACATTAATTCTTCTTTTATCGAAAAACATTTGATGTAGCGCACAACTTTAATAAGCAGCAAGCATCTTTGAAAGTCCAACGAATAGCAACTATTTTAAGTAGAATTTAAAGGCAAAAGTCTAAAAATGCATTCCTTTCCTCTTTGCGCAGTTTAACGCAAGAGTGTTTGGCACAGAACGAAATCAATAAGCAGTAACGTGCCAATTAATGTAGTTTTATACGAGAAAACTAAAGCGCCCATAATTTCTACGCAAATAAGTGTTAGTATGACGTTAGCCACGATTACTCGTATACATATATAACAGGAACACGAAGGAAATGTCATGGCTTGCTCAAAAAACGACGAATGGATTATTTTGCAGTTTATTTTCTACGCAAATATTGGTACGTTTTCTTTAATTTTTTATAAATTAATTTTAAAACCCTCAATTACTTTTCAACTGTTAAATAGATCAAACTTTGTATGGTAACTATGTATTTAAAACGTGCTTCATGAAACTTTTTACACGTTTTAACTGTTTTACATACTTTTTCTTCTAGTTCTACAAATGATATCATTCATCACAATGACATTATTCTTTGAAATTTTTTACAATCAGATGATTAATTAAGGTTCAAAATACGCGACCATTTATTCTTCAATAAGAAAACTGCTAAAAAACGTTCGTAGTTATTGTTATGTGGCAAAGCTTCAACGCCAACCGAAATAAAACGCAGGCAATGGCCTGAAATATATTTTTTACTTATAATAATTATGTTCCCGTGCGACATCTGCAAATTTACACCGGTACCCTAAGCTTTTCTGTACTAAAATAGAAAATAAAGTTTCACATTTAACCTTAGAAACAAATCGTAAACATAGAAAGTTTAGCTTTTATCCCAAGTTTTGAACCTACGTATTTTACACAAGCTTTTATTAATGCTTCAGATTAATGCACTTTTGGTAATAGGTGCACGTTCTAGTTGAGCAATTAACTGCAAATTAGAAAGGATTTGACGCTTAGTATAAACGGAAAAAACACAATTTTCTAAGATAATAATATGTTCTTTTGTTTTATTTTCATCATTCCTTTTTTATTTAAATACTTTAAAATTGTATTTTTATAATTTTTCTTTTGTTTGTTTAAGGTATTAACAATTAATTTGATTTTTCCTTTTGTTTTGTTTAAATTTAAATTAATTAATATTAATAATTAATTATTTTTTGTATTTTTAAATTATTAAATTTTAGTATACATCTAATAATAATCGTAATAATAAATAAATTAATTACAGTATGTTTTTAAGGGTGAAAGTTTTATATATATTTAAGTTTTTTTTTTATTAAAAACCATAATAAAATATGTTGATTCCTATTTTATAATGTTTTGTTAGATATTATGGCAATTTGTTGTTTTATTTATTTAATATACACTCTAATTATTTAGTTGAAGCTTATCGAAATAAAAAAATTGTTATTCTACAAAAATAATCTCTGTTTACTTATTTTGATATTGCAATAATATTAATTAAAATTTGAAGAAATATTTAGTTTTATATATTGTGTGTAATTTAAAATTAATATAAATTAAATAGTTTTGATATGAAATTTTAAGGTGTGACAAAGTGAAAAGTAATAAAAATTAAGCCCTTCGATTTTATTTTATTTGATTTGTTCTTTAAAAATTAGTTTTAATAATTAATTATTTATTAAATAGTATACTTTTATATTATATTAAATTTATATATCTTTAAAGACATAATAATAATTTATAAACACTAACAGATAAAATTGCATTGTAAATTAATTTATATTTAATTTTGTTTTTTGTACAAAAACTAATAAATTATAAAATAATAAAAATAATATATACAAGTCGAAATTATAAGTTAAATAACAGAAAATATTTTTAAAAACTTAACGTTTTTTTAATTTAAAATTTTTGGTTTATTAATTTTTTGATTTTATTTTTTAATTTTTTTTATGTACAAAACAAATAAAAACATTTAAAATTTATTAATTTACGTGTAATTAATAATTAATAGTAGTAATTTACTGGCTTGCTTTATATACAATTTTTTTATTTTTGCATGTAAAAGTTGGAAAATGATGTTGAATTGGGTATTTTTGTTCGGTTTACAAACATCCTAAGCACCATTAAACATAATATTTAATAATATAATAATAGTGATATCTTTAGACAGTAATAATAATAATGATAATCTAAATATACTTCAATATTCATGTTAATATAGTTTTGTTAGCTTATATTTACATTAAACACTATAGTTTTTTCTCTTAATTTGAATAAAAAGAAAATTTTTTTGTTCTTAAAAACTTATAGACAAAACAAAAAGCTGTTTGTTTCCGTAAAACTGTTATACTATTATTTTTTATTACTACATTTTTTTCAATTTTAGTAGTCACCAAACTATTTATAAAAAATTATATACCACCATTTTTAATTGACTTTCTTAAAATAATATAATTAAATACATAATTAATTTCCTGTAATTTAATTTTTATTCATTTATTTAATTCTAAATTTTAATAAATACAACACGATTATTTATTTATGTACAATCAAATTAAAAATTAAATTAATATAAAAAATAATAATAAATTAACACATAATTTATATAGGTGTTGGTAGCACAGTAAAATCTTGTAAAGCTGATTTAACAGTTTCATAGATCGGCCGATTTTCTTCTGTACAATAACCGTCCGGGGTGCATAATGATTGTAATTTTGACAGGTAGCTATCAAAATTTTCGTGTCCCATTTTTTCTGGTGGACCCCCACCCCCGCCAGCAGCACTTGTAACACTACTACTGTTTGGTATACGAACATGTTCTAATAAAGTAATTACATTATTCCGCAAACTTTCATAATATTCATTTAAATTATTATTACGTTGAGAAATTATTTGATTTTCCTGGAAATAAAAATAAAACAAAAACATTATATAGATAAAAGTTACATAATAAAATGTTTTTTAATTTATTTTATTTACGTATTGTTGAATAAATACATAAAAAATAAAATTAAACAAAGTATGTAATTTAATTTTATGATACACTTCCTATAACTCAACATAAGACAATTGCAGTAAAGTAACCTGTTACGAGGTTTTTGGCAAATTTTCGAGACTCGTGACGGTTCGAAAAATAATTTTCCTTTTAACATTAACCATTTCCTCGAACTAAACGAACCTACAAAAAAGGACAAATTATGCAAACCAATTGAAGTCAATGGTATATCCCACGTCCTATACAACAATTCAATTTCATATGGTCAACAAAACAGTTACCCTTTTGTTTTCTAATCTAATATTACAAGAAACAAATTATTCTAGTATGTAATAAAGTTCTTAAATCTAACTCGGAAGATTTATTATCTAAAATTTTGTAATATTTTTTGGTCAATAATAAACTAAAAATTAAAATATTTTCATAGATAGAAAAATGTATATACCGACAGCCCTCCCACAAAATGGATTAATTAGTTAGGGATGCTGAACAAATAAATAAAAAAATGTTTCTTCTCACTTGAGAAAAATTAAAATTAAAAAGACATTAGATTTGTTCATTTGGAACTTACAACAACAACAAAAATTTAATTATGATTATTGTTCTACAAAAGAAGGAGAAATAAATATTTTAAATTCGTTTCTTATCGAATCGAAAGTTAACTTTTTTTAAACAAAAGCTCTGCTATAATTCCCATCAATTACGTAACTCATAAATTTTCTATATTTAAATAAAAGTTTTTAATATTATTCCACCTACAATTCACCTAATTTAATATTATTATTATGTATTAGAAAACAATAATTATGTTACAACTTCAACACTATATTACAATATAACGTATACCAATTTGATATATAAAAAAAAAAGTTTTATAAATTTCGATAAATTCCTCATATATAGCAGACTCAAAACTAGCAATTTTCCAATTAGAGACACGCAAAATAAAATATTTGATTAGAAATATATAAAATCCAATTGTTCTAAATAACAAAATAAATAAATTTTTTATCTAAAATATTGTATTGTTATGCTTGTATATGTTAGTTTGTACAGAAAATAAATAGTTTTAAGCTTTAATTTGAAATATCTGAATGTACGAGTATATTAAGTAACTTGCAGATTCAATTAAAACGCGAAACTTTCCGTATTGTATTGTATGTCTCCTAAAAGTGGGCTAACACAAATTTTAATTAAACAAAATGTTTAGAAAAGAAACCCTTACCTCTAAAAGACTTATTGTGCATTTTTTATTGGAATGGGTACAAAGGGCCGCATTTCCAAAGGGCCGAATGTCGAAGGGCCGAATGTATCGAACGGCCGAATGTCGAAGAGCCAATGTGTCGCAGGGCTGAAAGTATCAAAGAGCCGAATGTCGAAGGGCCGAATAGGTCGAAGGGCCGAATTTATTTTTCGTCTTTAGAAATATAATTTTTTAAATTTGTTGTTAAATGGAATATTTTGTAATTTTTTTTATTAAACATAAATGAATTTCTTATGAATTTATGTATTTTACTAATTTTCGTCTTTGGATATTCAAGAAATTCCACGTATCCAGTCAGCGATACATTTTGGTCAAGGAAAATTTTGCCATGCGCCACCATTCGGTCGTATTTCAGCCTTCTGTGGCCCTATTCTGGCTTTCCCTGGGAATAGGGAATTGGGAATAATATTTTCATAGCATTTTTGTTAAAATTATACTATTCTGGCCTACTGAAAGAATAAGATTAGTGCAAAAAATTTCAAAACAAAGTGATTTGGGAAACTTTTGTTCCACAAAATCTTTGTAGGGAAAAATATTTTCCCATTTAACTTTGTTTCGAAAATATTAACACCAATCTTGTTCCCTCAGTAGGCCAGAAAAATACAATTTAGACAAAAATGCTAAGAAAATATTTTTCCCAATTCCCTATTCCCAGGGAAAGCCAGAATAGGGCCACTGATAATAGGTATATGGTACAAAAAATAAAAAAAAAATTAAATTAAATAAAATATATATATTTCTAAAAACAAAAACAAAATCGGCCAATCGACATTCGGCCCTTCCACATTCGGCCCTTTGATATAATAACTTTTTATTCACACAGAACGTTTTTAAATCAAAATTCACCTAAAACAATACGCTAATTTGAACTAAAAGTAACTATGTCATGTAACAATAGATTATGTATGGGAGTAAAATAGGAGATTTACTAGAGAGAAGAAATTACTACAAGGCCTAAAGGCGGTAATCGAGCAAGGACAATAATCGACGTTCACTCCCATATTACATATGATATGTTTTCTACAACTACAATTTTCGTAAAAATATTATGTTTTTATCAATAATTTTGTAGTAAATATATTTTGCTTACATAAAATATGCCGACTGGAAATTTTTATATTGTTACTGAGTTTTCATTGAAATTACCTGGTTTAAAAAACAATTTTGTATGAAAGTTATTCGATTTTTCTAATTTAATATCTAGTAACCGTTATGTTTCTGCTCTCTATTAAGGCATACGAAAAGAGTAAGACTTACACAAGAAAAATAAGAAAACAATCATTTGAAGTTGTAGTGTTTTTGGTGTGAGCTTTATTCACAAAAGGTGTCAGGTTTGAGTTCGAAGATATGTTAGTTCACCAATAAGTACTAGTGAACGATGTCGGATCCTTTCAAAAATACAGGTCAACTTTTGCTATGACTTGCGTCGCATAAAAATAAAAAGACGTTAAGCATTATCGAAATAGAAAAAATGGTGGATGCGATACCTCATTAAATCCAATAACAACTGAGTCGAATAAATACTTTATGTTGCAAATTGCTACCAGACCATTTTAAAAGACCCGGCGTTTGTTAACAAGTTGATCACAGAGCAATTATATTTTATCGAACCCAGCTTTAGTCTAAATACTAAAAAGAAAAATTATCTTACTTATTGTGAGCACTGGTTAGTTGTTTGACTAGATGCTAAAACAAAAATACGATCACCAACCATATTTTGGCAATCCATTAAAAAAAACGATTAAACCAAAATCGCAAATTTTATTTATTTTTCTCCAAATAAAAAATTGGTTTCGATTTTTCTTTTTACTTAAAGAGAAAACAAATTCTTTGTTGCGGACAGAAAGCCATCATAGTTTAGAGGAGTGCATTGTGGAGCAAGGTAATGCAGATCCATGCGGTTTTGTATACAAATTCAGCATTCTTTATTGGTGAGTAGTGGATAATCCACAGCTTGACGAAAAGACAGTACCAAGTCCTTACAAAACAAGCTTTTGATGTATAATAATAATCAAGAATGGTGGTGACCAAGATCCCACCAATCTCAAAGCATACAGATTAATCCTGCTCCTTTTAGTCTTAGCTAAGTTACAACGGAAATTGATCACGGGCGGTATGATAAATATATTTCAAAAAAATGGAACTGACTAGCCACATATTAATTAAAATCACAAATCCGTTGGAATCAATTTTTTGTAAGAAAATCAAGGAACCACCTTCTATTATAAATTTACACAGATAAAACCAAACCTGGTATTATCATATCAGATTTTCCGAAACAATTTCCCTATCTAGAAACAATGAATGATCTGTTGTCTGTGGTTCAACATAGTAAAAGGTTCGCGTGGTGGCCCTTAATCATGCGATTTAAAGGATACGGATTATCCAGCTAATCTGTACTTAATCTTTAAAAAAATCGCACTTTGATACAATATTAACAAAATGGAGCTTTACACCAGAACAAATTGTTTCGATCCAACCTAAAAATTCCACTGATATAAAAAGATGCAATAGCGGGTGTTTATAATTGGAAAATAACAATTAACGATCGGTATTACGGACCAGCTCAAAGTATTTTGGTTAAAATGTACAAAGACATATTGGTCATATCCATGAACCACAACCGAGAAGAACACTTATTAGCACATAAAGAGGAATACTTCTCGGCAATATGAAATAAGAAAATGGCAAAATATTTATATAAATTAAATGCAGTCATCAAACTAACAATAGTGTAATATTTAAAATATTCTCTCCGCAAAATAGGCTCTGTCAAAGTTCCAAACTGACAAATAAATCCTTCCACAACAATAATGTCTCAGGGGTTTGCAGTAATTTCAAAAAACAGAAAGCTCACCTTGGTTACATAAGCTTACAAATTAAGTACTTAATTCTTGATTGACGTTATAAACTATAAAAATAAATTAGAAAGCTTTCATTAAAAACCCAACCGATTTTCATTTTAATAAAAAATTCCAACAAGCAATGTAACTATCAAACCAATTAAATTTTATTTAAATTAAAAATACTAAAAAAATCGCCATGGTTACGCTATTAATTCAATATGTGGTATATGCATTTTGCATATCTATCTAAAACTAAAAATAGTTTCTGACTTAAAACGAACTAAAAAACATTATTCTAATTTCTAGATGATCATTACACAGAAGTAATAAAATGCATATGTATGCTACATATTCCATACATTAAACAGTAGAAAAAAACTTTATGCACACAAGAAAACTATTTACAGAAATTCTGTGTTTATATGTACATAAATTAGAATAAGGATTAGATAAAAATAAAACCAAACGATATAAATTACATTTTTACATATGTACGTACATACACAGTCGAAATAGTTAAATTATTTTTTTCTAATTAAACTAAATGACCTGATTCAAATTTTTATTAATTTTCAATGTATGTATATTAAATAAATATACGGTTTAAAACCTTTATGTAATTGTAATAAAGCTTTTTTAATTCATAATCTTAAATTAATTAAATTTTTTATTATACGGTATTCGAAAGGAACATATAATTACGTTAAAATGAAAGTTCTAAAAATTAAAATAAAATTAAGTACGATATATGTATATTAGAATTTAATACCAAAGTAAAAGTTTTAATAAAGCTTTCGTTTATAATTTTTATTTTAATACAGTAAGAAAAATTAATAATATATTATCCAACCACCTGTTTTATTTTTATTAATATTTTATTAAAAATTTATACTTTATGATACGGATTTATTTTCCATCGTTTCCATATTTTTTTTTTTCATTTTTTATTATTGAAAGGGGAATGTATGAAAAAAAATTTGAATTACAAAATCTGTGGATACGTCTAGAGCATATATTTTATGGTTCATAAAATGCCGTTCGTCTCAATTTACTAATAATAATAGTTATTTAACTCCTAAAACATATTAAAAAAATATCCTTTATCATCATCATCCTTTAAGATCATAATCATAATAACAATAAGAAGAAATTTGATAATCGCATTAAACAATAAGCAAAATCTATCTCAAAATAAAAGTTTTGTCTAGCAAGACGATATAACATTAAAAAGAAAACCATTATATATTTAAGTATTATGGGATGGGTACAAAAAGGTATATATGTATATCGGCATATTACGTTAAAATCTTCTTTAATTTAAAAATGAAATCTTATGTGTACCAAACTTATTCGTATATGTACTTATTGGTTTCTACGAAAAACGGACAATAAATATTGTTTAAAACTTGTATTATGTATTGTAAATGATAAATTTATTGAAAACTTTGTTGCACACATAATAGTTTTAAATTACTAAAAATTATATTGAAAGTTTGCAACTTCCATCCGTCAGATTAAAAGTCCTTTTTTTAAATAAGTCTTCTTGTCTGTACTTAACAATTAAGTAAGACCATAAAAACACGTGATACTATCTCTGAGAAAATTAACTGAACAATAAGCAAATATAGAGATAAACATATTTCAGCAGACATAATCAATATGAAAGGCTAATTAAAACAATTATTTCGACTTGTTTTACTTAATAATAGAAAACCAATTTTGTGTAACGTGTCAACATATCTAATAGATTTTCCATAACAAGTAATATCAATGAACCCATTATGCATACAGTGCAGAGTAAAGTTGATACTCTAAACTCATTAAAATTCAATTTAACGATGGAACAATAATAATCAAGTCTGGACAGAATAAAAAAGCTCTCAATTTATTTTTTTATTCTTTTCATCATTTACCTTCAAACCATTCAAGCTAATTTCAATTTTATTTTTATTAATTAAAATTTACTAGCAATTTTTATTTTTGTTATGCTTTTAAATAAAAAACGGTACGAAAAGCTTTTACTGAAGATTAGAATATAAATTAAAACATGTAGTAGTAAAATATGTATGTACATACATCATAGTTACCATACTTATATAAATGTGTAAATATGTACATAATATATAGAATAGATAAATGAAGAATGCAATTTTGTTGTCTGAGATAATTTTTTTCCTGTGCTTTTAATGTTAATGTATCGTTTTATTTTATAAAACATTCTTATAGTAATACAACAACAATAATAGAAAGCGCAAGCTGCACTTTTTTTTGGTATATATACAAACACATTTTATACACAAATACAACAAAACATTATATTATTATAATTATTTGAAAGAAAATGGAATATAAAAAAGCTCAATAATAATAAAATATTGTGGGTGGAAAGGGCGTTACTAGAAATTTTCCAATGGCTGGACTAGAATTTCATGCTCATGCCCAGTTTACGTTAAAAAAAAACAATTCACAAAAAAATAATATAATAAAAATAAAATAAATTTATATATATATACATAAAATTTATATACATACATAAGAGCTTTTTAGAAAAAAAAGCAATTTATATATTTTATGCGCATGAGTTACATAACAATAAACATATACATATATACATCTACCAGTATAAATGTATACACAGCGAGTGGTAGTAAAATAAAAATAATAATTTCTAAAAATAAAAATATAAATTGCACGTTTTTAATAAAATATTGTTGTAAAAAACAATAATTTTATTTTTACAACAATAAAATACATATCTACAGCACAAATGGCATAAGGAGAACGAAAGCTTTTTCTGTTTTATTTTGTACTCTGTGTGCATAAAAAACGAGCAAAAAAAGTTTCATAGACAACACAACAGTAAAAAAAAATTCAATTGTAATTTTCTCCACACAAAAAAGCTCAATCAAACATATGGGTGTAATAAAAATAATATCAATTTTAATAATGAAAATTTTTTATGACAGAGCTTTCAAAATTTATTAGATTTTTGTGGCGTAGCAATTTGATTAAAGGTAACATATAAGTTTGTTGATCAATTGCGAGTAAACTTGATTAAAATGGTAAATGTATGCATGGTAAGGGAATAATTTGTAATGTGTTAGTCGCATGTAGGAAAAGTTCAGTTATAGAAAAACATAAGTTTCCAGGGAAACACTCCGCTTATTCTCTTCATCTCAAAATATGGAGATACTTTCGGAGCCTCTGGAATCATTTCGCTTACAATAAGTACAATATAATTTGACCGTTAATTTGCATTTTTATTTTTAAAAAATGTATTAAAGAATTGTGTTTTTTGCATCGGAGCGAGCAGAGATAAAACAGGCTTTGCGTTTTTCGCTTGCTCAGATTGGTAGTTATATCTAAGTATTTTGTAATTTTAGAGAGCTAGGCAACTACACATTTTTCATATACGGCGTAATACTTTTCATACTCGCAGTGATGATATACAAAAATACGACCCAAATCAGCTCACGTTCCGTCAATCGCATTCTTCTAAGCATATTGCTAAGACATCGAACAGGTTCGACATGCTAATCAGGTTCTAAAATTAGTAGTGAAGTAAACACAATAGTGCTATAAAAAGGAAATCATATCAATGGTATCCCACGGCAGATCTTCAATTAAATAATAATTTACAGTCGGTCGATAAAGACATATAGTTTATCGTCATTTTTTGGACAGAACGTTCAGTAAGTCCTTGCAGGATAGTTCAATTTTCCCTCTCTTGTGTTACGATATTGTTATAGAAATTTGTACGGAAGTTTTTAGATCGCTTATGGACTGCCTTATCAATCCTTTAACAGTAAATTTTACAATAGGAAATTTAAAATCACGAGTCCTGAATTTATTAAAATTTTTTAAAACTATATTTTATTATCATTGTATTAATTTTCCAAATATCATTTAGTTCATGAAAAAGCGATCAATTTTTTTTTCCTAGAGTTGGTTTCACAAAAATAACAAATTTATAATAATTATCTCGTTTCCAATTTTAAGTAGAAAAATTTTCATATTGCTTATACAGAATATGACAAAGTCGCTGACTAGTAGTAACGTTAAATTCCTTGATGAAAGGGAACATGACTTTAGTTTTGCCACTTTGCGGTAGGACACGAATCACAAAATTACTTTAGAAACTATCAAAGTTCTGGGAATGGGAAATGGTGACCTTCGATGTTGTAGGAAACAGTTCTGACTACTTCAAATCTGAGTTAGTAGAGCAATTAAGTTACCACGACAATTTTACTAATCTATACATATTTTTATATCGGGTGTCGGCATGCATGAAGAATTTAAGAACTTCAAAGTGTTTTATATGTTGTATTATACATTTTAACAATAGAGGTATGCAAAAAGATAAATGAAAAAATGTACGTGGTGTTAATAAAATTTATCTTATTCTAATCATCGAAAAAAAAAGTTTTAAAACTTATAACTATCAAGAGAAATCAAAACTTATATAAAATTCAATATTTTGATTTACTATACAATTTTAAATTAAAAAATAATATTGTAATTTTAATTTAATAAAAAATAATTTTCGTCTCGTATCAATTAAAAAAAAAGTGATAAGATACAATAAGACACACCAAAAAAATTCATTATAAAAGAACGAAATATATAATTTTAACTGACATTTATTAAATTAATTAATATTTTAGTATGAGATCCATCATTTAATTGAATTAAATAATAGATGCCTGAATTTTACTATCTTGTGTTGAAAAATCTATTTCCATTTTTGAAATTCACATCACATAATTTTCTACTTTAATGATTATCGACATTACGACAAAATTACTAAATTGCTTTTAATATCATAACACCTTTAACAAGAATACGACAAGGAATGATAAAGGACTTTTAAGAAATGTGTATGTAAAAATAAAAAAAATATCAATTCAAAACAGACTGATTCTGAAACATGTGCTACGATAAAGTATTAAGGCGTTTGTATCTTTATGAATTTTGGAAATACCCCGTATATGTTTGTATACATATATAATATAACATCTGGGAGTAATTTGCAACACATGTGGCAGTGAATGAATTAGAATATTTAGACAAAATATAAAGGTACAAACATTTTTTGTATAAATTTATACATACAAAATTGTTTTTTAATGAAAATATGACATTTTTTTACAACTTAAAATAGAAAAACTTTTAAAATATGATAATTTTCTATTCTGTGGGAAATTCATCAATATTTATGAAAACAAAATTCTATTTAAACCATATATCTCCGTATAGGTATATAAATCAAAATTTATATACGTAAATAAATGCATATTTTTCATGAATTTTCTTCGGTATAAAAGCTTTTTGCTATAAAAAAATTAAGAAGTATGTACCTCAGTATTTTCTTTTATTTTAACAAGTCGACCATTAAAAACACAAAACAGATTATTTTTTCGTTAATTTTTCCGAGATGAAAAATAAGTAATTTGTTGACTTGACTTGCAAGAAAAATTTTAAGAGTGAATCAAAGGGTAAAAGTTTTAATTTTGTATTTTAATGAATTTTGAGAGTAGATTAATTATCGATTGTGTGTGGTTTTGTACATAAACTTTTTAGACTGGAAAGAAAATTTTTGCTTTATGTTCGTTATAAAAACTATAATACGGTTGTGGATATTTTCATGGGTTTTGATTTTAAATAATAATCCAGATATGAAAACGAATAAACGTGCTGAGTAGTATCAACTTTTACATCGCCACGTTAAAATGTGTCTCTATACTAAACCAAAAACGACGTATTTAGATTATGTTTAATATTTTTCTAGATAAAAAAAAATATTAAACCAAAATAAATAAATCCAATAAACTTAATAAACCAACTTTCAATATTCGCAACGAACGAACGAAAAAGCTTTATTTTAATCCAACTTATGTTAGAAAAAAAATATCAGGAATTATCTTCGCAAGTAATCCGATTTTCAACAAGAAAATCAACGAGAAAAAACTTCTTCCTCATGAAATGTGCAAACCAAAATAAAAGCTCAATAAGCCAATATACAAAAAAAAAAGTCTTAAATCTGTCTTATGTATATACAAAAAAATGTTTAAGGAAAAAACAATCAAAATAACTTTTTAATTTTCCTAATTCCAGTACCACAAAATAATTTTCTATTTATATAAATTATACACTCGTATATTACGACGTTAGCCACTGCTTTATGTCAAAGTCTGTAAACTTTAGCAACACCTTCTAGATATTGTTTTAATGCCTCCATAGAAAACGGAATTCGATTAAACGAATTGGTTTGTATCCTAACAAAGGTTGGATGCAAAAATGCATGATTCCGATAGGATATGCTAATAATAAACACAACTATGACCAGCTATTTTCTCGCACAATAAACAATGAAAATATGTTCAGTGAAAATAGGAATTCACTCTACATACAACAAACAATTTGGGTTATCCTAGTTCTCAAACCATGTCCTTCAAACAAACGACCATTATAAAATATCTATCTTGTTATAATCCGATACGTATCATGTATATCAATGAGTAATAAGATGTTGAAAATTAGGAGAAAATTGTTTGCTACATCTTAAAATAAAATACAAAATTGAAATTTTTTTAAACAATTTTATCTTATTTTTAAAGGGTTGGGCAAATATATGTACAAACGTTTGCAACATTTTTATGCATTACAATAGAAACTTCTTTAACATTGTTTTCTACAAACTTTTGTTTGTTTCTATAATTTAAGCGAAAGAACTTGCAAGCGAGAAGTAGAGCTTTATAAAATTGTTTTGTTTTACACAGACACCGGAAGTTTTAATTATTTTATCATAAAGGGTGTTTAGAGGTTCACATTTTTAAGTTGGCCACACTTTTTTGTTTCACAACCGATTTGACAGCTGATATTTGTCATCAGTTTGATTTGGCATTCCATAATAAATAGACTCACGCCAAAGCAACGCGTACCGGAATTGAAGCCATCTGACCATTGATGTCCTTTTCCAAATAAAATTTTGTTCAGCGATGAACTCACTTTTGGTTAAATGGGTATGTTAATAAACAGAATTGTCGGATTTGGAGTGAAAATAATCCAGAACCCTTTGCTGAAACACTATTACATCCAGAGAAATTCACTGTTTGGTGAGCTTATATTTGTGTGATCTAACTCTATTAGATTATTTTCTTTGGAAATATGTTTAAGTCACTTGATCTACGCCAATAAACCAGAGACGATTGAACACTTGGGACACAACATTCGGCGAGTTATTAGCGAAATGCGGTCGCAATTGCTGCGAAAAGTGTGAAAATTGGACATCCACATGGCCGACTCATATCAAGCTTTAATGGCAAAAAATTATCTATCCAATAAAACTACTTTCACTGACATTCAAAATATTTTTCTTTGTTCTATTTTAATTTAAAATTGTGAAAAAATACCCTTTACAATTTAACAACTTGTAAGCGTTTTCAGATTTTCCAATAATACATTCTATCAAATTTTATCTCACAACAATTACTTCTTGCAACTTTTATGCTGCTTTTATTAAATAAATATAAAATAGCAATTTAAGAAAAATAAAAGCAAAAAAAGCTTGTTTGGAATGTATGATTACTAAAATGTATCTTAATTAATTAATTAATCATTTGAATTTCGAAAATTTAACTTTTAAACAAAAATTTTTTTTTATTTTTGTTTAAATTATGGCAATGAAGATATTAATTGTAATTATTGACGTTTTTATTTATTTAAAGAAGTATTTTTCTGAGCATTATGTTAAACGGTTTCTCTCACGGAATTTAAAATTTAAATTTAATAAATTTGATAAATTTAAAATTCAGTAATGTAATCTTAAAACAACAGCGTCTTCAAATAAATATTTCGCTTGTTGCGATTTTTTTTTTTTTTTTGAAAATCGCTTGTAATATTTTTCTGTGGAATTTTTGCCCTTTTTAATTAAAGTTAATTACGCTTTAAGTTAATTGCTAGCCGTTTTGAATGTATTAGCAACAACATTTTATTTATAGCTTATTGGCTTCCTTCACCGCGAAATATATTTCATACTATTCAGAAAATAAATACTGCAACAATTTTGCTTATCTAATTAATCATTTTATGCTACTTGAGGTTGCTATAACTATTAAAGTCTGCTAAGTACTGATAATCTAACATCTATCATCCGACAGAGTACACAAGGTCGGCCTAGCTTTTGTTGTAATAGCCTAATTGTGGACGAAACATAATAAACCCCTATGAAAAAAATTAACAATATTCTATGGGTATACTCGCGCAACAAACTTTAATGCATCATAAAAACTACCCCTCATCCGAAGTTATTTTATACATGAGACATAAGAGATCGACACTTTTTAACAAGTCAGTAAAATAAGAGTTACCACCACCCAACACTATTTTATAGTTTTGGAAAATCGATTTGTTTTCCATAAATCTAAATCACGATAAATTGTTTTAAACATACATACATATTTAAGAAAATCATAAAAATAAACCATTTTATGATCAATATAACATGATGTTTTGTAATAAAAAGTTTATATTACAATTCAAAATATGTTTTTTATATGAGATAATAATAATACCTAATAAAAATTAAAAGAAAAACTAAATAAAATTTATAAATAAATAAATAACAAAAATTGGGAGAGTAAAAGATAAAAAAAAAACTTTTGATTGTTTCAAAAAAACTAATTATGCAAAAAAACTATTACAATTTTTTTTAGTTTCTCATTTTTTTTATCCGGCCTCAACCAACCTGTGCTTACGTACCCGTTCGCCGTGATTCAAATGCGATTCCATTGCATTGATGTCTGATTTCAACCGTAACATTTGGGATTCCACACGTGCATTTTCACGTTGTAGCTCTGTTATTTCAGCTTCCAGTGTCAATAGATCTTCACCATTGCCGCCTACCACCGTACCAGGATTGGTGGTGCTGCCGGTTGAGCTTGGATTCATCATCATTTCCATACCTGTAAATAGAAATATAAAAAAAAGTTGGATTTGGATTTTGTTATGGCATTAGCTGAGGTTATTGTTTATAATGATGTGTGGCAATATAAAAATAAAATAAAGAAAATGTAAAAAACAGAAAGCATACATTTAAAAAACAAAAATTTGCACCCCTGTATTTCGAAACCCACCTATCTAATTGCCAATCCTATCTGCATAAGGGTTTTCTTAAAAAAATAAAAATAAAATAAACAAAACAAAAAATCTAGGGAATTAGGATAAAGAAAAACTTTTTTTCTACCCTCCCTCATTGTTACACATTATA
Organism: Nephrotoma appendiculata; assembly: GCA_947310385.1. NCBI lineage: Eukaryota > Metazoa > Arthropoda > Insecta > Diptera > Tipulidae > Nephrotoma > Nephrotoma appendiculata. The sequence continues at coordinate 2,555,536 of OX371225.1, read as the reverse complement.
TTTTATCATACACATGAGGGTTGACGGATGGGTGGCTTGATTGTTAATCAAATATGATAATCAAATGCATATATGAAAAAAATTCGATTCAGAAAAAAGGGTACAAAAATATTTATGAACGAACGAACACTTTAATTTCTTAATAATTTTATAATTTTTTTTTTCCGAAACGGAGACAAATCCTTAAAGATAAAATTATATTCGGTATTAATGAAACCACTTAGAAAGCACACAGAACAGAATAAAAAAAATTAATTCAAGTTTAGTTTAAAAATGGATATTCTGGTCAAAAAACCTTTTAAAAATTCAATTTAAAAAGATAATCAAGAAAAGTTAACAATGGAACATGGGTGGTGGTGGGTTACAACACAACACTAATTTGATCAATGAACTTTTTGTATATTGTGCCTGCTGTTTTAATGATGTTGTATTTTTTATGTAGCGTATAGTATATAGTAGTGTGTCGAGATAAATTTATGAATCATAATATAAATATTTTTCTTAATTGCTTCATAACAACATTAAGAAAATTAAAAGAGTTATTTCAATTACCCATACCGCGTACAGTAAGTGCTTTTAATCTCTGTAAATGTGTTGCATTGATTTATAACATTCGTATATCTGTTTGGTAGAATGGAAGCTCTCTGTCTAATTTATTGTCATCGTATTAAAATAATTTCCCCATACGACTACATATTTTTTTTTTCAACCCTTAAAACAAAAATTATTTTTTCGGCAGAAGACGAATGAGATATAAGTAATTTAAATAAAAAATAAAACGCAGCGTAACAACCAAGGGGTAGAGAAACAAACGCGCGGAAGCCATCTAAACTAGGATAGAACTTTAATTAAAATGATTGAAATTTTTCTCCATGAAATTTGAGAACAATGATGAAATATAAAAAAAAATTTATCTATCTACTATATTTTTATAGTTTTATGATAGTTTTTTTTTTATTATTATTGTTATGGCAATATAAGCAAATTTCTTATCGTTCCATAATAAAAATCTGTTTATTCGAATTTTCCAGAGTTATATACTAAATCACAGCTCAATATTTATATTTAAAGAAACGACATGGCAACATAAATATGTACCATGAAATAGTTAAAATTCTAAACATACCTCATAACGATAATTTTCATCTCTAAATTTCACAAAATCATGTTTCATACACAAAAATTATCATTAATCATTTTACATAAAATAATTAAAGTGTGAAAATGATGAGTTTTCAAAAAATACTTTAATCGTTCAATCAATCTATTTCATGAAAATTAACAAAATGTTTTATTTCCTGTATTGAGGAGAAAAGTTGTCGCGATTTTAAAGTAAAAACTTTGTATTGCTTTTAAAAATACAAAAATCTTTTATTTATGTTCCACTGCATGTATGCTAACAAGGAGTGAAAAGGGATTTAAATTTTTTTGCGTTAAGAGAAAGATACACAAATCGTTGTTTTTAATCATTTTAATTTTAAAAATATAAAACCCGTATGTTCTTAAAAAATAAAATAACAATAATAATTTACATACGCTTATATAAGATTTTTTTTATAAGAAATGCCTTTAAGTGATTTTTTTTTATTACTTATTCAAAATAAGGGTTCCCACATTTAATGTAATCCTTTCATTTTCACATGGTTCGTAGTAAAGTAAATATTAAACAATAAGTAATTAAAAATAGGATAAATCTGCGTATTCCATTAAGAAGACATTAATCAAATACTTTTTATATAAAGTGCAAAATGCAATATTCATAAAAAACCTATAAAATATCTGACCATAAATCAGACTTTTAAACTAAAAGGATTATAATGGAGTATAAGCGATCCGTGATAAGGGAGTAAAAATTTAAACAACGATTTAGCAATCAATCACGCGAATCGCGATATAAATATTCGTTTATTGAATAGTTTGAGGAACATAAATTTTGTAGGATAATAAATCAAAACCGTGTGTGTGATATGATAGGTTTTTGATGAGCTTTTATATTATCTTTTCCAGACATTATAATCGTTTATGACTACATACATTTTGATGAATTACACCAGAGTAACGTTTTGATTGATTCACCTAGTTAAAATACCAAATGTGTCTTCAAAATGGATTTAATTGTTATGCACACAAACATTCAGGGATTTATGCAAAATTCGTCACAGACAATAAATTTTTGTACAAAATATATAAAAAACAAGAAACTAGAACAAGGAAACTTTTGAAAACATACTAAGTAATTTTGTTGTTGTCGTAAATAACATAAATTTCATGTTTTACAATTTATTGTTGCACATAAATTGAAATGTAATGTTAAACGGCTAAATCAATCAAATGCAATTAACATATGGGCGTTGGCGTTTCACAATCTGTATACATTTTTCACGTGATTAAAAAAAACTTATAATAATAATAATAATAAAATATATAAAATAATAACAATAATAAATGAAAGCTTAAAAGTGTGTGCCAATATCATTATAAACACGTGACACATTATCTTATAATTTCAGTAATTTGCCACTCTTGCGATAATTGCGAGACGAAAATGAACAAACAAAAGTTACGCATGATACAATGGAAAACATACATATTAAAACGATTCTAGAAATATAAACCAAAATGACTTAATAATTATTCACGCGCTCTGTAATGTTGTCTTTGAGGAATTTGCTGCGATAAGTTTTATATTAAAAATGTTTCAAGCAAAATCAACCAGAATTTTCGATAGGCAAATGATTTTTGAATCTAGGATATTTTGTTTGAGACACTATATATTAAACTTACGTCTGATAATTCCTCTAAATTGTATCACGGATAAACCAATAAACCAGAAATTAAAAAAATTAAAAATAAAATCGAAATAAAATAAATCATAATTTGTAAAACCAAAATTAACAAAATAAACTATTGGAATTTTCACAACAAAAACTAACTTACCTTTAATTTTATTTTATATACATTGTTTTTAAGTACAAAAAATTTTGTATTTCTAATTTAGAAAATCTAATGGTTTTTATAAAAATAATTTATGTACAGTTATTAAATATTTTCTATACATAATTTTTAGAAGAAATATTGTTCACCATAGGCACAACTGAAAGCAGCGTAATTCGGTAAATCTGAATGTAAGAAAAATAAAAATAAAAACAAAATTCAACGTAAATCAAATCATTTTAAAATTTCGTTTTTTTGTTTTGTTTTGATTGGCCTTAAATTAATTTAATTTAATTATTTGGTTTATTAATGTTATTAGCACACACACAGAAATAAATCACGTTCGGAAAATAAGTTTGGTTTTGGGCTGTAATACATTAGGATAAAAAAAATATTCAAACTTACCGGTGTACCCTTTGGGATAAACCATTGTTACATCGTCTGAATATTTGGGCTTCTTGATACCTTGAGCCGCCGATGGGCAACCTGATAATGAACGATGCGTTAGAAATGTACCATTTATATGACCTGTACCATCACAACCGGGAGTCGGACAATTTACTCCGTCAAATTTCATTGCTGTTGCTGCCGCTACGGCCGCTTTATGTTGTTCTATTGTACCGCCATTCTCTAGTACTCGCATTTTATTTCGATTTGCAATGGGACACCCTGATGCACTGGAACAAAATAATAAAATAAAATTGTATTTTTTTTTAAATTAAACAAAGAAATATACAAAACGCTCCGAGACATAAATTTTACGTTGTGTAATTGAAACGGACATTTCATAAATATTCCTTTAACATATTATACACCGAAGCAAAATAAATTAATCTTTAACCCTTAACAATTTATATTTTAAACGGAAGTCAGATTTTGTTCGTGGTTCGTTTACATAACAAAAAATTTGACCTACCTTCTATGTGATAAAAATTTTCCGGTTGAATGTCCAGATCCGTCACACCCTGGAATAGGACATCTGAGAAGAGAAAATGAATTTGAATAACTAAGTAGGTAAATCATAATTTTGGATATCATGAGTAAAATTTTTTAAGCGCGCATATAGCAATGAAAATGGTTTGTATTACCTAAGAGGTTCTGAATCTTGTCCGTCGCGCGGTTTCGTTTTAGGTTTATTAGCGCGCGGACATCCCGACAATGAACGATGTGATGAATAATTTCCGGTCACATGGCCCGAACCATCGCAACCTGGTGTTGGACATTTTAATTCTTGCGAATGTGATTGTAGTTGTGAACGATCTCCTCGTGGACAAACGGATAAACTGGAAAAATATAGAATTGAATTTTATTTGTGTGGAAAGCATGAGTATGAGAAAAAAAATTAATGCGTAAGGGGGACGTCAATCACGTCATGTCATAAAAATATGATTTGCTTAAGGACGAATCATATTTACATAATTATTTTTGCAAGGCAATAATTAAGGCATTTTCTTAAGAAATAAATGTTATTATCATAATATTTGCCACTGATTAAAATTAGTTTTCGTTTAGATCTAACAAACTACAAATAAAACTAAACGTAAAATTTATAATTTCAAATCGATATAAATTATCGTTTATTTTATGGATTAGATAAAAAAAAATTCTTATGCGAAAGAATGGATCAAAAAAATGGGGTCACGTAACAAAATTTCTTAGTATAAAATTTGATTGATTTTTATTTTGAAAGTTTCTAGATTCTCCAATAAAACTAGAAAAACTTTTTTGTTTTCATGACATTAATAAATCTCAGAAATATAATTATTTATTAAATGTTTTTGGAGATAAAGTTGTACAATATGATTAAGGATGCGGACAATTTATTCAAATACCTTATTGTACGAGTATCACAAACACAACAAGTTTAGCATCGCACTAAATAACCACAATAGTACTATGTAGTTGTGCTGTTGCTCGTTAATATAAATAAAATGCATTCGTGTACTTTATAGTTTTGCCTCCTGTAAATTTTGTATGTAACGACAACAACAACAATACCAGCAGAGCCAACATTGGGAAAAACCATTTCTCTCAGCTGAAATCTACACAAAAAACACAACGAGAAAAAAACTTTCGTACAAAAAAAAACTTTCTGTTGGATATATCATAGTGAAAAAAAAAAACTAAAAAATGTAAAATGCTTTTAACCAATAAAATAAAACCAAGAATGTGTCTGACATGAAAAACTATAAAAAATATAATCCATTTTCCACTCTTCTCTCTCATGAAACATAAAAACAAACATTTTGTGTTTGAAGAAACGAAAATTATTTTGTGTTACACTATGAAAAATTAGTGTGAATAGCTTCTTATACATACAACAGACATATATTGAGGTTTTATACTACAGAACATTTTTTTATGGTTGAGAACATAAATATATACGGTTTTGCACTGGACACATAACAATTATTAATTACATAGATCATTATCTAGATTTAATTACTCTGTGTATTTAATAAAATGTAAAATTGTTCTAATGAGTTTTAGATATTTCTTCCGCAAAATTATATCAAGTCACACCATTCGACTATTTAAACTACAATACAAAAAAAAAGAAAAACTTTTTAATCAAATTATGATTTATTATTATACAGACGGAAAAATTAATTAATTAAAGTTTTCCATTCTTTCGCTATAAATTTATCTTAATTTACGAGTCAATTACAATAAAAATAACTGGTCATTACACTCTGAAAATTAATCAGTACATATAATACCCATTCCCAAACATACAATTTTTCTCGATATTTACGAAGTGGTATAATTTTCATAATAATAACAAAATAATAAATGACGGAAACATGGTGAATAAGTGGAAATAAAGTTAAATCAAATAAATTTTCCACATCGATTACAATATAAAGTGAAACGCGATCCTCTCCTTTACTCATTATTCAATTGAATAGGATTTCCAGTTAAACGATTAATTACAGTTGATTAGAGATATAAACTTTTATTATATGGTACGTTATGTACAAATGGTGTTGAATTATGTAGTTCTGATATTCATTTCATACGTCGGTGTAAATTGGGTGGGATTACATTGCAATTCTGAGATGCCCGCAATAAAGTGGTGAATGAACCAATTCATTTATTATTAACCGCTTAAGGACCAACCCCGACATATCTCGGGACATACGATATGTAGTTAAAAAAAATCGGTCCTTAAGGGGTTAAGAAAACTGCTCTATTTCTTATTTCTTTTAGCGTTTTACTATATGCAAAATATAAATGCAAAGTAGATCAAAATTTGAAACAAAAACCGAATTCGAGCTCATTCAAATATGACCTCTTCTAACAACATACGGTAATGTTTCAATTGCTCTTTAATATCGTGTTTCGCCTCCACCACAGGCCAAAATTATTTCGGAAATTTTTCGAGGCATACTGGAAATTAGGGTTTTTTTTAAATATTTTAATTTTTTTTTTTTTTGTTTAAGCGTCGCCAATAGTTATATTTGAATTCAGATTAATTTAAAATAAAATAAATTCAAAGAACTATTTTCAGCTTTGATTTCCCGTATTCATTTAATTCCTTATATTCTACGATCCTGTTCTGCAATAGCATACCCTGCAGTTTCTTGTTACGTAATGTCTTATATTTTCTTCTAACCATATCGTATTTTGAACAATCATCTATAATATGTCTTGCATCCTCAACTGTATTACATATGTCAGTTTTCATCGCTTATTTTTCTTACTAGTTTTAAATATTTTTTATCGAAAGTTATGATTCGTTCGTAATCTAGTGATTCTTTTAACCATCCCCACATCTAGATTTTGTTTATGAAACCTCGGTTTGATAGACATAATTTCGTTTATATTTTTGTTGTTCGCTTTCAATGTTGTTCTTCATAAAAAATCTTCATTCCATTCTTTGTATAATGTTCTTTATCAATTTAGCGGAGTTTTTAACACTATTTTTCTTCCTGTTCTAGTACCATTTTTCGCGGCTCGATCTGCCTCTACATTTCCAAAAATTTCAATATGTACTGGAATCCATATGATTAGGAAATTAAGTTTGAATGGCAGTTTGAGGAATTAGGTCCAACTCATTTGTTAGCATCCTTCGAAGGTTGTTTATTGTTCCAAGCACGATAAATCGGGGCTCATTCCTCAGATATTCGGCTAGGCAATTAACCGTCTGTCGCATTGTCGTGCATAAAAATAAACCCATCGCCAATAAAAAGGTGCGAACGGCACAACATGTTCACGTAGGATTTGTATTATATTATATTATATACGCTAACCTTCCGTTTTCCGTCAAACGGCCGTGTTTGGCAAAATTACACGATTAAAAATCGGTTGTTCACAGATCTGACGGTTACCCAGGTTACGGTTTATTGACCTTCCCCTATATCTTTGTAGTTTCATTTATTCCTCATCAGAGGGAAAGGCGTCATGCGGCACAATTAGCTCCCGCGACCCCGTGAATGCTCATAAAGCCGTTAGACCTTACTATTCCAAATAACTTTGCACTGATATCATTAAAAACACTCCGTGGGGGTGAATGGTGAATCATTTCGAGAATAAATAAATAAATAAAACGGTTTTTTTTTTAATTTTTGTTCAGACATTTACCGATTTCGAGCTTTTACCATGACATATATAAAATAAATTTGCAAAATTAGGAGAACATTTCTTGATTCAATTACAATAAAAAATTTAGGCGCAAGTTCATTTGTGTGAATCCAGAGAGCAAAGATTCAACATAATCCTGATTATGTTAAATCTTGGCTATCTGGATTTACCCTAATGGCTTGTGAAAAAAATGAATAAATTCTCAACACAAATTTGTAGAGTTCGTCTTGTTTAAGGTTTTTATCTTAAATTACGATTTCACAATTTTATCTAAATTAAAAAAATATTAAAATACTTATCTGCATTTTATAGTATCTCGAATGAAAATAAATTTAATAATCTGAATGGTGATTTAAAGTTTTTAATTTTAAAAATGACCAACAACAGCAATTCTACATTTTTATTTATATTAGAAATTCTAATTTTGATTCCTGTGCACCAAAAGACGAAGACCGTACCGAATGTAGATAAATATCAAGTAAAATTAAAATCATTTCAAATACTAATTTAGTAATGGGATCCGATTATATGGTGTCCAAGCGATAAAAAGCCTTAAACTTCCAAAGGTATTACAACCCAATATTAGAGCCATTTAGGCCCTACATTTTTCAGCTTTGCTTCTCCACGATCCGATACATATATGTTTTAAAAAAATTATACAGATAGCAGCAAGAACAGCAAGTAAAAATAACATTTAATCTCTTAAGATTTATAAAAAAAATTTAAATGTAGACGCGGAAGTAATAATGCCCTACAGGAATTTTCTTCATTTTATCTGTACCATTTCGAGACAGTTACGGGGGAAATATCCTCGCATTACATTCCATCTGGATTGGAATTGTTATTCGAGAGCAAAAAATCCTGTAGGATATTTAAAGTAATTTCCAGTCGTTACTAGTAAATATTATGAAACGAAACAAACAAATAAAATAAAAATGTATCCCAAATGAATTAAACTGAAATAATTTTTATATACAATTTTTAACGTTTCTGTTGGGAAAATAGATTTTCATTTAAACGTCGGGATGCGGAGTAAAATAAATGGTGTCATTAATAATAGTAATAATTTTATATATAAAAAATTTAGGTTTGGTCAGTGAGGTATGGTGCATTAACAACGGTTTGATTTGATTTAAAATATGTTCTCATCAAAAAGTTGTGTACATATTTGATGACCATCATTTTTCTCGAAACCACGAAAAATAAAAATTTAACAAGAAAAAACATAAATTCCTTGTAATTTCCTTCGGGCATTCCTTTTGTAACAAAAGAATAATTTTCTTTATTGATGTACACAAGATAAAAAGAAACATTTTTTAACGCAAAGGTGAAATGAAAAATATCAAAACAAGAAGTATTTTTTTGTGTGTTTTCAAAAATAAATCACTTCCATTTCCACTATATTTTCTAAACTTTTAATCCGAGATACAGTTTTTTTATGTACTCTTCGGTACATACTATATAATCTGATTGACCCCTTTCATATACACATATTATTACAATTCCCATTCAAAATACGTTTAACATAAAGATGTATCCAATTAGTAAAAAATTTAATACGTTTATTTTCCACAATTTTCATTTCATATAATATATGTATATGTCCATGTACGAGTTTTTGGTTTATCATTTTTCATTCATTCATTCTCTAGCTTTTATAATCTAGAGCTTTAAATATTTTTTGTTATAACTAAAAATCACACACGACTTAATAAATTCAATTAATAAAATAACAAAAAATATATACATACATCCATATCTATAAAATATTTTCCAATTTTTCACTAACATCATTATTTGAAAATTCATTAGTTGAACTGTGAATGGTTGTTGGTAACTTCTGTATATATGTATATATGTACACAACATTTTTGTTAGACTAATTGTGAAGTATAAAATACGTATAAATCAATGGATGTGATTGGAAAAAACACGAGCGACATAAAACCGGGAAAAATGAAAAATTAAATTTATTATGTTGTTAGATGAGTTGATTGGAAAATTGGTTTGGAAAATGTTTTGAGAGTAATTGAGTTATTAAAGCTTTGAGGTATATTTTTTTGTTATAAACGAACGAGTATATTATGATGCGGGTGAAACCAGTAGCAACATTTTTTTTATATACAGATTAATTGTATAAGATTTAAATTGATTTATTTTCTAAATATGCTTAACTTCTTATCTCGGGTAAGTATACACAAGAGTATAATCTGCTTCTCCTGTATATACATATTAAAAAAAACTTTTCTATATGAAGTGTTTTCCTCATACATTCTAATGATTATATTAATAATCATCTAATTTACATTATTGCTATGGTCTCACTCCATTTGATATTTCGAAAACTTTATCCATTTCCTTGTGAATTTTTTCTATCGACTTTGTTTTTTTCATTTTTGGTTTGGTTTAATCCATAAAGAAACTCACCTCAATTTGATTATCATTTTTCTAATGTATTTTTCCACATTTTCTGTTTTTATAAATAATGTATAATTATGCTTTTATTATCATAAAAAAATGTAAAACATAATCTGAGTATGGGATTCATTTTTATGATAAATTTATTCATCTTGATCTAAAAAATTTAAATATTAAAGATGGTACAACACAATATTAAGAAACCGATTGAATAAAGCGTTTTTTACTTCAAATTAGAGGATTAAAGTAGCCATAAAATATCTAATAAAGGATACGTATCTATTTGTTTTTCTACTGTATATCCCTTTTCCTGTTATTTTTTTTTTGATGTATTTTAGACCAACATACACATTTGTGCATTCCACTTAAATCGTTTTCGAACAAAAAATAACACTATAACTTAATAATAGTTAAATAATCAATACGTTATCAAAAACAAATAATTAACACGTTGAATGACACGTTAATTTTATATGGCTTGCCCGTCAGACCAAAATGAATTTCTCAGTATGTGTTGCACATTTTGATGAAATTTTATTTGATAATACGATTATTACATATGAACGGGGTATCAATATTAAAAGTAATAATCTTGACGCCGGTCACCGGTGACCCCCGTGGCGCTATGAACAAACTCACCGGTGACCCCCATGGCATTCAACGTATTAATATGTTATATAATTTATGTGTTATCAAATTATAATGTTTTTTTCAAAAATAATTCCGATTTAACTAAGGTCCGTGAAAATCCGGAAGACATTACAACCCGTCATTTTTTACTCACACATTTGTGTGGGTTAACTTAAATTGAAGCAAAAAAAAATTTCTCTGGTAGAAAAAGGGATATACGATACAACATACCTACTACACTCTACACATAATAAAATTCATAACGAATTAAAATTATGAATATGTAACTAGGATGACGACAATATATACATATTATAAATATATCTACATATTATTACCATTATGTTATTTGAAACAATGTTTTTTTTCTATATATTATACGATTTTATGTTCACAGACAACTTCATACATGTTAGAACAATAAATCGCATATAATTATTTATTTTAAAATTATAATTAGTTAAAATTATATTAGGTACTTCTAGTCCTGTAAATGTATTTATATGTTGATATGCTAATATATTCTATAGTATGTAGCCAATTTGATGATAATTAGACTAGGGGAAATGTTGTTATATTTTCTTTTAAAAAGTAAACAAGAAAATCTTTGCTTTTATAATAATTTCGGTAAATGGGATAATTAATGGAAATTTATGATTTAAAATGTAAGATTACGGTAGATTTGTTTATATTTTTATTTTTTTAAATTTATGGTTGAAAAACGATGAAAATTATTTTGGCGATTTTACATAAATCATACAAATAAATTTATAGCTTGCTATAATACTGCATGCAATAAATTTTTCTCGAAGTCCGACGATACACGCAGAGAATTTATACAATAGAAGATTTTCAATTACAATTAAATTGATTTATTAACGATAACATAATATCGATATTTTTATCACATACATTATATTCATTTTCTTAATGTATAATAAAAATCTATATACGAAAGTTATGTACATACATGCTTTAGACCGTATATAGCATAAACTCTATTTTTCATATAATACATCGGTAAGACAATGAGGCTACCCATTTTATATTCATTAATGTAAAATTACCTTTTTTATGGGAACCTTGAGGAAACTAAGATACTAACGTACTAACAAAAAAATTATTAATTTTGTGTATGTTTCAAAAATTAAAATTTGAAATTAATAAGAAAATGGTAATTTCGCATTAATATTAATTTGTGGTCAAAACACTTGGGAATTTCGTAGACGATATATATTTCGTATATACATTATTGAATTATTAAATCATTAATATTTGTTGGACAATCTGGTATCTTAAAATACAAGTGGTTTGAATTAGCTACCAGACTTCCGCGAATCAACAAATTGATCGTGTACTTTTTTAGAAAAGGAATTTTTTTGGAGGAGCTATTGAGAAGTGAGAAATATATTACACATATATAATAGAAAAATGCGATAACAAAAGAAGAAATGTTCTATGACTTAGTGCCGTGGAATAATTACTATAGTGTGTACTACTTACATCGCGCATATCCTTGCTATGCCGAAACTTTCTTGAGGAACATGAATCGCTAGATTCGCTAAATTTCCCCGCTTTCATCATTTATGCCACTAAAGGCAGATTGGAAAACTATCTCACCATGGGCACTAAACCTTAGAAGAGCCCTAATGTGAACCAAAATAGGAGATCTGAACCAAATTGTTTACATGGAAATTTGCTTTCGCTTAATACCTGTTAAATATTTCGGTTTTTTTTTTGTTTTTTTCCAATTTGGAAAAAATCGAATATTTATACCAAAAAAGTATACTGAGGAATACCAAAATCCATTTATTTTTCTATAAATGATTAATTTAAATAGAAAACATACAAAGTTTAATATATTTATAGGCGAAAATACTTCTTTATACATCTCAAAAATTATACAAATTTAAATATGAATTTTGTATATACAAATATTTAAATTTAGTCAAAATTAAACATAAATATACATGAAATATGATTTTACACATTATACACAGATAAGTGTTAATTTTAGCTTAAAATTAACTCTTAAATTCAAATTTTAAACTAAATTAAGTATATTTGGGATAAATATTTAATAAGGCAGTTTTATAGTTTACCCTAGTAGAAAAAATTGACGAGTTATACCGAAGAAATATACTAAAGTATACTAAAACAAATTAATATTAGTATATCTAACTAATTTAGATAGACAAAATACTAAATATTGTTTTAAATTTTATAGTTGGGATAAACTAAAAATAAACTTAATTATACTCCACAAAAATAACCAATATTAATGATAAAATCTGAATTTTTAAGTATTTTATTTTAGTCAAAAATAAACATAAATTTTTTTAAAGTTTAAAGAAATTCCTCTATATTTGTATTTTAAAGATTTTTCGGCCTTTTTTTAGAAGTAATATTTTGTCTAAAAAAAGGCCGAAAAATCTTTAAAAAACATATATATACATAAAATATGATTTTACACATTATACACATTTAAGTATTTTGATAGGATACAATAAACTAAATTGTAAATTAAAAATTGCTGTTTAAGCTCAATTTTAAACGGAAATAAGTACATTTTGGTGAAATACCTAGTACAGTTAAATACTATTGTCGATTTTATCAAATTAGCCTTTCGCGCTGAAAAAATATATTTAGTTGTATTTCGCGGTCTTTTGTATGTTTGTTGGTGTGCATGTAGTTTGCAGCAAATGAAATAATTCAAATTAAGTATATTTTAAGTTTAATTTTATATTTAAATATATTGATTTATATTGTTAGGAATTCAACTCTACTTAGTTATTACTCTTGGTGGTGCATTGGTTAAGGTGTACACCGCTAAATGTTATATCATCCCAAAAGTCTCCGGTTCTAGTCCAGTCGGAATCTAAAATTAAGCGATTATTATTCTAATAGGCAAACATGTTATCGGATCAAGAACTATTCCTTCAAATATTGAGATTTGACGACTGAAAATACTAGAATTTAACAACGGCGTTGGAAATGATTTAAACTTAAAAATTATACTAAAATTATCATGCCATTAACCTGTACTTAAATTATACATAAGAAATAATTATTTTGGTTAATTAATACATAAAATACACTGGTATTGGTATTAATTAGGTATATAACACAATTTACAAAAATTATAATTTTAACTAGATAATTTGCTAAAGTATAATTTCTATATATATTGACATCTTTATTTGACACAATATTGTCACACGCTTTATCACAATATAATTATAGATATTTTTTAAGTTTTAATAAAAACACTTTCTTAATTTTGTGATACATTTTTTATATTTTATATAAAAACAACAACAACTAGTTTCGAGCTATCTGCTTATCATCAGGTTCCAGAACCCTTTAATTTCTGTTTAATTTTAAAAATTATACTAAAGTTATATAGCCATAACCTACTAAAATTATACAAAAATTATTATTAAATTTCTATGAAATCGTAAGTTTATTTTTAGTATAAAAATTACAATTTTTCCACTAGGGTTACCCCCGTTACATCTAATATCGCATAAATAGCTTTTCATTCACATACATCTAAGAAAAACAATGTTAGAGCTTGGATAAGTAAAAATGGAATACTTGAAAAGGTCGAATATAAAATCAAAACTTAACACAACCCCAGTTGTATACGAAGAAGCTGACAATATACATTTATTACAAAAGGACAAATGAAGCTTTGAGGTTCAAAACGTCATTTGTAGTTGATAAATAGATTGTGCTAGTTAATAAATAAAAAATAAACTTTAAGTTAAAGTAAAAAAATGTTCACTTAATAGTTGGAAAAATTATTTAATATAAATATCGTCCTTTATGCGCCTTTATGTTCTATTTTAGCGGGCCTTGTTCCTTACTACGTATTTGAATGATTTGTGGGGAAACGTGTTGTTCTTTATGGGATACATAATGTTGGATCTGCAGCTTCAATTACCGTACGAGATTACTTGTGTCAGTCTTTGGAAGAAACGACGGCAAAACAACGTATACGTTGAAATAGCCTCCATCTAGTGCTGGCTGCCAGCAGAAATCCACATGACTAATCTGATTGTAGTTGATGGATTGTAGCAACGCACGTTATTTAAAAAAAATTGTTTAGAAAATTTTAACTTAACTTTGTATAGTGTAGGTACAGTAATTATTAAACTAGCCGGGTTCCATTGGCTGTACCAAAGTACTAGCAAGTACTTCTAGGACTTTCTATTTTTGTGTAGTGAATTTTGTTTAATACAAATGATTTACTGAACTTTGTGCACGTAGTAATGATTTTTGTGTTTAGTGCATTTAGTTTAGGGTGGTTTAACCGCTTAAATTAGCTTAAAGACTGCCGCCGTCGTTATTAAAGTAAGAGGAGGAGATTTAAACGAAAAGTCTGTTTAGGTGTTAAGTGTTAATTATGATAATGTTGATGATAATTTAAAAACCTTTCTAAATCAATTGTACCGAAAAATTTGTCATCACATTTTATTAAACCACAGAAGGTAAATTTTAATGAATTGAAATTTCAATTAATATAAGGAACCCAAATTATCAGCGCATCTCGTTTGGATGGCGTCTCATAAGTTTTATTGTGGTCCTCTATAATTGAAGTGTAAAATATGTGACGTCACATTGGAACTACTGAGAGTTTAGATCTAAAAGCTAGGCACAGCTGTTTGGGGGCTTTGCCCAGAGGCATTACCAGTATTAAATAAAAGTATCACCGAACAAATGGGACAGTGGTTAAAGTTTTGGCGTTTGGATCGGCGGTACCGGGTTCGAATCCCGATAGGGGCAGGATTCGAACTGAAATTTCATCAACAGATTACGATCTGTGGTGAAATGTAACACATCTATGACCCCCTGTCGGTGTGCAAAACCCATGTGCCGACCCATCTTCCATGCCAGTATAGGCTGGCATGGAGCTTGCAATGTGCAGATGATCTTAAATCGGAGGCGCAAAGTAAGGAAGTAAAAACGCATAATCGCGGAAGAGCCGGGTGAGCCTTGAGCACCAAAACAGATCGCATAGTTAACAATAAAAAAATAAAAAATAAAATAAAAAAGAAAAAGTATAATGCAGCTATAATTCATTCATGTAAGTATTCATTCACAACTCCAACCACGTTTCATCTAGAAATTTGAATAGTTATCAAAATATCACGGCTTAGAAAAATCGATTGACATCTCACCGCAGTTTTGATTAACATCGCACCGCAGAAACACATAATTATTTTCTTGCTACTACTAGTTTGTTACTCTCAATTTCTAGTTGAAAACGATCAAGCATGAAATTTATCAAATGGTCGATGTTTTTATGCATTAAAACCAGTTTTAAGATTGAAAGGGGCTGGTGGAAATTTTATAGTTCATCCCTGCATTGGCAACGTAAATACTAAGTGGCGTTAATCTCGCTTATGTGATTGTCTCATTGTCTAGGCATATGGAATTTGCTGTAATTTTAATTACCAAAATAAATATTAGTATTGTTACCAACGGAATTATTATTGTGTTTCAAACAGGTTTCAGTTAACTTTATCAACAAACTACAACAAATCGGGGAATGTATATCAAAATCAAACGTAACGTTGAGCTCGCCACGTTTCCAGCAACTGGAATGAAACAATATATAAGATGGAAGTTTTGAATCGGTTTGTTAAAAAAAAATTCACAGCTAGCGAACAATTTTTTATTGCAGGAAATGTAATTAATTTAAGTTTCGTAAACTCAAGGCACTTACTCTATATTTATAAATAGTACTTACATATTATGCTTTAGTTTAACCCTAATTAATAATTACTTTATGGTAAATTAATAAAATAGTTTACCTATCAGATCCTATGCTATTCTCTTCACCATCCGCATTCAAGAATTCTTCCGCGTATCCCGAATCGCAACTATCTGATTTATTATCGAATGATTGTTTCCGTTTAAGAGACGTATTATAATCAATTGAATCTATATCCATTTTATTCAAATCTTTATTGTGCTTAAGAAACTGGGAATTAACTTTTTTTTTACAAGAGAACTTTGCACAAATTGTTCACACTCAAGTCAGTTCACGTTCAACAAACTATTGCAAAAACTTAATATTTATTATAAATAGATTCTATTAATTTTGATTAAAAACAATATTAAATCGTGTTATTTTATTAAATATTTACAATCATTAATGTTTTGAATTAAATTTAGATTTTATGTTGTAGACGCTGTCAAGGTATATTCGTTACCATTTGAAAATGAAACCAAAATATAAATATAAACAAAAGAAACGTCTAACGAAATGGTTGCATCCAGGGGAATGAAAATTGTTTCTCTAGTACAATTTTTTCATTTATTATTTTTTGTATAGTGGTGTGACTGTTCGTACTAAAATTTAAAATTATGTTGTTAATGGTGAGAAAAAATAATTAATAAGTGAATATAATGTAATATCTTAAATGTGATTAAATTATTTTCATCGCCAGAAAGTGATTTGAAAACTCGTAAGGTAAGTAAAATGAAAAATATGTTTTTTATTAAAAAGGTAGTAGATTTTTTTTGTATTAACGGTGGAATTCGCGTTTTCGGAATATGTACATACTTACATAATTGTCGCTGTAATAAATATTAATTTTTAATTAAGTGTTCTGTTGCTCGGACTATTAAGGCAAATTTTATTAATCAATATTATTAAATACATAATGTGTTTTAATCAGTTTTCAAATTGTTCTTGTACTTCAAAAAGCCTTTTCAAGTAGCAAATACTCAAACACCTTGTTCAAATTTATTTGATTCTATCAATTAAAAAACGCCTATTTAGATGTTTCTTGTATTGTTCTAAATCAGGGTTTGTAAGTACTTCTACTTTAGTGTGCTAAAAAACAATATTTTCTTAAATCGTCTATTTTGCGAACGAATTTAATAACAAAATAATTTGTTTAATTAGAAAATGGATAGTTTTAATTTTAATTTAATTTTAATAAAAATTAAGCACCAAGAATAACTTAAAATAAAATTAATAGGAACAAATATTTAAATCTATAAAATTAAAAATGAAAAATGCCACACTTTCAATACCTCATCATCAATATTTAACGGATTTATTATCGTTCCTTATACCATTTTCAATAATTGTTCTTAAATTTTCAAATTTTTTAAAATCGTGTAAATTACCGTCAGAAAGAACTTGTCAGGGTAGCGAACAATTTAAATAAAGTTTCTAATTGTTTTGACGTCTTTGAACCGAGTTGCGAAAGATTCCTTTGTATTAAACACTTTGCTAAATTATACAAATCTGTATTTGCCTCTCCTTTTTCAAACACGTCAATATATGCCACAAACCTTTTTAAATTGAGGAAATATTCGAGAAGTGTGTAATTTCCAAACAAACATTCCATGTATTTCTTAAGTGACTGCAGTTTCATCTCAAAAGCGGCAATACGACCAAATAATATATCTAGAATGATTTTCCTTTTCCCGGGATTTTTTGATTTAAGTCATTTAAATGAATACTGAAGTCAGTCAGAAGCATTAACCACTGGTATTGGTTAAGTCCGGAAATACCTTTTTCTTATCTAGCAGAAATAAACGTCGTCCAAATAGTTAACAAACCTTTCCAATGATAAAGCTCGACTAAGCCAACGAACGTGATTATACATCAGTAGACTGTAAGGTATCATATGGTGCGTTCATATCCTTCATTAACTTTTTAAATTGTCTTTTCGATAAATCACTATAGGAACGACAATTTTTATAACTTTAGCAACCGTTTCCATTACATGACATAATCGGTAGAATCCATATTTTACACATAAAATAATGAAATCCCATTACTATGGATGACCTATTTCTTTTCCCAACAAAGTTTTAAATCCAGACTCTGCCGATCATGCTTGGACAACCCAGTAGAAATTGAACAAAATTTTCAATACTGACATTCGAATCGATTATAGCTTTTTTGATAACTTTCAGAATATTAACACCTCTTGTTCGTTCTGATAATGTTCCCAGTTTCAACAATTCCTCGTTTATGTCAGTACTTTCATCAACTGTCAATGCAAACACTTCAGCTGCATGGAGATCAGACATTAATTGATCACTAACATTTTCGTTCAGTTTTAAAACCCGGTCCTGTACTGATTTGCACTTACTTGAATGTCGCTTTTAAAAAATTCCTCGTCACCAAATGCCTTTCTATATTTGGCAATTTTGCTGGTTATGCAAGCATCATAATTACAATAACAGCACAATCCAGAGGTGGAGTAAAGTTTTAAAAGACGAGGTTTTTCATTTGTTCTAACGCGGTTAAACCACAGAATAAATATAGCGTAGAATGTAGATACATTCATGACGTAGATGGTTCATATCGAGATCCACAACAGGGTGATAAGAAATTCGAGATGTGCTATTATATCTTGACTCTTCAGGATTACGGATGCTCAAATTTCCCAATTTCAGAATTACATATAGGTGAATTTTTCCAACAACCATCTCTTTCTCTCTAGATACTGATTCGAGCTGCAATATAAATTCCAAATTTTTTGGAAGGCGACCAATTTAAAACACTTTCAATTTTTAAATCATACTTTATATGTCTGATATTAATGATTTGATATTAATCAAAAGTTCAAGGTCTACACTTGTTGACAAAATTTTCATTATAAAAGGAGTGACTACCGAAAAAATTGTAAAAAAGTTCATCTTGCTTGGCAAAGGAGAGTTGTTTCGAGCAAATGTAAGAGCTACATCGTAATAAATCTCCCACTTTTAGCAGTTATCCTTCTTAAAGTTATGCATTTATCAAATAATTTCACTTTGCCATTTAGTTTCACCAAGTTCCAAATGTAAATTGGGTTTAAACGTCCATAGAATGCTACATTTTATTGCTTGGCAATAAGCCGATTGTTCTTGTGAATTTTGAATTTCTTTAATTGTCAACATCAAGTATGTGGTTGTTGGAATTGTTTTAAAGTATATTATAATATACGAGTTATAGGAGTTATGAGTAAACAAATTGCGTTACAACATGATTCTTAAAATTAAGACGTCGCAGTAGTAGCTTACACAAAAACACGGTTAACTCATCACTGAAATGCATTTATTAAAGACAAATATTTATAACACTAAAAATACATTTTCCACCTTCACTCACATCACAACAGTATGGCGCAAGTAAAGATACAATTTAGAAATAAAGAAAATAAATTATATTTTAACCAACATTCCTGTTTAGTAGCCTATCTTGACCATCCGTTAATAATGAAACATCATGTGTTAGAACAGGCTTCTTATTAGTAAGCCAATACATTCACGGGCCAAGCCGATACATTCTTGTTTCAATTTGGAATGATTGGCCTCCAGATTCTTGGTTTAGTTCCTTCATTTAAACATGACTATTTCAAGCGTTATTCGTTTCTTTATTTACCATAAAATTGCTGTTTTATCCTCCTTTAAATTGTGCTTGTTTAAGAATCTGTAGTGCAACCAATTTTTTTGTGGTTTGCCTAGGTGAATAATTATGACAATTGCGTAATCTTGCACTTCGTCAAATGTCACCAAATTAATTCTGCTTGTATTCAAATTAATAGATTGTGTATATGCTATTGTATACTGAATCTATCAGTATATGTGGGTAAGAATCCAAGTTAGCTATTAAGTCAATATGTATGGTTAAATAAAATAAAATTACATTTGTTGATATGATATAGTTTAAATTAGAAACTTTTCTAATTAAATTAGCGCAAAAACTAAAAGCTAAACGACAACGAAACCGACATAAAAATACTCATTTTGAATTATTATCATTACTACCTTATCGTCATAGTATTATAGTATAATTTTCTCTGTCAAATAATTAATTTGGGTTTCCAATTTGAATAATTAAATTTTTCACGTTTTCACTTTTGCATACACATAGGTAATACCTAAAAAAACAGAATCGTTCTAAAAACTATAAACTAAAATCAAACTTTTACAATAAATTTTTAATTTTATCTCTTTTTTCCTATAGAAATTGAACAAAATAAAATAATTAACAATTAATTTATACATTGAGAAAACACATTGAAAATTCATAAAAACAAAAAGTTACGTGTGTGTATGTATATAGTAACTTTGGAAAATAGAAAATTTACATTTTCCGCAACACAGAATTGAATTCATTTTTCCTATAACTACTAACAACTTATATACTAGATTTGCAAGGTATACAAAACGAAAAACTACAAATCATCACTTAACCACACAGTTATGTATTTCGCTGACTAAAAGTTTCCGAAAATAGGTAAAGGTACTACGAGTATATAATTTTCAATGCGCGAAAGAAAATTTAGTTTAATATTTTTTTTGTCGCGTAAAATAGAATTTTTAACCACATAAAAAACCGTCGTGTAATTTTAATAAACACAGAAATAGTAAACTTACCCGTCTTTAGAAAGAGTTTTATCGTGTTGTGGTATGTGTTGGGGTGGTGGCATGGCATAACATGAGGTTGTACTAGGTGAATAGCCTCCAGACACCGGAGTTGGATATCCAGGGCCTACAGCTGCTGCGTACGGATTTCCACATTGATATGCCGAAGGGCCATAACCGGGATAACCATTTGGAGGATAATCTGGTTGTACCACCATCCCATACCCGGGATGTGGACTGTACCCTATAAAAATAATTCGAGATTTTTTTTTTAAATATCTAAATACATATTTCATTGGAAAATTTCATATGTACAATATAAATAACAATTTTGAATCTAACAAATTTCGATTCGGTATATCAGAAAAAAATGTATAAACGTCTCCAGAGGGCAAGGCAAATAATATATATACATATGTACGTAAATATTCGCAAACAGAAAACATTAAATATTTTCACAAATTTCCGCGAATGCCAATTCTATTGTATAGGATGGTCATTTATTTTAGTTAAAAATTGAATAGCATACATAAACACACACTCGCTAAAAAAATCTCAATCATGAGAACAAATACAATAGAAAACTGGCATTGTTTTGAACACGAGAAAAAGAAAAATATATGCACGAAATTTAATTAAACGAGGAAAAAATAATAATTTAAACGGAGAATTTAATTGAAAAATTGAATTATTAAAACATTTTTTACTTACCACTTGGGTCACGGTAACTTTCAATGTAGTGCGAACCTCCACTGTCCGGTGTTGATTCTCGACTATATGGACCAACGGGTGGGCCACCAGGGGGCCCTACTAAACCAAATCCTAATGGCCGTGGTGGTCCACTAAAATCCACCGGCTCTGTTTGAGGTGATCGAGGGCCTATAAATCCTTGGGGATGATGACCCATTGTTTCGGGATGTGTTGAATAATGCGGACTTGTTGCACCACTGAAAATATGACATGAGAAAGAAAACAAACATTGTTTTGTTATGTGAATCGTTGATAATTTTGAAAAGGGCAAATTGTGTATTAAATTGAATTTTTTTAAAATTTTAAAAAAAATGTATGCAAAGTATGAACACTTTGGCTACTTTATTTTCTATACTATATCGCGCGCGAGCTACACGAAATTGATTTTTTTTACAGGTACATAAATTTATCAACGATTCTTGTTTTTTGATAATTTGACAATAATTCAACTTTAATTCTGAATTTTATTACCTGATTAAAAATTTGAAACACGTTCGGACGATTGTAGCCAAAGTGTTGCGTACTACTTTGCTAATTTCAGCCACTCTATCTCTTGTAGGAGATCCACCAAAAAACCATAAACAATCAATTTCTCATTCCATCTCATATGATACCCTTTAAAATTCAAATTTTTCGTTTTGATATAAAAAAAAGAAAAGAAAATTGACATCATAAAATTTTATTACAACAGATTTTCTTTTTTTTTTTTGGAAATATTTTAATGATTCTCTTCTTCGTCTATTGTATAATTTTTGTTCCTTAAAATTACCCATTCTACACTAAATTACAACAAAAACAAAACAAAAATATAAAGAAAATTCAAAATTGATGGAAATTTGGAAGAAGAAGAAAAAATGTTTATGAGATTATTTTTCCATAAAAACCATTAAATGATTTTCATATATAGATATTTTGTTCGCAACAAAAAAAAAATAATACGAACAAAATCATCGACATATTATTATTAGGAAAATTTATGAAAATCGAAATAAAATAAACAAATAGAAAATAACAAAAAAAAACTTAAAAAAATGTTAAAGGGAGCTATAATAAAATTTTAATGAGGGTGAGAATTTTTTTTTTCGCGAATTTTATTATTATAGCGCGATACATTAGATATTTTTGTGGGTTCATAATTTTAACATTTATACTTTGTTTTATGATCGATTTTTATGCTAAATTTAATAAAATATGTCCTATAAAGCTAATGGTTCATATACATTTTATACGTGTGCTATATAAGGTAGAGTGAGAATTAGTTGCCAGAGCAATCACACCACATTCATTTTATAATATTAATTCATTTAAAAAAGGTTTAACATGTCCTCGCACTCATTCCAAAATTAAATATTTTTTGATCAAAAAAAAAACCAAAAATAAATGTTACTTTAAAATTCAAAATTTAATTTTCTGTATTTTATTCTGACATTTTTTGTGTAGTTCGGTTATATGTCTTACCTGTGCGGTAAACGGTTTACACTTAAATCAAGTGTTTGCCCTTGTGGACTTGGCACTTGGGGACTTTGTAAATGTGGACTAGCTCCGGGCTGTGGACTTCCGGCTATCCTTTGTCCAATATAGTGATGCGGTGAACTAAAACCATGCGGACTCGATGATGTTACACTGGACGTTGATAAATCTATAACGGGTCCGCCAGGCGATGGTGAACTATTTTTATTATGTAACAGAGATGGATGTACCTTAACAGATAGATTTATGGCTGAAAACCCCGGTGGTAGGGCTCCCGTCGTTGGATCGTAATGATACATCGGTCTCGGATATATTGGCCCAACGTTTTCATCCATATCCTGTTTTAATAAAACATGTTGCATATGCTGTTGCTGTTCTTGTAAATATTTTTGTTGGCTAGCATCTAATTCCTCCATTGAAGGATGCTGCATATAGGGATACATATTTGATCTCTGTGGTTGACAATTTGGGTCGTATCTTTCAAAAGCCGTTGTTGAAACTCCAATCGAACCAGGATCGTATGGACGGTGGCTCGAGCAGTTTAAAGACGAGAGTTCGTATCCCGTTACTGCCCTACTCGCACTTATATCACTTGGATATGAAACGGTTGGCCGCGCTATTTCATTCATTTGGGAGTATCTTAATTGGTGCTCTCTTATGTATGGATCTTCGGAGAGGGTCATCATATTGGCGGCCGGATGATGATGCCCACCATTTAATATTAATTGATTTTCTAAATGTAAATTATTATAGGTTTGTGATATATGATTAAGAGATCCTGTTGTTGTGGAGCTAGTTGATAATGTTGTTGGCGGCATTGTTGACGTTGTAGCGGATGATTGGAGTGGTTGATGATTATTTATATTGCTGTTTATAATTTGTTTTGAATTATTATTTTCCATGGAACTTAAAGAACTAGAATTGGAATCCTGATTAATATAAGATTCGAAACCACGATGGTTTATACCAATAGGCTTATTACTACTATTATGATTATTAGTATTATGGTTCATACTAGATGAAACTGGGCTTTTACTAGAAGCTGATGCGACTACAGCATCAGCATTTGTTTGATTACTATTATTCGTATTTAATTCACTTTTAATATCTATTTCTGTTTTAATGTGTTGCTTGTTGTTAATATTTTGCAGATCACATTTTTTGGATTCGTCATCCATTAGTTTACTAGGCGAATGGATAGAATTGTTTATTTGGCTATTTGATTTTGAATAGTAATTATGACTCTCTGCCGAATTGTTGGAACTTTCTATTCGTAGTGCTGGATTTGTGCTGCTAGTATTTTGATTACTACTATTATGATTAGTTCCTGTGTTACTATTATTATGATGATTGTTATTGCTATTATTAAAGGACGTTGAATTTGTATTGTATTGGGATTTTTGTGTATCACTTAATTGATCTCTGCTGGAGGGTAGTGATGGCGGCTGTGATGGTGGCGGCGGTGGCGGTAATAATGAAGTTCGATAATCACCAAGCGGTTGACAAGACATTACTGTAATTTAATGAAAATAAAAGAAAATTACAAAAAAAAAATACTTTTTGTTCAAAAGTGAAAAATGCACAGTAAAACTTTTTGTATTTTGTGTTTTTGTAAAACTATTTTGTGCTTACAATAACTACGAGTAACACAAAAATATATACAATATATGTATGTATGTTAATCTTAATTAAAACGAGAAAAGTTTTCTTTTCTACAGTGGAAAAAATCTGTTCAGTTACATATTTAGGTTTGGCTTGAATTCTAAAATGTTTTATTTTAATTTTTTAATTCGTCAATTCAAGCAGATCTGTGAATTTTCTACTTTGAATATTTGTTTTAAATTAATTGCAAACTAACATTCGTTTATATTACTGTTTTGTACATAAGTTTTGTTATTCTCTGCGTCTGCCTCGAAGAAAAGCCTAGAGCCGTTAAAAAATTATGAATGGTTACATGATTTTTTTAGTTACACAAAAAGTTCTACTGTGATGCCTTTCAATACATATTTACATACATTCTTTTGATTATTAACAGGGTCATTTGTTTTTTAACAAAACAAAAGTAAAAAATCTATTTGAAAAGCAAAATTACAAAAAATGTAAATACTCATACAATCTTTTTTAAAACGTATAAGTTTTTGGTTTCTAACAAAATAATAAAAATGTGAAGGAAAGAAAAGCATTATGAAAAATAAATAGAGAAAATATAATATTTTAAGATTGGATGTTTCTTATTTTTAAAACATAAAATATTTATATATAATGTGTAGTTCTTAAAAATTGTTTTTTTAAAATAAAACAAACCTGATAATGGTGTTTTTTGACGAAATGTAAAACCATTTTGATATTTTTGTTCTCTCGCAGCCGCTTTATTAGCTGCTGCGGTAGGACATCCAGATAAACTTCGATGTGAATTCCGATTAGAACTTACATGACCACGGCCGTTACATCCAGGTGTTGGACATTTTAGTATAGTTTCATGCATCGCCAATACTTTTTTTATAATTTTTTTTTAATTGAAATTTTGATGTTCGTAATTTAAAAAAAATTACAAATTATAAAGAAAAAAAGGGAACAGTAACTTAATAAAAATAATAATTTCGATTTTGTTTTTATATAAGTATATATATATATGAATTTATATTGGTGAATTACATTAGGAATCAAATTATTTATCTTAACTGAAAAATAAATAATTTTTTGTTGTTTTTTTAATAATTTTGATTAAACCAAAAAATTAATTTTCACAATCACATTAAATTAAAACTTGAAAATCAAATGAAATAAATTAAATCTAAATTAAATTTTGTTTATAAAATTTAGCGGGGAAGAGAAATAATATACTGATATTTAATTAATTTCCAAAGTTCGTCTTACAACACCAAAGCCAGATTAATTTTATTTCAGTTAAAACAAAATTTAGGAAAAATTAAAAAATAATACATTTAAGAAGAAGAAAAATAAGGTTATTTTGCACAATTTGCTCGACATAGTTTTACTAAACCGTTACTTAATCCCATTTCATTTTTATTAAGCACTTCAAAAACATCAAAATAGTTTTTATATTTCTTGATTTTTATTAAGTTTAAATATTAAAAATATATATTCATGCATGATGTTACCTATATTTATAATATTTAACTTTTCTTTTATTTGATCGGAAAAAGTTTATATTTTAAATAAATAAAAAAAAGCTTTTTACGTGCGCCATTCCGTATGCATACATATTTAAATGAATAAAAATTATATAACAAATAATAAATTACCTAAGATTATTTTTTTTTTTTTTTTGGTAAATATAGATATGCAAATAAATAAAAATTAAATAAATAAAAATATACGTAACTATATAAGCACTCTACCCCGCTAATAAGAGTAATTAATATTTTATTTACTATAAGGAAAACAAAATAAATAAATAAAATAACATAAATATTGTATAAACATGCCGCCGTTCAGATAAGAAAATATAAAAAGCAGAAAATTTAATGCTCAAAAAATTATAATATTAAAAAAATTAATCAGTGAATAAAAAATGTTTTTTTTTTCACTTACTTTCAGGAGTAACTTTGTCTTTCCGCGGACATCCTGACAGACTAGAATCATTTATATTTAATTTATTAGATTTATAAAATTAGTTTTCCTTATCAATAATATTTTACCTTCTATGGTGCGAATATAAACCAGTAACATGTCCTTGTCCTTGACATCCTGGCGTTGGACATTTACTACCTTCTGAAAAATAAAAATCGAACAAAAGTATTTTTTTTTGAGTATTAATTTATGCCAATTTCTCAGCTATTTGTTAATTTTTTTATAACATCGTAATAATACTACTTTGTAGTAAAGTAATAATTTGTAGATTTAAAATAATCAATACAAAATTTTTTTTTCATCAACATTATATTTTTAATCATAATTACGTTATACTTCTCCTTGTTGTGAAAATTTGATCGTATATTATTAATATAAATCGCAACTCATAATAAAGAGGCTGTTATAAACTACTGGAGTCGTGTCATTAATGTCGTCTCAGTCGACTAATTACTAGACTTGAAACTAGTTAAATGTGTCTAAGCTAAACCGAAGAAGAAACTCCAAAAATGTATTTCGTCAGTAATTTATTACCTATAAATTTATTTTATTTCAATAAAAATGTTGCTATTATCTGCTTTTAACATTCAAAATAATCGATTTTCAGATTGCTCAGTGCGCTAAGTCACCGACTTTTCTATGTATTTATTAGTTACCTTTAAAACGTAACCGGCTCGGCTTATTATGTAAACGTACTAGTGTGCTCCTTTGGCTACATAATTTTGATAAATAGATAACTTTAAGAAACTACATAACTTGCGGAATTTGGGGCTTTGTCTAATTTGTTGAAGCTATAGCTTATCTACTCTGTGTTGATCTCAAAAATTAAGATCAAAATAAGATTTTTATAAACCATATAGTACGGCGGCGCAGAATTCAGGTATAGCGTATACGTTTATACTATACATGCTTATGTTTATATTTATATAAATTGGAATTAACCAAAATATAATATTAAAAAAATCGGAAAAACACTCAACTCCCTTTTCCTTTTGAGTAAAATAAACAAAAAAAATGTGAAAGGAAAAATTCTCAAACAGCCAACCACCAGTAATCTAGATGTGGTTCGACATAAATATTTTTTCGCCTCTTTCCATTTACATTTTTTTATGAATTTCCTTTTAACAATTTTTACTGCTAGGAAATGTATGTATATTGCTGTAATATAACGGACGAACAAAACGAAGAAATATATAGAAAAAATACATATAAAAATCTTAAACGCGATAGGCGAAATTGGTAGAAAAAATATACGGTATACAAGGCGGGGACATAAAGCCACCCAAAATTTTTTTTCATTTCCCTGTATTCTATTGGGCGGTATTACTATATGTGTTTACACACATTTTTTACACATTGATGAACATAAAATATGTATAGGAAAAGCTCGAAAAAGCTCTACTTGTTGTATGTTTATATACCACCAGCGCCTAAAAATCAATAGATTTAAAAAGGAGATCCTCAAATGAAAACGATAACATTAAGTGTTTTTAGGTCAGAACATAATTTTTTACTGTTGGCTTAGGAATGAAAAACTTCCGAGGTCACATAACTCTTAAAAGTCTTAAGTTTTACACAGAATAAAAAAAATTATATGGCGACTTTTTTCATATTCACACCCCAAAAATAACTTAAAGTTCTTTTTGTTTTAAAACAAAAATGGAAACTTTTTTTTATTTTTTAAAAATTATGAATGAAATTCAAACTTTCATCAATTTGAATTTTTTTTTATTTTCTTGTCGTGTTTAATTGAAAGTAAATTAATTTGCATAAATTTTCAAAGTCAAGGAAAAAAGTTTTTAAATATTTTTTTCCTACTTTTTTGTTCTTTCAAACAAAATACTAGTACTCGTAGTATATAGTAGTAAAATAAAAAAAAGTTCTACAAAAATTTTGATCTAAAGTCTTAATCTTTATATAAAAAGAAAACTTTCATTTTTCCTAAGAAGATGGTAATGAACTGTCTCTGTTTATATGCTGCTATGTAATCTATTGAGGAATGTGGCAATATTTACCAAATATTATTTTATTGGGCATTCTTTTGTCGTAAACTCATAAAAGAAGATAACTCAAAAAGAATGACGCAACAATGGTAATCAAGTTTGGGTCGTTTTTGATAACATACATACATACCATCCTTCCCTTTACGACTATTGTTCCCGTATACATATTTTTCTACAACGTACAATTATTTTAACTACTTTAATTATGGTTAGTGTTTTTTTATTTTCTTGCTGCTAAATTTTCGGTTGGTCTCTCTATTTAAATACAATAAAACTGAACATTTTATTTATATAATTTAAACTTTTTTCAGTGTTGCAAGTAAAGTCTAATTTTTCATTTTGTATCCTTTTTTGAGAAAACTACAATAAAAAACCAAATAAATAAAATCTAGGAAAAATAGAGGAGGAAAATGCTACAACTAACTATCTATTATATTGTATTTACGTAAGCTGAAAAAATCTTTTCCGCATCTTACTATGAAAGGAATAGGAAGTGATTTTACAAGTGTTCTTTCATTGTTTAATATATTTTTACTAATTACAAAATGTTTTAGTTTGTTATATAGTAAAACTATTTATGTGAATGAGAAATAATTAAAGATGGTAAAGAATAAATTTTTCAACTCGTTTTGTAAATCTACCCGCACATATGACTTTTTGTTGAAAATTTTATATTATGAATTTCAATTATACCTAATTTAATAAATTTCATTGGGAAAATTATATTTAATGAAAATCATGGGGTTCCGTACAAAGAATATGCGGACAGTCAAATATAAACAAAATATGTAGTATTTGTTCTATATTTAAAGTCTGGTCACGTTTCATTCTATCTATAAGGATTTTTCTCCTTTTTTTACCTGTCAAGTGCCCTAAAAAATCCTAAGTGTATTTTACCTTAGTCTTTAACTATACCTTTTATTGTTTTAGTAACTCTTGAAGAATTCGGTTGGTTCTTTTTTAGAGCATAAATAAAAAATAAGATTATATATTTGTAATGTGTGTGGGAATAGCACGTGCCCGTACATGATAAATGAACGGTGATGAATACTTGAGTTTTTTTTTCATAAATCGATTGTATTGAATAAAACCTAGAATTAAATCGTTCTGGATTGAGTATTTCGTGTCTTTCTTTGTATATTAGTAGAAAAATCAAATTGCGCTCTATGAATTAATGATAGTAATACACTTTATCACATATCTCACCTGAAAACACATCTCTTTTAAATATGACAAAAAGCAGAAGGCTGTCGCTATCAAATTATTATTATACTGTTCTGTTATGTGAATTTTTTTTGTAATTTTTAATGATTAATGGTCTCCATAAAATCCTTAATGTTCGGCATTTATTTTTCAATAATTTATTTTTTAGTTTTTCTTATGTAAATTTTTACATAATTCTACGTATCGTATACAGAAACTCAAGTCAATTATTTTGTAATTTATAATAAGCGATATCAGGTGACTGAAGAAAATA
This sequence comes from Nephrotoma appendiculata, assembly GCA_947310385.1. NCBI lineage: Eukaryota > Metazoa > Arthropoda > Insecta > Diptera > Tipulidae > Nephrotoma > Nephrotoma appendiculata. The sequence continues at coordinate 2,525,293 of OX371225.1, read as the reverse complement.
TTACCACCCATTATTACCAAACCCTACTTAATATATATGATAACATATAGCTAGTACAGTAATGGTTTTAGTATGTGTATTTGGTTACATTTAATTAACCCCTAATAAAAACGTAATTATATTTAAAAATTCATATTTTTTTAACAATTTTCACAACAAGTTGTAGTTGACGGAGTTAAATTTTTACACAATAAAATATAAAAATAAATTATTAATAAATAACTTACCACGATTTATGCTACCAGGCGACAGTGGCGGAATACTCCGATCATATGTTATTTTATCAACGCCACCGTGATGATGATGATGTACATGATTGTTCATTGTACTGGATGATACTATGCCAATACCAGGACTACTGCTGCTGCTTACAGCCGAGACTGAAACTACACCTTCTCGAGCAATATCTTGTAAAACACTAGCAGCACGTGATCCAACACCAGCTGGTTGTAGTATAGTATATTGTTTTGAATCAGGCGACTCTATTGATTTACTCTGATCTTCAACTTTTATTTTGATGGGTTGCGTTTTGCTATCAACTAATGACGAACTATAATTTGGATGAATCGGTATTGATTGATCCATTGATGGCGGTGGCTCGTGCGAATAACTGATGTATGTTGGTTCAATTGAAGGGTACGGGCCTAACGGACCAGGCATAGCGGTTATACCATTTTTATTGCGATGCATATCACTATTATTTGGTGGCTTAAATGCTGATGATTGTGAAAATGGTGGTTTAATTTGGCTATGGATATAATATGGTGAATGAATATGACTACCATCGGATGGAAGTCGTGGCCGCATACTTGGATGCCTTAATTTGCCATCTTTACCATCCTCCATATTAATTTCTAGATCATTGGAAGAGTCATCCACTAGTTCATTAAAATCGGGTGGATGATATTGATGTGATTGCTCGTGCAATTTACTATTGTTTATTTGATCGTCCGAATTGTCTCGTTTCATTTTGTGATGAAAATTTCTTAATTCACTTTTTATTTTTCCATTATAGTGCGAATCGATTTCATTACTATGCATATGCATTGACATTGATGAAGTTGACTCACCACAATTCATGTTTGAGCTAGACGTGGAAGAAGGTGAATTCATTTTTTGATCATGATGTTTTTCTTCAAATAAATTTTGAAATGGTGGATTTTCATCCTGATCACTTATTTTATATAATGATCCTCGAGAATCTGGCCAACTGCCCGATAAACTTTTTAGAGCAGCTTGCGTTTCTCGAATCAAGGTTTCATCATCTTGATCGTCTTTTGCTCCAAAATTATTAAAATTACGTCCGATTGGCGGATGCTGCAACGGTGGCGGTTGAAATGATCGTTTCTTTTGTGGTAAAATATTACGATCGTCTTTCAATTGCTGAGTAGTTGAAATATTTATCGATTGTGTCTGAATTTGTGGATGGTTATAATCATCCTCACCTCTTCGTTTTTTCCTCTTAATATTTTCATTATCATCACTTTTTGTCATATTCGTTTCAAAATATTCGTCTTTTGCAAACGGACGTCTTGTTAACGCCATCAAAATTTTTAATTTAAATTTCTGTTTTTAAATTTTTTTTCAGTCAAAATTATATTTAAAATTTTAAAGCAACATCTGAGGAAAAATACAGTTTACTTTTGGTTTCTTGGTTTTTTCTTTCTTTCTTTTCTTAATTAAAATTTCCTTATTTTGAAATTTACATTCACTCAAAAATTATTACAAAACACCAAAACGCGAAACATTCAAACAACATTTATAACCCAATTATCACTACCACCACCTTAACCATATACATACATAAGAAAATTATGATTTTAAAGTTCATCAACCCATTGTCACAGATAGTAAAAATTATGTTAACATACATAAAAAAACTTTTGACATAACCGATTTTTTGTTTCGTTTGTAAAGTTCTGAAAATTAGGTTGAAGTTATAAGAAAATTATTTTTTCGAATTTTTGTTCGTTAACATAATAAAATAAAATTAACTCACATTATAAGGTAGTGCATTTATAGTTTCGGTCATTTCCACCCTAAATTATAAACAAAAGTAAATAAATATGCTTGTTAAATTTTACTACCCTCTTTTTAACGAAATAAATTGATTGACAAACAATGATATTTTGAAATACGTACTGGATAGTATGTGATTTTCGTTTTAATATTAAATCAGGGTCAAAGTATTTGGGAACAACTAATTTACGATTCAGTTTAAAATTAGGGATCAGATTGAACTTTTATTGTCGCATTTTCACTTTTCTAAACAATCTTTATCTATATTATATGCTCTAATGGCAGAGCCGTGTGTATAGTGGATTTTTTTCCTTAATGATGTACTTAAAAGGATATTAATTTTTAATTTTATTTTAATATAAAGGAGAAAGAAATTATACATATATATATTTTTATATTAAGTGAATGTGTATAGAAAGGTTTAATGAAGAACAAACCCTTTTTTATTAAAACAAAAAGCTTGGTTGCTTGTTGATCAATTTTATTACCTTTTCTTCGACTACCTGCATATTAGTTTTCAAAGGTATAAACCATAAAATTAAATTAACAACGGTGATCACGATGGTTTGACCCCTTTAATATAAACACACTACCAATTTGTGTGAAATAAATATTTTATTATTATATGGATGTGTGTTCTCTATAAAAATTCTAATTGCCTTTTGGGTATGTCCTTTTTTAATTATTGCATTAATTTTTTCCTAATTCTAATAATCTAGCTTGTGTGCGAAATTTGTTTGAAAATTCAAATATATAGCTACTTTTTGTAATCTAATAACAAAACATGAAATAAATTTTGTAATTTAGTAACGTAACCACTTCATAAAACTCATCACTTAGATACACAAATAATAAATATTCATTTGATTAAATGTCTGTGCGTGATTACAAGAAATAAAACAATAAAATTGTTTGTTGTGTTATACGAGTATGAAAATCGTAATATTAAAAAAAAATCACAAAATATTATAAATTAGCACATTTTTTTATGAAGGGTTAACATTAATTTCAAATACCTGGTATAGGCAATAAAAAAAAATAAGTGTAGTGATTAAGTTATAAATTAAATAGAAAATATTATTTTCAGCACAATTTTTTTGAAAAACTTTCAATTTTTATCCATGGTTATTTACATTATGATGATGCAAAATATTTGTAAATAATTAAGTTCTACTTGGGTTCCGATTTGTTTGCAACAGAAGAGGAAATATGTATAATTTTTATCATCGATTATTTTTTAGTGGTACGTAATTGTGGCTATACTAGTTCAGAAAGCTTGATACCCTAAAATATATTTGCTTCGCTTACCATTGTAATTTGAATATCAAACATCATAAATGAACTAATTATATGGATGCTACAACTGTACAACTGAAAAAGCCTACCCACGATTTGACTTGGACTTTTTGTTCTACATGAGGCGTCTATTTATTTATTAAGTTTTTGATAATAATCGTATCTTATGTACATAACAAAAAAGCTATATAAACTTTAATATAATTCGGTATAATTATGTATTATTACCACAAAAAAGGATAAAGACGACGCGTATTTTTTTGTATATCTTACAGACAAACATTAACACACAACAAAAACATATTCACTCTACATATCTCTTAAGAAAACCCTATAAAATACACATACATAATATTATATACAACGATGCGAATAGACCAAAAAAATGTTTAATTTTTCATTGAAAAATATTTTTTCGGTACGACGTACGTTTATTATGGAAAATGTTTGCTGGGTGTTTCCATTACTCTGCTACTATTTTCTATATTAGGCTGGTTTGAGACTTAAGAAAAACTAGACAAAAAAAAAAATATCTAAACTCTAATGGGTACGTGCACTCATATGTACTCGTACATACAAATTTTGATTTTAGTTTTTAAAGGGTTAAAAAGTTACCATATAACAATAATAAAATTGAATTAATCCTTGTGTTGTTAGAATAATAGTAAGTAAAGAAGTAGTAAAAAGATTAGTTGCATAGTTTTAAATTTTTCATTTTCTTATGTTTTTGTGTATTTTATACTTTAAGTTTTATGTTAGGTTGAGTTTTTTTATATTTAAAACTCACGCAGAAAATTTTAATCGATTTGGAAATTTGATGAAAGGGTTGTATCTATTGAGGTAATGACAGCGGCGTATTACTTTTAAATCTTCACACTAAACAAGAAAGGTTATAAAACGGTATCTAGAAACATTAGACGAATATTGATCGTTTCTTATATTTTTGAATTTCAACTGGATTAGATTGACTATTTTCAAGCTGAATTGTTTGATACTTTTTACACTATTTGCTGTAGGCACTTGACAAAACACCCTTACACTTAATAAACACATTTTATTAAACACTTGCTTTTCTATTTCGCAGAAAATTAGATTTTTGAATATTTTAATTAAAAAAGTAGTAGTAGACAATCCTGTCGAACAATTCGAAATCGATCGAGTGATTTTTTAAACTTTTTGAACAAATTTTTTAATTAAAATGTTCAAAAATCTAATTTTTTGCGAGATAGAAAAACTAGTGTTTAATAAATGTGTTTATTAAGTGAATTGTTTGAGGTAAATGTTGGCTTTGTTCTACCCTAAATCCGATAGTTTAATAAATATTTCAATACAATTAATGATCGAATACATTTGAAATCATAAATAATTGGGTTTGGCACTATGCTCATTAATCAATCATGAGAATCTTAATCTTAATTTTTGTAAAATTAATAAATAAACCAAATAGATGTTCCGACCTTTCTCAAATTTCTCTAGGACAAAATCTTCTCCATCTTTAAGGGTTAAACTATTTTTTTAATTTTAACTAGATTTTGATCCAGAAGCGTGACTTTTTCACATCAGACTGAATAAAATCGAAAATAAATTCTAAAGTGTAAAAGTGACATCTTTTACACGAGAAAATCTATCGCAGAATAGAGAAAATGTATGTACATATATTGTTTATCCTCATCCTGATGTTTTAGTAAATTCGCATTCTCTAAATTTTAATCAAAATAAAATGTAAATTGATTGTAAAAATGTAAACTTATATATATATATATATATATATATATATATATATATATATATATATATATATATATATATATATATATATATAAATATATAAATTCATTCAGTTAAACTGAAAGATATTTTCTAGGCCATTTTCACTTCTACCATATTTTTGCTCAGTTTTATCTATAGTCTGTCCATAAACACCGCAGAAGTAACAATTCATTATTTTCGTGTCGAAAGTAGGAAGTAAAATTAATTGACGGTTTAGATTTTATTGGAGGATATAGAATTAGGGGGCGAATATCCTAAAACATTGTTCCGAGGATTATGGCAAGATCGATTAAAGTTGAGCAATTTTCAAGTGAATGTGACTTGACTACCATCTATCCTTAGATTTTTATTATAAAACCTCATTTTGATTATAAAAACCTCATTTTTATGATAAAATATGTCATTGAACTTATTATGCACTCATAATATTTTACCAGATCGTTACCTGCTAAGATTGTCTTGAGGAGCCAGTTACAAGCACAAAAAGAGTTACAGTTCGAGAAAATCGTATTGCCTAACTAATATTTGTCGGGCAATCAGGGTTCATTGCCGAAAACGCATAGTTTTTTCGAACTCTTAGAATTGAAGTTAAATAATCTAAGAATTATAGAAAATATTTTGGATTCTGAAATGGCAATAACTATACTACCATCATCAATTTGTGAAGCAGAAAACCTAATTAGAGGCCTTCGTCACTATCGTATATGTATTGCGTCTACCACATCTAAATTTTGATGTTCAAAAACTCCCGATCCCGGCTATTTTAAATATTATTTTTAGAGCTATGAGTGAAACGTTAATGTGTATAATTTTCAATTGTAAAATTATCCATATCACATTCCCTAAAAATTTCAATTGTTGATATTTTTTATCGTAAACGGTTAACATTTTATCTTAATATGCAATTAGAATGTGAATAATGAAAAACAGCAAGATATATTTTCGTTTACACGTTTACACAGAATATTACTGCTTAGACAATTATTACACTGAAATTGTAATCGTAATTTACCATTTGAGCAACACAAATTCCACACCTATACGGAGCACGGATTTTTCATGATCGTCTAAAGTATAATAATTAAGGTGATAAGGTCTAATGCTAGGGTTTGTTGGTTTTCAAAAATCGGTCTTAAGCCCGTTATAAACGGGCTTAAAATTTATAACCCCATCTGGTTATAAATTTTAAACTCGGTTCCTTAAATCTTTAAAGCTTACTAAATTTTTATTAGACGGATCCGTAAACTCATGCTGCATGTAATGTAATTTTGTGGTTTTCTTTTATCTACAAAAATTATAAGAAGAAAAATGGCAATGATATTTTTGTTAAAATTTCGTTATAACCTAGGTCCTTCAACCTAGACTTAAATATTATTTGCTACCATTAAAATTGCCATAGTATAAATTTTTCGAAATATAATTGAATTAACCTTAAATTAAATTCAACGTTTGATTTTACTCGACTATTTGATCGCACCATATAATTAATAATTGGCCCACATATTTTAGAAAGGAAATTGATACACCCGTGCGTTTTAATCAACCAATATTGATATTTTCGAATACAAAAAATTAAAACATTTAAAATGTTTATGTTTGAATTTCGCTCCTGCTAGGTACTCGTAATTTTTTGGGCAAGAGAGATAATATATATTATCCACAATAGTCAGTGGGTTTTAAAATTTTCCGATCATCGACTAAAATCGAGAAATGGTCTTCTAAACGCAACTGACTCCACAATCTGTATATGTCAAAATTTCTGACATATTTCTCGATCAGTTTTTTTTTGATACCTGTTGTTGGAAAATAGCAATATTGGTCAGTGAATCAAGTCTGGGTGGGAAGACGTGTGAGGACATCAAAGTGAAGTTGTACACAAACCTTCATTTTAGACGACATCCATTTTAGATGAAGAACGCTCGATTAAGGTGACTTACTACGAATGATATGGTCAACAAATCGATGACAAGGCAGTACTATGTGGAATGGTATTTCAGACCGGTTCAAAGCTACATTGATGAGAAAACTGGCTCATTTTGCGAAAAAGCGAGCTTTCACTATGACAACGCCCCCCCCCCCCCCCAGTTCACCCGTAGCATAATCGCAATAGCAAAACTAGTTGAATGTTATCCGCCTTATTCTCCAGATTTGGTGCCCTACGAATTATTTTTGTTTCGAAACATGGAAACAAAAGAAAATGGCTAGGCGGAAAGCGTTTTATATCAGACGAGAAGGTCATACCCGAAACAGCGGCCTATTTTGCAGCCCGACAAATCATATTTTTTACAAGGTTGTATAAGTGGACACATTATTAAATAAACCTAAATTGAGGACAAATATACTCTGGATAGAGTTCAGAATATTCAATTCATGAAATAAATAAAGGTTCGTTTACATAACTTATTGTGGACTTATTTGTAATTTTATTTATAACGACAGCCTGTTAAGTTAATTATTTAAGATAATTATCAAATGAATCGATTTTTCAGAACCTTTGGAAAAAACTCTTGGTTTAAAATGTTGTGCTTGTGTTTGAAGACTACAGTTCGACTGCGAATTTTTGTGCGAATATTTAGAATCACACTTTTCCATCAAACAAATTACGCCCTAAAAAGATAAAATATTTTTAACTTTAAGCAAAATATTCGCAGACGACCAACTTAATCATAAAAAAAATAAAATTATACGCTACATTGTGCCCAATAAATCTATGAAAAAGTGTGATTCTAAATATTCGCACAAAAATTCGCACTCGAACAGTCGTCTTGAATCGTTGTAAAATGTTATTATCGACATTTTCTTGTTATATGTATAGCTAAAGCCTTTCCCTCTTGTATATGTTGATTGTACAGTTTGTGACTCGAGTTTCAGTGTCAATTTTTAGCAGATGAACATTTCTCTCATTTATAAAATATCTAATATAGTTAAATTAATAATTCACTGAAAATCCTTATTCTTACATTTCTTAGTTAACAAAACAACAAAATCAAATCCGATTCTATGTAGGTCCTTGGTAGGGTTTAATAAAACTTGGAGTTAAATTGCTTGTAGTTGATCACGCAGTACTGAACTTACTTACTCTAGATTACATAAGCTACAATTCAAGTCATTCATGTTAAATCTTCTACAAATCAATTTTCAACAACAATAGTTATCCAAAATCGATTGAGTTGTATCCAGAGTTAACGATAGATGTTTATACTCGACGTGGGTTTCCTTTAGGAATAAGGCTAAATAATTAAAAAAGTAGTACTTCTTTATGCTTGAAAGTAAACATATTTTATAAGATAGTTAGTCTCCGATTGAAATGATTCTTATACATTTTATGCGTTTATGCGTTTTTTGGAATAACAGTGTTTATTACAAGGTAAGTAAATTTCGAAGGGGCTTAAATTTAGTTAGATTGTTTGCCAATACTGCATAATCCTACATACGAGGGTATATCAAAAAGTCTTGCAATATCATATGAAAAAACAAAGTGAGTGAGACAACAATATATTTTTCAAAACCATTTTTTATCGCGATGAAACTTCTAGAAGAACATTTCGATGTAAATTTTACAGTTCGTTTGTTTTTGTCAATTTAGTAACATGTGTTTTGAATTTTTCTTAAAATGAATGAAATTGAATATCGCGCCGTTATTAAATTTTTCTGTAAAGATGGACGAAATGCAATTTATATATTCAACTATATATCAAAAGTTTACGGCGAATCTGCACCATCATATGCCACAGTAACAAGGTGGGTAAAATTATTCAAAAGTGGTCGGGAGTCATTAGAAGACGACAACCGCTCGGGTCAGCCAGCAGATGCCATTAGCCATGAAAACGTAATTTTGGCCGAATCTATTGTATTGGAGGACCGGCGTATTTCTGTTCCGCAGTTAGCGTGGAGACTTTCTCTTTCATACGGTACCACATATACTATATTACATGACCACCTTCACATGTTGAAAGTAAGTGCGCGATGGGTTCCCCGTTTGTTGAATGCAGAACAAAAAAAAATGCGCGTTCAAACTTCAAAGGCGATTTTAGATATGTACAAAGAAGATCCAGAAAATTTCTTGGATAACATAATAACAGGCGATGAAACATGGCTTCATCACTGGGATCCGGAATCCAAACAAGAATCGATGCAATGGATTAAACGTAGTGAACCACCACCAAAGAAATTCAAAACTCAACCGTCTGCTGGTAAGGTTTTGGCAACAATTTTTTGGGATGCTGAAGGAATTTTGGTAATCGATTATATGCCAACGAAAACCACAATCACAGGCATATATTACGCAGAGATTTTGCGAAAATTCAAAAAAGCGATCCGGAAAAAACGGCCAAGGAAAGTTAGGAAAAAATCTTGCTTCTTCACGACAATGCACCCGTGCACAAGGCTAATATTGCTCAAGCTGCATTAAAGGACTGCGGCTTCGTGGAAATTCCGCATCCACCGTAAAATCCAGACTTGGCACCCAGTGACTACTTTCTGTTTCCCAATTTGAAAAAAACACTAAGGGGCCGGAAATTTTCCAGTGACTATGAAGTACAGTCTGTTGTAAATGAATATTTTATGGAGCAAAAGAAATCTTTTTTTTTAGAGGGTTTAGGCAAGTTAATTGATCGATGTGACAAATGTATAAACCTTAAAGGAGATTATGTCGAAAAATAAAAATATTGCTGTCTCACTCACTCTTTTTTTTCATATGATATTGCAAGACTTTTTGATTTGCCCTCGTAAATTGTAATGTAATACACCTAATATTGCTTTGTAAAACCTATTCCTATAAAGTAATTTAAGGGTAAGAATTAATTGTAACATTGAAACTAAATTAATTCAATATATTACACTTTCATCCGCTGAAAGCCAGAGATGAATTTTGATAAATTTTATTTGAATTTGTAATAGGTACATATTATTCTTAATTACTTTAATCTTATATAGAAGGAATTTCAAAATAAGTTCTTTGCCAAGTACATGTTATTGAGTGCAATACAAGAGTAGTCATTTTCATGCGTTAAAAATGTTTATGAGTTCGTTCGAAATGCGGTTTTTGTATGAATTTCTTATTTCATTTCTCTAACGGAAACAAATAATCCTAAACAACAAAGTTTTATGTCTAGACTGTATAAACAAGATAGAATCAAAACAAACAATTATAGAGGAATTATTTTTAAAGTATTAAAAGCATCGATATCCTCTACTGATGATTATGGTAACTTTAAAAATCTATTGGGATCTGATTTGTTTCTTTATAGGTAAATCTACAAACGAAAAGTAATCTAAACTGCCGTTTCATTAGAAAGTCGCAAAATTATTTAACGAATTAACGTGTCATACGTTATTTGGATATGAATATACCTCCCGACTGCGGTTTCTAACAAACATAATAACATTAAAACTTAAATAAAATTGACCACTTATTTACTTGAAGTAATTGCACGTGAAATCGTTCACACACTAATCGAACTTTGTAAAATTTGACCGTAAAATTACTCCAGAATTACTTATAAAACATGAATTTGTAAAAAACTGAATTAAGCCTTGCGAAATAATGAGTTGTTACGCATATTAAGTAGCCCGTGCAACAAATTATTTCAGTAAATTTTTTAAACAATTTGTTGTCGCGGATTTAATTCACATTAAAAATAAATTAAACGAAATTTAAGATTTATATTTTATTTTTAAACGTGTTTTTAATTAGGCGCATGTATGAATTTTAGCCAGTTCCAGTATCTTGCAACCGTCAAGGGAAAGCTTGCTATTTTTTTGATTTTTAGCAACTGAATAGCATAATTAGATGCCGTGCAGAAATTTTAAGAGCTTCTGCATGCATTGTATGCAGAAGCTGTTAAAATTTCGACCTATATTCATCTAATATTCTAACGACGATCAAATTTTGAGAATTGAAATTTGTTACCAAAAGACTTATTTCTGTTAGAATATTAGATAAATATGGGTAGCACATTGCATGCAGAAGCTCTTAAAATAACTTAGCGATATCTAGTTGTGCTCTTAGGTTCCTTAAATGTAAAAAGTAGCTGATGGACTATAGATGAATTTATGATTTCCTTCTACATTTCTTAACGAAAACGCGCTCCCCCGCTAACTTGACTGAGTACCACCTTGAACATATAAAATGTTTGACATTTTAAATCATTTCAATTTTTAACTTTTTAATTTTCTATGGGTTTTTTACCCAATTGCAATACACATATTTTGTTTTTCTCCTATTCTACTACAGAAATTAATCGTTGACTTTTGATTTAATCGAGGTTTATTAGAAGTAATAGCAGATTAGAAAAAATTAAAATAAATGTCGATGGAAAACAAAAGTATGAGGAGCCAGTTAAGTAAAGAGGCATTAAAAAGGATAGCAGATTATTCATTGCTTTTAACATATTATAGATATTGCATTTATGCATTGGCCCACATCGACTATGTCAAATTTTAATACTTTTAATCGAGTATGTTTGAAAATATTTTTCAATCCATTTAAATTTTCCGGTCGTATTTCATGATCCTGCTCCTGAACATACTCGTATATTTTTGTTAAGAATCATTATTATAAGTGCTCTGTGAACCTGATTATAATCCTGGATGTATGAACCGTTTATTAGAAATGGTCGAAATCAATGCATTATTCTCTGATATGAAATAGTTATTCTGGATATAACGGGGTGTCTAAAAACTAGAAGGCGCGTGGGAAGTAGACAAGTTAAAGATCTTCAATTTGGTATCCATTGGGGCCGTTGTCCTCATATCTTCATACTATGAAGTGGCTAATGGCCACAACGGAAACCAAATTGAACATCCTTAACTCTACTTTTCAAGCACCTGTAAGCTTTTAGATATTCCTTCACATCCAGACAACCTCATATTAGAGTAACCACTCAGTTTAAAGCGTTTTAACAGATTTAGTGATTTTATTATATAGGACATTTTTGAGACTGCAAAATTCTTATGATGTCGCTTATCATCATATTTTTGAGGAAATATCCAACTCGTTTTAAAAAAAATGGTACTACTTTATTCCTATTTCCTGTAACATATTCATTGGTCTAAATTTTACACTAATAAGTTGATGAAGCTTTTGCTTCACCAAGAGGTTTTTCGAGTAACCTTGCGAATGCATTATTGTGTTTAAGCTCCATTCGTCAAATTAGTAGTCATAATGAAATATCTCTATAGAAATTTCTATTAAAAATCTTAACCGTAGGCCTATGGCACTCGCACCTACTGCAAAATGTTTCAATAAAAAATTAAAAAGATAATTAGAGCCTTGTGAACGATGTCTTTTTAATTTAACATTAAATTTTAAAAAAGAATCATATTCGCCCGCCGCCCATTTTGAATTACAAAATGAATAATTATTTTATACGTCGTTGTATTCATACTACCTAGTCAATTTTGCTTTTCGAAGCAGCGATTGAAATAGGAAAATAAATCAGTACAATAAAATACATAGTAATGGAAATTAAATTGTAATCCCAACTTCGCTAAAGTTTAAATGGAGTAATAGCGAATAATATTCTCTTAAGTTGATAATTAATTTTTATTTTATTGTTTACAGTAAATGGTAATGTGTTAATATCGATATTTACAGATTGTCTTTAAATAAGAGCAAGCAATCATTTAAAATAACAATAACATAACCTCACTTATTGTACAGCTAGCAAAAATAATTATTAACTGATATACTCGTATTTATATATATATATATATATATATATATATATATATATATATATATATATATATATATATATATATTATATATATATATATATATATATATATATATATATATATATATATATATATATATATATATATATACCCCTTTTTCAACCAAAAAAATATAAAAATTGGCTCAATTTTAGTCCAGCCCACACAAATGTGTGAATAAAAAACCAAAGTATGTAATGGCGTTGTTGATAAAAAATTTCGCCTGATTTGAAGTAATATCAACACAATTGTGAATATAGATATAGTGATTTTTCGGACGAAACTAAGTTAAAAAGGAATTCACAAATGTGTAAGTTGGTTCAAAAAACATATAAAACTAAATTTTTGACATGGTACTTTTGCTCTACCCGCACAATTGTGTTAATAAATCACAAAAACGCTATATATATATATATATATATATATATATATATATATATATATATATATATATATATAACTGAAATTAATTAGAGTTGCAAACCTGCTCAGTTTTAAAATATTCAATTATTGTAAATCATTTAAAATTAGCCACGACTCGTTAAAATTATCATCATTTTAGGCACCTTAAAAATTATAAGACCCAATAAATTTGATTAACTTATAAAACAGTTACTACTACATTTCCAACAAATAATTAAACAAAAAAATCCGACATTTTCTTATTATAATTTTTACTTCCTTCCGAGTTTTTTTTTTGTCTTCAGATATTTCTCCAATTTTCTTTTCAACTTTTCATTTATTAAAAAAATTAGAATAGGAAATGACGTTTTTTTTTTGTTTTGTGATTTACAATTAAACAAAAAATTATTAAAACAAAAAAAAATTCAAACAATTAGTAATTGCGATTGCGCATATTTGCTAATTTCGTCTTTTTTTTAAATAAAAAAATTAATAATTAAAATTGTCGCGGAAAAACAAGAAGCATTTTTTTAATGGATTTTTTCGTAAATTAAAAGTTTCTTGAGCTTTATTCTTGTTTTTATGATTTTTCAGTAGTATTTATTTGGGACAAAAAGTAAAACAATTTTTTTCTGGAAAAAGTTTTGAGACGACTTTGTTTTATTATAATGATTTATGTTTTGATGTTTAGAGCGAAAAAATATTTATTTGTTGTTGTTGTATTTTACATAAAGACATTTGAAATGATGAATTAGTGTGATTCATAAATTTATTTAGTGGAAAAACAATCATATTCCATCGGCTATTCAAATCTTACCATTTTTTTTTGTTTTTAATCCAAGCATCTACTTGTTCTAAATGAAATACTTAAATATAAATTCGTATCGTAAAAATGCCAAATTGATCATAACTTTTTATGTTACTAAATATTTTGTTGTATTGTGATATATTTCTGACTAGATTATGGAAAAATTTCTTGTGCAGAGCAAAACAATATTAAGAATGAATTATAATAAGTCAATTCCGACGGTTTCTCGTTTTGAGTAGCAGATTAAGTGATCAAAAAATTATATGGTTATATTATACGAGTATATCCTAGAAACAACAATTCTTACTGACACTATTTATTTTGTAAGGTAAAAATTAAATAAAACAAACAAAATTAACATGACAACATGCGATGAAAATTGCTTTCTTATTTAGTCTTTTCATTATTTATTTGATTCTTGCACAGCTTTAAAGCAAGTTATATACCTTGCTTTTTTGGTTCCACTCGGTACTTGTCGCTTAATGAAAATTAATAAGAAAATAAAAAATAATATGTATATAGATTTAGTGGTATAAACAAAACTATTATTGTTATATTATTTTTATGATTATGATTACAATAAAAAATAATTGACTGGACGAACATGCACAAGGAGTAGGTAGATATTGTGAATATAATTGCGTGACAATTAAAATTTGATAAGATATTTGATTTTCATTTAGATATTACGGTTTGGTATGTTATTTATCAATAAAAACATTATAATACTTCAAGGTTTATAAAGTTTCTGCAATACAGAAACTTATTTATATTTTCTTTCAATTACATGAAAATGCAACCGATATTATTTTAATAGATCGTGACAATGCCTAATAAATATATGTGGGGTAAATAATTAAAATTAAATTAAATTTTTTGAAACACGGTATGGTTTGATTAGCCTTACCCCAAGTATTTAAATCATACGCGCCCAAATGTGGTGGTAGAGACTTACTGAAACATTCTTTCAAATCATACTCACTTCATTTGCCCATTTCACATAAAGAACTTAATTTTTGGTGTACTGTGATGTTTTCTTATACTAAAATAGTATATTAGAATATTGTAATAATATAAATCTTAATTTACCTTTTTAATGG
This sequence comes from Nephrotoma appendiculata, assembly GCA_947310385.1. NCBI lineage: Eukaryota > Metazoa > Arthropoda > Insecta > Diptera > Tipulidae > Nephrotoma > Nephrotoma appendiculata. The sequence goes on along the minus strand of OX371225.1, from coordinate 2,510,179 downwards.
TGTTTGATTAAACTAAATATTGAATTAGTGAAAGCACTTCAATTTCACTTTCTCATTTTCACTAAAACTTTCAGAAAGTCCATTGAGTTTTAGATTTAATTTGCACAATTGAATTTTAACGGCAAAACTAAAATATTGCACTCAGTTTATAAATTTTTTTGATTCTCATTCAGCTTCCATTTACTTAAATTACAACTAAAATCAAAAAATATTTTTTATTAATGTTGTTAAAAGAAAAAATCTAATTTTTTTAAGTGTTAGAAATATAAATTTCCAAAAACAAAAATTTGTAATAATAATTTATTAATGAAATTATAAACTTAAAGACAAGTAATAAGAACAAGAAGATAATTCAAAAGTTTTATTTTTAGACGAACGATCATCGTACTTTCATATTTATGTATATACATAGGCAAATTATATAAAAACTAAATCGCGATAACTTTTATTATATATTTTCATTTTACTTTTATTATAATTTTTTTAAAAATTATCACAACAAACTTTTTTTTTCGATCTCAAAACAAAATATTAACCAAAGCAACAAAACCAAAATAATAATAATTCCGAGTAAGAGACAATAATGAGATAAAGATAAGAAATATCACACACAACACCAAAACAAGAAATAATATAACTCGTCTCTACCTGTACTAAGTTCGAAGCTAACTGACACCAAACTATATAAAAATATTCACAAAATTTTCCGTTGTATGTTATGCGAGAAAAACACACAATACAAATAAAAAAAATTAAATACAAGAAAATCTGTAAGGATACAACAACATATTGTGGAAAAGAGAGAAAATAATACAAAAATGAAAATTCAGTAAAAAAACACTTTAAAGAAAACTGCAACTCGAATGAATACATCTATATTTTTTCCGAAATTCATTAAAAGGAAATTCTCAATACATGGAAAACAATGCTATTTTCTCTATTTCGAATTATTTATGTTACAATCACATGGAAACAAAATGAGGGGAACTTGTATAAATTGTACGAGTATATACTTTTAGGTGAAAAGCTCTTCCCACATTTGATATTTCTGTTTGTATTATATGAGGGGATGGATAATAAGCACATTTCCAGGCATGCGTTAATATTGTTTCTTCAGTATTCTAACACTACCACGATGACAGAAGAGAAATGCAAAAATATACATTTTTTCTGCTACAAGCATAGAAAGTCCGCCTTTTCATACAATCAGGATTTTAATGTATCAGTTTTTGATTAATATTTGTTCATGGTAGATGTATGCTCTTTACCATTTTCCTTTAATTAGATGTGTAAATATTGTAAATTTCTTTATAAATGACGTCATATTTTTTCAGGTAAATACAAGTACGCTTTTTGAATGGGGATGTATGGTTTTTAAATTGTGTTGATTGCGACGTACTTCGGATGTTTATTTCCAACATTCCTGAGTTCTTTTGGTTTCAATAAAGCACAAAAACTTTTGATGTAAGAAAAATCTTAATGCAATCAAATTTTAGGTTTGTTAAGTTTTTCACGTTAGTTTTGGTTAAGTTTTTGGGGAAACGGATTTTCACTTAGATAAGGAATATTGTACCAACTCATTTCACTCACCGATCATTATGATGCAGATTCACTAGAAATTTTTGTATACATTTTCTTAATAAAATAATACAATTTTTCCAGAATAACAGCCTCATAACTAGTAAGAAACTTCATTTTTGTATTCTGATATAATTAAAAGTCGGTAATAAGGCCAAAGGCAAAATTTCCTTTTTTATTTTTTTTGTGTATTAGTAGAAACACACAAAATAAAAAAAATATGAAAAGATCATGTTTTCAACCCTTTTTCGAATATTTTGCTCCTTTAATTTTTTATCCAAGTATATATTTCGTTTTTGAGGTTTTATTCCATTTTCATGAACACAAGAAAAATAATAACAATAATTTTTTTTTTCGTTTCTGTTAGTAAAAAAGGATTGAAAATTCATAAAAATCATTAGAACATCAAATGAAAAACGTATCAAGAAATTAACCAAGGAAAAATATTTGGTTGGTTTCGACATTTCAAGTTGAGTTAATGAATTAAGAAAGTCATTTTCTTGTTTTGAAATTTATGGTGAATTATGATATTTTCTCTAAAAAGAAAAGGTTTACTCTTAATTTAATTTAATTAAAATTATTTTGAAGAAGTTTTGGAAAATTTATGTTTTATACTATAATATGAAAAATTATTGTACCATTAATAATGTTTACTTCGTAAAAATCATATATAGGATTCATGAACAATTGAATATCCATTTATATTCTAAACGTACTGCCGAATGTGCTGATGAAAATTCAATTTATATTTATGTGCATAAAATTTCATACATTTTATTTGAATTCATTGCTAAACAAACAAACCCATTCAAAATCATTTGAATAAAAAATATAAAACCGAACACATTCTAATAAAACTAACGTGGTCGGCAATAATAATAGCCAAAAATAACTATACACTAAATTCAATCACATCTATTTTATATCCAGCCTTTTTTTGTATGTCTCCAAACAAAACAAATCAAAGTCATTTTATGTTAAAATCAGAATTTTTCCGACATTCAAATTTATTAGATTTTATTCTTAAGAATTGGAAAAAATTTAAAATACAAATTTATTTTTGAATATGAATATTTATTTCCATATCAAAATGTATATATGTTTATGTCACATTTTATTGGACAAATATCAAAATAAGGGAACAAGTATATATTTTTTTCAATTTCTTTCGAAAACACAAAAAAAACTTATAAGTTGATTTTGGTTTTAGTGAAAATGTGAATGGAAATCAAATATATATTTTCTTTTTTCATATAAATTGGGAAAATATATTTTTTTCTGTGGTTATTTCATATGCATATTTGATTGATTTTTTTTTTGGTCTGAAGAATATTTATTTTAACAGGGTATTTTCAGTAAATTCATTTGAGATTTGGAAATATTTTCGCTTCGATTCGATAATGTATTGGAGAAACGTTACCCTTTAGCTTTCATAAATATCTTCACCGAAAAGGAGCAGAAAAATAAAGTTTTGAATTATTTATTTCAATTTTAGACGAAAAATATTGTATATGCATATATTTTTCAATTTCCATATCATTTTTATTTTTGTTTCTTGGTCGTTTTATTTTGCATAAATAATATTTCTGTATCCTTTATTGGTTTTCGAAATGTCAATATTTGTTATCAGAAATATATTTTAACATAAAAATGTAGCGTTTTAGGTGGAACCTCTCATCCCCGAAACATAAACATAATGATTCTGTTTAATTCATCCTTTAACTTCACTATTTAGCCAGGAAAATTAAATCGCATTTTCTTTTCAAATTTTTTAATGAGAAACTTTCGTATTTTAACAGTATATTTTCCATGAGTAAAAGAGAGGGGAAAACTTTGTTTAAAATTATTATCATTTTCCAAAATAAGTTAATAATTTTTTTTGTTATTCTGAAAGACTTGTTGAATTGAGAACTTCCAAAAACAACAAAGTTCCAAAAAAATACAAAATTTTGTTTTGTTTTAGTTTTTTGTTGTTGGAGGTCAGGGAAGTGTTTTTGTGTGAAAAGTTTCTTTTTTTTTGTTTGGTGTGTAAAAGTTAAAGTTTCTTTATTTTTAAATTAATTTTCATTAATAAATTTTTGTTTGAGTTAATATTTTGTAAAAATACAGACATACTTGTATATGTATGTGTTTTTACGGGGTGTCTCTAAAATAGTTCTGTAAAGTGGTGTGCAGTGAAAAATCAACGATTTTCAGAAATGGAATTGACATGGCATTTTTATTTTAATGTTACATTTTACAGTATACTTTACAGTAATACACCAATGTGCTTTAATATAGTTCGCACTTCAATATTTTATATAAAATATGGAATTAATTCACTTTGAACAGTTTTGAGTAAGGTGAAGAATCTGAATTATTTTCACAAGTTCAGTTCTAAGTAATAATAACGATTGTTTTGAAATTTTGTTTGGTTTAATTTCATAATATAATTTTAATATTTAATTTATTAATATTTTAAGCGTTCTCGGCTGAATATTGGTTTAGAGATTTGTTATTGCAATTTCAATGTTATTGTCAATATTATCCCTATTTAAATTAACAGAAGCATTTTTCATTATGATAAGTCGTTTTATGAATGGCATTTTCACCAATATGGCGCTCCATTCTACAAGGACCGAAAGCTCCTCTAATTAAATTTTTACAACGTTTATCTGCTCAGAAAAAACAACGTATAGTATCGGTTATAGGATAACGATTTTTAATCTTTCTTAAACAATCCTACAAAATGAATTTGCATCTCGGTTGGAGAGTATTATTAGATTTATGTGAAGCGTTTTTGGTCCCAGAGAATGTTGTCAAAATAAGATTCCGATTTTGATTTGTGTAATAATTAAAACCCTTAATAAACAAACAGTAATTGAATATCGTTCTTGTTGTAAATGATTTTTTAGAGATGTGTAAGTTAAAAAATATTTTTTTGTTGGTTCTTAAATAAAAGATTGAAATGTATACATTAACTGAAAATGAGACGTTTAAAAACTTCTAAACTATGTTTTCCACAGCTTATCGATTTCTCGATGGACGCGTCAATTCGTTCTCGTCAATTTCTAGATACCTAAATTAAACACCCATTTATCCTTGCTGCCAATAATGTCTAAACTATTTCAAAAGTTACTATTATTACTATTAACAAAACTTAAGCCGATAATCGAAATTAATATTCGAATCAGCAATTAGAAACCGATCAATGTGCATGCAATTATTGAGATAATAGAACAAATTATGTCAATGAAAAAGTATTCAAAACAAATAGATTCTTCAAGTTTAAACAAGTGAACGAATACGTCAGAAAAATCACAGCAGCAGTTTCACGAGAAAGTGCCATGAAAACAAAATATTTTTATTTATTAATATAACCTCATAACATTGTCAGTCCATTTGCTTCATCAGTATCCTAACCTGCTTTTTCCGATTTCCCGTGTTTGCATTTGAAAACAATATTAATCCTATTCAAATTTTGACGAATACCGAGCGTCACAAATGTATTAAAATCTTAAGAACCGACTGAGATTATCAAAAATCAAAAATACAACAAGTACAATGACAATAGTAAAATGGTTCCAAAAACGAATAATAATCATGACCGAATTTTTCAATTTCTCCGTTAAGTTCAATTATTTCCAAAAATCTTGCAACTAGTGTCGTAAGAAGAACGTGTACCAAAACTCCATGAATGCTATACATTTTTTCTAATTGAAAGAGTTCCCGAAGGCTTTTATAATTTTAAACTTGTCGCCGACCAGGTTAACGGTCCTTCGAAAGTAATAGGAGAGTCAAATGTTGGTGTGAGTTTATAATGTTGTAATGAGTCTCACAAGAAAATAATCAAAAAGTCAAAATCATAAATGCGTATTCGATAGCATCCTGTGTTCGCAGCATTTTTTTGGCTGTGGAATTTGTAAAAGTTATATTCTGAGTTTAAGCACCAGCTTTTCCCTTTCACAGATTTTAAAGTTTTAGTTGCGAAATACTTTGCATGATGAATGAACGGAATGAGAAAACTTTTACATTTAAATAAATCAATTAAGTTGAAAAGATGAATCCCATATAGTCTCGCATTGTGTGCCACTAAAAATTAGACATTTATATTTTTGGATATGTCCGTAATTTCAAATCAAAATAAACTTTTAAATGCTTTTTAAAATCTTAAATTCTATTTTTAAATAATTCGTAATTTTTTATTAAACGAATGTTAAATTTTTAAGTAATGCAAGCTTAACAAGTTGGTCGCAATTTAAAAAATTATAAAATTCTTGTTAAGAAATCAGCAAATTGGACGAGCATGCCAAAGTATCATTTTTCACTGGCTTTAAAAATGATACCGATTATTCAAGTTTACTATTTTGTGAAGTTTAGTATTTTGAGAAGTTTACTATTTTGTGAAGTTTGATTTTTTAACCATCCGAATACAACCTGAAAGTCATAAAACGATAGTTTTTGATTTTTATGTGCAGTCAGTAACGAAAATTATCATACACACTGATTTTTGAGAAAAATTTGCAAAATATAACGATTATAGAACTTATTTTACAGTTTTTATTAAATTAAATTATTTTACAAATTAACAAATCCAAAAATATAAATTCATTAACCGTTTATAATAAAAAAAATCAATAATTTTTTGCAACGAAAATGATCATCGCTAATTATTGTATGATCCTCGATTTTTTTTTTTTTAAATCATTTACATAAATTATATTTCATAATTATTTTAATATCGAGTTGGTAATAACCTCTTTCATATTGAATAAAGGCGTATACAAACTAAAATGTAATGATTGCGAGGCATTCGGCCGGTGTTAGAAAGGAGACTACCAAATAATAATTAATATGAAACGTACTGAAAAATCTGTGCGCGAAATTGGAAAACTAGTTGACCGAAGTTATTTTACAGTGGCCCAAGTAATATCCAGATTCAACGTCACACAATCGGTTGAAAACGGGCAGCGACCAGAGCGGATAGCAACATTTTCCAATCAGGACGAGAGAAAAATTTTGAATTTGGTGTGACAAAATCCAAAAACAAACGCTCCAAAATAGCTTCAGAAGTAGAGAAGATACTTAATAAAGCTATCCAGCCCCAAAATATTTGAAGGGTTTTGTGGAAACATGGATATCATGGCCGTATGCCACGCAAGAAGCGATTAATTTCGAATGTTAATCCAAAAAAAAATAGAATTTGCAGAAAAATTAAGAAGAAAAGACTTCAACTTCTGGAAGACGGTTGTTTTTACGGATGAAAGTAAAATCAACATTTTCAGAGCCGATGGGAGAGGTAAAATTTGGAGAAAACCTGCTACAGCACTGGACCCAAAACCCATCATTCCGACTATTAAACATGATGGTGGTTCGGTTATTATATGGGGTTCAATGTCGGCGAGTGGGGTAGGTAATCTTGTTTTTATAAATGGAAATTTGGATCGCTGGAAATACCTCGCTATTCTAGAGGACAATTTGAAACCACCCGTGGAACCAGGAAGGATCTTCCAGCAAGACAACGATCCTAAGCATACGGTACACATTATGAAATAATCGGTTCTGAATATCGTCCCAAACCAGTAACATTCGCCACCCCAATCGCCTGACCTGAACCCAAATGAACATTTATAAGATCACTTGGACGCAAAATTAGAAAATACAAGACTATCACCAAAAAAACGTTGCAAGTAACAATAATGAAATGCGATAAATTTCACCGAAAGTTACCAAGAATATAGTAGAATCAATGCCTAGAAGACTGATTGAAGTTATAAAAAATAAAGGAGGGCCAACTCGATATTAAAATAATTATGAAACATAATTTATGTAAATGATTTTAAAAAAACGAGGATTTTTTTTTTATTATAAACGGTAAATGAATTTTCATTTTGTATTATTGGATTTGTTAATTTATAAAATTATTTAATTTAATAAAAAACTGCGAAATAAATTCTATAAGCCTTATAATTTGTAAAAAAATCAAAACTCAGTGTGTATGATCATTTTCATACTGATTGTAATAGTTAGCAACTCTGCGCTACTCTATTACTTAATACATTATATTTAGGCATATTGTGTTCAGTAGAATTTACGGCTGCCGTTTTGTAGGAAATTATAAATTTAATACTCATCTACATTCTTCCTTTAATTGAAAAATGTTTAAATTCTAGAAGTTAAATTTGAATTATGAGTTAAAGTATTGTGTTTGTTGTATGGGAATATTATTATTCTGTAGCTGTATATTCCAAACGGAGGATTTGTCGGTTTGAACAAATCCATTGTTGAAAAATAATAATATCGCCAGGATGTTTGTGTTGGTGAAGGTTGAATTTTTAGTCAGCTGTATTGTGAATTAAATTTTTGATCCATATTTTTTGGAACAGTCTGTAATAAGAAAAATATCTTTATTTATAAAATGTAATTTGGTTACTATTCGTGTCATTATTGGAAAGATTTATAAATCAATCGGCTTCTCTTTTGAGCGGCCATTTTCTTACCGATTTTTTAATTCAGCCTCTTAAGAGAATAATCAAATCGCTTCTTTAAAATGAAACGCCCTATAAATAGTAAAATAAATAAAAATTAAAACACATAATTAGAAAAATGTTTCGCCTGTATTCATAATTGCACATACACATTTTAGTGCCTAGAGTTAGTTGTACGTACACACGCAAATTTATAAACTTGAAATTTAAAGTGGGTTATTTTACATTTGTATTGAAACAGTAATTTAAAAAATATTATGACTCGAGCGCTTTCATACAACAATTGTACTTATCGTTATTCCAAAATATAAGTAATGGCCATTGGAACATCAACATTTTCTTTTTAAATAAAAAAAATAACGATACCACTATAATTTCTCTTCCAGAAAACAAATTATAATTTATCATTTAATTTTAGTTATTTCTTAATATGTTTTCCTTCCAAAAAATACTATAGCTACAACAAACACCATTAAAACTAAAAATTAGAAAATTCTTTAAATAAAGTCTTTATAAAATACACTAGAAAATAAAACACTTTGAAATTTTATATGAACTTTTTCATTGGACAAACAGAAGATATTTTTATTTCTCCAAAACATTAAACAATCCTTTCATCATTTCCAGTGTAAAAAAAAAATAATAAAACTGGGAACATGAATTCTTTTCTATTTGAAAATAAAAAAAGTTCTATTTACTGGTTTCAAATTTTCTTATTTATAAAGATGAAAATTATTTACAAAACTATTTTAGAAATGTTGTAAATACATTGGTGTTGTTGTTTCCTTCTGAATGTATGTCCTGCTATTTTTTTTTTCATATTATTATTCTTTGAGCTATAGGTGGTTTTTCAATTGAACTAACAAGAAATAAAAAGTAAAATAAAAGCTTGAATTACATAAATTTTATTTCCGAACATTATTTTCCGTGAAAGCTCATAAATTTTCACTGCAAATTAAACATAAAATTCTAATTTTAATGATTTTATATTATTCAAACCAAGAAGAAAAATACCATTATCTTTTATCATATCATAAAAACACCTTTCAAAAAAATTTTCTTTTGCTAGAGCTGTTCTGTTGTTGTACAATATAAGTGTATTTTATGTATACCACACCAAACAAAGAAACAAAAATTTTAAATTGTCGTAAATCATAAACTTGAAAATCTTTTTAAATCATTTTAAATTAGGCTTTTCTATAATAGAAATTCGAAAAACAGAAAGTGATTGCGTATATTACATCATATTACTGCTTGTGAAGCACAAATTTCTGCGCCGTTGGATTGGCAATGCCAAGCATAAAACAGTTTTGTGCGGCTATTTTTTCACCCTTTTTCTTATTTTAGCTCGTGTCATTATAATCAATTATCAATTACACTCAATAAACGATAAAAATTTTATAATATGTGCAGTAAATAATAACATTATCGACCCTTTTTAGCTCGTATTTATTCGGTATAAAATAAACCTTTTTCTCAGAAAAATTATTTAATTCCATTTTCACGCAAAAATTCACGTCGATATTTTCACTAGAGTGTGATGTGTGAAGTCGAGAAGAAACATGGCAAAGACATATATGTACATACGTATATGCACATACATTTAAATCATACATTTGTTTCTGTTTCCAAACCTTTTATTTTTACATACAATGTATTGAGAGGCATTGAACATTATTTTCTGATTATTTTTCTTTTTTTCCTGTGTTTTTCCATTAGCACATAATCAACTTAATCCGTTAAGTAAAATAAAAAAAGTTATTTGAGGAAAATATTTATGTACATCGAAAGGTATTTTCACATTTGGAATGGAAAAATAATAAACCAATGTAGAAATGGAAAATAAATGTGTGAAAAAATGTATGGATTTAATTCAATATTATGTATATTAAGGAAGAACATTTACATATATGTAGTAACAATGATGGTTGGTTTAAAGAAAAAATATTAGAAGAATATTTTTTTTTTGAAAAATACTAAAGAATTAAGCCATGTTACTTTTACAATCATTATTAAGCATCTTAATGTGCTAATATTTCGAAAATCTCAGTTGCTAAATCCTTGAGATGTTACACAACCATCACAAAAATAATTTATTGTTCTTAAAATTCTGCATTCGTAAAACATTCTGCATTCTGAAAAACGTAGTAAGTTATTGTACTGTTAACCGTTTGAATAACATAACATATTATGTTAGTTAGTACGTGTATTGATTATTTAGCTTTTAAGGGACTATGTATCTTTTGGTCAATCAATACCTTGCTTCAAAAAATTTTTTAAACGCATAATTAAATACTTCCTCTTCCATTCCAATAGCTCGCGCCAGTGTAAAATTATTTTAAGTTTCTCTAAACGATTACCCCAAAAAATTAATCAAAACGGAATTAGAATAATTATGATATTTTTTTTAATAATTATAAAATTGGATTTTAGGATCTGGCTTCAAATAAACAGATCAATTTTCCTAAGAGCGCTATTTTTTTAACACGTTGGCCATAATAAATCACATAACACAAATATATGAAGACCACGATAGAAAGTCGTTGGCAACCAGAGACTTATTTCTAGTTTAGTCCAATGTTTTGGTTGTATTGGACTATCGCTGCAAAATAGGTAATTTAACATCATTTGATTGCTATAAGGCAAGTGTAAGATAACTATAGAATTCACAGTATAAACATACAAACTGCCTAGTTTCACCTCCTGTAACGCTGTGCCTGTTATTTATCGGCCTTGGCTTGGATTTCCTGTCGGACCAAGAAAAAAAAGAGGGGAAAGGGAGAAACAAACTCTATAAGAATTTTTGTTGCCATCTCACCCGAACCACCCATCTCATCATCCTTTAACACCTCCATACCCACTTTCACAGACATACCCACACATTATTTAAAATAAAAAAGAATTCGAAATTTTTTCCATTTTATAGATAACCGTTTTAACACTGTATTCGAACTGTTTATTCATCGTTTAATAAGTTTAGTTTTTAAAGAAAAGCTAGTTTCGAATTGATTGGTTCTATTCTATATAACCTTTTTGAAACGTAGTAATTGCAACAGCTTTGTTCGGTCTTCAGGGCTTTATTTACCAATAAAATCATTTTATTAGATGCTTTCGCTGTTATAGGCCTGCATTATTTGTGTGGTATTTAAATCTATTATTGTGGTACGCTAATAATCTTACCGTAATGTAATCCTACTGCATTAGGGGACAAACTGTAAAATTTTCACCAAGTCAAATTTTTTAGAAACTCTCCTTATCTTTATTATAAAATAATTGATACTTATAGATTCACTTAGTGATATCCAGACTATGACTTCTTGTCCAGCATAAGATACCTAACTTTGAATGTATAAATATCTACTCAAAACGCGTATTCTTTATTGACGCTGTATGCTCGATGCTATTTTTGAGCTAGACTTGGGACCCGCCAAACTCAAAATTTTTCGTTTTCTCTTACTAGAGTTTACACCGCATCCCCAATTCTTACTTCAATATTATTTATTTGTTACAAAATTTTGACATATTAATTTTTAACCTCCACAAAAAGATGTTGTTAGTCAGAATTTTGTATTTTGATACGTATCAAGAGGTATCGATTTGGATATCGTTCCATTTGATAATAAATAAATAATTGGCATTAAATCCAAAATGCGGTTAACTTCATTATATTTCTCATAAGGCAAAAGTTAAAAGTTTGATACCAACCTAACGAACAAAAATTTTGTTTTTCTCAAACTTCTATCATACTTTGATAAAGTCATAAGTTTTCTATTGGGGATGCGCTGTTAATTTGTTTTTAATGTTTCTTAGTTAAATTTTCTCAGTGAATCGCAGTAGTTTGTCCTCGAAGTAAAATTACCAGAAAGCTTGTCATGTTTCAGTGTATGAATTACGGAAAGTCCTAGATTCTCTGTTTACAGCAAATTTCATTAGAACTAAATACGAACAAGACAATTGATTTAATCATATTAAGTTTGTCACTGTAGGTCACGGAAACCTTGTATTCAAATGTGATATAATTTCTACGGATTTTGAACTTTTAGGAATTGCTTGAGGAATAAAATCATAATTTACTTAAAAAAAAAAAAATTAAATTTCACAATTTATATAACCAGAAGATTAAATTTGCTTTGTTTGAAAGAAATCAACATTCAAATTAAATTTCAGATTTTGTTAAAATCAACTAACAGATAGTTCTAAGTTGATGATGAAATGATTTTGCGAAGTACAAAATTTAACACGTTAACCGTCTTGCAGTGGGTGAGTGGTGATTTTTCTCTCTATTGAATATTTTTTTTTAAAGCAAATAATAATAGCGTTTCATATACTATTAGGCAATTTGTCCAATTCAAATTTGTTTTTGTTTAAAAAAAAACGTCAACATGACTAATTAATATGAGCTTATTAGCTCTTAAAGCGAGGGTAATTTTTCCTTATTTACTTTCAAATGAATAAAGCAAAAATAAGAAAATATTCTTTATGCCGTTATAGGACGGCGAAAGTATTCGTCAATAAGTTGTCACAGTGAGTGGGACGGGATGTTGTTTGTGTTTTATTTGAAATCACACAAAAAATTCAGTTTTTGGTTGAATAAAAATACACAAAGAAAATTTTTTATGGACTCGGCAACGACTTTAACTTTAAAATGATACCGTATATAATTTATTTCGTAATGTTTTTGTGGGGCGGCGTTACGTAAATTTTCTTCACGAAAATTGAATTATGGTTTAATCAAACAATATATATAAAGGTTCTTTTTATGACAACTATTTTATAATGACCTGTAACGGGTTTCATAATGACGTTCGTTTGATAACCATTATCTAATTAAATATTTTATTACCACAGTTTTGAAAACCAATCAAGTTATAAAAAACCCATTTTCACATCTTCTAAAAATAAATACGATTTTAATCACACAAAATTACAAGAAAATTGTACCAATTTTGGCACCAATCGACAAGCTCATCTCTAGATAAATATATAAAAGAAAATTTTCTACTTATACTTGTTTTATTACTCCACAGGGTCTTTGTAATAAAAATAATATGTCTATGAAAATTTTGTGTTTGTGTGTAATCTTAAAATGACAACATACGTGTACACTAGAACAATATTATCAAGGGCTTATATTTAATTTTATAATTTTATTTTTGTCGTATATATGTATAAATTTCGTATACATGACTTGTTTTGATTAGAACCAAATCTGATGTAATTATATGTACAAGAGAAATCTCTCGTTTTGCATTAATCCTATTTGTGTGGTGTTTATACAATTCAACATCCTCTTAATACATTTTGTTTAAACAAATAAGTAAGTATTTTTGTTCATTCCATCATTCCCATTATCATTGTCAAACCGCCAACCACAATCTTTTCCAGACTTTTTATTTATATAATTTTAATTTTTTATTTTAATTTTCTGCTTTTTTTGAAAAAATTGTATAAAAAACACGCGGATGGAATATTTTTCAAAAATTACTTTTTTGGGAGGGAAATTCAAATATTTCAAGTACTTTCGTATGGTTTTTTTATAAATATACGGGTTTTTATATTGTTATTGTATTTCTATTTACTCCGTTAAAACAAAACATCTTAAGTAAAATTTTGACATGTAATTTGTGTGAAAAAATTTAACGTAAAAAATGTTTTGAGACATAATGCGAAATATATATTCGAGAGTGTGAAAAATATTTAACCCTTTGACGAATATTACAAATTTTTGACATATTTTCTTACATAATTTTATACGTAAGGGTTAATAAATTTTTAAAAAATGTATTCTTTTGTTGATTTAGTTTCTTGCGATATTTTTTAGATTTCCTGATTTTGTTTTTCATGTCTTGTAATTTACGCTAAGTGAAAATTGAATACTATAGTACTTTTGTATTATACAGTTTTTTGGTTAAGACAGTTGAAAAATAGGAAAAAATTAAATTGCTTTAGAATACACAAAAACTGAAAATACAATTTTTTATTCTCGAAAATAAAATTAAAAGCAAACAATTGGAAATTAAAAAAAAATTAAAACTTCTATTGTTTAATCCAGATTCAAGAAAAGTGAAATTTACTGTTTGATTTATACACAAAAATATGAATTAAATTTCAATCTAAGAATAAAATGTTTAATATTGATTTTAAAGTTCACCCTTTATTGTGTAACGATAAAACGAAAAGAATCCGGTTGAGACAAAAATGTAAATCGAGCCCATCAATCATGTAAAAAAAAAAAATGCGCCGTGTTTTATAAAAGTGGAAATTTTGGTTAAAGAAGCGATAAACAAAAATATCAAATTCATAAATATTGCTCTATACGGATATATAGTTGAGTCAATAAATTATATTTTCACATATCTTGTAATTCGTGAAATCTTATTTTATCCTTTCATTCCATGGCTGTAGATAGATACTTATATATATATATATATACGCTATGTATGCATGTATGTATAAAATGTACATTATATTGAAAATTTTTGTTCACTATAGTAAATTGAATCGAGAAGGTTAGAGGGAGTTTGTACAACTCATATGTGTAGTTTTCCATATATAAACATTCTATATAATATTGCATGCACAAGCAATAAAATTTTTCTTTTAGTTTCCTTTTTTCAGTTCGGGAAAATAAAATAAAATTTATATACAATGTCTATATATGTTAACTCATATGTAGATATACTATATATGTATTAATTTTACATTCGTTTCGTTTTTAAAAATTATAAGATTTTAAGGTTTTATTTCTTCTAGTACTTTGGATATTCAGCAATTATAACAAAAGCATCTTAATCAAATTTACATGGAAATCCACTAAAAACATATATATACATACATGTATGTATACTAAATATAAAGAGACTAAAAGAATAAATTATTACAAGGGATTTATTTTCAACCCTTACACTCATATACATATATGTGTATATGATATGTATTTCTAGAATGCAATAATTTCTCTTGGTTTTTAGAAAATAGATAAATATTTTTTGCTACAGTTTTCTATTATTTTTTACATGTGTGGAAAATTGTATGTGTCGTATATATGGATTTTCCATATACATTATACATATCTTATTGTACCAAGACCGCGATGGTATTATTAATAATATTATTATATTTAGAATATATCTATGGGGTGGTTTTAAAGATTATTTGATTATGCTCATGATGATTTTATTGCTGTTGTTTTTAAGTAGTTGGTAACGCGAACAATATGATTTATATGATTTCGATTATTGGATATGAGTTCACACCGTTCCGTGAGCTTTTTCGCAGCGTTCTATATATTTTTCTTAGAATAGAAACTCATCTGGTCTTTATTCTTTATAATATTATTTTGATATTATTTTTATCCAATTTTCTTTTAATATTGAAACTTGATGAATTTTTTTTTAAACGAATGTATTTAATATGGGATGATTGGGGGTGTCATTTATAATGAGTTGAATGTGTAGTACACTATAGATTTATACACGAAGTGGAAAAATTAAGAATACATTTTTTTCCGAGGGTGAGATAAACATATTAAAAAATATAAATAGAATAGAAACAAACAAATAAGTACCTTTTGATAACAAAATATCCTTATTAAAGTCACCCTCATTTTCATATTTTTTTATGCAGCTTCCCTTATGGCCATCTTATTATTATTATTTTTTTAATATTATGTAATGTTTTCATATTTTCTCGTGTTTTGAATATAAACACATAATCAGCTTGACAAAAAACAAATTTAAATAAACTTAAATAATATTTCTGGGTTACTTCAAACATATTTCAGATGATTACAACAAAATAATCCATCATATTTACCTTCGCTTCGCCATGCTCATTAAATAATTTTCCATCACATTACGATATTATATCACAGTGTCATACAACAATGAAAAGAAAACATGTGTATTATGGTTTACTGATGGTCAATGGTAAATCACTGTGAAAATACAAAAATTTCTTCAAATTCACCTTTAAACTATATCCAAATGCTAACGAGTTGGAAAATAAGTTTTTTTAGTATTTGGTCCTTCACAATATACAAAAAACATATTTTGATCGTAAGAAAACATAATACTTGAGACTCTTTTATGATTATCGGTCAAAGTGACTGGAAAATTTGATTTGTCATGTAAAAGTTTTTCTTATATTTGGACAGTACTTCGTCATCAAATTTTCTCTGTTTCTATTATTGTACTCGAATACACGATAAACGAAAATAATAAAAACATATTTTTCATTTCGGATAATTTACTTGATATATTATATCATTAAGTTTTTATATCGACGGTCCAAAAAATGTACGCTGTATAATTAGACAATCATCATTTTATATCGAAAACTTTTGGTTTTAAGAAATTTCAAAATTTAAGTATCATACTTGAAAACGTTGTTCATAATAGAAAATTCTCCTACATACATAGAAAATTAGATATTTGTATGTATATACCAGAATATTGATGTCACCCAAGAGGGTTGTATACGTGTAACAATTTTATCATATCTATTCATATGATTTTCCTGTATACGCAATCATCTGGATGTGTTTTTATTTTTTTAAAAATATAATCAATTGAACATACCGAAGATTGGAAAAACCTACCCGTTTATTTATTGTATGTATGTATAATATGTAGTACAAAAATTTTATGTTTTTCTGGAGAGGATACATAGATTAAGAAGGATAGATATGAAATGTTTACAAACAACTTAATTATCGATTTTATTATACTTTATTGCTTTCCAGGATAATATAAAAGACAGTTAAATTACCTCCTTATATACATGTTCCGGGTTACGATTTTTTTATAGTTTGTTTAGGTTTTATTTTATTGGAAAATGATTTCATTTTATATGCTGAGTGATGATTAAATCTTTCGGCAATACTTTACAGAAACTAGGGTAGATGTAAATTTAATAAAATTGAAAACTCAATTATTAACGTAATTGTACTCACGCAATTTTCAAATAATTTATAATAAGATCGATGAATTATTATTATATAAGGTGCGTTTTATTAATTTCTGCGTATGATAAAATCTTTAGGATATCATGCTGTTAAATTATTTATTTTTACTATTGAAACTCATTAGTCGAAGAAAAATGGATTTTTACACTCTTGCATTATAATAAAATTGAAAAAAATTTTTTTTTTTTTTATATTATGAAAATTGAATTTACGCAGATAAAAAAGAAAACGTATATATAATATAAATGAATTTATGTGAAAATAAAGAGTGAAAATATGCGCGTTTCTATATAAAAGAAAATTTATACTTGTTTTATTTTAATCAAATTTTTGTACGTTTCGTAATATCGGTATGAGAGATATTGCGGCTGAATGGTTCGTGCAGAGAAAAATATCTAAATTATATTCATGTAACCTAGCTCAGCCCCATTATTACCAACCTAACAACGAAATGACGTCAAAACAATTTTGTTTTTTTTTAGAAATATTTCGGTTTTCATTAAAAGTGACATATATCTAATACATGCAAACCCATCTTTAATTCAACAATACCACTCCCATTTTCATATGTAGTCATTTTTCACGATTTATTCGAATATTTATTTTACAATACAAAAGGAAAAAATGAAAATTTATTATCTTTGGTCAAAGAATCTTTTATATATGGAAATTCATATTTGTATTTATCATCTTTGACATTGCTGATTTTTTAGTTTTTGCCTTTTGTACCAGACGTATAGAGAACCCTTCAGTAATAAGGGTTTTATTTTCGATTTCTTTAAAATAAACCCTTTTCGAATGGTAAAAATAAATAGTCAAGAAATAATGAAATAACTGTAAAATGTAGTTTTGATATGAAACAGCACATAACTCGTATTTTATTTAGGCATATTTTTCGTATTACGTAAATTTATAGGAATTATTTAATTCTGCAGTAAAGAGCATTTTTCCACAGAAATATTTCCATTAGAAACCTTTACTGCGATGAAATAAACTCAAACAATGACTGTTCTGTAGAAAAAAAATCAAAATGGTTAAGGGATAAGTTAATGAAACATTCGTCTTGCTAGTGGAGACTAGTGGACTGCAGTCTGTAGTTCAGCCTTTTAAATTAAAAGTGTTCAAATTCTCATTAATTCGAAAGCAATCTGCTACACTTCAGCGTAAATTATTTCATCCCATAAAACAACAGTGGCGTTGACCAGCAAATATCCATAAAAATTTACTATACAACATCGAACTTAAGGGAATATGCAAAATTCACAGCGGATATGTAAATCTTTGTTCAAATGGTTTAATCCAAGCTAAAAGAAAATTATACGCAAGTCTCGACAACGTTGACAATAATAGAGCAACCATATAAATTTCGGTTCTCCATTTATTTCCTCACATGCATAAGTGATTCGAAAAATAACATTTTGTTCTAAACAGTCTCTAATTCAACATTTTACTTGCTCTTATTTTTCCATGACTCATCTCGCGCTGATGATGGGATTTCGCCTAACCTAAAATCAAATTCTCTTCGTCGATAAAGCATCGTGTTATTTCTGTCCGGGACTTACATAATTATAAAGGAACTACTTTCTTGATTCATATATGTAATCTACTGGGAAAAAATATCTAATACTCGTACAACACAATTTATCAATTAAGAGACGAGAAATAGGCAAAGCATTCCTGCTTGAATTGATTTAATTTGATAATGGATTGCAAATTAGGATTAAGGAAATTCCAAAGCTTTACAGCATACACGAAAATGAACCCTGGCGCGCTTTAGACTTACAATTAGAAGGCAGATGGATATTGAAAAGCCGGGCAGATCTGAAAAACTTTACCAAAAACTTTACCAACTTTACCATTTTAGTTTAGTAAGTACGAATTTTCCCATATTAAAAAATCCTCATTGCCCAATCCCATTTAAAGTTCGCGAATGGCCAATTCCCAAAAATTTGACTTTAGCCGTAAGCTTGATTTTTTTCAGGATCACTAAGATGCAAATACCGAGAAACAGCATTTTTCGAAAATTTTAAAGTGTTAGGAAAGTAATAGAAAACCATCTGACGAATGTACCCATATAGGGAGTCTACTCCATTTTACCCTATAACCCTATGACACTGATTCTTTAACTTATATTAAACTATTTTAAACAATTATGGCTGTTTCAGTTAATCACTGCCGTTCAAATGATATAAAAACCATTAAGAGTTTTACAAATTTTGATAATTGCCCGTTTCGTTTCATGAATAGTAAAATTAATTAATTAAAATTAAAGTCTCTGCTCGTTTGAACTATAGCAGCTGAAAAACTCTTTGATAAATTGAACGCTGAGTTTCTACCAAGAACTTGTCATCCCATATAGAAAATAAATTTGCTACAAAGATGCGAATTGTCTCTAAACTTAGTCTAAAGTCTCGCAATACCAAAAAATTTATAATTTTTCCACATTTCATTTCAGACACAAAATTTAAATCAATTTTGATAAAGTAGAAAGAGTCTTGATATACTAGCCTCTAACGAAATCTTAAAAAATTTCTGAGTTAATTTTATTTTAAGTATTTTTTATGTTTAACAGATAGATGTCATAAGCTGCGTTTTTCTGAGAAGCAATCGGGTTGAGTTCGTGGTAGCTTTTTTCAAATTTGTCCAATTTAAAATTTAAAATTAAATTTGTTTTTAAATTAAATAATTTAGATTTAATAATAATCTATGTATAATCAAAAAAATCTATTCTCAAAGTAGTATAGTTGTCTTGTAATATCGTTGTTCTATATAGTTCTGTATAATGAAATTAATTTCATAAGTATATGCGGTTTAAATTTAAACTGAACGCGGTAATTTGTCTTCTTGAGGTAAATAAACCGGCAATTCTTGGTTTAGGGAAAACTCAGGTCTGCTGAATGCCCCGAATGATTGGGTGTCTCGAATGTGCAAAAATATAGCCGGCCCTTCGGCTTTGTTTCAACATACCATTTGACATTATCACACATTCGCAAGGTCCTAAAAAGTTCTTCGCCACTCTGAACATTTGGACAATTGTGATTTTTTAGTCATTTATATTAAAATGAATCTGTAAAATTTGTGTGAAGCCTAAAGCCATCTATCTCCTAGGCTAATTTATCTGCATTACGCTATGTTTTTCCAAGTGTGGCTTCGACTTATTATAAGTTTCAAAATAGGAGCAAGACTCTGAGCGTTTTCGTTAATTTATTCTACAGAACGAATATACTGAATTGAAAACTGAACACATGATCTCGGAATAAGCTCAACTCAAAACAGTTTACTGTATTATTAACTTTAAATAAACTTAACTTTATTAAAATTTATAAACTTTATTAGAATGGAACTCGACTATTCAATTTTAGTAGATACATAGATCTGATTTTCTTCTTAAATAAAACATCTGCGTACATACGATTTTACAGTTCACTGTTAGGTCGACGTTATGGAATTATTAATCATTAATATTTTACATTACAGTTTAGAAAAAAAGCAATTCTTTGCCTAAAAAGCTTATGTATGTCTTGTTTCTCTAGAACAAAATAATACATACTCTGTTTTTACTTTTTATATCATTTACCATACTCTGCTTGATGAAAATATTGATCTTGTACTCCAATTCTATCGAAAAATAATTTATTTTCGATATTTGAACGAAATTTGGGAAATAGATATTGTTTAAATTT
Source organism: Nephrotoma appendiculata (assembly GCA_947310385.1). Lineage (NCBI taxonomy): Eukaryota > Metazoa > Arthropoda > Insecta > Diptera > Tipulidae > Nephrotoma > Nephrotoma appendiculata. Next base: position 2,489,486 of record OX371225.1, on the reverse strand, counting down.
ATTTTAGTACGTTGTGCTAGCAATACTTATATTACATCGCCTGAAAAGTTCCCGCTCTGACACATAGATGGTGCTACAAATTTAAAACCCATATAATTTTTAAATTCTACCAACCATCAAATGATATGATTTTAGTGAACTTTTGTTAATTTCAAATCAATGGAAAAACAAAAATTTCGCGTTTATTCAACACTGTTTTTTGATGGGACTAAATACCATTCAAGCAAAGCAGTGGCTTGATAAGTGTTATACTTACTCTGCACCAGAAAAATCAACCATCATTGACTGGTATGCTGAATTTAAACGTAGTCGTACAATCACCGATGATGGACCACCATCAAGACGTCCAAATAAGACTGTGACTCCAGAAAACATAAAAAAATCCACGAAATTGTTTTGAAAGGCTGTAAAATGAAGTTACGTGAGATAGCTGATATTGTAAAGATATCAATGAAACGTGTTGGTCATATTTTACACGAACATTTGTCTATGAGAAAGCTGTGTTCGAAGTGGGTAGATGATTCCGTGCGCTGTTTGGTGCTGTTTAAATGCAATAAAAAGAATTTTTTTAGGATTTCGGTATGTAACAATGGATGACATATGGATCTACCACTATACACCAGAGTCATATCGGCAATCAGCTGAATGGCGAGAGGACGGTAAACTTTGCCCGAAGCGACCAAAAGCATAACAGTTGGTTGGAAAGTTTATGGCGTCTGTATTTTGGGATGTACATAGTATAATATTCGTTGAATTCCTTTAGAAAGGAAAAAAACATCAATAGCGAATATTATATCGGGTTATTAGTGCGTTTGAAGGGAGAAATCGCTAAAAAACGACCTCAAATGAAGAAGAAAAAATTGCTCTTTCATCAAGACAATGTACCATGTCACAACTCGATCGCAATAATGCCTAAATTGCACATTTCCAAACTTAAAGATGATTTTTCACCTGGTCCTGACGGTCTACCATCCATCGTCCTAAAAAACTGCAGTAATATTCTTGCTCAGCCGCTGACGGCACTTTTCCAAAAGTCGCTTTCACTTGGAATTTTCCCATCTATTTGGAAAAGTTCCTTTATAGTTCCGATCCATAAGAACGGCTCCAAATCAGACATTTGTAATTACAGGCCGATTGCAAAGTTATCTTGTATTCCCAAGCTGTTCGAAAATATTATATACGATTCATTGTACTTTTATTGTAAACCGTTGTTTTCCGGCAATCAGCATGGTTTTCTCAAAGCTCGCTCCACGACCACAAACCTTGTGGAATTCACTTCACAAACATTAAATATGATTGAAGCAGGGAATGAGGTCGATGTTATCTTGACCGATTTCAGCAAGGCGTTTGACAGGATTTCCCATAAAGTTATTTTGTTTAAGCTCAGGGCTCTTGGATTTCCCCCACAATTTCTCCGTTGGGTGGGCTCTTATCTTAAAGACCGTATTTATCAAGTTCTGTTTAGGACATCAGTATCAGCTCATTTTTCAGCAACATCTGGAGTGCCCCAAGGCAGCCATCTGGGGCCGATTTTTTTCATTCTGTCTATTAACGACGTTGCATGTTTAATTAAAAATTCAACTATATCTATATACGCCGATAACATGAAGATTTACAAACAGATTTCAAACACCACCGATAGGATCCTATTACAATCCGACCTCAATACATTTTCCGTATGGTGTGTAAAGAACAACCTTGAGCTGAATGTGGGTAAATGCCAGACGGTCACCTACTCTCGGAAGCGTGCACAGTCCATTTCTCGTGACTATTACATTAACAACGATGCCGTTATCAGAGTTAGTTCTGTTCGTGATCTGGGGGTCGTTTGTGACAGCGAATTGAACTTCAGAAATCACGTAGATCGCATTGTCGATCAAGGTAACGCTGCGCTCGGTTTCATTAAGCGTTGGTCGAAAGAATTCGACGATCCTTATGTTACGAAGGCTCTCTATTTAACATTCGTTCGTCCCCTGCTCGAGTATGATTGCCAGGTGTGGTCGCCTTATCATGTGGTTCACATAAAAAGGATTGAAGCAGTTCAGCGTAGATTTCTTCGCTTTGCTTTACGCGGGCTACCGTGGGTGGACATGTTTCACCTACCTCCATACCTAGATCGCCTCAAGCTAATTGATTTACAACCACTTCGTAGGCGCAGGGTTGTTGCAGACGTGGTTTTTATTCATCAATTGCTAACCGGCAGTTCCCGCTCTCCTTTCCTCTTAGGAAACATCAATCTAAATTTTAATTCACGAGCCTTGAGATCGGTACCTATGTTTCGAATCGACCATCATAGGACTGACTATGGTAAAAATGAACCTGTATCTAGGATGCTTCACGAGGCTAACCAATACTCCCACTTCATTTTTTATTTTAATTGATTTTAATATGACGAAACGCACTTTAAAACAACTTTTTTATTTAACTTGACTGGTTTGGCCTTTAATATTTTATAACTTTTATAACATTTTGTTTTGTTACATTTTATTTTGTTTTATTTATTAAATTTTATGAAATTTTATCAGTTGACTGCTATATTTTTCAATTTTAATCTGCTTGTACTAAGCAGACTCAACCTCTGTTCTCCTTCCGTCCGCGACGGGTATCGTTTTGCTTAGCTGTTCACCTAGTTTGCCTCTTAATAATCAGATTTGATTTTAATACTAATATAGATTTTCCCGCTTGCTACTTTTCTTTAATTTCACAGGTTAAGCAGTTCGATATCCATGTTTATAATCACTGGAATTATACTCAAAAAAATAATAATAATACAGATGGAGACTCCCCGCGCGCGGTTGGGAGGGGTAATAGGTCGTTGGGAATTATTATTATTATTATTATTAAATTGCTTCCGCGTCCACCGTATTCGCCAGATTTAGAACCCACCGATTATTGTTTGCATACCTCAAAAAAATCTCCAGGGAAACAGATTTGGCTCCAATGGAGAAGTAATTGTTGAAACTGAAGCTTATTTTGAAGACAAAGATAAATCGTTCTACAAAAAAGGCATTGAAATATTAGATAGGCGTTGGATTGATTGTATCGCTCTAGAAAGAAATTATGTTGATCAATAAAATGTACTTTTCCCGAAAAATTGGAGTTTCTTTGTTAAACCGGGAACTTTTCAGGTGTTAATAGAAATAATTGATAAACGAAACAATCGTCAATTTCATTATACGAAAAAGCGACAGAAACTTCGATGTCGACTGTTCAAGTTAACTGACTACAGTTTAATTGTTAACTTTTTGAATTTATAGTGATTTTTCATAAGCTGGGTATCTTAGTAGGATTGTCATATCCTGTTATTCGAACAATAGAAATAATTTTGTAATAGGAAAATACGTTTCTATTGTTAAACATAAGTTGATCTTTTGAGCAAAGAGTAAATTTTGTGAACCGACTAACAAGAAGGAAAACTTTGTTCAAAATCTTGAGTCACTATTTAACGACACAAATTAAAATATTATTAGTGTATTTAACTACCCATTAAAATACACTAGTACACTAGTACAGAAACAGAATACTATACAAATTAATAGTATTGCGGTATTACCCGCATATAAATTACACGATTCACGATAATATGGTCAATTTCTTCTTTTGTTTAACATTAACAATTACTAAGGTAAAAGGGTATTTTTGATCTGATAAACACCGGTTTTTCTACGGTAATTATTCTATATCACTATTTATGAGAATAGTTACTATTGCTGGTTATTGATGATATCTTAGAAAACTTTTATTATGGACTAGTAACCACGAAGAGCAAGGTATTTATGAGATGAACCTAAGAAAGTTGAGTTTAAATACACCTTCCGTAAACTACTCTCCAACCGGTTGAAAAACCAACTGTTTCCTCACGTATCTGCGAACAAAATATTGTTTTGTGCCAAAACAAACGAGTAACATCGACTGTGATTTTTGTAAGTTCACTAACACGATCTGTTTTCATACAAATAAAGTAAAATTGTTTCTTAAATTTTTAAGATGTCAGGTTACATCATAGATTTTTCATAAATGCCACTTTTCTATTTCCCGTTTTTGAACCTTATATGTTCTCGAAAAGGTATAGCAATACTCAGGCATAATCAAAGTATAATTGCCGAGCGATAGAAAAATAGTGTCATAAAACAGCAAGTACAATAAGGACCATTGTCAACAGTGTCATGCCACCACTTTCATCTTTTGATCAAGTCGATTAACTAAATTTACAGCTAAGATCAAAGAAATAAAACAAAAAGTTAGATGCATAAAATTAGAAAACTTATACAGTCAAACCTGTTTTTTTGCGATAATAGGGACCGCATAAAAAAATTTTCAGAAACTTCACGAGTAGGTATAAAAAAGAGTTTTCGCAACACATTTAAAAAGTTTTTTTATGTGGTGAATAGGGGCTGCATAAAAAAAGTTTCACGTAGAAAAAAACTCAAAACATTACGCAACCTGACGTAATACTTACGCATTGTGATGAAATATGAAAAATCGAAAAAACAAAATGGCCAACGTCAATTAACTAATTAGATTAATCACATTCAATTATGTTCTAATTTGATTGCAATTTTGACAGAACTTAAGTAGATTGTAATGAACAATTTTCATACCGCATAAAAAAAATCGCACAAAAAGGCCGCACAAAAACAGGTTTGACTGTACATACTAAATTAGGTATTAAGAGGGTATAGTAAGTATATCCTGAAAATTGAAACGAATTGAAATCGTAGGCAATGTCCAACAATGGGCGATAACCGCCTAAGACTGGCCTGATGGGAATTAATCGATAGGGGGGTGTATTTGTGGTGGTGGTTTAAAATCCTAAATCTTTTTGTTTTGCACATATTGTTCAATACGAAGATTTTGGTATTTCTCAGCTTAAAAAAATACATGGATGCGCGAGAAAAAAATAAATCGACGAATGTATCTTCGCATATTCTGCTTCTTCACTACTAATAATTCACATAGAAAAAACAACCTGTTGTAAAAATATATACAGTTACTCACAAAATTGAGCGTACACCATTAAAAAAACATATTTTGTTAAAGAATAAGTATAAAAACAACAATTTAATTGATGTTTTTCTATATTTCAAAATATTACATATCTCTAAACTAAATTTGTAAAAAAAAAAATAATAAAGTAAATACAACAATTCCTAATAAACAGAGAGAAAACAAAAATCACAACATTCCAATGTCACAAAATTGAGCGTACACTTATTGAGAAATAAAAATTTTCCATTCAATTTGCGTAATTTCTTAAAAACGTTATTTGTGTAGCGAGTTTTTCGTTGGAAGGATACTTTTACAATATATTTGTTAAAATTTCGATTAAGAGCCATTACTATAATCTCAGTAAAATTAAAAATTTAAAAATGGAAAGCAAAAGAAGAGAAGTCGATCAATGTACTCGAAAATTGGCCATTAAATCGTGCAGTCAGGAAAAATTGTTGAGTGAAATTGGCGAAATTGTCGGCCAACGTCATTCTACAGTGCTTAAAATTATAAACAAATGGAAATATGAGGGAACGCTAAAAAATAAACAAGGTAGAGGCAGAAAAAGAATTTTGGGTGAGCAGGACGAGCGATTTATTGTACGTGAGATGAAAAAAAATCCAAAAGCTAGTATTCCAAAGCTTACATTGAAAATGTCAGAAGCTACAGAAAAGCCATTTCAACAGAAACTGTTCGCCGTGTTTTACGCATGAACAATTTGAACGGTCGAATTGCTCACAAAATCCATTGTTGTCAACCATAAATATCCAGAAACGTCTTGAATTTGCTAAAACATACATCAAGGAGCCTCAAAGTTTCAGGGATAAGGTAATATTCACAGATGAAACTAAAGTAAATTTATTTGGCTCAGAAGGGAGGAAAACTGTTTGGAGAAAGCCGAATGAATTTTTGAAAATGAAGAAATGAGTTTCAACTATAAAACATTGAGAAAGATCCGTTATGGGGCTGCGATTGAAAGCGATGGCTGCGATTGAAGTAGGAAATATGGAATTTATAGAAACAACTATGAATAAAACAGGATATCTAGAAATTTTCAAAAGAAATGTGCGCCCAACTGTAGAAAGATTAGGTTTGTCTGTTGATTATTATTATCAACAAGATAACGACCCCAAACATTCTTCATATTTAGTGAAGGAATTGATGCTATACAAGGTTTGCCACCAACTTAAAACTACACCTCAATCACCGGATTTAAATCCGATTGAGAATTTGTGGCGGGAAATAAAGATACGGGTTGCAAATAGCAATCCATCCAATAAAACAGAGCTAAAAAATAGAACAAGGGGTGAATGGGAAAATATTGAGGTCTTTTATACTAAAAACCTGGTGGAATCCATGCCACGTCGTTTACAGGCGATTATAGACGCTATAGGTGGAAAAACAAAATATTAATACAGTAAAAATTACGAACTTCCCAAAAACTTATCAAAGTGTACGCTCAATTTTGTGAAACTGAAATATTATGATTTTTGTTTTCTGTTTAATTATTATGAATTGTTTTAAATGGTTTATTATTTTTTTTTTTAGAAATTAAGTTTAGAGATATGTAATATTTCGAAATATAAAAAAAAATCAATTAAATTGTTGTTTTTATACTTATTCTTTAACAAAATATGTTTTTTTTAATGGTGTACGCTCAATTTTGTGAGCAACTGTATGTAGTATGGATTCCTAGGCGCGCGAGCCGAACATTTCCTTCATTTTAGGTAAATGGAATTGTAAAATAATTATGGTTGTTTTTCTGAAATCTCTTTATTCAGTGTGTTTGTTGAATGACATTGTTAGCTTAAAAGACTGAACATTTTACGAATTCATGAATGTTTCCTATACATTTAGTCATCCCTTAAATTAAACGCTATGGGCAATTGTTCCTTGCGCGCCTTGCTAAATGTAACAACAGTCTAAAACGGACATCTGAATAACATTTTATTTACTTCGGAATATTAAAAAAGTAAAAAATCGATATGTTTGGTTTGAATTCGAAAGAATACCACAGCCAAATTTCCGTTTTTACCGTAAACATATTTTTGAATTCCCATTCCAATTAAAACGCAATTGTTCATTTTTGAAAAATTCAACCAAAACTCAACTTTTCAATTTACAGAGAAAAAAAAACAGGGAAGAAAAATCTACATATGCTTATAAACCATTTGGCACCCTCAATATTATTTTTATTCGGTTATATACGTTTTTTTGTTCCTGTCCATCTACTCATTCCTAATTTCCTTCTTTATTTTCATCTTAATAAATAAAAATAACAAATTTTCATCTATATTTTTTTGAATTTTTAACATAATACAAAAGTGGACACATAAAATAATCATAATAATAGGATAGCAATACAATGAATTTCCCCAAAAAATGGTCATCGGAAAGGATTGAGAAAAAGACTTGTAGTAGATGGATAGGTTCTTTGGTCACATTTGTTATTGTTTCATTAAAATGTAATTTTTTATTTGTAATATTTTTTAGATTTATGTAATTTTATAAAAAAAAAATGTCTTGTTTAAATTGAATTTGTGCTGTACCTTTGTCACTTCAAGCATTTCCTCTTTTCCATTTTTTGAATTCAATATATAAGAAAATATGAGTATACATACATGTATGTGAATGTAGTATACTAACATAACATGATCATGTTGTTTTTAAAATAAAAAATATTTCAGGCCTTTTTTTAAATTTCCTGTCCGAGCTGATTTTTATAAAAAGGAGCTGATTTTTATAAAATGGGGAGACAAGATACTTTTAATATTGTTATTTTAATTTTTTTTAATGAGTTTTATGTGTAAAAATTATACGTTAAGAATTTTTATTATATAAAAACCCTTTTGTTTTTATTCAAATTAAAGATTTTATTTTCATTACGGATCCGAATATACATAAGTGAGAAACATGGTATGCTTCAACATATGTGCCTGTGATTTTATGATTTTTTAACTTGATTTTTGGTTTTCGGTTTAATACAGAACCATGCTCAAGGCTAGAGTTAGGTACGAATTTCTTGAAATTATCGGTTTTGGGTTTAAAAAAATATTTTTATTTAGGTAGAAAGTACACAATTCCCATATAACAATCTCATGCCCATTTTAATTGGTCCCAGATTTTCTCAAACTTTCCCACATAATAAAAATAAATAAAATTTACATATCTCTATATATGTTTAACAAAAATAACAAAATTAAAATGAAACTGTCAATCAACCTACACCAAAATAAAAATTCATAAAGTTTATTTTATTTTTTTCCATTTTAATTTCAAAAGAAATAAATAATATTGAAAATGAATTGAAAATTTAAATGAAAATATATTTTTTTCCAATCAAAAAGTTTTTTTAATTTTTCTCCACGAGTTCATGAATTCCGGAATTACAAAAAATTGCTAAAATGTCAACCAAAATAATTTCGTACTCGTATGTAGGAATGAGATTTTGTACTTTGTCATTACGGTTTCTGATATTGGAAAATTTTCATTTTTTCATCATATGAATATATGTATGTAAGTATGTAGTACATAACAAATACGCTAATAATTATTATCTAAATATTTTTTAGGAAAAAAATATATATATTAATATTTTAAAGGGAAGTTTTTACTAAATTTTCTTATTTTAGATATAAGGGTTGTAAGATGTTAGTAATATCATTAAAATGAGCAACTGATATGAAATGAGACGATGTTATAAAAAAGTTTTTGTGTGCGGGAGACATATTAGTTAGTTAAAGGAAATCACAAAAAGACGACCCTTTTTCCATGTCTTATCTTCAATCATAATTTTTATTTTTAAATAGCAAAAAAAAAATTGTTGTCTCGAAGTTAGATTAATAGATAAGTAGAGAGATTTATAAAGCATTGGTGTTGTTTTTCACTTAATAGTCGTATTACATTAGTGGAGTAAATCTAGAAATTTTTTAACCAACCTTGTTGTGTTTATACCAAAATTACTTTAATTATAAAATCGTTATTATTATGAGAATTATCTTTCAATGGGTTTCTTCTTCGTAAATGTTGTAATCGTAATGATGATAGTCGACTTTCTGTTTTAAAATTTCAAGTTTTTTTTTTATTTTTAAATTGAGATTAATATCATTAATTTGTATTTGGTTGTAGTTGTTTTTCCAAAGAAAACAGTTTAAAGAAGAAGAAAAACTTAGGCGAATTAATTTGTGTTTTATGCTTGCAGTTCTATTTTTATTGTTGTGAGTATGTGTTTTCACGAAAAGGACACATACATATTTAAATTTTCAAGAAAATCTTGCATCGCTTCTTCTAAGACAAAATTAAGAATGAACCTAACTCGAAATATATAACGTAAGCAAAACTTGGAAACAACGTAATATACGTATATATATATATATATATATATATATATATATATATATATATATATATATATATATATATATATATATATATATATATATATATATATATATATATATATGTATACGTATCTAGATTTATATCTTTACTCTTTCATTTTCATTTTTATCTCCAGAGAATTCTTTTTTTTTCCTATTCCTTGAAATATCCGCGGGTACGATACATCAATATATCTATCTATATAGCGTTCAGAACTTCTTTTATAATCGTACGTACATACATACGTTTTCCATCAATATATCTAATCTTGTTTGAATAACGGAAGTATGAAATTTTTTCATGAAAAGTAGAAAAGTAAAGAAAAAATACGTTGATTATTTTGATGATAATGATGAGGGTGGTTAAAAAACGGGTTAAACTGATACAGAAAAAGAATTTAATTTTTTATTTATTTAATTTTTTATTTCATTTTTTTTCAAAATTGCTTTTAAAGAAAATTTGTTTCTGCTATCTTTTGCTTTTTTGTTTGTATTTTTCTTTATATAACATCAAAAGTAAAGTGGATTTTTCAATTTTAAATTTGATAATATTCAAGTTTGATGAATTATTGATATTTAAATACGTTTTTTTAAACGAAGCAAGAAATCGCTCATTGGCTTAAAATCGTAAATGTATAATATTATCAATGTAGCACGTCCTGTTTGCAAGAAATTTTGTCATACTCCAAAGTAAAGGTAATATTTTCTGAGAAAATAGGGTTGTAATTAAGCACAAACACTGGTTTGTCACATGATATCTTCTAAATTAAATGTAATCATAAGTACTAAAATCTATCATCTTATATTCTCATCATATTAATCCCAAACTTAAAGTGTTTTTATTTCCTTAAAATAACAAAAGGATGAAAAAATTCATTTGAGTATACATTAAAAGGACTTTGTCTTTTTGACACTTGAGTAGAATAGAATTTCTTTGCCGATTTTTTTTGCGTTGTGTATAAATGGACACATAGATAGACAAAATAAAAATTGTTTGAAAATTAAACCATTTTCTTGGAAAAACAATAATAAACAAAAAATGTAATAGTACCCCTTTCAACACTTTGTTTATTTTTTCATGATTATTGTTTTTTTGTTGGATGGTAAGGTGAATTTCCAAGTGGATGTTAAGAACAACTTGTAATGTTCAATTTATAAAAATGGTTTAATGTTTACAAAAAGGGGTGAATATTTGTTAACACGCTCTTAGTGGGATAGCCTTGTTCCGAGTTAAATAGATAAACCAAAAACAAATTTGCTATTAAATCATTTAAATTATCTAATTATGACATAATTCAGATTTTAGCAATATTATCTGAGAATAATTCGATTCAAACACAACAATAAAATAATATACGTTTCACATAATTAATCCTATTATCAATTTTACCCTTAAAATATAACAAGACAATAAAAGAAAACTAAAATTTTAATGTTTCGAAAATTTCAACTTTAAATATTAATTTGTAAATGCATTTCAACAAAAATAATTTTCCAATTTTACTATTTTTCAAGACAATTTTCTTCAATTATCCATTTTTTGTCTTCAAACAAGAAACCAACAAAAAAATAAGTATTTTTATATTTTTATACTATAAATAATTGAATTTCTTAAATTTGTCATAAAAATAAAATTATCCTTTTCCGTTTTTCTTACTAAATCCTTATATATTTTTTGATTGATGCAAATTAATAAATATAAATAATGTTAGGAATTAGCATAGAGGCTAAATGTGAATATACATTTTTGTACAGAAACGGAAGACGTTTATAAAAAAAAGTTTTTAAGTTTTAAGAAATATAGATAAAGAAATTTTTTGAGGGTAAGAGATGTTGACAAGGAAGAAATTTTTAGTTTTCAAAAAATTTAAAGTATTTTCTCTAGTTTTAGTGGTCAAGCAAATGGGGTGGTATCATTTTCTTTAAAATAATTTTTTATGGCAAAGCCAAAGAAAATTCTTTTTTTATGTTGTCATTTCTCTGTGTACTAACAAATAAGAAATTTTAATGATAAGATTATTTACAAAGTAAAATTCTGTAACATGTATTTGTAGTTTCCTAGGCAGTCTACCTTAACAAAATGTACTTAATTAGTCTAATTAGTTAGTTGTCCGGTTTACACACTCACCGAAATTTAACGAGACTCTAAACCGCACCATTACCTCAGTGTGATACAAATCAATTCAATTTGAAAGGATGTATTATATATAAGGAGATAAAATGATGAAAATCCTTCAAGTAAACAAACATTGAATATTTTATGTCTCGTCAGGGGATCACATGACATTTGTGAAAGATGAATAGTTATTGGATTTTATTATTTTTCCGTCTTTTTATTTATCCTGCTTTACAACGATGGGAATGTAGATATGGTAGAAATGCTGAGTTAAAAGTCAAAATCTTTATTTTATCCCTTTAAGCTAGTGGAAAGATTTTTTTCTGATTTTTGTATCTTTAGGAGGTTTATGTTTATGAATTTAGAAAAGTGGAAAAATAAATATTTATTTTTTTCAATATTCGGTTTGGTTTATGGGAATTTTTTGCGAAACATGTAGTAATGATGTCAAAATATTATGAAAAATGATTTTCGTGGCTTTTTTATGGAAGGTGGTTTTAATGGACTATATTACATATACATACTATATATATTACAGTCAGATCAGAAATTGTGTAAGCCTTTATTACCTGGCCAGCAACAAAATAAATATCCAAATTAATTTCCTTATTTTACTTTAGTGTTTCTTTGAGAATATTTTGGAAGAACATTTATAAAATAATAATAATAAAAGTAAATAAACCTTTTTCTTTTTAAAACACTGTACAGAAAAAAAATTAACATTTTTAAATTTTTAACCCATTAAAACACTTTGCTTTAATTACATTCATATCTTTTTGCTGTACTTTGTTTTCCTTTCTTGTTCAAACAAAATTAAAATCATAAAAATAAAAATCTTTTTTCTTCATTGGAAAATATCATAAAAAAGCATTTTTTTGTATTTTTTCGTTAATGACTTAATTAATTTCACGCGATAACTCTTTTTTCATCTGCTTATTTTCCTTGTTATGGAAATCTTATTTTATTTTCCAACTTATTTGACCTATCCAATTTTTTTTTATTTTTATTATCTCATTTTAATTTTTATGATTATGATTTTGTTTCGTATTCTGGGTGCGAGCAGGTCTGTTTGTTTAATATTAACATTTTTTTTAAAACATTGAATGCAATAAAAAAAATACTGCCCTAAAGGGAGACATCCTTAGATAAAAAATAATAACAATTTTTTTTTATTATTATGATGTTAATACAAGAAAAAAAATTGTTTTAAAAAACTTGTAGTATTTGTTATGTCTTAAGGAATTAAGATGAAAGACAAATCTCTTTTAATCAAAACAAAGAAAGTAAATTCTGTGTTTGTTTTTCATTTTGTTTCTTAATTTAAATTTATTAGAGAAAAAACTTCAAACAATTAAATTGACACTTAAGAAAATGAAAATTAAAAATAATTAGAGCTGTGGGACTGTTGCTTGTTTTTATTTATTTTTGAAGGTGTTAATTGATTTGAAAACATAATGACCATCGTGATTATTACAATCCTTAATCTACGCCCGTGATTAATTGTAAAACCAAGTTTTATTTTGTCGCAACTTTTGTTTTTGTAAAGATTTAATATTTTTTAATTGTAATATGGGATATGTATTATGATTTTTAATGATAAATACGACTTAGTGCATGTCGTTAGGTTTTTATTTTATACCAGAATTTGCAATATTGCACTTTACAGTTATACGCTAATGAGTTCTAAGAAGTGAATAAATTAATATTCAAATTTTTGTACATGGTTCGAATATTTCATTTTAATTGGCGTACAATACCATTGTGTTTGTTCAGATTACTAAACAGTTATACAGAGTTTACTTAATTTCGAAGTATAGAGTCCTAAAATTTGATATATCATCATACTTTATCATCATCATGACTGTTAAATATCAGTCTTCTCATTTTATTATATACATCATTATTTCTACTTTTGTTCTTATTTTTTGCATAGATTTTTTTTTACATTAAATCACATTTTCTGTGAAACGGAATATAAGAATGATGTTGAATCCGAAGAAACAGGTCATAATTCATGCGCAAAATACACTCAAAATACAAAAAAAAAATCTACAAGAATTTTTCTGCTTTTTTTTACTCTCGAGCTTTTTTTATTCATCTTCTTGTGAGCTTTTTTATATTTTTTGTGTAGTTTCGGAAAAGCATTTGAAAATAACAAGAAAAAATTGTGTATATTTTTTTTATGTCTGAGCATGAGCATTAAAATCTGGTCCAGCGATTGGAACATTTTAAAAAATGTATATATATTTTCTTCTTGTTATTTCTTGCTTATGGTACAAGAAACGCCTTTCTCTTTGGGTTTCTCAAAAAAGCTCAGTTTATTTTTTTTGCTTATATGTCGAATAATGAATATAAAACAGAAACTGAAAATTGAAAATTGCAACTTGAGCGAAAATTTACAAAAAAATAAAAATAAAAAAAGTATTGTGGATGATTTGGATTTTAATGATTTTCAATTTTATTTTTATTTAGGAATGGTTTCAAATTTTATTTAATGTACTATATACTCGCACATATACAAATACATACATGTATATCGTACATGCATGTAATATATTAAATATAAATATACGTATATATTATGTACATATATATAATACATATACATTTATTTGCTGATTTTAAATATATTTAATTTCGATTTGAAAATTGAAAAAGCTCAAATGTAAATTTGCAGTTATTTTAAATTGGAAATTGAATATTTGATTTTTTTGTGTTTGGTTGATTTTGACAATTTATTTATTTATTTTTGGTGTTTTTGATTGGAAATAGAAGAACAGAAAATGTATGTATTGTATAAATTGGGTGGCGCAGACTTTGTTTCCACCTGTTTAAAAATTATTTCAAAAGGACCTAACGACAATACTTTTATATTAAACCAATTTTATATTTAATAAAATTAACAAATCTCTGATATTAATTTATTTTTGTTCTAATGCCACAGATTTAGCATACAAAGTCTTTGAAACCAAACCTTTGGCGTCCCAAATTGTTTCTTGTCAATCGAATTTTTAAGGCCATCTGCCCAGATCAGCGAAAACTAAAAATCTGCGTCAATAGGAAAATACTCCTATTAACACATTAATTGTGAGCTATTTCTATTATTCGGCTTTCAACTACGATTTTGTTTATAATATTCTGCGTATTTTTAAATAAGAACATGAGTGAGCTTCTAAAATCGTTAAAATTGAATATAATTGTTATGGTCTTCTAACTGAACAAATTTCAGTCTTCTTTGAACCCGCATATTTTAATGCAATTCACATCGCAATACAAAAACGTTTACCATTAAAGGATCTAAATTTTCATTTTGAATGATTGATTTTATAATATTTTAACCATTAAAATTGGTAAATTTCAAACTCCTGAATATAAATAAATGAAGCCAGTATATTTCACACAGAAGATCTGGGCTGGTTAGGATTCAATGGTTTGGCCAATCACTAATCCGAAAGAAACCATATTTTCATTAAAAACTCATGTGAGGCGACCAAATCCAATTAATGTGTTGTAGCGCCTGTGAAATAAAAAATAGAAACAAATAAGTGCGGTGCAATTTTGTATTGCCAGAAATGGACCGTCACAATTTTTCCCCGAAAAATTATTTCTAATCTACCAGAATAATGTATTTGGGAACAGAAAATAAATATTTGTTGATTAACCCAATTTGTAATTATAGCAAAATATTATCCAAATTCCCAATTCACCGGAAAGCCAGAATCGGGCCACTGGAGATGAGTTAGTTATGTCTTTTAGAACAAACTAAATTTGTTTAGAATGCTTACTTTGTGGTTCAAACAACAAAACGGATTCTTTATTTTGTTCATTATTAGTATATTTTAACGTAATTTTCCATTGCAATCATCGTGAATATTTTTTACTAGAAGTGCAAATCTTTATTATTATCCATTGGTAATGAAATAGAAAAATTTAACTATTACTGAAATGTTCGATAAATCATTTAACGATAACGTCACCAAAATTAATGAGAACAAGCAGGCTTGCTCTGTGGAATGTACACTGAGCACAGGTTGTGCAGTGACAAATGATCCAGTGTGCATAGAGTAAAAATTATTTTACTTTGCATACTCTTCGTACGCAGGCTTTCTGTTCAGAGTAAAATTTGAAGAACCGAGTATGCGCGGTGTAAACACAGTTTATAAAAAAAAAACACAGTGTGCAGAGTAATATAACTTAGGTTGAATAAAATAATAGAGAGCATTTTTTGATAGCGCACTGCTTGCTCAGGTTGAATTAAAAAATAAGCCCATAGTTTTTTTGAAGAACTTTTCGATACCATAATTTATGAAGCAATCATTAAAGCCACTACCTTTTAAGGTAAACTCAACCTTTATTGGGACTAGACCCCGTGATCTTACGTAAAAATGTCTCACTTCGAAAAATAGTTTAGTCAACCACGTCTAACAATTTTTTTATGAAAAGTGTTCTTGGAAATTTAAAGTTATTTTATTGCATCAAGTGGGCCTATTTTTTAGTTAAACCTGAGCAAGCAGTGCGGTGTCAAAAAATACTCTTTAGTTTTTTTATTCAACCTGAGTAATTTTACTCTGCACACTGTGTTTTTATTTGCGAAATGTTCTTACACCACGCATACTCGGTTCTTCAAATTTTACTCTGACCTGTGGCCCTATTCTGTCTTTCCCTGGGAATAGGGAATTGGGCAAAATATTATCATAGCATTTTTGTCTAAATTGTATTTTTCTGGCCTACTGAAGGAATAAGTTTAGTGCAAAAATTTTCAAAACAAAGTGAATTGGGAAACTTTTGTTCCACGAAATTTTTATTGGGAAAAATATTTTCCCATTTCACTTTGTTTCAAAAATATTAACACCAAACATGTTCCCTCAGTAGGCCAGAAAAATACAATTTAGACAAAAATGCTATGAAAATATCTTTCCCAATTCCCTATTCCCAGGGAAAGACAGAATAGAGCCACAGACTGCACGTGTACGAAAAGTATGCAAAGTAAAATACAAATCATTGCTCCATGCACACCGGATCATTTGACACTGCACAACCTGTGCTCGGGGTACAACACCCAGGGCAAGCCTACTTGCTCGGGTGGAATTAAAAAATAGAACCAGTGTCTCACTATCAAGACTTAAATATTTTAATTGGGAACTTTCTGGTTTCAACCAAAGTAAAGAGATTGAGTAAAGATATATAAAAGAACGAGTGATTTAATAAAAAAAATGTTTAGAGAACAGAGACAGTGGTGTAAGGACCGGGTGCGTCTGCTAGTTTGGAACTATGGAAATAAGTTATAAATCTTCAAAAATTGCCTTACCAGTTCATATAATAGTTTTGTAGTTTATCAGCACGATACTGCTCGAATTTATAAAGTAAACATCACAGTGAAAACCTGGATCCGAAACAAAACGAAGACCTTTTAACATGGCCACCGTATTTGCCGGACAAATATAACGAAGAATATTTAATAATAGCATAGTTAGCATGGTTTACGAGGGTTGCCTTCTATATTTCGGGATTGGACAACCCTAGTGTTGCAATCTGGCAACTGACAGCTCTATCGTAAAGTTTGACATTTTTGAGATTATACGTACTCAGAACGTTTTGCATTCGAGCGCTATTTGTGTTGTTTACAGTACTCATTAACTCAACATCTCGGCGAAAAAATGGAATTAAATAGTGAACATTTTCGTGCGATTATTTTTTACAACTTTCGACGTGGATTGAGGCAGCAAGAGTGCATGAATGAACTTAATTCAATTTTTGGCGATGAAGCTCCATCAAGAACCAGTGGTTATCGATGTTATGGGGAATTCAATCGAGGTCGTAGTTCACTCCAAGACGAATTTCGTGAAGGTCGTCCAGAATCAGTTATTGTTCCGGAAACCATTGATGCCGTGCGCGAACTGATATTGCAAGATCGTCATGTGACCTATCGTGAGATTGAGACACACTTAGGCATTAGTGGGACCAACATACATTCAATATTGCATAAACATTTGAATGTCAAAAAAATTTGTTCGCGTTGGATCCCACACAATTTGTCAATCGCTCAAAAAAAGGCTCGTGTCGATTGGTCGAAAGAAAAGCTCAAAAAATACGATCGCGGTGCTTCAAAACACGTCTATGACATAGTGACAGGTGATGAATCGTGGATTTACGCGTATGAGCCCGAAAGTAAACAGCAGTCGACTGTATGGGTGTTTCAAGATGAGCCGAATCCAACAAAAGTTGTTCGCGCACGAAGCACTTGCAAGCAAATGATCGCCTGTTTTTTCGGAAAAAATGGACACGTCGCAACCGTATCACTAGAACAACGCAGAACAGTCAATTCTGACTGGTACACAACCATTTGTTTGCCAGTTGTCTTCCAAGAAATCAGGAAAACCAACTGCCGAAGACGGATCACTCTTCACCACGACAATGCGAGCTCCCACACATCGGCTCAAACAACTGCATTTTTGAGCACTCAAAACATCGATTTGATGAGTCATCCGCCGTATAGTCCTGACTTGTCACCAAATGACTTCTTTTTATTCCCGTACGTAATTTGTTTTTTACGTCTGAGAGGTCAACGTTTTTTGACACCTGAAGAAGCGGTTGCTGCGTTCAGAATGCATGTTTTGGAGACACCTCAATCAGAGTGGAAAAAGTGCTTCGACAATTGGTTCAAACGCATGCAAAAGTGTATAGATCTTCATGGGGAATATTTTGAAAAACAATAAAGCGATTTTCGATGATTAATATTTGTTTTTGTTCTCTAATCCAGAAATATAAAAGGCAGCCCTCGTATTGACAAGCTGTTACTTATTGAGCCAGTTAAAGCTGCATTTGCTAAAATTTCATTTACTTATTTGAAGTCACTGAAAGATTAAATGCTTAAAAGTTCCACTCATCACTTAAATCAAAATTTGAAATAAAACATTTTCGATGAAGAAAACCTTTTGTACCTTTTGTCAACAATTTCGTCTGATGACACAGTTAAATATGTACCTAGAACAAATCGCAACAAAACCATAACGGTAAGAATTCTAAACAATCTATGTTTGTGGGTTTGCAGGCGGTTGCAGTAGAGGTACAAAAGAGAAACAGGTCGATATTTAAAAAAAAAAATTTAGATCTACATGAATAAAAGTGATATCTATACAGTGCCTAGCGACAGTTTAGATATTTTACCTATACAGAGTAAAGGTCGACGACTGGATGACTCTGACCATATGAGTTCGGAACGGGGGATTCGCTTTGTTTGCATTTGATTGTCTGTCCTCCAATTTGTTCCCTATGTTTCTTTTTTTATAACTGTTAAATAAAAATGTATAAATATAAATTAGCTTAGTGCTATACTGAGTGATACTTCGTGAAGACGAAGTGTTTCATTTAAAAATCGTATGAAAAAGTGCTAATCTGAACGAAACTAAGCTATATTCATCAATTGATTGGAATATGGAACCCGGGTTGTATGATAAAAATGGGATTTCAGTAAAAGATACGAATGTGGTGTTGAAAAATGCCTTATTTGAATAAAACTAAGCAGTTTCTCAGCTGATTGAGATAAAACTATGTTTCTATATATAAATAAATTAGTATTAAGCCCAGTTCGTTCGTGCTTATTTGATTTTTTTTGTTACAATTTTATACCTCACGCGGCTTTTTCACAAATTTCATCTGCGTTAATCAAAATCATAGAATTAAGGAAGAATTTTATTTTCTTCACACTAATTAATTTCTATCTGTTCCTTGATATCCTCTGAAACTTCGTTTCTTACCTACATAAGTTACAGTTATAAATAATTAAACACGCATAATCATTTTTTTATAGCGTTAAGTAAAGAAGGCATAGTAAGTAAGTATATAAGCAAATGATATGTGCAGAAAAGTAGGTAGATGAAGTGAATTTGATTCCGTTAGATTTGGGAATTTTCTAGCTCTCTTAAGTACGGATATTTTCCAGAAATTCATTTAAAATGCAAGCGTATAAAATAATACATTTAATTTAATTTATAATATAAAAAAGGGAATCTATATTTACATTATGTATATTGAAATGGATTATTAATAGAGAAGCAATGGCTGAAATCGATTTCGTAACCTAGGATGGGCTTCGTGGATCTTCTACAAGGTAGATGATCTGTGTATTCTTTTCTATGCCAAGTTACACTGATCATGATCAAATCCCAAAATCTTAATGAAAATTCTTGCTTCCCAATTCTATGGAAATGGACCAAATTTCGTTACCTCTTGAAGTGTTTCCGTTTCACTCAGTATTCCATGAGAATTACAATTAGTACTAGAATATTAATTTCACTCTACTAATCAAACTGTATCAAAGTTTAATATGTGAGGCCCGGTCATCTCATTATTTATAACTAGTATTTACCAGTCTAAAAATATTCAATTAATGTTCTAAAATAGAATTACGTAATTTCAAATTTAGTATGGGATGCAGAGCTATTGTGTAGACGTATTTGAATGGAAAATGTCATGTTTTTTACAAAATATAATAAAAAACCTTTAAATGATAACGCTTCTACTTTGAGGTGTTTAAAAATTCAAAGCAGAAAGAAACACAATTATATATATTCGACACACACAATATACATATATATCGTACAATGTATAAGTAACGCTACCAGAGCGAAGGATCAAGAGTGCTACACAAAAAGCCACTAAGAATTTATTAATAATCAAGAGAAAGGAAAATTTTACATTTAATTATTTCCAATTTATGAATTTTTTAATATTACTTGCACTGAGCACCTTGCTAGTTTAAAAAGTGTTTTTTGCAAAACTATATACATAAGAGTTTAAACAAGTTGAGCAACATTAAAACTTTATTAGTGAATTATTTGGAACATAACCGTCGGGAAATCGTTTTAGTAATTTTCATCCAATTTAATTTCAAAATATCAATTAAATAAACCTCAAACTGGTAAATATTTAAATTGTAGCTTGTAATATAGTTTTTCGAATTGCACTATCGAATATTTTTCAATAACTGCAGGGGAATTAAACCAAAAATATACTTAACGACGGATCAAATGAAAATCATTACGCACTATATAAATTAAATCACCACAATAACCAAACACAGTTTTATGATTTATGCAAAAATAAAAATCCTCATTCAAAAATCACTCAATATTTTACTACTACTTTGAACATAAATTTCGTCATAATTCTTTCAATAATTGAGTTAGCAAAATGAAATCATATCATTTGATTTTTATCTGACAAGTGTCAGCCACAAACTAAAGCTCAAAATAAACAAAAAAAATCAGAAATAAAACGGAGAAAATTAATAAAGGAGAATTTTATGTGTGCGTTTTATATATTCAAGAGTTTTTCAAAATAATAATAATACGGGGAAATTGGAGAATTTTACTTAATTCTCCTTTAACTCAAAAAAACATATACACTGTTTCTTGTGCGTACATCTAAAATTTCTAAATTGTGAAAAAAAAAAAATCTAAATTCAACAATGAAAATTATGAAAAGATTTTTAAAACAAAAGACTGGCATTAAGGGGAAATCCATTATGTATACATACATTTTTTATTTTATTTTAATTATGGAAAAATTATGATAATTTTTCATAAATTTTTCTTATATAATTGTTAACTAAAAAAATATTTTTAATATATGCTTTTTTATTTTGTTGGTTGCCACTTTATTTTTCACCACTGACACTTCAAAATGATATTGTGAAAAATGAACACACAAAATAAAACAATGAATATTGTGTGCTGTGAAAAAATTGTGATTTTATGTCAAATCCAATAAATGTTTTGGATTAAACTTCTCTACGTTTTGTTTAAATAAATGAAAATCAATTATTTATTATCCCATTGTTTTTAAGGGGTCGGATTTTAATTTTTAAGTGATGACAATTTTTGAAAAAAAAATTAAAAAAAAAAAAAACTTAATATATTTTTTGGGGATTCTTTTCTACTTGTTTTAATTAAAAATTACGAAACAAAAAAAAATTGAAGTGGATTAATTAGCAAACGAAAAAATAAACTAAACTTTTATTGAATTTTCCGAAAAAGCTTGAAGTGTTTGCTTTATAAAAAAAAAAATAAATTATTTTTTATAATAGTGTTTAGATTTTTAATCAAAATGCGGATTATTGAAATTTATTTTGTGGTGTTGGTTTTGTGGTTGTGGTTAAAATAAAACACGGCAATAAATCATTAAAAAAATTGAATTTATTTAACATCCTTTAAAATTGCCGGCATATAAAAATCATCACATTCAGTAAAATTCATTTAAAAATGTACTTCCATATAAACCTATTAATATTCTTGTCCAGTTCATTTTTACTCTCTAGTTGCCGTTTGCTTTATATTTTAGTTAAGAAGGAGAAACGATTTTTTTTTAAAGATTCACAAACAAGTAATTTTATGAAAAACATGTTTGAAACGTCAAAGTAATCTGCTGTGATAATAAAAGAAAATCTTCTTGGAAAAATTTGTCTCCAATTTTTTTATACGATTACAGAATATTAATTAGAATTTGAAATAGACCACACAGAAAAATTTAAAAGGATTTTTAAAGAAAATTGTGTTGTTTCGTAATATTATTTGTTTTAATCACGTGTTTTTTGTACTTTATTTACTTTAATCTTCTGATTTAGTTAATTTGAGGGTTTCTTATTAGATGCGTTTGTAGAATTTTTGATGAGGATACTCACTTAAGTATTTCGGTATAAAGTACCTGTTAGAACAAATTTTCTTCACTGCCGTTATATAAATTATGTGACATTTTTCAATTAGAAAAACTACATAATATGGTATTCCGTCTGATTAAAAATAAGATAATTCTGATCTCTAAAATTAATTCACTCAGTTATACTGTACGAGTATATATATATATTTATACTGATAAAATAATCCAATTTTGGTTAATAATCTTCACATAAAAGGATTAACGTGTAAGACCGAAAATATTATAAATATAATGACTTTCCTCGAACGGCAAATTAAAAATGTAGACAAACATAAAAGTCCTTGAAGATAAGATAAACTGTATTCACATATCATAAAATTAGAATAAAATTAAATATGACGGGATGAGAAATATAAAATTTTATTAAGATGAAGAAAACAGTAATTAAGGTTTCTTATGACGTTAGATATTATTTTTTGTTCTATCGAGAAAACGGTAGACGATACTCATATAAGTGTAATGAAAGAACATAAATTATACATTTAGCTGACTTAGTCTATCAAATTTAAAAAAAGGAATTCTTATTAACTCTTCCTTACTACCTATCAACTTATCAACATTAACGTCGTAAAAATAATTATCTTTTTTTATGAGTTAGCGCTTTCCAGTTTATACCGTTGTAAGTATATATTTCGCTTAAAGCACCAACAAATTATATCAACCCTTTTTCCATTTTTATATATGCTTCATTCATGTAAATTTTGACATATTCAAGATGTTCCTTGTGTGTTCTTTTCATTTATAATGATTTTTTTTGCTTTATACTCGTAATCTTATCTATTTCACAAAGGCTGATAGTAGCTATAAAAGTGTTTAATATTTTAACTATAAATAAACAAAACGAAAATTATGTGTACTTTGTAGCTAATGAGTAACGAAAAATGTTCTCTTATGTAATTTCAAACTAAATAATACATCAAAGGAATATTTTTCGTACCAAATATTGACAAATTGACAGTGCGGATGAATAATGAACTATTTCTGAACTTTACATATTCATAATATAGTTGCTTTGTATAGACCCACTGTAAAATGTGATATTAACTTTTAGTGTAATTTTCACTGTCATTTAGCTAAGCCATGGCAACACAAAAAAGCAATAAAAATAAAAATTAATCATAAAAAATAAATTATCGAATTTTAATTTCCATTATTTTTATCGTAATTTCTTATTGTAACCCTTTTAATATATTTTTTATTATTTCATTCCTTACTGTAGAAAACGTTAGTAATAAAAATGTATACAAAAGAATAAAGGGAAGCTGGAGTGAAAGTCAAAAATGATATGCATATAAATTTTCTTATCTTCTCCCGAACAAAAAAAAATTTCATCGTTCTAATTTTTTTTTGCTGTACTATAACTAATAAATAAAAATTAAAAAAATTAAAAGAAGCCTTTGGGCTGTTTGCTTATTTAAAGGAAAATAAGAGGAAAATGGAACCTTATAAAGAAAGTGAAGGAGTAGTATAAAATTAAAACAAAACATTATAACGTACGATGAAAAAGGGTTTAAGATAAAACACATAAAATGATTTTTTCTTTATTTTCCAATTAAAATAAAAATTTAAAAAATTGGTTTTGGTTTCGGTTAGATGACTTAATCGAATCATAATTTTAATTTTTTCTGGGTATCCATCCTTTTTAGCACACACACAGTTTTTGTGTTTTAAAAAAGGGATAATTAAATTTAAAGCGGGAAGATCTATTGTTTTATGAAAATTAAATGTCATGTGAACATTCTCATTTATGATTCAAAAATAGCTTATGCTTGCACGCCAGCTTAACAAAACATCTGATTTAAGCTAAATTTTATATCACGGCACGACCCTAATTCCCATCATGTACAAAGCAGTTCAAAACCAAATAATAAAAAGAATTATATATCATTTATTTAGATTTCTCTTATCATGACAAATTACTTATCATTTATGAAAAAAATTATTTAACAAAATTATCAATTCAAACAAACAAATAGAAAACATACACCGGAGAAAATTCGTCAATTTATATGCAAATAGCGTATTTGTCACATCAACCTTTATCTCATTTGCATATATTTCATCATTCATGTAATCTTTATCCATCGCATTCACCAACAAAATAAAATAAAAAAAAATATTTCGAGATAAATGAAAATTACAAGATAAAAAATGAAAAATATATATTTTATTCCACATAGGTTACCTGAAATTTTCCTCGGTACGCTTTTACATAACGTTCTTTTTTTTGCTGCTTTGGAATTTGGATTGATAAATGATGATGGTGACATACATGAATTTCTTTGCAAATTTTGATCTTTATCTAAATTTTTAAATAAAAACAATTTATTTCTTTATATGAGCACGTTAATTTTATTTGAGGGAATTTATAGGGAATTTTTTCCAGTAGTAAAGCCATTTCTATAATCTTATTTGCATGCCGCGATTTTTATTTCCTTGTATACCAATGTTAAAAATTTTAGGGGAGATAAAATGTGCTTTTATTCAATAGAAGATTCGACTATTGAGATTTTAATCAAAATCAATCTTTAAAATGTATTATAAAATTGAATTGCTCATATTTATTGTGTAGAGATGAATGTCATATGGGATATAAACTGGGATTATGTTTTTGGAAATTTAGGTGAAGATGTTAACGTTTACGCTTTATATACAATAATAGTAGCATATCATCAGCTGGTTATGAAATCTTCAATTATAAATAACCACAAATACTTAAAATAAAATTTTATTAAGAATATGATTTTTATAAAAACTGAAGTGAGTTCTGGATTTTTTTTTCGCCGCAGGAGATTATTTTCTTTTTGGTTTTTTTTTCATAATTTTCATTAAACATTTCACAAACATAATTTTCAACGCTTATTTTTATGTATTACGATTTTTTTTCGTTGATAAAGTTTGAGGAGTTCATACTGATGTTTGTTGTTTCAAAGAAGTCTTTTTAGTTCAAATTATAAATAAATATTTTTTTATGTATTTTACTTTCAAATAAGTAATTAGTTAAATTTTCTACATCAGCAAATTTTCATCTTATGATTTTTCAAGTGTTTAGTAATTAGAGGATATTTATCATAATTTTGTTTCGTGTATTATGTACTCCTTGTTGGTTTGTTAAATTTAAATTTAAGGATTTTTTTCTTCTGTTAAAAACAAATATTTTCGGAGAAAATTCGCTAAATTTTGAGAAGGTTGGGTTTTATAAAGTCCTAGAGCAAAATCTTATTAATCATGTATAAAATCTTCAAACCCTAAAAATATAGTTCTCACAATAAGTAATTTAATTTTCCATCAAATTAATTCAAATTTCCTCAACAATAAAAATTAAATTACTTATTTGTAATAAATGATTTGTCAGACTTACGTACATATATAATAAATTGAGTTTTATAAAGTATTAAAGTTAAACCATCTATAGTAATATTACATACAAAAGCCTAAAATACCATAGAAAAAATGCCAATTTCACATGAGTAATAAAACATCCAATCGAAAGAAAGGTATCCTTTTTTAATTTTATGACATGATTCTTTTTATTTTTTCTTAACGGTCTTTATTAAGCATTTCTTTCCATTCTATGAACACATTGTTTTGATTCTTTTTGATACAAATATCAAAATATTTAAAAAAAATATATACATAATATTCTGTAAGATAAAAAGACAGACGACAACTATTTCCTGAATTAAAAACAAGAAAATGATTTTGTTGTTGTATACATTTTATTAAAATTTACTAGACCATTTCGAATTTTCCATTTTTAATGAAAGGAACAGGAAAATGTAGAATGGAAAAAAGAAAAACTAGAATGTATTTTTGAGAGTGAGACAATTAAAAATTTTCTTTTGGAAAATGTTCATTTCTTCTATTTGACAGTTTGTTAATTTAAGTATTGAAACATCATTTCTATAGAAAAACCATTATCTGACATAATATTTACTAATAGGTATAAGCATATGCCGTATAAGTGACAGCTATTTAAGTCTGGTTTTTACACTGATGTGAGAAATTTTCATTTAGGTAAATATTTTCGCTAAGGAAACCGTTCACTTTTGTAGCTTAATCCATCAATATTGAAGAGTTTCAGGAAAACCATTGGCAAAAATAACGCGATGTTATTAAAAACCATAAAAAATATATCAGGATCTTTTGAAAAGACTTGGCCTCTTTCTTAACAGTTTTTAGATTCTAAATTAAGATGAAATTTTAAAATTAGATTAAATTTCTACTTAAGTATTGCTAATAAAGATAAAATAAAAATTGAAGGTGGAGATCTTATAATATTAGTATGATTCTCTGTTATTCGAACGATATAATTAAATTTGTTATATGAAAATCCATTTTTACTACATAGAGTATGTCAAGAAGGTAACGGGAATTGGTCATTTAAAAAGCCCGCTTAAAGAGATTGTAATTTTTTTTTGTTGCTAAGTTGGCACAACTGTACTCTAAAAGAAAGAATTGTTTGCACAAAATCATTGCGAGTGGTGAAAAGAAGATTTTTTACGATAATCCTATACGCAGAAAAACATGGGGTGAACCCACCCATCAACATCAGTCGCAAAAATTAATATTTATGGCAAGAAAGGGTCACTGTGTGTCTGGTGGGATTGGAAAGGAGTCATTTACTACGAGCTCCTGGAACATGGTCAAACTGTTATAGCTGAACGTCACCAGGCCCAATTGATCAAAATTAATGATGCTAGAAAAAAAAAACATTTACAAACCAAGGAAGACGTAATTAGATATTGCTCCATGACAACGCTCATCCACATACAGCAAAATTAATCCAAGAACTCATCTTCTCCTTAGGCTGGACAGTTTCACACCATACGCCGTATACTCCAGACTTGGCTCCCTCTGATTATCACTTAATCAGATCGATGTCATCATATTTGAAAGACCAGTAATTCACGAAAGTAGAAAATGGCTCGATAACTATTTTGCTTCGAAACCACCAAGTTTCTTTCGCGAAGGCATTCATCATCTATCTGATAAATAGCAAAAGACCATAAGCAATAATGGCGAGTATTTTGATAATTAATTTTTGTAACAATTATATTTTCAATAAAGTTGTATTTGACCAAAAAAGTAAAGTTTTTACTTGCTCACCTAATAATTAAAAAAATTCAGAAAATTGTATTACACAAGTTTTATTCATACAATATAAGCTAACTACAAAACATCAATTTTCAATTTGACAAAAGATCGATCATCTTTTGTTATGCTGTTTAGTTTATAAATGTTATTTGACGATGAAATTTTATTTTATCTTTTAGGATGTGAGTTCAAAGATATCTAAATCAGAACGGTGAGTATATGATGTTATATGTCAGGTATGAATTGTTTGTTAATGTTATAGTTGTTAATTGTTATACTTATAACAAAATGTTAGGAATGAGCATAGTGAGTCAAACACGTTTAATGGACATCAACGGCATTGAAATAAAAATATTGAAAAGTGAGGTTATCCGAATTAATCATATGAATTGCAGACGCAAACAAAAAAACTATAAGACAATACGGAGAAAATTAAATTATATAAAACTCTACCATGTATCGTTTCGAAGCTCCAGGTTTGTTATTAAAGGTTTGTTATTAAAAACCATAAAAAATATATCAGGATCTTTTGAAAAGACTTGGCCTCTTTCTTAACAGTTTTTAGATTCTAAATTAAGATGAAATTTTAAAATTAGATTAAATTTCTACTTAAGTATTGCTAATAAAGATAAAATAAAAATTGAAGGTGGAGATCTTATAATATTAGTATGATTCTCTGTTATTCGAACGATATAATTAAATTTGTTATATGAAAACCCATTTTTACTACATAGAGTATGTCAAGAAGGTAACGGGAATTGGTCATTTAAAAAGCCCGCTTAAAGAGATTGTAATTTTTTTTTTGTTGCTAAGTTGGCACAACTGTACTCTAAAAGAAAGAATTGTTTGCACAAAATCATTGCGAGTGGTGAAAAGAAGATTTTTTACGATAATCCTATACGCAGAAAAACATGGGGTGAACCCACCCATCAACATCAGTCGCAAAAATTAATATTTATGGCAAGAAAGGGTCACTGTGTGTCTGGTGGGATTGGAAAGGAGTCATTTACTACGAGCTTCTGGAACATGGTCAAACTGTTATAGCTGAACGTCACCAGGCCCAATTGATCAAAATTAATGATGCTAGAAAAAAAACCATTTACAAACCAAGGAAGACGTTTTTTTTTTTTTTTTTTTTCATAATTTTTCTTATTAAAGGGTAGATCAATACTGCCGTTAAATCGGTGATGATTACCCTACTCATTTATTTTCTTTTTGTATATTATTATTATTATATGTGACAAAAAATCGTATTGAAAATAAATGATAAGCCTGTGTGCTCTAAATAAAAAAAAAAAAAAAAAAAAAAAAAAAAAATTAGATATTGCTCCATGATAACGCTCATCCACATACAGCAAAATTAATCCAAGAACTCATCTTCTCCTTAGGCTGGACAGTTTCACACCATACGCCGTATTCTCCAGACTTGGCTCCCTCTGATTATCACTTAATCAGATCGATGTCATCATATTTGAAAGACCAGTAATTCACGAAAGTAGAAAATGGCTCGATAACTATTTTGCTTCGAAACCACCAAGTTTCTTTCGCGAAGGCATTCATCATCCATCTGATAAATAGCAAAAGACCATAAGCAATAATGGCGAGTATTTTGATAATTAATTTTTGTAACAATTATATTTTCAATAAAGTTGTATTTGACCAAAAAAGTAAAGTTTTTACTTGCTCACCTAATAATTAAAAAAATTCAGAAAATTGTATTACACAATTTTTATTCATACAATATAAGCTAACTACAAAACATCAATTTTCAATTTGACAAAAGATCGATCATCTTTTGTTATGCTGTTTAGTTTATAAATGTTATTTGACGATGAAATTTTATTTTATCTTTTAGGATGTGAGTTCAAAGATATCTAAATCAGAACGGTGAGTATATGATGTTATATGTCAGGTAGGAATTGTTTGATAATGTTATAGTTGTTAATTGTTATACTTATAACAAAATGTTAGGAATAAGCATAGTGAGTCAAACACGTTTAATGGACATCAACGGCATTGAAATAAAAATATTGAAAAGTGAGGTTATCCGAATTAATCATATGAATTGCAGACGCAAACAAAAAAACTATAAGACAATACGGAGAAAATTAAATTATATAAAACTCTACCATGTATCGTTTCGAAGCTCCACTAATCAAATGCGATAAAATGTATACATTGCCGATGTTTAATATTAAAGAGCATAAAGGTAGTGGAATTGTGATTCATAGAAGCTAAGGGAATAGCGAGCCTCAAAAAATTTTATGACGGAGTGTGGATTATCAGCGACAATATGCAGACAAAACAATTTTAGAAATGCACATTCTGACAAAATTATTCAAGAACAACGAGACCGATATTTATTATGAATCAGAAAAATTATTTCACGTTTCCGTTAAGAATGTGTCGTTGCCCTGTGTACTCAATAGTATTTTAACTATACAGCGAAGAGAAATGGAGGTCAAGCCACTACCTATAACGAAGAATCGAGTCGTAATTTTGAAGCCACGCTCGATTGGTTACATGAATATGCCTGCCTACTCTCGCAACTATGGTATTGGAACAAAACTTCAATCGGTCCATATCGTTAATTGAAAGTTTTTGGAATTTACAATTAATATGACATTTTATACAGTTGCTCAACTTTTACAAGCTGGATTTTTTCGAAGTGAAACTGCAAGCCCACTTAGCAGCAATACACATTCTGCAATACACATACATTTTTGAGAGGTGTGATTTAAGAATTCTAAAATGCCAAAAGAAAATGTTGATGTATTGCGACAAGAATTTTAGTACCTATTGCGGTATTCTCTAGATTTGAGATTTACCGGTAAACATTTAATTCAAAAGCTATTAGCACGCATGCTGATCAATCATTGTGCTACTTTATTACTGAGGAGTCCGAGAAAGGACCTAAAGGCATATGAGTTAATGCGTATTTATTGTTTTAATTCTTCTAAAATGCCAAAACCCAAAGGATTTTTTTTAGCTTTATACGAATCATTTTCTAAATTTAGTTCGAATGGTATATGATTCTGTTTAGCTGGACACAGTATAGAAGATGTCAACCTTGTTTAAATAAGTAATAATAATAAAATTGTACGTTTCATTTGCATTATTTCTATCGCGATCTCAGCATGTTCCGCATAATGTCTTTATTAAAAAAGAAAAAGATACCGAATAAATTATTCGGTTATAGGCTGTGACCACAATATAAAAAGCGTATTTAAAAAACAAAATAATGTGCAATTTTGTTCTAAAAAAAGGAAAAAGGAGACATACATAATATATACAATATATACAGCAGCTCTCATATAGAATATCTATGCGTCAAAAAAGCCATATGCAAATTCATCCATAAAAATAATCGTGAATTTATGAGGAAATATATTAGCTGCAAGCGGAAAGCAAACTTGAGAGATTGCTTTGCAAACGCCAAAAATTTTACTAAAGATTTGCATCCAAGATCCACAGCCATCAAAAATACGGATGGATATGTGAGAACAAACGTGTCTGGTTTTCGTTCAGTATGGCAAAACTACTTTCAAAAACTACTGAATCGGACTGACGATGTGACCCATATTGGAGCTGTTGCTCCACCAGGAAAGGAAACATTCATCTCATTCCCACAGTAGAGGCAGTAGACGCAGCTATTAGTAGATTAAAAAATGTAAAAGCTCCTGGTCTCGACGGAATCCTCGCACAATTATTAAAACACGGAGGAGCTACTCTTGCATTTTATTTTTATGATCTCATCGTGAATCGTGATGATCTGGGAGCAGGAGGGGCTACCCGAGGAATGGAACACCACACGCATTTGTCCGCTACCGAAGAAATTCGACCGTTTCAAGTTTGAAAATTATCGCGGCACAGCTCTGTAAAAACACCGCGTACGATATGCTGGCTATAATTAATTGTCAAAATAGAAGAAGAAAGACATCATCAATAATGACTTTCCAAAGAAACTGGACAACTCGCTTAACAAAAGGACCTTTCTCCGACCGTTGGCATTGCTCTAATTGGTTGAGGTGATCGATTGCAGTGCTTACGACCAACTATAATAAAAATATCTCAAAACAAGAAAACAGGAAAATTTTAAATGCAGCAATTGCTACCACTGCCATGACCCGTTTTAAATATTTAAATATTTAAATTTTTTTAAGCGCCTGTTTTATAGAAATCTGATAAAATAAACTGATACTAGATACAAGCGTAAGAAACGTGATAACTACTGTAAATTATATATCGTCAGTTTCTTAATTTTTTATAATATGATTCTACTTACCATTTTACCGTGAGTACATAATTGAAAGAGCTCTTCCTTAGGACTACGTTTCTATGGATTTTTTTTTTTATTTTAGAACAGTTCCTTAGTTCAATAGGCATCCAATAATGAAACAAGGATTTTTTGTGTTACCACCGTGAAATATTTGTAAATACAAGTCTTCATAACAATGTTCAATTTTGGAAATAATTCCCTCGTTATAACGGCTTTCTGAAAGGTCTGCAAAATAGTTATTTACAGCGGGTAATGTTCTTTTTATTTGACGAAAACTGTTTTATTCCAAAATTGTTTTTAAGGTTTGGGAGCAGATGGAAGTTGGAAGGAGCAAAATCAGGTGAATGGGGATGCTACAACTAAGGTAGCTTTTTAATTTTTTTCAATAATGTTGAAAAGTTTAGCATGTACTAGAAACGGCAAAGAACTGCAAGGTTCAAATAAATTTAAAGATTAAATTTTCAAACTAGAGGGTTGACCGTATTGGGTTTCTGAAATTTAAACAGGAATAATGATTGACAAGACAGTTTACCAAAAATCCGGTAGGTTTCGTTTTTCGATTTAGCAATGAAGTTCTTCGAGATCTGTATGGTACACATTTATGGCAAAAGAAAGTCGGTTGTAGAAAGTTTCTCCATTATGCCATTTGATTGGTTTAATATGACTCTGTGAATATTCCTTTTAGCAATAGGAACTAAGAGTTCTAAAATGTTTATTTAATTCCACAAACACTATTTCACATAATTTGTACAATTATAGAAGTTTAAGAAAATACAATACAACAGTAATATTTATTTCAGTCATGGTTGAAGATGGCTCTGGTCATACCCAGGTTGATAACACCATTCTGAAGTATAAAAGTTACATATTTACAAAATCTCCTTCGTTATAAAATTCAATGAAGAATTTTAATTTCTGCAGAGGCACATATATTTGGAAAGGAAAATATATTTTGAAGCTACAAATAGATTTGTTGGATCTTTCAAGTGAGCAGCCAGATTGGTAATATATTAATCGATTTTGAAATGTTTGGCTACCATTTAGAATTTTGTTGTTTTGTTACATTTTATTCAGAGATCCTTTAGAAGATTGATAAATAACGATATTATATCGGCTTACGAGTGTACTCCGTTAACAAGATTTTCTGCATTTTTCTGCCTTAATTTTGACGACAACTTAAAATTGATTCAATTGCCATAATTATTGATTATTAGATTCTTTTTGTGGAACTCCTAATACATCCTTTTTCAATCAAATATCAAGACACTAGACATTTCTAATAGAAATATAATGGAACAAAATATCAAAAATTCACCCATCATAATATCGTAATTTACCATTCAACTTACACCCTCGTCTATCATTTTTAGAAAATAAAACAAAAAATTAGAACCATATAATAGAAAACAAAATTTAATAGAAATTGACAAACAAGCAAACAAATCAAACATTTTTAGAAATATTCAGTTTTCCATCGAAATTCTCTTGAGTAATAGAAAAATGAACGAAAAATAGATCAATTTTTTATGTACATACTACTTGCATTTGTTCACTGTCCAGTTTTTTTTTTTTTGTTTAATGTTGTCCTTCCTTAAAATATTCTATAAGAACGTTCTACTCGAAATGTAACAAGGAAAATAAGTAACAGAAACATTGAAACGTGCTAGATTTCAAAATAGTGTATGTAGTGCTTTTCGCTTCAAAATACAGTGATTGAATCTTTAAAAATATCAACAGAACGTGTTAAGAATTAATTTTGATTTTTGATTTAAAGATGATGTTTCGTTCAGATTGATCTCTATGAATTTGGTGTGTCTGTACATCAGATGAGTAAAGATATTCTCTTTAATTCATCAACTCTATATATTAAGTATTGATTGTACTTACGAAATTAATTTTTTTTAATCAATAAACTAACTTTTATTCATAACACAACAGAAATTAAAACACAAAAAAGTTTTGAGCCTTGAACTAGAGAAAACAACCCAAAAGTAAAGTACCAGACTTTGGCAGAGTGAGAAGAAAATTTCAAACAAAAGTAAACTTTTTTTTGGAAAATAAATTTTTATTTTTGGGATAACAAGAAACTTTTGTTTTAAAGTTTGATGAACTTTTTTTTTGTTGTTTTTCATTAATTTATAATTTTTTTTCCTTGTATTTTGGAAAAATAAAAGTTTTATTATAAAATGCGCGCGCAATTTTTCATTAAAAAAATATATAATTTTTGTTATAACAAACTAACTAAAAATAAAAAAAATATAATAAAAAAAAGTTTTTGGATTTTTTTTTGTTTTATATTTTTATATATTCTCGTATATATTTTATTTTTCATCTCATCCTTTTTTGGAAAAATTGTTCTTGTTTTTTAGATGTTTTTTTTAACAAATAAGAAAAAATTTCTTTATCAATTTTCAGTTTTGTCGTGTTAACGTTTGAAGACGGAATAATTTTTTTCTCACTAAATATTGTTAATTTAAAGGATATTTTTGTGAAGGAGAATTATGGGATTAGCAGTTTACCACAACGCAGCATTAATTTGGAAATTGTTTTTCGAATCTAAATGTGCAAAAAATTGTAAAATTGTATTGGTGAAATTATTTGTGCAGTTGGTTCATTTGTTGTTCTATTACTTTTTTTCTTTATTTCTTTCTAATACCACCTGAAGAATGCAAGCATGGATTTTTGTTGATCATTACGATAATTTGGTTTAAAATAGTGTATATATTTTAAAAAATAGTGTAGCTTGTATTTTTTGTTAAAGCTAATTTCGACAATTAATCTCAATCAAGTGAAAAAATTAAAATCAAGTCTTTACCCTGTTCTATATAATTATTCTATACCACTTCCATTTATTTTGTTTAAACAAATTATTTTAATTACAATATTAATGACGGTCAAATATGGCGCTCCCTTTAAAGCACAGCAAAGAGCAAACACATTGATAACATTCCCATCTTAAGTAAAATAAACGAAAAAGGATTTTCCGAAAAATAAAAAATAATATAAGATAAAGTCGCATATGGTGTTTAGATAATTACCCCTTTTCCTCTATATATGTACATATATAGAGAATACTGGATACTACTTTTTATCCTTTTTTCTATGGTATATAATTTAAACCAGCAATAATGGTTTCTGTATTTTATATTTGCTTTTGTGTTGTGTGTGCTACACTCGTATATAGAAAAGTGAAAGCTCAAAAAAATAATTTCAATATGCAATATCCCCTGTGGCTACCGAGCAAACATTTTTTCTATTTTAACACCTCCGACTTAGTTTTGTTTTTATAAATATATATTTTAATTAAGTTTTTATTATCACGAAAATATATGGTGATTTAAATTTTTTATTTATAATGAAAATAAAATTTAAAGGACATAATTTAAATTTTAATTTTCTCACTCCGTGTATTTACTCGAAATACTGCTTCATCCCTATTAAAACGGCTTCTATGAAATATTAGCAGTGCGACAATTCCAAAAAATTATTTATTATTCGAAGTTTATATGAATTTTTCTTTGTGTAAAGAATTCCGACCGAAAAATGTTTGTGGTCCACACTCCACGGTGCAATTGTTCATATCATTTTAATATTATAAAATATTTATCTCATTCCAAATTCCTTAAATTTATCTTGATTTTTGCTGTAAAGTTAATTTCAAATATTTTTTGCTGCAAAATGGAATTGTGTATAACTGCATATCAGACAGTTTAACATTCTGATTTAATAACATAAAACTATTATTAAATAATTATATTTTATGTTGTTATTGTGCGATACACAAAAATACATAAATATTATTTCGTAAAAATAATTCTGAGGTAAAGCAATCTAGTTAAAATGCGGTGAGCCAAAATTTAATGAATTTTTTGCGGTTTTTATCAAGAAAGAATTTTATTATTTTCTATTTATAGTAGTTTGTTACTATTGTTATAATTGTTACTGTTACCATCCTTATTTAAGATAAGAATTTAATTGCTTTAAAATTTAACGATGATTTTTGTTACGTTTACGTTAAACATTTCTTTCATCTGCAGGTTATATATAAGGTCACGTTTAGACCCGATATAAAATTTATGCAGATGTTAAAAACGGATAAGATGGAAAGATATACAAAATAAAAGCTCTTAAATCATTATTAAAATTATATTACATCCCCACATAAAACAGTAAGATTATTAACATAAACAAGTAACTAAAAAATATATTCAAAATCACCGTTTATATAAATTTTTATGTATTTTATGTAACTGAAGTAAGTCCAATAATAATTTTTACTGTAAACAATCATAAATCATTTTGTGTACGACTACACGAAAGAACTGGTGGAAAATATTTTTATGGAGAAAATTCAACAAACATAAGACCATTAAATATATCGCGCGCTCTTTTATGGTGATTTTATAACAACAAGACCAAAGATGCTTTTTATATAGATCGCATTGCGCACTGAAAATATCTGCGTTTGAAATTAAATGTCTAAATTTGATGTGATGCTCTACCACTTACATAATCCACATTAAAATTAAATTGCGATCGAAATTTTTACATTTTATAAATGTATTTTAATTTCCCATTAAATTTTGGAATCCTTGCCGCAAGGTATTTTATACCGAACATTGTTTTTCTCGTAAAATTCGTCCTCCCTTGTATTCAGATGTTTACAAAAAAAAAAAAAAAAAATTATAATTTTCATAAGTAAGAAACAATAATTGAACCTGAGCATTAATGTATAAAAAATCCCAATCTTAAACTTAAAACCATGTCAAAACAACATAAACATTTATGATTTATTTATTCTTTGGAAAACAATAGGTAATTTTCTAATTTAGTTTTCATTTTGCATGAAAATTAGAAAAACCGTCCAAATAAGATTTTAATTGAACACAACATTTTTATTTCCACCCTTATCACACTCTCGTTCGGAAAAAGGGTTGTATTGTAAGAATTTTCACTTCTGGCAATTTATCATTTTAAATTATAGATTTTCTTACAGAGAAAGAATATATAAGGAACCAGAAAAAAAGGATTTTTTGTGTATTTTTGTACCATATAACATCCCATAATAATTTTCTATTAAGGTTAAGGTTATAACGACCACTGGTATTGTTGAACGTTTTATTTGTTCGTAATTGTTGTAAATTTAAAAGAAAACAATATTTTTTAGATTTTAAATTGGGATGAAAGTTTGGTTTTTGGCAAGGTAGTGTACGTATATAATAAATGATATAAAACAGGACATAAAACATGACAAATTATGTTTGTAAGGGTTATAAATTAATTACTGTGATTTTGCTATAAGAGAAACGTAAAAGTGGTTCGAAAGAAATTATAATAAAACGATTTACATACCACCCCTCTATTCGAATAAGGTTAACATCCAAAATCGATAATCAAAATTTTATTAAACAAAATAAAGAAATGGAAACCATCAAAATTATAACATTCAAATTACGAGTAGATTTAATTTTTTCCATAAATTTAAGTTTTTGTGTTTCAATTTTAAAATATAAAGAAAATATGGTTCATAATAAAAAAAAAAAATCTATATAAATTAGGGTGGTCGATTTTCCTATAAACGAAAAATCTGGAAAATATATAGGAAAAAAAATTCGAACGAAATATGGAGATTTATTAGTATGTTTTTCACACGCGGTATTTATGATTTATATCGTGTAATTTTAAAATAATAAAAGTAAGAAAATTTAAGGAAAATATATTATATTTAAAGGAGCGAGTGCAGAATTTACTTATGGTTTCCTAACCAAATATGTTACGCATAATCATTTTGATCTTTATACAACATTATACGCTATTACCGGAATTACACATTAAATTTCTTTTAGTGTATGGAGAAAGGCTTGGTTGGTTCAAATTTAATTTGTATTTCATATTTTTTACAGAGAACAAAGATTTAACTCCGTTCTCCTCTCTGCTGAAATATTAGCATTCTTGTATTTAATTAACATACCAAACAAACAATAATTTACCATTTTATTACAACCACAAATATACGAGACGATAAGAAAATAACGTCTTTTATAAATATTCCTAAAAAGTGTATAATTTAAAATTCAAATTTTTAATAATTTTATCACATAAAGCAGTAGAAGAATAGAACTAATTGTAAAATTGCATGATTTTTCTATAAAAAAATAAATTCCAAGGATGTGTCCCATTTTTCTAGGCGGCATGAGGAAGGAGCGCGCATATAATAAAAATTGTTTAAAATGAATAATATTCATATTTCTACCACCTGGCGTCTTACTCGTTAGACGTGTTTAAGAGTGCATATTAGAGTGTTTGTATTATGATTACGTAAATTGGTAAAAAAAAACTTTATCCGAATTAAAAATTATATTTTATTTAGTTGAATATGTAAATGGATTTTTTCTACAATATTATGAATTTTAATAAATTTTGAAGGGATGAATGCTGAAGGAATGTCTACAACTATACCGTGCACAACAAACCAATTATGTATTAAAATCGATCGTCTTAACGTTTTCCATTCATTATCATTAACAATTATAAAACGTCTTTTAAGCAACATTAAACAATTTTAAAATTGATTTCCCTCCAAATATGAAATTTAATTGTATAAAAAATAATATTAAAAACTACCTTGTAACATGGAACTACATGGAACCATATTATTATATTAAATTTTTTTATGTTGACAAGGAACTAGAGTTGTTTTATTTTCTTATGTAAAATTTTATGTATATTATAGAAGACGAAATTATATGGATTGCATGTCGTCACGTTAACAGTGTCAATGTTAATGTCATTAATTAGAATTGAATGTACATTTTCATGACTTATTTTTATATGTTTAACTTAATTCCGTTGCCTTTTATTGGGGTTTATGTTAGAAACTTTTGGTTGTTATACCCAAACAAATATATGTACGTCTTTGTCTGTTCTATACATGTGTCTAATCGAAACAGTTTGTTACAGGAGAAACTGTTTTCTTTTTTTTACGATATAAGCTATACAGTCACGACAATGTGTTCGTTTTATTGTCATTATTCGTTTTGATGTCATATTCTTAAATTAAAAAGGTATCACTTTCTTTATAATCGCTTACTTGTATTTAGAATTTTCAATCACTGCTGGCCAATAACATTTCAGTTTAGCATCGATAACACAATACAGTGTTCTTCTTTGCTCCTTATGTAGCCAAATTGATTAAAGTTCTGAATGGACTGTTTAATCTCGATTAATGACCGATTGTCTGTTATTTGCTAATACTAACGAAACAAAGGCAATCTTTCTATAATCAACCCAATTTTATTATGTTTTTTCTTGTATTGTATACATAGCTCCTTCTAAGCTTCTAGAACACTGTTATGACATATTGTTTGGCGCTGAGTTATGTGCTGGTTCACGGTGTGACAAATCCTTATAGGCAGACATTTTACTACCTGGGAAGTGTACTGCTTGTAAAATAAAATAAAATACTAGTTAATGTAGAGCTGGCTAATGTAATATTTACTTGCTTTATATTCATACATTTTTTTGATGAATTTAAAGTTTTTGATGATAAATCTTTATTCCACTTTGAAATTTTATCGCAATAGCCCTAACCATAACCCCTAAACCTACGTTAAATTTATTTTTCATTATTAGAGGTGGAAAAAAAGGTGGAAATTTTTGAAATTTCTAAATAATGCATATTATATAAAACATCAATTTTGAGATAGATTTGTGATTGGCATAACAGAATTTTCGAATAGAAAACAAGAAAATGAAATCGGTGTCTACTAACGACTAAAGAATAGTGGAACTTAACTGTGACATGTATCGGAATATTAAAATCTACAGTAACGTTATATGTAACAGGCTGGGGGGGTTAAACTGGCAGATAACATGTTCCAAAGTATGTTAAACATAATTTGGAAAATTGGAGCATCATGCCACATTCTCGAAGTTGTTTCAAAGGTTTCCGCAATAATTCAATAATTCAATTCAATAGTTTTACCCGCATAATGATGTCATTTGACTGCTGGAAGTCTGAAAATAATCAATAAAACACCGTTGTAGTAACCTTTTTCTAAAACCGTTCTCGGATTAAAAGTCTGATCGGCCGGAGTTCTATTTGGACGACAACCATATTGCTAGTTAAATAAAATTTGTTAATTTTAGATTCTTTATTTGCCAGAACTTTGTCGGTTAGATTAGGCAAACTATGATTGTGTAGATGTAGATAGATGAAAGATATATTTCGGACTTCCAGATAATGATATTACAGTCGATGTTGGCTCCACGTTTCGAACTAATATGCCTTATTAAATGTTGATAAAATACAATTATGTATCAATAAGGTAGACTTTTTATGTCGTCGATTGATTTCCATGTTGTTTTATTAATGCATTTATTCGTGAAGTATACAATTCCAACCATCAGTTTGAAGAATTTTTACCAAGTTTACCAGAGTCCGATAACCTATTATTCTTACTCAGTAGTTACTAAAGTAAGTTGATTGACGTAGCTGTAGCACATCCGGCGCAAAAGCAAGTCGTATTATCCCCTGCGAACAGTACAACTTGACTCTT
This sequence comes from Nephrotoma appendiculata, assembly GCA_947310385.1. Taxonomy (NCBI): domain Eukaryota; kingdom Metazoa; phylum Arthropoda; class Insecta; order Diptera; family Tipulidae; genus Nephrotoma; species Nephrotoma appendiculata. The sequence continues at coordinate 2,449,352 of OX371225.1, read as the reverse complement.
TGAAACGTTGAATAGCTCGCTCGGTTTTAGGATACTAACAATATTCTTTTAGTTCACAAAATCGATGGCCGGTGTTGTGATGATTGCGATGAAGTAATGTGAGACCTCTTTGCAGTGTTCATAACACGAGACTTGGGGTATTCAGTCCTATTTTGAATACATTTAGACAACCATTTGTTGTGGTTTGTGGTTTGTTTCATACACAGGTCTACTAAACAGGAGAATAGGCGACGATGTGGTAATGTCCACTATGACCCTATCAAATAATATTAATAATATTTAAAAAAATTGAGGAAAAGATACTTTAGTCGATAAAGTTTAAAAATACCACAAGTAAAGATTCTTCCTATTAAAATCCATAATTTTAAATAAAAGTTTTATTTCACGGGCGTCAAATTCCATGAAGGGACAAGCTGCTCCAATTTTGACATTTCATAATCAAGTTAATGATTGGATTAATGTTTGATTAGTTCATTGAATCTTAGGTAGCTAGGTCCCAGGCCACTTAATGGGGCACACTGGCATACTGGAGGAGGGAAATGTTCTCGATTCCAGCCTCCCGAAAATTTTATGTGTTATTAAAGCAAATCAAATAATTTTCATCATGTTTATGATCGTGTATTAAATTTAAATTCAGTTTAAATTAACTTCTTTTGCATTGGAAATTAAATCTCTGAAAAAAAATCTGAAAGGTCTGAAATCTGGTTATTCCGCCGCTAAAAAACCTGCTTTTTCCTTTCCTTTTGTTATATGTAAACAGGCTGTAAGAATCAGACTCGGCGTTATCCTGGAATTTTGACCATTGCGATGAGACTTTGGTGACCTATTGTGCACATGCCCTCGAATTTTTCTGACTTAGTACTACCATTTTTCAATAGGTGTCGTGCGTCGTTTCAACAAATGAGCGTTTTCCATACAGACCAGTGCGCACGCTTATCGTAAATGAATTGAAGCAAATATACAAACAGCGATATTTCGATTGTAAATCCCAATTGCAGGTGGACATTATATAATATCAATCACTTACATTTTCTTTGCTTTTTCCAAGACTGGAAACAGCCCACGTACGCATTGCTCTATCCAGACATAAACTGTCGCTAATTTAAATCTTGGCGCATTTCATTATTACGTTAATTATGATTGCACTCTTCATCAGAGTGTGGTTATTAAGAAAAACGAAAAATATGCGTGTATTGCATTCCGCTCAAATTTAAGAATGAAACATCAGAAATGTGTTGTGCAGATGGAAAATTGAAATTGCCACAACTGCATTTATCATCGAACCATTATCGCAAATCACTTGGCTGCTACCTCAAAGTATATCATACGAGTCAAAATATGAATTATCGGCAAATTATTAATTATAACTTTTATGTCAGGTCACCCAAATGGATTGTTACAATTTATCTTAATCACCTACAGAAAACACAAAAGTTCAGAAATTGGATTGGAGAAAATGATTTCAACAAATGGAAATAAAACCAAAACTATGTTTACAATAGGAATTCCATAACGAGTCAAAATGTATTTCATTAATCAATAAATTGAATTTGATTATATTCACTTTACTAATCAATTTGACATTGCTGAGTATGAGATTTTAACGTATTAGGAAGTGATAATTTGTCCTGACAGATAAAAAAGAATTTCGTGGTGCACAGTTGATCATGCCATTTGAAATCTAGTGCTGCATGAAGGAATATACAATCTCTTTCAACTAATGTACTCGGTGCCATTGATGCCCAATTATTGTAAATTACAGGATGTCCCGTTGATGCCCAAAACCAATTATTTGTGACATGACCTATATCCGTACCGCTTGTCCAATAGTGAGTAGTGTTTGTTGAATTGGCTTTCCGAATAACTTCTTGTAACGCTTGGCTATCTTCTATTGTTGTTATTGTAAGAAGATACATTCCATTATATATGCAATATCGTTCTGCCTCAAACCAATTCATGGGACTAATTGAAGGGTAGCTCACAAAGTAAGTTTTATCATTTACTTGAAAATATTGGTTTCCACTACATAAACTAATTAAAACAAAAAGCCAGCATATTTTACACAATGCCATTTTAAATATGAGAACTTATAATTCGTTTAGAGGATTAAATCGTCTTTTATACAAAATTATTTCGATTGCGATAAAAATAAACTTGTAGCGGAAGCGTTGAAATTTAGTTTTAACTAATAAAATTTATTTTTTTATACACAGATTGTTAATGTTCTATTTGACAATGTTGGGATTTTAATGTATCAGGTAGTGATAATCTATCTTGACATATAAAATAAAAACGAGCAGTACACAATTGATCATAAAATTTATGCTGGTGCCCTGCATGCAAAACAACACAATCTCGTTCGGTTGCTGCGAGCGGTGATCCGTCCACCCAGTTTTTAAACACCATTGGATATCCGGTTGGTGCCCAATACCATTCATTTACAACATGTCCAATATCTGTACCACTGGTCCAGTAGTGCGTTGTTGTTGTTGAATTCGTTTTTCTTATAACATCCATCAATGTCTCATTTTCCTCTAGGGTATGTATCGTGACAAGATGCATACCATTTATAGTACAGTACCGTTGTGCTTCAAACCAGTTAGCTAGTTTTAAGCCTGGATAGCTTACAAAATATCTCGTACCATTTTCTTTAATATATTGACTGGATTTAACTGATGTTGCAAGAACAAGTAACAAGGTTAAACTAAACAACTTCATCTTGATGTGAATACGTTTTGTACAATTTTGTTTCTGTCTTAATCTTTTATACTAAAAATGGTAAACAATGAGAAACGAAATTACGAATGAGGAAGCAATGATGTAAAATTAAAAAACTTGTAACATTAAAAAATTTATGTTTATTTATATTTCAATTTGACAATATTGATGTTTTAAAGTATCGGGTAGAGATAATCTACTTTGACAAATGAAATAATACGTCATACTATCCAATTGATCGTACCATTTATAATTGTTCCGTCCGCTCAGTACAATGAAACTGCGACCAGTGAGATTTGACGGTGAACTTGACATCCAATTTTTAAATATAACCGGATATCCTGTTGGCATCCAATACCATTCGTTATTTGCATGGCCAGCCGTTGTCCCACTTACCCAAAAACTGGACATATCTGTTAGATTAGTTTTTGTTTTGTAAATTATATCCAGTAAAATTTGGTTTTCTTCAAATGTATGAATGGTGGCCAAGTGCATTCCATTGATAGTGCAGTACCGATGAGCCTCGAACCAGTTTAATGGTTTCAATGTTGGATAGCTGATGAAATATTTCGTTCCATTTATGTTATGATATTGATAGCATTTTACTGAAGGTACAGCGAGAATCGCTATGCACATAGACAGTTTGATGAACTCCATCTTATTTATGTTTAATAACATTTCTTTTTTCCTTATATATACTAAAATGATATGACAATGATGAACGTAAAGATTAAGGTGGAAGCTTTTTTATGTGAATTAAAACAACTTTGAATTCAATTATAAACATTTTATTGAATTATCTATTTGTAGGATGTATTTCAATGGTCCAACCGATCGTATCGACTTTTGAAGTTTCCAGGTAATGTTAATGAGTCTTGACAAATGAAATAAAATGAATGAGTACACAGCTGATCATACCAACGATGCTGATGTCCACCATGTAACACAAGGCAATTCTTATCGGTTGCTGCTTGTGGTGATCCATGCATCCAATTTTTATAAACGAAACCATATCCAGTCGGTATCCAGTACCATTCATTCCGTAGATAGCCATTATCCGTCCCGCTGGTCCAATAATGAGTGTTAGTTGTTGAATTTACTCTCTCAATAAGATCTAAAATTGCGTTATTCTCTTCCAATGTGTGGATCGTCATCAAATGCATTCCATTGCTGTTGCAATATCTTTGTGCTTCATACCAATTTGAAGTTTTAATTGATGGATAACTAACAAAATAAGTAGTCCCATTTATTTGAAAATAAGGGCTACAGTCGATAATTTGTAAGTAAAGTATTAAAGTTAAAATTAAAACAATCTTCATTGTGAAAAAAATTTAAATACAATTTTGTAAAATATTTTATTGTTTTTATATACAAAAATCATGAAGCAATGATAGTTGTTGAAATGGTAAGGAAGCCTTAAAAAGTATAATAAATTAATATTGAATTTGGCAATGTTGTGATTTTAGAGTATCAGGAAGCGAGAGCCGCGGTCTTGGCAAATAAAATAAAACATGGCCGTCCATACTTGATCATACCATTTCTATTTGAGTGCTCCGCCGTGTAACACTATATAATTTCTTTGATCACTCCGCCTGCATCGGTCCCACTTGTCCCACTTATCCAAAAATGAGTCACTTCACAATTGTTTCGAAAACTATATTATTTTCCTCTACCGAGTGTACGGTCACCAAATGCATTCCGTTAATAGCACAATATCTTTGAGCTTTAAACCAATTTGCCAGCTTGATGTAAGGGTAACTACAAAATACTTCGATCCATTTATATGAAAATATTACGCTTCGTGTAAATATTGTAAGTATAAACTGAACAGGAACGCGATTATAACAAATTTAGAATTCAAAATCCAATCTTAATTTAACTAAAATATAATTTTTGAAGCACAGTTTTTATACAAAAATTAAACTACAATGAAATAATATAATATCAAACGAAACTTTATTAGTTTTCAATTTGACAATGCTGAGATTTTATTGTATTCGGGAGAGTAATTTTATCTTGGCAAATAAAATAAAATTTAACGGTACACGACTGGTCAAACCATTTATATTTTGGTATCCCACCATGCAATACAATACAATCTCCTTCTCCAGACTGTCGTGGAGAAATATCCATCCAGTATTTAAACACGATTCCAAATCCTGATGATGCCCAATACCATTCATTAACAGCATGTCCCAAATCTGTACCACTGGTCCAAAAATGTGTATGATCCGTTACGTTTGATTTGTATATAATATCCAGAACTATTTGATTTTGCTCAACTGTGTGAATTGCCAGTAGATGCATTCCATTAGCTGTGCAGTACCGTTGAGCCTCATACCAATTAGCCCGGTTCAAATCTGGGTAACTTAAAAAATATGTTGTACCATTTACGTGAAAATATTGACTGGCGTTTATAGATGGTGTTACACTGATTAATAGAAACGTACATAAAACGAATTTTAACAACATTTTGGTGAATTTAATTAAAATATTTTAGACATCAACGTCGATTTATATATAAAAATAAACTTCAGTGAGGGAATACATGTTTGTAAGAAGCCTACTGTTCACTATAGACAGTGAAAATGTTAAAATATTAAATCAATTAATTTGTGTCATAAAGATTATATTTAGTTTTACGTACATCAATAACGTATAGAGTTACTTGCTTTAGTAATTTCTTTACAACGCTCCATTTCATCTGTATCTTTTCATTGTAGAATATCACAATGTGTTATCAATAAAATGCCAATTGCGGTTTTTAATGTTTGAGGTCAATGAAATATTTACGCCTGAGGGGAATTTTTTTTATCAACATCCGCCAAAACATGAATAATAAACGTAAGTTCTTTTTATGAGAATCGGCTGATTCTGTAATTTGCACATGTTTAAACAAACTTTGGTATTTTTTGCTGGTCATCGGTACATTATTATTATTTATTTGTATGAAGATAAGAGAATTTTTTGCTTTTGCTTTACAATTACAGTGAAATATTTTGACACCCTCCTCTGATTATAATTATTTAAATTACCACAATACGGATTATGAAATTCAATATTAATAATTCATAATTGAGGGTAAACATTATCAGTATCGAAAAAATCGTTATCTACTAACGCAGCAGGAGATAATTGAAATGAATGACCATCATCAATCAACCACCTGTTTGCGCATATTTGAAGCTATATTGATAATCAATTTAATTTAAGCGAACAAAAGTCCAATCTTCAAATACAGACGAAATTGTCTAACTTTAAGATTTTTGAAATGCCCACTCAAAATTTTTTCTTTGTGACTCACCTCACATACGTTCTATTTAGTAAAGTAAAAATTATCAAAAAGCACAGCTCGTCATTGCAAGAGGTAATGGAGGTAGAGGTGGAGCTGTATATCCTAAAAACCAAACACTTTATAATGTTTTAATTTGACTGAAATATGTGAATGGATATGATGTCAAGACATAAAACGGACACAAAAAATACAAAATCCTTGGCTGAAAGGTGGATGATGTGGAAATTTGCTTAAATAAAATAAATTTAAATTAAAAATAACAAAACAAAAAATGTATATGTTAAGGGGAAAACTTTGAAAATCATGTGGATAATGATTAGAGAGTTGATGATGGACAGTAGGAAAAAAAGGATACGGTTTTTTATATTTATCCTTAGTATTATTTTGAGATGGAATGGAAAATTCTGATCCCTTTTTTTACTTTTTATTTGGAAAATGAAAATCATTTAGGCAAGTGATGAAGGAAGGTATGTATATGATAATTACGAAGGGTCAATATTTGAAAAATGATTAACTTTATTTTAAAAATATTCTTTATGAAGAAAGGAAACTGAATTTGCCTATATATGTGTGGTTTTGATAATTTGAATTTTATACGTACGTTTCAAACGTCAAGTTAAAAGACACATAAATTTCAACACTTTAGAATGGTACATTTTAATTCTCTTGAAAATTTGTTCAATTTCCTTGTTAGTCTAAAATAATAAAAGTAAAAAAAAAATATGAATACACGCTAAAAACCTACTTCATTACCCCACAGGGAAATTTTCAGATTGTAGTATGTATGTGTATATCGCCGTGATGTTTGAATACACAATTTTTCGTCTTTGTTTTAATTTTAAAATGTTTCGAGAGGATGTTGAAACATCCTGATGGTTTGACATTTTTTTTAATTCATATTTATTTTTTATTTTTATTACTGAAGAACCTTGTGGTTTTTTCGAAAAGCCAACTGTTAAATTATTCATAAAGAAAATAGATTTTGGGGAAAATCAAGTATAACTTGGGGAGTAGATTTTTTTTTTTCAAATACATACAAGTTTGTTATGTGGAAGGGTGTGGCCATTTATTAGTACGTTAAACTCTACGTTAGGGAAGAATAAAACGCTAAATGGATCTAGATTACGGGATTAATACGTTATGGATGGAAAAATTGCAATATTATACGATGATTAGTGATTTTCTTGAGAAATGTTTCACTAATATAAGGTAAGTTTATTGGCCAGACTTCATTTTACCAAAAATCCTTAATTAAAAATTTAGGTTCGATTTGAAATTTGGTAAACTTTATTCATATAATTCTCTAAAAGTTGTAGTTTCTTGCCATTTTTAATTTACTATCCACACTCTAAATGAGTGGTAATTTTATTATACATTTCGAAAACCCTATTTATTCGAGGCGAGTAATGCATGCCAACACCTTTCAAGAATTAAGCGCCAGTTGTTGCGTGATTTCGCATATTAAACAAATGGTTTGGTAACAAATTGCTTGTCAGAGATCACCAAGTTCCGCCAGTAGTGCGAGAATATTCAAAATCTCAAGCTGTGGTGAGGTCAATAAGGAAACATAGAACGAATTCGTTGATATGAAAATTATTCTAGGACGAGCAATAACATAAGTTTCAAGAAACTTCCAACTGTCTGTCATAGAACTATAAGAAATCATCAGTGAATGGTGCAATTTCATCATGGTAATAGCGTGCAACATAGCCCCGTGTACCACGTTATTATAGATTGTTACTTTCGAAATTTTGCGACAACAAATGATCAACCTACACAGACTTTGATATATAGCAAAACGATCTAAATAACTTTGTGACCTGGTGCGAAACGAACCACCTTGATTTGAGCATTAGTTAATGTCAATTCATAACATATTCCCGTAAGCGATTACTTTCGCAACCTCATAATTATTTTATCAATACTGACGGCAATGACGTGTTAGGTCCATCAGTGATTTTGGTGTTATTTGTGATAGAAGATTGAACTTCAGTAATAATATTGGAAGTATGATCAACAGAGCAAACTCTACATTTAGCTTCATTGAATATACCGCGAAAATCCACCCGTTCACAGTTCAATCGAGAGAGAACGTAGTTGCTTGTAAGAGCAGATGACATACATCGAACATATAAGAAAACATCTCAATACTGCTTTAACTGATGCTGAAGACTGCTTCTGAACACTTCCAATTCTTCCAGAATGACAATTATAGCATGTCAACCATACCGTAGAGGCATATTCTAGAAACGACTGGGTAAAACGAATGAACAACGATGTTAAAGTATTCGGCTCAATCATTGCCGTTTCGCTTAATAAATTTCATTTTAATGTATGACATTTAAATGTAACAATCTGGATGAAAAGAATACCTGGGCCACACATAATATCAACACTGTTTATTGTTACATTCTGGCAGGGGCGTTGATGTATTAGATGCATGAATGTGAAAAATCGAGAGTTTTATACTTATTCACGTTAAGACTCAACCTGTTGGTAAATAGACCAGTTAGTAAAGCTGTTCAAATGCTCTAATGGTCCAATATGACTACTTTGAGCCACGCCTGATATCCCACGAAATAACAGTGAAGAGCAACCAAGAATCCTAACTGAGTAGCAGTGGTCGGAGAGGTGAAACTGGCCCCTCTCAATAGGGATGAACTGACACTTAAAATTTAGCAATTTAGTGATATGGATATAAATGGCCAATTTTATCGAAAGCTTTCCCGAAATCTGTGTAAACAACGCCGAGTTTTGAGTTACTTTTTGGAAATTAATCATTATAATTTGGCACCTACAGCATAAAATCCGTGTTGAACTGGATAAATAAATGTCCTTATATGAAAAAGTAAAACTCTAATACATAAAATATTCCAATGGGGTGGGGTGGGTCTGGAAAACAACCTCAACGTAGACTTTTACGGCATGTAATACAGCACTTCTCAAGATATATCAACTCGTTACTGAAAACATTTCTTTATTTTGTTTTCTTTTTTTTTTGTATCAGCAACATCTATCTTTCAATGTTAGTTTTAAGAAGGTTATTAAATCTTAAAACGATTTCGTTTAAGTTCCCGGTGCGAAGAAAGTTCCAATCGACATGGCTGAGAAATTTGCTCAACGAAGCCAGCTTTTCTGGCAAATCCTTGCTGTGTTTGTTTTACTGTTATATTTGATAATTACGTTTACCGTTAGTAATTTAACTATCGAATAAATGTAAATTATAATCATTATTCTATCATGAAACCTTACCGAAATAATTCAGATTAGAATTTTGATTTAGATCGGATTACCCAATTGAATAAATTTTTAAAATGGCCCATTCGAAAATGCAAATAATATTATGTGGTTAGGTTAACGCAGATGAGCCAATTTCGAGTGTTGGGATCAGGAGTTTTGAGCTGGAAACACCTGGCAAATATTACAATAAAACAAATGCGAAATGAACGAATTTTAGGCCTAGGAGGAGAGGGGCATAGAGAGATAATGAAATAAACGACTTCAAAACTGGCTGACTGATTGGAACAGCACAAAACATAATGTGAAAAATAGAAAGAGATAAGGATATTTCCATATTCCCTTCCAGTACGCCAATAGGCCAGTTCCATTTAGTATACGATCCATTTTTTCATAAGTGAACTAGGTAAGATCTAAATCTTAGATCCTATTATATTACATGAGTAATGATTGGGTGGATAAAATCTTTCGGAAATTTATTAAAATTATAGTGTAAAGTAAGAATAATTTAGCTTGCGGCTTTATAAGTAAAAGCCACAAGGAAAGAATTTAATATAGAAAATTCGTTCAATGTATTTTAATCGTCACGAGCTCGATTGACTAGCTTCAGTTTTAAAGCCGATTTACATGTTGCGAACAGAGTTGTGATGGTTTAGGTCATTTTGGTATCAAATTGCTAGAATATCTAAAGTGATTTGGCATAGTCTGGCTAAGTGTATTGGAGTCTAGTAACGGGATGTATTCTATTCGATACGGTTTCGCTTAAACCAGCTCCAGTTTTAGTGTTACCCTATAATTAATTTTTTTTTGTGGGATATAATTCTGGGCTAAGTTCACATACATTAATTATTTAAAAAAAAATTAAATTCTTTACCTCATAATGTTTCAATAACTGAAACAAGTAACGCTCACGAGACGCTCACAACAAAGGAGGTTCTCTATAGTATTAATTGGACACATACAGGGTGGTCATGAAGCGAACTATCAAGAGTCTACTAAGCACACTCCAATCGGATGACTATGCGAGAAAATTAACACTGCTGCTATCAAACACACTTAATGGATGCAAAATAGATTTTAATCAACTGATTATTATCGGTGATGAAAAGGAACACAACTATGACTTCTTGTCAGACTGTAGAACTCATGGGAGCTATGCAAGACACAGATGGTTCTACGTAAATCAGTCTTATAACCGTACGTCCTCGATTCGGCTACTGCATATGGTAGGAAGTGAAAAGCGAACTACGAGATAGTTGGGCGTGCCTAGGCCCCGTAACAGATTGTAAAGGTTATAAAAAAACAATCAAATTTGTCGTAATTGATGTATGGTTAATACTTATACAACCGATGAACTCAGAAGATTGACACACCACAGAATGCCTAACGTCATTGGCAAATATTAAGAACAGGAAACTTCCCGACTGTTACTAATACGGTTCAGTTAACAGATTAGTGATTGCAATCCCGGACCATTTTACCAATCCCGGGATTACAGGATTGAGTTGTTTTAAATCCCGGGATCTCGGAGCTATATACAAATCAACAAAAAAATATACGTATTCTAAATAATTCAGTTACCTACGAAATATTTTTATTCAAAAAATGTAAATCCATATTAAAAAAGAAAAAAACATTATTTGTCACAGCTTAGGCAAAACGCGAAACATAATCTTTCACATTATTCTTAAAATATGACTTTAAAAAAAACAAATAGCATCGATCGAGTCCTAGGCTGTTCCGCAGTTTGGAAATTACAATTCCTGCCGCCGAAAATACCTGCTCCGATTCTACACTTGTCGGCTGAATTGCAATTAAGTCACACACGAAGTTACACGCGAATGACCGTTTTAACTTTATATAAAAATGAAAAGGAAAAAAATCAGTAAACGAGTAGTCTAAATTTTCTGATTAAAAAAACTACTCGTATGCGGTCGAATTTGTTAAAAAAAACGGGGAAACACAATTTTATTCAGTTTTGTACATTACACAATGATAAATATTTTTTAAATAGAATATAATATCAGATCCCTATATAGAAGAATATAAATATAAGGAATAAACTAAACTTGTTAATGGTCAGCGATCAATTAATGAATTTAAAAGAATTATTAAATTATATTTATACTTTTTTTGAAATCCCGGGATAACGGAATATGAGCCAGGATCCCGGGATTGCAATTACTAGTTCAGTTGAGATGTTCTAGATTAGTCTGATGCATTTATTACTCTTGGTCAACAAAAAGAGTAATAAATGCATCGTACTGCTGGGATACTCACTAAATAGCGCAGGCTACCATTTTTTGTTATACCTTCTGTTCCTAACGGCCAAACAATTTTCTAAACATGTCATGCAAAGATTTTCAATATTTTTGCATTTGACAGTAAAGAAAGCTAAAATATTTTCGCACTAAAATTAATTAAATCACATTTAATGTTAACACCTCCTTACATAATTTAATGATAAAAATAGGTGAAATCGTTTAAAAATAAAATAGTTTCTAATTTAATCCTCCCTTTTCAAAATAATAAATACCTAATCCACATGATTTTGTATATACAAGAATCATAAATTTTTATGTGATTCCATCCCATAAAATTAGTGTGAAGTTGAAAAAAAATCTTCTGCTTGAAGGATAATACATACTAACATTAATTAGATTAATTCCGACACATCATGCTTTTACGAGTGTATGAATGTGTATGAATATACTTATATGTGTTTGTGTTATACATTGAAATTACGTTAATTGGATGTGCATTTTTATAGTATATAAACGAATCCTTAATGTGACTGGAAAATGAACATAAAACATTCATACTTATAATATGTGTTTATTACATTCTATACATTACATATATGTGTACACATACGACCAAGTATTTTATTTGGCAAGAACTACATATTACCAGACAATAATAGTACAATGTTATGGAATACAAAAAAAGGATAAATGTTTTTTTTTTCACTTTCTCTTGAGACTAATAAAAAGGTGCAGATTTAAGAGGATTTTTTCGTACATGTAAAAATTTTCGTTGAGCTTTTATGTAAAAAAAATCTAAAGTGGGAAATTTTATAAAGAAAAACCACAATTTGTAGGATATACAATTTGAAATAATATTGTTAGAGTTAATTTGCTGCAAGAATAAGAAATTTAGTTTAATCTAAAATATTATTGCGTGGCGTACTTAAAGGGGATGCTGGAATAAATTTGTTCTTTTAAATTTAAATTCTTTAATATCACCAATTTTGGTCCCATTATTCCCTCTAATTTTATTTTAAATCGGGTACATATAATAATATGTTCAACGAAGGACATGGAACTGTAATAAAATTTACAAGAAAAAAAGGAAATAATAAAAATTAAATGTATAAGACGAAAAATATATTCACAATTTAAAGGCTCAAGGGTGTTTTAAGAAGGTTTAATTTTACTTTCGTGGAAAATGTAGAAAAATATTATATACATATATAAGAAAATATATGAAAATCTCATTAAAATAACAGATGAGTTTATTATTTCATATTTTAATGCTTTTGCATTATTTGAATTTTTTTTATGCAAATTTTGTTTTGCTGTTCGGTTATATTTTTCTCTTATGAATAAGTACTAATTTCCAACAAGTACATGAAAATACAATAGCAATCCAAATAAGGAAAATAACAATCTCACAATTTTTTTCAAGCTTCGTAGAATCGTATAATAAGCTAACATGTTGTTTTTTGAAGTGATTTTTATTTTTCATGTTCATTATAATTCCATGTGAGTCACATTACATACTCTAGATGAGTTTACATTTCGATGTTTCATTAGAACGTTATGAAAAGTATATTTGATCCATATAATGGTACCCCAAAATCAAAATATTGTTTCTAATGTTCATAATCAATTTGATTCAAACGATTATTCTCCCGATCTACCACGCACCTAAGTAATAATCAAACACAATAGAAGTAATAATCAAAAATATTTATCATCAATAGTAAACCAACATAACCTCTTTGACATCAATTTTACTTTTACCCTTTTTTATTGTACGAGCATCTATTTTTATTTTATTTCTATAAAGGAAAAACCAAAATGTTTACATTTTCTAGAAAAACAAATAAAAATTCACCTTTAAATTCATTTCTGGAGTGAACATGTAAGAAATTTGTGTATATCCTTTTCCTTTACAGAAAAAAATGTACGACCGTGTAGGTACGTATGTAGCAACATACATAATAATAATTTATTGAAAAGTTAAAAGTGCAAAGGGCAACTATCATGTTTGAATTGAACAAATATATACATTGAAGGCACCGCACAAAAACTAATTATAACCGTCTGAAAAAGGGTTATGTCTTTTGTAATAGTTTTGGAAACCCTTCAATTATTTTATAACCATTATAATAGTTTATAGACAAAATAAACAATATTAAGAATGTATGTATGTATATGTACAAATATATTTGGTAGAGGCAAAAAAGGTACTGAAAAATCAAATTTTATGTACTTCACATAATAAATGAAAAAGGATACAGTTTTTTTTGCCATTATTACTTTTTAAGGGATTTAATTTAGATTTTTCTCTTGCCAGTTGATGACCATAATATAATGAAATACAATGGTATCCTATACTACTACACAATGTAGTTGATGGAAAATTGATTTTTCTTGTCTATCTATAAACCCAACAAAAAATTTGATTAAATTCCGTTTTTTCCTACACTCTTCATAAGAGAAAATAAAGATTAATTATATTATTGATTCGTGCGTATTCTGAATATAAAAGGAAAAAAATCACGCACTCAGTAAAATATTTTGACTGAATACCACAAGAATTACGATAAATTAAGATAACAATAATATTCTTAAGAAAATAGTTAATTAGTTTAAGTTAGTTAAACAAAAAATAGTATACTATGTAGATAAATATTTTGGGGTGAACACAAAAAATTATGATTAATGGACATTTAACTACAAATCAGCCGGGAATTTTCATTTTTCATTTGTAAAAAATCAAATATCATACAAATTATTTTGACGTTTAAGAATAAAATAACTTATATAGATAATGGGACATAATTTATTTTAGGATTCAACAGGTTGTGTAAATTAATATTATAATTTGTCATTTTCGATTTGTATATTTTATGTATTCGACTCAATTTTTATTTTTAATTTAAATGTAAATTCCAACATGTGGCCTGATATATTTTTATCAAACCGCACATGGGAACTATGCGGTATAACAATACCGAGTAAACCCATCAAAATAAAATATAATTAAATTATATTTCAAAAACAAGAAATGAAAAATTATTTTGAAATCTATTTCATAAGAATTTTTTTTACAATTTCACCTAATTTCCACCCTCCAGATATATTCGTATACAGAACATAATTTAAATTTTTTTATTATGAAAAGTCATATGCTCAAAACAAGATTTTACATTATTTTGAAATAAATCTAAAGCAAGTTGGTTCAAAACAACCCGTAAATTTAATTCGCTAATATTTATTTTCCTGAAACGACAAAATAAGAATTCTATTTGTTTGTTGACGAGTTATATTATAAGAAAAACACAATAAGAAATTTTGAGTGAGATTACAATAAAAAAAAATACAGGAGGAATTACGTAAACAATCCCGGAAGGTTGAAAATTATAATATTTTTTATTGTTTGTTTGAAAATTGAATTATTATTGAATATCGGGAACAATTCAAACAAGCTGGATTTTATGATTAGACGAGGGTGAAAAATAAACAACGGTGTGGTAAAGTGGGATTGCTACTTTTTTGTTGTTTGCGTAATTTTAATGTTAAATTTCTTTAATATTGTTTGCATTACAATTTTTTTATTTGACTTTATCGCGAATCGCTTGATTTGATGGAGCTTTGACATTATATGTATTTATCAATATCAATAAAGATTCCGATAAAATTTACAAGGTACTTTTCTGAATTAAGCGATTTTCGGTCGCATTTTATCTGGCATTTGTATATTTCGATATTAGAAACATGTCGGCTTAAAGCTAGTCAACAATGTGTTTTAGCTTACATAGAAATTTCCTCACAATTACTTTATTTCTTTATAGATTCTCACTAAATTTTAAAGAATTTTTTATGCCAAGACAATATGTGGCAAATTTTAATCATTTATTTTGCTTTCAACTGATCAAATTATCAAATTCTTTAAGTGAAATATCATATTCTATTAATAAGATTTCATTGTCATATGTTTATATGTATGTCATTGGGAATTTCAAACATTTATGAAAATGTCAGATAAAGTTAAGGAAACACAAACTTCTGATCTGAAAGAAATAAAGTATAATTTTAAGACAGTCGTCACTCATAGATTCACGAGCAAGCTTTGCAAATGTAGAAATGGTCATGACCCGTAAGAATAAGCAAGCTGATTGCGCTTAGCTTCGTAATGAACGTAATTCTTAAAGACTTTCATGTCACTATTAAATCTCAGTGAAACTTCATCGTCGGGTTTGATGAATGTCAGGCCCCAATTCATGTTGACCAAAGAATCGGCCACTACATTTTTCTCAATATCAAATTGAGCTGGAGCCTACATGATTGTGAATATATTTTTGCAAGAGAGGTACCAGAAGTTCCAGATCGTGCGAAGGATGATAGGTTCCAAATCATGCACCTAATTCAGTCTCAGAGTCATCTGTGAAGAAAAATAGCAACTATTACATATGCTTAAAGAAATCTTCCGAAACATCTCACCTTGAAATCCAAAGGTTTGTCGATGGGAAACCACTAAAATTTAAAATTTATTGAAACCGTAATGTTAGTAACCATAATTATACCTATAATTATTTCTGGTATTTAGATAAACTGAATAGATAAAATAAATCTGTCAAAAACAAGCATACTGGATGCTAGATCGGATATTTAAGTGTTTATCTCAACCCATAATGACTAGGTCATCAGCATAGCTCTGAACAATAAAGTCAGATTGCTGTAGTTTAACAATTAATTCACCATCACCAAGAGCCACAAGTGAGGTGAAACGCCTCGTTGGCGATAGCCTATGGAAACTTTAACGGAGACAGAAGGGTAATCTAGATCGACCATGCAACGATGGTGTGGTCAATAACATAATTAGTAAGTGCAGGCCTTGATAATACGTAGATGATAGAAAAATTATTTTCGGGTTCAATACGCAACTTAAAAATCTCCGGTATTGATGTATTAATAACATACACCCTAATATAAAGATATGGTGTGAATCCCATTTCCATCCAACATCCCAATCCCATCAAAATCGATTAGGAAATGGCCGAATTCCGCTAAAGATGGCTTTACTCCAGAACTTCTTCCAAAAATCATTTAAAAATCCAATTTCCATCCAACAAACCCAATCCCATCATAAGGTTAAGAAATTGCAGAGTTCCACCCCAGATGGCCATATTCCAGAACTTCTTCCAAAAGTAATTTTAAAACTCCATTTCCATCCAACATATCAAATCCCATCATAATCGGTTAAAAAATGGCCGAGTTCCGCTATAGATGGCCTTTTCCAGAACTTCTTCCAAAAAACATTTAAGAGTCTGATTTCCATCCAAAAAAACCAATCCCATCAAAATCGATTAGGAAATGGCCGAGTTCCGCTATAGATGGTCTTACTCCAGAACTTCTTCCAAAAATCATTTAAAAATCCCATTTCCATCCAACAAAACCAATCCCATCATAATTGGTTAAAAAATTGCAGAGCTCTGCCCCAGATAGCCATATTCCAGAAGTTGATCCAAAAATCATTTAAGAATCTCATTTCTATCCAATATACCCAATCACATCATAATCGGTTAAGACGTTATCGAGCTCCGCCCCAGATAGCCATATTCCAGAACTTGATCCATAAATAATGTAAAAATGTCATTTCCATCCAACATATCAATTACCATCATAATCGATTAGGAAATGGCCGGGTTCCGCTATAAATGATCTTACTCCAGAACTTCTTCCAAAAATCATTGAAAAATCCCATTTCCATCCAACATACCCAATCCCATCATAATCGGTTAAGAAGTTACTTGTTCTAAAAAAAATAAGAATCCCATTTCCATCCAACATATCCAATCCCATCATAATCGGTTAAGAAATGGCCGAGTTCCGTCCCAAGTGCCCTTATTCCAGAACTTCTTCCAAAAATCATTTATGAATCTCATTTCCGACTAACATATCCAATGCCAATCCCATCATAATCGGTTAAAATTTACCGAACAACAGTTTGTACGTGAAGGGGAAGGAAACGGGGAAAGAATCACGACGAAAGAATCAAAGTGTGGAACGGCGAAGGGTTTTTCCATGAAATTATAGCACGGCATACTTTATGAAAATAAAAATTAACAAACAAAAATATACCCTACAAGTTTAATTTTTTTGCTGTCAGATCCATTTAAGGATTAGACACATCAAGCGTCGACGTCGAGCGGCGAATTTAAATATGCATTAATTTATTTATGTATTATATAGAAACGATAGTATAAAAAATATATTCCAATTACATATTTATAAAAAAGATTACAATTCAGAAAATGAAAAATGACACTATGTGTACTTTAGTACGAATATTAAAAAATATTGTCTCGTCCGACCATATTCAAATATTCACATTCCTTATACAAAAATATCTAATATTTATTCACAATATAATAGAAAAATGTAGGTATATAATAAAATAACTTTAAAACAAAAAGACTTACCAAGTAGGTAAATGCATCCTTGTAAATAATAACTCACAATCACAACTAAAACTTTCACTTCACTTATGTATTTTTATCAATAATTAATAACACAAATACGAAATTCAAATAAATTGGATTAAATTTAAAAATAATAAATAATAAAATAAAATGTTTATTTAATTTAATTTGATAGTCGACTGTTCTCGTCGACGGTCAAACACCAACTGCAAAAATATGAAAGCGTGAAGTTAAAGTTTATGACAAAATAATACGCCCTACACGCTACACACGACCTGATTTAGTCAGGCGGTTTGATGGTTGGATGACGGTTGGATGGATTTTCCACCTGACATCACCTGACAGAAAAATTGTCATACGAAAACCCCACACACGACCTGATTTTATATCTGATCTGATCTAATCAACCCGACGGCCTAACCAAATCAGATCGTGTGTGGCGTGTAGGGCGTATTATTTTGTCATAAACTTTAACTTCACGCTGTCATATTCTTGCAGTTAGTGTTTGACCGTCGACGAGAACAGTCGACTATGAAATTGAAATTAAATAAAAATTTTATTTTATTATTTATTATTTTTAAATTTAATTCAATTTATTTGAATTTTGTATTTGTGTTATTAATTATTGATAAAAATATATAAGTGATGTGAAAGTTTTAGTTGTGATTGTGAGTTATTATTTACAAGAATGCATTTACCTACTTGGTAAGTCTTTTTGTTTTAAAGAGACAATATTTTTTAATATTCGTACTAAAATACACATGGCGTCATTTTTCATTTTCTGAACTGTAATCTTTTTAATAAATATGTAATTGGAATATATTTTTTATACTATCGTTTCTATATAGTACATAAATAAATTAATGCATATTTGAATTCGCCGCTCGCCGTCGACGCTTGCTTGGTGTGTCTAGTCCTTAAGTGGATCTGACAGCAAAAAAAATTAAACTTGTAGAGTATATTTTTGTTTGTTAATTTTTATTTTCATAAAGTATGCCGTGCTAAAATTTCATGGAAAAAAACCCTTCCCCGTTCCACATTTTGATTCTTTCATCGTGATTATTTCCCCGTTTCCTTCCCGTTCTCGTACAAACTGTTGTTCGGTAATTTTTTAAACGATTATGAAGGGATTGGCATTGGATATGTTGGTCGAAAATGAGATTCATAAATGATTTTTGGAAGAAGTTCTGGAATAGAGCACCTGGGACGGAACTCGGCCATTTCTTAACCAATTATGATGAGATTAGAAAAGGGTGGATGGAAATGGAATTTTTAAATTATTTTTGGGTCAAGTTTTGGAATATGGCAACCTGGGGCGGAACTCGATAACTTCTTAACCGATTATGTTTGGATAGGATATGTTGGATGAAAATGGGATTCTTAAATTATATTTGGAACAAGTTCTAGAATATTGCCATTTGGGTCGAAACTCTGCAACTTCTTAACCGATTATGATGGGATTCGGTATGTTGGATGGAAATGGGATTTTTAAATGATTTTTGGAAGAAGTTCTGGAGCATGGCTATCTATAGCGGAACTCGGCCTTTTCCTAATCGATTATGATGGGATTGGGATGTTGGATGGAAATGGGATTCTTAAATGATATTTGAAAGAAGTTCTGGAATATGGCCATCTGGGGCGGAACTCGGTAACTTCTTAACCGATTATGATGGGATTGGGTATGTTGGATGGCATTGGAATTTTTAAATGATTTTTGGAAGAAGTTCTGGAATAATTGGAAGAAGTTCTGGCCATCTATAGCGGAACTCGGTTATTTCCTAATCGATTATGACGGGATTGGGATGTTGGATGGAAATGGGATTCTTAAATTATTTTTAGAAGAAGTTCTTGAATATGGCTATCTCGGAGCGGATCTCGGTAATTTCTTAACCGATTTTGGATGTTGGATGAAAATCGGATTCTTAAAATGTTTGGAGGAAGTTCTGGAATATGGCCGTCTGGGGACGGAACTCGGTAACTTCTTAACCGAGTATGATGGGATTGGGATGTTGGATGGAAATGGGATTCTTAAATGATTTTTGGAAGAAGTTCTGAAATATGGTTATCTGGGCCGAACTCGGCCATTTCTTAACCGATTATGATGGGATTGGATATGTTGGTCGGAAATAAAATTCATAAATGTTTTTCAAAGAAGTTCTGGAACAAGGGCACCTGGGACGGAACTCGGCCATTTTTTAACCGATTATGATGGGATTTGGTATGTTGGATGGAAAACAGATTTTTAAATGGTTTTTTGAAGAAGTTCTAGAATATGGTCATCTGGGGCGGAACTCTGCAATTTTTTAACCAATTATAATGGGATTGGTTTTGTTGAATGGAAATGGGATTCTTAAATGATTTTTGGAAGAAGTTCTGGAAAAAGGTCATTTATAGCGGAACTCGGCCATTTCCTAATCGATTGTGATGGGATTGGGTATGTTGGATGAAAATGGGATTCTTAAATGATTTTTGGAAGAAGTTCTTGAATATGGCTGTCTGGGAGCGGAACTCGGTAATTTCTCTACCGATTATGATGGGATTGGATATGTTGAATGAAAAATGGAATTTTAAATTTACTTTTGGAAGAAGTTCTGGAATATGGCTATCTGTGGCGGAACTCTGCAATTTCTTAACCGATTATGATGGGATTGGTTATGTTAGATAGAAATGTGATTTTTAAATGATTTTTGGAACAAGTTCCGCAGTAAGGCTATCTATAGCAGAACTCGACCATTTCCTAATCGATTATGATGGGATTGGGATGTTGGATGGAAATGGGACTCAAATGATTTTTGGAAGAAGTTCTGGAATATGACTATCTGGGGCGAATCTCGGTAATTTCTTAACCGATTATGATGGGATTGGTTTTGTTGGATGGAAATGGGATTCTTTAATGATTTTTGGAATAAGTTCTATTATATGGCCATCTTGGGTGGAAATCTGCAATTCCTTAAGCGATTATGATGGGATTAGACAACAAGTGTCTTCTTTCATAACAATGACTTAAGCAAAATATGTATGACATGTCTTTGACGTTTCTCATATTATAACGTAGTTCTAAAATAGATGGAAATCAAAAAATAAAAACAATAGATAGAAATCAAAAAATGGCATTTCATTTTATGTTTGCCTATTAGCTATATGCTCCAGCCCAAACTTGACAGCAATACTCTACTATACATGGTCTGAAGATTTTATGTACCTGGCAACCTGATACGATTTTAAGAACTTTCTACATCTATTGTGGAACCCAAGTTTTCGTGAAGCTGACTTGGCCAATGCAACAATGTGTTCATTCTATTTTAAAATTTGGAATAAAGTTAGCAATTTATTTCTCATCATGCGGCTTAATTTTAACAGGGACCGGCACCTGAATTATGGGCTTGGCTTATATGTGAATCATTTATTTCCGCATTTTTATTGTTTTGTGGAAAAAGTATTTTCTACGCAAGATGTATACTAAACATTTTATTCTACTTATATTTTTAATAGCACTGTTGTTTTGTTAGTAGAAAAACAAATAGTCAACGACTGTATAATGCTACGCTATATAAATACATCCCTATAATACCAACTCCAGACATAATAAAACAATAATTCTCTAGGTAATTACCATCTAGTTACAGGAATCCAACAACAATATTTTCTATCTAATTTCCTAATCAAGAAATACCAAAAGAAATCCTAAAACAACAATACATGCTCGTAGCGAAACAACCCAGCACCAAAAAAGGTAAAATTAATGTATCACCTAATATTTGTGGGATTAGTTTTTATGGTTTGAAATATTTCATTTTCCGAGTTCGGTTTACATTTGGTTGATTTTGCTATGACATCATACACATCTACATACGTAGAGAAGAATTTTTCCAGCAAAAAAAAATGGGAAAATTTATTTTAATTTTAAATTTTTGTGTATTGTAACATGGTTTCAGGATATTATTATTCTTTTCAGTGAGCTTTCAGAGATTTCAGTCTCCTGAGGTTGGTATTATTAATTTTGGAATGAAATAAAGAACATAAAATTAAAATTTGAAATTCAAAAATTTCCTTTTTTAAATATACGAGTACGTATGTGATGATAGGTAGAGTGACGACTCTGACGAATTAAAGCGTTGAGGGTAATGTAAAACCTTCGTTATACAGCAAATTAGTAAATTAATAATAATTTAACTATTCTCTGTCTCCTTTTAGGTTTTTTATTTGCTTTGTTTTCATTAAAACAAATTAGTTAATAGATTTTCTTATTCATTTTCAATTTTTCTTAATTAAAAGAAAATTCAATTACTGTATATTGTCAACGACATAATTTATGGTAATTTTGCATTTCACATTTTTTTTTGGTATAAAGTCGAGCCGCTAACATTTTTTTATAAAAATATAAATTTCAATGAACAGTAGGAAAAAAATTTGGAAAAACGTGAACACTTAAAAAAACAATCAAATGGAAATCTGATTAATTATTTAATCGAAAATAAAAATTAAAGGAAAACCCACTGCTAACAAAAAATTTATATTTCTCTTAGATTATTTATTAGGCGGGCGGGACACAATCAAGTTATCGACCACGATTTTATGTACCTAATTGATGTATATAGAACAAAAATTTTGTATTCTCGTATTTATGGAGCTACGGCTATTTAGTGAGGGTATACAATAATTATTTGGTGTGGGGTGAAGTCTTCGTATATACGAGTACTTATAACAATATGTAAGGGAAATTTTCCGTTTTTGTGTCATTCCCAATTAATGGGAAATTGATGAGGTTTACGGAAATTGGTACTGTAAGTTTTATTCCCTAAAATTCTGATACTGCAACTAAAATCCTTAAAGGTTTTCGAATTTTACCCAAATCTTAAAAAATCGATTATCATTTAATTTAAGCATAAAAATATAAAGTCACAACCAGACAATTAATTTATTTTATTATTTTCTAATTAAAAATAAAATGTAAATTTATTCAGAAACGGCAAAAAATATCAATTAAATATGAATTTACTCATCTTAGAGAGATTAACAAGAACAACAACAGGCGAAGAAGATAAAAACAACTACTTTGACTTTTCTCTCGTATATAGAAAAAAAAAATCTTTATCATTTTCATTAACATTTTCATCTATTCTTATTGTTTTATATATTTGGTAAAATTTAAACAGCTTTTTCGACTTATATTTTCAATATACCCACATGTTTGTATAGATCTGGAGAAAAAGAGATTTCTTTCCAGATTCGATATATAAAAAAATCTGTATAATACCAAATTAGTTTCGAATTAAAAATTTTCTTAATTAATAAAATATTAAGAGTTTCAACAGGAACAGATAAAACCAAAGTTAGAAAAAGGATTCTTGTATACGTTTAACATTGTGTAATGTGGAATCCCATTCTCCTAACGTCTCGAGAATTATAATATCTACATGTACGTAGGAATACATATAATTCTTCTGCTTAGGTCGTCTGCATACAAAAAGTAAAAAGAAAAAAAATTTTTTTTTTCATCATAATTTATTGATTTTTCTCGGAGAACCGTACACAAAAAAATATATTTTAAAGGATTTAATAAAATCGGTTGGCAAAAAAAAAATAATAATAATAATAAGGGAAAATAATGAAAAACGAGAAAAGCTTATTAAAGTAGATTATATGAGATGAGTTCAATTTATAACAGATTATTTTTTTCAGTAAGTTGTTTTATTTTTTGTATAAGTGGTTTTTAGTGTTAGCCATTTTTGTTTAAGATCCAAAAAACAGTACTAGAATTTTGATAATATTTTGAAGTTTTTTTTTTTTGTTGAAATCTTTAATTATATATAATTTTCATTTTTTGTTTTTAGAAATTTGCTGACAGCTTATTCTCATTCCATTCTATAAATTTGTAAGTATAAAATCTTGATAAGTTTATTAAATAGAATATTGGTATATTTATATTATTTTTTGTTCGGTTTTGTTGGAATTTTTGATTTCGTGTCACGTAAAATTTTATGTCATCACGAATAAAATGCCTTATAAAACTATATACAATTATTATATGGATTTAATGGGAGGCGTTTTGTAAAATGAACTTTCTTATATTTATGATGGGAATATTGTCAAAATGTGTTTTTGAAATATGCTATTATGTAGTTGGTTTTTTATTAGAAAACATGAGTTATATGATGAGGTATAATAGTTCTTAGAGGCTTATTAAATAATTTTATTACTACAGTAAATATTTCGAATTTAAAGTTCTCTACAACGTTTGATCATTGGTCTCACAAATTCATAATAATATGGAAAGCATTACATAATGTTTAAGGCTTACTCTATGGGTTACACGGACTTTGTCTGTCCAACTTATGAGTATGGATCTTAAAAATTCGTTAGTATTTTGTACATAAGATACTTGACGTATCCACGTAAACTCATTATTATCACGCCACACAACCAGACGATAAAAATCTATCTTTAACACTAAACCTACCATGCGCGGTCAAATGACCGTTTTAAAAATTTCGTTTAAAATTTCTCGCATACAACATTACTTTATCATCATGTGGCTTATTATCTTTTCCTGAAATATCTAAACAACCTATTTTACAATGTTTACAACTTTTTTTATTGTTTAATTTCCGAAAACAAAATATATTATATCTAGTCTACTTTACTAAAATATATATGTTTTTTAAATCGCTTATTTGACCGCTCATGGTAGGATTAGGTATACATGAAATGTCGGTATGTTTAGTGTTAAAAACAAAAACAATAAAGTATACATTAAACTACTGCTTATTATCCGGAGAAAAATAATAAAAAAGTAAATATTAAGTTCTATTTTGTTTAATCTTAATAAACACCATAAACTGTGATTTGATTTGCTTAATTTGATCCACCATTACATTAAATCTCCAGCGTTCATAATATACCAGTGAATGAAATAATCTTAAATAAAATGTTTCGTTCCAAGCATAAAAACATAAGATCGAAATCAAATCAATTTTATCCAATTGAGTTAATCTGTCGTACCAATGCTGCTCAACTAGCAAATGTCTAGTAATCACAAGTGGAATTCGTATAATAATATTTCTCTATATCTAGGGATTAAAAACCACCCACCAAAAATATACTATTTTTTTATACCCATTACGTGGTGATGTATTTTAAATACCACGGTTAATCGTAATTTGCATATAATGTTCGCTTTATGGTTTCTAGTAAACCGATCGATTTCATGCTAGTTTTTATGTTTATACAAAAAAAAAATTACAAAACTTTCAAAAGTCTAATCATTTTTGCAGCGTGGGAAAAATATTACCATTGAGACGAATAATTTGAGTGAAATAACAGAAAATTGTCAAAACAAAGCTTCATTGCAAATTCGACGCGCAAATATTTAAAATCCTTGAAGTACCATAGTTGTATTCTATTAGTCCAGAACGGTTTGTAAATACCATTTGATATAATAAGCCCTTACAGCCAGCCATTGCCATTTGTCTTAATTCTGTATTTGGGAAATCGTTTCGCTTTTAGTAATGCTGTATCATCCGCAAATGATGATACTGTTACTTACACTGGACTCCATACACTGCCTAATGACAACCCGTGTATTTAATTTTTTGACAACGATTAATTTGCTCACATCTGACATTTTTCAATCGGATGATTGTAGTAAACAGTGTTTTTTAGAGGTTCACATCTTTAAGTAGGCAACACTGTTTTGTTTGACAACCGATTTGACATCTGACACTTGCTTTGTCATTAGTTTGATTTGCCATTTCATAATGAATAGACTCACGCCAGAGCAATGCTTGCAAATTGTTGAAATTTTTTATCAAAATAAGAGTCCTGTTCGCCAAACACATCGTGTATTACGCCCATTTTACGGTCGTCCACCAGAGCGGGTAATTCATCGGTTAACTATGGATTGTTTTTGCACCATTTATACTCTAAATGATAATAAGCGATTGACGCTGTACAGTATAACGTTGAGGAAGACCCAAATCAATCAATTCGACATCATTCTCAGCAACTGGGGATCCACTTTATGGAAAATTTTATCTAAGGATCTTGATTTACATGCTTACAAAATTCAACTTGTGCAGGAATTAAAGCCATCCGACCATCGCACACGCCACCAATTGAGCCAATGGGCTGAAGCACAAATTGATATATATATGTTAATTTTCCAAACAAAATTTTGTTCAGCGATGAAGCTCACTTTTGGTTGAATGGGTACGTTAATAAACAGAATAATCGGATTTGTTATGAAGATAATCTACAAGCCTTTTGCCGAAACACCCCCTTCATTCAGAGAAAGTGGAGCCCAACTATTTTTAATGGGGCATTTAATTAGGCCAAAATGAGCCTTAAATTATTTGTATGTCAATTGATCTTGTTTTGCGTTATAATTTTGGTTTTGGTCTGATTTTCGATTTGAGGTCTGCTAGTTTTTAAGTGATAAAGCCTTATGCTTTTTCTAGAACGAACAGAATAAAAAATTTAAATAGGGCATTTAATTAGCCTAAAATTAACCTTTAATTCGACATGGGTTTTACTATTTTTTTCTAAAGCTAACAGAACCCGCGTTTTAGGTGGAAGGGATGGACCAAAACTTTTTAATAGGGCATTTAATTAGCCTATTATTAGCCTATAATATCCATACTATCTTGTAATGTTACTGTATGGGCTCCGCTAGCTTAAGGGACGTTGGGGATGTAGGATTCCGTTTCCTTTTAGAAGTTAAGGTTATATAATTTTCAATACCCGTTTTCATAAATGAATCTGAAAGAGTTTTCGTTACCTACCTGTACTTACAATTTTTGTTGATGTGGCATTTTCTAATTTTTGTGTCAAATCTATGGCGAATTTTTTCAGTGATGACAGCTTGAGATTGGCGCGATACATAAAACTTAAAGGCAGGTTCACGTATCGATCAAAAATGATTCACGAATCAAGCTAATCAATGAGCGTCATTATTGCTTATAATTTGTTTTTTTTATTATGTTGGATGCATGCGATCAAAATTTGCCCAAAGTTAAAATTATTTCATCTCAGGCGGGGAAATTTGTATATGTTTTCAATGAATTGATTGGCTTTTGATTCGCGAACCATTTTTTGATCGCATACGTGAACCTGCCTTAAATATGAAATTGATTGCGATTGTTGCTGGGTTGTAATTGTTTGAAGAAAATAAACATATCGCCACATTCTGTACATTATTTATGTAAACTTGTTCACATTCTGTACATTATTCACGTAAAGTTGGAGCTTTATACACGTCATTTAAACTCAACAAAAAATTATTAATGAAAGCAATGCACTTTTTACTTTTTATTGCTCATATATTTTACGTCTGTATCTCGCGATAATTTAAATCAAATACTGTATTTATCAGCCAATTTTTTGCCGATAGACGTTTCTAAAAATGGTAAATGATTTAATATAAGAAATTCTAAGCATTATTTTTGAAAGGGCACCCTAATTAGGTTTATAATATTAGATTTATATTTTGGACAACACCATGGTAATGTTTAATGAATATATTTTAAAATTATTAAAGCAGTTCGCTTATGACCATTCCCAATATTACCTTCCCAAAACCAGTTGAAGGAACGAAATTTTTAAATTCTTCAATAATTAGCGGCTGTTAAATACACTTTATATCTTTTAATCCGTATTGTTTGTGATACATTAGCATGAAGATGATTATCAAAAAATTAATCCACTTACAGTAATTAAATTAATGATAGTTAAATTTGTTGATCGTTAGAAAATAATTATAAAATTATACGTGGATTAAAGTATACAGCGGAAAAGAAGAAAACAATCCAGTCCATCCGGCTCTATATATATACGTATAACATGACATTATTTTATTTTATTAATAACACAGTGATAACGATATAATGACAACGATGATGTTTATTAGAATAATAATCCTGATACATACAAAAAATTTAATAAAGGACAATAGAATTTCAAATAGGATACCATTCATAAAACAAAGTAAAATCATCATTCTTGATATTTTAATTTTCCGCCTTTTTTGCCATCATGTAACCAAAACAAACCAGAACGTCAAATAACAATATACATACAAAAAAAATCGTATACCAGGAAATGAATTGAGGGTGAATGACGGAATTTCATTATATTCCAGCATGTTAAGCTCCTTTAATCCTTTATTATTAATTTAATTTTTTTTTTATGTAACTCGCCTATTATCATTCTCGTTTTTCCTTAGTAAGAGTAAGTAAGTTAATATGTTTGTTGAGTTGCCAATTTAACAATCAGTTGAATAGTATTTCGCGTTTTCGTTCTATAATTGAAACATCTGGATAAATAAACAAATTAATAAGAAAAATGTTCATTTTTTTACGATTTTCCCTTATATTTTTTGCCGAATCGATTTATATTTTGATAAATTATCATTTTCGATCAAAAGCAAACCTAACCATAAAATAAAATAAAAATCTATCAATTTTAGTTATACACACAGTAATCAATTTCACACTTTACTTGGCTGTATTCGCTTAACATGGGAGGGTTTCATGTAACAGCGAAAGTGTAAATGTAAATTGTGGAAAAATAAACATCGGACGAATGGATTTTTGCTCGGAAATGATTAATTAATATTGCTTTTATGTACATGAGTATAACGACCATACTCATAAAAATATTAACCTAAATATTAGTCGTATGGATAAGAGGGAAAATTTCGAGCACCGTTCAAATATAATTAAATTCCAATATTTGTTATAGAAAATATTACTATTGTTAAGTCGATAAAAATTATACAACTTTGTAATCAAAATTAAGCCTCTCATCTTCATATTTGTCATATCACTTATGTGTAGACACATATTGAAATTGGATATAAAAGTATATATGTAACTTCAAGTGTTATATAATACAATTAGATATGTTTGGATAATCATATTCCATAATGCAACTCCGGTTGAATGGTAAATATTTATACACTGAATCTAATATGCTTAGCCATCTCTATATATATGTAATATATGTAAGCAAATATTAACCATAATTTAATTATTATTATGAAACAAATTGGAATGTATGTGCTAAAATTGCATTAAGTTATCTAAAGTGCGGTACAGCTTATTGATTTTTAATTATTTACAAATTTGTAAACAATACGTCTTGAATCTCACAGACAAATTTAAATATTCTGACCCCAATCGTAATAAAAATTAAAATAAATTCAAATTAATTAAATTCAACAATCACAATAAGAATAAATAATCAATTCAAATTCAAACAAAACAAACAAGGCGAATTGATAAGAAATTTTTTATTATCATTATTGTTGATGTAAAAATTATTCATAAAAATGTAAAATTGGCTATTATTTAATTTACGTTTATTGTGTCCCTTCAAATCAATTTTGGTACAATGCAGAATTGCGGGGGTATCACAGATCATCACAATTGTTATATACTTTTAAGGAAAACATGTCGTTTTCCCATCAACTGATTGTTTAAATTGAAAATTGGGTTGGAAATTTAGTATTAGATATTTGGAGTAGTAGATCTGTTTAACCACGAGAAATTTTTTGAGCTTAAATTTTTTATCCATTTAGCATAACGAGAGAACTTTAAAGAAAGATGGGTTTTTTGTTATTCTCGAGAATTGAATTAGCTGGAGCTTTATAAGGGCGCTACGTGCATCACACTCTTCACTGCGCTTTAATTTATGAGCAGCAAAACAAGATAAACTTAAAATAACTGATTTCAGTTGACGCAAAAAATTAATTAGTTCCATAGCGATAATTGGCCGACAACAAAGCACCAGTAATGACCGACCCTACATTCGATAATTTGCAGATAATTTAGTTTTTTAATTATGCATTTCCGATTAACCAGACGCCTAAGTTAGCATCGATAGAATAATCAACTTGCGATTAAAATATAATGTTTTGGGGTACAGCCCCCACGATTGACGGTTTTACGGGAAAATAACAATGACGTTTAGTAGTTTGTTCTAGTCCATGATAATTTAGAATCCAAGTTAATTCCTAAATATTTGATACAATCTGCCATTTAAATTTATACGATTAGTTAAAACCAGCAAGTCACTTTAAGATAAATTAACATGGAGGTTATTTTCAATACACCATGTCTCCACAATGTGAAGAGCTTTAGGTGTTTGCCTGAAACAGTTACATTAAGATAGACGTGCTGTCGAGCGTACCTGCAACATAGTAATGAGTAGGGAATCCAAGTCGGTTCTACCCGACTTCGTGTAGTTGGGCAATTACTCACCCCCAGAAACATCCGAAACCGTTGGGAATCGCCGCAAACAACCGAAACCGACAACCCTCTTATGCATCTGAACGAAAATGGAAAAAACATAAACGTATGTACTAGGGAATCCAATTACCCGACTAGGGAATCCAATTACCCGAATTTTGGCTACCCGAATTTCGGTTCCGTTTTTACCATTACCCCACCGGTTTCTACAAACATACGTTTTTATTTTTTTCCATTTTCGTTTAGATGCATAGGAGGGTTGTCGGTTTCGGTTGTTTCGGTTAATCCTTCTAAGGACTTTGCGAAATATAATATTGCCAGACTTACTGGCTGGGGATAGGGATAAATGCAATTCAGCTTCAACTCCATGAGCTCGGAATAAACCCAAACCCCACACATACATCAAGGAAATGGAACATGTGGTCCTTTAAAATATTATAACCATTATAACCTTTAATTCGGCAGGAAAAATTCCATTAAAACCATCTTGCAAGTATGGTGCAAAGGAGAAAAGACTTGCAAAATATGTAAAATATATAATAAAATATATTTTATATAATATATAAAATATATAATATAATGCAAAATATCGCTCGTAATTAGCCTGTTCGCTAAATTCCAATCGGCAGAAAGTATTGGGCTATTTGGAAGCAACAGATGTGATTCAACTAGAAAAATAACAGACAGAAGCAATTCACCAACAGGATCTATCTGGATGATGTGTATTGGTTCGACTAATGAAGAGAATCAAGTCTGCAATTATCATTCTGTGAGCAGATTTTAAAAACTTTAAATCTTACACAATTTTTTAATTATCCCAGTTATCCTGAAGATTTGTTTTTTTGTTACCATTTTAACTCTCCTATAGTAGTTTTCATTGACCTTTTAATATCAGAGAACCAAAATGGTTTGCTCTGGAGCTTTTAGTGATTATTTTGTGAAGTGTTTAAAAACGAAGTAGAAAGCTTACAAAGAATCAATTTCATTCAGGGATTGGAGCTTGCTTGACGTATGTAATACACCCGATAGTTCAGTAGCGAAAAGTTCTAGTTAGAAAGTTTACTGTTGCGATAAGGCTTCAAATACCATCTTTTACTACTTATAATGCACGTGATGCATCTGTGATTGGAGGTCAAAATATCATTAGTTACCTTTCGACTACAAATTACTTAAATCAATAATCGACAAAACAGAGAAACTAAAATAATTCACTTCACAGTGATACCCAACCGCCAGAAGAGTATTCTTAATTATATTCCAAGTTACAAGAGCTATCAATTCATCAGAAAAGGTAGATGTGGGGTCGAGTCAAAGAGCAGATATATACAGACGATGGCATGTCAGTCAACTGAGTGCAACGATTCGAAGACTTAAAAGCATAAGTACGACCGTAAGATCATCTGAGCTGCAAGAGAATTTTACTATTTTTCACATTCAATCGAGAAACAAATCCATCAATAAAGAATAGTTCCTAAATTAGGCGAAAAATGTATGTGGTACAGAATGCAACTTCTTAAAATTAAGAGAAACTTACTATAGTGCAAGTTAAATTGTTTCATTTTGGGCATGTGAGCTTCGTACAATAGAAAAAAAGCAAGTAAACCTACGGACCAGAGATAATCCTGTTCAAGACGTCTCAATACGAACAAAAAATAAGGAGACCTATTTTATTCAAATTCTATTTTATTTTTTATTTTTATTTAAAATTCATATTCCATATACTGAAATTAGTTAAAGTTTTTTGTGAAATATCCCATTTACTTTCACATTCGCTAATATAGGTATGTCACAGGATTCTTCTCCCTTAGGGTGCCTTTACTAGTACATCTTTCTCTACCATCACTGAGACCTGCACAAATCTTGGTATTGCCCAAACCATCGTTACATGTATTGGATCCATGCTTATGTCTAGCATTGCTGTGGCCGAGCTGAATTCTCTTTCTGTTTCTGTTAAAGTTACCAAAGATTGCTTGCAAGGAGGTGTTTTCTCCACCTTCAAGTTGTAGGAGTGTGGTGCCTAAAAAGGGCTTGTACGTTAATATATCTAAAACTACTCTACTAGTCTTTACTATAGATTTAAAAATATGGGCGAACTATCTGCTCCATCTGCTAGGGAAACGATCGCCACATCTAATATCGTAAAACAGCTTGATATTACTTTAAGTAGTAAACTGTCCTAGAAATCTTTGAATTTGGTGCGGGTCTTGGAACCTGCTTTCCGTCATATGATCTACGATCATACGGGAGTCTAGGACTTAACTGCACGGTGTTTCAAGCTGAGCTGAAAGCACATGTGCAATTGATGCTTCTAATCTCGCTGTTTCATGCGAAAATATTGGCAAGCGAAACTGGTCCAGAACTGTAAACATTTTATAAGTCTTCTTTTTTCCAGCAATAGTGTCAAGGTTATGAGGGTTCCGTCTAATTGTGATATTGAGGACAATGCGATAGCTGATCCCATAGTTAAAGCGACAATATTATCAGGCTAAGGTTTTATATCTGAAGAAGACCAGCTAAGAGTTTTTGTCGCTATTCGGACCAGTCACGGCTGTTTTAAACTTCGTTTAGAACGAATGGGGCTTGTTTAAGATTCCTTGTGTGACAACTTCCTTTTAGAGGACGATGATAACATTCACATTCTTGAGATCTGAAGGACGAGAATGGATTACAAGAAAAATGGAACCATAGCCATACCGTGGCGCTAATCGTAATATGGGGACTCATGAATACCGTTAGTAAAATTGGTAAATTTTGAATATGCCAGATGCAAGTGCTCAATATAGTCAGCATCTATGTTTATTAGTATATGTAGATGCTAAACTAACAAACCGACTCTTCTAAATTTTTAATTTTTGTCCTTTTATATATTTTGTGTCAACAAATTTTTCCTTTTTTTATTTACATGCTTAAATGATTCATTCCACCCTTATAAATATCTAACTAAAAAGCTCGTCCTTTATACGAATTGTAACTTTGTAATATTTCGTGATCTCATCATCAGTTGATTTTCCCATCAAATGTGCACACACACACACACTCAATAAAAATACGGAGAAAAGTTAAATGAATTGTCTTTTACTATATACAAAATTTCGTTTTGTTCGAACCTGTTTGATGTCGAGGAAATAAAGGATAAAATCAAATAAAATGTACAAATATTTGATTTGGTTCAATCTATGTTGATTTTGTTATATTTTGTGATTTTATTTATTTTATATTAAGAATTCCTTAAAATAGGTCAACTCGTAATACGTACATGCTGTTATAGCAATAATATTTAACAAGGATATTATTATATTGCACTCATCCGTAATGCACCCCATATTCTCAAAATAACACTTCATAAAATAATAATCACATTAAAAAATAAAGGTCGCGAGATAATTCAAAAAAAATTTTATGTGCGGTGCGCGGTTCCTTTATTCAAATTTAGATTTAATCTCGTGCTTTCGCGCGGTTCCTTTACTGGGAAAGGCAAAAAATGAAAAATTGTTTTTATTTTTGGTTTTTCAGATATTTATAATGCAAAAGGAAAATAAGGAAGACGGAACACCAAAAATGAAAAACTGTAGAATCTGATTAACTTTTAATCATCCGACCAGAACAAATTGACGCTATGGGGATTCTATTTTTTGTTAAAAATATAGAAACGGCAAAAAATTAAAAATGGTTGAATTTAAATCGTCGCGCGGTTTTCTCCTTGTCACTCCGGATCTCTGGATGAATTTTCGCGCTTAATTTTTATAATTAAAAAATCTTTAAATTTACTGCACTCGCAGACTTAAAATTTATTAATTTTTTTATCATATTTCTCCATTCCTTAGTTCTAACTTTAAAGTTTATGTTCATTCTATGTATAGTAAACTAAGAAGCACATCGTATATCACAGATTAAAAGACATGAAAATGTTGTATTTTCTATTTTTCTCTTTTTATTTTCGGCAAAATTTACAGACAAAAAGGGGTAATTTCTTATTCTTTTACACAATGTATATACGTACGAGTACATAGCAAAGACATGGTAGATACAGAAACCGCGAATTTCATGTCTTTAATAATATATTCCATGGTTGAAATACTCTTTTATTTTGTCACATTAAAGGTGGTAGACAATAGATGAGAAATATTTTTTGTTAACACAGATAAAATTTTATGGGAAAATGAAAGGTAAATCGATTTTTTCGATATCTAACTTATGGTAGGCTTTAGAAAATATTGTCGATTGTGAATACAAAACTTTAAGATAATCGATGAAGAACACAGCAAAAGAAAAGCTTTTAATTACGCCCCACTTACTTTTCAAGTAGAAAACCCATAAAAAATTTCAGAGTAATAAAAAATTATTTGATTTTATTGTAAAACGTGGTTTTGTTTTAATGAAGAATTTTTATTGTATTCTAAAATGTGTATAATCTTCCCTTATTCTTATCATTTTTATATTTTCTTTGGTTCCTAAATACATAATTGTAATAATAATAGCAGCGCCGGCAGTAGCAGCATCAGCAGCAGCAACAGAAGAACAAAACAATAATAATCATCCCTTAAGATAACAAAAGCTTAACATCAAAACAAAACCAAATATTATTTTCAGTGCACGTTCACATTGATTCGATTCATCCATGTTCACATGTAAAGTCTAAGAGATATTCCTTATGAAGAAAATTAAATTAATTCATTAAAAAAGGAAGTAAGGATAATAAGGAGGAATATAACATTACAACATACGTTTACACTTCTTTTCGTTTTTTTATAATATATATCTTATCAGAATACGACTACATGTCAATTAAAGAAAATGAGACAGAGATACCGAATATTTTCATTTGAACGAATTCACAAAACACAAAATTAATAGAACATTTTTCAGATTTTCGAGGGTGGAATTGTTTTGCACTGTCGTTATGTACTCCTTGCGTATGTTTTATTAAGATTAATGATGTAGATGAAAAACTTATTTATGTATGGTGTGAATTTGATTAGATCTGATGAGTTTTAAGATTCAAATAGTTTGGTTGGTATTATAAAAGGATTAACACTACATGATACCACTAAATCAACAAGTAACAACAATTGTTTCTCTTTAATATGCAAACGCTCACAACACAAAGTATGCGGTATTTAAATTTATTCTCAAATAGCGTGTACACACAGTTAAATTCATGCATTACATATGTATATAGTACTCATTTGCATAGACAAAAATCTACTGCCTATTTAGAAATGCTTAGTTAAATAAAATTTATAATTCAATAAACAAATTACACCAATTTCCGGTCAGTATATAAAGGTAGATAAAATTTATGAGGATTTAAAATACAATTTTATACAAACTGAACAAACCAATTTGCTTAACACAAAATAAGTGAGTAATTTAACACTTGATTTTTATCTTTCGACACACACAAAACAAAAGTAATAATCCAAGAATATGATGTCCATTTGTTAACCAAAATGTTGAAGGAGAGTAGAAAAAGGATCGAATATACTGAAATTCTTTGTATGTATTTGCTTGTGGTTTTATTCTAATGTTTAAAAACCTTAAAGGATTTCTGAGTGATTTAGAGTTCAAAAAAATTGTGTGTTGAAAGTTAATGGTTGGATTGATAAATGAATAAAATTATGGTTGGTTTTATAGTTTTGTGGAATTTTTTATAGTTCGTTTGAAATGAACCACAGTAAGGGTCATTCATTTTATATATGTACGTGTATGTATTTTGGGGTTGTTAATTTTATAATTTACATTTTAAATGTATGTTTCCTTTTTTCTGAGGTTTTTCATCTGAAATCCTTTGTAATGTTTAAATAATTGTTTTTTGACCTAATTGTATATTTAAATGTGAATATTTATAAGAGATTCATACAAATTTCAATCATATACCATGACGATAAATTTAGAATTTCAACCAGTTTGCTTCGGTTGACTAGTACGAAAATTTTCGAATTAACGATCAGAATCATGGAAAACATTTCCATATTAATTGTTTTATTTTTTAATAACTGTTTCAAACGGATCTCTCAGGAATTTAATTGTGATTCCCTAAAAATTACTTCAAACTTACCTCAATTCTTTTAGTAATCCTAACTTTTTTCAATATTGAGCTTTTGATCCAGTATATGATTATTGAATTGTATTATCCTATATACATATAAATTTTCCAAATATTATTCCCATTTCAGCATCAACCAACCATTAATCAAACGATCCATAAATGTTAAAACCCAAATTTTTATGTCGTATCATAAAGTTATACACGCACACATACAAACATTATTATCCTATAAAATTCCCATAAATATTTGCTTAACCATATAGTCTATCAATCAGTCAATTTCACGTCGTATCATCAACAAAAAATCTATATTTCCATTCCAAAATGAATTGAATATCATTTGTCAGTTGTAACTAAATCTGAAACCCAAAAAAAAAAAATTACACTGAGTGACTATCAATAAATAAATATTAATCGGAAATAGACACGATATACACATATCCTAAATTGTTATATCCTGGTATGTTATCAAACTAGCAACCTAACATGAAATAAAAGAAAGGGGTTTGGATGGAGAATGACGATGAGTATGAATTTTGTGAAATTGGATATTACACCGAAAATTTTAATGTCGAATCAACAAGTAAAGTAAATTGAGTTGTTTAAATAGTTCAATGTTGTCGATATAATAAATCAAAAAATTTAAGGCGAATTTCTACTATAATAACTGGGATGACCGCACACACTCGATATACATATATGATATAACGAACGATTTATATAGTTAAATTTTCTAGGGCGAGTTTCATCAATTTATTTATATAGATGGTTATCACACGCCGATTAAAATTTTATATGTATAAGGGAAAATTGATATGAAAATAATTTTTTTTTTGGTCGAGTTTAATTCGATTAGGTAAATTTTGTTTATATTTTGGACACCGTATATACAGATTACGTTACACTTGTTGATCCGCTTTGTTGTGACCGATCACATAAAGCGTTAAATATTAGCATATTCGGTATACACTCAGTTGTGAAGCATATATGGGGTTAAATAATATCAAGATTGCGTAACAATAGTGAAATTGCCTCTTTATCACTGAAACGCTAAATTTTATAAAATTAACTAAATTAATCTATTAATTGGATTATCCATAATTCAAAATTTTCTTTTTTATGCGCTTAAATAAAGGGTTACAAAAATACGACTATTAAATATCGTGAAACGGAAAATTATTGGAAAATTCTAAAATTACCTTAGAAAATAATTTAATTATATATTTTGTATAGAATTGTGAGAAACCCCTCGCACCATTTGTATGGAGTTCGAGTATAGTACATGTGATCTTATCGCAATTATAAATACATCAAAACATTTTTTTCCTTCAGATGATTTACAACATCCTGAAATTATTATTATTTTTTTAAATTATGTAATATTTTTCGGTGGGGTAAAACATGCAAAAACCGCCACACACAAAATATAAATTATGAGTGTAGCATAGTAGGGTATATGTTGAAAAAAATCTCTATGTTTTGTATTTATATGTAATAAATTTAATTTTCTTATTTTATTTCCGTAAAGTCATATACATACACTACATATACGATATTCTAATACGTTCATGCCACGGTTACCGTTCGTCAAAAATAAACTAAACTAAACCTTATACCAAAAAAATAAATAAAAATTTAATTAAATTTATATTAAAAAATATCTACTTTGACTTTGAACAAGAAGAGAATGGAAACCAAAAAGCTTTCAAAAATGTTTAGCTGTATGTTGTAAAAACCTGGTTAAACTTTATTAGTCAGACAAATACCAATTTTTCAATTTACGTTTTTTACAGACTCGCACCATCTCTCACACAGAGGCATTACAAGTAATTTCTTCTGTTTCCGTAAATAAATATAAAATATATTGTAGGAATAAAGATAAGAAAAATGCGACAAAAGTAGAAAAATTAAAATAGCAATTTAAGTCGCATTTTCGAGATAAGCTTTTTACAACAAAAAATTATATTTTAGTTACAACAATCATAATTTTTAACGATTATGAATCGTACACTCCAACATTATGTAAAATATTATGCATACACAGGGTGAGCTCAAACAATTTCAAACAGGATACAATTTATTCCAACTTCTTGTTTTATATATAGTAGAGTGGTAGAATTTTGTTTCGCACCCTGTTTACATATTCGAGTAAGAATATAAGGATCCTCTTCAAGCTCAAATGAAAAATATAAATAAACAGAGTTTTAAGTTGTTTTGATTGAAAATCGATTTTTAGTGAGTAGCTCCTTGAGATTGACATTTTTTAAATAAAATATTTGTTTGAGTAACAGTTCATGCGAATATTAAAATATTTATATAGAATGGGCATCATACTCTAGTTCCCATTGTAATACAGTCAGATGCGAAGGTCTCGTATTTCATATTAAAATATAACAGTGCTGGGAATTATTATTTCCATACAATTACGATTATGTATATATTAATTTCGTAATTTTAATAGACACAATGGTCCAAAACACAAATTTTTTATAAACTATAAAATGTTTTTGGTTGTTTAAGAAACACGCATAAATTTAAACTTTTTTCATTGAAATGTAGACTGAATTATAGGCTTATCTCAATAATTTGAATGATTAGAACAACACTTCTTAGAATATTTTCATTTCACTTAACCTAATTTAAATTGTGTTTGCCAATTTTAAATATATTTGTTTAACAACAATTTAAACATTTAATTAACGTAAATAAATAAACATTTCACTTTATTATGTGAAAATTTTAACTAATAAAAAGTAATTTGTCTCTATATAAAAAATGCGTAATCCCATCCCTTATACACAGTCTCTACCTCTTCATCGTTCAATTCGATATTTTTCACCTATTTATTTGTATTTCTGGAAAATATTTATACTCATTTTCATTTACGTACATAGATCCTACATAGGAGTATATTGAGATGATGATGATGATGATATGTATATTTCTATTTATTAATGTTTTAAGGTTATACTGAGTGTATGTGTATGTGAATACAAATTTGTATTTTAGAAATTTTGAAAATTTTTATTATTTTTCGAAAATAAATTATGTAGGGTGTGCTTTTGTATATAAGTGTGTTATTCAATTAGCTTTGATAAAGTTATTTACAATCCATTTAACAAACTTAAATATTTGTAATCTCATAAATATCGTTTTAATTTCATTGGATTATTATGTCAATAAAGGTCTATTACTCTTAAATTACTATTAAAAAATTATTATTTAAAAGTTTTAATAGCTAATTTTTCTCATTATTTTTGTAAGCTCTCAGAAGTTCAAACCAACACAGCTAATGAGAGACGATGTTTGTTCTTACTGACCTATTTACTTACTGCTGGCTACATCGCTTGAAAGAATTTAACGGTCTTAACGATATTTCTCCAAATATTTCGTTTTGCAACAATAGGCGCCAAAAGCGATGCTCGATTGAGTTAAGATCCCGTTCAAGATCTCGTAAGACCGTTCAGATTTATAGGGTTTGTTGGTGGTCCGGTTTTGTTTTCTTAAAATGCCCTAGCCATCTCAATCTATATGATTTTTATCACTGTTTGCCGTAGGCAGACCTAGATATAGGGGTGGGGGCAGGAGGGCCATATGGTCTGGGCCCCGGTTTTAAAGGGCCCAAATTTCAAATTAATTCAGATTATTTTAAATTATGGATATTCAAATTTTAATTATTATATATACCATTTGTTTATGTACAAAACAGTGTCAAAAGGGGAAATACGAAATAATTTTGACAGTTTGTTTTTCAACATTTAGATTTCAAACGCATTAATAGTTCCTTAATGTGCATATCCATACTACGGTAACTTGAATCCGGTAACTAGTTCGTTTCTTTCCAATTTACCTATAAAAAAAATAAATTTTATAGATAAAGGGGAAAGAAACGAAGAAGTTACCGGATACAAGTTACTCTCGTGTGGATATGCACAATAGTTTTTTGTGGTTTAATCAATAACTAAAATATCGACTTTAACGTTTATCGCATTCTTAAAATTAAATTGTTTTTCTTTATTAAAATCAAAAGAAGAGCAGAAAAAGCCGAAAAAGACACAATCAGAAAAACAGATACAACTTTTTAATAAGTCAAACGAGAACGAATCTCAAAGTAAAAATGTTGAAGATGGTGTGATTTCAATAGTTCTTTAGAAACAACTATGGGGAATACAATCGCAGTTTCCTAAAAAGAGGTTACCACTGTGGAAAAATTGAATATTTCAGCGCAGCCAGAAACAGATTACGCCGAAACAGTTGGTCTACGGGTGTCCATAATGGGAAGTTTCTAAGGACAGTAGAATAAATCAGTAACTACGATCCTATATTATACGATGATGTCAAAAGAAGTTGCAAATCCAAAAGAGACAAACAAGCGTTTACAAGTTTATTATATGTCCTCATTTATTCAGAATGAATTTATTGAAATTTGTTGCACCTTTGTTCAAAATAAAATTTCTTGAAGAGATTCGGGGGTTAAAATGCTTTTCTATAATCGTTGATGCAACTCCAGATTGTTCACATAAAGAAAAAATCAGTCTCCTTTTTTAAAGCTACATACTCGTAATTCCGATGCTTTCAATTGAGGAATGATTTCTCACCTTTGAATCTTTTACATGGAAGAAAGGATTTGAAATCGCTCAACAAATTTTATGGTTCGTCAATCCTCAATATAAATTGTGACTAGGCGCGAAAAGTTGAATTTATCAAACATACGAGTAATTAAAGAATTTGCAAATTCTAAAGCTCAAATTTTAATATTTGTTACAATTGAAATGTTAACAAGGCCAAATTAAAGAAAATTAGTATTATTTTTAAATATTATGTGTGGGGCCCGAGAAATATTTTCGGCTCGGGCCTCATTAAAGCTCTCTCCGCAACAAAGACTTCGCTCTCTACACAAACACATTTTTTAAGCACTTGTTTTTTGTTTTGAATGTTGTGTAATTAATTTTTTTTTTTTTTCAAAAAGTTTATAAATCTCTCGATCGATTTTGGCTTGTTAGGTTTTTGCTTTTAGGAATATCTAATGGTTTGTAAAAATAAAAATTTTGTTAGATATAGTAGGAAAAAGCATAAAAGAAGGAGAGACACAAAATAGGCAATAAAAATTGATCTATTGATCGTCTCAATACCAAGCTTCCGCTGTTTGTACGAAGAAAATTAATAATAAAAAGGAAGGGGGGGGGGGGGAGGATAGCATATTGAAGTACATTTACTTACCCGACGTATTGTAGTAATGTATAGTAGTCATTGTGGATACCAGTTGTTATTTTTTTTTCTCTAAACGAAATTTTTTTAAAAGAATTAAATATAATTTTAATTGTATATAATAATATTTAGTGTTCGTGTTAATAAAATTTAATATTTAATAATTAATATAATATTGTGTATGTATAGTTTTAGTTTAATTAATGTATATATATAAATAGTTTGGTGGACGTTTATATTTTGACAGTTATTTTGTCTAATACGAACATTTATGTACATTTTCTATACTACTTAATCAAGTGGTACAAGTTCATTCGTATATTATATTTATATGTTATTTGACTTGTAAAGTCTGTAAAATGGAATGTGGAAAATGTTTTTTGGCTGTTGGTGTGGACAAGATTGGATGTGACGGTTTTTGTGACAAAAAATTTCATTTGAGTTGTGCTGCTGTGGATCGTGCATGTCACCGGCAAAGCTTTAAATGTGGAAACATTCTTTGGTTTTGTGATGATTGCAAAGAATTGGTGAGTAACCGATCTTTTAAGAATATATATATAAAAGCCAAATCGTGGGACAATCAAGACTCTTTATATCAAGACTTGTTGAAAGAAACTAAATTAAATAGACTTCTAATTGAGAATGTGTTGGAGCTACTTAATATTAAGGATAAACGAATTCCTGATGCTATTATACATGGTCTGCCGAGTGCTATTAGGCCATTAACAACAAATATTGCATCGTGTGATGATACATCCCCTGTGTCAACTGATTTTATGGAGAAGAATTTTTGTAACACATTTGGTGCTATTAATTCTATAGAAGAAATTATTAATCCACCTATTCGGTCAGATGTTGATTCTACGAATATAACAACATCTTCAACCTACATTCAAGATGAATTTGTTACTTTATCAACATTGTACTCTGAAAGTTCACAGACATTTGCAGAGGTAGTAATGTCCAGAGGCTCTATTTCCGTTACGCCTGAACCTGCAGAGTGTGAACAACAAATATTTAATTCTGTTTCTACGGAAGTTAAGTGCTTAGATGTACCGTGCTCTGGTAGTACTATTAATGTTTCTACACCTACCATACCTACAAAGTTTATTCATGGAACTAATGAGTCAGTTGAGAACTTTGGTATTAAAACTATTCCTGTTCCTAAGATAAACTAACTGAAGTTTGCAAAGTACATAAGTTGATTCCGAAAAATTCTAACATACAGAAATTGGAATACGTATGTTTTAAATTGGGGTGTAGAGATGATTTGAAAGCGAAAGCTCTGGATCCTGCTACCTGGCCTATTGGTGTATATATTAAACCTTTCGCAAATTTTTGGTCAACTCGACCTGCAAAAGTAAAGTTTTGGACGTCGGCATCTATACCCAATCCATCTTAAATAATACTTTAAATAATTCTTTTACGATAAGCAATAACACAATTATTCCATTTAATAATTTGTCTGTAAATAAAAAGTTTTGTTTAACATTTGGTCATTTAAATGTTCGAAGTTAGGTGAAACATTTTAATGACGTAACCATTCTTTTACATATTTATCAATTTGATTTTCTTGCTTTGTCTGAGACTTGGCTCACTAAGAAAAATAGAAACAAGTCATTCCAAATAAACAACTACAAATTGCTGTGAGCTGATCGTACTGATTCCCTTGGAGGTGGTGTTTGTATTAATTATCGTTCCTCCTTTAAAATTAACAAACTTTCTTCTAATTCTGTAGGTAAAGTTGAGTTCTTATCTTCTGAGCTTGTTGGAGTATTTGGAAAAATACTTATTTTGATTATTTATAACCCTTCTCCTGTTTATTCAGGTGACATAGTTAATATACAAGATATTTTTGCTGAACAATTATGTGGATATGAAAGAATTATTTGTTGTGGTGATTTTAACTATAACATGTTGAGCAATAATAGGCTTAGTGATTGCTTAAAAATTAATAACTTATATTATTTACCGTTTGGTCCAACTAGAATTAACAACCATTTAGATTTGATTATTGTTTATGAGCCTGATAAACATAATATTATTTCCTTTGGGCAAATTGAAGTTCCTGCTATTTCAGATCATAATTTAATATTTGCAAGTTATAAGTTTTGTAACACCAGGAGTAAGATATCGTATACTGTTGTTTCTGATTATAAGGCGATTAATCAACTAGATTTTATTGAAAATTTCTTTTTGTTAGATTGGCAAACCATGTATTACTATTCTGAGGTTGATGATATTGTTGCCAATTTCAACTCAAACTTTTTACATTTAGACCAGACTTGTGTGCCTCGTAAAAGTGTTATAAATAAATGCTCTACTGCAC
This sequence comes from Nephrotoma appendiculata, assembly GCA_947310385.1. Lineage (NCBI taxonomy): Eukaryota > Metazoa > Arthropoda > Insecta > Diptera > Tipulidae > Nephrotoma > Nephrotoma appendiculata. The sequence goes on along the minus strand of OX371225.1, from coordinate 2,405,558 downwards.
CATGGCTGAATGCTCATATTATTAAATTAATGAAACGTAGAGATATAGCTTTTAAAAAACATAAAAGGTTTGGATTACATAATGATTTACAATCTTTTAGATTTTTTAGAAATAAAACAAATATATACATCAACCAAGCCAAACAAAGATATTATTTTGGAAATTTGAAAAATTCCAAAATAACTTGGAATAATTTAAAAAATTGGGGGTTTCTTGCGTCGCTAGTGATGCTAGAATTGACTTTTCAGCAGAAGAAATTTTGGTTGGAACCACTAAATTTCGTGATTCCTTGGGTGTTTCACCACTACCTGATGCTAAATCTGATCATTTTACAGGTGATGATTTTGTTTTTGATTAAAACTTTTTATTGATTTATTTCTCCCTCTTATAACTTTTGTAATTAGCCAATGTCTGACAAAATCTGTGTTTCCTGATCTATGGAAGGTGGCGTCCATAATTCCGTTACCAAAGAAAGATGTAATTTCCAATATAGGAGATATACGCCCCATTAGTATTTTGCCTGCTCTGTCAAAAGTTCTGGAAAAAATCATGCAACGTCAAATGCAGGAACATCTTCATAGGCTTAATTTCCTAAGTAAGTTTCAGTCGGGGTACAAATCAGGCTACAGTACCACTACTGCTCTTGTTAATATTATTGATGATCTGTCTGCTATCTTGGACAAGGAAAATTCGGTTGCTATTTTGGTCCTACTAGATTTTTCTAAAGCATTTGATTGTGTTAATCATATTCATTTGCTTCAGAAGTTACATTTGTATTATAAATTTTCTAATTCGGCTATTAATCTAATATACTCATATTTGAGTAATCGTAAACAATTTGTGAAGTATGGTATTACCATTCAAATATTAGTGAAATGGTAGTAGGTGTACCTCAAGGGTCAGTCTTAGGTCCCTTACTTTTTTCTTTGTACATAAATGATCTACCATGGAAAATTTTGAATTGCCGGTTTCATCTTTATGCTGATGATTTACAACTTTATATTGGTGGTCATTGATCACAGCTAGATGAGATAGTGATTAAACTTAACACAGATCTTAAAAATGTTTCTTTGTGGGCTAAAAATAATTCGTTATCATTAAATCCGATTAAAAGTAAGGCTTTATTACTCTCAAAAAATGTTCGACACAATGTTACACCTACACTTTTCTTAAATGATGATGTTATATCCTTTGTTCCAGTGGTTAATGATTTAGGGTTGCTTTTGAATTCTAAACTAACGTGGAATGATCATATTAGCTCTCTTTGCCAGAGGGTTAATTATGCCTTGTATTCCCTTAAATTGATTAGAAAGTTTTGTCCAGTTAACCTCCGTAAATATTTAATTAAAAGTTTGGTTTTGCCAATGTTCACATATTGTGATGTTATCTACAATCAATGTGACAGTTTTTCTAAAAGTTTACTTGAAGTTACGTATAATAATTGCACTAGATATGTACGTTCATGACCTTAGGAAGTTCGATCATATCTCGGAGTTTAGGTGTTCAATTCTTGGATATGATTTGTTTCAATTATTTGATTATAGAACATCTGTTTTTATTTTTCAACTGGTTAACTCAGGTTTACCGTTATATTTGTATGAAAAGTTAAATTTTTCCAAGTCTTTACGTACAAGAAACATTAATTTGCCTATTAGTAAAAGAAATGTTTATAATAATTCTGTACTAATAAATGCAATTATTAAATGGAATAGTTTGCCAATAGAACTAAAAAACATCAGTTCTCTTAGTATATTTAAGAAATCTTGTTTACAATTAATATTGGAAAATCAAAATGTAAATAATTAATGTACATATTTGTAGATATTTAATTTAGTTTATTGCTTTGATTAATTACTTTTTCTCTTTTTTGTGTTAATTTTATAAGTTAATAATATAATTATTGTAAATATTCATGTATAACTTTTGTAAATATTCATGTGTATAAAAGCATTAGCTTAAACACATTTAATAAATACATATTATTATTATTATTATTATTCGTCATATTATGTAGAGCGAGAGAATAGAACAGGTTAGGAATATTTTGGTAAAGAAATATGGATTTTTGAATTTCGTAAAATTCTAATGTATCTAAACGTCTTCTTTTGGGTTGTGCATGTAATATGTCTAAATTGTTTAAGCAGCTGCATGATTTTCTATATGGAAAGTTTCATTGCATTCATTGCAACCGGATGAATGTTCTGGTGATGTTGAAATCATCATTAAGGATTTACATTTTACCGCAAAAATATAGGAAAATAATTCTTAATTACTTGACGCACTGGAGATATACTTTGTATTTCGGATTCGTTAAATTTTGTAGCAGCAATATTTAATTTGAAGTGAGCTGTTTTAGAGTCTTAACGAGTAATTAACCGGGTTAGAAACTCACCACTCTATAAATTACTTCTCAAAGATCTTATCTTTAATCTACGGTTACGGAATATGCCTTATATGCCTACACAGACAAACTGATTTTTTATATCAATATTATGTTATCGTCATTAGCCGTTTCGTTCCATTGCAAACGGAAAGGATTACAATTGACAGACCAAATAATTTATTGATTTATGCGAAAGAAAATAAAAAACAATTTATCATTATTTTATACATATACGACTATATACGAGTCGAGAGAACTTAAACTGCAAAATAATTTTAGCGTCAGTCGTGTTGCATTTTCTTTTCCACAAAACATAGAAAAATAAATTCCATTCAAGATATCGTTTAAATCACAATTCTCGTATGTTTCATAAATCAAATCGGAAAAAAATATTTTCTAATACACGAGTATATCCAGATATTTTTTTTTTGGATTTTCTAATGGAAATCTGATAGGATAACACGAAATATACATAGACATTTGTGTTGATAACAAAAGTATTATAAGGATACAAAATTTTCAAAATATGCGGTGAATAAAAACTGTATATATTCAAACATATATCTTAAAATTTATGTTACCCAAAGCGAAGGGTCAGCGTGTGGAACAAATTTATTGATAAGTAGTATTTTGTTTGCAATATATTATTTTTTGCCAGGAGGGTTGGTAAATTTGTAAAGCTAAGCTTTCAAGATAAGATAAAATTAGAATTAAATTCTTCTATTCATATCAATATTTAGTTCCAATAGCTAATACACTAGCTAGGCTATGTCAAGTAAATGTATAACAAATATTTCTTTGAAAACAATGACTTAAAGAAATTGGTTCGCACTTTATACCAAAGCCATAAACCTAATGCATATCCGACATTAAAGACATTTCACATCTGTTACCTCATCAATATACATATTTTAAAATTGAACGCCTTGTACGAATTTTAATAAACAAAAGATCCAGAACCCAAAATACACTCGTATAATAAGGAATTTTTGTTCTCGTTTTCATCTACTTAACATCAATTTTCTTTTAAGAACTTAATGGAAAATAGGAATAAACAAAACCAAAATCATAGAGTATTAAGATATACATAATTTTTTTCTGCTGCTGTCGTATTTTGGTTTTTCAATTTTCAAATGAAAATAAAATACATTTATGTGAGTGTATCTACTTGCATATATTAAGAAATAGGTTCTCATTCCAGTGTGTATCCCGCCAAATGTACGAGTATGTGCCACATTGAATATACATTTTTTTTCATTCCACATTTTTAATTCAATTTGAAACAATACAAAAGGTGGAAGATTTCATTTAACTTCACATATGCAAAATAATCTCGAAATTTTTTCCGAAACGAAATATTTTCACAGATGTCGTAAAAATAGAAAATTTGCATATTACATTTTATCACTGCCTCTTATACATGTCGTTCTTAAAAAGCAAGAAATAGTAATATCTTCTTAATAGACTTTATATTTATTCCATTTAGATTTTTTTACGATAATATTTTTTTGATGTTCGATTCAAATTTTATAGATTTGATATTACATATATTTATTTGGTGTGTGTGTGTGTGTTGATGTGTCATGATTTAACACTCACGGGGGATAATTATTTTATTGTAGCATAAAATTTATGGGTGCATAATATCGACGAATGGTTTGATTGATCAAACTTAATGATTTGGAACAAATACAAAATCGAGTTGAAATGAGGTAGATTTTATCAAAGTGGAAATTAAATTATTTTAATGAGTTTGATTTAGTGTTTGGATTTTATACCCATTTCGATCAACAATTTTAGTAAGCTAAGCGAAACCGCTAAGTATAAGCCGAGCTGTGCCGAGGTTTTTTGGTTTTGAGTGTTAATTTGATAAGCAACACATTTGACCTTTAATAATATTGACGGAATCAAAATAGGCCGAATTTCAAATACAAGTGTTGTATATTATTTTGTGCACACAAAATTTGTGTGTGTTTGGAAAATAATTGAACGTATTGTTTTTCATATTTCGGCGGGCTCCTAAGGAATTTGTGGAACCTAACTTATTCAAATGAGCTTGAGAATTAATAAAAAATTTACAAAAACAAATTATCTTAATTCGTAATTTTGTAAATTTATATATTTTCTTACTTAGTTGGGTTTTGCTTATAATCTATCTAATTATGTATGTTTTTTGTATAAAAATGTATTGATAACAAATAGTATACAATTGAGTTGCCTTGATTGACTGCAAAATGCATAAATAAATATACATACATAAATAAGGGATGCAAAAATAACTTGTTGATATATATCATGGTATAACCACAAAATTCAAACATGCAATGAAAAGTTATATATTCGTTTACCATTTCCTTATTGAGAAGAGTGGAAAATGGAAATGTTTGCATTTAAAAACGACGGGCAATTCACAGAAAAAATCATTTTAATCTTTCCTTTTTCAAGTGGATCATGACACCCTCTTTAAAGTAAAGAAAAAAAAATGACAAAGAAAATTCTTTTTAAGAATAATATTTTTGTTGAGTTTAAACCAACAAGAAGTGGATTTTATTTTTTTAAATTGGCTTAGATTTTTCTTTTAATTTCTAAATACAAAGGGTGATGTTTCGGAATGATAAAAGAAAATATTAGAGATTTTTTTTAATTCAGTAAGGTCGAAAAACGATAAATTTAATGGGATAGCTGTGATTTTTATTTTTTGCCGTTTCATTTTTACCACACTTTTTTTTTCTATATACATAAATTCAAAGTGAAATTTGAGACGTATCGTGGTTGTTATTTTTGTTGACGGTTAAATAAATAAAAGAGCCTGGTTGTTTAATTACAGATTTTAATGAATTTATTTATATACATCAAAAATCTTGATATAATATGTAAACAACTCTCCCCCTCAGTTTGGCAGGATTGAAATTACATTAAAATTCCTTATAACGATGACTTACATTTTCTAACATCGATATTCAATTTTGTGTGATGAAAAATTTGATTAAAATTCACACTCATCAGATTCATTAATCTCGTGTACCCCAACTCTAAAGTTTTTATTTTGATCCACTCCAACTAATATAACGATGATGGGAAATAATTAAAACGAAATAAATACTTCAAGCTCATTATTTTCCATCAAATCTCTCCCACCATTTACTGTCACTTTTAAAATAAAAAAATTCTTGATGTCACTTCTAATTCTTTTAAGTCATTAGATTAGAATTCATACTTTTTATAATTAAAAAAAATCGGAGGTAATTTTTATTTTCTTTCGAAATATTTTAACAGTCGGGTTTATTGAAGTAAAATTTCCTTCTGTAACATATTGTGAATTCAATAAAATAAGTTCACCCCAAAAACAGCGTCGAGAGTCTGTAAACTCACCTCATCAACCTTTTGTATTTTTTTTATTTTAAACGTATATATAATTTTATTTTGTGACAACACACATAAAAAGTGTGAAATCACCGAGGGTGGCACAACCAAATAAATTGAATAAAATATATTCACTTGCCTTATATGGTACAGTATGTACGTTAGCTACTGGTAATACACACATTTTTTTTGGTACACTTAGAGTCAACTTTGGTGTGTGCATATTATAACTCTTCGGTTGTTGAGTTTCAAAGTTGACGATGATGATGATTATGATTATAAATTTTTATTATTATGGGAAAATATATATCATTGTTAATGCCACTTCCATTTACACCATTACATATTGTTGTTACGCTGTTGTTGTTTAAGCACTATTAATGAATAAATAAATTCCAAATAAAATAATGTTTTTTCTTTGATTTATGATTCCGATAAAAATATCTTATACTTGAACGAAGCTAATTATTCGTACATTTTGTCGACACTACTGCAATTGAAATTTCAAATGATCAAAACAACCCTACCTTCGTTAAGTGTTTAAATAATCAAATATTGTCACAGTACATTTATTAATATTGCAGATATGTATATATGAAATCCATGAGGAATTTGTAACGTATTGAACGGCCTTCACATATTCTGAGTGGTACATTTAGTTTACTTGTCTCGTATCAACATATTGTTGAATTACGAAATTGCCTGAATATGAATATTAGTAATTCTAGATTATCACTATGTAGCTCGCCAGTTGCATGTAATCACCTTGGATATTCATATATTTACTAAATCTGTTGTGATTGACGGAAATAGCAAAGAATAGGCAACATATGACGTGTAATTGTTCCATGCCATATTTTAAGGGCACTGAGATTGTAACATTGAAGGATGCATTGTGAAAAGCTTTAGAATGTGTATACGAAAGGGCGTAATCTATAATACCTAACCACTAGGCTTCTAATCCTTCGAAGAAGAAGAAGGATAGATGTATCATGGTACTACCATACCTCTACTTTTGATCTTTAGGAATAGAAATCACTTTTAGTTTCCAGCAACGGTTTTGGTAAATCGATTGCAATGACTCCAGATAGCAGTAAAGTTTGTTTGGGGGTACTCCGCGTCGCTTTTAACTCTTTACAGCTGTGGAACGCATTTTTAGAAATTAGTGAGAGAGTTTTCAGATGTCGATAAACGATTAAAATTTGGCCATATTTGGGAAAAAATTGTTTTTGGGATCGTCAGAACCCGAATAACATATTTAATTTTTATTGGGCTCATAGTTTTTATAAAAATTGATAAGTTTTTGAGTGCCAGAAGATTTATCAACAGTTTCGGGATAATTAGTTTAATGTGGGCCTTCAGTTCATCTCATTTTAAAAGGTTGTCGGGTTGAAAGATTTTAATAAAAGTTTGTAAGGTTCTCGAATACTAGAAAGTACCATCAATAGTCTTAATTAAGGGAAATGCATTAAATGGGTGGGTCTGTGAGGCCAGTTCCTTTTGAATGGATTTTTGGGGTGCCAATTTTGCGATATGTTGCACTACGTGAGTATGTAGCATAGCCACTCAAACTATGTTTGAATGATTAAAATGGCAATCAAATATAAGATCTGGACTAATCTATTTCACAAGAGATTATTCTACAAATTAATGATTTCTCAGTCGTGTTTTTACTTTAAAATGGGTTTTCAATAAGTTTTCTGTGTACCTGTGTAATGCCGTGTCAAGTCAATGCATGTGTTCTCTCTAGAACCCACACGGATTGTCTTACCGGGATGAAACTCCGGATTTCAGCTTTTTTAGAAAGACCTCAGTATGTTTTGGTTGAAATCAGTCCACCGAAAGTATCAGCTTCCATTGAGCTTTTTCATGTGAAAAACGATAATGAACTAAAAAATTCTAAATTAAATTTACGTGAAAATTGGTTAAGACCATTATTCTAAACGTTTAGCGGAAATAAAGAATTTTCATCAAAAGCTCGGCATCTCCATAGCTCAAACGGATTGACTGATCAGGCCTCATATTTATACTTTTTCTATAAATTCAAAAATTCTTGTGAAATATGGATGGAATCAGTACTCGAGATAGAATAAGAATTTGTATCCAAATTAGAGTCTTTATAAGAACTGGAGCCGTCTAAAGGCTACTGTTCGGTGTGAATTTTTATATCCACTCGCTTTTGCTTAAAATATCGTCTATATTTTGTTGTAATTTCACTTGTTAAATTCTTAATTAGCTCATTTCAGTTTGTTGCTGGGTTTTAAAAATATAAATATGCAAAGCACAAATAAAAATATGATAATCAAGAATTTAACATGTAAAATGAAAATAAACTGTAAACGATTTTCCGAGCAACGGTGCGTGTGAATCTAATACTGATTGCTTTAAGTGGTATTACCTAATACATCTTTGATATCGAGAATTGATGCGCTTAGAGAAGAACCGCCACCATGGTTTTGTGAACAATACTTTCCATCCAGTTCGTTTGATGTGAAAATAAGATCAACCACAGCTTACCCTCTTGCTTTTCCTTTAACAGATAACATAAAAATTTATATTGTACATACTTAAAACGTAAGTTTTAAAGTTTTCAAATACAAAAATAAGGCGATCAACTTCAAATCAAATTTTATCACAATTTCTGTTAACCCTACAAAAAGCATTTCTCCTTGCGTGCTTTTATTCCGAAAATAAGGGAAAATATTTTCACTCAATTTATTAAATTCAATAAAAATACAAATTCAAATGACCGTAAACTAAATGGACAATAAAAGTGGTTAAGTTGTAACAATACACCAGCATAAAAAAACGTAAATGGACTGGATACCCAAACCGTACACAGACAATAACAAAATGAAAGGTAGGAAAAATGATATTTTGATATAATTTTTGGAATCATAAAATCATTTAGATGGAACGATAGCCGACTATTATGTCTTTTCAACCCCTTAAATTGAGGTTATGACTGGATATATTTGGTTTAAATTAAATGATTATTACATGATTTAGAGATAACACACAGGGATATCAGATATTATTTACAACATTTTTTTATCTAATAAAAATTCTCTAATCATCCGTAATAATAACCTTTTGTATTGTTTTTATATATCAAGGGTTGGAAATTATTTATTTTCCGGTCATTGAAGTAGATTTATAAGTCGATTTAAGGAACAAAAATACAAGTGAAAATCACAACGAAATGTTAAAATCTTAAAAAATACATTTTTATGGAAATAAAACCACAACCACTAATTTAATCCTTAAAAATAAAGCTTTGCCGAATACCGAAAATAACATAAAAGAGACAGAAAATTTTATGATTTCCATTGTACCTAATACATATTTGTTTTTGTTGTAAAATTATATGTACGGTATACACGAAAATATAATATGTAACTCCCAGATGATTAACCCTTTTTTGTTGTTGTTCAGGCTGAAAATGTGCGGTTTTTTTCGTAAAGCTTTCTCTTTAAAGTATTTGTCGGTAATAAAAATTGACTGAATTTTATGTTTGCAAGCATATAGAGGGGTAAACTAAAAACCAGTTTGAAAGTCATGTTTTTCTATGTTTTATTTAGACTGCGGAATTTTAACCCCGCCACTGTGAAGCTTTTATACTCATCGCAATAATTGTTACAGGTATCGAAATGACACAGTTTAAGTAGCAAAAGATAATACACACACAAAAAATCAATTTCACATTAAACCTAATTCCTTATTAAATTGATTTTTATTTTTATTATTATTGTTATTATTTAAGGATTCACATCTGTTATTGCCTGGGAAAATCGAGCAAAGTACACACATATTCCTTTTTTTATTATCTATACCTAAAGGTATTTTATATGAAATCATCTTATATGCTGGTACGAAACGACTGAATACGAAATTTATTATAATCAAGAGACAGATTACAACATAATCAACCCTTTTAAATCAGAGATTTTGTAATAAATATAACATAAGATGAGCACACAGTCTTTCGTATAAAAAATTCAATTTTATTGCCTCCAATTTTGTTGAATAAATCGACAAATTTATTTTCGTTCAATAGATTTTGTCTTCCTCTTGCGCTTGATCGTCTTTATATATAAAGATACCATTTTTTTGTTACTGTTTTATGACTCAACAGACGCCATAAGATATGAAATTATCGTTTGAACAATAACAAATTCTTGCTAACTTTAAAAAAAAATTGATGTTTGAATTTTTTTTTTATTGGAAAACAATAAAAGTTTATCATTTCGTTCTGGGTGATGCTGATGATTTGCGTATAGCTGAATTGTACACTTGGGATGGTTTTGTGATCAGAGATACAAATATGTTTTTAATGGTACGCGAATAATCATAAATTATGTTTACATGTATCCTATCAGTATGCATAAAAAGGATTCAATTGCTTGTACAAATATTCAACAAGTACAATACATAAACCAAAAGTCACAATTTATGACTCGACGATTTATATAGTTCATGAACTTCATATATCAGTTAAATTCATATGTATATTATGTGTACATACATAATTATTATGTTGATTAACTCTTATTACAACAGCTTCATGGTCTTGTGATTTTATAATGTAAAAATATATAAATTTTTCGCATTACTCGTGTGCTCTAGACGTGAAAATTCTTTATTAACATTAATTTATGTAATTTTCATTTCGTGCTTTTTATAAAATTGTTGTTGTCATCTTAAAGTTACACAATTATTGTTATCATTGTTAGACGTGTATTCATAAACACATTTTTTACGAGGCGTGATAATTTTATGAATCCAATTTTCAAATAATCACCGTAATAAATTTTTGGTTTTTCCGAAATAGAAAAATGTTGGTGGAAAATACGAATAAATTAGAATTAAAATTTTTTGTTAAATTTAAATAAAATAGGCTGAGGTTTATTAAGGTGTTCTTATTTTGATGTATAATCATTAAGTTGGTTTAATATTAGGATAGGTGCTTAAAAATTCAATTCTTTTATAGATAATAATAATAATAACACCGATAAAAAAAATCCATTTAAACTCTAGATATTTAAATTTAATTGAGGTAACACCATGTTTCACCTATTTATAAGGACATTTATATTTTTCTGTGCTCCTTTTTGTCTTCGGAAAAATAAAATTATAATTTTCGTTTTAAATTGATAGAAGTTCCAGGTCGCAAATTTTATAGTCCTCGAGAGAATAATAAATTAAATAAAATAAAAAACAGAAACAAAATCTTTCAAAAAAATCCAATAAAGGGGATTATCAGATTCTTATTTTTTGTTGTTTTTTTTTACTTGTTTCGATTCCAAGACATATTTTTTCCCAATTTTAATTCTGTCTTAAAATTGGAGATGAAACCAAGTGAATGGTCGGTTGGTTGGTAAATGTATAGGAAATTAAACAAAAAAATAAAAGAATTTAAGAAGTCTTAAAAGCAAAGTGAGAAAAAATCACACAACACATCGTTTTTGTGAAAAGGGATCACAACAGATCAAAGCCGAATTAAAGTGTTTTTGTAACTAAATATAGCTATCTATAAATAAGACAAAAATAGGATTAATGGCTTTATACAAAATTTATTTTGTTTAAATCTGGCTACCGGTCCGACCGGTGGTATAGTACACCACTCAATTAATTTAATTAAAATTAAGACGTATGAGCACTATTATAAATTAAGACAAATTATGTATGTTTCAAATTCAATCAATCATTCAAAATATGTAAAACAAGCCCCCATTTCTTTAACAAAACATTAGAAAGACCGATTAATATGATTTAATATCGGAAACAAAGTTTTTTAAACAAAAAGGAATATCCTCAAGAGATATCATATTTATCATACATGATGAATAATTTATTCAGCATGTTCCATATCATTTACAAAGCCATCTATACCCATTGAATTCAAATTCTTTATATACATTTCTTCTATTTCATTGATTTTATATATCATCCAAATTTTCGGACACTGAAATGGTATAGATACAAAAAATATTTATGATTGAATAACACCAACAACATAAATAAAGCAACGGAAACATAATCGTGGCGTGAATATTTTATTTGATTTTTTTATTTGCATAACACAACCAGAATGGTATATATGGAGATGATAGCACATGGCTGTATTTTCCTTTTGAATCAAAATTGAAAATGTATTCAAGAATTTTTTTTTTCTTGCGTTAGATAATTTTAAGAACATGGTAAAACTATTTTGATATGCAAATTATTTAGAGGTTGCTGTATAAATAACGAAGACTGCGTAGGTCCGGATTTACGAAACTTTCTAACGAGTTATAGGTTAATATTTAATTAAGGTTTGAATGTTATGGGGAATTGAATTTTCAGTTTCTCTGTTCAACCACCAATTTGTTACGAATTTTAACACTATTCAATTTACTTTGTTTCAGTCAGGCTCCACGCATAATAATGTTAATAAAATAATTTACAAATCTGTTTATAAAAAAATGCTACGGCATACAAATTCTGAGATTAGAAGTCGTTTTGAACTATCGAATAATACTGTTTTTATGATTATCATAGTCACACGAATTTAAGTTAAATTTATTTTTATAAACATTTCAGGTTTACATAACATTTATTAAAAATATGCAAAATATGCAATTCACATAATTTACGGTTGGCTTAAAACACTAAAGATACATTCATTTGCTCGCTTTTAGTTTTTTAACCAGATGGAATATGTTGACCAATTATTTCATTTAAAGAACAATATTATAATTTGACTTGATTGAATAGAAGTATTTGCTCTAAATTTCGCTAGATAGTATTGTAGTTGTTTTGTAATAAACAGTACTAGGGGCTGCAAGAAAAGTACTTTGGTCTGAAAATAGACAAAACAAAATAGTTCACGAAAATTGAAAAAAACATTCATTAAGAAAATTGGTCCCAAAGCGACTCAGGAAAATGATCATAATTGATTAAAATTGGAAATAAATTGTTTAACGTCATCATGAAAATTAGATCAGTTATAACATTTTTTCTTGATTCAAAATGAATCGATAAATGAAAACTGATCTGATTTGCTTCAAATTTGTTAGGAAATACAAATATATGAAGAAACAATTTTTTAAGAATATAATGATATATTGCACCTACCGGAAAATTCACACAACATCAAAATTGCAAGTTTCCATTAAAAAATTCGCCTCGGAATTAATTTATCACCAAAGCCACAACGGTGAATTTTTGAACTTAAATGCTGGAAACAAATTTGCTGCCTCGTATTGGACATTTCAAACGAAATGCCACATGATTATATCGTCGAAAAGAATGATCTCCATTGCACACTATAGCGGTAGTTTGGAGTGCTAGACCGCGTGCTTGTAACATTCTGCAAGACCTTTTCAGTAAATAAACAGCACTTATTTATACTACCTTGACCAACATTTTCAGGAACGACCACCGTGTCGCGGTCTCAGTTATCTAATTTGATTTATTTTGTTTAGATTGCCACATCTCTCATTAATATCCTCACCAAATTTCAGCATCGTACTGTTACATTTGTAGAAGTTACTCGCGGTTTTCGATTTTTTTTACTATTTTTTACGATTTTTAAAACGGAATGAACTTTGCATTAAATTTTGTGTTAATACGAATTCAGAAACTCTATTGAAAACCAACATTTACTACGAACGCTTTAAGAGTGGTCCCGGCAGACCGTCAACATCAAAAACCGACGAAAATATCGATGAAATCATTGAGATGTTGGCCGAAACCCGTAAATTGACCATCAGCAAGCTAACAAATAACTAGAGCATCGCCTATGGTTTGGTTCAAGATATTTCGATAAACTCGAGTTTCAGGCAATAAAGCCACCAAATGCGCCTGCTTTGGCTCTCTGCTGCTTCTTTCTATTCGGCTGGTCCAAGAAACCATTCCAATGAATGCATTTAGCAGCCGAGAGGGGATAATGGAAAACCAAATACGGCTCTGATGGCCATACCAAAAACTGAGTATAAAAATATTTCAAAGATTTAATCAAGGCTGGCGTAAGTGCATTACAGTCGATGGAGAGTACTGTGATAGGGACAATATCGATTTTTCAATTTGTATTTTTTATTTTGTGAATAAATTCCTCAATTCCTCCCGGGTAAGGTTCTGTAATTAAAGGACTAATTTAATAATGAGGCTAACAGTGCAAAAACAGTAGGTTTATCAACTAAAGGATTTAGAACAAAATAGCAGCATTTTCCATGGCCTTTCAAATGATATGCCACATGATTATGTCAGAATGAGAAAAAATTACACTACTTCCAGCGCCGCGGATGATTTTCTAATATTCGCAATGGTCAAAGTTGTCTATTTTTATTTGTTTATTTAAAACTTTTAACACTATTTGCCGTAGACACTTGGCGAAATACACTAACACTTAATAAACACATTTCATTTAACACTTTTTTTTATTATTTTTTTTTTTCGTAAACAACAGATGGTTGGGACGATCAATAGATTAATTTTTATTGTCTATTTTTTGTCTCTCCTTCTTTTTTTTGCCTTTTTTCTACTATATTTATACACCTAAATTTTTACTTTTACTAATCAGTAAAAAATCCTAATGATGACCTAACAAGTCCAAATCGATCGAGTAGTTTTTTCAACTTTTGACAAATTTTTTAATTAAAATATTCAAAAAATCAATTTTTTGCGAAATAAAAAAGCAAGTGTTAAGTGAAATGTGTTGATTAAGTGTTTAATTAAAATTGTCTGGAATCCATCGGATCCCGGACTCTGTGAGGCGACCTTCCATTTGATATCTATATACAGTTAATTTCCAACTTTATATAATTGAAAACTGGGCATTTGGATACAAAGTGAATGCAGTTGTCAACTTAAACAAGAATATAATCATATAAGATATTTTATAGCGCAACCCTATACAATCTAGATAATCTTTGAAGCGGCCATGATCAGTGATAATCGAGACCAAAATTTTAATTTGAAGCTTCGTCGACATCAAGGTATACTTGCTTCGGGTTAGCGATATAAAATTTCAGCTTAGGGTAAGCAGAAAAAGTACGCCAAATAAGCCTTGCGTCATTATTAATGAATTTTAACAATATCTCTATCCTTATAAACAATCGAAGTGATCATTAATTCGGAGCCAGCTGAACGTTGAACAACAAGGGCCAACTATCTTGTTACCTTCAATGACAAAATGAGAAAGTACTCGCTTGACCGTAACTCTATTGCTGTAACCAAGATGGTTAACAAGGTGTTTACAATTCTTGAACTACAATTTGAAAGTTTCTATATAGAAGAATGTTCCCACTTGAATGAGCGAGCAGAGATACGTATACCACATATACTTAAAGAACCAGAATCCGAAACGGAGCTTTCAGTGAAATACACTAGGGACTGTTATAGCGGTTTAATCAAGCCTTCTGTTTACAGTTGAACCGAGGTAGTTCCAACAATCTAGCGAAACATGCCGTTATGAGGCTATAAAATTGCAGAGGGGGCTAAAACAAAATATTATTTTGGAAATTCGTACAGCTGGCTGCAACTGTTGATACTAGTTCATAAGCGTAGCTTTACAGAGCAAAGCCAAGTCGCAGAAGTTTAACAAGTAGTTCAACAATAGCTAGAAACCTCAGAAAAGGTCAAAGCTCTCCTCTGAGGACAGTCTTTGGAACCTTGATAGTACGATACCCGAGTATGAACTCGATCCCAGTTACGATGGTTTATGATCAATGGCAAGCTTAGTGCAGGCATTGACAATTGTAGAGAACAAGGTTCTGTCAAAAGCGTCTGAAATGTGCACACAAGAAACTCTTTACCATTAAGTGATGCTTTATCGTAGGGTTTCACCGGATTTACAACTCTCTAAGCATGTTGCATTTTACTGAATATGGTACTGGATAAACACTTTAAAGAAGTTAAACGACAACTGAGTGGGTGGAATAAAATTTATTCTAAATTTATTTTAAGAATGCGGAACATTTCCTAAGATAATACAAGTCTGGAACAGCCTTACCAAATGAACCTGAATAAAAGGAATTTCATGCTGATTTGAAAAATCTCATCCAAACCACCATATTTTTAAGATGTGAAGGGTAACGAGCTAAGTGAGAAGCATTTTTCGAGCGCCCTAGTTCTCTTAAGTTTGAGTCTAGATTGGGACGCTAATACCGGGACCATTTAAGAGATATCATGCAAGTTACACTTGCTAGACTGCTATATTGATCAACCATTCGCCTGTGTCTTGGACAGGTCTCACATTTTATATTAATCAGTGCAGAAAACTCAATGGTTGCATTTTTTACACAGGATGAAACTCTGGAAGGACTATGTAACTCGTTTTTGCACCCTATTTTATGATAGAGCAGTCAATGTCAATGTAGGGCATACAACAAATTGGATTTAAATTATTTGCATGTTGTTAACGAGAACTGCCGATGTCTATTACACAACGCAACACAGGGCATGGAGGTTATCATTACCATTCACCAAAAATAGCAAAGCAAATATAGTTATGCAGAAAGTAAAGGCTAGATTTAAATTCAAATCATTTAAATCGGAGTACACCATGGAAATTTGATTTTCAATGGAAAGATGCTTGTGTGTATTTATTTGTACTGTTCTTGGTAACCATTGCATACATTTGTTATTTATATTTGTATGGGGATTAAAATTGAGAAAAGAAAAATGTCACAAACAAAACATTTTTGTTGCCCATCACTGACATCTTGTTATGTCGATTGCTCTTGAGCATTTTATTTATATACCTAGTATAGATAACAAAAGTTCTGGAGTTTTTTATGGTAAATGGTTCAGCCGGATTGTTTTATGCTGAGGAATTCACTTTCGAAAAATTCTATCATATTTGTATTGGCCAGATATTAGTATTTTTAGAGAGTCATTAAATGAAGGTTATCTTATACCCATCAATGTAATACACAATACCAACTGGTTCATTCGAAATTTACGTATATTCTCAATAAACGAAATTCGGGTGTAGGCCTCTGGCATTATATTTTACATTTTACGAAAACCCAAAATCAAAATTAAAAACGTCAAAAATTTTAATTAATATTATATTACAATGAGGTTATTAGTGACCATCAAAATTTCGGACGTTGATGTATAAAAAAAGTATAAAAGTAGACGAAGAATGACTGGTGCTGCATCTACCTTATTAAATTTACAAAGACAATACTCTTAATTAACTACTTCGTTTAATTATACAGGTATATATCTTAAAATCCAAATCTTTTCTGAAAAAAAAAAAATAAAAAAAAATAAAAAGTTGTGAGTGCGACCAACTTTCTATAATTTTTTTTTTATTATTTACTTTAATTTTCTGGTTTCTATTTCATCATCATGATCTTCGTCTTCGAAGTCATCGTTATTATATTCTTTTAATGTGTACATATTTTTATTTTCTGTTTAATTCAGCTTTAAAGATGTTAATGCTTTAAAAAATTTCTTTTATTTATATTTATTTATTCTCGACGACTTAATATAACAAACTAAACAAAAAAAAATAAATAAATTCTTTTCAATTGAAAATAGTAATTACTTTTATTTATTTATTACTATTATTATTGTTACTCTGATATGACAAGACGATCATGATCTTTAAATTAGAAATTTGTTTCTTATAATGTTTTTTTTTTATATCACTAAAGAAATGTTATGTTTAATAGTTGTGGTGGAAAAAAAAATCGCACATCGTTACCACAGCGAATATTTGGAGCATAGAATTAAAACTAAACGCAAGACTTCGTCATTTTTTACAAATTTATTTTTTCATTTTCTTTGTTGCTATAATTTAATTATATAAACTTATAAAATTATGGCAGCTTTATCATTAAAGTTGTTGATATAATATTTTAATTAATTACATAAATTATTTGTACACAAATAATATAATTAGTCATTCATACAATTTACACATAATTAGCTATCTATAATTTTGTTTGGTAATTTTATAACATTAAACATAAATACATATGTATTCATGTTTCCATATCGGCTAAACATCCGAACGAGTAGACTATATATTGTTCAAACCCAACCGCATAAAATTCGAGTTAAACCATAAAAAATTACAGTTCTCAAATTTTATATTTTAACCGCATTATAATTAAATATTATATTATATAAAATAAATTAAGTTAAATTAAATTATTTAAAATTAATTAAATTAATTAATATTTGTTTTTGGTTCGGCTAAGGTTTCATGTCCCTCTTGACTATGTAGAAAATCTGCTGCATCCTGATGATTAATATGCTCGTCGTATGATGTTTGCGGCACAATTAAATTGTTCGATTGGTTTGGATGTTCGATTGCAGTTAGAATTTGTTGTAACAGTCCTTCTGACAGCAGTTGTTCGTGCGTCGATGCATCAACAACACCCCCATCGGAACTATCACCCAATCCATTAGCAGACTGGAATTGTAATTGATAAGACCCTAGTTTTCCTTGAACTGGGATTGTGAATGAATCAGAGCTTGATGCTGTGGAAATTGATGTGTCTTTCTGACTTTCAACAATTTCAACTTGCTCACTACCCGATGCTGATGATGATGATGATTCTGCGTTTCCTAACCGGAGAGCACTGGCGTCTGGTAATGTTTCGATTTGATTCGAACCAGCTCCATGACTATCTTGCAATTGACCACTTGGTGGTGGAATATAACTTGTAACAACGCTCGATGAAATGTCAGAACTAGCTCCTAACTGGCGACCAGATGGTGGCGGTCCATAACTATCCTGTGGTAATCCATGATTGCAATCGGTGTGACCGCCGATCGAACCAACTTGATATGATGATTGTTGAAGTGGTAACTGTAGATCGTGTGATAGGTTTGGTGCTTGGTAGAATGGTCGCGCCGAATTTTCTATTGGAAGAGAGTATAATCCTCCAGTTGCATCAAGTGATTGTTGAATTTCATATCCGCTATTTGAACTGTATCCTGATGATAAACTGTCAATTTGCTTAACAGTTTCACCGATAGATTCAATTAATCCTTGTGGGACTGGTTGCTTAAATGAAATTGGTCGTTTTGGTGGTTCTCCTTGTACTGGCCATGGTTTCAAATTTCCACTTATTGATCCGTGTGAAATAGCTAGGCCTTGATATTGGCCACCGGGAGGAACACCATAAATTCCGCTTGGTGGAGATAAAACTTGCCCACTTGGTGGTGGTCCATAAGAGGTTTGTGGCCTTTGGAAGGTTTCACTTGGTGGAATATTTGGGTTTCGTGATGGTGGAAGATATGAACCGGTTGGTAAATTAGAATGGTTTGGGGGTGGTAATTCATTTGATTCGAATGATGAATGCCCTACGCCGCCCGAGAATGAATCGGAAATTAAATTTGTTTGATGAAACTGAAAAATATAAAAGAAAATTATTACTATTTTGAATATTTTAAAATTACGTGGACCCATTTAGCTTACTTCAATTCCTTCACTTTTTACAACATTGTAGTCTCCACTATTTCCAAAACCTAAATTACTTAAATCACTATGAGTAATGATATCTGAATTATCGTAATTAACGTTAACGTTGTAGTTGTCATTTGAGCTGAAATCAGAACCGTGATCATGACCACCAATATCACCGCCGACTGGCCCAGCGATTGGTTTCCAACCATCGCATTTAATTAATGGTGTAGTTGGGGGTCCTGGATTTATTGGGCCACCAAATTGAGGCCCTAACACTTTTCCTGGATTCGATTGGAATGATGGGCCAGAAAAACTAGGAGCATATTGATGCACTGGCGGTGGTGGTCCATATTCAGCTGCCGGTCCATTGAATGAAGGTCCGTTGGAAATAGATGGTAGTTGTTGTATTGCATGACCTGATGAATGCCCAAATGAAGATGACCCACCATTATTAAAATGTATTGGCGGTGGTGGTGGTGGACCATTAAAACTAGGTTGTTGTGGCCCGTGGAATTTTGGTGGAGGTCCATTAAACGATGGCCCATGTTGTGGAGGGCCATATTGTTGTGCTGGAGGACCACTGAATGAGGGTCCGTGTGGAGGTCCATACTGCTGTGATGGTGGTCCATAAGATTGTGATGGCCCTTTGTTGAATATATCCAAGCTCAGTGAATGCCCACCAAATGGACGACCACTTTGATCTCCAGAAAATCCAACATCTCCGAGGAATCCATTAAACTTAGTTTTAATTTGATCTAAGAATGACAATTTCTTAGGCGGTAGCGAATGCAAATTTTTCAATGGGAAATTAAATCCATGGCTGCTTGATCCTCCATGACCACCTCCGTGGCCACCTCCGTGACCACCTCCGTGACCACCTCCGTGACCACCTCCGAATCCGCCTCCACCAAATCCTCCGTGACCTCCGAAACCATTATGGCCTCCAAATCCACCTTTTCCGCCGAATCCACCTGACCCGCCGAATCCGCCGTGACCTCCGAAACTTGATCCCCCTCCTAATACATTACCTTCATATCTTATTTTTGGTGGACCCAATTTCAAAATGGGTACACCGTATTCTTTATGTGGATGTGGTGGAGGTACATCTGGTGGTGGTGGCGGGTATCTAATGCCATCGGGTACACCATATATTGGTTTTGGTGGTCCATGTGGTAACGGTGGAGGGATATCTGGTGGCGGTGGTGGGTACTTTATACCATCAGGCACACCATAAACTGGTTTTGGTAAAATATGGTTTAGAACAGCAGATGCTGAGTGTAGTGATAAAATCGCGAGTAATAAACTACTTGCAGTCCGAATCTAAAATTTATAATAATAAGATAAAAAAAGTTACAAAATATGTTATAGTTTATGGTCTATTGTAGTTTTATGAGTGTATAAATTAGTTGCAAATGAAAATATTTGAAAAAAGAAAAAATTTTGAAGGTGTTCCAACAAAAAATTTGTAAATTGTTGATGAATTGCAATATAGAATTAAAATCATTCAAGTGAAACTATAAGCCCCTTATCATATCTACTTTCCATAATATGAAAAATTAACATTATAGAATGTATAATTTTTCATTTGACCTCAAAAATTTGAAAATGAAATTGAAAATCATAAATTTCACTTCAAAATTCCAACGATCATCATCAATGATGAATTAAATATTTTTTTTCTTTGGAAACCAGAAACGAAAACAATTCAATTATTAAAATACTACGCGCGTCTTTAATATGTGTATTATAAATGAAATGAAAAGCACGACACAATAACGATGTAATTTATTGAAGATCAATTTTGAACATCGTCATCTCGTATAGAACATAAATCACAATAGTCGATATTAAAAATGTGAAAGTAATAAATTTCATTTTGTTTTTGTTTAATTTAATTTGGAAAAGTGGTCCCTATGTACGCGGTTGTATGACAAATTTACGATCGATCATTTAATCTGATAATATAGTATAACGTCATGTTTTGGGCGGTCGACTACTTCAACCGATGATCACAAGAAAAATGTACCGACGCGATACACAAAACGACTGTGATAATAATGTATAATAGCTCTGTTATGTATTTAGTATGTATACTCTTATGATCAATAAAAAGTAAAATTTTCATTTTCTTTTTTAATTTTTAATTTCAGGAACCGGATTTTATAATATACACGATCGCGCAAATGTAAATCATCCGCAAAATGAAGTCAATGTCAAAACGAAAGAGTAAAAAAAAAAATATTTTTTATCGTTTAACTTTCTCCATTAAAGGTAGGTGTGCGCATATGACTTTTGTCATTTTAAAATGATCTTATGTTTAAAAGAAATATGACCGAATTTACATTTTTATAGTCTTACGTATTTTTGTGTAGTAGAATTTTGATACGATCGATTTTTAAATTTTCGTGAATCAAATTAACTATTAATATACGAATCAAGCCACAAAACAGAAGATCAAATTAAAAACTGAAAGTCAAGTGAATGTATGTTGTTTCAAGTTACATTGAACTTGAATACTAATTTAAATTTTGATCGCGAATTATTATGATTTTTGGTAATTTCATTTGCACGATCATGAGTAGAAAGTAGAGCAATTAATATTGATGTATTCATTGTTTGATTGATTGATTGTTCTTATTGCGTTTGGGCACATAATTTCCCTGAGTGTATATTTCTATATATTTGGAATGATCTGGTGGAGATCAATAACCGAACACATTCTACCTATATATATATATATATATATATATATATATATATATATATATATATATATATATATATATATATATATATATATATATATATATATATATATATATATATATATATATATATATATATATATGTATATACATATGATAGAACATCATTAAATTAACATAATACAATAAAAATATTTTTCTTTTATAATCATAATGATCACTACTTTTCACTTAATTTTAAATTCATTAAAACATAATTTCACTCTTCATTTGTTTTCTTGTTTAATAATGATCACAGTTCTATCATTGTTATCTTCATATTATTATTCCATCTTAATTGAGCAATGAGTTGATAACCGGTATCATTCTTACCATATTTAATATAATTTCCAAAAGTTTCGACTAGTTTAATCCAAAAAAATAAGTTTAATATCCAACAGTTTGAATTTATCACTTTGTTCACTTTAAATATATCCACTTATTAAGTTCTTGTTTAAATATCACTTATTAATATTTTTCACTCAAATATAACACCAAAACGAAAACGTTTATTTCTCTATAGACACCACTCTTTAATTAAATATTAACACTACCTATATAACCATTATATTGTATACCACCGATCAACATGAATCTTATAAAAATGACTACAACTTAATAAAAAATAAGACTTAAATATAATAAAATCCCTTCCAGTTTTAGTTTTTACTCTCGCGCGCCGAGACACCGATCATTTTTTTTTGTTTTTTGTCCGAATTTTTCTGGGTAGAGTTTTTCCTTCTTTTAATTTATTTATTTTTTTGGTTGTTGCCGATCAACAACGATCTTCAATTCAAAAGAAGTGTATGGTGTATTATTTGTTTTATTTGGTGGGAAATTCTTTATTTCTTTTTACTTTTTATTTTTTTACTTTTACGATCGTAATGATGTTTAATGGAATGAAGAAATCTTTTGTAAATATAAGATCAAGATTGCATTGGAGGCTCTTCGATAAAATTTACATTTAAAACATAATAAAAATGGAGAGTTATTGATTAGAGTAATCGCTGAAAGACAAAAAATTATCATGCAGGTGCTATAAGAATATTTTAAAGTATATTTGTAGTTGTTATCAATGGACATCAATGAATTGTTTTGCATAATATACTGAAGTTTAGTATATTGGTTTTGAAAATTATATGAAGTCTTTCAGAAACATATACATGCGTGAATATGTTCTTTTATTGAAAATAAGAATCAAAGAAACTATCAGTATATACGTTAACTCTTTCTAAATTCATAGTCGGTCAAAATTATACAACAGATCTTCTTCAAAGTTAAATCTAGATTTTCAATACTGCAACAATTTAAAAGTCCTCATTACATCGTGATTGACTATATCGCAAACGGTTATATATGAACCAAAATATGATTTCGTTAGAATTTTTATGCGATCGTAAAAATAGTGTTTTGACATAGTTCAGTTTGTAAAAGCGGTTATGGAACAATACAATACTAGATACAACATTAGAATATTAAACATTGAAGAACTGTTAAATTCTTAAGACAGAAAAATCATCGACAACCTCTTATATTTTTGAATGTTCTGATATCATGATATATTTCATAATGTGCTCGCGTTAATCATTATTTGTCAATAAAAACTGTCCTTTACTTCTACTTTCATTTCTAATTACAATTCACGTTTGAGAAATTGCTTATCTGATAACTACAAATCTAATTTTTTGCTAAACACTTTAATAGTTTTGACCGGAGTAAACCAAAACATATCTCAAAATACCACTTTCAATCATATTCATAAAAAATAAATCGTTTCTTAGTTTTTTATAACATTTTTTTGTCTATTTAAGTGAAAGAGAGTCTAATCTGTTATTTTTGTTAATTAATTTTTAGATATACCATAATAGTAAAGCATTTATATTATTTATGTTAATTTTCTTCTATGTCATTGAACTATGAATAATAGAACCTGTTTGCAAATTTCTATTTAAATGTTTAGATGTTTAATTGGCTACCGTGAATATCAAAACTATATATACATTTTGAAATCTGGGGGGTGGATTGTTAACACGTTGTGTTAGGACAATCCGAGGTGGTCATTTTCAAATGATTTACTACATATAATTTCAAATAAAAACTGAACTCAAACGCAAACTTTTACAATAACTTGTAATAAGAATTGTATGAAAAATAAATACTCGTCAGTTTGTGATCGATTGTGTTGGCTGCCAATGTGAATAACCCGACTCGTTTTCAAAGTGCTCATAGTAAGAAAACTTTCAAGTTTCATTCATGAAATTTGTTAACAACTTTCAAAAGATTGGCGCAAGGATAGGTTTTATAGAAGTTCATGAGGTTGAAAATATAAATTACGACTACTCCAGGAATCGTTTGATCACCATAGCATGTGAGTTCTAGAGACCTATTCATTATTCCACCTTTTCCAATTTTTTCAATGGATTTCTTAATTGAAGCTTAATGTAACAACTACATCAGGTTCGTTATATATACTTTTATTACCTGATTCGAATGTATCATGAATAAACAATATCATTAGCATTCTAGCATTATTCACCAACTTGCATGTCAATCTTTTGAAAGCTGTTAAGAAATTTCTTACTCGAAACTGATTGAAACATGCAACATGCATGTGTAACAGAAGGATTTTACTATAAGAGTTTTCAAAACTTACTAACATTGCAAATGAAACCACAAAAAGGGTTGGGCTCTGAGATATGTCTTTTTATTAGAAAAACACATACAATTGTATATAGGCCTTGAGTGTCCTCTGTCCATATATGCTAGCGGCCTTGTTTAGAAATGGGATTTTTGTTATAAGTTGTTTGAAAAATTAGCAAATGTGTTAAGAACCTCACAACGGAAGAAATAGTTGAAACGTACGCTGAGTGTGGTATCGCTATATGATACTTAATTGAATAAGTTTTAGGTTAGTTAATGGTCACACATACATTTAACCGATTTCATCGACCGGGCATTTAGTTTCAAAGTCGCGATAATCGTAACTGCACAAATTATGCGATATTACCTTTTAAATTATTGCGATGCAAGATTTACTTTGTAAGTCTCTCTCTTAATTGAAAACGCTCCCTTGAGATAAACTTAAATGTCTTATGTTACAGACATGATGGAATGAATCAGTTTTTCAATTATTTTTCAGTGGTTTTGTTGATGTTTTGTATTTTGAGTTATACGAGAAATATAAGAATGCAATATTAAATGAAGCAGCTTACAAACAAAAAATAAATAAAATGTGTGCCAATGAAGAGTGAAAGAAAAAAGTTTCTTTTCTTAACAACAAAACCATTATAAATTTAGATGTGACATAAAAGAAACTAATTTTATTAAATGACAATTTGTCTGCATGAACTGTGAATGTGTGTGATGTTTGTTTATTTATATTATGCTTTGCTGTGGCGGCGGCGGTGAATTTATTATACGTGCAGAAATTTGTGCGAAATCGAAGAAAGCCGGTGGAGTTTCCTTTCGATTAATAGATTTGAAATCCGTTAAATTAATTAAATTAACAATGACAGGATTATTTATTTTTTGGTTACTAAACATAACATTTCTCTTAAAGAAAACATTTCTCGTCAATATATTAAGGCGGTGTCTAAAGGGTAGGACGAATACAAGTGTCGCCATAAATAATAAATAAAATCAATATGCAAAAATTCCATAACTAATCTAACAATACATATTGAAGTGGGTCGATTAATTTTTATTTTTGTAAGTAATCGTATTTACATAAAAAATATTTATGGATTTAAATTATTATGATTTAAAAAAAAGTTTTATCCAAATTACATTTTTTTTGAAAGTTTGAAAGCTTTAACACTACACACAAAATTGCGCCCATTCAATTATTTTAATATTCCAATCACTTCCGTTAATTAATATTTAAGGTTTACTGATGACAAAAAAATAACGTATATAGTTTTGTAAAATCTCGTTATTTTTCATTAGATTAAAAGGAAAATATTATATTAATACCGAACCAAAATATAAAATCGGAAGAAAGCTCCAACCAATGGAAAAATAGTTATCTTCCTATATATCGATGAAACGAATGTAATAAATTTTGTTTAAAAAAAAAAGTAAAATTTGAAAATGGAAATGGAAAATTCTACTAGAATATATATTCGGTTTGAATTGGGATTTAAAGGAATATAAAAATAATAATAATAAACACACAAATGGAAAATTTATCTGCAAACCATATCGAATAAGGAAATTGTGTGGAGGAACAACAACAACAAAAATAGGAAAACTGTCGTCTGCAGGTGTGATAGTTGCTCGGTTGCTTGCCTTTATATTTTTTGTTGCGGTTGAGTAGAGATTTTTACACAGAGAAATTAATTGTTTCAAAGTTATTAGTGTTATGGTTTTGTTTTTGGATAATTGAAAATGTTCCACACTCAGTATTATAAACTGATGAAGGTTCATAAATATGTTGGCTAAGGCGGTAACTGTATGTATAATCACTTACACTACCAGTATTTAGCATAATATTAACATTAAGTAGTAATACTGTGTTATACGAGTGTAATTAAATTTCACGAAGAACGCAATTGCGCTGAACAATTTTGAGCTGTTTTTACCTTTTTGAATACAAAAAAGTATTTTATTTTTTATTTTTCGTAAAAATCGAATTAAATCAACACAATAAAAATAAATTAAAATGTAATTTGTTCAATTTGAGTTTTTCAAGAAGAGAGAGTTTAATTTCTTTTTTTTAATCAATTAAACTAAAGTGTTTGTATGAATAATAACAAACCATACAGAAATCGAAAATATTTATTTATATGTGATCATTTGGATTGTCTTCTCTATAATACAATTATTGATACTGATCACGATGACAATCGGTAGTCTGTTAAAAACAACTATGTAATTTTTTATTAATTTATTATTCTTGGCATGTAATTTATGTCTATGTGTGTTCTTCATACTCAACTCCTACTTCTTCAGGAATAGGATATACTTATATAGTGCGTCAGCTTAAGCAATTGTCACACCTATTATAACCAAGTAGTCCAAAGTGTCGGAACTCGGCATGCAACAACCTTATTGAAATCATTAAAGTGGATAATTCTATAGATGTACATCTCGGATTTAATAACCAACCATCGCAACAGGGAGTGTAAAAGTGTAAATAAGTATTGTTTCTAATCTTTACAAAAATGTGTCTGATCTAGAGATGGTCTTGAAATAATCTGCAAGGGTCACCACGCTTTTTATGATTGTGACTATAATTTTCAAATGTGGAATCGCAGAGTTGGAGCTATAAGATATTTTCATAAATAGAAGAATTGATTTACGCTCTAAACTTCAGGTTATGAGTTTTGCAAGTTGTTCAGTTAAAACATATTTCGAACAGCACAATAGATAAAAGAATATTAGTCAAATAATGTATATTATATTTTGCTTAAAGGTTGTTTTAAATGTAAGATTACAACAACAAAAATAAATGACACATTCGACTAAAAAAAATTTAATTTTACGTAAGCAATCAACATATACCCATACCAGCGCTAACAAGTTGAATGTAAGAAAAAATGTTTTTGTTGAAATAAAAATGCTATGTCAAATTTACTGCGACTGCTATAGACACTTGCAACACACTTGGGCTCACCATGGCTGTAATATTGTAGTTATAAATTGGTGGCAATCGTGGCAACAACTGAAAAATATGCATTTAATTGTGACTGTCCAATCGACCACCGCAAGTACTTATAATCACTTAAGGTCTTTGTCTTTGCTAAATTAACTACTGGCAACTGCTTTACCTTTTTTTCACGACCAGTTGCAAGCAGTTACGTCAAATTTGGCCGCTAGGTGGTTAATCGTTAATTGTATATGTCAAAAATATTAAATTTTCTTTCATTTGGTAGTTCCGTTGAGGTTATAAACAATACACCCAATTATTTTAATTTTATATTTCATTTCGATATTATTTAATTTGTTTGAAACTATTAATGAGGTAAAATTAAATAGATATTCAATTTGTACAGCTACTCAATACATCTTATTCAATTCAGCTACCCAATACATCTGATTCATCTATGGTAAATAGTTCGTCCATTATTTCTAGAAATGGAATTCTCGATGCCACGGCCGTCTCACTGTTACGGCTCCCTAGATTTTTTGAAGTTTTGTATGTTTTCCATAAACACCGCCATTTTTCCTCGACATGTTCGGCCGTTGTAAAATTTTCCTAAAATTCATAATAATTATGAATGTATTGTCTATGTTTTCAATTTTTTCAAGCTTCAAGGTCAGCTAAAATAGCCTGCCAGTATTACCTTTTCTTCGCCGTGGTGGCATAGTCTTCTTGCATGATTGAGAGCTTTTGTCTTGGTAATAGACCAATTTCATTTTATTTTTTCCACCATATGAATCGTTATATTTTTGTACAATTAATCACCAATTACATTTATCACAGTATTCGCTTTTTAGTTTTTTAAATAAAATAACAAATAATAATTTCTAGGTTATGGTTTACTCATGTTATAATTTTTTTGTGCGTTCCAATCGACCATTTAGCTCAGATACATAGCAAGTACTTATAAGTACTTGTGGTGGTCGATTGGAAAGCCACTAATAATGTTTCATTTGGATTAATTTTACACAAAAAAATTTCAACACGACGAAATATTTACAAAATACAAAGTATAATGTAGATACATGTTGTGAACAATTACAAAATACTGAAAAATTAAGTAAGGCGTCCAAAACTGTCCCGAAGAGAACAGCAGAATGAATGCTGAGAATAGGATAGTTTCAACAACTTGAACAATCCTTGTAACTCGATGCGAGGGTAATAAATCTCGACGGTGAGATAGAACCGATGTAATTTGGAATTTGCAACAGGCATGATTTTTGCTGTTACTGCAATGCCGTCGAAAGACCTTTAAATTATATCAGGAAAGTGACTATTTTATATGAAAATCAATGAGAAACTTAAAAAGCCATAACTCGTATTCACAAACTATTTAGTTGAACAGGACATTGTACAAGATCATCAATTTAAATTATAAATACATTTTAAATTCAATCAAACAAAATGGTTAATAAAATTAATATTGGAAGAGGCCAGTTTCTAGGATAGATGAACGACGATGACAGGTATTAGCGTAGTCTAATCTTGTTATACATAGTAGGTCTGCTTGTCTCAAATAAAGTTCAACTTTTGGGGATCATACAATACATCTATTTGGGTATTTCACAAAAACTCTCAAACTCATTGCGAACATTGCGAAAATATCTAAAGAACGTTGACGAATGGCGAAAGACTTGGAGAATAAAAAATAAAAACAAATTAAATCTAAATCTATCGGCCTGACTCATCAGAAAACAATTTCCATACCAAACTAATATATCAAGTGAATAAGGTTGCAAGCAGAACGCTTACTTGGAGAATACATATTGAAGCAAAACGCAACCAATTCAAATTAAAATGTTGCAAAATGTATTCGCCTCGGAAGAATGAAGCATGTATAATGCTATTGCATCCAATTCTTTCCAATTTAAAAAATATTTTAAAGTATTATAATTGCTCCTTGGTTGATTCGGAATAGCAACATATACAGAGCCCTACGTGTTAACACAATCAGGCTTATCAACAAAAAAAAAATGGAGAAAAATATATTTCAGTTACTGAAATAGAAACTTTATAAGTGAAAAGCTTATAGACCAAAACACATAATTTTATTAATTGTGCACATGTACTAATAACTATTACTAAATAATAGGTTGACTTACAAAACCGTAATAATAATATTAAATAAAACTAAATTAAATTTTTCGAATCGAAATGTTTTGAACGAAACCTGTCTCCACTTTTGTTTGTTTCCAAAATTGTTTGTATTATATTTGCCATCAGCACAAACGCTTACTCGAGTTCAACTTTCATTATTTGATTTTAACATTCCAAACTAGAAAAATATTTTAAAAGTTTGGATTCAACAAATGTTGGACTAGACAAATTAAAAATCCGAAGGCAAAGAAATTAAAACACTTCACGTCTCGACATTCGCTAAACTTCCGTTTTAAAGGTATCGTACATCCAGAAAAACCAGAAAAATGCGTGTGTGTACGATTTCAAATAATGATTTGTTTTGTCTAAAACCTTTGATTAAATCCAGTATTTTTGTTTATTCTTATTTAAATACTATCACGCATTTAATCCAGTAGCAAGCCGGAAGCTTATTATTATTCTATAGCCTTCAGCTACTTTACTCTTACAATATAAGTTCACGCACCAAGAAATTAACAAATTTCTAAAACCTATCTTTCTTTCACCTTATTTTTTATAAAATTGACTTTGATTTACATATCTGTAGAAAACAATTTTGTTTGCGTTATGGGCATCTTCTCTCAATGGCAAGGCAATAACCTTACATAAAAAATAAAACTACAGCGTGTAATTTCAATAAAATAATAGATATAATTTATATTATCGGATTTATTTATTTGTACTCAAGTCCACCAACTAGCTATATATAGAAATAAAATTAATTTCGGTTTGTTTATTTCGAAATGCGGTTTAATAAGGTATCGCGTGGCATCTTCAAATGACGGTTAGTTAAGTCCATAAAATTAAAATTAATAGTAAATTGGTTTTAGTTTCTGTTATGGTTGGTTGATCTCTCAAAATTTTAAATCAAATGTTTGAGTTATCTTAAACAAATTTCCTTTGCACATAGTGCTAGAAAGTTTGGACATTCAATTTAATTATATCATTAAAAAGCCGTATTTTAGCAATAAAACTATCCGGATATAAAATTTATATTGTGTTGACAACGTATACGAAGCCCAGAATCCGACCGCAGCTCATATATAAAATTATTCATCATAATTTGAATAAAAATGAACAACCACACATATACGATTGGGAAATTTAATTTCTTAATCAAACAATAAAAACTTTTTACCACCCACTCACTATCTGTTAATAAAAAAAAAATCTTTAAATATAGTTTTAACCTCAAGATCCTTATTGTCTGTGTAAATAGATTTCTTATCTTTATCGTAAATGTATGTGTGTATATAAATATGTGACGTTATTGTTTTTGTAATAATCAGAATCATTATTGTTGTAATTATCATTGTATATGTGAAGAGTTTTAGAGCTTTTCCGTAACCAGACACAACATCAATTCAAATATTATCTTGGGAATATGTATTTAGAATGTACTAACAATGAAACAATGTTGAACGACGATAGTTATCATTAGTATTTGTAATTTTTGGAAAATACGATTTTTAAAATTTAAAAAGAAAAAAAATGTTTTCCAACATTCAAAATTGTTTCCTTCATAATAATATCAATATGTGGTTGTGCTTTAAGCTATTTCTTAAAACTTGTATGTACAAGAAGAAAACTGATGAAGACAATTTTATATATAGATATAAAAATATAAATTTTTATTGTCGGTTAGACGATAATGTATAAAATATTGAATGCAAGAATTGCCCTAAGAATTATATTTTCATTTTAATAATGTCGAATTGTTTTTCGTGGTTTAACCATTTTCAATTTATTTAATTTCAATCTCCAATTATTAATAATCTTAAAGAACGATTTATTTAAATGAATTTATTTTCATATGGTGTAACCCCACACAATACGCACAGCATGAATCATTTAAGAAATTTTCGTCAGTAATTTATTATCGCTTTGGTATTTCAATAAATTTCTTAAAGTTTTCAGGTTGACTAAGGATTGAAATTAAAGTTAAATTGCAATATCATACACGTATTTTGCAACAATATTAAATGTTAATATGTTTTATCCCAAAATGGGAACTTTAAAATTGTCTGCATACGTAACAAAAGAACATATGATGGTAATTACCATTGGTCCATATCACCATACCACACGTACACACTACATACAAAACAAAAAGTTTCTCTACATCTCATTTCCATGTGTCTGTCTTACAAAAATGTCTTATGATTATACTGGAGACTGTTATTACCATTATACCATTTAGAGAAAATATTCTGTGAAAATGCTTTTCACACTATGCTTTTATATTATTTAAATATCTCCATGTTTTTCCAAAAATAGTCTTCCTTCTAATTGTGGTTTTTCCATTTAATTTTACTACTTTGAGCTTTTAATATATAATTATTTTTACTTAAAAATGACTATTTTTTTAAGATAAAGTCGAGTGTATATACTCGAGGAAATAAAGAAAATTTTCTTAAAGTGTCGTTTTATATATTTTTTGGTGTGTATGTTATCTTACAAAACAAAAACTTAGATAAGGAAATGAAAATCCATACATTTTTCAAGCACAGCATAAAACGTATACTATTTGGGGATGTTTATTTGAAAATCATTTCTCTTGTGTAATTTTATCTAATTAAAAACTTTCAATTACCAAATCCCTTAATCATCTAATCAAATTCCTCCATCATCATCATCATCTATACATTTCCTAAAGTAAAAAACACGAAGAGCAAGATGCTGATGTTCATCCTCGACTATATAACGTACGTAATTTTTAATTATGAACAATTTTTTTGTATGCGTAGAAAAATCAATATTTTTTCCAAAAAAAATAAATTCTAATCTGTTTTGCCTATTTTCATTTTTTTGAAAGGTACAAAATTAAAGATGTAAATAAAAATTAGGGTTAAAAATTATATTTATCCACAGTAGTACTACAAAAAGAGATAAGTCATTCATTAGAGATATTAAAAAATCTATATGTGAAGCTTAGAGATATATAGTTTTTGCTGTGTGCCGTCTAAAGTAGATAAATAAACGACAACAAAAAATACAAGGCGGATAAATCTTTAAATTTTTCCTTCTTTGCGTCAGTGTGTATATTTTTAAATTTTTAATTTGCGTTAAGCCTAACCCTTTTTTGTATTATTTAGAATGTACAAGGATTTTTTCATATTTCAAAAATGTTAATATATTTTAAAAGCTTGTCGTTCTTTGTATATTTTTGGATGATACTAAAATTGGTATAACTGTATAATGATAAGAGGAAAACGGTTTGAAAACATTCAGAAATGACATTGATGGGTTTTATTTTTAACTGCGTGAATAATTTACGTAATACGCTCTAATCACTTAGAAAATTATATATTTTACGTTTTTCTGATTTCAATGTTTGGAGTGAGTTTTCTTATTTGTCAACTTGTTTGATTATGCTTAGTGTTACTAACGTATACTAATTTTCCCAAAAAATCAATAACATTTATTGCTATCTCCTAATTAAGTAATGCACACGCCTTTAATGTGGTAATAATCAGGTTGAAGAAATGATAGGGTTTGCGAGATATAGAAGTATTTTGATATGAAACTAATAACCAAATTCAGAACAGATATAGTAACATCTTCTGCCAACCGACTTTATTACGCATTGATCCTGTTCAAGTATTGTGAATCATTCTGAACAATAAATACAAACAGAAGTAAAGACGCATATTTTATTAGTAAAATATGTAGTTATGATAAGGTTTTAAGTTGACCAAATATAACATTTCAGTTATAATATAAACGGAGATAAGAAACAAACACAAAATGTAAAATAAGTGGAACACCAAATGTATATTATAAGAGTAAAACCATGTCCCAACAAAACAATGTCATAACGAAAAACTACACATTGGGGCTCGTCTTGTAAAGGATAGTAAAAAAGAAAATTTTATATGGAAAACTTAATGATTTGCGACGCAATTTTCATATGCCGTATTAATTGTTTTGGTCTGGTACGTTTTATTTGCAATGCGAATGAAAATTACGATAGCGGGTTCTCGACTACTAATAGATCCTCATTTCAGAGAAATTGTGTTTAAGTGTCGTCTGGTGTGCTTCGGGTTGATTTTAATTTTTTTTCCGTGCTCACTAGAGGAATAAATTTATTAGAGGTCTCAAATAGTGAACATTTTATAAGACAATTTCTCTTTCGAGGTTAACTTTATTTTATAGATTTTATATATGTATTTGTATTTAGTATATATACATGTCAAAAAAGTAACGGAAATTGGTCATTTAAAAAGCTCGCTTAAATGGATTAAATTTTTTTTGTCGCTAGTTGGCACAACTGTCCTCTATCATGACGTTTGAGCGCGACCTGTCATTTAGTTTGTTTACAAAATGCTCTATTTTGTCAGTTCATCTGAAATGTGTTTCCCTATTTTTATAATAAATAAAAATATAGAACAAAGAATTTGTCTCAAATTTTGTATTGCAAATAAAACTTACGGTGAATCGACTTTATAAAAACACATGCATATGAGTTGCGCAGTGTATTTAAAAGCGGTCGAGATGTGGTGAAAGATTAGCCTCGCCATAACCGTTTATATTTATTGACCTAAAATTTGCAACAAACAAATTGATTGTATCTGACTTCACATTTCAAAGATTTAAGATAAAAATTATTGTCTGCTTTCGTATTTCTATTGTTTCACATGGAATTAGAAAATGTATAAGAAAAGCCTATATATGATGTAACTTCCGACTCAACACTGATAATCGTGCAGCAGGTAACACATTAATTGCTTTATTCTTCCATTATATTATACATCTAACTATTATTCATTCTCACTTCAAACACGAACGATCCGATCTTTTATATGTAACAAACATAAAAAACGCTTTCAATCTTGTCTCAACATCTAATTAAATTAGAGTAAATATATGTAAAAGAAAATTTAAAAAAATATAAACAAAACATAAAATGTTTTAAGAGTTCATTGAATTTAAAACGTCTACGATAGTCATTTCTTTCGTCCAATCTTAGGCATATAATTGGAGTAGTTGTAAACTGCTTTTATAACGATTTTAAAACTACAGCAAGCTGACCAAAAGTTCCCCACTCAGGAGGATTGTTCTCCTTAGAATTGAAACACTCAAAATTGAACTTTCATAATAATATTTGAAAAAGGATAAATAAAAAAAAATCGCCCGGTACTAGCGCGAGACCAATCGCCAATCAATTTTGTTCTGGGAACCAAGTAAATAAGTACACTGGTTCCCTACTTTTGCTTCAATGTTTTGAACCAAAATTTCGTTGAGTAGTATCATGACCATTTGCTAGTTGTGTCGATAAACTAGATTTATGTCTAATCTAAGAACTGTATCTTCTTGATGTAGCTTTTTGGACTGAAGACAAAGTGTTTTTTATAAGAATATTGTCTTGTATTTTTATTTTTCACAATACGTAAGCAACTTATTCATGTGTCTCGCCTTACGGCTGTATTTGGCTTTCTTGCGAATCCTTTGGACCTCGAGCACGAAAGGGGGCTCCTTATAAAGGAAGGGGAGAACGAATTAAAACTTCCTCTTATAAATGGACGTGATTTACATCACTCTATATGCGGAAGTATTAATAATGATAGCAGAGGCGCCTTAGGGGCTAAGTCAACGTTGTATCAGCCCATCACTACTAAAAACGAGAGTACTTTGAATAAATTATTATTGTAGAATTACGACCTATATTTATGAGATTTCAAGTTCAACAATTTCGATTTTTGAGCTCACCCTTAAAACTATAAACAACTTCTTAATTAATTTTCATAACAAAACAATCGCATATTGTTTACTTGTATTGATACTTGACAAATACTTTTAAGTATTAATTTGTGAGCTATTTGTGAGCGCACAATATACTTGCAGCTCAATTTCAAACCTTGTACTTACAACTTGAACATATCGATGCTATAATGTGCATTTTGCAATTTTAAAAGGATTTCATGTTTATACATATAAGTTAAAAATACGAAATTATCTTAATTTGAAAGCCATAAATAGCTCCTAATTTTACAATTAAAATTGATTCAAAATACTTTGTTTTAAGTAATGAAGGAGCTGAATCAACGTTGACCCAGGCGCCTATCACATTCATTTAAGTTCATGCCCAACTGATCGATCTCAAAATAGGTAGTTGTAGTATGCATATTAGATAAAGTCCATCCTACAATGGCTTATGCATTTATTAATATAAATAAATGGACTAGAA
The DNA here is from genome assembly GCA_947310385.1 of Nephrotoma appendiculata. NCBI lineage: Eukaryota > Metazoa > Arthropoda > Insecta > Diptera > Tipulidae > Nephrotoma > Nephrotoma appendiculata. The sequence goes on along the minus strand of OX371225.1, from coordinate 2,369,693 downwards.
ATGGTACATATATTTTTAACCTTAATATGGTTAACTTTTTATAATTACTATGTTTAAGTTAAACGTACAAAAATGTTGTATTTTGCTCAAATTGCTTCATCTTAAATGTCGACTCACCGCACCTTATATACAAAAAGGTAAACGCCGCATAAATCATCTTTGATATCTTAAAACATTTCATCATGAATTAATCAAATTTGTACAACCTAAATTTCGCTCATATTTATAGCTCATAAGTGCTAACTATAAAAATTTGGTCATGAGATGCTATAATTTAATTTATTATATACTTGTATCAAATTAATTTTAAAATTATAAAAACACAATCTTGACCATCACAATAATCGCGAATATACATATACGTGTAAAGATAAACCGCAAACACCAAAATGATACCGGATTTATAAGTTAACTGCTTATGAATTATGATACAGAAAAAATGTTGACAACACCAAACTATGACATTGACACCAACCAGTTTTCCTAAATATTCACCAAATTACCCACAGATAAGCATAAATTATTGAGCTTTACTAAAAATTATGCGTATTTAACCAAAAATGTATAGTAAACCGACATATTATAAGAATTCTTTAAATCTAACATCATCGCTAAAAATAAAATTTCGTACAATTTCCACTTTCCTTTTTAAGATTTCTTGATATTGCATCTCGTATGGAAACGGAATACAGAAAAAAATGTTCACATCAGATTTTATTTTTATTGTTCGAAAATAAACCTCTTTTTAAGACGCTTTTTGCACTTTCTTATAAACGTATACCGCTGAAAACGACATGTAAAAGGTTTTTATCTTAATTTTTCTTCTCACCATACTAAATACCGGAATTGAATATTTTTAGACACTGGCGGGTGGTAAAATGAAGAATGTGTGAAGTGATGAATTAAGGAACCGCAAAATGTCTGTTAGTAGTTAACTATGAATAATACTGGTAAAACCAAATTAGGTAATTTGATGTGAAAATGGCCCATAAAGTCTAACGCTATGATATATAGTATATGTAGAAATGGTTAATAAAAATTCTCAAGGTACTATAATAAAAACGTGTAGAAATTTAGCCATCTCATTCGAAGCGCGGACATACGAAATCAGAATATCTTATACCAAAAACTTAACAAATTTTATTACACCCGTAAATTTATACAAGAAACTTAGCCCGACAAAAGAATTTAAATTGATACATGACGATTACTTTCAATTTTTAAAAATACGCGGCACATAAATAAATTCTAATAATTTTACTTTCATTGCAACGATTCTTGAAGTATATAAGACTAGACATATTCATCAACTCCGAAAATTTATGTCTTAAAAACAACTAAGAGAAAGCACAAGACACGAGAAAAACAAAAATGTTTAAGGTAAACAATAATTTGTGTATGTGACTCGGATTGTGTGTGTTAATAGTAACGCCAAATAAAAGAAATCAGTTTCTTAAAATTTATAAATATTATTAGTTTATTAGCATATCACCATTAGTTTGTAATCAATATTGGCTAGAAAAGTAAAATAAAAAATATGTAAATACTTTTTGCGAGGGCTCGAATTTTAACATAAATTCTTTTGTCATTACAGATGATGACAGAAACGGATGTATAAAATGAAATTGAATATATTAAAAATATTTGTTATAAACAATTGATGTACGCATTGTACATAAGTGCATCGAACTGGCAATACATTTAGGTAGGTACACGAATATGTGTGTCATAAATAAATGAAACTTTCTTACATAACCAACTTACAATATTAACAATGGGTTTTACCAATACTGAATTTTGAAAAATGGATCACGTCCATTCTTTGATAATTGTATACTTGTTTCACACATATGCTTCTCGACCATATAATTTGTCAAGGTTGGCAACATAATAATCATCTACATATTTTCAAGTTGTTTCATCAATAGAATTCAAAATTAGTTAACGAGAAATGGTTGCGAGATCCATTATAATGTAATGTGATACTCCACGGTATATTATTAAGAAACATCGTCTAATTATATTAAACTAGAATATGTAAATAGGGAAGCTGTCACAAAAGTGCCGATAAGCCATCTCGCGTGAAACAAACACAAAACTTAAATTAATTTTGTCAATAACCTCAATATGGAACATTGTATGTAAAAAATAAAAATTCTTTAAACACACTGCAAACACTTTCACTCTGAATGCAAATTTTATTCAAACATAAAAAATATGTAAATAACAAACAAGTGAAATATGTGCATATGCACATAAAATAAGTATCGTAATATTTTATATCGACCATCTTACAAACCTAGTATGGTAACTTATAATTATAATCATCTTCTAATATAAGACCAATTAGATTGGAATGTCATATATATATATACAGATAATTGATTAAGATAACCAATCTAACAACGATTAATATCACTTAAATTACACATGTTATAATATGCGACGCATGCATCTATATACACGATTCACTTCTTCGCATTTTCTTTTTAAAGTGAAAATTCAGCAAATCGATTATTAAATTAATTGATAAATCATCAAAAAATTAAGCATTTAGTAATTTTGCAATAAAACGAGCGGCATCATGCCAATCATATAATCATTAAAATATCGTATCATAACATACAAGGAGTACTGCTTTGTATCATGTGTTGGTAGAAATTTAACTTAATTGCAAAAAATTTAATTAAATGTTAATCTATGCAAATTGTAAGCGACATTGTAGCTAAAAATATGCAAATTAACAAATTATGTTTTATGTACATCTGTAAATTTGGGATCGTCTTAACGTGTGTGTGGATACTTCGCACCTATATGTAGGCAACATAGAAAATAAACTTGTCAAACTTGCTTCGATGACTTATTTGCTCTCTTTTTCTGACAAAAAAAAGTAAATTTTTCTCAAATTGGTCTTTGTAGACTTATAGGAATGTAGATAATTAATATTATTTGAAATAAATTATTTATAAGATTTAAACAAATTTAAATAATATATTTTTGATATTTATCATATTAATTTTATGTTCACAAATTTACAGTCATCGTCAAAAATTGTAACCATGTTAAATTCCAAGCAAATTAATTTTAAGATTTAGGCTCTATTCTAGAACATCTATATTATTATATAAAAGGCAAAGCATGTTATGATAAGTTTTAATATGTAAGTTTCATTGATTTTACTATAAAGGAACTGCTCGAATACGCGAGCCAACTTCCACTTGTAATTTTTTGCAACTAACTCAGAAACAACAATATACTGTACAAAGGTCTGAAAATGTACAACACTGTACCAACTGAGGTAAAAGAAATTGAAAGTATCAACAGCTTAAGAAATGCCTAAAAATATATTTATAGAACAGTCTAAAATACTAAAATAAACAATCGGACCTAAAATGTCTAAATAAATAACCATAAAAATTCTATAACGGTGCTGATTTTACTTTTAATGTTACTTTATAGTGCTGTTTTGCTTTTTCTGCAATATTTGTGCTCGTTATCGTTTAACGTAATTTTTTCTTTAGTAAGTGTTTGGTTACCTAATTAATTATTGTATCTAATTTTTAAGCAAATAAAGTAAAAAAAAAAATACTTTCCTGTAGTAATTTTTGACATTTCAGGCAATATAATTTTTACTATACATTTTTGACGTTTTTATAAAAATATTTCTAAGGCTATATAAACGGACGAATCAGTGGAAATTATTAGTGTATAGGAGGAATGTAAATTATTGAAATTATTGAGGGGCCAGCATTATTCCTTCAAGTGTCTCGCATTTCCTTTTCACATTGAAGACCAAGCCTAAAGGCGAAAGTTCCGTCAGCTGTAGTTCCTGGATTTTTTAGAGAGCCGGCCATTTTGTTAGGTGTTTTTAAGGAATCAGCATTATTACTGTTTTTGTCCCAGTTTTCTTCGCGACTTAAGACCCGGTCTAAAGCCCAAAGTTCCTTCAGCTGTAGTTTCGAGATTTATAAGCGAGCTGGACTCTTATTTTTATTTATTTTTTTAGATCTATATTTTGTTTTACTAGTAGAAAAGAAAATACGTCTGTTAGTGCAGAGATCCGCTATAAATAGATGGGGTTACTTGATCCGAGGAGAGCTGGTTAGAGATTGAACAAGTTTGAAAGATTGGTCGGGTATCAGCAAGCCACAATTATCATCTTAACTCAGCACAATGCTGATTCAGTTTAGCGTTACACAAGGAGCACCGGAGCGGACGTTTGGATCTCAAACCTCCAAAGGTATAGGAAAATTAAAAAAAATAATTTTATAGTATCGGCTTTCAAACACAATCTAATATTCTCCATAATTACTCAGACAACTATTTTAAATAAGTCACTCAAAACAAAAAAATTGTTGACCCTTATATTTTTAGTTTGTGCTTGTATTAGTTTAAAACACAAGGACAAGAATTGCACAAAAAGTTGCTACACCATGCTTAATTTGTTTTTTTTAGCGCAGAAACTATACTTTGAACTATACTTTGAAATAATTCTGTGGCCACAAGTCAATAGTTCTAAAGTCGCCTTAAGTACAAACTCATATTTTATATTTTCTTAAACTTATCACGAACAATTCATTTAAAAGTCTGTAAAATTTGGAATTATTAGAGCATCATAATTCCAGATTTTCCAGTCTTTTAAATGAATTGTTTCGTGATAAGTTTAGAAACACGTAAAATACGAGTTCGTAATTAAGTCAACTTTACCACTTTTGACTTGTGACCACAGAATTAATTATACGGACAATTGTCCGTTAATAATTTACAATTAATTGTAATTTGTGCGTTGTTTCTTGCAGTGGAAGAAATAAGCCGCTACTGATTCTATACCGCTGCAACCAACAAAAGTTACTGTATATTTAAAACGTGCATATTGGTCACAGTATAGCAGTTTGACTTAGGGATACCATACTATGTTAGCTACAATTTGTTTCGCAATCATAATTGAAACCATAAACTACAACACACTTCTGAAAATCATTAAATTAGAAAATAGTTATTGTTGCTGAGTGAATACAAAAGAATATTAATCTTTTTTTAAAATGGCATCAACAAATTCGGTGCATGCGGGATGGATTTTCGGGTATCAGGGGCACACAATAATACAGCAGAATTGATAAGTATAGTTTTTTGTCCACAATCCACCTGAAGGTTATTCTTCCACTGATGTTAAATAATTTATGACCTACCGACATTTAACTGGTTCAACTCATTAATGTTCGATTTTTTCAACACGCATTGAATGGGTTTTCACTCACTGTAAGTATTATTCGTAGGCACTTGCTACAAGAATGATGCATACTTTAAAACCCAGTTATACAGGTTATTTATTTATTTATTTATTTATCATTGACATTACAATTTTGGTAAAAGAAAGGTTATTGTCTTATAACTTTACAGTTATACCTTCTTTGGGAAGTCTAGAGTGAAGTCGAGAGACTGGATTTTTATAGAAATTTCGACCACACGCTCTTCAAAATTTACTGAAACATTAAATCATTAATAGCCGCCGCGACGTAACAGATGGAGGCTGTGAAATAGTTTAGGGTTTTGACGCTAAGGCCATAGTTTATAAATAAAGCAAAATAAGGCAGGCAATAAATATTGGCGAGTTTTGTCACGCATAATAAAATATTTTAAAATTGTTGAATCCCTTACGTTACTACTCAACCTTAATGTTGAATGTTACTTAAATTTTGTTTTCAAGTGATCTATTCTAAATATTCGAAATATCGAAAATTTTAAATTAAGAAATGTTTTCATTGGAGTATCGAACTTAAACTTCGTAGTAACATTTCAAACCTGGTATGGACAAACTAAGCCTATGGTTTGACCGACGTTAAATGGAAGGATAAAATAATAAATTAGCAAGAAATCTAGTGCTGCCGTTCAAACAATTAAATAAATTAATTATTGTGGTTTTCTTATATGAAACACAGTATGTCTGTAGAAAGCAAGAAATCTAAGATTTACCAATAAACATAAACGAAGAGATGGTCTACGGAACATTTAACAAAACAACTTACCAGTAGCACTAATATAAATGTAAAGTTCAAAGTATAAAATAAACATAATTTTTGAGGTACTTTCATTATACTACTGCAGTCTAACACACGTATTTAATTTATTGTATGTATCGTATTTTCCAATTACTTATCTAATTATGTTTACTTTCCTTCCTCTAACAGTAAATTAAGATCTGCATCACTTAAAGAATCATCTCTTAAATTGTATCAATCATATGGAAATTTTTTAACGTGAAAGTGAATATTTATACCTTATGATTTTTCCACAAAATTTAATTTAGTTAGCTTTACTATTATTTGCACACATTATAGCCATTATAGCCACAAAGATGAGTAATCACGTGCTTAGTATAAAATTTACTGTCTTACTTTAAATTATTTATTAAACTTTCATTGAAAGTTGCAATAATAACAAAATGTAATATAATTGCGCGAACGCAAGATAATTTATATAAAGAGATTGATGATGGGAAGTTTATTATTGCATTTTCTTTTAGAAATGGATTAAGTAATGTGTGATAATTTTTAAACCGTCAGGAAATTAAATTTTATATGAGAAATTCTACTTTCATTCATTTTAAATGAAAATAATTGTTCCGATGAGTATTTTGTAATTTTGTATTACTCAATAAATTTAACTTTAAATTCCGGGGTATTAACAGATGCGCTTATACAAAAAATTATAAAAAACTCGCGCTTTCAAAAAACAAGGTCATTGTCACACAGCATAATTCAATTGACATTAATTACCATGTAAAACGTTTTGTACGTCTATAAACCAAAACAAAAAAAAAATAATTATCAAATATAATTATGTAAATTACTAAATTATGAATTAATTAAATATTGCCAGTTTATTAATCATAAATCAACGTACAAAAATCAAATTGAAAGTGAATAGAGGTGACCAATAAAGCGCGCGCGTAATTTGTATTCAAATTGCTTCCTTTAGTGAAATTTTCAACTCTATTGGATCCTATTGGACATGAGTGTTGTAAATATGTATAAATCGTATGTGATTCATTTAAGTTTGAATGGATGATGAAAGAGAAAGTTGTATATGTTGTACTTACGTACGGAATTTGCCGGATGTTTAAAATTCTTCTCAATTGTGATTTGGGCTAAATATTTTTTACTTGCGTACATATTTGCATTTTGTAAAATTATATGTACGTAGGTATTTAACTTATATATCACATATAAGTGTGATATGAAGAATGATGTAATATTATAAATATGTTGTTTAATTCACCATTGGGATCATCGGTAGCATAACTATGTACCACCCACTTACACAATATAATACCGAAGGAAAAAAAATTAATTTTCATTCTTGATATCACAAAAGTCATTATCTTAAATTATCTTCAATTAAGGAAAACACATATGACAAATAATTATTAATCTAATAATTCAAGAAAAGAAGGTAATTTACGGTATTATATATCGCAATATGTCGACATATAACAGAGAAATTAATTAGAATTTTTCTTTAGGGAATTATTAGATATAAGATGATGGTCATTTAGCTGTGGACCATTATAAAAAGTTCTTTGCAACTTGAAAGTACAGAACATTTTTAATTTCAAACCTACATACATATATGTATACATATATCATACACATATATACGGTTCGAAATTTCGAGTGTACAGATAAAATCGTATGACAACGAACCAAATTAAATAAGGGTTAGAAATAAAAACATAAATTATCCACTTAAGACAGCTTTACAACAACAAAAATATATAAAAAATAATCTATTTTTATTTATTAAGATTATTCAAAGTAGATTATGATAACACAAAAGGAAACTCTTTAAAAAATATATATAATTTATAGTGGAATTTTATCCCTTTTTGTGTTGCTTAACCATTTGCCTTCCGATGTGCACAATACTCCCACATGAGTATGTGTACACAAGAAAACGTCGGTTATCAGATAATATCTTGTAACAGAAGTTCTTCATATTGCACCATCTAATCGGTATGTTAAAGAACTTTATAGCGTTATGCAAAGCATTCCTGTAAAAATATTTGTAGAATTATCCAGTTGACTTTTAGACTGTACGTATTATATTTACATATCGTTTACGATTTTTTGTTGGTACGAACAATATTCCGTAGAAAGGTAAATAAGCAAGTAAATAAATTTTCTAATTTTCTTTAAATTAAAAAGAATGTCATCTTGTCACTTCTTGTATTATATATAGTACGTATAGAAATATTTTTAACCTTTCGTTCTCTCGTTTTTATTTAATTTTTGGAGAAATGCAAATTTTTCAAAAAAAAAAAAAAATTTTTATTATAATGAAAAACTACTTGAAAATTAGTCCCCTTAAGTGAATTTATTTATTTTGGAAATTTCTTCAAGTGTATTGTTCTGTCTTTTAACAGGTCTGTTGTGATAAGTGTTGAAAAATGTTTAATTTGTGAATCAATTAGATATACTAAATTTTTTACAAGTATATTTGCAAGACTATATTATTGGCGTTACTACGTCTACACAAATCGATTAAACAAACAAACCCTTTCTCCAAAAATCATATATTATATGCGCCAAAAACTATTATTTCGATATTAAATTGAATTAAATTTCCCATATTATATTATAATCGCTATATATAGTAAAAAAATAGAAAACCTGGCATATAAAGGCAATATATAAATTAGTAAAAAATTACTAAAATTATATTTCGATTTTTCCAGTTTTCCATTTTTATTTTATCGGATAACACAATAAAATTACAACTAATGCTATTATAATCTTTTTCTTATTCTTATTATTGTCACGCTATCCAAAATGTCTCTAATATACGACTACATACCCCGAAAAATAATAAATAATTGCGACACGTTTTCTTATTATTTTCCGATAAGTTTTCCTCACAAATAACAAGGTATTTTCTATTTTGATATCATGTCGATATATCGTATACACATTTATTAAGTCACATACATGCTATTGTACTTTAATTTATATCACCCTGAAATAGTAAATCAACATAAACACAAGAAAAAAAAATTCATGGAAAATTAAAAAAAATATGTATATGTATATTATGTGGAAGGGAAAATCGAATTATATTTACCAGTAGTTGAAAAACAAAAAGGTAAATTTATATGTCAACACAATGCACAATCGATACATATACATGACAGCTAAGGATTTCTATTCGCAGATGGTTCTTATGTACGTAGCACTCTCGTAAAAACAACATAATTTATGCGTGCATGAAATAAAAAATCTTCATTTAAATTATGTAAATTATCTTGTCTTTATAATATATTCTTATATGTATGCTGCTTTTCCGTGAAGTAATTAAAAAGGATGCTTGAATATATAAAATCCACTTTAAGGTTGTTTCGGGGGAATTTATTTTCGGTAAAAAAGGAAGTGTTCTTAGATATAATGTACGATTTTATGATTACATAAATATACTCAGCTCGCAGTGAAAACTTCAAGGTGTATAAGATGTTTTTTCCGCACATTGTGTATATATAAAACAGCAAGGAAATTATGACGCCTTGTGGTGATGGTAACATATATTTATGTATTTAATGTTTTGTGGAGTGTGGATTATTAAATATACATACAAATAGAAGCTTATGAATGCTCGTACATTATTCAGATCTAATGACCCATAAATAATTTTAAAATGACCGTACGCAGCAACCATTTCCACGCCCCATATAATATATCCTCAAAATTTAATAAAACCAATAAAAATATTAATTTATCCCGAAATCAATTTTCCTCGAATTTCCATTTATTTGATTTCATCTTAAATAATAAACTTATCGACTTCCTAATAAAATTAAACCTATAACTAAAATTTCATATTTTCCCAAAAACCATAAATCACGGAAACGAATACAACAATCGAAAAATTCCCCAATTTTTTAGGTTATGTGTGCTGTTATCTATATCCAATCTTAAACATGTTGATATGATGATTGGAATGTATTTGGAATACATTTAGTTCGAAAATTACAATACAAATATAATACAGTCCTGTGTAATATAAGGCATCCGAACGGTTATTATTTAATATATATATGTATATATATATATATATATATATAATATATATATATATATATATATATATATATATATATATATATATATATATATATATATATATATATATTTCACATGAACTAACTCTGACTTCCTTATGAAAAGCCATTGGAAATCGGCATATTCAGTGTCGAATAATGTTTCCGTTTCTACACTGACTTTTGCACTGAAACCATCTGTTAATATTTTAGTAGGTTAATTTGCAATATTTTTAGAGGTCCTTTAGGTTCAAACGTAGGGAAACGTCGTTCTCTTTTCTCTTAATAGTATTTTAAATTTTTAGTGTAAAATTATTATCGCAATAGATATAAAAGAGCCTATCAATTTGGAATTTCTGTTTCTGAGCTCAAAATAATGGGTATACAAATTTATATTTCACATTCAAACGTCTTAAACTAGATGTCAACATCAATTTTCTAAACTTTAAATGGCCAATTTTCGTTGAATAAATGTGTCGCCCATGCTGAATTAATTTCCAATCATGCCCATAGGCGAGGCGAGATCGTAACAATATTGTAACGATCTTGCCTGTTGGTTTCGGTGGCTAAATTTCACGTAGATTAGTCGTTTGGGCTAGTTGACTCCGCGTAAATTAGTTGTAAAATCATTTTTTGTGAGACTAGTGACATGTAAGTTTAAGTAGTAGCAGTTTTTTTTCTAACTATTGCCATAGGCTTTATTCTTGAATCTTTGTTTATACGAAACTAACAAGAAGTGTAAAATTCTTAAAAACTATAATATTTTTAACTTAAGCTTTAACCTATGTTAATACTTAATTTTAGTGTGTTAGCTCAACATGCGTGTAATGATTCAATTATATTGCTTAGTTTATTGAATCTAGAGGATCTGCTCTCCGAAGCCGTCTGTATTTTGGTTGCCCTAGTAGTTCTCTAGCTAATTCGTTAGGGTGTGATTCCAGTTTCAGTTGGTATTTTAGTCTGTCTGGTTTTGATTCCGATTTGATAGAGACCTATGAATGTTACTGTTTCGAATATACCATGGCGCATTTGTAATGCTATGATATCTATATTTGATGCACTAGTTGAGTTCGTTGGATACCATATGTCAATAAGCGGATAACGATCGCTTTCTATAGTAGAAGCTTGCAGTATATTTTAGAAAATTTTATTTTTAATTGAATGCGGTTTGTTTCAATGTTCTTTTTCCATGTCAATCTTCTATCAAGATGAAGATTGAGTTATTTGACGTTTGTTTGTTGAGGAATTGTGTTATTGTGTAATTTTACCGCCGGACATGTACGATTATTTAGTGTGAATGTTCTTTATCCGCCAAGTGTTTAACCAATATTCTATTGTGTGCATAGATGTTATTGTAATTCTCCCGATGCTGTTTGAGGATTTTTGTGTGAAAACAATATAGCTGTGTCATCAACAAAAGTTGAAGTGATTATTTTTTCAGTTATTGGTAAGTCAGCTGGAGCAAGTATAACACAGGTCCCAATACACACCTTGCGGTACGCCCCGCCTTTATCTCGGTTAAATCAATGGTGGCCGTATTTTGTTTCACTTGAAACATCCTTTGGGCTAAGTAGTTTTCAAGAATTGCGTGAAATTGTGTAGGCAGAAGAGTTTTAATTTGGCAATTTAATCCTTCGTGCCATACTTTGTCGAAAGCTTGCGCAATATCCAAGAAAAATGCCGAGCAATATTTCTTTTCTTCTAAGGAAAGCTTAATTGTATGTATATACAATTCTGTGTAAATGTTCTATTGTGCCGTGCTGCTCATTAAATCCAAATTGGTGATCTGGTATAATGCGACCTTCTGATATAGGTATTAGTTCTTGCTGTAGCATGTTTTCAAAAAGCTTTAAAATTATCGGACGTTTAGACTTATTGGCCTGTACGATGAGACTTGGGTTTCCTCTTTACCTGGCTCAGGAATAATGATAATTTGAGATATTTTCCATTTTTGGGGAAAGTATTCACATTTCATAATCGCGTTAAAAATACACGTTATATATTTTATGCATCTATGTATGTGGTAATTCTTTGATCAGAGATTTATATAAAATAAGATTTATATTGTTTTTGATAACCGTATAGTTGTGGAAAAATTACTTTGGGAATATTTCTGACATTTTCGGAGATATTCCAGTAGTGGTAAGTGTTCAGTAAATATTAGGAAATTAATCAGAGATTATCTCCCATTTGTCACGAATATTCGGGATGCGGTGTAAATTACGATTATCACTGGATTATAAATCGGTATTTATAATCCAGTGATACAAACAGGATTTGACAGGGAAAATTCCTAACAATATTTAACACGTACAGCCAGTGTGGGCTAGTGACAACTACTAACTCTGAACTACTTCGTTATAATACAGAACTATACAGAACAACGATATTACAAGAAAACCATACAACTTTTATGATGATTTGTTTTGGTTATACATAGATTCCTATTAAAACTAAATTATTTAATTTAAAAAAAATAAATGTTTAATTTTGAATTGGACAAATTTGAAAATAGCTTTCACGAACTCTACTCGATTGTTTTCAAAAAAACGCAGCTTATCTTATTTTGTCCGCCATAGCTAATACGATTCATATAAGCTTACCATAATACTCTTATATTGAAGTAAATGGAAAGTTAAGGATCCTCATCGGAATTATATCTACATATTTTATATGAGATTTTTTTGAAAGTGCCGTAACTAATGCCAAAGCATTCTAATAGTGTCATACTTTCCTTGGGTGAAAAATCACCTCTCTTTCTCTCTCTGGCACTATATTCCATCAAGTGATTTGGCCGCATCAAATAAGGTTTCATAATCATATTTTCATTTCGGATAATGAGTGATTAGTTCATTGATCCTAAACCAGCCGTGAAAATAGCTTCCTTGTCACCACCGGGAATCGAACCCGAGTCCTCCGATCGCTGGAGCAATCATGCTGACCACTTTGCCACCGGTGCAAAATTACCGCTTTTTATTAATTGTTACCATTATATTAGAGTAGCTCGCGCCCGTAAACCAACACATAGTAAACTACGCTGATATACAGATTCAATAGACGAAAAATAAGAATCATAATAAAGATTTATATCCAACCCACGGCACCCAAGATCTTCGAGGTTGTTATGTGAATTTTAAATGGACAAAACTAAAAAACAAGACAAACATTAGTGATGGAATACACACTCATCTTTAGATATTTTATTTTTTGGTCAAGACGTCTGTATTTTTTCTCGAATAAAACATCTCAATACGATATGCGTCCCCCAAAGTCCGATATGTTGTTCGATAAATAAAGAAATAAAAATGGAAAAATCACAATCGCATCCCTTTTCTTTTAAAGGAACGTGTACGTACCAAATTCTCATAATATCATGAAGGGTCAGTAAGTAGTGTAAGTGGAACAAATTTATTTATGTAGTGCCTTTTATACAATTTTTTTATATTAAAGATATCAGTATTTCAGGGTAGTTTTTTTTATTTATTCAGGATACAAACAAGAAAGGGTGGGTGAGATACTTTATTCGATAAAACGGACGAACATTTCTCATGTTTGACAAAATATTGTTTTTCGAAGCAATTTAAAATCAATAAGAAAGAAATTATATTGTTTGTCATCCATTGAAAGATAACGATATTGTTATTTGTGTACGAAAATTTGACTTCTTTATACATACTCGTACGTGTCGTGTAACTGTATAAGATCGTTGGAAAGCTTAATAAAAATGTAAATCTCTTTAATAATTTTGTATAATTTAATTTAACCAAAAACGCAAAATAATTTATTCAAATCTCTGGAGCAAACGACCTTTTAAAAAATTATGTTGTTGCTGCTAAACGCTTGTCTGACTTTTAATTTTTCAACTTTTTATTGCAAAATGTTTTCAAACTAGGCCAATTTTAATTTTCTAAATAAAGTTGAAAAACTTAAGGGGATATATTCTTTCAAATTATTGCGCGCGCACTACGTACAAATTTATTTTTACCATAGTGAGACCTTTTCCGTAAAAATATAAATAAATTTTATTCAGTACACCCGCATGAATATTACGTCACACAAAAGTGAGACATTGTGAAAATTTAACGTTAAGCTTGTAATTAAAAATTTTCGATTGGGCGCATTGGTGTATAGCCGCCGCGCCGGTAGTTGCAAGAAAAAAAATCATTAATTATAAAAGAGCAGCCGTACAGCAAACTCTTAGGGATAATAATTTAGCTTTCCCGTGAAAACGAAAAATCATAAAATTTAACAGACCCATTAAAAATTTATAATTATTGAAGAAGAAAATTGCAAAGGAAACAAAAAAATAACACAAATTAATGAATTTTCCATTTTTTGCGTTCGTATGCGGCAATCTGTTACATTTTCATCTAAAAAATTTATAGAATAGAAAATTGAAATGTACTGTATTTGGAAAATAATTGATGGATCGTGAATTCTTTGGACGTTTACTTGATTTCTCTCTAATGTACGGTGGTGAGCTGATCGATTGACTGTTTCGACAAATATTTGACTATATTAGGGTGTAGACTTATGTGGAACATATTCACTCGAATTTACACCGCAATCATAAGGGATTTTGTGTAATAAAATTTATTAACACAAGCAAAAAGTAGGATACCACCGTAATATAAATACAAATGTTTGAATTTTTTATGCCATTCAGAATACTAAAAAATAATATGTTGTCAAAACACTTATCATATTTTTTACATTCTTCTAAACAACTTGCAACAATATAAGAACACAGTAGATAAATAAAGAAATGTTCTGTTATGATTACGTACGTTGAAAAGTAGGCGAATTTTTCTTGTCTACATCAGTATGTATAGAGGTTACAATACAATTACTATGATTAAAATCATAATGATTATGTAATTTTCAGGAAAATTGTTTTTACAAGGCACGGAAATTGATCGTTAAGATTATGTAATATCCTATGTACCAAATAACATATAAAGGAAATCAATTGTATGATACAGAGACGGTAACAAACATTGAATTTCGGAAAATGGAAGAAAAATGTTTATCCTTTTCGTATTTTACGATTATTGAATTTATTCAACGGGAAATTTATTCGACAATTCAATTGAATCTTCGTTTGATACATAAAAAGGTAAGCCTTTTGTTATACATACTAACGGAATTTCCCATTCAAATGAAAAACGAAAAGACGAACAGTCATTTTTTTTTATTTGTTTATTTGAATTTAAAATTTGTGTTGGGAAGTCGAGTTTTTCTTTTATATTTACTTGTTTGTCTTGTTTTCAGCAAACAGAGGAAGAGAACTTTATGGAAAACATTAAACAAACAGTTTTTGTTTTAAGAAAATCTGTTAATTAAGAACTAACCGTTTATACAAAATCATAATTTACTTACTTTTGCTTACCATATACACCAGCGTATACGTATACCATGTACTTCCTTCCCCATAAGAAGAAAAAATCGAACCTGATGTATTGGAAAATTATATTACCTCGGATTGATAATCATTAGGTATACACGGTACATTTAATTCGCGTATAAATGTAAATCAAATTTCACGGTAATTTAAACCGTAATTGTTTGTAAAATATACTGTGCAAGACAAGCAAGTATAAATTTATTTCACTGAAAATTTTTTATCATCAATTTTCCATTTGTGATCTTTTTTTATTATTTTTCCAGCAAAATCTACATATTAAATGAGACAAGCGATTGTACATATACGACAAAAATAACATGAACATAGTAAAACACAAGGCAGGAAATGATGGAAAACCACACAGAATATTTTGTTGTTGGTTTTTTTTCATACAGATGAATACCTTTTTTCGTTTTAACTTTTCACTGATTATATAATGTTTTGTCACTTGCATTTCAACTCTCTAAGCTTGAGTTATATTTACAGGAGTCTCATTGTGGAAAAATTACTAAATTATCAATTTAATTGGAGCAATGTAACAGTAGCTAAGTAGTTTACAATTTTATTTGGTAATAATTAAAAAACTAAATCCGGAATTTGTAGCTCCAAATTTATGGGAAAACGTTAAGTGTAAATTATCGCCCGGTCAGTCAATTCGGTTCGACTGTGGCCTCTATACACTTTTTTTGATCTTCGATGCAATAGCGGAGAACCAAGAAAAGCACTTTGGTTGTCCGAATGAGGCAGGACAAAATGTCTAAATTTCAGTAAAATTAGGGCAGTATAGTTTTTGCGCAAATGCCAAACATCCCAACTGGTATGAACTGAGAGTCCGCCAGATAAAAATTTTGAAAATACTTGACTATAACAGACACTTTTATTTATAGGTATCGTCGTCCAGTATGCCCCAACACGTATAATCTGAGGCTCGTCCAGAAATTGATGTTAGTTTTTACTTTGATTCGGAATAATCTTGCTGTTTGACAGGGCACTTCCGCAACTTCTGTGCCGTTTTAATCTAATCATTTTTAACCTCGTGATTGCCTTTTTTTGTATCTTCATCTTTGATGAAATTCAATTATTAAGAAAATGAAGAGCGTAAGCAAAAGTCTTTTGAAATTTGTAAAGATTGGAGTTTTTATTAATCAGATATATACTATATCTGAATCGAGCTTCTCCTTCTGGAATATTATACACGTGTGTGTCCTCGCTCGTGCTTGGGACCGTGCCTGGTTGACTTGGCCATTTAGGACCTTCCCACCAAATTTCGTCCTATGATATCATAAAATATGATTTACCACAAGTTGCTTTTGAACTCTTTTCGGACTCTCAAAATTCGGCCGTATAGTTTGGACAATCTATGTGCCTTATTGAGACGTTTCTCCAGATTCACTAACTCTTTATTATATCAAGGCTTCCGAAAGCCAGCTTTCTTTTAAATCAACACAACGTGTCTTTCGATACCGTTTCTGGTACCATTTCTCTTAATATCCTGAAATTTAGCTGGGTTGTTGCTAGTACGATTTAGTTGAGTGTTCGGTATGATAGCAAAGTAATCTATAATTGGCATTGCTCTTGCGTCCGTAGAAGATGGTGTAAAGTTGATGCCAATATCTATCGAATTATAAGCTGGACGTTGAATCATAGTACAAATAACACAGCGGAGTCATTGAAATTGATAATCGCGTTGTAGTAATCCAAATCGAATCCATATACAACATATACAGCGGCACCCGCAATTGATGAACTAGTCACTAACACACGGACAGCAATGACGTCTAGACAAGGGTGGCAGGCTACCATCTCAATATGTAGTGAATCTTTTACGACAATCGATACCCCGCCACTTCTAGTCAAATGAAAAGTACTTTGTAGAGTGCATACTTCAGTTTAATCAAGTCTCACAGATTATTACTATGTCGTAATTATTATCGAGTACTCCAAGACGAAAACTTTTGGCTTTACCTCTGGTACTGGTTGTGTTATGATGGTAATAGATCGAAGTTAGACTAGTGTTATTATGGATTACTTTTTGATTGCTTGTGTTATACTTATAATTTTGTTAATTTTGCCTTGTTGGTTGAATATGGCCCAAATGACGCTAACGAAATTTTATATTGTTAAATGGTCTCACAACATCGTCATTAACATCGTTAATTTATGAGACCTCTATAGGTCCGATTTTATATCAAACAGAAATTCTCGAAATTCAGATATAAATTCACAAAAAATTTTGATCTGATACCTCGATGGCACAAATCTTTCCCACAACGCAATCTTAAACCCAACATTGTGTCAAGTATCCATTCTACCATGTACTTTTCAAGTCCCTTTGTACTTAAAACCAAATTCTAACGTGCCCATGAAAATAATACAGAGAACAGTTACTCAGCAATATCTTCTTTAAAATTTCTGTAAATATCCTACTTCAACGAATTTAATTATACGTTCGCCCAAGATTACTCCAATAAATGTATTTTATTTATAAAAACAATATTCAATTATAAAATTGGAAAATAAATTTTATATACATTTCGCATAAATTATTATTATTGATTGATTCGGTGGAAAATTCAGTCGAGCCGAAGAGGTTTATAAACATAAATCTCATCCTTTCAATTCCATCGTGCGGAACCAACTTTTACAAAATAATAAAATCATAGTCACAGAACAATAAGAAAATTTTTGAAATATTTGATGCATAACGCGGTATCATTTTCGAGCAATATCATTCGTCGGGAGATTGACGGCGAAGAAAACGGAAGTGAGTAAAGAAAATAAAAATACAATAAAATAATAAAATTAATTAAGAATTCTATTGTTTTCGATTTTCGAATAATAAAAGAGTAAAAATGTTAATACCGAAAGTATATCCTACTCCTTGTTTATATCTTCGTGCAACATCAAGATTAATAGCAGTAAACTCAAGTAGATTATAGTTTGGGTTTAACTGTAATCCATAAAAAGTATAAAGTCGAAAGCCACGACAATCAATCATTTATATTCATATAATATATCCTTATAGTGCGGTATACATCCTGTTTATTTTAAATTTAGCATATTTTTTCGTCTTCCTTGTACGTTTTATACCCACATGTGTTGCATGTGTGAATGTAATTTTCATACATAAAAATCACTTTGACACCGCTTTTTTGTGTGCTTAGTCTCTCGTATGTATAATGTATTCAAAGACCTGTTGAAAAACATTATAAATCGGTGCGGTTGTGTCGTTTACATACAAATACGACTATACATAGAGTTCATTGGAGGGTAGTATTTTATTAAATAAACGCAGTTTAGTCTTTTAAGTTGTTTGATATTTATAAGGTGTGTGGCTTTTGAATCGTAATCCGTTTTGACTAAAAGTGTTACCTTATAAATGTAAATATTCGCTAATCAACTTCCTTAATAAGTTCCGCCGCAACCCAATACCACGTAAACCGTTTAAATTTTAAATTACACTAATTAATTTAATTTACGTTTCGTCTTCAAACTAAAGATCTCGTTCCGTTTTATGTTTTTCAAGCAACAAAAAAATAGCATCAAAAAGGATATAAAAAAACTTTTAATTTCCTAAACTTATTTAAGAAAATGTAAATATTATAAAGGATACGCCATCATCATCATCATCTACATAATCAACATTATCAATATCGTTTATCCTAATTTTTTTTTATATAAATTTAAACCATCATCTTTAAAATGGTTTTGTTTCCATTCAAAAATTTATTTCCATTTCATTTTCTTTATTTCTTTTCTTTTTGATTTTTTTTTCTTCCAAAAATAAGAAATTAAATATTTTGAAATAAAATAACCCTTTAGGATATTATCTTAATGAATTTTTACTCTTTTGATATAGCATCCAAAATAAAATTATACTTTAAGGATGTACATTTGTACGTCGGCCTCTAATCGATCGATATCACTTTTCACTTTCATTTTCGTCTTTTAACAAATAACAGTATAATGGTAATATATACAACGTGATCGAAATCATTTATAACGAGACACACGATCACAATTAACTATAGCATAATACACTGACATAAAACACCGCGCGGGAAAGTAAAAGATTGTTTTTTAAGTCAAATATTAATTATTTGATTTATTTGCATGCATAACATTACAGTGACAGATCAATTACTTTGACCGAATGCCAAAACATTTTTTGATTTTGTTTTCTTTCAAGAAATGAAAGTAAACTACGGTAGAGAATAAAACGAAAAATGTGGAGGAAGATATTATGTAGAGTTGAACAACCGACCGAAAAATCTGGTACGTACACAAACACTTGTTTAATACCCATTATATATGGTCCTTTAAATAATCCTTTTCAAAATATATTATATCAAGTCAGTCACCCTCTATAATAATAGAAAATGTGTGTACTACATAATCACACACGAAGAATGATGACTTCTTTCTTCGAAAGACGATAAAATTATGTTTTTATAATAAGAAAATGGTAGATAAGAAGATTGTCTTATAATATGTTTTGGTCCATTATTACAGAATACATGGGAATTTTAATCCTTTTTTTATAATAATTTGAATTTGTAACACATACACATTCACAAAATACAATCGCTTCGATGAATTTTAATCAAATTTATGTAAAATCTTAAGATAAACATATGTTGTGTCTTGGAAAAATTGTTCTGTGTTTGACTTACAAGGGGATTTTTATGTAAAATATATTTAAAGTCTTTATAATTATTATGTATTAGAGTAGCTTAAGTAGAAAAATAAGGACGAAATTATTGGCAAGGAGCTACGAGTACGAAGTTTACGAGAAAATTTATTTGCATGCGATGTTGCTTGTGGTGTTGTTGATGTTGTTAATGAAATCCATCTAAAATGTCTCACTTCATACTAGCTGAATGGGAGCGCTTCCTGTCATTTCGCAAACCTTTATAATTTATTTTGCGTTTGACTGTTTGGCCAGTTGTCTCGGTGGCAGCAATAAAATCTTCAAACGATATATTAACTGAAAATTAATTACATTTTTTAAATAGTTGATGGTAGAAATTGGGTAGAAGTATAGTCTGTGAGTAGTTATGTGAGTCAACGGTTCGTGATTCATCGGCATTGTAAACGATCTACCAGCCACAAATCTGTCAACTTTTGCATCCTAAAAATAATTGAAAGTGTTTTTTTTTTGTCAAGTTTGCCGTAATATTGATGCGAAATCAAGAACAGCCCCGATTCCTAAATACTATATATACAGATCCTTTACTTCATTGTATGAGTGTAAGACCAGTGCGCATGCAAATTGTAACTTATTTTCGTTGAAAATGGCTTCTTCGTGACCCGTCTATATAAAACGTTGGTTTCGACCAGATAGTGTGTAAATAATAGCATCTGGTGCTATGCAAATTCGGTGTGAAACGGTGCAGAAACCCGCTGTTTGTAATCGATGTGATGCTTTTTTTTATATTTTGCAGTATCATCGAAGTCATTCGCAACTGAATATTTGATAATAATTTTTCCTTGCCTCGTTGGGAAATGGCGGGAACATTTGCTATTCCAAACGATCTTCCATCCCCATATAGACAAAGAAGGTTTTGCATGATTCATGCAAACAATTTTTGCATGATCATAGTTGGTGACTGCCATATGCCATAAGTTGAGGTACTTGTATTAGTGTTGGTTTTCCTATTTGTTTCCAGAGATGTTCAGCATTGATGGAATGTAATGCACCGTAGCTGTACTCAAATAGTATGCACCATTGTTGTTGTTATTGTCAGATGTGAACATCATGGATATTTTGCTAATGTTATCAGACTCTCGACATATACCGTTATTTGTGTGTAATTACCGTAATATACTTATGGACAAAAAAACGCATATTTGTGTTTGCTTCATTTATAAAGGGAATTCTCAACGAAATATCTATTATTAAATAAAATTTAATCGAAAACGAAGGCCGATTTCCAAAACCACTTTTTAAAGAAAATTGGAAGAAAAAGTTGACTAAATTCTTTCTCGTAGTAAAAAATGAGAGCACAGAGTACAAGTCTCAATTTTATGTTTGGTGGCTCCCAAAAGTACGCAATTTGCAGATTAAAATAATAAATGTCAAGAATAATGAGTACATTTTATGTGCGTTGTAGCGTTTCTAACTGCGTTTGTATAAATTTGCACAAAACTCTTTTCCCAATTGGCGGTATGGGGTCAAGTCACGTTTCATGAATTATTGAAAACGAATTTTTGTTTTTCATTAGCAATCTAGTAGTTTGAATTATTCGCGCGTAATTTTAAATTCCTTTGTTTAAAATCAAGACCAGTTTTAAACCTACTCGATTGCCAATGAAAAACCTTTTCCTTCTCATTTTTTCATGGAATTCGAATTTACGCCATGAAAAGTAAGTTTAGCGTAGTAGGCTGAAATATTTGAAGCTTACCTTGAATGTAAATAAATCGGAGACAGCGCTTACTTCATCAATACAATATAGTATACAGATGATGTGAAGAACGCTATCTGTGGTACTATTCTGGCTTTCCCTGGGAATAGGAAATTGGAGAAATTTTTTTTCATAGCATTTTTAATAGAATTGTATTTTTCTGGCCTACTGGAATTAGTCTAATTTAAATATTCTCGAAACAATGTTAATTGGGAAATTATTTTTCCCAATAAAAATTTTTATGGAGCAAAAGTTTCCCATTAAACTTTTTCGTTCTAAAATATTTACGCCAAGCTTACTCCGTCAGTAGGCCACAAATGAATTCTGGAAAGCCAGAATAGTGCCACTAGACTGTAAATTTCGTTCAAGAATTGAAAATAAATTATTTGAACTAGAATTGTACTAAAAATATATTTTAGTCAAGTGGGCTGGTAAATCAGAACATACACCAAACTTTTTTGTAGTTCTGAATTTTTCCACTGGATGGCTTGAAATCGTTCAATGCCAAATCCGTCATTACTAAGATAAGTAATTAGAACGAAAACCATTTGCCAACGTAACACCAAAACATGCACTATGACTTATTTCCACAACCGCATCCTTCCATAATGTTTTGTATTTCCAGACAATAAAGAAGTAAAAGTTTTACTACTCTCTTTTTATAAATAATTATTTTTGAGGTAAAAACATTTTTAATTGTTTTAATGATTTTCCTTTAAAATTCTATATACATCCATAAACATATAGACATAAATATTTATAAATTATAAAATTTAAGGTATTCATGTCTTATATTAATTTATTTATTTTGTTAAATTTTGAGGTTTCCTTTTATGTTTAATGTAAAATTGACTTACAAAACAAACTATTTTGGTATCATAAACTGTCTCTATATAGCTAGTATTATGTACAACAAAACCTTGTTTGTGGCAACATAGTTTGGTTTTACTACAAATAACAACGATTTTTGTTTTGACAAAATTGATAACTAAATTAAGTAGAAAAATTGTTTAAAGCTTTTTTATATGGCCTGTATCTATCGTAAAATTTATTATAATACTGTGTGTGGCTGTATTTTCTACCAAAATTAATTCACTGCTGCTGTTTTGTTGTATTTTAATGGCATTCAATGTTGTTTTTCTTTTATTATGTTTCCTTTACAGTTTTTTTTGAAAATCCTAATTTAAATATTTAAAAGAAGTCTCGGTCGTAAAAATAACTTTGAATATGAATAGCATATTTTGCATAACTAATAAAAATATATAATAATTTCTATGGATTCATTATTAGTGCTACTGTACGTATATTCAGAAGTCCCTTTTATCGTACAAATACCTACCGGTTCCATACCAAATTTGCATTTTATACTACAGATATATGGAAAGGTAGATTAGTAATGTACATAAGGGCTCGGGTTTTATCCATTTTAGATTAAAACAAAACAACAACACAAAATGTAGTTATAGAAACCGCACTCAAATCAAGGACCAAGAATATTCAATTCTCTATCCTACGAGTTCCTGATGCTGCACAGAGAGAAGAAATATTTAATTTCGTTTTATATCACACCAAATGGAAAACCCAAATCGAAAAATTACAAAACAATGACATAACAGAAAAAAATTTACTTCTTAATTTTCTTTTCTTTATATTTTTTTTTTTATCCAAGATAGAGAAACCAAAATCCAATAAAGAATGAGAATTAGTTAAAAATTTCCTTATACCCGCAAACACACAAGAAAAATAAATGAATAAGCTGGGTGGTTGGTTGTTGTGGAGAAAATTTTATATTTTGCCATTTCCTTTCTTGCATTTATGATATTCGTATACACTCGGTACACACGATACACACTGATTTAAAATAAAAATGCACAGCTTTTTGTGGTTATGTTTTCGTAGGATTTCGTCTCAAATTGGGATTAAATACTAAACGAAGAAAATATAAATACAGGACTCCCGATTTAATTGTGGGATGAACTGCGAGGAAAATCGCAACGTGATTTTTATTACACGAAGAAAATTGGAAGCGAATTTATTATTCCATATTTAGTTTATTAATGATGTTGTTTGTGTTGTGCTTGCGGAATATTTAAAATATTTTTTTGCTGTATAAGATTAGTGGTGACTTTCTGTTAGGGTGTCGATGTTGACTACATATATAAACGAGAGAAAACTATATCGATGTCTATATCAAAATATAGATTATACGAGGCTTAATACCTGGGAACTATTTTGTTCTCTATACGTAAGCTCGTGTATATATTCCAATAATATAATTGATGAATTAAAACAGTATAAGGGTATAAATGAGTGAAAATGTTTTTTCGATTGGACGTGACTTGATTAGTTTCCATCTTAATTTTAATTCATCATCATAATATTCCTTATAAGATAACTAATGAAACCCAAAACGAGAAAAAAAATAAAAAAGCTCGTTTCCTTTTTTAATTCAAGGGTGATTATCTCTGGCATATACTCGTACATAAATACGCCATACATTCACAACTTTAACTTTCTTAAAGCACCCACACACATTTTACTCAAAATAAAACTAAATTTTTTTTATAATGTTATCAACAATATGACGATAATAATCTATGACGTGACTAACATTTCATCATCATTATAATTGTCATCATCATTTAAATCATCATTTTCACTAATATATGCTACACTATTAATGTGTATATGTGGTAAAGTCTTCGAGAAATGTTTTATTATTCTAAAGGAATTTTAGGAACAAAATATGTTTAATTCGAATAATTTTCCCAAATACATAGAGCACAACAAGATCGAGACGAGCATAAGATAATACATTAAGGAAATGACATGAAAATATTGTAACATGTGATGTAAATCGGATTAATATTTGTTGATGGTGTTGTTGCTATTTTTGTTTTCCCCATAACTACGTAAACGACGTGTTTTCGGTGTACACACATTTACCGAGGTAAAAAGGTGTGAGATGATAATTTTATTTAATGTTTTTTCAGGTTCTTCATGTGAAAATATTTAATGATCATTAATTAGGTTTTACAAGATGCGTGTGTGGGTGTATGCCTGTATGGCAATGACAGGATAAGGAGAAATTACATATTGACGTATCAAGATTATTGATAAAAATGCCAGTTAAAAATATAGTTATTCATTATCAGCATTCTTGCGCCAAATTACATAATTATCTAATTTTCCCTCATTTGTTGTAACCGCAAAGGTTGTTTTATGTTTTCTTATATACAAATACCACGGCGCAGTAACGAAAATACCAAATTAAATTAAAAAATCCAGCCGATATTTTTCCCATTCAAATTACAAAAAAACCACGTGAATTCCAATTCAAGCGAAAGTTATTGCTCTTTTTTGCATAGAAGTAATAATATATATAATACATTTTCCCATTATTTATTTAAAACCAACCAAATACCAACAAAAAAAAATTATAAAAATACCTCTCAAAACTGTAAGACTTCTTGAAATCACAACCGAAAGAAAAGTTTTCGTTATGTTTTTGTGTAGCTGCTCTGCCGTATATTGAAAAACAAACCTTTTGGGTTAAATGAATTTTTTTGTGCGCTTTTGTTTTATTAAAAAAAATTTCCTCTCATTTAGGTTATGAAATAAAAATTCTTGTGTCCAAATAAGCGAAGGTTAAGATGTATAATTTATATTTCAAGTGTACAAATAATCAAATTTTGTTTTAACAATGGTTACTTAGTACACTTACAAGTCATCCGATAAAATTGTAAACCTCTCCATCTATAAGCAAAAAAATACGTCTACTCGCAGATCTAAAACTTTCAATAATTAAGAAAATCCCATCTCGTTCACATGTCACCAACATTCCATCATCATAAATATATAGAACGGTGGTGTGTACCGTACCCTTCACAAATAAATAATAATTCGACAAGAAATATATAATAAATTATCGTCATTAAAACTGATGTCATTTCATCACACGTATGATTAAGAAAAATTGTACACCACACACATTTTCCTGTCAAAAATGTGTATATGTAACCTTAATATACCATGGGTGACATATGTGTCAAACGATAATAAATGTTATACGATAAAATAATATATATTATATGATAACGAGATATAATGATAATGGAAAAGATATAATATCATCCAATATCCATATAAAGAGTTATGTCACAGAGGTTGCACTTGTAATATACCCAACGATATCCCCTAATTCCCCAATCAATTTCTATTCAAATTTTATCGATAAAATATTGAGACAATTGAAACAATCAACCAAACGAGAAATACTTATTGTACAAAAATAATACGAAATGCACCTGAAGTCCTTATATAAAAAGGAATTCCTACTATAAAAACCTCTTAATAGTGAGATAGAGCGTACATGAAAAAAATATACAAAATCCAATAACATTTAATTTATGGTTGAACGTGAGATGAAAACAAAGTGTTTCGTTTTCCTTCCTTTAATTTTCCGTTTTAAATATGCTAAAAAGGATAACAAACCCTTTTTTTTTGGTACTTTTATCGAACGTGTGAACAGAATTAAAGTTTCTTTTTTTATAGGAATACTCCGTGTGGCAAAGAAAAGTGGAAATTTAAAATTATTTTCGGGTTTTTCTATTTTGTAAAGCAAGTTAACTTAAAGGAAATTCTGTTTTGTTTATTATTTTTTGGTAGTTTCTTAAGGATGTGATAATCTAGGAAATTCGTTCTTTTTTTATTGGATTATTGGTCTCATTGGGGCTATTTGCGAATATTAAACATCAAATATTTTGTTGGGTTTGCAACATTTCTCTTATCGTGATAGGTTTATCTTATTTATACGTTGGAGAATGTTTATGATCCTGGTAATATTTTTTTTTATTATCATATTTATTTATTACAACTGATTGCAGATCATCTAGTAATTTAAGTTGCATAATTTATGTTCTCGCGGGTCTAGGTATAGTAGACTAAAGAATTTCTTCCTTTACAGCCCACTTACTGGGTATGTCATCCAACATATGATATAGCATAGCGTATCCATTTTAGTTTCACGTCTAAAGTTATGCTTAAAAATTTTCCCGTGTTTGCATTTGGAACTTACTTAGATTTCAGTACCCAGTTGCCCCTTTTGTTTGTGAGGTTTACATGAACAGGTTTTGTTTAATTGAGTTTTATTCGCCATCTTTTCGTTCAGATACTGATAATGTTAGTGGCTCTTTGCAATCTGTTTATGGCTTCTTCCGTGTTGTCAGCGACTGCTAAGGCCGCAATACTATTGAAATCCTCCAATCAACTGACCACCGTAGAAACTCAATCCTCTATCATTTCGAAAGTATTTTAATTTTATAGAATAGCTTACATTCATTACTTGACAAGTCAATTAAACGAGTTGAGACAGCAGAAACAAATCTGTAATTTACCATTCTTTCCGTGCCTAATCTATCACTGGATTGGGTCACTAGATCTATGCTTAAAGCATTTACCCCCAAAAAACCCGTTATCTGAAATATCCACACTCGACAAACGAACCAAACCATCACATTCACCAACTGTAATATCAGAAGATTTATGGAAAAAACCGGCACCAAGTAAAGTGGTAGAATCACCGGCTATTTAAGAGGATACTAAACCGAGAATATAACAATAGCTGATGTTGTTGATGAAGCTGCAAATCGTACCTAATATTCGGCACTACACCGATAACTAATGATGTACCACGTAGCTAAACCTAGAAGGTTTATATTTGTCAGTACATGAGATCAGGATGTCCAACGTCACGTTTAAAAAACTTTATGTTTCATTGCGTTATTTCAGATCATGCCTAAATGTATCCTACTCAAAGACAACACACTAAATTATTTCACACAGTTCCTATACATCACCTTACAAAATAAAAGTAAGCTGCAACAAATTGAAAAATGGAGGGGTGATTAAATTTATATGAATCTTTTCATGATTCCATAGAAGCTGCCACTTTTGGAACCAGATTTCCACCCAAATTTGTCACCATTTACCAATTAGTAGAGAATTTTTAATTTTGATGAAAATATCACAGAGTCAGATTTTGTTAGTACTATATACACAAAAAGAAAAGTTTCTCTGGAATTCCTAGACAAATGAGCGCCAGGAGAGAGAGAGAGAATGAGTAGAGTTTTATAGATCATCCGTAGCGTGAAATATTGATAGTCACCGGTAATATCTTCGATGAGGGAAATAATTCTAGCAAGTACAACATTAGCAAGCACTTTGGAAACAGTGTGCCACAAAGCTATGCCACGGTATTTTTCACATTTGAGACGATTGACTTTTTTATGCAGCGAATATATGAGTGTTGTCTTCTATTCCTCAATCAACTCCTCCTGGTTGCACCACATCACGGCGAAGTCATAGAGATTAGATGCCAGTGTAGTTTTAATAGTTCTACGGGGACGTCGTCGAGATCGGGTGGTTTGCCGTTTTTTAATCTACTAATAGCTACGCCTACTTCCTTTACTGTGCGATATGGGACAATTTCCCCCTCTGCTGGTGGCATTTGCAATGAGTCGGATAGGAAGCACTTTGTCAATCCGATTTAGTAGATTTTTGAAGTAGGTTTGCCGTATACTGAGAAAACATCAGCTACGTTTGTCTTCAGCTCTCCATTCGTTTTTTTGATGACTGTGTGGATCTTGAATGGACGTCCTTGATAGATTGTTGGCGTTGACAAAACATTCTCTCGAGCTTCCCTTTTCTGCTGGTAAGCTGAAGTTTTCGATGCATGTCTTCATATATTCGCGCGTCTTTTGTCGAAGGTATTTGTGGTTTTTCTGGTGCAGAGATATTCTGTTTTAGAGCTCCTAATGTTACGATCTAACCATTTTTCACGCAGCTTTCGTTTATTTTCGAGTTAATGGCACTGATCGTCGAACTAATAATCTCATATTATTTTAAATAATTCATGCTCGGCTCGATTCTGATACGTTATGTTGGATTTGGTGATTACAATGTATTTGTAATCCGTATCGTCTGTATCTACCAAATGTTTACTGAAAAACTGTTTTTTTTATAAAAAATCATCATTTTCGCTTACATTTTGGAAAACTAATCTGGATCGGTGTTGTAACAATAGAATCTATTATTTCATGGTCGTTTATCTCGTAAATTTGTATACTTTTCAAAATACAAACAAAAAACGAAAAAGCTCCTGTGAATGCTGTCACTTCGTCAATTTGTGGTAAAAGTTTGAAGTTTCATCTCGATCAATTATTCTATATGGGCATGTGACAGACAAATGTGTGTTGAAAAACTTTTTTTTTGCCAAAACAGCCATTTCCGCTTAAATTTTGGAACACTATGCATGGCCGATATTATTTCAAAATTAATTTATAATGTTTTAGTTCATGGTTTATCTCGAAAATGATATACTTATCCAAATATCTGTGAAATCAAAAATGTTCAAGAAGGTTCTGCTGTCACTTCCGGTGGACCGATCTCGGCAAGAATTCACTGGAATCTCCCAATTTGTGAAAAAGCTTAATATGAAGTATCATCCCAATCAATCCGCGTGACCAGTACAGGGCCGAATTTTTGTTGAAGAACAGTTGTTTTTTGTCAAAAAACGTCGTTATTGTTGCAAATTTAATTTAGAATATTTAGTTCATAATCGTTTTCTCGTAAATGAAGTACTTTTCAAAATATTTGCAGAAAACGTAAAAGCTATAGGAGGCTACCACTTCCGGTGGGAACTCAAAATTTATGTCAATGTGCGTTTAAGTCAATCAGTCTGAGATGTAGAGAACCAAAGACATCCTTACTACTAGCCTGTGACAACATTCATTTATTGCTAATGACGATATTTTATGTTGACGACTACTCTTTTACTATTGTTTTTAATACAACAACACAAATAAATACTCGATTTTATTCGTTGAAAATTGAGTACATAAAGCAGAAGAGAAAAGTAAAAAATTACAATGAAAATGAACATACCTCTACTTCGATCGATTAAGAAAAATTGGCAACCGTCAACATAGCGTTACGTCATTGTTTTAGCTAATAGGCCAGTATTAAAGATGGCTTTAAGAGATCCAACCGATATTTAGTAGGCATGGCACCGTATACACACACACATACTGATACTAAAACCACTTATTTTGACTTCAGCGAATTAGCGAATGGTAAATCTGCAAAAATCTCGAGGTCTAAATTTCACTACGCAAAAGAAAGTAAAATTCGTTTACTCTCGTTTAATATTTCGAATCCGAGTGTTAATCAATTGGAACTTTAAAATTTAAAAAAAGATCGGATAACTTTAGCGCTATACGTCCGATACTAATTATTTTTTATGACTCAAATAGTAAGCAAACAAACAATAAAGTAAAATGGTTTTAAAATAAACGCTACTGCCTACAATAAATAAGCGTAAGAATATTTTTTGCCAAACGGCTGTTTATTATCAAATAATTCGAAAACTGGGAATAGGCTTCCTTATCTCCTAGTTTTTATCTGCCGCCACTTACGAGTACGATGAAATTCCTTAGGCGCAAACAAAAATACCGCGTGCTGCTTTCGCTGTCAGAAAACAACGATGCATATTATGAAATTGTGAAGGATGTCATTTATTACAAAAGCAATCCCGGTCAACACCTAATAAATTTGCAATGTCACATCCATTTTAATTCCTCTCTTCCGTTTATCGCTTCTTTTATCTAATCATGCCCCCTTCTAACTACCATCATTGTCGTATTTTTATATTATTTCAATTCATTAGCTTAGGATTTGCCCTTTTTACATTAACCATTTATTCTGCTATTTCTATTGTTATCCTTGCTGTTGTTATTTTAACACACATGCACAGGATACTTCTTTAAGAAATTATTAAGAAAATATATGAGAGGCCGAAGATACAAAATAGTTTTAATCACATTATTGTTATTTATTGGTATGAGAGATTTTTAGTATTATGTTACTAATCACAGCTTATGACTAGACTTCGATTCTCATTCTAAACATCCCTTAATTTTCACTTGAACTAGTATTATACGAGTGGTATGATTCCTTAAAGAAATTGAATTCTTTATGGTATACGGTCGTATATGAATGTAATTTTTTGGGTTCATCCGTTTTCCCAACCAAAATACATAAAAGACATAAAATAATTAGAGATATGTTTGGTTTGTGGATATATAGTATAGTTCTCGTATACTTGGGAAATGGTGGAAAACTGTATTTATTTTTATTATAAGACAAATAATAATGATGGAAAATTATGAGACATATTATTGAGATAAGTCGGAGAAATAACTAAATAGTCCTTGTTGTTGTTATGCTTCTGGTCTTATCTTGAACTAAATTCGAGTAATTCGATTAAATTTATCTATGTTTATCGAAATACATAAATATTGATTCTAACGGAAAATATCGTTAAAACTATAAACATTACAAAGGACGTAATTAAGATATCAATATAGTTTTTCAATGGAATGGTGTAGTTGCACAGATTGCCTGTAACCTTGTGAAACTCATACCCGGTAACTCTACCCTCTTTACATATTTGTGTTTGTTATAAGAACTTCGCGATTTGCCCTTTGTAAATATTTAAACTGGAAAACAACGAAAATAAAATGTTAGGGAGTAAAATTTTCCCCAGACGATTTTTTACTTTTATTTTCGGCTGCTTTTATTTGGTTTCAAACATTAAAAAACGCAATTAAGATTGAATCCTGTAATAAGAGCCACTTAACATTTTTTATTTAAAAATTAATATTATAATATTTTTACTACCGGTATGCCGGGCCACAAAAGGATGAGATAAAATTCTTACAACCGGTGCGTGTGTCCAGTAAATAAAAGGGATTTTTGTTTTTGAAATTCCGCAATCCACAACAGGATCTCTCTCGTTTTTTCATCATTCTAATTAAAAAAAGATGTTCCAGGAATAAAACAAAACAACAACAGAAAAAAACAATTTCAATTTTCTAAACGGGAATGTTAGATTTTCCATTTATCCACCTTCAGACAATACAACAAACGGTAAACAACAAAACATTTTTTTCCTGAGTTATACATTTTCCATCAGGAAGTAAAAAAATATCAAAGTAGAAAATTGTTTTACCACAGAACGAAACATTTTTTTTTTCAAATAGGAAAATAGGAAAATCTTTTTATCATATTTATGGAATGCAATTCATAAAATAAATATAATGAACACGTAGTAAAATAAAAAATTACAAAGCTCCCGTTAAACAACAAAAAAGGATAATCTTTGATGATTCGGAATCTACCTACAATCATGTCATATTCAAATTTATTCTGTTCAACGTGATATAATGGTGGTGTGGCTTCGGTTTGAATTGACGACAAACAAACAAAAATCCAGGTTGAAAGATGTTTCAATATGCTGCTCAGTTTTTTATTTTATTTTGCTCGGTACACAGACAGTCAGTCTGTCATCACTTTGAACAACATTTTTTTGTACATTTTACTGCGCTGTATCAACCCTAAATATTTTCTTTTGTTAGATCTGTTGGAAAATTAGAGTAGTGATGGAGGAAGATATTTGAGAATAATATATAAATGTGTTAGTTCTATTATGCTAAATAAATTTTTATAGTCAAAGACGAGAGTTACTCACAACTAACTGACATCTGGTTCTATTTTATTTTTTTTAGAATTGCCAGCAGTTACGCCAGGATGATATCGTTTTATTCCATAGTCGGTAAGTGCTACTTTTTTAATTTCTTTTATTCTTCTTTTACTCACTTAAACACTCCAGTTTCAACTGCGCACAGTCAATTTTTGGTAAAAAAAAACATCTTTTAAAGCCAAAAAAGCTAGCTGTCTCTCAGCTTCCAAACATGATTTCAGGGAGCCAAAGTATAAAATAATCAAAGGGTCAAAGCTTCGTTATCAAAACTGATCGAATCTAATTGCATGAACAGTAAGTTGAAACTTACTTAATGAAGTATTAATTGTTATTTCTCTTTCCTTCCTACGCTCTGGGTTCACAATACTTATAAAATTTAGGTCCATAGAAACATATATTTTACAGCACCATACAGTGTGGTAATCCGATACGTTTTTCTTCGTCTTTTCTCTGCGCGTATAAACAACATTTTAAAGTGGACTCGTGTTTTAAAGTTACTAACCCAAACAAAAAAAAAACTTAGAGCCAGATTTTTTTTTGGCGATTTTGCATAGTACCCGGAAGGAATGAAATGAAATTTTACATTAAAAAAGAACTAATGAAACTGGTATTTTTCGTATAAAAATATAGATGTGTCTGTTTAACCCTACACATTTTTGACTGCATTTTTATCTGCAGATACGATAAAAGTAAGCTTTTGCCATTTCATAAAATATTTTTATTTGTTGTTTTAAACTCACATAAAAAATATTTTGACATGAAGTTATAAAAAAAATAATTCAACATGAAGCTATCTGCGCTAGAATTTTACGAAAATCGACAAATTAATTTTTAATGGATAAATTTTTCTTAGTACGGATTTTGTTCGAAAAATGAGAGTTGGGAGTTTTGCTACGCCCATGTAAAATTCGACGCTGAATCCGAATATGTAACTGGTTTTACGCTACGACCATTATTAACGATTTTGCCTTTTTGAACCATTTTACTATGGGAAAAAATCCAAAAATTTCGAAAATCCGAAAGGGGTTGGGAACCATAGAAATGGGCAATCATCAATTGAAATCTAAGTATGTTATAGTCTAAACACTTCTCTTTCCAAATATGCAGTTGGTTAAGTCAGCTTCCGACTATGAGCGGAGTTCTGTGCAAGGCGCCCATTTGGTCGGCGATCGTTGCGTTTTACTATGGGAAAGCATCAAAAAATCCAAAATCCGAACCAAAGCTCAAAAAACTCTTTTGATAAGCAATTCCCATGTAAAATTCGACGTTGAATCCGAATATGTAACTGGTTTTACACTACGACCATTATTAACGGTTTTGCCTTTTTGAACCATTTTACTATGGTAAAGCATCAAAAATGCCAAAAATTTCGAAAATCCGAAAAGGGTTGGGAGCCAAATGGGCAACCAACTTGAAATCTAAGTATGTTCTAGTCTAAACACTTCTCTTTCCAAATATGCAATTGGTTAAATCAGCTTCCCACTATGAGCGGAGTTCTGTGCAAGGCGCCCATTTGGTCGGCGATCGTTGCGTTTTACTATGGGAAAGCATCAAAAAATCCAAAATCCGAACCAAAGCTCAAAAAACTATTTGATAAGCAATTCCCATGTAAAATTCGACGTTGAATCCGAATATGTAATTGGTTTTACACTACGACCATTATTAACGATTTTGGCTTTTTGAACCTTTTTACTATGGTAAAGCATCAAAAAATCCAAAAATTTCGAAAATCCGAAAAGGGTTGGGAACCATAGAAATGGGCAATCAACTTGAAATCTTAGTATATTCTAGTCTAAATACTTCTCTTTCCAAATATGCAATTGGTTAAGTCAGCTTCCGACTATGAGCGGAGTTCTGTGAGTTCTGTGCAAGACGCCCATTTGGTCGGCGATCGTTGCGTTTTACTATATGGCAAAGCATCAAAAAATCCAAAATCCGAACCAAATCTCAAAAAACTCTTTTGATACGCAATTCCCATGTAAAATTCGACGTTGAATTCGAATATATAACTGGTTTTACGCTACAACTATTATTAACGATTTTGAATTTATTAGATTTACAAAATAGATTTTATAGTTGTTTGATGTAAATATAAATATAGTTTAATATATGGTACATCTAGCGCGCTTCTGAAACAACAGCAAAACCATCAACTCTCAAAATACGTATACTAGTTAATGTTGGAGACCAAAGAAAGCTTGATTCCACCTCAGCAGTGTACTACTTAGCCTAAAGCATGAAAATTAATTTTTGGTAAAAAATAAACGTCTGAGTAAATGTGGAGTATTTTACATTTTGTTTCAATACCTACCACAATTTTAATATATTTTTAATTTTTCTATCCATTTCGCTCAAGCATCCAATATAAAATTAAAATAATTATACAGATACATAGATACGTGCCGTAATTAGATTTCCGTGGAAAGGCAAGTGCTGGTTCAATTTTCTTGCGAAAGTATGTGGAAAGACTAATTAATATCTTTGATATCTATGTATTTCTAATTAGTCTATGTAAGAAACCTCCAAATACTGTCATCAACAGTGTTGCTGTTAGCTGTTGTTTATGGTTCAATGACAGTGGTCGAGTTTAGTCACTATTAAAAAAATACTGGAATTTGGTAAAAACAGTCTTCAAACGCAGGAAGAAGCCTTACTTTTAATCTTAATGTAAGTGTGGGGATTAACTTAATCCACTTATTTTCCTCATCAGACCTTTATTAGGGTTAAATTAAATTATTAACGAACGCCCAGCTTATAAACTTATTGAAAATCTCTAAACTCTTACATTCAGGTTTTACATTTTTAACACTAAACCTACCAATACCGGTCAAACTGACCGTTTTAAAAAGTATGGGGCAGTCAAAAAAGAAGAACTGATTGTTGACTTGTCTTGTCATTGAACATGCAAAATCATTGGGCGAAATTAGTCATTTAGTCAACATACCATCAAAAATCGACAATAAACTATTTTTTCTTGTTTTTCATACACATTTAGAAAACAGGTAATACGTAGAAACGTATGTTTTTCGTAAAAAATGAATCCCATGCATGTTGACAAATTTCAAACTGGGTATATGGTTTAGTTGAAGATGCAAAAGGTTCATAAAATCGAACCTCTGAGTTTTCTGATAATGTTAAAAAAGTGATTCGAATTAAATTGTGATGCCAACTGCCCAGCCCCAGAAGTTCTGCCTTTGGAGTCTTCTCATTTCATTGGTTGTGTCCAACGTACGATGTATTTCTGCGTCTCCATGCCGAGATGGCGTATTCACAATCCCTCGCAGCATTTTATTTTCAAAGCATTTTATAATTTGTACATTGGTCTTCTTGACATAACCCAAATGTTGATTGCTACAGGTCCATACTGGCTGAATTAGTTTAATTTAATTTTTGTACGTATCGGCCATTAGTATATGCGATATATGCTATCGTTGATGCATGGATTTCGGTAACATCTACCTTTTGATTTAGTAAATAATTTAGTCAAAAAATTAATGTCATAAGCACAAAGCATTTGAACGTTCATCAAATGAGTGTATATACTTTGATTAGTATACTAAACTGGTTACGGTGAACTTTCCTGTGCTCATTCAGTTCTCATCAACTTCAGGTGTAGCCTTCTTAATGTGATTTACTTGTTCAAGTATAGTTCTACTTCGGCGGTTCCTTTAAGACGTTTATTGCGATCAAGAAAAGGTAACTCAACATACGACTACGTATAGTAAACATATTTTTAAATTTGCTAATATATGTATCAATTTTCAGCTTCGCGGTGGCTTTTGCCATAAAATAAAAAATTATGGCTACACAATAATCTTATGGCACTGGTTAATTTCGAAAAACAATACTGCGAGGTGACAAAATTTTTTTCTAATTGAGTCTGACAGCTAAACAAACAATATATAGTACACATATGTATATAAATCTCAAAAGCCATCAGGCGTGTGACAATTTTTTATTTGTTTGTTCATCATTTACTGGCATATCTATTCACGGACATCAAAACTGTGATGTTAAATTTTTGAAATACTAGTGCCTACAACTATCCAATTTCCAAAATTATATTCAGCAACTAAAGATACTGCAGGTTAAACACTTCTATAACTGTCTATCTCATCCAGCACACAATCATCTTTGCTATAGTAATCAATTTAAATTATAGCATTATCTTAAAGTAATTTCAGACATGTACAATGGTCTCATACAGCATAATTAATTATAATTACGAAACGTCTTTTTTAGAAGACCCTCATCCCAGGAAAAAATCCCATCATCGGGAAAATCGTCAACAAAAAACAATATGCTACACAAATTTCAATTAAAAAATTTTTCGTGACAAAATTCCAAATGAATTTTTAATTTTTGATTTTGTGTATAGCACACAACTGTTTATAACGCAACATTATTAATACAAGAAAGGATCTGACTAAAAATAATATCCTTATACACAAAAAAACGTAACCATACAAAATATTTTTTAATCTAAAATCCCTTTTTAATCAAAATCATTATAGAAATATAATAATGATCATTCCTTGTTACCAATTTTAATATTTTATGTTTGCCATCATCCCACCCCACCGGATAATTCGGTGAGGAAAATAAAAAACAATTAAAAAAATACAAAAAAATTCCCCCTGCGCGCCCCAATATTTCGTAAATTCACTTAATTATTGGTAAGATTTATATATGCAAAAGGAGTTATACAATCTACAGATTTAAACATGGATTGTACTAAAACCGGGCCGAATCAATATTTACATCTCATTGTAGTATCCTTTTTTGATTTAAATTTTTATTAAAATTTTAATAAAAATAATTACTACTGTTTTTAAGGATCTTGTGCCTTTAATACTCCCCAAATTATTTCGATTGTAAGGAAAATTCTGTTTCCGTTTTTTATTTTATACGGGGGAACGGAAAAATCTGTTCTAGTCATGATAATGTCCAAACATAATTAATTAAAAAAATTGATTTTCGCTTAAAAAAATTATCGGGAAAGGAATTTTAATGTGTGCTTTGAAAGTGTGGGGTGTTTTTCCGCAAACAAAATATCATTGATCATAAAACTACATCATTACCCATTTACAGTTACTAAAGCATCAAATTAAATTTTTTTTTTTTTGTTTTTCGAAAGTTTGTGAAAATTAACAGCACACAATCTTATCAGTTCAGTGAATTTGGAAAATTTCGTATTTTTTTATTTTCTCTCTCTTAATTTTCCATTTTCCAAGACAAGATATTTTCGTCTATACATTTTTAATTTAGTTTCATTACAAAGCAGAAATGTCTCGCAGCATCCAGCATGAAGAGAAGATTTTTTGTGTTTTTGGATTTTAATGAATTTTAAAAAAAAATTGATTTTTAAATTTTTTTGTGTTCCGCATATTTCTGCACACTTCAATAACGGGGATGTAAAGGGTTAATAGAGGGTAATTTAGAAAACAAGATTGAAGTAAATAGAAAAAAGTTAGTTTTCCAAAAACCTGAATTATTTCATGTTGATGATTTTCATATTAAGCACTTAATGAGATTTTAAAGCTGATAGAGGAAGAATAGAGTATGCTTTGTGGTATTACAGCCTCTGGTTATTAATAAAGGTGTAAACTATAGCTATACTTAAAGATTTTTCAAGTTTTCGTTTCGGATATTACGAAAAATTCAGTCTTGTTTCACATAGAGGTCAGCTGACCTGAATGGTTAGAAAATAATAGTTCTTACACGATGCTTTACGAGCGTGCTTCGTTCACATCTGGTTTTTTATACTGTATTAAACTGTAGTTCGTCCCATGGCCGGCGATTGTTTCATTTTCACTTTTTAAGCCCCTTAATTAAATTATTAGCCCATATTCAAGCATTATTTTTACATCGATCTCAAAATATTATTGGACGAACTAACTTTTTTTTATCCTAACAATAGATTTGATTGAAACGCTACTTATCCAGCATTCAATCCTAAGTTATTAAGAAAATACCGAACAAGGAGTTCATACGCTACTCTGTATTGTGAATCAGTTGATTCGTAAAGGGATTTGCAAATAAACATATATACGTTCACTCCATTTTATAACTTGACCATTTTCTAATTCATACGTTTTCGTGCATTCCAAACCTCAATACGTATACCAACTCCCGTGGCCCCGTTTTCAAAAAGGCTGACGAAATTTCTCGAAATTTCCTATGAATATCTCCACAATTTATGATACCTACAGGAAAATAATGCTGCTGATAGCCTTGTAAGAATTTTAAAAGAAAAGTAAGAAAGAACAAATTGAAAGAAAGAGTTGATGAACACCATTATCTAACACCTTATCCAAAAATTGACTAAGATTTTCTGAAGCCTCTTGTTTTTTATAAAGAAATAAAAATCATACCCATTGTTGAGGTGAACTCTCAAACTG
Source organism: Nephrotoma appendiculata (assembly GCA_947310385.1). NCBI lineage: Eukaryota > Metazoa > Arthropoda > Insecta > Diptera > Tipulidae > Nephrotoma > Nephrotoma appendiculata. The sequence continues at coordinate 2,330,797 of OX371225.1, read as the reverse complement.
TTCTTGAATCCACAAAGAGACTAAGCCTACCGATGATGGTGGCGAGTAAACGTCGAATTGTAAGCATAGCGTCATAGATGTTTTCTTTTTGATACAGGCCTTTCTAATCAATTTTGGAAAGAAGCGATTAAACCGTTTGCAGATAATTTTACTTGCGAAGGTATCTCTTCTCTTTTAAATCTTTTAAATGTTGGCATAACTAAAAGCCGAATTATACAATCAAGTGACAATTTGGATCGAAACATGCCGCTCTTATTCAAAATGTTAACCGTCGAACACTCAATCTAAAAGCAGAAGAAGATTTACTTTCGGGTTTTATAGGTTATAAAGATTTCGTCATGAGCAAAAGAAGATAATTATTTCCCCAGAAGTGAAAATTTGTGACAAGCTTAAATTTATATAATTCTGTTACTGTAATTAACAGAAAGATCAGTCATAGTAAGTAATAGTGATTGTAAAGCATCGAACCTCAAATCAACCCGAAATCCGTCTCAACTATTAATCACTGAAATAAACCTGGTCAGAACAGACTGAAATGAATTTATTTGTGTGACGAAGAATCTAAAAGCTTGTTTTGTAATGTTCATGTTTTCCAAAAACATAAATCTCAGACGTTTGATTTCTTTTAAGAGATTTGCTATGACTAACAAATTTGAGGTGATGAATGTATCATTCCAAGTGACATTTGGCTTTTCGAAATACTAAGAGAATAGCGGTGTGAAATTTTCAGACACTTAAAAATGTTTGTACATTTTTGGACATAACTTTATGCGAGTATCCAAAATGACGTTTATGAGTGTTCGTCCATCACGCAAGTCGAAACTAAACCAACTATGTTACAAGTAGCGGTAAGCGAGGTGCGCCATTTTACTATTTGATTTTTCGCCCAAAATCATTTTAAATCTAACCGGAACCACTCTAATGTTAACTAATCATAAATACAGTATAAAGTATTGGCAACATTATTAATACAATATGAAGTCACAACCAATCCGCTTCAAACTGCTAAAATTCTGGTCCCGACTGGCTTTATATGCTGTCCTAGTATTATTATATACGTAGTTAGGTTCTGGGTGAAAATCAGATAGTGCACAAGTTACTGCTAAGAAAATAAAATAAACGTGTCCGTTACGCCACCTGGAACCAAATCAAATATGTCACAAGTAGCCCAATGCAATGTGCATCTTGTACGCTCATCTCATTTTCACCTAGAACCAACACTATACATATATAATAGTACCGTGATATAAATCCAGTCGGAAGCTGAACTTTACCAGACGGAAGCATTTGAAGCTTGCATAATGAACATAATGTGTTTTTGATGGCTGTGTAACATGTAACGTTGCAGTAGACAGCCGGACAGGATAATTTTATAAATCCCATTTATGAATATAATAAATATCCAAAACCTTCAGAGTATCCAGAGGTCCTGTAAATTGAGTTTGACCCTTTAATTACAGTTTACGTATACTGGAGCCACTTTCTCAAACATGATTTAAAACAAAGGAAAATTCGAATTTATATAAACTATCTATGGTGTCATGCTATGGCTGATACTCGTAGAAGTATTGATTTTGATACAGAAATGAACATCCCACAGAACCACATCATTCTAAGTTGTCATTTTCACTGGAATCTAATTTCAATTCATTCTATATATTCAATTTTATTCGGTCATAAGACAATACGCATACAGACTCAAAATTACATTTTTCAGATTTTGGGTAATATAGGTCTTTGTTAATTGGGACTTGGTTATAACGACTTCGATCTCTTTGATGGTACTACCAGTGAAATCAATTAGATTTGTGCAGATTTTATTCTATTGGCATGATGGCATGGCGAAATGTAATAATTTATCACAAAACATATAATTTATCTATGTAAGAAGTAAATCCCAATTTGTCATGGTTTCTTAATATCTTAATAATGAATCAGGTGTATACACTATCTGAAACACACCCATTTTTTAAAGATCTTGGAACGCAAAATATGTCGCCTGTTGTAATTCTTGAAACTGCGACCGAAATGCTATTGTTACTGGTATTACGATTTTTGTGTTCAGCTTATAATTATAGTTTTATATTAAATAATAAAAAAAACTTATTAGCGTGAGAACTTTTCACTGTTTAAAAAATATTTCCAAATGCGATAACACAGTACCATGACGACTTGTCGGTTTGTTAGATGAAAGGTGCTATCTCATTAAAATTTAACTCGAAAACAAAATTTTATCGTGTTTGATTAAATTTCTTAAACCTCCTTATTTATTTTCTTTGTATTTTATTTTTTATTCAAACAGATTTTCGTATTCATAATAATAACCCACCTACACTAATTTTTATAATGCTCTCAAAACTCCAAAACCTAAACGCTTTCACTATTATGTATAAATATTAAAATCAGTAAATTACGAGCTAATTAGAATTCATTCAACAATCGCCATCGTTTACCTGCCAAATTCGTCTTAATAACAGCTTAATCTAAAAATCCGTTTACTCTTTTGAAATGATTTTGCGTCAATACGCGGTACAAATATTTTGATTTATTTCTTCAAAATCCTATGCTTTAATTATGTAAAATAAGGGTTCCAAGGTTATTTAGTTTGATTAAAGTAGATGTAACCGTAATAAAGTTTTTACAGGCAAACAACTCTACACTAACTTTCATTTTTCCAAAAGTTGATAACAAATTTTTTCGCTCAAAGTGAAAAAATTAATAATTTTACACCAAAGAATCCAAACAAATGTTAAAAAGAAACTTTCTCTCATTTAACCATAATGTTAAAAAATTGTGTCACACAAACTTTTATTTATTTCAAAGTCTCCACAAAAACATTAAAGTTTCCATTTTTGTTCCTTTAAAAACTTTTTTTTTTTATTTTAACTTTGTTTTATTATCTTATTGATTCATAAAAAAAAATTCCAGACAACACACAAAAAAAACTAATTTGTGTTAAATTATTTTTGGGAAAATTAAAAATACTTTTGTTGTTAATTTTCTTTTTTTAGTCGTTTTACTTTTTTTGGGGAAAAGTTTCAAAACAATCAAAATCAGCTGTTTGTTTAAATAAGGGAGAAATTTACGCAGGATTTTTTCATTAAAGTGGAGGTGGAAATTTGTATATACATTATCCCCACCTAAAAGAGAGTTTATATATTTCAATTTTATTTCTCTTAGGGCGTTTTAGTATTATGTAGTGTATATACACAAATTGGGGAGACAAAAGCTTTGTTTGTGCTTTATTTTTATTGTATCCACAAAACGTGAATAACCGAGAAATAAATACGTATCCAATGAAAACTTAAAATTTTCTTACGATAAATACGATCCACCCATTTTCCGAATTTTATTTTTTGGTTATAAATTTTGAAATTGTTCATCAATAATTTTGTGTTTAGCAACAAGGCCGAGCTTTTATCTACTCGTCGTCGAAATATCGTAAAAAAAAATCGAAGTCATTTTCTTATTTTGGATATATACCATAAATACAACTCGAAACCGTTTAAGAGTGTTCAATATGTGTTCTACATGGGTGTTGCATAAGAATCCACCGCCTTTGTACATTTTTTTTTGTTTCGTGTGTAGTATTATATATAAGCCTGTAGCAATAGCGATAATAACAACAACTTTCTAGAAGCTCTGTTGTTACTCTTTAAGGATAATATGTATCATTAATGATAGTTTCACAGTCGTTATTATTGTTGTTGCTGGTTGAATATTATTATCATGTGCAGGTGTCAGTGTTCAAGTTACTTATTATATCCTTTTTACCATGTATACATAAGTTCGGGTGGTATTGTTGTTGTCAATTCAGTATGTGTATACTACATAGTATTTTTTTATTGTGATAATCAAGGAAATAAAATTATGATGTTACTACAATTTTGTAAAGTTTATCCAGAGTTTGTTTAATATTCGTTGCGTTTAATTGAATGTGTGACCTCGAATTTCGAGAGTTTAATTAACAGAGCTTTTTTTAGTTGTTTCTTTAAATTGATGAACTTAATTATATTTATATGTATGTGTTAAAGAAGATGTGGTGTATTTTATTAATGAATTGATTTAAAACTTATTTGGTGTGTATATTGCATAGCAGCCGAATATTTTTCGAGATAATTCTTGTTCGTTTACCAAAAGTAGCAACCAATTGTAGCCCCTGCCCCTGAGTGATTTTAAAGCTTTATAATTTTTTTTTTGGACTGTAGATACATTTCTTCGCTTTTGATGTCCTGGATTACCCCGTTATCAGCCAAACTGAGGATGTACGGCTACAAACGAGCTTAAGGCAACGTATTCCGCATAAGACTGTGGTACTTCCCAATCTATGACAACAACCCGCGAAATCTTTTGAGACAGGCTAAAACAAAATTGGAAAGGGGGCTTTATATACATTTGGAACATTTGGTGTTTTGTCTGTAGACCGAAAAATAATGTATGGCACCCCACACTTTAGAAAAATGAAACAAGGGTTCTTAGTACTAAGCGTTTATATTAAAATAATAGAGTGGTCGAACATTACTTCAAAAACACATTTTAAAATGAAGTTTTGTGAAACAAAGTGAAAACTCTTGAAAAATAGTTTAAAAGTAGCGCGAAAACATACCAAATTTTATCACAATCTGTTAAAAGAAACCTAATACCACGCTCCTAAGGCAGTAACTTTTCAGCAGAACAAAAAGGGTTACACGTAACAGAACCCATTTCAAAAAGATTTAAAACCAAATGGAAATTTAAAGAATAACTAAATGCCCCATTAAAAAATTTTTGTTCCGCTCGTCGTTCAAAACCAAATTTAAAATCAAAACATGATCTAGTATTATTTGAAATTTAAAGGTTCTCTGTAGGCAAATCAAATGCTTCATTAACAAAATTTGAGCCATCCACTCGTCTTTGTTTAAATATTAGGTTTTTTCATTTTAACGTTAGCAGAACCCAAATCGAAAAACGGGCGAAAATTCAATTTACAGTGACTCACAGCTTATTTGATCCAGTCGCATTTTATGAACAAAATTGTAAATATCTCGCGGTGTCTTATTTTTTTTTGAAAAAAACTAAATGTAATATGAAAGCTATATTTATTTTTATTATAAAACACAAAAAATAAAATAAAAATTCTAATGCATATCAAAATTACATTAAAAAGTTCATTATTTCAACTCAAAACCACCTCACAGCTTAAATGATCCACTACCACAAACATACTTATACCATCAAATTTCGTTAAATTACTCTTGTTAGTATTTCGTTTTTATGGCATTATATTGTTGTTGGTATCGATATAATGCATATGAAACAAATCGTAGTAAAACAAAACAAAAATAAAAACCAAGAAAAATATTTCCATTATACGAGACAACAAAAATAACAAATTTTGGTTTCACGATACAGTTAAACAAATTGCATACAGTGTGGAAGGAAAGTTTCTGAGCATCCGTCTCTAAATGTACTAATGGTGATATAGGTAGTCGATACTTCCAATTTATCGAAATTGTTGTGTGAACCACCATCATATTCCTAGTCATACACAAGCGACTTTGATGCTACAAAGATGTTGTGAGGTAACACAGTAATGCGATTACACACTAATGCGATTACACCCTGCAATCGAAGTACCTATATTTTGCTAAATTAGTATTTGTTGATTAGTTCCGTGTAACAAAAAACAAGAAAAAAAGAAAACCATCAAAATAAAATATCACGAAATATTTACAATTGTGTTCATAAAATGCGACTGGATCAAATAAGCTGTGAGTCACTGTAGATCGCAAAACAGGATTACAATGTTGTTTTTGTTTTTGTTAGTTGGAAAAAAATTTTTAGAGCCTATTATTATTCACACGACACTAGAAAATATGTTGGATTAGTCTGAATTTCGGTTTGGGTTCTGCTAGTTTTTGTCAAGGTCGAACGTGTTTTTCGATTTATATTCTTCTACCTCTAAAATTAAAAAGCCCCATGATTCGTCAGAATCAGAAACGAGTTGACCCGATCGTTTTTAATGGGGCATTCAATGAGCCTAAAATTAGTTTGTAATTTTTCGTTTGGGTTTTAAATATTTTATTTATCGTCTGCTGACTTTATCTAAAGTTACCAAGAATCCGTTGTTTTAGTTAGACTGATTGGAGCCTAAACATTTTCAATAGAGTATTATAAATCGTTTTCGATCTCACCGAAGTTAACATTAACCCATTCCCGCAAATGACGGCTATAGCCGTCATATTTTTGGTGATATATAGGCAAATGACGACTATAGCCGTCCTATTATGTTCGCGCAAATGACGGCTATAGACGTCATTTGTCTATATATCACCAAAAAATTTGTTTCTCGTAGGCGGAAATATATAGAAAAAATGATGTGATGAGCAAATGACTGCTATAGCCATCGAGAGTTTTCATGGGAAAACTGTGAGAAAATATGATATTTTTCACTTCCAAACATATAAATGACGCTCAATTTCATATGACAGTCATAAACAATTGAAAAACAAAAAGTGTGTTTCTGAGTACGGTCGTCAATTAAAAAGTGTGCGGCAATGGGTTAAAAATGCAGTTCGTTCTGCATACATTTAATTGTTGTGGATAATAATGCCGTTTTGTAAAATCTCTTTTTGAAAATTTTCGTTTCGACTGGGACGACCCAAGAATGAGCTACTGTCTCAGATGGAGCCCAAGAGTTTTTTACTGTCTCGTCGAATATTGTTTTAATAATTTCAAACCACCACAATATAGGAACAAGGCCATCTTGCCATTTGTTAAGTTCATGATTTCACCCAACTCTGTTATCAAGTTGTCGACGTAGAGAATGACCCGAATTCTAAGGTACGAAGTTGCATTACACTTTGGTGAGGCAGAAAACGAATATGTGTTCTCAGTCGGACTACTGCTGTCGTCGATCACTTCTAATTTATCCTACATGATCTTATATGCTAAACAAAGTGCGGAAAGTTCTTGAAAAATCGACGCTCATACTGTAATCGAAGGATTGCACCTTCTCGTGACTTTTCAAGTTATGGTGAGCTGTCGTTGAATGCCAGGAATACTGATCTATTATAACATAACCAGAGCCTAGTGTAGACAGAGTTATAATTTTCAATTAGTTGCCAGTCATAATTTTCAACCAGCCTTTTGAATGTCGTTGTTCCAATGACATTAGGTCCGAGAAGAATATTAATCATTGCAGGCGATAACTGAGGATTGATAAGTTCCAAATCGACTTTGAGAGCCGTGGCCGATATAGAAAATATTGGATAGATTTGCAATCGTTGTTTTAATTTAACCCCTGAGTGTGACAGGGGCGCTTCGTTGACATAGATTCAACTGATAGAGATTGCGGTTTGTTTTCATGCTTTCTGTCATGCAGAAAGGCTATGATCTCGAATTCAGCAGAGTTAGAATGATAAATTTATCGTATAAGCACGCAAAATGATACAGCGTAGTTGTGACGAGCAAAGCAACACAACAGCGAATAGCGAGGCAACATGGCATTATGATGTTTGAAGATGATTCAACTGTTCTTTTTTAAGCGCACGATGAAACGGTGACGATGAAGTATTTTCGCGATTGTGAATTAAAATTAGGTCTGCCATCAGAGTGCAGGAAATCGATGAGATCTTGATACGATGAATATTGCACTCGGTTCTTGTTGTAACTGAGGTTGACGTAAAAATTTTCAAATTTTTTCCCGCATTGTTTTAATCACCATCAACAACTAAACCCTTGATTCGACCCAAATGGGCGTTCTTCGATTGATGTGCGGGTACAGATTTCATATCGCAATGAGGGAAGTGAAAGTACGCGTATTTGTCTCTTCACGATATGCAAGCTGATACTGTAACAATGGTCCCCAAGTTGAGCACGTTTTTCATTTCAGCTTTGACCTATTTTTGCACTTCCCAGAACTTGTAGTAACGTGATTCCACGGACTAGAAGTGCCACTTCACAAACTACCGGTTGTTCAAGACCTCACTGTACCACCGGTAACTATGGTCATTTTACTCTTAATCACTTCATTATACTTTTAACTTGTAACTGCACCCTCCAATTGCACACTGTAAATAAAGGATGAGGCAATAAGGGTTTCACCATATGAATGGTTGTACTATACCCAGTAACCCGAAAAGTTTCCAAAACAAAGTACTCAGGGATATTGTTAGTGCCACTTTGGTACGGACGTAATAACGTCCTCTATATGGGCCTTTCAGTGAAAACAGTCGCCAACGAAGTAAGCAAAACAGCACGAAAGCATGAAGAGAGGCTCCACAATCACACATAAACGTCGGAGTCAGCCAAGAGCTTGATTATAGAAAATTAATAAAAAGCCAGCGCAACGCAGAGCAAACAATATATAAAATTTAGGAGAAAAATAAATAATCTAAATCTTTTACAATTCTTTCATCGGTCAAAGACAGACAGTTAACCTAAATTATATTGCAAACATAATATTAAAGACCATGCAACTTGTAAATCTTTCTTATTTTATAAATATTTAAAAAGAGATCGGTATGTAACTTAAGACGCACCCTGCGATTCAAAGAATTCAATTATAAATTAAATTCAAATATAATTCAATTATAAATTAACCATATAGTACTAACCATAGACATCCAGCAGATCTTGGGATTGAATAGGATTCCAGGAACTGCCCAACTGATAATTGAAATTTCATTAGAATCGGCTCGATTCCTTAAATTCCTTTTTGTAATCATTTAAATAGAATGATTGAATCAATGTTGAGTAGTGGGATATTATGTAGAGTACCACAGGCAAACTGGTTCACTTTTATGCTGGTGTAGTCATCACGTACGGATTTTGTTTCATCCAATGTGTGAGTGAACTTGTTCCTGTTTAAGACGAAAGTGTAATGTATGAATCACGAATGTGGCAGAATTGTGGTGGAAAAACTTTCATAAGTTTCAGCAAAAGCCTGAGGGGCCACGTCAAGGAAAATTGCTAAACGCAAATTCTTTTTTCTTCAAGTATTGTTCTATGATGGGTATATTATCCAATGAACTTGATCGAATGTGGAATGTCTCAAAAAACACCTTCTTTGTTAGAGGTACATTCAACTTTATTCAGAGCAGAGTGGTCAGAGCATAAACGAAATACTAACATAAGTTAACGGTAACTTCCTCTTTTGTCAACTTTGGTATATTGAAAGTGTGTATTAGATGTCTTTGTAGGTTTGATTTTCGTTCCCTTTGGTTAATTTTCTTGGCTCTATAAACTTATCGTTTTCTATTTTCTTCACATTTTTCATCTTCTGAAGTTCTTTAGCTCACATATATTGCTGTACTTTTTCTGGGTTTTAACATTCCTTTGTAAGATACTTTTTACGCTATTGGCCGTAGGCACTTGGCGAAACACACTAATACTTAATAAAGACATTTTTATTAATCACTTGTTTTTTGTTTCGCAGTTATTTTGAATAATTTTCAAAAAGTTTAAAAAATCACTCGATCGATTTCGACTTGTTAGGTCATCATCAGGAGTATCTACTGATTTGTGTTAGTAAAAAAATTTTGTTATATAGTAGAAAAAATCAAAATATAAATAAAAGAAGGAGGGCAAAAAATAAAAAATAAGCAATAAAAGCAAAATATAAATAAAAGAAGGAGGGCAAAAAAAATAAAAAATAAGCAATAAAAATTAATCTACGGATCGCGCAGGTGTGCGATGAGTCATAGGCTGAGTAACAAAATTCAAGGTATATTATTGCGTACGTGAGTATAGAAAAGGGCGGGATCTGTAATTGGTGAGAACCGGATTTCTCTCTGTTCGTTAAGGATATTTTGGTTAAGAAATATTGATTTTCTAATTTCGTAAGATTCTAAGGTATCTAAACGTCTGCCTTTGGGTTGTATATGTAATATATCTAAATTGTTCAAGCTAGCTGTATGATTTTCTGACGTTAAATGATTATGGAAAGTTGATTGGTTGCAACCAGATAAATGTTCCTTAGCTCTAACTCCAAAATTGCGCCCAGTCTGACCAATATAGGAGAAACTACAATCATTGCAATTGATCCTATAGACACCAGATTTGGAAAGGCGATCAACTCTAGGTTTATTGTTAAAAATCATTTTCTTTATTGTATTATTATTATAAAAAGCAAAACTAATATTGGTATAATTGGACACGATGTTGCTAATCCGTTGGCTCGTTTTTCCTATATACTCTAAGCGACGCCAATTTTCCCGCGGTGGACTATCCGGTGGATAAATACCCGTTAGAGTTTTACGCTTTAGCTTTTTATTCAATAACTTTAATATAGTCCTAGTTGCATATCCGTTATTCGTTGCTATTTGAAGAATTATGTTAAGCTCAGTGTTATAATTTGAATTTGACAGAGGGATGTTTATTAGTCTATCTATGAGTGAGTGGAAAGCTGACATTTTAATATTATGGGGATGGTTTGAAGAACTAGGGATAACAGCGTCTGTATACGTGGGTTTCCGAAAAATTTTGAAGTCTAAAGTAGAATTAATCCTGGTTATGTTATTTGATTTTTAGGTTTTTGAAAAGTAAACCTTACCTTGTTTACTCTGGCTAGCCGGATGAATGCAGCTTTGTGGCTATGATTTTTATTGATCGGACGGCTTGTCCTCGTATGAGTAGCATGTAGTACCCTTCTTATTAAGAGAAAGAGTTAGTTTCCGTGGCAGTTTTGATTGTTGCGCTATTTTGCTTTCGTTGGTGTTCTGATGAGTTTTGTCAGAGTTTTGGGATTACTCTTTTTTTGTATGTGTTCATGAGACACAATTGGTAATTTGAACCGACTTCCCTATTCAGTTCCTCTGAGTATGTCGCATATCATTTCTGGTTAGTTGTTCGGCAATATTGATACATATTAGGTTTCTGGTGAGCGTTTTTCATCTCTTAAATTCTTGCTTCTAATCGTTTAATACTTTTAATGAAAATTATTGGGACTGCTCTTTCCAAACGTAGAGCCTTATATACAGAAAGAGTCTTTTTTCTGGACCAGTTTATCCTCCTCGAATGTATTGTATAGCAAGAGTTGGTCCTCCTCAAAATCCATGGAACCGACCTTTTTTCTGCGAAGCGTGAAATTTTTAGAATAATACCCAGTTTTTCACCTGTGTACGGATTTTGGTCGAAAATTGAGACTGAAAGTTGAGAGTTTTACTGTTTTTGTATGTACTTACAACATCAAACAGCAAACATATTTAATATTTGTATCTAGTACATATGTGAAACAAAGATAAAACTCTAAACATATTTTATATTCTCTCTTACCCGTCAGTATCCGAATACAATCTGACGAGCTTTTCCCGATCGTGAGAGACGCGATCTTTAGAGCCTTAAATTCTTAAATTCTGAAATTGTAGGTGAAGATATGTGTTATACTCAGTCGTGGCGAGAATCATGATATGTACCAAAACTAAAATAGGTTGACGTCGCATTGACCGGTGACGCGTAATTGAGATTCATAATATGGGCATTAACTAACAGCATTTAGGATCCAGAATGCGTGAAATTTTACTGGCTAATATAACGAAGGACTGCTTCATACGACTGTTTTCTTGGAGAACACAATATTAAAATAAACCCGAAGTGATCAACGAAAGCTTAAAACCACAAAATCGGAAGAGGATTATCCCACTATTGAAATACAAAAAAATTAACAATAACAATGTTATAATGGCTTTAAAGGAGATCAAAATATTCTTGAACGCAATTTTATGGTGTAAACAGTTCCGTATTAAACTGTTTGTGAGGTATTGATCGAAATTTATTTAAAACCCCAACCTTTACAATTTTGCTTATATTGTTAATTCCCTTAACGGAATAAAATCTTGGAATAAATTAAAAAATAATCGCAGAGGAGAGATTGAGTGGAGGGCTAATTTATAATAAATGGTTCCAGGACTAAACGAGACTTTATCCAAAACGACAACTTACGAGTACCAAAAGGAACTGTTTACCGATAAAATTAGATTTGACTATAGTAGACTATATCTGTTCGTGTGCAAAATAAAGGCGAAACACGGTTTATATGAAAATAGATTTTCAAGATGATTCCAGAAATGATTTTGCAAAAGGTTTAATTTAAATAAAACTAAGCCTTACCTTTACCATAACCGATTTGAGAAGAAGTTGGTTTATTTGATGAAACTGGGTTTTAGATATATGAAGTTCTCGGAAATGGTAATTTGAATACAATTAAACCATTTCTCTACCGATCGAGATGGACCTGTTGTATATGAAAATAGGATTTAATTGTGGCTGTTCTACACATTTTTTATCCATTTTTCACAACCACATCTGGAACTCATCAATTCCTGTTTGCCATCATACAAACAAGAAAGGTCAAAAACACAAAAGGTTGAGTAATGCTTCTACTGAATTTATTGAACTAAAATGTCGTATGAGCCGAATACGGTTTGATAGTTTCTACCAACTACTCCTATAGTATGTCTTATTCAGCAATAATGTCCTGCAAAAGTGCAATTAGTGAAATTCACCAAGAAATTAAGTGCACCAGATGTCAAAATACGTTCCGCATTCACGCGGTGTTGGCTTCTCTGGTAAAAACAGGCAGGAAATTCAAAAGATCCCCACAATTTGGAACTGCTGCCAACCAAGCTCCCTAGTAACCGTCAGCCCTAAAAACATCTCCGATTCAAAGAAACAGGCTCCTGTTGAGGGTATGCCGCCACCACCATAAACATTACATATTTTGAAATCATCAGTCGATCTCAATCAACAAAGCTTTCAGAGACTTGAGCACCTAATCCCGGATATGAATAAACCTCTCCTTGGCAAACTATCGGTGCTTTGTGACCAAACAGTAAATTTATCAGCTGAAAATACAGAACTGAAAAAAGTGTCAAGGTTGCACAGGAAAACAACGAAAAGCTCCATCAAACTATTAATCGCCTGGAAACGGAAGTTGAATATCTGAAAGAAAAAGACAATCTAAACAACAATGTGATTTCTGGAATACCGGATAGATCGATTGATCCTCTTACCTTAAATGCAAACATTCTTAAAACAATCAAAGCCAATGTATGCAGAGATTGAATAACCAGCACACATTATATAGGGAGAGAACTAGTGTTACCATCCACCAGCACAGCACCCAAAACGCCTCATCATTTTCTCCTGGTCAAGCTCAAATCCATCACCATCAAGAAAGAAATAATTCTAACTTAGAACCCACAAGGTAAATTGAACTACCGACTATAACTGTGTTGGGGCACAAACACCTGAATAGATGATTTTCTGATACAGGCTTTTAAGAGTGATAAAAAGCTATGAATATATGACCCTTGAAGGTTATAATCCAGTACGATATCGAAATATTTAAACTTTTTTGATAATGATACACTAAATTGTTCACAAGATGGAAGTTCGTGCTCAGAAATAAAAGTGTCTTCGTTTTTGTGGATTATAAATCTTAACCGTATTAACAGGCCCAAAAAAACACGTGGATGGCTCGCGATTACCTGGGAACTTCTCAGAACTCTTTCTCTCTTCTCATTGCATATCGTATGATTCTATTCTCTTTTTTATGATGTGCATTCCTAGCTTATAATACGTATTATTTAACCTATCTTCATGTTAGAGGCATGTAGGATCATTTAGAGACACCCAAATAGTGGTGACCCCGACTTGATCAAATGGGGCTATATCATCGTATAATTGTAACCAGTTATTAGTGTATGATTGGAAATTTTTTTATCGTGACATGAGAAGCCATACAGGCGTATTGTATTACGCGTTGTATAGGGTGTTGAATGATCCGGGGCCACGCATAATTGTTTACCATACGGTCGCTTTAAACATACTACCGCTTTCATCATACGGCCACCTTTAACATATGGCTGCTTTTATCATACCATCATACGGCCGCTTTCATCATTCGGCCGTGTTTTATATTTCTTTTACGCGTCGTGTCAGTGATTTTTACGTTTCCAAATGTTCGACACCGTTTTTTTTCGGTTGCTTTTTTATTCGTAATTTTGTTATAGGTACTGATCCTTACGATGGAGATGACACTCAATCCCTGTCTAGTTTCGCGTCAAATAAGGTCGGAAATCCACCCGAAATGCCAATAAAAGTTACCGCAGCAAAGTTGCATATGATCTCATCGAATCGAAAGTGCAGGAATTGGTGGAGGCTCGTTTGACGGAGATTCGTGATAAGGCTCAAGGAGCAATTAATACGAATTCGGGTGCTGGCTCGAGTAATTCCCAGACAAACGATTTTAAAGCTACACCGGGTGGTAACAGAACAAATCCACCACATAACAATATTAAATCAGATCCGCCAATCACACATATTCCATTTACGCGTTGTTTGCACAAAATCCGCGCGCGTTTGGTTTGAAATACTTAAACAACAGTTTGCTACCGCAAACGTTACATGCGAGACAACCAAGTATTCTCACCCAGTCAGCGCACGGGACGCACGTTTGCACGATCGATTTGCGGGGCTAATTATGAGTGATAAGGGTAACTCTCCTTACACTACATTCAAAATTACTTATGGAGTCTGATAAGACTAAGATACACAATTTATTACACGGTCTTTCATAAGATGATACCAAGCCGTCGCAGTTGCTTGCAAAATTTCGTCTTAATGCAGGTGGCAAGTTTGGTGATGAATCGATTCGCCAAGTACTGCTAGTTTTGTCGTCATTTGAAAACGATTTGGCATTAACAGTGCTCGCAGAACGGGCTGATAATCTTATGGAGACATTGGCTCACCAACAAATTTATTATGTTGATGAAGTATCGGAGCAAGTGTCGGAGGTATTGGTTCAAAGATTGCCACGTATAGTGCGTCAGTTGACCGTAGAGTAAAGAAACCTTCCCGTTCATCTTCGCGCGAGCCGAGTAGTAGAAGTGACGATTGTTTCTGCCATCATAGGTTCAAAGACCGGGCACCTAAATGCATAATGGGATGTAAATACCATTCATCGTTCGTCAATAAAGAAGTTGAACAAACACCCGCAAAAAATTAATTAAATAATTGAATAAATACTATCAGATCCCCATAGAACCACAGGACATTTCGAAAATGACCATTGCGATGCCTTTTGGATCATATGAATTTTGTCAAATGACTTTTGGCTTGCGTAATGCCGCACAGTTATTCCAACGTCTGATGAATATGGTAATGAGGAGACTGCCTTTCTGTTACATATATATTGACGATATTTTAATCGCGCCAAAGTCGCAAGAAGGACATATCAAACATCTCTCTACCGTCTTTCAGCGTTTAGCAAATGCAGGATTAGTTATAAACGTGGATAAGTACGTATTTGGAAAAAACGAAGTATTGTTTTTTGGACATAAGATGACTGGAAGTTAAAGGTTCAGAAGTTAAAGCTTTTTCTAGGAATTGTAAATTTTTATACGCCTGACACCTGCACAACAGAGATACAGTGCATAAGATCGAGAGTTGTTGGAAGCATACCTGGATATAAAGCACTTCAGGTAATTTTGTAGGGAGTCGTTCGTTCGTATTATATACGGATCATATAAGCCTCTAATTTATGCTTTCAGACAAAATCTTGATAAGACATCACCGCGGCAACGTAGGGATTTGGACTTTATAAGCCAATTCACCACAGAGCTCCAACATGTATCTGGAGTCCTTTGAATCCATTTACTACTCAGTCATTGCAGATGCGCAGAGCATAGACGAAGAATTAGCTAAGGTGATCGAGGAAAATAGTACCGCCTTGAAAGTCTGTAAATATCCCATAAAGTTTAGTTCGATTAAAATGGTCTACTGTGATATTTCAACTGGGAAGCCAAGGCCGTTTATTCCTAGCAGTTTGCGTAAACAGTCAAAGTAATGACAGAGCACGTGGTATGGCCGTCGGCTCAGCGTTGTTTAGCGTGTCAAAAGACTAAGGTTATACGGCACATCAAATCAGAGACCGGATCATTCGAAAGCACCTCAAAGCGATTCGTAGAAATTCATGTTGATATTATCGGACCATTGCCGATCACGCATCCGGCATCAGGACTCAGGAGTAGTTAGGTCCGATTTCTGCAGAGTTGGTATTCCTATACGGCAGCACGTTACGCGTTTCTGGTGAATTTTTAGAACACAATCATTTAAGGAATTTATAAAGAATCTTAAACAACAATTTAAGGAGTTAGAAACAGTTCCAGCAACGCGACATTCCGAAGATTGACGACATTTGAAAGATTGTACACACGTGTTCCTGAGGGCGGATACATTGCGTAAAGCACTTCAACCTCCGTACACCGCGGTCCTCATGAGCTCCTCAGCCGATCAGAAATTTTTTTTTTAAACCTTGTTATACAGAAAATTTCGTATCTTCAAATTTTCCATTGAAATTTTTATATCCCTTTTCCGGTCAGAAATAAACTATGTACGTTTTTTTGCTTCAATTTAAGTTCACCACACCATGTTTTTTGTTTTTTTTTTCATGATTTCTTCCGCACACGATTTGTACGTACACAATTGTGATCGCGGGCCAGATAACGGATATGGAGTACCAACAACAAGTTGCGGGTTGTTATTCCACCATTTTGCTATAAACCGTATTACAGTTATGGTAGTTAATGCGAATATCATCATGGAATATTCAGTTTTTCATTTCTCGATTTATTACAACGCTTTGTGTCACAAATTAGTTACTTAGCAGCGAACAGGTTAAAAATTATATAAGCAAAGAAAACAACCAACAATTATATCGGCATCTAATGACAGTGACGAGTAGTTTTACTAGCAAAGACGCAATTTTAAGGTTATTACCGTTCCTATTGAAAAAAATGTAGTCACACTTTACAAAGATTTTAATATAGATGGCCAGATATCGAAGGTACAAACCGTCATGTTCTAAAATGATGCGTTCGTTTAATACTAATTTTAAATTTTGTTCCGCGCGCGCCATATGCATATCGTCCACACAGAATCCACAAAGAAGATAAAAAAATCTCTCCCGTCAAAAATTTTTCACAAATAAAAGTTTGTAAATGGCGACTTTAAAGGGCGAGTGATTTTGTTTAGTTTTTAATTAAAAATAAAAATAGTAAAAATAAATAAGAATTAAAGTTGTGCACCTATTTTTAATACTAAATACTAATAAATCATTTTAGTTTATTATTTAAAATTGTGTTTGTTTATCTTCGAATCATTCTCCAATCCCCAATAATTATGTCGTGCAGTACTTCCATTCGTTGTAATTATGACTAAAGAAATTCGAAAATTGTTGTGATTTATTTTTGGTTTTTTGTATATTTAATTATCAAATATTAATATTATTATTAAAGAAAAAGTGTTTTGTTTGTGATATTTGTTGTAATAATATTGTGTTAAAATATTTTTAAGAGAAAAGCTAAAGTTTCATCGAAGCGAAAAAAAATAAAATCAGACAGAAATGATGTCGATGTTAAATTCAATTGTATGGATAAATAGCAAATAAAAATCCAAAATTTATGCAATTTTTGGTATCCAAGATAAAAAGGTAAAATATTATTGTTTGGTTACAAAGGTGTAAAATGTACCTGTAAAGAAAATTTTCAGAAGAAAGCAAAATTTTCCGATTTTTTTTTTTTTTTTGTGTCTAAAGTTGAGCGAGCTCTAAAGAAGGCTCAACAAGCAAACGATTTTTTATCCTTGTCTTTTCCTGTTTTTCTCCATTATGATATACGAAATCAAAAAACCTGATAAGAAACTGGAACATGAAAACAAAAACAAGATCTCAAGACAAATATTTAAGACAAGTTTGATGGGTTCATTCGTTCATTAAATTTTTATCCGATCCGGTTTAATTAACGAAAAACTCGTAATATTCATTTGGTGCGAATGGCTAGAAAAATTAAAATCTGCTCTTTATATAAATTCTGGAAAAATTGGAAAAAGTGCGCAAGACTGGATACTACACAAAAAAATGAAGAATTTCGTGGTTTCGGTAAATGGGCCAGAGTGAGATAGTAATAAACATACAGAAAAATGGATATTTCAGACGGACGGGTGTCTGTGTTTTCTTATTTTCCGTGGCTTTTTTTATTTTAGTACATTCTTTTCTTGTAAACCTGTAATTTTTTTTTGTTGGTTTATTTTCTTTGATCATTGATCTAATCGCGTACCTTGACCTTATAACACTCACACGATTCTTTGATTTTCGGTTTGATTAAAATGAGGCTTGCGATTCTTCTACATATTGTCTATTGCAAATCAGCTGTTTATTAAATCATAATAAGTACCTATATCTAATTTTAATTATTATCTTCAATTTAGTGTTTGGTTCGGTCCATAAAACCTCAATTACTCAATTACTAGTCCTTAAATCTTTTATTTTTTTAAAGTTATAATTGGACCTTCCATAATAAAGTATAACTAATTGACTTCAATATTATAAGATTTATTTAGGCAAACAGGAGTTTTACGAAAAAGCCTAAATATCATTTGAGGAGTGATTTTTCAAAAGGACGTAGGCAATTCCATTTTTGGTCAAACTGATAATATTTCGGATTTCAGTTCACAATACATCCACAATAATTACGTCCTACTAAAAATCATTCGTTTATAAACTACTACAACATAGATCGCTCATTAACCGTCTCCAATCATAACTATCAGATAAGTCAATTATAAACATCTTAATCACTTGTCGAATGAAAAAATTACGTTTATTTAAATCCGCGTAATCTAATTATAAAACAAAACATTGCTTGAAAGTAGAGTAATTGGTCGCAGCAGGGGATAGATAGCACATTCTAAGTAATGACGTAATTTTGTTAATAAATTTACTTGACTTAATAAACATTTGGACATCATACTACATGGATACAATTTATCGTATTAAATCTCATAATTCATGGGTTGAAAATATCTGGTGTTCAAAAAAATATTGTTAACGCCGAATACACGGAAAAATGGAAATTCATTCAAATATGTATATTGTTTGGCGATAAAAACTCGATTAAAGTCCTTAAATCTTTTATTATTTACCTAAATAAAAGAGCAACAACAAGTGCATATTAAAAATTTACCTTGGTGTTATAGAATAATTTTTTCTTTTGTGTTTGACTCATTTGTACTACAATAGTTTAAAATCACCTGTAATAGTTACATAGTTTCTTAATAGAGAAAATCAATATAAAATTGTTCAGTTATTAAATATTACAATGGGAACTCTTCCTTTTCTGTTACTGGAACATATTATTAAGCGGTTATAATATGGACCTAGGTATCTCATTTTGAAATGTTCAAGCAGAGATAGAAATACACGCATTTTTCTAGTGTCAACATGACAGATGGATCGGTCAATAAGTCTTGCACTCTAACAACGGGTCATAGTTGCATTCTTGTCAATCATCCATGGGTCGTAAATTCCAAATTCCTAAATAATTAAATAAAAAAATTGCCCAGGATGAAAATTTAAAAATAATGTTTCATAATTGTCCTGTAAATTAATTCTCTAGAAAGCAAGATAAAATGTAAACTGGATCGTTGCACCAAATGCGGATCGTCCGACAGTATTTTTTAAAAATAAGAAAAATATTTAGTTTATCAATGTATTAAATCTAAAATAGACTACATGGCCATATGTTATGTTGTTAGTATTAGTTTTTTGGCGGGATTTCTGATGCATGCATATTATTTTGTGTTAGTTGTCCATCGTAACGCAGGTGTGCAACATCAAGGTGCCGTAATTGAATTTTGCTTACCAAATTCTTAAGGAATTTGCATTCGTAAAATATGGTTTAAATGCAAATGTAATTTAATTTCTAACTAGTAATTTTTTTAATAATAATCGGTAAGTAAATAAAAATAACTGTTATTTTATAAAAAACAATACTTTTAAGCCAAAAATGTTTTTTTTTAAATAATTTGGCTAGGTTCACATTATGTACAGTGGTGAGCAAAATTTTCCGGAGAAATCTTAATTTAGGAACCTAATGTAATTTAACAATGACCCCAGCAATTTTTTTAATTTTATTTTCGAAATCGTCTCTGGACACTATAAACTCGTTATATCCCATCTTTTGGACTAAATCACCCTTGATCCTGCCGCATATGGATAAGAAAACAAAACAAATACCAAAATAAATGAGCAATATTTTTCGGACTAAATTGTAATTCAAATCCTTGGCGTAATTTTACTTTACGTATACATCGAGAAAATCAGGTAAAGAGTATAAATTTTGGAAATTTTTAAATGCAAGATTGTTTACTATTACTTTTTAGGAGGGGGAAGCTAAATTTTTTGATTTTCCGGAAATATTTTCACTTTTTTTATTTTTTCAATATTTTTTTTTATTTTTATTAATAATTGCTTTGTCAACCTAGCAGTCGGCGATAGATCGTCGTTGAGGAAAGACGTGTTTTTGTCTCTCCTCGAAATAAATATTTAAATTAATTTACGGGTGTTTTAATTAATTAACTAATATAACGTCGTGATAGTTAAATAACATAATAATTTGTGTAATTAAATAAGTGAACAATATTACATATTGCATATTTGTATGTATTTGTGTATGGTGCGCTTGCAATAGTGTAGGATATATACATAACAATTTTCGTTTATATGTATGTATTTTGATACCGTTGTTTGAATGCATTTTGCGTATTGTATATGCAAATTTTCAATATGTATGTAAGCCTTTTTTGATGTAAGCCTTTTTTGAAAGGATTGAAAGATAAGTGTTTTTTCATTGTTTTTACATACTTTACATACTTTATTACATAACATATAACTTTTTTCACTAAATAAATTTTTTTAAGTATATTCCTTTTTCTACCAAGAATTTTTTTTGCTTACCTCAATTTAAGTCCAAACCACACAAATGTGTGAGTAAAAAAACATATTTTGTAATGGTGTTTTTGATAAAAAAATTTTGCTTGATTTGAAGTACAACTAACACAATTGTGTGTATAGTTATAGTGTTTTTTTCGGACGAAAATAAGTTCAAAAAGAAATGCAAAAATGTGTAAGTTGGTTCAAAACACATGTAAAAATAAATGTTTGGCATGAATGTTTTGCCTTACCTACACAATTGTGTGAACAGGCGGGAAGAGGGATATAAACACATATTTATAACCCATTAAGGTGTAGAGTAGAATTTTTTCAAATTATGGGTAATCCGACCGAATATAGTTTGCATCAGAAAGGGTTTTTTCAATTCTGCTCTTTTTGGGGTCTCATACGAAACGACACATTTCATAACAGGATGTGCTAAAACAGGATGTCACAAAACAGTACATGGTACGAAACAGGACCGATTAAAACAGTACATCACAAAACAGTACATGGTACAGTAGAGTACATGGTACGGAACAGGACCGATTAAAACAGTACATCACAAAACAGTACATAGTACACTAAAATACATGGTACGGAAGAGTACATCGCAAAACAGTACATATTAAAAGAGAACACCACAAAATAGTTAATAGTCAATTTTACGGTTTTAATAACTAGTTGTGTGGGTACGGAAAAGTACCATGTCAAAAATTTATTTTTGTATGTTTTTTGAACCAACATACACATTTGTGCATTCCTTTCAAACTTATTTTCGCCCGAAAAACACTATAACTATACACACAATTGTGTTGGTTGTACTTCAAATCAAGCGAAATTTTTTTATCAAAAAAGCCATTACATACTATGTTTTTTACTCACACATTTGTGTGGTTTGGACTTAAATTGAGCCATTTTTTTTGGTTAAAAAATGGATATATTTATTTATATATTTATTTAAATTTTTGATCTATTTTGCAACGATCAAGTATTAGCGAATTAAATAAAAATAATGTTAAATATTGTTAGGTGAAGGGATATTTTATTATAACTTAAAGCAATTATAATTCTATATAGTATACTGTCTAATTACTCTAGGTGAAGGCAAATATCCACTTGATAATATCCTAATTACTAAACGTATTCAATAAAAAATATTTAACAAATCAAGCTGAAAAAATCCTCCAGCTTAACGTTCAGTAAAATGTACTTTAGTGTATCATGTACTGTTTTGTGATGTACTGTTTTTATCGGTCCTGTTTCGTACCATGTACTGTAGCGTACCATGTACTGTTTTGTGATGTACTGTTTTCATCGGTCCTGTTTTGTACCATGTACTTTAGTGTACTATGTACTGTTTTTATCGGTCCTGTTCCGTACCATGTACTGTTTCGTGATGTCCTGTTTTATTACATTCTGTTTTGAAATGTGCCATAGTGAACGGCTTCGCTCTTTTTGGTACACTCGCTAACAATTGTTGTTCTTGTTTTTGGGGGAGAGTATGCATGTTTTGGTGATCGACGAGAATTTTTCGTTTTTTCTGCACGGGATATGCATTTCAATAACCACCGAAAATGTGGTTTTGCAATATATATAGCTCGAAGCCGATCGCAATTATATTCTGTAGAATTTGATTGCTGTGTCCTATGTATGGGTGTGCGAAGCAACATAAGATAATAATTATTATTTATTTTTACATAATTGTAATATATTAAGTATATATTTGTTGTATACATAATTACTTTTTGTGCTTGTGTGTGCATATGTTTTACAATACTCGTGTGTAATTCTGTGAGGTGGGTTTCTTGTTGTTTTAATCAGCAAAGCTACACACGATTTCGGCTTCTCGTTTCAAACTAAGTCGTAATAGATTTTTATTGTTGGTTTAAACCCTTATTTTATATGAAAACACCAAAAATTTGTTTGCATTGTTTTATTCTGTTCTCGAAAGTGAAATTTGGGCAAAGATGTACATCTCAGAAATAGCCTTAAATTTTTTTTGTTTTCATTTCGGATTCTCCGAAGAATTTATTGTCGCCGCAGTTAAAACGGATTTTGTTGGTAAAACGGGAAAGAAACGAAGGTGAAGCCGCTCTTATGAAACCGTGTGTAGCATGGCTCAATGGAAAATTAACGCTTGCTTTTCCACTGCGAACAATGACGATATTATATTTTGTCTGTGTATTGTTTATTGTTTTTCGATTCACGATGGTAATGTTTTATTTTATTTCGCATGATATTGCAGATGTTCAAACCTTACATGTAGCATTTTGCGTGCATATGAATGTTTTACTTGCCAGGAATAGGGACTGGAGTTTTTGAAAATGTTTCTGTTTTTGGTAGTTTTTACGTTTTATGTGAATCTGTTCAGTTTCATCGGCTTGTTTTTGTGAATGTTGGGTGATGAGATTGCGATGGGGATTTTTATTTCTTGTATTTATATTTTCAGCGATTGGGTAGGGGGTAAATTTTTTCTCTATATTGCGGAGTATGTCAGTTTCGCTGGGCGGAATTATAAATTTTTAGGTCGTACGCTAAAATTTTTGAGTTATAGGATTACGCGGTACGTTTGTGATCTGTCATGGATTCATCATGCCTTTGTAAGGCATGGGCTTTGTAATTGGTGATGGCGGGGGGATAGTAAAGGTTTCACAGAGTGGATTCGAGCCGTCTATTGGGATCGTTTCGGAAATAACTTTATGTGTTGCAGTTTGTTTGGCTTTTTACTCTAAAAGAACAAGTATCGAGTACTCCTGGATAAACATTACACATTTTTCTTGGTACATTTTGCCACTGTGATTATTCATAAAAATGGGTCCTTCCACAGTTTGATTTCGGAGATTCGCGAATTTTAAGAAATATTCCTTCATCCAAGTAATCAGATACTTAATAAAGACATTTTTATTAATCACTTGTTTTTTGTTTCGCAGTTATTTTGAATAATTTTCAAAAAGTTTAAAAAATCACTCGATCGATTTCGACTTGTTAGGTCATCATCAGGAGTATCTAGGAGTAATCAGAGTAATAAATTATTATATTTTTATTTGATTCGGAATTTAGAGTTATCGAGGTTTATCAGGTGTATATTATTAATTAAGCTAATTTATTCAGTTCTAATGAAGATTTTTGATTACAGAAGGTCTTTGAGCTTGTAGTACTTTCGAATTAAAAATAAAATTTTATTTTAAAAGTCAGAAAAGCAGATAACATAGGAATCATAATGGCTTTTGGGTTTACTAATAAATTTGATATTTCAGGCTACAAAATAAATTTGAAATGGAGTTAAATATTGATGTGTGTTGCTTAGATCGTTTTTTGGGGATCATGGCTTTTCTTTAATTAAATTATTTTTTAGTTAGTGTTGGTTAGCTTGTTATAGGTTGGATAAATAATTATGATGCTTGTTCATTTTATGATTTATAATTTATTTAATACCGTTGTAATTTTATTGATATAATAGTTGACGACCATAGTGTACTTTCGAATGCCTTTATTTAATATTTACTTAATCATTTATTTTATAAACCAAGAGTTGAAAATTCGATTGGGTTATTGGGCTATCAAGGATCCTATAGTTGTGCTACTTATTTATTATTAGTTCTGTCATCTTACAGATTCCTAATTACTTCAATAATTGTATTTAATGCTGGTTTAATTTCTTTAGGTATTGCGGATTCTAAAACTGTACCAAACATCCATTAAAGATTCCAGATTAGCTGTTTTTGGATTTCGTTTGGTCATTTTTTATATTTTATAAATAAAAATATTTGTACTACATTAGCTATGGCAATTACAAGTGACAAATCAACAGATTCACAAAGATTCTATCCGCTGAATATAGAAAAGTTATGCGTTCCTTTCCTTCTTTGGTACTACAAGATTTGGTAGTCTCTGGATGCAATTTATTTTATCTTGATTTAATTTGTTGTAAGAAAACCAAATTAATTTAGTTATTATAATCTACATTACATTTATTTTATTTAATTACATATATCGTACGGTTCTAAATAATTAATCTTCAACTCATAATAATGACGTTTTATTTCAGGAAATTTACCATTAAGAGGGCAGCTTAATTAATTATAAATTTCTTTAAGGATGCTGATTGTTGAATATGTATTGCAAAAAAAATCAAAAATAATTGTGTTGTCTTGTGCTAACCCGCCTTACATTATATTTTTAATTAACTATTGACTACTTAGGTGTCTGTAACCGGGTCGATTCGGTCATATTTAACATGCCTATCCTATCCTTCCATCTTGTTAAATGTAATAAAGGAGTATGGCGGGCCCGGCATCATCCGGGAGTCTCGCTAAATTGCCTGGTCATACATTGCAATCAATTAATCAATCATTAATGACTTGATGAAAAAAAATAGATTTATCAAAAAATGCTTCCGCTAAAATTCTGGGAAAATCAAACCCAATTTTGTTTTAATTTTAATTTAGAATCTTTTTCTCTTAATGTTTTTATCGTAAATGCAATATTTTTAAAAATATTTGCAAACAACTAGAAAAATCTAGAAAGCTCCTATGGAAGCCAGATTCCTGGCCACGGATTCCCACCACATTTCACTAAGTTCTCCCAATATAATAAAAAACTTAAGTATGATGTTTTATCCCGTTTAGTCAATCTGTTAAACCGTTTTTTACCAAATCTCATTATTTCCGCTTAAATGTTAGAATACCAAAATCTGAAAAAATTTAATGCAAATTTAATTGTGGGAATATTATACTTTTCAAAATACGTATGTATGTACATATATGCATAACATGAAAATGCTCTTATAGAAGCTGTGACTTTAAGTTTATCGATTTCCGCTATATTTCACTTGAACCTCAGATGTTTTAGTCTATCTGGCTGGGAGAGAATAAAAAGTTCGATTTTTGATGAAAAAAGAGTTTGTATAAAAATTTATCATCTCCGCTAAATTTTGTAAAACTGATGTAAAGTCTTCTTGCTTATACTTACGCAGCTCAGCAAAATACGTATAATTTTTCAGAGCGCAACAAAAATAAAATGGTACAAATGCATCCAAAATGTATTTTATTTGTTTATATTTGCTTTCCATAGCCAAATTTGTTTATAATTTCTTTGAAAATTTACATCGTGTTGTAGTATCCACAAGCCCAGTGCTCATTGTTTACATTCGATGACGGGCATTCCACTAAAAAAAGAGAAACATAGTGGAGAAATATTAAATATTCACTATTCCTCTCCTCTTCCTTTCGCTACTTATTAAAACCTTTTGTAGTTAAAACTTTAATAACGCCCCTGATGCAATAGTAGCTCCTGAAGCACAAATTGTCTTGTTTAGAGGGTTACATACCTAAGTAAACCTTTCTTGCCTCTTAGTTTTATTTTTCCCAAAGACGGATTATGTGTCTATATACTAAATAAGCTAATTCTTAATAAACACTTTATAAACATTTCTTGATCCCGTTATTACGTACTCATATTATCTTCGTTTTAGCCAGTTTTCTAACCTCTTTTCGTATTTCCTTTCCCATCTACATCCGCCCTCAATAATTCATTTGAATTTCATAAATTGTTGAAGCTTAAATCTTGCCAAAATTAATTAAGTAGATGCACCCCAGTCTATTGTCGGGTTATTATTTTCATATACACAACATAGGACAGCAAATCGACCCCTAAGCTGTGTCCCTCAAACTCACTCAAGACTACTAAAATGTTTAATAATAAACGACAGTTCCGTGGGATGGAAGTTGAAAGAAAACTTTGTACTTCTTTACTAGCGATTGGGGTAACACGTTTCTACCCCCAAATGCTATAAAACAATAAAATTGCTTCATGCGAAATTAGTAAAGGATTTGAAAATTTTCTGAATAGCCTTTGATTGATATCTGTACCACCTATGCCAGTCAAAGTTGGAATATTCTGTATCTACACAGCAATAATTTGGATGAACAAAAGAAGATAAATACTACAATAATGGTAAATAATTGATTTAAGTTTAATTAAAAGTTTCTATTACAAATCGATTACCGTTCATATCATGACTTGTCATCAATTGAATTTTTTGATCTTGATTTATCTTAGTTGAATAGAACGAGAGTACATTAAAAAGCGGAACGATACATATAAATTTCAAGTTGATGTATACAGTGAATATAAATAATTCTGTTTCGTGAATATTTTTGTTGGTATATTGCAAACGTAAATCAATATTGTGTGACACGTAAAATAATAAATGTGCAAACTTAAAATAGCAAACCATTTTCGTATTTATACCATACACAGATTATATACATATATACATACACCTGTATCAAATGTTCATTATGTATAATTTTGCATATAAATTCTGTCTACCAATTTTGACTATTTAGAATAGTATGCACATACTCGCCTTATGTATGTATTCGTATATCGACTTGTTATAAAGGGCTATGAAGGTATGAGTAATATCAATTTAAAAACAAAAACTCATTTAAAAAATAAAGAAACTAAATTGAACTTTGACCGAAAATTTCCTTAAAACCTCATTCCTAATATTTTTCCAAAGGTCAATGCAATAATATCTGTACTACAGGCACACACAGAGAGTGAAAAATCTTATCTATTTTTCTTTTGGTTTTCTATGCTGTTGTCGATTTTTATTCACCCAAGGGAACTGAACCAAACTAACAAACATACAAAAAATGTCTTGCTGGAAAATAATATTATAATATATATATATACGTGAATGTATATGTGAATACACATAATGAAAATTTTCCAACAAATTAAATTTCGAAAAGTTTTTGTTTCAGCAGAATCCGGAAAAATGGTTGTTTTGTTTGTTCGTTAAATAAAAAAAAATGTGTGCGGTAATTTCAATAAAATTACAAATTAGGCATAAAACAAGAAAATCAATTATCAAATCTTTAAGTAAACAGAAATAGCACAATGGAAATGAAACAACTTTCTTCAAATAAAACACACAATGGAAATCATAACTTGTAAAGTGTTTAAAATCCACCCTCTTTATTCATTTTCAAGATGGATAGATACGCATTGCAATGAATGTTGAAAATGATAGCGAACACCTTCTTGTGTTGTGTGTAAAGTGTATCACACGGAATCAACTAATAATAATCATATAAACATAAAAAGGGCTCCACATCAAACCACTTCGAATTATTTTTTCAACATCCGAAACCAAATCATAAATTCACTGTAAAGAAAGTAAAAGAACAATACCAACCTAAGTAAGTGAAAAATCTGCTACCAAAAAAACAAACTCCGTCCATTACCATATCACCCTTACACCACCTCCCTCAAAATAATCATATATACTTGTCTTGTATTTGTATATCAGGTGTGATGAATTTTCCACACAAAATACAAGACGTTATTTTCTATACATACACAAAGTATGTACATTCTTTCCAAAATGAGGGCTAACGCGAAAAAATTGACAATTAAAGCAGGGGTGAAATGTTGTATGTTGATATAATTTTAGTGTATTTTAGTAGTTTTGCTTATTATTTTTTTATGGAAAAATCGATTGGAAATGTATTAAAAAAACAGGAAAAATATGCTTGTTTATATTTGGTTTTTGCTGTATATATACTTGGTAATATTATTAAGGGTGGGTCTCCAGAGAGATTTCAAGTATATGAGTTTGTTGTTGTTGAAATCTAAGAATTGCCCAATTACAAATGTATTTGAAGAGAACAGGACCGTAGTAAAAGTTTTAAAATTTCATTCCATTATTAAATAAGTATTAGGAATTTTTCCAAATGATCGGACAGTTAAATAAAGTTTTGTTAGGGATATTTAATTAGAAATCAATAAAGTTGATAAACAAATAACTATCAAATTAAAATATTAAGCAAAATATCAGAATATAAAGTTGAATTTTCTGTTTGCTAACATTAAAATAAGGCAAAATTGTGAGTTCCCAAAAGGGAACGGGCTGCAAAAATTTGTACACCATTTGTTAGATAAAAACTTGAAATATTTTTGACTATTACAAGAAGAATAAAAGTAGGCGACCAAGGTTACATGAGTTTTTATAAATATTAGCTCGGTCCAATATCATTACATTTTTACCAATTTAAAGTAGTGAAAACAGTTTTTCAAGGAACCCTCTTTCTAATAATTCTACAACAAAAAAAAACGATAAAGGAAGAAATAAAATAATAATAAGACAATAAAAAAGACGAATATCTCACAAATATGAAAACAATAAATTCTTTTGGTGTTGTCGACAACGCAAATATTTAATTTTCGAGTTACAGGTGTAGCTAACAATAAGCTCATTATTAAATGATTACGTCACGATGATTGGTGTTGGGGATGTTTCCAGTACGTCATACATATTAATTTCATTTATGTCTTGTTAGTAAGCTCGTCATGTGTGGATTGGAACTGTATAGTAAATATTTTTCGAGCTTTCAGTACCATAATCATTTCTTTAATTTTATTTAATATCTGTAGCTCGGGAAAGATTAAATTATAAAATTTTATAATGTCGACTTCCTAGAAAAGTATTTATTTTTTATTCATTTCAGGAAATCTCCAGATGCGTGTGAAGACCAATACCGTAAAACAGAATTATGTGTCTTGTGTTGTACGATCGCTACGATGTCTGCAACCGGGTCGTTCCGTCCAAAAATAAAAACAGAAAATACCTTTCCATCTTGTTATGTGTAAACAGGCTGAAGTCATAGGACCGGTGTTATCCGGCTTTTATTATCCAGTACTTTGCCCTACAGTCCAATCAATCAATAACATACATATTTAAATATTTCAAATATGGGTTGTAGTGTGGCTTTTCCTCAGTATTAATTAAAATGTACGGAATTGCTAGTCCGGTGATAATTTTATGTTCAATCATTTGCTTATATAATGCTTGATTTATATAGTTATATAAGTAAACATATGCTACCACGCGTCACGTGTTTTTAGACATTTGGCTTGGTCACTCAATGCAGTCAGTGACAACACAATTAGAAAAAATACTCCAAATTTCAAAAACTAAATATTGCACTAAATAATATTTAGTGCAATATTAATCAACAGTTTTTATTTGAGCAATCATTTAAAATTTATTTGGCCCTCGAATATTATGAAGTTCGACTGCACTGACCTATGCTATCCATCATAAACGAAATTAATTAAACATACAGTAAACCATTTCCGCATTATACTTTCCTTAAACATAAACCTTATTAAAAACATAAAAATTTAATTACAAAACGCGAAGCTTTTAACTGTCATCTCCTACCTTTATCCCCATAAATAGAAAGTAAATGAAAAATTTTTGGCAATTTCGCAAAGTTAAAAAAGTAAAATAATTTTCATTATTTTTACTGCTTTATGTTATAATTTTCACATTATCCAACATATGCTGACGAATTTCGCGGCATGTATACTTTACCTTCTTCTCTATAAGTTAAACACCCAAATTGCTTCGCAGATTTTTTCTATTCAAAATGTTAAGACGAATCAAGTAATAAAAGCACTAAAAAGCCACTGACTCTGCTCAGCTCAACATACTCGCACTATCATAAAAAGTGATTTAATGTTTTTTTTCTGGTAATTTATTTTCCCACAAAGAGATAACCAACACTGATAACACAATAATATAAAATGTTTGTGTGTGCGAGAAAATCGCAAAAGAAAATAGTACAGAAGAGCTAAAAAGGGAAACACAATTTGACAGATTTTTCTTCCTTTCTTTATTTATATTGATTTATGAATGGATTTATTATAGGTTAAGTGAAATGAGAGAAGAAAATTGAACCAAAATAAAAGTTGTTTTCTTCATGTAGCTACATTATACATGCTTTGTTACTGGTTGTGTGGATTACTAAAGTTTAAGCTTTATTTTATACCTTTTTTGTTGTTGTAGTATTTTTTTTATCTATAATCGATGGAATGGAGATGATTGGAATTTAAATTAAATTTGATTTTGCATAATTTTCTTTTTTAGTACATTATAATACGTTTATTGGAAGTAAGTTTCCTTCTATACGAGTATATATATATCCTTTTTCTTTTTTACTTTGCTTGCTTAAAATATGTATACGTATAAAATAATCTCTTTAGATGATATTTTATACGATATATTAACAGACATTCTATTGATTTTGTGAGATATGAATTATAAACAAACTAAGCTCGTGTATTTTTTATAATTTACAAAAGCTTTTCCTGTTTTAGGGTGCATTTTATTTTTATTTTTAACAAGGAGCGCATAGCATGATCAATAAATTTCATTTATTGTGTTTGCTCTACATTATTGATTTTGTTCGTTTACGATACTAAAATAAAAATAACATATAAATAGGCAAAACACAAAAATAATACATAGACATTATTATCGGTTTAAATTAAGTAAATTATTAAACAATACTAAATTGTTAAATTTTTTATAAAGGACACTTGTTGATTAACATTTTTAAAAGTGTTTCATATGTATAAAATAAACAAAGAAAAATGGAAAGCTTTTATGTTGCGCTCTGATTATTCAATTTCCAGTTTACCTAACTCTTAAGTATATATTCTTAAAATCATATAATTAAAATCCATTGCTTAACCGAATCAACCAATTTACACCAACACTATATAGACTCCATATAAGTACGAGTATAAAAGTCATTTTGCCAGTAAAACGTTTTAGTTTATTGTTGGCTTTACGAGTATGTATCTGTAACTGAACACGATAAAGATGCTAGCTTTATCTTTGTAAAAATGAAAATAAAAGTTTTATACATTTTAGGTATATACATATACTTAAAAGAGAGTGCTTTCTATTTTCTAAAGTTGTTTTTTACATAGGTAAAATTTCACGCTTCTTTGTTTATTGTGTAAAAAAATCATTTTAGTCTCTTGACTTAGCGAATTACGCTATGATCCGAAAATATAATTGCATAAGTTAACGATGTAAGAAAGATCTACCCTGCGTATGTACGCAGAGGTTACATATAAGTGATATTTAATTAACTAAATTATATTATTTAAAGAAATTAAGTACCCTTAAAGATACTTTTTATTTTGTGAGGGTTGTATATGAGCCATTAAATTACTTCACCCAAAAGATTCGTCGAAACATGAAATCTAATTAATAATTGAAAAAGGTTGATGGTTTAAAAAATAACACCAAAAACAAAATATGTAAAAAAATATTAATTGAAAACAACAACAAAATTTGAACTTTTATTATTAATAATTAATTTTTTAATATTGGATTAAAAAATAATGTTTTCTATTTTCGACCGTAAACTGTTTTTTTGGTGTCAAATTGAATTCTAAAGATCCATCGATTGTCGATATCTATCTAAATTATGTTTAAAATATATATTATTACGAAATTACTACTTAATATTACTACTTACTTTCACTACATTCCATAAATTTGGCCGCATCAACAATATTTCTCCAGATATACCGGTCTGAGAGGACGTATACACGATGATCTAGTATGTGCGAATTCTTCTCTACGTCGTTCATCCATCGAGTAGACAAGCAAACTAAAATGTTTATCTGTACTCGATGAAGTAATCAGCAAATTCTAGAGGTGAAGAGGATTTTGTTGTGCGTCACCACTTTATCTATTAGACGCACATTTGGGGTGAATTACACAGTCCAAACGACATGACTTGAAAGAAAACGTGAAGTGACCGTGATAAGCGTCGTTGGTGGACATATTGTTTTTTCTAAAGTTTAGACTTAAACCAACTGAACCTCTCTGATCAACACAAACTCTTCTATTATATCTAAATTACCTGCGATTTAATTTGTTGTCTAAATTGTTACACTGCTGGACACATTTTCTGAGTAGAATAGTGTAGTTATTTAATATTTTTTTTAAATAATTGCGAATAAATTTAGAGAAGATTTAAAGAAAGCTAGATAAGAGTTGATAAAAATTCGGTCACTTATATTTTTCGAAGGATTTATTTCTAGAGAGTTTATTCATAGTGTAATTTGAAGCGCATGATTTTTGTATGTTAAATTTTACGGATAAGCAAATTTAATTATTCATTTCGTTGCGCTGAGTCCACCTTTTTAATTACGATTTTATTTTTGTGCTTCTACTTTTTGTGCTCAACGACGCATGTTTATCTAGTCAGTCCCCTGACCAGTATGCCAACTATATCAATCGTTACGTTGAGACCATTGTTCTCAAGAATCCTTTAACGATTACTATTTTAGTCTACCAATTTTCTTTTGTTTAGAGTTATGTCTAATAATAAATATATATTAAGGCGCCCTTATGGTTGTGTTCGTTCGTTCATTCAAACAATTTTGTACGACCAATCATATTGCTCCAAAATGACAATATTTTTTCTTCTGCATTTTTTCACAAGAGATGATTAGTCGAAAAACTTATTTGAATGAACGAACGAACGCAACCATAAAGCCGCCTTTAAACATCAAAAAGAGTTTGAAAAAAAATTTAAAAAAAAATGAAAAATAAGTTCAGAAGGATAGGTAATTACGTATTATTGGCAAATGGAAACCTTAACACATGTAGTAGTAGACTTAGTTTAGATTTGTTGCTTTAATTAAAATATTAATATTTTTATAATTGCTGAGCCGGAAGGGAATTAATTATTCACACATTATTGACTGTTTTACTTTCCGTTTCAGATTGATATTTAGTAATATTGTTTTCAGATCTGAAAAGAATGCCTAGTACCGATTCATTTTCAAATCAGATTGAACTTTCAGATTTTTTTTTATTTTCAGATCGGAATAGATAGTCCTACAGTTGGAATTTTATATAGAAAACTTGATCCAAATTTTGTTTTAGATCACAAATTTTCTGCATTCTGAGGCTTTTTTCGAAACGAGTACTTATTTCAAACTTATTTGCCGCCATCTTAAATAAATAAATAAAAGCGTTCAAATAGAGTTTCTTTACTTATTATGACAACAATATGAAAACAATGACTCAGTTTGTTTTTATTTTTCAAGTTTTGAACTAAAAAATTTGCAAATCTGTCAACTTTCAAAACCTAATCATCACGGCCATTCTCGTTTAATAACTTTTTCCATGCTACTTTTTTTTTTAAATATACGACAGTTAAAAATCATTCTGCCAATGAGTTTCAGCAATCTGGCGATTTGAAATATTTAACAAATTCGGGGGAGGTTATTTTTAAGCTATTTTTCTATCTCAAAAATAAGAAGTTCACAAAAATTAGCAAATACTTAAAGAGTCCTGCATCATATAAAATTTGGATAATTTTGTCGTTGTATTGCCCCGAGATAAACCAATTTGGTCAGAAAGGTTTCAAATGTTTAATAATTTTTCTACTTGATTTATCGTTAAGAAGCTTGCATTCTAATATTTTTTTTGTTTTGGAAATTGGAATAATTTTCTAAAATTTAAATATAAAATAATCCAAGCTGTCCAGATTATAATGCAGTTGCGCCGTTGAACCAGGTGCAAAGTTGATTTGTGGTTTTCACTAATTTTTTTTTTTTTAATATTCAGCTTAAAATTTTTCATAGTGGTATAGGTTTAAAATCACTATTTTAATAAAACGAATAATACTCTTTAAAAATTGCTGCTTCAATTCTTTTAATTATCTTTCCCTCTTGTTAAAATTATTACAACATGCGATTTTGAGATAAACTCAATGACGATGGGTCATACGGCCTTTGTGTATAATTATTGATTTATTTTATTTTTTCATCACATCACATCCATGTTTACCAGACCATCAAATTTTGATTAAAATTATATTAGCATTGTTTATGACAATCGAGGGCATTCCAAATTTAATCCAAGCACGTGTATTGCAGGCAATCTTTCTAATTAGAATTTTTAATAAACAAAATTAACTGGATACCTCCCAAATTGTATTTCCCTTCTATTACGTACATTTTTATTGCGTACAGAAATTTTCATGACGCTTATTTTTTAGACAACTACAATAATATATCGATTTTTTCGATATGAGCTCATAATTATATCGTCCCCTTTAAATTGTAATATTATTTACGTATATGTACATATATTCAAAACCAAAAACTTGCAAGCTCGAATTAAATTACATTATGAATTTTATCTAGTTCAATTTATCTAAATCTGAACGTTAATGTAAAAATATTATTATTTATTGATTGGTTAGTAAAGTTCTGAGTGATACTTATTTTATATAAACGACAGTCTACAGTAATAACCAAATTGTTGTCGTGTGCGATTTAACGCGCGGGACATATTTTGTCTATGTTTGATGTAAATAATTTAATTTTGGGTTTAGTCATACATTTTTTTTACTCGACATTTATAAACTTATTTTTGTGATTTTATTTTATCTAACGAACTACTTCCGTATATAAGAAGCAAAACAAACAAATATCACTCAAGATATCATTCTCCTGACTTGAAAGATTTCAAAATATCATCAAACATTTTGTTTTTTTTTTCGTTGGTTTTGTGGAACAAAATCCATATACAGTCAAATAAAATTCTACTTAAATTTTATAATGCAACAAAATTCGTATATTTAAAGGATTGTCATATACTAAGATCTTGACTGTTGCGTATTTATAATAATAAAATGAAAAACAGTTGCGAATAAACAAATACACGACATTCCTGCAGTTGAAAATTTAATAAAAGTTGTAAGGATTCAAAAAAAAGGTAAAATGGTAAGATGCAAACATAAAAAATGTAAGAAAAATTTTTCTCATGGGAATTTATTTTGAAAAAGTTGTAAAAACATACACTGAATAATTTCAAATATTGATAACATAGTTATATTTTCCGTTCGTCTTCTTAAGCATTTTCTTGCGTCTATATTTTCCTTATCTTACCTACATATTATCCACAATATACGAATCGATATCAAACTATATCTTATTTATTTGTTATCCGTTGTATATCATCGCCTTATTTTATTATTACAAACACATCATCATCAACCAACGATATAGGATACAGGAAAATATGTTTGTACATATTTTAACAATTTCCATCTAACTAGTAATAAACAGTTTTCCCTTTTTGTTTTGATGCTTTGAGGAAAATAAATTTTCTCTAATAAATATTACGAAATTCTTAAACTGACCAAGATTTATTTTCGATTCGTTGAAGGTACATTAAGGTAGCGATCAAGAAGGACTGTCACAGACACAATATGATTATCAGCCATACTATATTCACAATATAATTTGATCGAAATAACTTATCCACACACAATTAAAATATAACATTGGACAATGCTCCATGTTAGGTTATACACTGAAATGGAAGACTAGCTGCACTCCACCAGAGAGTCATAGTTATGTTTATTCAATCACATGGTCACTGCTTCTCCAGGCCCAAGCGCCGAAGTTTTAAACTTTCACCATATAGCGATCCGTTACAATAAAATTGGTTTAACAAATTATTTAGAAAAATGAGAACTTTCGATTTAGAATACCAAATCCCATTACCAACATAGCTGGTCATAAAATTTATCCTGACGAAAAAAATACAGTTCTCTATCTCATATAGAGAGAAATGGAAATCCCTTTTCTTTATATCTCACTGTAGATTAATTATTCATACTTAAATAAACACTTTAATTTCCTCAATTACAAATTATAGTGTTTTTGTTGTTTAGTTTAGTTCTCGTACTTCATTTATTCAATTTGACCTCATTCATATTCACACCAACTATAATAAGTACACTTATAAGTACACTATGTACTATGCAAAGAAATCTACATACAACTTTTAAAAGAGGTTAAAATGTGAATTATTCAAATTATAAATTGAAAATATCGCCTAGACCGGTTAGTTTGATAAGTTGCCAAAAATTGTCGTATACAATACTCTAACTTATTTTATATAAACGCTCATCGAATATTTACGATTTACCCGAGTTATATCGTTAACCCTTTATTTTATGGTGTATTCGTGTTTTTCATATTTGATGTGATATACCGGAAAGTTATTTTTCTTATATATGATAATGACAGAAGAGCAAAAGATTGTCTGTCTAATAACTAATTATAGATAACGGTGTTGGAAAATATTTGAGTTCTGTGGTACTTGTTTATCCTTATCACGTATGAATCATACTGTCAAATATATGTGTTACATGTTTGGCCAAAGGATAGTCACGTTTTAATATATTATTTCCCGTGAAAATATCCGCACTTTGAATCAGGATTGCGTAGTATCTGTATCAATTTGATTTCTTAGAATTTTATTTACACAAATAATGTAAATTTTTCAGAGCATTTGGGATGGTGTTTGCTTAGAGATTGAAAAGGGTATAACAACCATAAAGAAGTTGTAACATATTTTGATTTTGTATATGGTTTTTGTTATGAAATTCCATCGGGAAATTACTATACTGGGCGCTTTCGGATTTTCCAATATTTAGCAACATCTTCAGTAAAAATAACATGATCATTTCTGAATGTTATTGTTTTCATACCAACATGGTACTGTCTTATGCTATTCCAACGTGATGAAAGACCTCAAAGCACTCACTTTTTAGTTGTTCCGTTAGTAAAAGGCGTTTCCTAAAATTGCCTAGTAGGTAAAATTAAAATTAAATCAATGAAAGGTGATCTATTTCTGGAATTAGGCAACTTTTTCAGTTCATTCGGTTTGCATTTCCGGCTCTTGGAGTCTCACTACTACTTGTCGTCGTAGTCGACTAGTCACTAGAGCAGTGTGATATTTTCGATGTGTTTCGATCATATCTTTAAATGTTTTGTTTCCTTTTATACTATAACCTCTTATTCTATTCAGTTTATAATTTTGACCGTAATCATTTTTTAAATAACATATTTAAATTTCATATTTTTCCGTTTCCTTACATTTTTCATGATTATATTTTTTCTGTGTCAGTAATTCTTTTGAATTTACAGTCATTATTTTATGCAGTCGATTCAAAATACTTCTTTCAAGGTAATTGCTGTTTTTCATTCGCAAGTGGCAATGATTGAACGATTTTAGGACTAATTAATTAATAATTTCGCTTTTAAGATCTTGTTATCCGAATTCCCAAAAGAAAAATGATATAGGTGTTCATTAAAGATTATAAAACAAATTACTTGACCTAAGACTTTGTAGATACACAATTGTTGAGCCTTAATTTTTATTGCAACGCACAAATTATCAAATTTACTATATGGTTATTACTTCTGAGACATATACGAATAATTTCAAGTTTAACAATTACAATTTAAAATGTGCATATAATGTTACGAAATACATAAAGCAGCATTTCTAATTACAGTTTTTTAAATTGAAATGTTTTGTGTATTTCTAACTAGTATTGGGTTATACTAATTAACTAAATTGAATAAACAAAATATAATATACTTGTACTGCTGGTTTATAACAATTAATGCTTAACAAATCCATATAATATGTTTATGTGTTCGGTGTATATACTTTTATTATACAAAAATAGATTAGAAAAAATTACACAACATAAATACAAGAAAAAAGTCAAATTGAATGAAATCCTCTTCTAAAATACTCGAGTCTTGATTTGTTATTGGGTTAAGAATTTTCTATGCATATAACATAACATCCTATTTAATCCAGTTATTGAATTTTTTTGGAGCACACAAAAAATGTGTATCTAAACAAAACCATAAAGTAGTAATTTCCTTAAACAAAAACAAAATAAGATTACACAGATTTAAGACGAAAAAAATTTGAATACTTCTTACTTTTTTATATTAAATTATATACATAAAGCACAACATATTTTATTCCACAGTACTTTTGGTTTCTTTTATTTTAGCATATCATTGCTACCTTCCCTGATATTTTTTTCTTAGTAAGGTTTTCAAATTTAGAATTTATGTATGGTAACATTACGCAGAAAGAATATGTTTAGAATTCTAGACATTTAGACGCATAGAATACAGAATGGGAAAAACGTACACAAGAATATTACTTTTATGATAATTGTTATGAAATATATATGGTTCGTACATAAAAGCTTATGATACATAAATTTTGATTTTGTGGTAAACTTTTGGATGCTCAGTTTTTACTGACCACCCACCTACATATACACTCCAAAGGAAATTCGATTATTTTCCAGTTTATTACTATAGTTTTTAAGTTAGATATATGATGTAGCGCAAATTGAATATTTTGTGTGTATACCATAATACTTATGGAAATTACCTTTTTCTTACTTCGTTTGTATAATTGATTGTGTGGAATTGGAATTAAACGAGCACAAAACAATGTAATTTTCACTTTTCATTATTGCGTTGCGTCCCACGATGTAATTGGAAAATATTCTTAGATTGTAAGTGTTCAGCATTATACATATCGATCCCAAATTTATTCAAGGCACTTCTTTGTAAGTGTGGAAAATGTAGATGATATTCGTACTAAATTGGTTCGTTGGGTACGTGCTGATTTATTTAAAAGAATGTATTTTCGCTGTTTCAATCAGTAACACACAAGATCAAGATGTTGGCTTGTTTTTTCGATTTTGTTGTTTTTTTGATTCAAAAAATTGATTTCCTTTATTCATAACAATTTTTTTTATTTAAATCGTTGTTGTTTTTTAATTTTAATTGACATAATAAAACAAAAAAGAAGCAAATGCCTTTATTTAAAACAAAATTATCTATTGCTGTTTTCCAAAGGCCAATGAACCGAATGTTAATTAAAATGCTCTCAATGTAAATTATGGTGTTCCGTTTGCTGTTTGAGAATTTAGCCTTTGTTTCGAAAAATTAATAGATGCACAAAAATAATTGTATTACTGTAAGTAATTAATAATAAAATTTAATATTTAAATCCTGCATGTATATCAGTAAAACTTACGTTTTAAACATTCAAGTCCTGCTTTCAAATAAAATCCGTATGAGGTGTTTTGTAAAATACATATTACATGCACATAAAAATATTTTGACTCTACTACTATATAGATGGAAATTATGGCAGGATCACGACAATGATTTTCGATCCGATAAGATTCATCTCGCCAGGCCATGACGTTCTGTTACATAAACTGGCATATTTGTCCATATATATAGAGAAATACATTGCACATGTAGTAGAAGTGAATTATTTTCTAGCCTACGAAATGTGATGTTTTTAGATTCTTCATCTATTTCATTCACACACCACACTCGCATGTGTACGAATTTTTTATTTTTTCTACTTTTTACAATGCAACCAATGATGAAATGCACAATTAATTTAGCGTCAGTCTGAAAGGTGTGGGTGGTTTGGAAGTTAAATGATTATAAGTAAGTACGGATTATCATAGTTATTGTCACTTAGGGCAGGTTCACGTATGTGATCAAAAAATGATTCGCGAATCAAAGGAAAATCAAATCATTGAAAACATATACACATTTCCCCGCCCAAGATAAAACAATTTTAACTTTGGGCAAATTTTGATCGCAAGCATCCAACATAATCAAAAAAATAACAAAATATGAGCAATAATAAGCAATAATGACGCTCATTGATTGGCTTGATTCGCGAATCATTTTTTGATCGCATATGTGAACCTGCCTTTAAACTGACGCTAAATGGAACTTACAACAATGAAAAAAATGAAAATTACAACTATCAATAATTAAGCTTTTTCCATAAATTTGGAGATGCCAGTGATCTTTGACCGAAAGCCATCGAAATTATAGCATTTACGAAAAAACGATTAAAATAATGTTTGTAAATTAAATTTCAAAAATTGTGTCAGATCATTTTTTAAATTTCGGCGGAAATGACGAGTGATAGTTTAACTAAATTAGATCACATCATTTTTTCAGTTTTACCGGAATGACGGGTTTAGATAAAGAAAAACTCAGTCTAGGCGGATTGACTAATCGGGAGGAAAATTCCTATTTAAGCCTTTTGCACAAACTGGGAGATCCTTGCGAAATATGGTAGAAATCTGTGTACGAGGCTTTTCGAAGCAAATAAAATTAAAGACTAAATTTTCAACAAGGGTTGACCTTGTAGGTTTTCTCAGTTTTTATCAATATTACCCTAAGTTTAATTTTTCGCTTTAGAAGTCATGTGTGGTGTATTCGAGATCTATGTACATTTGTTATAAAAGAAAGTCGAGTGTTGGCCACAAGCATACGTTTTTGTACTTCTATTTGACATTTTGATCAAAACCGAAAATCATTTCGCGACCGTGGACTGTATCGGTGTCCTAGCCTTTTTGAATCTCTCTGGTATTGGTTGGTCGGTGATTATTTTACCATTTTAGACTATACCTTATTCTTTTTTGTACAAAATTAAAGACATTTTTCTGAATTCAAGGCGATTTTGACATCTACCATCGTGTTAGACTATTAACTCATTTATTAGCTTACAATTTTACAATTTACAACTCAATAAAAATAATATCGTGTAATCATATTAATTCTATATACGGATACGGTTATATGATGCGCTGAAATTGCTTTATTGATTAACTTTGGAAAACCCCTCAAAGAAATCTGAAAACTCACACAGTACATACAAAAAATAGATTCATTTCAATTTTTTATTGATATGTTTTATATACGGTAGCTTATGTTTGGCCAATGAAATTTTATGTGAATATATATTCCAAGGAGAATGCACAGAAAGAACCGAACGAACCGACAAAAACAAATAAAACCTTGTTTTTTATCATTAAATTTTATTAGTGAGATTTTCGTGGAAATTTTTAAATTTTCTATTTAAAAATAAATGTAATATTGATTTTAACATAAATATGAGTTTTGCATTCTATACTTAAAAATATATAAATTAATATCAAAATTATAAATTACAAAATTTTATGTATGCCTTCATAAAAATTATGGAAAAACGAGAAAGCCGTCCGTCACTTTCTCCAATTTATTCAACGCGAGACTACTGCTATACAGTGTTACTATTACAACATTATTATGTATCAAAAATATAATAATAAATTTGTCAAGAGCAATTACGGAAGATTTTTTAATAAAAGAATATAAACTTAAAGAATTATAATAATTCTTATCAAAACTCATTGTGTATAATGTAGAGACGAACGGTAGTAAATGAGATATTATATACCCATCGTTAAAATTATTAGATTTCAGAATAAGATTTTCTGTGTGTATTAGGGTATGAGTTGTAAATAACTTTTTTTTTGTGATAAATTTTAGGGGGTGAACAAAATTGTCGATTTTACGTATACGTCTGTTACATTATCTCTGAGTAAATTATTTGCCAAGTCATTTCCACATGTTGATATTTTACTTCATATTTTTACAACTTTTATTGATTGCTTATTAGAGGAATATCCGACAATTGAATTATACTTAGGAAATTATTATGTGTTGGATGATTTTGTATATGTCAAAATTGATTTCCAGTTGTATGCCATAGATCTACCTGTAATAACGAGGTTTTATTAAATATTTGAATTTTTAAAGATTTAATATAATTTCCCAGTTTAAGTAGGATTTTTTGAATGAAATCGTGGCCTCTTATATGAAGCTTTCAACAAATATAATTAAAAAATTTTAATAAGTTTCGAATAGTTAGATTATATATTTGTTTGTGAATGTGTGTCAAACGAAATGAGATTATTTCATACCCTAGAAACGTGGAAGCTTAGACAATTATTTTCGAAGGATGATAGAAATTTAAATTGAAATAAAACACAAAGGACGTACGATGGTCTTGAGGCTTGAGATCTTGAACCAGTTGGATTTTACGATGGTGTAGACTGTAGACACAATTTTTTACGATAATCTTTATGTTTATTTATATTTATTTATTTACATATACGAAATTTTGAAGAACTGTGCGCCTGATTTTGAGCGTACTTTTATTTCACAGCTATACACGAATTAACTTTAAGATCCGACTCAAATTCAAATCAAATCGAATTTCAAATTCAAATCAAAGCAATCAAATTTGGATGGATTTGAAAGTTGCTGTCGTATGAATTTGACAAAATTCTGGTCATTTTAAATCTAATAATTAAATCGATTTTTTTGCTGGCACTATTTTTTGTTAAGGCGCAATGTTTCTTCCCAAAAACTCTTGTATTTCTAACCGGAAATAGTCTTTATTTATTGATTTAAATATTCAAATCATGTGTATGTATTAACATTGTAGTTTTTTGTTGTGTTTACTTAATGGAAAAATAAGCATTTTCAGCGAGATATTAATTCATCTATAGCATATTCTGTTTATAATCGAAACACTTTGTTATATGTTTTAGAAGGATCCACTTGCTTTTGATTTTACTGGTCGGATTGTTCTT
Organism: Nephrotoma appendiculata; assembly: GCA_947310385.1. Lineage (NCBI taxonomy): Eukaryota > Metazoa > Arthropoda > Insecta > Diptera > Tipulidae > Nephrotoma > Nephrotoma appendiculata. The sequence goes on along the minus strand of OX371225.1, from coordinate 2,287,852 downwards.
ATCTAAACACATTTTATTATTCTATCGTTTCTCAAAAATATATAAATATTAGAGTGCAAAAATATAACGTTTGTACCTTTTCACCTTTGTGTTTAATGCCGAACATAGCAAGCAAAAAATCTTAAAATTTAAAATAACATTTAATTGAGTGAAAGTGAGATAATGAATGGTAAAAAAGAAGTTCAAAGAAAATACAGCGATTACTTATTAGATACCAAGAAAAGTTTACTTTATAATAAAGATTTTTTTAAGGAGTAAACTTTTTTGGCAAATCAAATATTCAAAGCTTTACATAAATTGAAAATTATACGGCCTTCAAAATATACCTTTTAGCCAATTTTCTTTTTTCAACCGCACACTCTCTACATTAATTATATATTTCATTTGACAGCAATTTAAAACCACACGAAAATTTTGCTTCGTACATATTATGTATAATATTAAACAAATAATTTTCCAGCATAAAAGGAAATTCGGTCGTCGTATTAAGTATTCAATTCAGCAAATTCATAAAAATACATACTCACACAACACTTAGTAAGAAATCAAACACAAAACAAGTAAAATTAATATCATTTTTATGTTTGCACCAACCATTTGTTATGCCAAAAGATGACAATACAACAATGAAATGGCATAAAAATAGGAAATATTAAATTTTTTAATCCCAGCTAAATGAATTGAATTAGTTTTAGAATTAAATTTGTATTCCATGATAAATCTTGGCATAATGGTTTCAAATTACTTATATATAAAATGGAAATTTGAGTCCACGAGGCTTTCAACCAATATCCTCGATCCTTAATTTATACCTTTGCAAAGTTGCATTCAGAAGCATCTCAAATTTTTAATCTTGTTTTTTCCTCTATTGATAATAATTCGGAATATTGTTTTGTAATTTTCTGTTCTATTTTTTAATAAAATCTTTTCAATTGTTTACCGCTAAGAATATGGCGTAAAATTTAAATAAATTCCTTGAGAAGCTTTTTATTGTTACAACAACAAGACAAAAGGTAGCGATATATTTTACTTTTTTTTTATTTGTTAGACTTAATGTTTTGTAAAGTAAGTTTAACAATTTTCTTTATGTCTTTTTGCTGGGCAAGCTTACGAAAGAAAATTTTCTCAATTGAATTTTTATTATGTACTTAATACGTATATATACTTACGTATATAGAGGGATGAAAGATATATATGTATTTTAACAGGATTTAGGTTGGGGTTTTCAATTAAAAAAATGTTATGTTTAGAATAAAATGCTTAAGGTGTTAAGTTTAGTAATATACTCGAATATAATATAAACCACTAGGTTTTGATATTTATAAATAAGAAAAATTGTTTATACCAAGCTAGAACAGAAAAGAAAATAGCTTATTTCCTTTATGCAACGAGCTTGGTAAACTACTTGGTAAACTACGATTATCATAAATTGCTTTGTGTAGGTATTAACACGTTTTGTAGATTTGATAGTGTTTTGGGAAAAGAATTAGGCAATTAAATCGCAATCGGAACATTGGATTATATTGCTGTAGATTAGAATTTAATTAGATAACGCTTAAACGAAGAACTCGCAGAATTTCATTTCATCAAGAATATTCAAATACTCTGAAATTGTTTCTGGTTATTTTAGTTATTCCATTTTGTTGTTCTAGCCAATGTTAAAAATTATTTAGTTCATGCACAAAACATGTTTTTGAACTGATTGCATTAGTTAAAATATGATTTACTTTCAAAGAATACACAGATTAAATTCATTAGCTTGTAACTTAATATTTAAATCACGAAAACGCGCACTCTATAATACAAGGTTGAACACGACTGTATTATAATTTTTTATAAAACAAACAAGGAATGAAAATAAAATGTTTAATTGAAATTCCTATTAACCATCAAACCCTCCCTAGATTCAACAATCGGGGTGAGAGATGAGGTTGCAAAACTTCTGTATCATTCCATTCGTTAAATACAAAATAGGAAAATGTAATGGGTGATAAAAATTAAGAAAAAATCACGCAACCTTGCCCTTTTTCTTTGTATTCCTCCAACCATAACCATCATAATCATATAGGGTATTTCGAATTCAGTCGAAATCTATATTATGTTCGCTTGCTCGAACATTGAATATCGGACTCGCCCTATAATTATAATAAAAATATATGTTTCACAATTTTGCTTCGTTACGTCATGATTATAAAAAAAAATCCTTATCTTTAAATTTATATATAAAAATTTTCTTTCTATTTTCAGACAAAATTAAAAATTCTTCTAGCTATAAAAATTAAGAAATAAAAGAACTATTTAAGGATAAGAAGGCGGAAAACTAAAGAAAATATTTAGGTTTCATTCAAAATGAAACAGATTAACGTTTCAGTTGTCGGTTTGTCCGGAACAGAAAAAGAAAAAGGGCAAATCGGCGTTGGCAAATCATGTTTCTGCAATCGTTTTGTTCGTCCATTAACCGATGATTATTTTATCGATCATATTTGCGTGTTAAGTCAGGTAAGAAATTTAATACTTTATAACTAGCTAATAAAATAATTTCTCCATTTTCTCGATTTAGACCGATTTCAGTGGACGCGTAGTTAATAACGATCATTTTCTATATTGGGGTGAAGTGAAAAAGACAACAGAGGACGGCGCCGAATATAATTTTAGCATAATTGAACAAACAGAATTTATAGATGACTCAACATTTCAGCCATTTAAAGTTGGTAAAATGGAACCATATGTAAAAAGGTGTGCTGCTTCCCGAATCACATCCGCTGAAAAAATGATGTACATTTGCAAAAATCAATTAGGCATTGAAAAGGAATACGAACAAAAAACTTTAGCCGACGGTCGTTTAAACGTAGACGGATTTTTATGTATATTCGATGTGAGCCAAGTTCCAAATCGATCGCTTGAGAAGCAAGTCGAATTCGTAACTAATATCATAACAAATTTACTAAAAACTAAAAAACCAATAGTCCTAGTAACAACTAAAAATGATGATGCGAATGAATTATATGTGCGTGAAGCTGAAAAAATATGTCAACGCAAAGAGTATAAAGGTCAAATAGTTATGGTTGAGACATCATCACATGAATCAATCAATATTGATTTAGCATTTATAGTGCTAGCGCAAATGATTGATAAAACAAAAACTAGAGCTAAAATTATCACATATAATGAGGCGGCCCGTTTGCGCAAAGAATTGCTTGATCAAAGTACTGATGCTGTGACTCGACTAATTAGGACACAAATAACCGACTACCATACGCTATGGTCACAAGGTTCTAAGAGCCTATCACATCACAAAGAATGGGTAGAATTTTTAGAATTATTTGGACAAGAGGCAGGGCAACGTATATTCCGACGTCATATAAAGAAATTGCGTGAAGAAAATTTGTCCCGTCGCCTACAGTCATATATGGAATCATTTGCGTGTGCCCTTCAAGATTTAATACCTGATGTAAATACTGTTAATATGGAAATAAATGATGACTGGAATTCGGTTAGGAATTTTCTAAAATCTCATATAGATTTTGAACAATATTTTTTCGATTGTGATCGTGCTGCTTGGACTGAATTGAGTGATGTGAGTGATGCTGAGGATGAGGGACGAATACCGTTCGATGTGTTGGAGACAAATGAAGCGGAGACTGTATTTAAGAATCATGTGAATGCACTGCAGCAGGAACAGAAGAGACTAGAGTGAGTAAAATTGTATTTTGTTTATTTTAAAATTTAATGTTTCCAAAAGTATATAGAGCCTCAAATCAGATTTTTTTATACTATGTAATTCCAAGGAAATCGGATGAGTTGATTTTTTTAAATTTAAAATAGTCAACAGTTTTGAATATACAATAGCTGTGTTCCAATGGAAACAATTTGCTACTCACAAGTACTTGTGAGTAGATAACCAAAGGAACGGGCAAAATTATCACAGCAACATATTTTGTTGTACAAAATCAAATTTGTTTGAATATTTTCAGACAATTTGGTAATACATAATGTCAAAAATTGGACATACCATGAAGGCAAAGCCTTAATCTGTGCGTACGCTGGCAGGAAAGAGGAGTATTGAGGTTCTAATAGTGAAAATGTAAATAAAATTAATTTATATATATATTTATTATAAAAATCCACCGCTTTAATAGTTTCATCAGTTTAATAATTTTATATATATAGTATATGTATATAGTATATGTATAATTGAATCAATTTAATAATTGTAATTAGTAGCTAATTGTAATTTTACAAATTTTATTGCAATTTAATAAGCAATTTTCCACAAAAATCCCTTATTGCCAATCAATCGAATATAAACAAACAAAAAATTGTAATAAATCTGACATTTCAACATAAATAAACCATCACAAAGCGATCTGTTAGATTTTTTGAAACTAATATACCTACCGTCAAATTTATGCATAACAGCTTTCAACATCTACACCATCGTTTGAGTATGAGTAGCTGCGAGTAGATACAAGTACTTGTGAGTAGTTTGCTTTCTCCATTGGAACACAGCTAATATCCAAGTTTTCCGATCAATATTACATATAGAAACCACTGTCGATATTTTAAACATACAACATTAAGGTGGATTTACATATCCGACGTATTTTCTGCGCCGAACATCACGTGGCACATTCAACCAATCAGAAAGGACTTCTTCGCCGAATTTTCGGCACGGCGAAGACATTAACAAAATTTATCTTTTCGGCGCAACGACACAGCATACATAGAATAATTTTTTTTTAACTTCATCTGTTTTTTTAAATTATGTGTCATTCTATTGTTTATGTATGGATGTGTGAAAAAACTGTGCCGAAAAATCGTTGAATATGTAAATCATCGATAATACGCGTTCGCCGAATTTCCTGCGGCAAGCAGTCGCGCCGAAAATTCGTCGGATATGTAAATCCACCTTTATGCTTTGTCGCTTGTAAATAAATGTCAGTGGAGCAATGGGTTTTGTTTCATAAAATGAGACGTGCTATTTATAACTCTAATTTTTAATTCCAATTCACAGCCGAATGAAATTGAAATTTCTCTCAATAAATTTTAATTTTTTATGTATCAGCTTGAAGCCTTTATTCCACAGTGAAAAATTATTTATTCAGTAAAATATACTGGAGAAACAAAAAGAGAAAGCTAATCAATAAATTATATTTGTATTAAGTACTCGATATTTTATTATTTTGTCACCATCAATTTCAACCAACCCGACCTCAGTAAATCAATATCATTTTCCTATAGTCAATAGCTGTTTAAAAAAAACAATTGTTCGGTACCGTGATAGCTTGTCAAATTTAGTGAATTTATATTAAAAAGAGATTATTTTTTAAATAAAACAGCTTAGGTGAAATAGTCCTCTATATATAACAGAGGAAATCCATTATAAAATACGACGTTCGGGGGCGTAGAGATTTTACCGTTGTAGGAGTTTCGTGGAATCGATAAGAGAGTCGAATATATTTATAACTAAGACTGCAGCTGCCACAACCCGCCGATAGTCCAAACGTTGTATTTTTAATAAATAACAGTGATTTTGATAAGGCGGAAGCATACGGTCGGGTGTCCGACTAGATGGTAGACATCGAAGTGCGGACAAAACAAATTGTTTTGGACACTCAATTTTCTTCGAATGACACTGATATGATCGTGACCATAAGAAAATATACATATATGCATATTCTTAAACATATTCTAAAATTGATCGAACAAATGAAATTAAATTTTTTAACAGTAAACAGTTTAGTAGACCGATTTATCCAATGTTAGGAATCTTGTCAGTGTGTGTTTTCTAATGTAATTCAACCGTCAAAAACTGATTTTGACATAAAGTATTGGCAGCCAGTAACATTTACGTCTATTAAAAATAATATAGATACTTTTATGGGTATCTAAATACTCAACAAAATCTAATTAATATTTACTTTAAACAAATTAAATTAAAAAATTCACTTTTTTGGATAAATAGCCTGTCCGTGTGTGTTGATATTTTTAATGTATGTACACTTCTATATAAATTATTTTTAATAGTTTCAGTCACGCAAAAAATACCATCACAAATTTAATTTTATAAATAAAACCAATTCTCCGATACTAAAATGAATTTTCTCGTCGATTGTTGTTATGGGAGTCTTTGTCTCCGGCAAAATTTTTATTTGATTTATTGCGGTATGTTTTGGTGAAATATTTTCATTTTGGCGTCTTGTACCCGTACTTATGTTCTAGTGAAGAATTTTATATTTTGATGTTTCTACCAGAGTTTTTTCTTCGCCATCAATCATAGAATTAAACTTAATAGAATCATCAACGAACCAAAAAAGGGTATGTTTTTGGCACGTAAATGTCACAAAAAAATTTATTTTAAGCACATACAAAGGTTATAGTTTAGTGAGACCGGAGACTTGTTGAAGATGCTTTAAAATCTTTATAAATTTAGGTTTTATTAAAAAAAATATACACTAATAGTTTAAGAACAATATTGGAAACACTGTTTGGCTATTGAAGTAAATGGCGATGAACTATATTTTGGACATTACCAAGACATCTAAATTGTATAAATCCCTGAATTATATTGTTTGTAATGATGGTATCCTAATTATTTTTCGATTGCTTTATAACCAAATCGATTTCCGTTCAAAAAATAAATAAATAAAATTTCAATCTTTTTCTGGGATTTACACAAAACGAAAAATCAAAAACTTCCAAACTTCCTGTTAAGGGAAAATACAATTTTCTTTTGTATATATCACTTTTTATATTTTTAAGTTCTCCATCTAATATTGTTCACACTTTTTAAACTTCATTAATCTTTTGGTTCTGGTATTGTGTGTATTATTATTCTCGTGTAAACAAACCAGAAAAATTAATTTTTCTCTATTTTATTTATTTTTCCTGATTTTAACCTGATTTTTTTGACCTAAAAAAAATATTTTGCTTCAATTTTTCATTTTTATGATATTTTTCTGTCCATAGATTTTGATGATTTGTGTGTGTAAATTTTACGCTTTCATAGAGTACATGGACGATAAAATATTTTATAATCGAGAAATCATAAATAATATTCGGTTTATTTCTCATTCGCAATAGTATGCTGAGCGGTGCTGTTATCATCACGGTTCATTGCAAAACGTTAGAAATAGCTATCCAATTTATCAATAATATAACACAAATACATGTATGTTACTTTTTTATTGCGTTAATTTATTTTGCGTGACCTCCTTTATGAAATATATTTCTGTTTCTATTTCTAATAAAATGTTTATTGTGTCCAAAAACATCAAAATCATTCAGACTGTATGCTGGTCGTAGTAAACATATTTATAAATTAGATTTAAGCCTGTAAGTTAGTTTAATTGATGATCACGCAAACGATTCTCCCGTGGCTTTAACATAGATATTTTATTATTATTGCGATTTATAAATAATAAAAATAAATAATAACACAATAATATATTATAGAAGGACTAAAAGGATCAAATAACAACAACCCTTTCATCATTTACACTTCTATAAATATTTCCATTTTGTATTTATATTTCAACTAAAAAATCGTCTGACTCGTATACAGATATAAAAAATTGTATCAATTTATTATTATTGAATTCCAATTTATAAAAATTTTATAAATTTTATTTCCACTTAGTTTTCCTTCAATTTGTTTTGAATTACAAAAAAACTAAAAAAGGATGATTTTTGATCGATTGCAATATATTTTATTTTATACATTATTAATTAAATTAGATTCCTTTTACTCATACGTTCGTTTTGATTGAAGACTATTTGGTCGGTTGTCTATAGTGTTAAGGATGATTTCGAGTGCAGTTCTCCACACTTACATATGGTTTTTATATACGTATTAATTGAAATATATTATTTAAAATGAAAATGGTAGAGTATGGAGGAAATTCTATATGCAATATAATTGGTTTAAAACGAGAATATACGTCGACCATAAAATATGATTTTAATTTAATTTTAGTTTATAATTTTTTGGTATATTAAATAACATTTTTTATCAATTCTTTTAAAAACATTCTCATAAAATCTATAACACGTAAATTATATATTTTAACTGGGACGAGGGATTCAATGCAAATGTTGATTGATATTTCAAACCTGATGATTCATGTTAAGGAGACAGTTTTCATGTGTTTGTGCGAAGATAAATTTTAAACAAACATAATTTTTAATCAAATATTTTTTTCTAAATTTTTGAAACTGGTTTCTTTTTTATTAAAAACTTAAATCCCTTTAAAATGTGAAAATTAATTTTGATTCGCCGTCAAACAAATCCCCGATCATACCAATTTCCTCAAATAAAATTGTTTTGAAGTCTGTAGTTGTCGAATATTCTGGGTATTCGAGCATTTGTTATGCTTAGCAGATTTAGAATATCGGCGTTCATAAAGAAATGGCCAGTAATATTTTTAACAGGCTTTCACATCAAAATTTTGCCAAATACAAATACCTTTTAAAAAACTTTTATTTTATTGAATATAATGCAAACTCAATTCACATCTAGGGAACATCTGATCATTTGCTGCATATAATTTTGTTATCCTAACTTCCAATCCAACACCTTCTAACCGAGGGGTATCACGTTCGTAATAACTCGACAGCATTATTAGATGTATCATGAAGATCTAAAAATTCCGTTGATTTTGTAAAAATTAGATTTAATTAATTCAGTAAGATTCAGAAAACCTCGCACATAAAAGCATACGTGAATTCAACCCGAAAGATCATCGAAAACAACATTCCATAGCAAAAAGTCTTTTCTATATCTATATTACATTAACATTATTGCATGTAGATGTAAATTTTTATATAATATCATTAAAGAGATTAAAATCATAATTAATAAGTAAAAAGCATGCAAATGTAACGAAATTTAAAATAATAAAACTTCTCTGGTTTTGAATGTTTTTTACAAAATTAGTACAACATCTATCGCATTACATCTAACACTTAAATTAAAATGTTATCTACATTAAACAAAATACACTAAATAAACAAAAAAATTATTTGTATCTATTTTATTTTGGTGCATTTTGTATGTTCGATCTCGTCGACGGTCAACAATTATGTAAACATCAATAAAATTTGCCGAGATGTTCAATATTTTCCATTTTTTATCAAAACGCATCATTAAATCACTCATCGAAATTAAATGAAAAAATTGTGCATGAAAGTTTTTTTGTCGGTAGACTTAATAGAGGAATTAAAGAAACTAAATTAAGAAAATGTTTACCGTTATTTCATATAGATTTCCCGAACTTATAGAACACCCTCGTATATTTACAGGAATAATACTAAACTAGTTTTCATTTATTTGTTTTTGTAAAACGACACATCAAAATTGCCTCAGCACTATAGTTATGTGCAACATTGTACTTGTACTTAGACATCTATTTTGGCTGGGTCTCTAAATCTGCATGTGACATTAAGAAAAGTTATTGTATTCCTATAGATTGAGGTAATGTCACTCATTAAGATTTATTCAGTATTTCAGTTATTATTCTTCTATTGCGGCGGGATGCCTTAAAAGGAACTATTCCAATACTTGGATCTCTGTTTGGTAGCTCTAAACCCCGCTTAGTTGTATGATTAATATCTTAAATATTAAAGGGGGAACTATAGATAGAATAAAAAGAATAACGTAAGAGAGCGAATTCTGCTTTCACTTAAAAAGAGTAAACATGTGAAGATTTTCGTTCAGGAAAAAAAAACTTAATAAATACAACAACAAAACTCAAACTCAAATTTTAGTGCGTTGAATGCAATGTGCATGTTTATTTTTTTTATACAAGGGAGTTTGGAATAATTCGTGTATTTTATCTTTTCTATTTATAAAATATTCATGTACACATACCCTAATATGAATAAAATAATTTACTACACTGTAGAATTATTATATTTTACTAAACCTAACTTAAAAAAATAATTTATGGAATTGCGGTGATTTAAATAAACCGCATTTAAATAATTTTTATAATATTAAAAACATATTTACTTAATAAACAAAATTTTTATTAATCGCTTGTTTTTTGTTTCGCAGAATTGCGGTATAATTCTGCGAAACAAAAAACAAGTGATTAATAAAAATGTGTTTATTAAGTATAAGTGTGTTTCGCCAAGTGCCTACGGCAAATAGCGTAAAAAGTAAAAACATATTTGTTGATATATAATACGTTTATACTCAAAACTATTGTAGTTTCACTCAAAATTTTAGGAAATATATCGAAAAAATATATGAATGAACTTAATATTTTAATTTATCTATAGTCGAAAAGTCAAACTGGAATAAAACATTTTTGTCTTCGTTTCTTACGTTATTCTTTTTATTCTATCTATAATTCGCCCTTAAGCCATTTTAGTCTTTAACAATTTTTCACGCCATGGCCATCTTTTAAAATGAACTTTCCAAATTTTAAAATAAATTGGTATAGTTTTCATATAGAATATTTTTTTAATCTGCAATTTTAGAAACCAAATGAAAATAGAGAATCATACATATTTTTATATTTTCTACATGGCGCAATATTTTCGACATTGACACAATTAAAAGTATGACAACAACTAGGCATACGTCCACCCTAGCCTAGATAACAGTCGCATTGATTTTGCGGTGCCAATGACCCACCATGACATGTAAAGTGTCATTGACGATATGCGGAATTATTGGTCATTGATTAATTACTTGTTAAACTGCAGCAATCTGGCTTTACAGTTCAGGCCTATGATGATGACTTGGTCATATTAGTGGCGAGTTAACACCTTCATGTACTATAGGACTTAATACATTGTTGTAGAAATGTGGTGCCTTGAGAAGAACTTATACTTTAATGCGTCTAAAACTAGTCTGCTATTATTTATTAGACGTAGAAGTATAGGCGATCTGTCTCTTTTGGCGAAACGATTGCGAGATCTAACATCGTAAAACATCTTAGTGTTACTTTAGACAGTAAACATTCGTGGAAACTTCACCTTGAAAGTAAATTTCAAAAGTCACTGAGGTTCGCATAGAGAGGATTGAAGCAGTTCAACGTAGATTTATTCGCTTTGACTCGGGCTACCGTGGGTTGACTTGCCAAACCTGCCTCCATACCAAGATCGTCTCAAATTAATTGACTTGCAACTACTCAGTGAGCGCCGAGTTGTTGCAGACATGGTTTTCATTCGCCAATTACTATCCGGCGGTAATTGATACTGAACTGATTACGGTAAGGATGAGCCTGTCACTAGAATAACTGGTTTGGCGTATTCTACTTTATTTATTACATTTTATTTGTTTTTTTATAAAACTACTATATGTCACTTGATTGATATTTTTTGCAATTTAAATATGTTTGTACTAAGCAAACTCAACTTCCGTCTTTCCTACCGTCCGCATCGGGTATCTTTTTGCTTAGTTATCCACCTTGGTTACTTTTTTATAATATAATTTGATTTTTATACTAATGCATATTTTGCCGCTTGTTAATTTCCAAATTTTCTCTAATTTCACTGATTAAGCAGTTCGATATTCTTCTATATAATTCAAATGAACTATGTATACTCAAAAAAATAATACTCGGGAGGGATGATAAATATTTTTAATTAGAAACCAGCTTACAATTGAGAGTAATCTGGTAACTAAACTTATTGTTTTTGAGTATGATCGATATATTTCAAGTGCATATACGCATAACGTAGTGAATTTTAGCCAAATTACGAGTACTTATCTGAACGTGAATAAATTCGGAATACTGTTGAAGGTTGATTAAATATCTAATTAGAAATAAATCTGCTACTTCAATCTTATGGTTATTATATTATGATTGTTGGTTATGTAATTGCAAATTGGTTATTGTCTATAAAAAAAACCTATTCGACTCATCTTGTCTAGTCAAAAATGCAACAGAGTAAAAATAATTTATATACTTTTGGAACATTAAAATTATTACGTATTTTTCAACATTTTTTGTTATTTACATATTTTCCCTTATTTTTCATTTTAAAAAATATTTTCCATTAAACAAATATATTTTGTGTATTTTTTCATGCAATCTTTTATCTTTAAAAACAAAATGTGTGTGTATAGGATGCCAAAGAGGTAATTTATATTTATTAAATTTAATTCAAATGATGTAAATGTTAAATATTTTTTCGCTTATTTAATTATTTCGTATCTTTTGTTATTTTTATGTTTATTAAAATTTATAACGACAACTCGTAGCGATGTAGATACATATGAATCATTTTGTATTCTCGTATTTGAATTTACGTTTAGTAAATAATTTTAATTAGCGACATTATCTTTGTGTACGATTTAATTAATTTACGTACGTATAAATTACAATCTCAATGAATTTTACATAAGTGCTTTGAAACAATACTTATCAAAAGATAGTGGGTAGTTAGATTATTACATGCCTTTAAGTGAAAATTTAATACAATTGCCATTACTATCTTAATAATACTACTACCATAACAGATCAATGTAGGCGAATAAAATATTTTATTATTAATTTTTTACTTCAATAAATACGAATCATTTTTCATTTGATGTACGCACGATTTTTTTACTCGTCATTGTGAGACGGAAAATATTTGGTGACCAAATACAATCCAAAATAAAAGGGAAAATGGAAATATTTAAATTAGCTTTATTTCAATTTACCTATTTTTGTTTTTGGGTAGGTTTGTTTATCAACAAAACGAAAAATCATATTTGTCAGAAACCCTTTTTCTCTTATATTTATTTAAGAATGTGTATCTCTACATATAATTATTATCAAGAAATTTTTTCGACAATACTTATATTATATTTCATACAAAGAACCTCTTGTGATTTATTTATCAGTCGAGCATAAGAAATATAAGAATTAAAATATATTCTTGATAAAATATATAGTTTTCCAAAAATATGTGTATGTAAAGTGGAATAATAATAATTCCGAGTTGCCGAAAAGTACTTGGTTCACTGGAGAAAAGTCATAAAATGTATTTCCCCCGATAAACGTAAGAAGAAAACAACAGTGCAGAATGGAAAATGTATGAAAAGCTGTACATTTTTTCTTCATATCATTTCAATGCTCATTGCATAATAGTATATGAAGTCATAAAAATTTTTCGAAAAGTTCGTAGAAAAAGGTTTCGTTCCTGTTTAAACTTTATGAGTAAACGCGCGTTGTAACATTGCTTGATAAAAGCACAAAATATTTTAAATCTGAGTAATTTGAAACCGAAACATCTTCAATTATTATGTATTTGCTGCTGGAAATGATAATCCAAATTGGAAAATAAATTTTACTACAAAACAAAATCCGACAAGCAAAAAATGTAGTCTAATTTTCTAAATTTTCCTGTTTTTCATGAATTGTGATGACGTTTAGAAAATTTATATTCCAAACCAGAAATAATATTTTTATTCTCGGTTTCCCTGTATCCTAAAGGTACTGTAATTGATAAAAATATTTAAATTCCTTTATATTTAGATGAAAAGTTACTGCTCTTTTTCGAAATGATGTCAATTTTGTTTTTATTTGAGATATTCAACCCTTTAAGTTGAGTTTAATTGAATGGTGACAGTATTTTTCACTCCAAAACTATTAAAGATAGTTTTGAGTACCGCAAATGTATCTATAACATAATTATGTTAATTAAAACCGATAAATATTTCTGTTTGTTAAGCAATCTAGTAGAGAAAGGTTAGTTTATAGAAAATAAGGAAGGAAGATTTCAATCTACAATCGAATAATATTAATCAAATGTGTTTTATTCACTGTACAGATATAGGAACATATTTTCATATTCCCAGCATAAAATAAATGTTCATTATTCAAAGCTATTTCCATTTATACTAACAACAATTACATTAGGAAAAACGGAAAATTATAAATATAATAATAGTATATTAAGAATCCATTTATTACAAAATTTAAAAATTTGCCTTCATTATTATAGCCGAAAAAGCTGGTGAGAAAATAAATTTTCCTGAAATGTTAGTCGTTTGTATGTATATTTTCCACCAACGAATAAGAAAAATTGAATTATAATATGGTTATCAAGGCGAAAGAAGTTATAAAATCGCGGCCACGCAACTGAAACAAATGGTGAAAATTTGTCAAAAATTATATTTAGATTTTTGTTAAATGTCTATTATATATAGGCTCTGCTCAAAGGAGGAAATCGTGAAAAAAAATTTCCTTTTCTTTGTTAACGTTTTTCTTATTTTGTTTCTTAAAGCAAGTACAAAACAATTTTTTTTTATTTCAGTGTAACAACAACAAAGAAAAATTATTAATTTTCCTTTTCCATTAATTTTGTTTTATTTTTTGCGTACATTTCTAGATGGAAAAAACAATTTAAAAAACTTCTCGAAGAGACAGGCTATGTAACTCCTGGAAAACAATTATCCGAAGTACGTGTATTATTCATGGGTCGTGAATGTTTTGAGGCACTATCTGAACATGATTGTCAACAAATTTATGATAATCATCAAAGAGAATTGATTGAAAATGCAAAACATAATTTTCAGGAGTTGCTTTTGGAACATGCTGATTTATTTTATCATTTTAAAAGCATCGAACCAACCGGCACAATCACACAAGAAGATATTAAAGAGATTACGGATGTATTACAAGAGGATATTAGATATAAGTTACTCGATCGTTTGGATCAGGATCGTAAACTAATGTTATTTCAGCATTTAGGTTTTGTTCACTGTCCGATACGGGAACATTGTCCCGCGTTTCCAAATTGTATGGACGCATTAATCGAAAGGATTATAGTATCCAAAAAGTCGACATTAAATACTCGCACGAATAATACTCAACCATGGAAACAAAAAAAGACTAGTGATTCGATATTAAATTTATTGATCCTGGGATTAGACCCTTTGGCAGGCGATTTGATAAACGATATCACATTAAATAGTGGTGATGAGGGAGAGCACGTTTATGATGGCCAAACATATTATTTAAGTCATAAAATTATTAGCGGTGATATGGAAAGTTTTAAGTCAATTGATTTTCAATCGAGCGGATTAATTTGTATTTATTCGAATCAAATGTCGTTCGAATATATAAAAGAAAATTTAGAGAAAAGTTTATTATGTAATTTAGAGTTGGAGGATAAATTTGAAAATTTACCGTTAGTACTAGTCTATCATCCGGAGGATCCAAATAAAGATGATGCGGACGCGGAATTATTACGAACTGAAGGACAACAATTAGCTGATATGCTCCATTGTTTTTACGTAGATACGTCGCTTAGCTTTTATCATCATCATCGACAAAATCAAAATTACATCGATGATATTCTCAATCATTTAATCGAGTGTATTCGAACTGATAAATATGGTGACAGTTATATATCGGATGGTCCTGATATGCGAATCATAATGTGCATGTTTTGTGGTGATCCGTTTTCGGCAGAAAGTATTTTAAATTCGCTTACTGCGGATCCAGGGTACGTGTATTCAGGCGATCGTAGCATTACGCTTGAAACTTTTATTGGTGATTCAAAACGAAAAATTGAAATTATAATTTCTTCGTATCACGGAGCAAATGCTTTTCGTGATGAATTAGTACATGGGTTTATTCTATTGTATTCTGCGAAACGTAAAGCATCTCTAGCGACGCTAAAGTATGTAATTTATTGTAATCGGCAAAGTGGCGTCTATTAAATTTCTCTTTTTTTACAGTGCGTTTTCAATGAACATTCCAAATCTTCCAATGCAAATCATAGCTATTACAGATAATAGTGGTGCGAATGCGTTCTTTAATTATGAATTGTGTCAATTGTTGATTACGGAAGGAAATTCCATAGCGGATCGCTTACGGGCGTATTATATGACGTCGAATATTGGTAGCCAAATAAAATGTCAGTACAAATAAATATCAGCTTTGGCCGATACTATTAAATACCTAACTAACAATGATTACTCTTCTTACAGTTGCGTTTTTCACACCATTTTTGAAAGAAGTGTGGGACAAAAAGCCAGAAATTGAACAAGCATTCCACATGGAGGAACCAGTTACATTAGATTCAGGAGAAGGAACTCTCGAACATTCGATGCACCATCATCACGATCATTTACCGCAACCGCCGCCACGGCATGAAAGCTATATGCTTAAGAATGCTGATGGTTCGGGAAGCGAAAATTATGAGCATCTTCCAACCAGGTCATGTAATTCACTAAACGGACCTGACGATAACAGTATTAAGTTGAATTTAAATGAAAACAACGAAAAGTATCCTCATTTATATATGATGGGCGATAAGGATATGGGAATCGATGATTCGTATTTAAATGACGATGAAAAGGATGAGAAATCCAGATTATTACATCAAGGTAGGATGCATTTAAATAAAAGTACATTAGAATACAATTGTTTTTACCTTAGCCGAATTAGATAAAAAATAGCTCATTTGTACAAAGAATATCTCACACAAATTTAAAATCTGTTAAACTTTGCGGATTTTACTACTTTCGAATTTGTTCAAGACATTCTTGGGTACGAAACTGAACATTATAACACTGCACCAATTTTGTGAAATTACCAGAATTATATATTTTGCTAACCATATTTTATGTGTCTGTTCTCTCTGTGTCTTATGCAAAATACATAAGGATTCCAAATATATCCCCCACCAACAACACCACCTGAACCAGCACCTCCAGACCATTTAATGGCACCTTCATCGATAATGCGACAATTTAAAGGAAATATTGTTTCGGCTTCGCAATCAAGCCTAGATGAAATTACATGTAATTCCTAAATAAATTTTACTTTACTTTTTATTTCGTCAATTATAATTTATGCCAAATTTAATCTAACTTTTATCTTTGTACGTATAATGCAGCGGATGTTAGCGGATCTAAAGATTCACTAACGACTCATGATTCAGGTTGATTTCATTTAATATTTTTTAGTAGACACGTCTTTTGCATATTGCATAATGTTATAAAACTTAATTCGATTTCTAGGTTGGTTGGATGATGCATTATTTATATCCCGTGACATTGAAAAACGTGATCGTGAAATTCAAGGTTCGAAACGAAATGTCGTTTGGAATAATTTTTCATCACATCATGCCTTTACAACAGGCCGACGGGGGACTCATAACGAAACAAATAGCTTTGGTAGCAGTAAAGTGAGACCGAAAGGTCCGAGTCAGACGTTGAAGGTAAAATTTTTCTGTAGATTATAAATCTGCAACAAATGGGTTGACCGACAATGTATTTTATGTTTTGCAGCAACCAGGAAAATTAAATCTAAAAAACTTTGCAATTGTTAATGAGGCAATAGCCCGAATGAATGTTAGCGGAGATAATTTTCAAGAGAATATCAAAAATAATCTAGGAGAGAAGGGTGAGAAAAAATTAATGGATGTTAATAATAAAACTTCAATATATGATCATGCGCCTCTTGCCGCACCTGAAGATGATTCCGACAATGATTTAGATGATGATGATGACGATGAAGATGATGGCGACAATGATGATGGTAACTATACACAAATCAAAGATGTCTTTGTTGGCGTGGGTAATAATATTGGGGGTGAATTAAATGTTCCAACGCAATTGCATACATTTTCACATGGTTCAACGCCAATTAAATCTAAAATAAGGCATCGGCGTGATAAGGGGCAGCAAAGTATGATCACATTTTTTGTTTTTTAGTTTCTTAGTTCTTTCCTTAGTTTTTCATTAAAATTTTCCAAACTATCACACACAGAATTAAAATAATATGTACTTTTCCCATTTTCCAAATTACTTTATTTTATTTTTATTCCCTGTTATGGGGAAACTTTTTTTTATTTTTATTTCTCGTATACACAGAATATTCAGACTCGGACACAGAATCCAGTTCGTCAGAGCGGAATAAACATCCGCGTGGTTATGATGGCTATTATAAAATGACTCGCAAGCCACAAACTCATAAAAGGATGCGTAAAAAGCGGTCAGGAATACCGGTCCAACCTCCTAAAGTACCTTTTGGTACGTATGTTAGCCCACCAGAAATTCCACTATTATATCAACGCATGAAAAATGACAAAAAAGTTACACCAGAGAAAGGAAAAATGTACGGTGACGTACACGAGGAAGAATCGAGTATTGATGTGTCATCGCCCCGTGATAATAATTCCCCGATCGTAAGTCATTTCTGCAATATTAAAAACTATATGTTTTATCAATTTGTGTACAATTTTCTTAGTTTGGAGTTGTGCCAAAAGTATTAAAAGATTCCGATCGAGAAAAGCTTATAGATCAGAAACGTGATGAAAAACTAGAGAAACGACGAACTAAAGAAGAGACAGCTAAATTACGTAAACTGTTAGAAAAGGAGAAGGAGCAGGAGAAAAAGCAGAAACGCAAATCGAAACAAACTGGCAGCAAATCTGGCAACGATACAAGTAGTGTAGGTCTACCCGATTTTATACAGTCGGATAAAACTTGTATTCCGCTATTTTTGGAAAAGTGTGTTGAGTTTATTGAACTAGAAGGTTTGGATTCCGAAGGTATTTATCGTGTTCCAGGTAATCGAGCGCATGTTGATTTATTATATCAGAAGTTCGAAGAAGGTAAATTAATTAACTTGCAGTTCGGAAATGTATAGATAAAATTTATGATGTTTCGTTGCAGAATCAAATGTTGATATCGAGCAGCTAGATATTCCAGTTAATGCAGTGGCAACGGCGCTTAAAGATTTTTTCTCCAAGCACCTTCCACCAATATTCGATAAGGATATGATGGCGGAACTTGAAGAAATAGCAGGTAGTTATAATTGATCAGTGCATAAAAAAATGTGCCACCTTGCCTAGACCATTTTAAATTCGGTATTGAAAAGAATAATTTTTAAAAACAACTAGTTTTGCCAAAACACAAAAGGTGGTTTTTATGATTTGTTAATTTGTTGAAATGAATGATATTAATTGTTTTTAATTGCTTAATCCGCTAGAGCCTTAAAAATGTTAGGTTAAGAAGCTCACAAGTTAATTCCCTTACCGGTGTCAGCTTAAAATAGTCCAGTCTATGGTTAGCGTGGGAAGGGAATCGTATTCCCAATTTCATTCACGATCCTATTCAAAAGCTTTCTTTATTTGAACCTAAAAGTAAAATACATCTTTCTATGGTTAGATTGGACTATGGAAAACATCGAGATAACGATATGGGCAGCCTCTTCATCTACTGAATCCAAAGGCCAAGCTGGAAAGTTTTGCAGATAATTCTTCTCTTTCTGTTCCCGGATTCGACACCCTATTCTGTGTTTGGTTGGTGTTCAAGAAACTGTACTTAATCGGCTGTTAGCCTTCCATCCACCTATCGCAGGTTTAAATATTTCCAGAAACATTGTTACTAGGGTTTCAGTGGTTGACACTTAGACCAATTTTGGCCCATTGTTTGGCCCAAACCCATGCATTCACGTCACATCATTAACCCATTCACCTACTCACACAACTACTGTGTACCACCTGCACATTGCAAGTCAATGTCAACCACATTGACGTGGACGGAGGGTCGGCGCTGGATTCTGCATTCCACCAGAGGGTCTTAGTTGTGTTTATTAACATCACCGATTGTAATCGATGATAAAAATTCGATTTGCATCTAGCCTCTAATGGGATTCGAACCCAGTACCTCCCGGTCCAAGTGCCGAAGCTTTAACCACTGCACCACTTGTCCGGTAACCCCAGTACCTCCCGGTCCAAGTGCCGAAGCTTTAACCACTGCACCACTTGTCCGGTAACATTGTTACTAACCACAATCAAAATACCAAATGTTACAAAGTTAGACATTATATCTATGCTCTTTAAACTAAGGGATTTTTAGCACATCTCCATCCTATTTTCTCTATCGGCCGTCATTGCAAAAATGACATTTTAAATTTAGAGTTTATATTACACGGAGGAATACGGGAATAGATTGTAAAGAATAAAGAAAAAACAAATTAATTGTTTAGGACGGTTGAAAAAGTAAACTGCTTGCTGAAAAACTAGAATTCTTAAAACTGTGCCTAATTATTGTACAAATTCGATTTTTGGTTTTATGAAGCCCAGGCTCAGGCTGGTAGCTAAAATTGTCATTTGTATATTTTAAAGAGTAGTGACCCGTTTCTTGTTAAATAAATCTCAAAACGTCTATAAAAATATTAATCTGTCATTTTCTAAAGATATTAGGTTTACTCATGTTTGCGTTTAGTCCCTCTCCTCTCTCTCTCTCTCTCTCTCTGGCACTATACTCTCATCAAGGCATTTGGCCGCCTCAAATGAGGTTTCATAATCATACATTCATTTCGGATGATGAGTGATTAATTCATTGGTCCTAAACCAGCCGTGAAATTTTTCGTTGTCACCACCGGGAATCGAACCCGGGACCTCTGGTCGCTAGAGCAAGCATGCTGACCACTTTGCCAACGGGGCAGAGTTTAGTCGCGTTGCTTTATTAATTTTATTTTATTGTACAATCGCTGCTTTGTGAAATCGTCGCCAATTCATAACGTTGGCCATGATTTTACTCGGCATGTTGTCAACCGCCTGAAAGCGCGATTCTAATTAATTTAAATTTTGGGTTACGTCCCTGCAAGGCTTGGTACATTTTTTAATTATTTATAGATATTTTTTTTTATCAAACAAATTTTTAATTCATTACTTTTCTAATGCACATTTGTTTCTAAAAGTATTTATTGAAGGTGCTCGTGGTATGCCAATTACATCCACCAACGCTTTAAATATGGAAGTTAAAAACGACCGAAGTTGTCGTTTACTAGCTTTAAGAACACTTTTAAATAAATTACCTGCAATTAATTTTACTATTTTAAAATATATATTTCAACATTTTGTACGGTAAGACATAATTTCTATAAAATAATTAATATGACATATGTCACGGAGTTGCTAATTTCACGTTATGTTTCAGTGTCTCTGAGAACGCAAAGCTAAATAGTATGGATAGTAAAAATTTAGCAATATGCTGGTGGCCAACCCTACTTCCAATTGAATTCACTGATATGGGACACTTTGAACAAATGCGTCCCTACCTCGAGGATATTGTACAAACCATGATCGATCAATATCCATTTTTATTTTGTGGCAAAGAAGCATTTGTTATGGTATAGAATATTAGATAGAAATTAAATTCAAATTAAAAAATTTTAAATCACAAATATGAAGAAAATTTTTATTTTATTAAATTATTCTTGTATTATTAATTATATCTATATAAAGTAAAACAAAAAATATTTTTAAATGTTTTTTAAGAAAAATATGTGAGAAAAATTTATAAAAAATTATTCAGAAACAAATTACACATACACACCAATTTGTATTATAATTTAAATTTAAAACATCGATTTTTAATCAGTGTGTAATTTATTAGGCTGCTAAACAGCATATAAAGTATAGAGATATGTATTTGTAAAACCAATAATACCAATATTAAACAACACACAAATTCCCCGATATTTTTACAACAACCTGATATTTTATTTTATATAAGGATAATTAAATGCTTTAAACAACAAATTGCTTAAAAATATTTTTTAAAAAGATGGTGAAAGTATTTTATATATAAGTTTTTATGTTATGTTTATAAAATTATTTTGAGTGGTTTGGGATTAAGATGCGCCACGACATTTTAAATTTTAATTGGGGACCAAATACAATGTCTTCCATGTTTAATAAAAATCATCTTAATCCGAGTTCTTACCACACAATACATTCCCCCGAATATTATTATTGTAATAAAAATATTTATATTGAGATACAAGTCAATTACCGTCGTCTCTTCTTCTTAAACCATTATTAAACAGAAACACTTAGAAATCATTGTTACATAAGTATAATAAAATAAAATACATAAATGTTATTAATTAATTGATTAATAAAAAAAATATATTTTTTTTAATTAAAAATTATTTTTCATACTCATTTTTAATTTTAATATTTTTTTTGGTTAATTTTCCGACATATTCTCGGCATTATAACTTAAATAAAAATGAATGAAATCTATGAGTGAGTAAATTAAATAAATAAATATTTTTCGAAATTCTTTAAAAAATAAAATTTACTATCCTGACGTCATAACATATTTAAAAAAAATAAAAAGCTTTATTTGTCAATTATAAGTTCAAAGTTTAGTGCTTTATTTAAATTATTAATCACTTTCTGATCACGTGGTGTAGTAGGCTCTGGCTAAGTAAATAATATATTTTATTATTTTTAATTAAATAAAAATAAAAAATAATTTTCGTCCGATTATAAAAATATTCAGTCCATTACCAAATGAGTAATAATATGTATATTATTGAGTTGCTTATTTAATTTGCTTTTATTATTTTATTTTATTGTTTTTGTTTATTATTATTTATTAAAAATGAAACGATTATTAAATGTGATTAATTTACTAAACTAAATAAAATAGATATTTATAATAAAGAAAAGGAAAACGCACATTTTATAAAACAAAATAAATAAGCCATATATAAAAAAAAATATTTGCCGTCTAGATATTAATAAATTTAATAATTGTAATAATATTAATTAATTTTGATTAATGAAATTATTTTTATTTATTTAAACAAAGAATAATAATAATAATAAATTTAGAAAGCCCTAATGAAACAAAATAAATAAAAATGCCATTCACAGTGTGTTACTTGTGATTTAGTGTGTAGTGCAACTCTGTATATACAAAAATAATTAATTAAAGTAATTATTGTGGTTTTAATTAAATGCGCGCTTAGATATTAGATTTTACTTAGGCTGCACTCTATCTTTTATCAACTAAAAATAATTTCATTAATTAATTTTAATATTTATATATGTATAAATCCTATCAAAATGAAGTAATAATTCCAAAACCTATTTACCAAACATGCCTCTCATCAAACAAACAAAATAAAAATTATTACATACCTGAACTACTACTTTGTTATTAATTTAATTTTTTTTAACAAATTCAAATCCAGTAAAACTAATATTCAAATTAAAAATAACTTTTTAAAAAGAGTAAAAATAAAATTATGTGTTAAATTTGATTATAATTAAAAAATAAATTATGCTTGTTGTGCTTTTTACTTTACATAAAAAAAATAATAACTAAATAAAAATGAAATACATTTGTTAAGCTCGCGATAACATAATATAAAATTAATTCTAATTAATATTTATTAATTGTAAATGTAAAATAAAAGTAAAAAAAAACTATATTCAAATAAATATTTTTTTTATTATTTATTATTGCTTTAATATAGTATGTATTTATTATATTGAGTAAGCACACTTGCCTAATTTTATTTTATTTAATTTTTTATTTTTTTCTTATTTGATAAAACAAAAATAAATTAATAATACATTTATAAATAAATTAATAAATAATATATTATAATGATAAATTATGTGCCAGATAATTTTGAAAATTTACTTTTATATATTTTTTTAAATTCCTTCTGTCAATAGTATATCCCTTCACATTTTTAAATTATAATTTTTTTGTTTAAGTATTTTATTTCCTATATAAATTAATATATATTATAAAATTAAGAAATGAACATCCATTTAAAAGTAAAATCCTTCAGTCCACACGAAAACATATGTAAATGTATTTTAAGTATGAGTAAACAAAAATGCTTGGATAAGAAACAAGAAATATTAATAAAATAATTAAACAAAATAAAATAAATATATATATATTTAATGTCACCAATTTTTCCAATTGATGTAAATAAAATGAAAATCTGATATTTTACTTACAGAGAAATTTAGAAAATATTTTAAGTAAAAGTAGGTAACGTATATATGTACATATTCGGTATGTTGGTATCACAGATGGGTTCACAAATTGAAGCAAAATTTATTTTGCATACAAATCCAATTAAACATCTTTAAACATTAACTTTACAACTTGAACATTTTCTTAATTAAATTGGGTGGATCATACGAAGAATTAACTATAAATTCCCCGACACATTGCCCAAAAACACAAAAAAGAACATTGCAAGTAACAGGCAAACAGAAATTGTAAGCAGAAATTTATCAAATAAATTATTTTGCCATAGACTAAACAATTTTAAAGCACGCCTAAACCTAATAAAAACAAGACTATGTTATGTAAAATATAATGGCGTTCGCATTCGTTTTTTTTTCATGTTAATTTCATTAATGTGTGTGACTTCTATAACTAATTAGGTATATCCCTTTTCCGGACCGCGATCAAAATTGTGCACGTTATTGTTTTCGTCCGAAAAATAACACTATAATAATAACAATATAGGTTATATCCCTTTTCCTGCCTGTCTTCACAATTGTAAGAATAACGCAAAAGAATCATGTCATGAATTTGAAATTTGTATATATTTGAACCAACATACACATTTGTGTATTCCACTTAATTCGTTTTCGTCCGAAAAAAACACTAACTAACTATACACACAATTGTGTTGGTTGTACTTCAATACAAGCGGAATTTTTTATTAAAAACTCCATTACACACATTTGTGTGGTTTGGACTTAAATTGAGCCAAATTGCTATGACAATCAATTGATACATAAATTTATTTTTCCATTTTCTGATTGCCTGTTACTTGAAATCAAAAAAAATTTCCAAATCGAAATTTTTTTTTGATTTCCGAGTCGAAAAACTCAAATAATTTTTTTAATGTAACAGGCGAACAGAAATTGAAAGAAGAATGAACTGACATTATTTTGCCATGCAAGTTACAGACATGACGGCGTTTTAGTCATGTCTGTACTTGTATGACAAAATAATGTCAGTTAAGAAACATTATTTTGCAAAAGAAAAAAACAAATGTTTTGCCATAGACGAAATATTTTTAAATAAGCCTACACCGAATAAAAAACATGGCAATGGTGCCGATTTGAAAGTCTTGCATTATTTTTACTCGGATAGGTGCGTCCTTGAAAATATTAATTCATTACTGGTCGCGTTGTTCTTTCAATTTATGTTTGCCTGTTAACTTGCAAAAATAAAATTGTGTTTTTTGATGTTTTTATTGGACGATTTGCGGGGTTTGAGTGCGAGCGAGTTTTAATGGGGTTTTCTAGTGAGGATGGGGTAGGTCTGTTCAACATAATTAAAAAACGATTTAATAAATTTTCATTTTTACTATTTTATTATTATTAAAGTTTGTTTACATAATTTGTTTGTATTAATAATTAATTTGTTTTTTTATTAATTATTTAATTTTTACTTTTTAATAATTTCTCAAATACAATAATTTTTACCAATATTTCTTTATAAATTTTTAACTTGGTGTTGTAATTAAATTTGTAATTTTAAAAACTAATCAATCATACATATTTTATTTATTATTTAACAAACATTTATAATAATTATATGTATATTGTAGTTGAAAATATTGATAAAAACTATAAATTAATTGAGTTAATTAATTAATGATTAAATATCTATAGGCACAATATATTATTTTTAATATTAATTATTACATTTCTTGTTTATTATATTTGAATATATAATTAATTTGTAAAATGATGGTTTTAATTAAATTTTAGTTTTTTAAAAATTTTGCTTAAACACAAAACACAATTACAATAATTGTTTTATTTATAAATTTAATGCTTTTAATGAAAAAAAAATTGATTGTAAATATTTAAATCAATAAATTACTATTGTTTAATAATTTTTAATTTTTTTTTTAGTTTTTTTTTTGTTTTTGTTTGAACTTCTATTTGACTAGCACTTTTAAGAAGATTAATAATTAAATTATTAATTTATAATTTACAATCAATTTGAAAACAATAATAAAAATTATTAAACAGAATCCATTTTATTTTATTTTTGTTTGCACGAAATTATATATTTATTTAGAAAATTAAAGTAAAATAAAAAAATAATTTAATTTAAAATTTTTAAATTAAATTAAAAATTAAAATTATTGTTTCCAAAATATCATTATTTAATTATTTATATTCAATCAATAATATATTAAATAACAATTCGTTCGTTTTATAAATTAAGTTGGTAAGTAGAATATTTTATTTATGTATAATTGTATGTATAGAGATAATTAAAATTTATAAAATTAGTAATGACATTTATAATGTCGGCGCAGTTAAATAATAAAATAAAATATGTATATACATATAAATATATATATATATATATATATATATATATATATATATATATATATATATATATATATATATATATATATATTATATAGAATTAAATTCAGATCTGTGTATTGTGTGTGCAAATAATAATAATTTAATTAATTTTAAAATAAGCTGAAATAATTAAAATTTTTAATATTTTTGTTGATTTTTTTTTGTATTTTAATTTTAAATTGATCGTGTTGATACTGAATGTTCTGAATTTGGTATTGCTTTATAAGCATAATTTACAATGGCTGATGCTGGCTGTCTTGGGTCAAGTTCACAGAATACATGGCACTGGTTGTCACCCGATGATGGTGACCGTTTTGCGATGAACGCAAAAATTTTGCTGTAAATAAAAAATAAATTTAATTAAAACTCTATACAGTAGGCCATTTACAATATAATTAATTTAGAGGTAACTGTTTCAGCAAGGCAAAAAAACACAAGATATCCCGTTTCAAGTTGTCAGAGTTAAAGCAGTAATTCATATATAAAGGCTTTATTCCATGGAAAAAAAATTACTGTCAGTAAAAATAAAAGCGAGAAAAAAATATAGATTTACTAGTTGTGTACGAAACAAAAAATGTTGTCAGTAAAATTTTACTAAGAAAATAATGGAGATGGTGTAAAAGACTAGACACACCAATCGTATGAATTTTTGAAAGTTCTGGAATATGTTCACACTAAAAGCTCTATCTATAAAGACTTTTCTAAGCAATTGTGAAGTGAATTTGTAGAGGACTACAGAGCGGTAGGTACTCGAATTCACTTTGAAAGCATCCCAAGGTATGACTCAAGTCGGCTCAAATACAGAACTAATATACTCACTAATTTGATACTGGTGTCTCGCCACCGCTTGGCACACTCCACATATGTCCATCTGGATCCAATCCAATAAAGGTGATATTGTTTGCAGGATGATGCTTTCTGTAATTGAATGAATTATTTAGTAATGTCACCAATTTCAGGCTTTCCTCTTTTAAGTTAAATTACCTAAAGAACAATCGCCTTGTATTATCAGTAAGGGTGATTCCTTGTCGTGATACTTTAAAATGGACTGTGGTCGGTGTAGGCAATGGTCGTCGACTAAATAATAACGCTACTCCTTTTCGCACGGCTTGCGGTCCGGTCAATGATTCTGTATCGCATGTGAATAAATATAACACATTACAAGCTGCTCCCTGATCCAAAATTTGTTGTTGTGTGGTGGAATTGTAATCCCATTGGCTATCGATCTCCTATAATAAAAATTATATTTTTGATTTCCTTTAAATAAGATAATATTAAAAATTTCAGGACTTACTCTATCTGGGATGATTAATTTACACGGTAATGCAAGAGGTGTAATCGAATGTTGATAAACAAGAGCTGAGAGGGACGTAAACACTGGTTCGTTAGCACATCCCTTCAATCGAACACCGCGTGTAGTTGGCTCAATTAAAAAGTGTCGCACTAATTCGTCTCCGGGAGGTCCTTTAGGTTGTACACCGGGAGGTGGATGAGATACGCGTATTACAAGCCCGAAAGCATTTACAAATGTTGTAGAATCGCGTACAATAAATGTGCCTGGCTGCGCATTTCGTAATAAATTAACCGCCTCGTCGCGCGTTAAATGTGGCTTGTACCAATATTTCGATGAATCACGTACAAATTTTACGTGATGGGCGGCGACTTCTTGTGGTTCGCTATTTGCGTTCGATGTTGTCGAATTTCGACGTGATGTATAGTTGGATGTATCCGTTTGGTTTCCAGAAAATAGGTCCTTGCTAAAATCAAAATTAAAAATTAATTTCTAAATAGATATTTTGTATTTCAGACCAAAATAAAAATGCTTTTCGTGCACATCGCAAAACGTTAGTTGTAGTATACGTGCTATTGTATTCCTGTATTAAAATTAGAAAAAATCTAGACGAGATACGTGCCGTGCGACAACATAAGCAAAAATTATTTCTGCTCATATATATATAAAAAAAAACTACAGTGCAACGATTCTTAAACTTGGATATAGTCCGTGGACGCCAGTTTGAGTAACGCTGTTTAGTGTACAACATATTAAAAAATGGTTTTGTTAGTAAAATTTGCAATTAATATTCGGCTTAATGTTTGCTTTTGCGTTAACATTTGTTTTAACAACAATCGAAAATATATTCCAAAAAAATCTAACCTTAGATCATAAGACGACATTGCCGATTTTTGACTTCTTAATGACCATGTTGAATTATAATGACGCCTTATATTTTTTTTATATGTATACAAATAAATAATTAAATTTCGATTTGAATAAACAATTTTAAATAAGAATTAAAAATTTTGATCATTCTTACCGTTGTGATGTCGGACTTTTAGGTGGTAGTGCTGGACTAGAATTTCCCATACCGAATAATGGTGTGCGAGGTGTAACGGGGAACGCGGGTGTTTCAGGCCTTGAACCTCCCATCGATGGTGATAAATCTTGTTCATTTTCCGAACGATATGACGAAAATGATTCTTCACGTACCTATCGAAAACAAACGTTAATAAATAATTATGAATAAGTGCTTTTTGATCACATTATTAATAAATATACATTACCGTAAAAATTAATTTAATTAATTAGTAATTATGTAATTATTAATCGTGCATAAAACATAAATTAAGCTTTCGATTCGAAACAGTGGACAATTTACAAAAAAAAAAAAAAAAAAATCTGAGGCATACCTTTTCATTCCATGAAATTGTGCCATTACTACGCTCCGATAAACTTGGTGAAATCGACGCGCTGTCGTTACGCTTCTTCACCAAACTTATATTATTGTTATTGTATTCGGTAAGGTTTGTAATGACATCGCTAAGATCTTCCTTCTTACGGCTAATATTATTGTTGCTTAATATAAATGCCCCATTGGTCGGGGAATACGACGAAAGCGATGAAATTGGTGATGATGATGACGATGTGGTTGAAAGTTGTGATGATAATGTCGTCGGCGACTGATTTGTTCGTAAAATATTATTATTACTGTTATTTAAATTTTTGTTACTCGTTTGCGATTCTAAATCCATTTGTTGGGCTAACGACGCTAACAGTCTATCTAAAGCTAATTGTCCACTCGCCTTATCATCATTAATATTATTATTATTATTATGATTATTGTTAAGTAAATGGTCATGATTGTTATTGGTACAATTAATTGTGTTATTATTTATTACATTCATACATGCTTCATTATCATTTGTGGTAGAAGTGTTTTTGGTGATGGTGGTTGTGATATCGGACTCCTTTTTTTATTTTTAATGTATGAATGATTTTTTTTGTTTAGGATTAGAGTAAATTATAAAAAAATAAACATTTAAATTAGATTAAAATTAAGCAATTAAATAATAAAAACATTAATTTAGTTTTAGATATTTTCTCAAACTTGCTTAAATACATATTTTCAAGCGATTGTGGAACGGTTTACAAACTTTTGCCATTTTGTTATCGCAGTGTTTCAGAACTTGAATACTCTTCAACAATATTTATTTGATAAATAGCCATCGCCATGTCCAAAGAACGCAACAATTGCAAAACGTAGTACATGGAATACCTTAAAATTGTTTCAGAGTTAAATTGGGCATATTTTGAGTACAAATATACTTATCTCTGGGCGATCAATTTTTTGATACCTTGAAATTGTCAAGTCCTATATGGTTGTAAGTTTGCTAATTAGTTATGCACAAGAAGCACTGGAAATTGGGTTACATGTACAATTTCAGATGAAAATTCACAGGACCATAGACCAACTTACATTTGAAATAAATATTTAATGCTTTAAAAACCATGAAATGAGACTCGAAATAAGGCAAGACAAAGACCATGTGATATCGCTTCCTTTTGATCTTAATTTATCAAATTTTACATTTGAAACGTTTTATTCATTCTCTTGCTTTCCAGGTAAGTCGAGTTAAAGAACTTCCAACGAAACTACGTGTCCGAGATTAAATATCAATGTTTTTTTTTTTTTTTCAAAAAAGGGTTTTATTTTGTTTGCATTACAGTCATAAGTTTAACAACGCATTCAGGAGTAGATCCCACCTGATCACGTAAAGCTTTTGATAAAAATATTTTAAATTTAACCTAAAGTTCCTGTGCATTCAATTTTCATTGGAACGTACACAATAGCGGATGTGTTAATTTCACTATCATCATTGATAGAATCATCAATGTCAAACAGTTCAGTTGAGTTACGTGAATTTCCAAAGAGATTAATCAGCTTCATTATTCGTGGAGTGAGAATATTGCCAGAGAATCTGGTGAATGAATATGATATTGGAAATTGCCCGATGTTTGTTGTTGTTCAATAACAATTTGAAAAGCGGTGAATCCCGGAACTCGATCGACCAGCGCTTTGAAATTCCGAATTTTCGCTGCCGCAGCTGCCCACACCTATTTTCATTGGCCTGTAAAACCAAGATTACTGTCCGAACTCGAAATCACTCCGGCTATGTGAAAAAATTTTGTAAATGCGTCACACTCTTCTATCAGTTGCGAATCCCGACATAAAAATTGTTTTATACCACAAATTTTGTATTAAACGTTTTAATCATTCATTAAATTAATATACAATGAATGAGTCTAATGCGTTAAATCAGATGTTCGATGGCATACTCACTACTCGTGTGTTTAGGGTATTATGAGCCTTGAAATATTTAAAATTTATCTTGGGATATTTAAAGTTGGTTTTTGTTTTTTACATGAACTTAAATTGATATTTCGACATTTGATACACGACCTGTCACATTTAGCAAGTCGCTGTTCTTGTGTTTCGAGCTCAAAATTCAACACTGGATAAATTTTATAAAGAGTCGGTTGGTCCCATATGTTCCCGATCAAAATAATAAAATCGCGCAAAATTTGAGAAAATATTTATGTTGTGTGCAAAATAACAAAAAACGCCAATATGATTGTTAATTACAAAAAATTAAAAACTGTTACATACCAATCTGCCGTGTCCAATATTATTTTGATTATTATTAATATTTCGTGACGAATTATTTATATTAATATTACTAGTGCTATTACTATCGACAAATGATAAAAGGCCATTTTGATTTTGTGCTTGTGCAACATGCCCATTCGGGGTAGCATTCAATACAGATAATGCTGATGGTGGTTGGGACTATAAATTTATAAAAATATATAAAAAAAAATTGGCAACGAAAAAATAAATTGTCTAGTGTGTGCAATATGTGCCATATCATAACAAGCGTTAACATAATTAAACTAAATTATAATTATAACTATAATAAGTAGTAATAATTCAGCTTACATTATATCCATGGTGTTTTGCTTGTTCGTGTGCCCGTTTTATCGCAACGAATGGCCGCTCCTTTGTCGTCGTCGTAATCGTAGTCGTTTGAATTGTATTGTAATTACGTTCGGGGCCATGCGTTCCAAGACTACTATTAGATCGGTTTAAGGTCGCTGACTGTCCGTGTGGTGTTTGTACATGAAGTGGCCGCCTATAATCGACTTCATCGTTACCGAATGCTGCCGTATCGCTGACATATCCATCATTGTAGCGGGACGTATTAGATCGAGACCGTATTGGCCGGCTATTTTGATTATTAAGAATCTCAGTTCGTACCACCCGTTGTTCATAATGATTTGGACGATAATCATCGTGTTGCTGTTGCTCTTTTTTTGCACGCAATTTTTGTTGTTGCAACTGTAACCAGGTTTGACCGGAAACACTATATTATAAGAAGTAAAAAAAAAAATGAAAATATTTAATATTTGGAAAATTTCCAATTTAAAATAAAAATAAAAATTATTTCAAGGTTTCTTGCGTCCAACAAAAAATATAATTCTCATGTTTCTCGGACCTTCTGTGAGAATGCACTCAACACTAAAATTTTTGAAGGTTACCAAAATGATCTTTTTATAGCATACATACGAGTAACATGTAGCTATATGAAACATATATTTTACGGAGGAATGAACTCGTAATAAAAACAAAGATTGCAAAACTGGTTACCGAAACTGGTTGATCCCAAAACCCAAGACTAACCAAAAAAAAAATGATGATGATCGTTAAAAAAATTATATGCACTCTAAATTATTTACGATCGTGTGTGTGTGTGTGTAAATAATTTAATTAAAATTAAGGTTAAATACGATGATCACAATTTCAGCACATCATGATCAACAAATAATTTATTTGCTCTAATTTTTTTCTGTTATTAATTTTAATTAAACAATTCGATCGTATCATGATCATGATCATATATATTTTGTAATACTAAAGCATTCTATAAATAATTCTGAAAATGTAAATTTATTTGAAGAAGTATACAGAATATGATTGCAGTTCATAATTAATGACCACTTTCTTAATCGACGAACAATCGCAAATTGTATATTGGGCTAAATTGATCGTGAAAGTTTAAATTTAACGGAGGTAAACGGTAATTATGTCAAAAAAATATTTAAACCAATCAATCTGAATTATTGTCGAATCAAATATAATGCAGACACTCTTTAAATAAAGTACTCAATAAAAAATAAATATTCCACTCAAAACATATCGATTACTCGATCGATCGAGACACATATTTCTGAGCGAATTCATTTCATATTCTTCTGTATTTATTTATTTATTTAAACTTCAAGTGGAATTGTTTATAAAATTTTTGTTTTTTTGTAAGATATAAATAAACATTTTGAGTAACATATTCTTAGAATTTACGCCATCAAAAAAATTAGAAAATAATAATTTGGTCAAGTATCGCGAACTCAAAAGAAGTAACAAACAAAAAATTTACAAAACGGATATACGCGGCGCGATATATATAAAACAAACATTATTAATTGTATTTTAAAGAAAGTTTAACTACCTCAGAATTTTATAGATGAGATCATCTTGTTTATGTACGAGTATATAATATAAAAGAACCACCCGAGATTTAATAAAATTTTATTGTCTCAATATAATGAGATCTACATACTATATACAAAGTACTCAATGACATAATAAAATCCTCGACCTGATTGTTGACTTGTACATTTTCTAAACGATATCAATACAATTTTATTATTTTATTTAAGTTTAAATAAGGAAACTTGCAAGAATATATAATAAGAAAAACTTAAGAAATTAGTAAACGTAATCGTGTTGTGGTTACCTTGCAAAATATTTTTTTGTGTACATGTACCGAGATGTAACATGAACGCGTTGAGTCATTTAGAAGGTTCATCATTGTGATTTATAAAAGGGAATTTCACTGTAAATTGTTGATGACTAACTCATCTCGAGGCAACGAATTCTATTTGGTCACAAAAAATATAAACGGGATATAAACTCATCAAATGTGACATTCCATCGATCTAAATCACTTTATTAATTTATGCAACTTGTTTTTTTTTGGCGAAACCTCACCTATCATCATAATTGACTCCTCAAAATTTAATTAGTATGTTAATTATAAAAATCGAATAAAAATTTGTTTGTATTATTTTTTGATGATCCAAGGCTATATGCATAGGAACGTTACAAAACTTCCGACAGATTGGCGGGCGCAACACAAATTTTTTAATTATTTATATAAATATATTCAATTAAATATTTATAATTTAATTTAAAATCGCGTATGTTACATAAGACCGTTCATACACAATACGAGATTATTTCTTATTAATAATAATAATATACGACATAAAATAATAACCCGCGCGTATTTCCACCAGATGTATTGGAATTTGAAATTAAATAAAACAAAAAGTCTATATAGATTATGATATGTAGGTTGTAAATACAGGGTGGCCATAAAGAAATCTAAAATTTTATTTGGTTTGCAAATTGCCAAACTCCCTGAACTACCCTACCCTATTATTGGTACTTGAACAATTAAAAAGAAAGTCAATTTCGGTAAATGCCGGCTTTATACACAAATTTTGCAAATTTGTTATATTGAAGTCAAGGTTTTTATACCAAAAAACTATTTGAACCTCCACCTTCAATATAATCAAATTTTGTATACGAAAACCACTCAAAAATGTTCCGAATTTGGTATATGGAATACATAATGTTATAAAATATCAACATTAAATTATGGATTTATGAAATTAATGTTTAGGCCGAGAGAATATCTCAAATAAGGAAAAGTATTTATTAAAATATTTTGATGCACGCTGTATCCTCAGAGAACCCCCAAAAACCGCATCAAATACATTTAAGTACATGTATAATAAAAAATCCAGACGTGTATAATTTTTTTATATACGATTACGAAACACGACCGGTTTATTGTCTTCTCTCGAACTTATAATTAAAATTGGTTATGGTCAAAATATTAACCGCAGATAAAAGTGGGCAGAGTCACTCGTTGATTTGCCAATTTTGGTTGTGGATCAATATCCGTTAGATTGATATGCACCCGACTTAACTATTTATGGTGATAGTCATATAGGAAATCGCTGTGTAGGCGTCTAAATAGTTCGTTTCTTATATATAAATAAGAATAGATTCTCTTCACCTGTGTAATTAAGTAAAACACAATCAACAACAATATTAAGATGTTGTGTAATTTGAGATCATGTATGTATAAAAAATGAAATACGATTATCTTTAAGAGTAATTTTTGGGTGGGCGAACCACTTTATCGTATATAAAATTTTCATATATTCTCATTTACAAAGCGAAGATGTTTATTTCTATTATTAGTGGTTTATTACTTGATTTATGTAAATAAAATATGTAGTTTAAGACAATTGAAGGAAATAATAAAAAATTTAATTGAAGGTCATATCGTTTAAGACTAATGGTAAGTTTGTTCCACTTCTTATATATTGATTACTATCGTAAATCGATCGTGATCATAATAACTAAAACATTGGGAATTCGTTTATCGACTTAAACATCGAAATACATAGTACGAATATTTTGAAAGGTAGGATGATCATCGAAAAGGTTACACGATCGAATTATATAGGACAAATAGATAGCATTTTTATGTTTTAAGATATATGAATTTCTTAAAATCAATCATCTTAAAATACGAGTATGATTTATGGCGCCAGCTTAATTTTCTAGGGAAACAATTTTTTATAAATCATCAAAACCTGATGTTTTGCAAATATTTTTTGCTTTTTTTGATCGGCAGACTAATTTCTCTCATTGAAATGGCATGATAGAAAAGTGTGTTAGAAAATTAAAAATTATTTTTGGCGTCAATCAATGTCTAACGATTAAACATGTTGTTCGCTTAATTTTTCGAGATCATAAATTTTTTGATTGTTAACCAACTTTAATGCTTTAATGAGTTGCTCTCTATACATCAAATACATTTAGTATACCTCTTTTCCGGTCAGAAATATTTTTATTTGCTTCAATTTAAGTCCACCATACACAAATGTATTTATGTAGATAACCATAGTTTGTAATGACGTTTTGTTTTTTTTCAAGATTTTCTTTCGTACACGACTTTTACGTACACAATTGTGATCGCGGGTCGGAAAAGCGATATGTACATATATGTATCTAGATTTATTTCTCATATACTATATTTTTATAGATTTCGATTTTGAGCCAAATCTAGATTTCAAGCTCGGAAATTGCGAATTACAATTTAGCGAATTTGAAATTTACCAATAAAGTGAAAAGAGGTCGAAGGTATGAGCCGACTTACCAAAGTAAGAAAAATTAAGTATAGGCCTATCGGACGCATTGTGTATTAGTGATTGGATTACAGTACTATGCTCAGATGATCCTAATATTGTGTATTCCACCTTTATTGATATTTTCAATCTGAACTTAAATAGATTTAAATCGGTAGTCAAAACTAAACTGTGTAATTTGAAATTAAAGCCTTGGATGTCTGATTCCTTATTAAAGTTGATTAATCTCCGGAATAGACTCTCTAAAAAAATATTATAAAACTCGTAATAATTCTAGATTGAAGGAACGATTGGATTCTCATAATTCGGAAATAAAAAAAGCAGTTCCACAAACGGAATTATATTTCAAAAATCAGTTTAGTGTTGCTAAAGATTTAAAGCCGAAAAGTTTCATTAACTGAACCGAAGGAAATCGCAAATGCGTTCAATGAATATTTTAGCAGAATACCAGCCTATGAGTCCTGACATACCATTCATTCAAGGAAGAATTTCCGAAACTAGTTTTCCTAATGTATAAATTTTAATATTAATTTTAAATTGAATGTTTGTTTTAAAATAATATTAAAACAATTATAAAGTTAAAATAATTTTAACTAACTTAACACAAGAACGCTCTTCGGGCGAAATTTCACCCATTAATGATTTTAAAGTTATTTTACCTTTTTATTATGAAAC
The DNA here is from genome assembly GCA_947310385.1 of Nephrotoma appendiculata. Taxonomy (NCBI): domain Eukaryota; kingdom Metazoa; phylum Arthropoda; class Insecta; order Diptera; family Tipulidae; genus Nephrotoma; species Nephrotoma appendiculata. Next base: position 2,251,419 of record OX371225.1, on the reverse strand, counting down.
TCAGGATGGTTAAAATTTTTGAATTCGTTTATATTATTCGTTTGTATTACAAATAAAATATTGAAATATGTGATATGTATATAGATTTTATATAATATATATTCGGGTGAAATTTCGCATGTGTAATTTTTTTTAGAGTCGTATGAGGGTTAAAACAATAATAAATATTCAAGTTTTAAAAAATCAAAAACAGAAAATTACAAAATTAGACGTTTTGATTCAGTAAAAAACTTGCATTTAAATCTATTTAATTTAAGCATCTTACTAACCTGCAACATCACAAACGTTAGTGAACTGCGGCAACTAACAAGGAAAAAGAAGCAGAAAAAACTAGCAGAAAAGATTTGGCACGGGCATTATCATCGTTTGTTAATTACCTCTCCGACTGTTGAAAAAGGAAGAAACCTTCCGCCCTAATATACGAGAAAGATAATGAAAACACCGATTTATTAAAAAACACATCATTTGTTTCAATTTCAGTAGCATTGCATCGTATTCATTGCAAATCACATCAACGATATTTATTTTTCGAATCTCTAACACTGATTTTGGGTTTATGATCGCGAAAAAGATAACAGTATTCTATACTTGGATGTCCGCCTAATATTAATAAACATAATATAAATTTAGCAAATAGAACATCAGGGCCACCCAACTGACTCCTGGGCTTCACATCCGCGCCAGATAGATGAAAACCTCATAAATAGGGAAGGCCCTATTATGGAACTTTTTCGATAACACAAAAGAATTGGCCTATTAGCAAAGAATATATACAACAAGAAAGAGATTTTGTTCGACAGAAATATACCAACAAAAAATCGTTCATGATTTTCTGAGTTTTTGTTTGTAATTTTCGAAGAACGAGATGGTCTTATAATCATACATTTCTCGTTCTAACACTCGTTTGATAAACACAACTTCGGCGATTTCAAAATCAAACGAATCAAATAATCAATGAAAAAATCGAAAATATTTGAAAAGGGGAAAAATATTGCGAAGCAAAGCATTTTTAATTATCGCGTACGTAATTTAGTAACGCTTTATTCTTCAAAGGATGCGTTTCGTTCGAATTTATTGGAAATGCAAAATACTACGTATTATTTTTCAGCTTGGGTTTGTTTATGTACGTAGCTATACATTTTTAATCAAAATAGCTCATGAAACTAACCAATTTTTTTATGTTTTTGGAATATATATATATATGCATACCGGAATAATTTATTTGAAAATGTTTGTAGATTTCGATGTATGTATTTAGGAAAAAATTTGATTTTAGAAAAAAATAAATAATGTGATACACATAGCTACTCACGCAGTGATGGAAGTTTATGAATGGAAATATTATAAAATGGAAAACAAAATATCAACTCAAATAAAAATGTACGAAATGGATAAGTATTGGTTCTACAAAAATGAAATATACATGTAAACGATTATTTTTAATTTCGATCGTTTCATTGTTCATTTTGGACAATTTTTCTTCTGCATTCAAAATTTTTTTATGTAACGAAAATTTACAATTGCGTGAAAGTGGAATAGCTATCTACGGGTCCACGTTTTATGCCTAGCCCAAGCCAATAAACGCAATAAACTGAATCTTTTTCATTTATGTATGAGCTAAATATTTCGAATCTAACTATTTAATGGATTTGATGACATGCTGTATAGAAGGATTAGTTTAGAGTATTTAATAATTTTGTGCGTTTTAATTAAAATCTTGAAATTGCTATTTGATATTTCATTTTTGTATAAATTATAAATATATAAATTTGAAATTACTTAAACGTAATAATTTTTATTATGTGGCTTTGTGTAGATTAATTGGTTATGACTTCTTCTATGTACCTACATTTATTGAATTATTCGATAGAAAAATATCTCGACATATACAAATCCTATAGATAACGTTGTTTATAAATTAGGAAAACAATTTTTGATAACATTGTATATAGGTCAAGTTACGGAAAAACTACTTTAATATTCTATGTGAAAACGGTGGCATTAAATATTCATTTTCATGAAATTCGTAGACTTCCTCAAATGAGCGAATAAGGCATCTTGTTTTAGAGCTAAACAATTATATGAAAGAAAGCTTAGATTTTTTAAAAAAATTGAAAATCCTCTACAAAAAAGAAAATTATTTTAAATTTATTAAAGGTCTTCAACTAACCATTAAATCACAACTAATGTTAATTGATTACTTAATAATAAATCATGGAGTTGATTTCATTTTAACTGGGAAAACGAACCAAGACTGCCTTGAAAACTTTTTTTCTCGGTTACGCGGTAAAGGTGGTTTTAATTACACCCCGTCCAGCAACGAAATTGGCATACACTACGCTAATATGATCGTTACCAAACTATTATTTAAAAGTGAGTATGCCAACTGCAAAGAAGATGACGGAAAGATGGTTGACCTTCATTGGGAAAATTTCCAGGTGCTTTACAAAGAAAGCTTAATTTCTGAATGCGAGCCTGAAGACGATTCAATTTACGATGAGTTTTTAGCCTGTCGAGACTCTACTTCTGAGACTGACATTCTTCAGAAAAATGCGGCCACATATTATGCTGGGTATTGTGCGTTCCAGAAAATAGACTGCAATGCATGCAAAATTAAGCTGATAAAAGAATCTAATGAGATTCCTACAGCAAGTGATACATTTATTAGCGAAAACAATTTTAAAAAATCATCAATATATGGACCGTTAAAAGTACCGACAAAGGAATATGCAGAAGTGGCATTCACTTGTTTAACGATTTTTGAGCATTCTTTCAAAAATGAATGTCATTAACCTTATATTTGTGAAAAGGCTACTGAAAGTGCTTAAAAATTATCGAGCGAAAATTTCCTCGTTTTCTACCATTAAAAGAAGATGGACCGTGTTATGAACACATTAGAACTTTAATAAAAAATCTAATCTTCTATTAATTAGGAAAAATTCCAAATGGTATCTATTGAAAGGTGAATTTACAAAAACAAACAATAAATTATCATCAACAAACGCGTCAAAGAGATTAAAAATTTTAAACAGTTAAAAAATAAATAAATTATGTAAAAATGTACTATGTATTTAAATTTAATAAGGATGTTCGAATAACTTAGAATTGACCTTTTAGTGACTAATGTGCAATATAATGTTATAATATAGTATGTATGGGCCGTATATTTCCCGTACAGGTAAATAAACTTCAATGGTTCACTATTATTTGTTTCAACATTTCTCTTGAGCGTGCTTAAGAAGTGAAAATGCGATATGCGAGGGTAATTTTTACCAATCGGCAGTTTGGTTTCCAACATATACGTTGTAAGTGTGCAGCTTTATAAATATAATTTTATAAATATAAAAAAGTATAATAATCAGAATTCTAAAGAAAATTGTAGGTATTACAAACAATAGTTTTGTGAGAGAAATAACTCTTCTCTATTTGAAATTTTAGATGTACTTTCTAATTGAATTCAAATGTGTGTATTTATGATTATTTAATGATTGGAAATGCGTAAGGTTGGTATGACAATACTGTAATTAAATTTTGAACTGGACCATATAATCATCAACCCTATGTATATAAACATGCTATCGAAACCTTTTAAACATATACTCCTCAGGGTAGATGTTGCAGGGTGTAATTATTTTGTATACAATCGAGATACCTCGCATATCTAATCACAACTAACTCAAATTAATAAATTAACAAATCTTATGTACGGAAAGTGTGTGTAAATAATTAACAAATCGTACAAATAATTTATTAGCCAAGTACATTGTTAGACAATGACTGTTGTGTAGCGTACGCCATTAACTAATATTTCTGCATCAGAGCCCCCATTATTCTGAAGTACGTTTTTGATGTTAAATTACGTTTATTCCAGGATTATGCTGTGATATACCTACCGGGACTGCCATCATGCCTTATATATCATGTACTCGTTTATCATATCATAATATCATATTACCAGATGATCTGGCAGTATGGTCTACTTATCTAAGCATTAGATTCATGATAGTAAAATCTTGTAATCTAATTATATAAAGTGTGGGAATTGTGATAATATGTTGCTACAAATTGTACTAATTTCAAAATATTTATTTCCCGTTCTCAAATGTATATTCTGGTAGGCTGGGAATAATTTTTTTATGTAAGTTTTTATAAACTTAAACGCGTATTCCGATATTACATGTTAATTTATTTTTAAATATATATTTATAAAATGGAATTATTTTTTCCCGATAAAAAAAAAATCCCAATTCTCTATTCCCGGTGAAAACCAAATAAAGCCACTGGTAACGTTAAATCCTTAAAACTCATAAAATATAAATCTATCTTTATTGAGATTTCTTAAAAACTCGGATTAAAATAAGATTTGAAAAGGTTTAGCGGTCTTGCAAAATCCTCTCTAAGATTAATAAGATTGATGTTGGTTGGCAAAATTTGTCCAAAATCAATTAATGAAAATGATTATATAATACCACCGTTTTCACTTCGAATATTAATGTAGTTTATCCGTGACTTGTAACAATGCTAATATTATCAAAATTTGTTTTACTAATTAGCAACATCGTGGCATATAGGATTTTTACATGTCGAAATATCTTTCTATCGAATAATTCAATATAGGTATATAGAACAAGTCAAAAGCAATAAATCTATACGGTCACATAATAAAAATTATTAATTTTAAGATTAATATGAGATTTGATTATTATTTATAATACTATCTATATTTATAATTTATGCATAAATCAAATAACAATTACCATTTTTAAATTTTTAATTAAAACGCGTATAATTAAAAAAGAGTCGTATTTATTCCTTCTATACAGATATATCATCAACTTTTAAACGAACGATTCTAAATACTAAGCTTATACAAAAACCGGTTTCACGCAATTGTAAATTTTCTTTACATTAAAAATTTTTGAATCCAGAAGAAAAATATTCCAAATGAACAATGAAACGATCGTAAATAAAAACAACCGTCTAAATTTCATTTTGGTTTAACAAACACTTAGCCATTTCGTGTATTTTTATTCAAAATTTACTTCACAAGCAAATAACAATAGTACAACGGAAGATTATTCTGTTTTATATTTCTTTATATTTTTCATTCATAAAGTTCCTTCACTACGTGAATATGTTAGTCACATTTATATTTTTTCTAAAATCAAAGATTTTCCTAAACTCCATACATTCAGAGAAATCAACAAACATTTTCAAATTAAATATTTCGTAATGTATAGAAAATGTATACCAAAACAAAAAAAAAATGGTTGGTTTCATGAGCTATTTTGATTAAAAATGTATAGCTACGTATACATAAACAAACCAAAGCTGAAAAATAATACGTAATATTTTGCATTTCCAATAAATTCGAACGAAACGCATCCTTTGAAGAATAATGTAACAAACAAAATAATCGAGAGGCTTGCCAACGGGAGGGCTAGGCGGCCTTCCATTCATCGACAACAATTGATCTAAATTATCATTACACTATATGCTTGAGAAATGGTTATCAGAATGATTCTTATATTTTCGGCAAAATGTAAGAGTAATTTGGACCCGGAATGGGGTTTACAATTAAGGATATTGATAACCGATACAGCATTCTATTCTGGAATCTAGAAATGTATTTTAATCTGGAATCTAGAAATGAGTTCTATCCGAACATTTTTTAAGGGTTCAAAAATTTCACAAACTTTAGAAAGGCTTTCTATGAATAATTTTGGTACAAATTGATTTTCAGTTGCTGTAACTTTGCTGTAACTCTTGCGGTGCATTTATGTGTTTCCAATATGAGATTCACGAGAGTTGGATGTTCTATTTGAGAATCAATTTTCATAATCTTACCAAAATGTCATAATGATCGCTCACGAAATTGTTTAGTTCTGTTACAGTTAGCCAATGTTAGAGAATTATCCTAAACTATGTAAAAAAAATCAGATTTTACCCATTTCAATTATTTTCGAGACTCCAAGAGATAATTTCCATCTGGCATAACAAACTTTATTATATCCGGAGAAGTAATCACCTATTTCTAACCAAGTTAGAGTTCTAATCCATTCAACATACTAAATACCTTAATGATCAGTTCAACAAGAGCCACGTCCACGACAAAGCCCTAAAACCATACTAAAAGTATTATAACCAGAATTTTTAAGAAAATTTTAAATAAATACAACATTTTTGATCAAGAGGTCTATATTTGCAATTTTATCAATAAAAAAGAACTCATTCTCAATGCCTTTGGTGGAAGATAAGTTTTTCCGATGTTCTTTGTAATTGGATTCAAATGTGTATAGGTAGTTGTATAGAGTTCTAGTCATTCCTTTCGTTAACTAATCCTATCTTTTTACTACTTTTGATGTGAGGGCTCAATCAGGGCCTGAGCTCGCATAATTCTTAAGTACAATTCGTTTCTTAAATATGTTCTTCATATTGGATTGCGCTTACTCTAAATGCGCTTTACATAACTACCAAAACCTTCATCATGGATAAGCTGTACGTCTATATGATAGCGTTCTCTAGTTGTTTAAGCATTAGATTAATGATAACAAAATATTGTCTTCTAAAAACTCCTGTTGTGTAGTTAATTTTTTGTAACGCCTTTTAAGATCAATAAAATGTCGGAATTCTTGGATAGGTCAAAAATAATTATTAACTTAAACTAATTATAGTTAAATTACCAATTAAGACTATGGTGTCATTAATTTTTAGTTTGCTTGTAATTTTTAAAAACAAGTAAGCGAATGATAAAATAAAGTAAGCACATGATTATTTTTTTTCAATTTGTTTACTTACGAATCAATTGTTTGATTTCTAAACCGCCGAAGTTTTGTTTATAAAATGAAGGTTAGAAAGAGAAATGGATGATTATAGAACCATCCCTTTCTTCGGAAACTACAGCCAAAAACTCAGGAAATCAGAAGCGATTTTTTGTTTGTATATTTTTGCCGAACAAAGTCATTTTTTTGTTGTATATTTTCTTTGATTGAACTACGTTTACTGCAGGACTGACATCAAGGTTAAGGTGTACACGTTTATCATATCATAAAATCATATTATCACCTGATCTGGCAGTGTTATCTAGCTAATTATCTAAGAATTAGGTTCATGATAACCAAATCTTGTATTTTAATTATATAAACTGGCGACGTTAAATCCTTAAAAATCATAAAATATAAATCTAATGAGAATATTTAGATTTTTTAGAAACTCTGATTAAATTTAGTAAGGTTTAAATAGGTTAAGGCTGTTTTGTAAAAGCCTTTCTAAAATCAATAATAATTATGTTGACATAATTTGTCCTAGATAATTCTTGGATAGGTCAAAAATTAGATAGTTCTAAAACAAGATGTCTTATTCGCTCATTTGAGGAAGTCTACGAATTTCATGAAAATGAATATTTAATGCCACCGTTTTCACATAGAATATTAAAGTAGTTTTGCCGTAACTTATACTATATACAATGTTATCAAAAATTGTTTTCCTAATTTATAAACAACGTTATCTATAGGATTTGTATATGTCGAGATATTTTTCTACCGAATAATTCAATAAATGTAGGTACATAGAAGAAGTCATAACCAATTAATCTACACAAAGCCACATAATAAAAATTATTACGTTTAAGTAATTTCAAATTTATATATTTATAATTTATACAAAAATGAAATATCAAATAGCAATTTCAAGATTTTAATTAAAACGCACAAAATTATTAAATACTCTAAACTAATCCTTCTATACAGCATGCCATCAAATCCATTAAATAGTTAGATTCGAAATATTTAGCTCATACATAAATGAAAAAGATTCAGTTTATTGCGTTTATTGGCTTGGGCTAGGCATAAAACGTGGACCCGTAGATAGCTATTCCACTTTCACGCAATTGTAAATTTTCTTTACATAAAAAATTTTGAATGCAGAAGAAAAATAGACCAAAATGAACAATGAAACGATCGAAATTAAAAATAATCGTTTACATGTATATTTCATTTTTGTAGAACCAATACTTATCCATTTCGTACATTTTTATTTGAGTTGATATTTTGTTTTCCATTTTATAATATTTCCATTCATAAACTTCCATCACTACGTAAGTAGCTATGTGTATCACATTATTAATTTTTTTCTAAAATCAAATTTTTTCCTAAATACATACATCGAAATCTACAAACATTTTCAAATAAATTATTCCGGTATGCATATATATATATTCCAAAAAAATAAAAAAATTGGTTAGATTCATGAGCTATTTTGATTAAAAATGTATAGCTACGTACATGAACAAACCAAAGCTGAAAAATAATACGTAATATTTTGCATTTCCAATAAATTCGAACGAAACGCATCCTTTGAAGAATAAAGCGTTACTAAATTACGTACGAGATAATTAAAAATGCTTTGCTTCGCAATATTTTTCCCCTTTTCAAATATTTTCGATTTTTTCATTGATTATTTGATTCGTTTGATTTTGAAATCGCCGAAGTTGTGTTTATCAAACGAATGTTAGAACGAGAAATGTATGATTATAAGACCATCTCGTTCTTCGAAAATTACAAACAAAAACTCAGAAAATCATGAACGATTTTTTGTTGGTATATTTCTGTCGAACAAAATCTCTTTCTTGTTGTATATATTCTTTGCTATTAGGTTTAGGTTTTTAGAAACAAATTACTACGAAAAAATCCGCCATGGTTGAAAAATACGATATCGTTTCATACTAGACCCCTGTATAAATGGCGTTTACTCGGAAAGTAAGATCATCTCATCGATTAGTGCAAGAACGTAGGATGCTTCGGTAGGATGCTTCAGGAAAGCAGTGGTTGTTGGAAGTTTGGTATTTTGAAATTCGGCCACATTGTGCTTCGAACCTGGAATGCAGGCGAACGAGGCAACATATGCACGAAACTATCGGTAGGATGCTTCAGGAAAGCAATGGTTGTTGGAAGTTTGGTATTTTGAAAGTCGGCCACATTGTGCTTCGAACCTGGATTGCAGGCGAACGAGGCAACATATTGAAGCAAACTAAACGTTGAACTACTCATAATTACATTGATAATCAAAACTGAATGAAACATTCGGAATCCGTGACTATGAATTTTATCCGTTCAAAAAAAGTAAGGCTAACAACCATCACGTTTTTTCGCGAAAAATTGAAAAGTTTTTTTTGTTGAAATTCCGGTTCAAAATGATTTTAGGTACAATATACAACACGTTGAGCACGAAACTATCGGTAGGATGCTTCAGGAAAGCAGTGGTTGTTGGAAGTTTGGTATTTTGAAAGTCGGCCACATTGTGCTTCGAACCTGGATTGCAGGCGAACGAGGCAACATATTGGAGCAAACTAAACGTTGAACTACTCATAATTACATTGATAATCAAAACTAAATGAAACAGTTAGCGTTCTGAGCTTGTCCCATATAAAAAAAAATCGGCAAATCCGAAAGCACCGAATGTATCTATCGGCGTAAACCATTTTAGAATTATTACCATAAAAAATGGAAATATTTTTGTATAATAATATTTAATTTGATAAAGTTAATTGGTCAAGAAGATCAAAGCTGAATAAAATTTGAAGGCTGTCACTTCTGAAGAGAGCATAATATATACAATATTTTGTGTAAAAACCAATATTTGGTCGAGTACGTCCACGTTTTGATGGATAATCATATCTAATCATATTGGCAAAATACTTTAAACATTTATCAAATTGATAAAAATTAATAAAATATATTTTCAAATTTATTTTTCCTTGGTTTCTTGAAAAGTGGTACCTGCTAAAAACTTAACCTGGCTAGTTTTATCTTATCCACAAAATAAATCCTACTAACGGTAAACGCACCCGTTCATGCAGTGTAATGTAAATATTGAAAATTGATAACACAAAATTTTGTGTATATTCTAGATTTAGAATTATTGAACGTTGCCGCCCAATACGTGAATTCAATGTTTTCGGCCGGAGATCGATAAAGAATATGTGGATCAAATAACTTATATTTCACATAGGATTTAGGTGAAGAGACCAAGTTAACTGCTTAGATGACAAATTTAAGAAAATGTATACTGCTCCAATACAGCGCTTAATGCAGGTTAAGGTATGCGACCAAAAAATGTTCGCGAATCAAAAGCGAATCAAATCATTGGAAACATATACAAATTTCCCCGCCCGAGATGAAATAATTTTAACTTTGGGTAAATTTTGATCGCAAGCATACAACCCTGGAATTAAAATTATTGACTAAAAGCAGGTTGATCGCATACGTGAATCTGCCTATAGTCAATAATTTTAATTCCAGGGTTACAACTTTAACCAAGGAACCAAAATAAATTCAATTTTATTTGATATTCTTTAATCAATATAACAGAGGACCGCGATAATTGCAGGCACATATAAATGCATTGCCACTGACATCGAATACCGTGCAAGCCATCAACTTGGAAAAAATATCAGCCATTCGCCGACATAGGTTATATTATAGTTTGGGGTCCGTTCCCTCCCGCATTTATTTTGGAAAACTTTTGTAAAATTCAAATGAAGAACAGAATTTGAACATCCACTCGAGTAGTGGTGTAAAGCTTAATTGTGCTATCTCTGCTATGTCAACCACTATTGTTTCGCAATTGTAATACATTCTTGTAAAGATGTTGCTTGGATGCTGATCATCCTTCTGAATTCTTATAATTTCACATTTTATAATTTGACAAATAATATCTTATTTCTAATCTATTATTTGAAACTGTGAATAAAGATCGTAAAGATCGCAATGGCACTGTCAACCATGCTTATGGAAATAATTTTGAAAATGTGGAAATATAAAACGTAAACGTTAAACAATAAAAAGAATTTGTTTTATTATAAGATGAGCATTAATTATGCATCAGAATTACAATTATGTAGAAGTTAAAATTTAAAAACTCCGATTTAGTAAACACATCGACGATAGGTACTGTATACGTTTCTATTGAAGCTGTCTATGGAGGCAAAACACTCCTCTGAAAATCATATTCATGCAGTAAACAAGATATTTGTTTTTATTTTTTTACTAACAATTTATAAATATTTCGTTTTAAAGGATTGCATCTTATGTATTGATGTGAATTAATCTTAAAATCCATAATAGGATAAATACCTTGGACTGTTACTAGTAATATAAATGATTAAGAGACTCGAGGCCTGTTCGTCTAAAATGTAACGTTATTAAATTATTAAGAATTATTTCGACCTTAGAATAAAACGATAATTATACGAATAATTCATTTAATTCGACTCCTACGCGAGATACGATATATGTACGACCGCTGTTAATCACACACATACACACATCGATCAATGATTAACTATATATTTAAGCGAAAAAACGTAAACGATTCTAAACAATTTATAAATGGTCATTAATTTTAACCGCCCTGATTTCAATGCCAATTTTGTATTTTAAGATTTTACGCTTGAATGAAAAGAAATGTTATTCCTCCTACGGATACGGGGACGATGTTTCTTACAAAATCCTAAGTGTTTTACTAAAAAAAAGAAAGCACACCACTTAAAATGGTTACAAAATTAAAAATATTTAAAGTTTTATAAATTTCAATTTAATGCGCAAATATCTACAAAATTAACTCCTACGGTAATTGCATGGGCGCGAATTTTTTATTGAATTGTACTCGTGTACATCTTAATGAAAATGACATTGCTTGTGTATACGATTGTATTGCTAAACGAACAATAAATATCAAATTTTAAATTGACTTAATAATTGGAACAGGTTGAAGTTAAGTCTCTATTGAAATACTACTATTTTTAGGGAAGCAAACTATAAATGTTTGACGTATGTTATTCTATATATTGACATTGAATATAACCAACACGGTTCATCCTACGAGATTATGTCGTATTCAACTCAAGGTAAATATTTTTTAAAAAAGGCATAAAATGTTAATAATGTTTCTATAATTTTTCCAATACTTGGTAAATATTTATCCGATAAACGATAAGAATTCGATATCTAAAAATCAATAAATAATACGCGATAAGAAAGCCACTAGGGCTTTAGTAAAATAATATGCGACTTGCCAACTGTCACATTGTATGCTATATAATAATAAATAAGATTTTTTGGCGATGATCTCATAACCGAGACCGAGTGCTTAATGCAATTTTGTTTACATAATTTAAAGTTTTATTTGCTTACAATTTATTTGGTAACCTCCAATAAACACAGGGTGTAGTATTTGCGATCATTTATCATGGATTTTAATAAAACATTGTTCAAAAAATAAATTAATTGCGAAAATTTACTGAATTTTTGTAACATCTGTTTACAATTTTTAATTTATAAATGTACTAACAAATCGTTTTAATGAAAAGTGAGCCGATGAAAACATAAGTAGACGTTAAATTTTATATTTTACTTACCAATCTGAAGTTGTACTGCTACTGGTCGAATAGCTGTATGTACGGCCAAATCCGCCGTCCATAGTATTCGAGCGTTTTAATGGCTCGTGATAATGATGATATCCATTCGATTGTTGGTTTGGAGATTTTGAATTTGTTGTCACTGTTGACGATGATTGCAACGTATTATACCACTGTTTATTATTACTGTTGTTGTTGTTGTTGTTGTTGTTGTTAACACTATCACTTTGATATATTTTATTATTATTAGCACTATTTAAACCACTATGATTATTATTATCCGAAATCGAATATTTTTCACTTAAAACTTTTTCACGTCGTTCCCGTAACATTTCCTCGAAATCATTGCGGGGCGGTGTTTTACGAGTCAGCGTATTACTATTGGGATTTATGCCCAAATGTTTGCGTACGAGGGAGGGGCTCGATAGGCCCGATTGCATTTTTAACATAATGCCCGATGATGATTGTGACTGTTGCAACTCTTGAGGTGATGTTGGGATATTCCCATACGAAAATGGTCGTGAATCTTCACGTGCGTGATATGGTATCGTATTATTATTTTGATTGTTGTGATTATGAATATTTTCTTCCGATATTAAAATATCGTTCCGTCCCGTTTGAGGGTATGTAAAAGACTGATGTTGTTCCATTATTATATGATTTTCGTTTATTTTATCGCGATAATTTATTACTGGTGTTTCTCTACCGCTCTCACTCGGTGGTGGTGTTAATGTAGTTGTAGTGCTTGAAGTATCGTATATATCTCTCTCTATATTATATCGTTCTCCCTCAGATAATTGATTTGATTCGATTGTATTAGTCGCGGTTTGTATCGCGTTTTTATTGTTGTTATACGATTGTGAACGCTTTATTGTATTTGTGTTTACAATATTTTGTTGACTAGAGGCCAATATGGATGACGATATCGATGATGATATTGGCACTAATTTTGATGCGGTTGATGATTGAACTTTTGATAAACTATGCGATTTACTTATTGCGTTTGGTGAGGTGCTGTTACTAAAATCTGGTATATCTTGTACGGTCATTAACATATCCGTGAGAATATCATCAAGTTCACGGTGTCGATCTTCTGAAACAAAACAAGAAAAAGGATGAGTCAAAATTTGGGTTTAGTGCGGGGAACACGTCACGCTTATTTAATATTTATATAGACAGAATAAATATTATTAAAATATTCGTCATTAATTGCGGAACTAAATATAACCGCATAAATCATACCATACCAATAATATAACAATTAACAACAATAATTGTCATTGATAAGAAGCTTCTAAGAAATGGACTAAATGAGTTTCGCAAAATTCTATAAATGGATATCGCAATTCATGGACGAGGTTACTTACATAATTATAATATTTGTATTACGCATGAAGGCCATATCAATATGAAATGAAAGTGAACACAGTTTATAAACCTTTCAATGCCATAAGCTAGGATCGATAATTTTTGGTATTGTTAAAATAAAGCTCAAAATTTATGCTCGGAGCAAATTTTAAATTATTTATTGTAAATAATGGAATGTGACACTAGACTAAAATCAAATCAAATAGGTATTCGTATCTTATCATGAAGAATGAAGATTATACGTTCGATAATTTATGACTCTTAATTCTTACGTAATAAAGGTCGTATAGATCCAAAGAATTTCAAAAAACAATGGCAAGATAAGAAAGCGATTTTTCATTGTTTTAGCAAAGTCTGACCTTCCCAAAAATAATAATCAACTAAAAATTCTTGGAAATTATTTACGCTTCATAAAATCAAATTAAATCAGTAAAGTAATGTGTATCTTCTCTCGTTTGGATATACGGGTATAACATGCAATAAGAAAAGAAACTTTTATTATTATAGTTTCTTGCTAAATTAACGCCTTATATGACCTTTACTGGAATTTTGCATTTTTATATATTTTTTTTTATAACGAGTGAAATTTATGATTTGGATAGAGCGACGTACTCGTATATATGTACATAAGCATCCAATTAAATATAGGTGCAAATGTATTATATATTATTGCAAACTAACAACATTCACCACATGCTGACAAAACTAAATTAAAAATTTTCATTTTGCGAGCACTATTAAATTACAAGAAAATTTAGTTTCATTTTCTACACTCATGTCTTGTACCCTCGTAGAGTAAGCTCAAATTTACTGAACTTTTCTTTTTCTTTTTGTGTATGGTATTTCTATTAGTTAATACATGCAGTTAGTAGATATGCTAAAATCCATTTGATACTGGGGACCCAAAAATGTAGTTTTCATTTTCAATAGAGTGTAAAAAATATGAAAGCTTATATTTTGGTTTAAATTCACGAACACAGGAAATGTAAAATAAAAGTGTAAGCGATAAAATTGTTCCGGTCATTAACAAGCTATATCTTTCAATATGGTGTGATAATAATACAGCGACATTTAAATATTATCGAGTCGTTACCGGAAGCTTTGTATAAATGTGCTTTATTGTTACAAAGAGTAAACATTATTGAATTATGTGCTCGATTTTGTTTTCAGATTTGTGAACGTCTTTTTAAATTTAGCATCTTGTAAAGAGCTCTGTTAATTGTTATAAATGACCTACTGAATGACATTTTGTACCATAAATAGCATCTTGTTTAACGTAATAGGAAAAAGTAGGGAGAATCCCACATACCTTACTTAGTAATTTTGGGTCCTTTCCAAGTACATAAGTTTCCAATTACGAATGCATGTATTTCAATCACAGGACCAAAATAAGTCGATTCATATTGATGTCAAGCGAATGTCGCTCAACGTAAGTGGCCAACATATGTAATTGATTTTTTAGCTTCAAGAACCACGACGGTTGCCAAATGCGATTTCTTATGAATTTGATCGAACTCTCTCGGCACTGATAATTTTTTTTGAGTGTAATTCAAATTGCCACTGTGGTCCGGTAACCGAAAAAACAGTCACTGATCTGCTACGATTACCATTCAAATAAATTGACCATGTTGATGTTTCTTAAAAAATCGCAGAAATGCAAGATTTCCCGTTTTATGTCAGGTTTTGATTATTATGCGAGCTCATGGTAAGTTTTTATTGTAGTTTCAGCGACTTCTGAAAATTTTCTACGTAAACTATTTTATAAAGGGAACAACAAGTTGTGAAGCTGGCAAGCAAATTAAAAAAATGAAAGTTGGGTGCTATTGGTCAGTATTTGGTCAGTTATTGTCTAATTGGTCAGAGAAGGAATTTTTTTAAATTGCGAATATTTTTATCAAAGGTCATTGAAAAAGATTAGCATCACGCAACGAAAATCAAAAAAAAAATAGAACGAATGTTATCAATTAAGCTCGAAATACTGGCAATTAGCCAACTGAACCCAATCATCGGCCAGGTCTGCAAATATAGACGGATTTTGTCCTATATACTCGTATGTAGAGTTGTACATGGAACACAATCTAAACAATGTAAAAATCGTGTTTCCTGTAAAAACAAAATTTTAGAACTTACACTATATAAACCGGTCCAGTTTGATTTTTCACAACTAGAGTAAAAACGTATTTAGTCAAGAACTACTTTTTGTGACAAATTATAAATACAGTAGTTTTTAACAATTTGCCTTTTTCTGATAAATTTTAGTTTTGGGGGATCCGGCTGCTATTGATAACAGAGTTTACAAAGAGAAAAAATGTTTATGGTTTAAGCATCCCTGGGATTTCTTATGAACAACATTATTATGAACAACGTCATCATTATTGGCCAGGATCCCGGAAACTAGAGATCGGGTTTCGGTACGAAAGCCCGAATTACAAAATCCCGAATTTTAAAAATCCTGAATTTTTTAAAATCTCGCTTTTCAATATCCCGCTTTTCAAAATGCCGTTGATGAATATCCTGCGCTTGTTAAAATCCTGATTTTGCTCAAATCTTAAAAAATCTAATTTTTTATTAGGAAATCGGTTATTTCTTGATTGAGCTTGGTAAAATTATAGGATGTGATTTGCATTTTAACGTAGACGAAGTCTACGAAGTCTATGAAGTTTTGGATTTTGGTCATGTTGAATGGATCTTTGCCATTTCTTAACCAATAAAGGTCATATTTGATATATCGGTCTAGATTTGAATTCTAACATGAATATTGAAGTAAATATGTTGGAATTTGGCATTGCTTAATAGAACTAGGCCATTTATTCTTCATATTGAATGTAATTTCGAAATTACTTGACCGCTTATGGTTAAATTTATTATATACAACTAGATTGGGATTCTTAGGTACAAGAATTTGGAGAATTTTCTGGAATTTGTCCATGATGTTTGGAACTAGGCCATATCTAACCTACTAATGTAAGAGCTGGATTGAACGGGGTTTCAGAACTAGTTTTTGTTAATACTGAATGGTACGATGTCATTTCTTAACATATTATTATCAAATTTGGTATTGGATTTGATTTTTTATGTAAACGCCTTGTATTAGATTAAACTATTTGAATTTGATTCTTACGTATATGTATTGTAGATTATAAATATATTATTTTAATAAAATATATTTTTATGGTCGACCTGAAAAGGATGGTTTGTTTTTTTAATGAAATATCAAAGACAAATTGTTAAGAAATGGCCTAGTTTAATTGGGCTTGGTATTTCAAAATTTCTTATAAGTAGAATTCTAATCTAGCTCGATTCGGAACCAACAATTATTTTATGAATTTACTAAACTGTACTGACTAGAACAAGATTATCAAAACCCACATTTTAAAAAATTCATAAAAAAAAAAATTTTAAAAAGCGGGATTTTGATAAGTGGGATTCGGGGTTAATCCTGACGATGAACAAGCAAAAGTGTGAAGATTGGTCTAGATGCATGATTTAGTGTAATTGTTGGAGGCGACTGCATTAATCTATGATTTAACAGGTGAATTTCAAAACAGAATGAGACAACTTTGTGCTGGTAGTCATAAAACATCTCTATCTCCACACTTGCACCAATTTTACAATAAATGTGGCATCACTTGGAGTTGGAATAGAGATGTAAATGTTGAGAAGAATTTTTCACATATAAAACACATTCATTGTTCAAAACTGGTAGTACATTCATTTATTTTGATAGTAATCTATTTTATTTATAAATGTGTATATGTTTTTTTTAATTTTAGAAACAACTTCAAGCTAATCTAGTGGAGGAACTTATCTCGTATTGCTGCACTAGTAGGCATGGTTAGATTTATGTTCCTACTTCCAGGTCATAGTAAAATTAATTACGTTGATGTTTTTTCTAAAAAATAATGTTAATTTCACTGTGAGTAAGAAACTGCTGGTTAGCTACTATTTGGCCGGAAAAAAATCATTAATTCAATCAAGGGGTGCTTTGGCCAAATATCATATAAAACAATCGGTGAGTACATAAGTAACTAAAATACTTTGCTGCATATAATACGAGATTTGATTCTATGTATATAGGGTTTATTTTTTAATTCAATCCGAGCAAGCGGGTTTGCCCTGGGTATTCTACCACTTAGCACAGGTTGTGCAGTGGCAAATGATCCAGTGTGCATAGAGTAATAATTTGTTGTTTTACTTTGCATATTCTTCGTACACTGGCATTCTGTTCAGAGTAAAATTTGAAGAACCGAGTATCCGCGGTGTAAGCACAGTTCAGAAATAAAAACACAGTGTGCAGAGTAAAATTACTCAGGTTGAATAAAAAACAGATTATTTTTTGACAGTGCACTGCTTGCTCAGGTTGAATTAAAAAATAGGCCCAGACTAACTTCGAAATAAGAATATAACATTCTAAGAAGTTATCAACTGTTTTATAGTTCGTTCACTAGCGAATTTTTCTAGATGATGCCTGAAAGTTATATTATCTGTTGAATAATAAATCATGGTTTCGAATTTACAATATTTATGACGTTTAATCGCTTTAAAAATAAACAAAACGGAAAGCTGTTTAAAGTTCAAAACACATAGATATTACTTCTCGTGCCGCGTATACCTAATTAAAATAAATTTTTTCTAAACACATTCCAATTTCCTTTTAAATTTCAAATCAACAGTTTTTTCTTTTATATTAAAAGTGTGCTGATCGATATTCCAAAAAAAAAAAAAATCAAAACCTCGCAACAACTAATACAAGTTACCCAAGTTACCAAATATAGAAACGTCTTTCATTTTTTTTTCTTATACTATATGCCATTATTTTGCCATTTCGTGAAACTTTTGAATTACAAATTACAAATTAGAAATAAGCAAAAAAAAAAATTGAGAAATTCGTTAAGTTTTGTAATTGATCGATTATTCATACAAACGTAATTTTATATGTCTAAGGAAAGTACTTATATACAATATTTATATAAAAAAAATAAGTCTCTCACCTTGTGGACTTGCTTGACTTGGAAAACTTGAAGGTGATACGCTACTACCTTGTGCACGACGATTTACAATACAACTGCTCGATATACCACTGTCCATAGACAATGTTAATGGACTGCGGACAGACGATTCACGTCCATTATTACTTGGATATGGTTGCGCACCACTAACCGCACTACGCGATTGTTGACCATTATTTTCTACAACGCTCGTGGTCGTCTCAACAATTCGGATCTGATTTGTATTCGTTTGTGGTGAATATTGTTGTGTCGTTTGATACGTTGTCACGCTCGATGGATTTCGTTTAATTGAATTTGTTTTCGTTAATTGATTAATACTACTAGCACTAATTAGATTACTATTATTATTTATACTATTATTATTATTATTATTATTAACTACTGGCACTGATACACTTCTTTGATAACGATTATTCTCTAATATAAAATCACTTTGATTTTGAATTTGTTGCTGCTGTTGCCGAATCTGTTGATGGTTACGAAATTCTGGTGGCGGTGATATTAAATTTTGTGTTGAACCACGTAAAGGTTTTGCTGGTGTTGTTGTTGCGGTTAAACCATTTAAAAAATTGATATTTGGTGATGATTGAGGTGATTTAGGCGATTTTGAGATGGTTGCGTATAGCGAGCCATCCAATGGACCTTGTGTGTGAGATGATCCTGCAACAACAAAAAAATATTTTTTTTTATATACAAATTAATTTTATAACACATATTATTTGAACTCTTATCTATTGTTAACCATCTGGTGGCATATTATGAAGCTTTTTATTGTGTTATATTCAAATTAGAAATTCACGATTTTGTTAAATTCTTTTCCGTATACGCGAAATCTAATACATTTTATGATAAATTATGATCTAAAAGATCGTGCCATGCTTTTCTTTTATATCGTAGATTACGTTTACAATTAAAATGAGGTTTTTACTACTCGTTGCGGATCGGATCCAGTCTCACAATAGAAAGAGATGACATCCAACTAAGATTTATTATTTATACCTACATGAATTTTATGGAAAATCAACAATATTTTCCCATGAAAACTCGAGAGATCACTATCGTTGCATCGTCGTTCTCGTCAATTTATTGAATTTTGTGTGTCAAATATGAATACAGTAAGCAGCAACAGCAACAATCAGCGCAATTGAAATCATTAATATTGAAAGTACGTACTACACAATAAATTTTCACACACGAGATGACAAGATGAAAATGGTTTTCGATGTTAAGCGATACATTTTTATTTTAATTCAATTATAAAACGATTAATCTTCATAACACCGTGTTATCGCGCACATTCTATATGAGTTTTGTATGTAATCGCGTGATAAGTACAAATTGTATACAGTTTTAATTATACTTTTTCCATGGGTAATTCCGTTTAACAAGTGCTATCACCACCAATAGATATAATTCAAAATTTAGCATTCAATTCTTATTTTATTCAATGATAGTACATTTTATAAATACGAGCATACTATAGAGGTATCGATTTGGTCGACATTCTTCTTTTATAATATCAACTATATTTTTTTTGTCTTATTCTAACTGTGTGGCATTATTTCATGTCTAATAAATTTTCAAGCAGTCGTCTTCTAAGCTTTGTATACAGTTTTTCCAACATATACATAAATTATTCAATATAAAATTGTTTGTACGTATTTTATAATATTTTTCAATCGGCATTCAGAAGAGAAATGACAAAATCATGATTTAGAATTTATAATTCGAAATTGTTTTTCGATTACTAGAGATTTATTGAAATTTAAGTTTTGTTTTCATCTCTATGGGAGGCTGTGTGATCGGATTAAAATATATCGTAATTATGCGGAGATAATTTAAATAAGTAGATGTCACTACATTCGTTTGTTAATTGGTCATTAATTTTATGTGGTTGTTTGTTGACTTGAGACCGGCGAACTAGCAAATTAAACAAAATTTGTATTCTATCGCTTTCGGTAGCCTATTTCATTCGCCTCTGATCGTATCAAACATTTAAATAGCAACAAATAATAGAGTTGTTAAATATATTTTATTACTTCTTTGAATTTAAAAAGTACCTATTTAAATTTTAATAATGGCTATATAAACTTTATTACACTAATTTTAACGGAAACTTCAACAGATTCATTGGAAAGAAATTAATAAATGTTTATTGATTTTTATTGTGAGAATAGTGGGTGCTTGCGAAATAAATTTTGCCCTACATTAGAAATGATAATACGGCTCAGCAATGTGGCAGATGGTGTCAGTCCTAAAACCTGATACGAAAGGTGTTGAATAGATTTTAAAAAAATTGCTCAATCCAATTTTACGCGACAAATTAGTTAGCTCGTCAATCAAACATTTTTCATTATGTATACAACTTAAAATTGACAGTGACACTTTATGAGTCTTAAGAGAGATGATCCATCTATTTTTGAACACTTATTTTATATTGTACATAAAAATTGAGTAATCGCAATATATTATTATTATTATTTTTTGAGTTGGTCAGATGTTCTGATATAAATTTTCCAACTGATCTATTTTTAAAATAAACATTTTGATGAATTTTAATGTAAAATTACGAAAAATCTATTTTAAAACTACATATATATTATACGAAAATCCGTTAACGGGTGATAATAAAAAAGTTAAATCTTTTATTTAAAAAATAATTTTGTGTTAAATTCCCCGGTTGGTTTAAATCTGATTCTGAAATTAAATGCAAAATATTACCTGTGTTTGAGCGACTGAAGGTCTTACATTTTGCTATTCAATGGTTTATTTATGCTACAGCACTACGATAAACTTTACTTAGCGTTTTTTTAAAAAAAAATGATTTTTGTTTCTAGTTCGTTGAGACAAAATAAAATATTTTTCTCTGCATTAATTACATATCTTTGTTCCAAGTGATCCCGAAATCTATGCTTATCATCTGTGGAGACAGACGTGTTTTGTATGTTCAACCGGCCAGAAAGCTGGCTTTTTTGCCAATTTCTGGTGTGACTCGTTCCACTTTTGTAGTTTTAAATGTGCTAGTTCACGTTTACTACAATTTATTCTGACGCCCTTTAAAGATTCAGGACACTTCTTGAACATCGTAAATGAGATTTTATTATCATAAAATAAACAAATTTTTTCGTTGCGATTTCTATATAACACTATAAAATCCAAAATGCAGATGAATCCTAGCACACGATTTTACAATCCTAATTTTTCTCGAAGCGCATCAATTACCTCATCCAAGGTAGCGTGCGTATCATTTTTGTAGATGCTCGGTAGCCGAAACAAATATATTAGAATAATTAATAATTTGTTCGTAAAACGTTATGTTCTTCATCTATTATTATTTTTGTATTAAAATCGTCCATCATCAAATTTTTCATAATCGAAAATTGAATATACGTTGATGCTTCAACGAACAGTGGTTACATTTTCTCCACATTCCGTTAATTTTTATCAAAGATTTAAACATTCTGTCTCAAGGCCAAACTTTACTTTCACAGCTTCACTTCTTTCATACGCGCTTCCATATTTCACTCTTCTGCTGCAACATTTTATGAACAACACCACCATCGATTTTTAATCATTTGTAAAACTTAACAAATTTTTCAATTTTCCTTATTTTTAATTTGTAATATAAGAATTTCACGAAACTGCAAAATAATGTCGTAGAGTATACCAAGATAATGAAATAAGACGTTTCTATATTTGGTAAGTTGTAATAGTTGTTAAGAGGTTTTGATTTTTTTTTTTGTGTATTGATCAGCAACACATCAACACATTGATATCAAAGAAAAAACAGTTGATTTTAAATTGAAAAGGAAATTGGAATGTGTTTAGAAAAAAGTTATTTGAAATACAACCCGAGAGTAGTTTGAATTTTTGGGGCACGTGGTTTCAATTATACTAATCAAATTTAGATACATTTTACCAATTCTACGATATTCCTTAACCGAGTATAGCAAGTTCGAGTGACAATAAAAACAAATGAGACATCATTCGTGTATTTTAATTTTAAATTTAACTTAAGTTATTTATCACTTTCATAAGTCATAAGACACTAATGAAAGTGTTTTAATTTTTCAATCGATCATTTGGTCGATTGATTAATTAAGATCGTAAATATAGTAAAACATATGTTTACGAAAAACTGATTATGGTGGCAATGAATCCGTGTACTTTACATTTTTCGTGAGATTTTAATCAATTAAATAATTTAAAAAATTAAAAATTCGACTTTTACCTTTATACGACCAAAAACAATTAAATATTTGTAATTAAATTATACAAGCACATCACAAAAAAAAAACACTTTTCACATCAAAAATTCCTAATAAATTTTCAATAATTCTATAGAATTCAATCACTATCTGAATAAATATTTTTATCAATGTACACATACACACACGCACCAAATATCGCGATAAGATAAGATAAAGTCACACGTAATAATAATTTTTTTATTAATTTTCTTTTTATAAAAAATAATTAATTCATTTATTTATAATATGCAATAAAAATAAAATAAGAGATAAGAAATATTAAGAACACATTTAACGTGTATTCATAAAACACATCACTGAATATAATTCACTAGCGAACTAAAAAAAAAATTGTTTTTGATTTTGTTGAAGACAAGATAAATATAAGATAAATAAAATTTTAAAAAGTCAAACTTAAGAGAAATTCAATGTTAGTGGTTTCAATGTGCTTTTACCGAAAAATGTCATGACCTCGAGATAGGTGTACGATGTACTAATGTTTTTAGTAACATTAGATCGACAGATGTGTGTTGTATAAATAAACAATGAAAAACTGTTACAAGTTCATTGTTATTGTAGTATTGAGTTGTCACTTGGCCAAGTTGAATCACGCAAAATTTTCGTTCGCTCGTTTTCTAATCACACGCAAATAGACAACCGAATGTTATGAGTGTTATCACTATCACTTGGTCAAGCCTATCGCATACTTGAATTGATAACAAAACTGTGTTAAAATTGACGCAACAATAACCCAATATTGTTCTACTCATAAGACGACGAATTCTATAATAACATTTTTTCGGTACAGAAGGAAATTGCAAAATACCAAAATGGACAATAAAAGAAACTTCATCATGCGCAACAAACAAGACGACAATAATGAAATGTACAAGAAAATCTTACGAAGAAAAACATTTTTACTTTGATTTATTTTGTATGTACATTTTTTGAGAAAAAAAAAACGTTACATAACCCCAGACTCCATTACTCAGATACAAGGAAGAAAACCAGTTTTTCGCGTACATTTTATTATAACATATTGTTATGAATGAAAATGAGTCAGTCGGTTTAACTTAAAGGCGTGGGCCGCGATCGGTTTAGGTTTTATGTTTGTACACTAGTTTTTCCACCGTCGCTGTAGGTGTGAAAATCAAGTGAATCAGAGAAAGAGAACCAAACGATTTTGTCTTTCTTAATTGCATAAAATTAATTTTATACACCGCACAAAATACAGAGGCAAGAGAAGAAATCCAGGCGCCGCACAAGATTAACTGTAAACTTTTTTTTGTATGCACATAATTTTCTGCTATACATACATAGAAAAACCAACAAACTATATGGTAATTTATGTTAATAAAATAATTTTCAATCTTTATTATTGAATAACAAATTACATTTTAAACGTATACGATGCGCGATATACAATTCTTAATTTAATGGTATTTTGGAACTTAGCCGAAAATTAAAGAAAGAAAAAGTATAGGGTGGCAAATTACTTTCATAATACATACTAATATAAATTCTAGTCAGTGGCCTCTAGCTGGAAACTAAATCATTTTTCCGAACAAAATGTAACTGTCAAAAACAGACACCCTGTTTTAGTGATTTCAGTGATTTAAAAAAAACTTTCAAAAAGAGAATTTTATTTATTTTTTTCATGGTTATATTTTACTACTTGATGTTGGTACATTTCAAGGGTATAATTTCAATTTAATTTAGTAGCTGCGAGGGTAAAATTATTTTTGCTTATGTGTAGTTCTCAAAATGTATTCGGAAAAAACAGTAACTAAAAATTGTAACATCTCACATCTCAAAAATCGATACGTCAGGATAAGTTTTGTAGAGTAAAAGTAGAAATTTGAAATTAAGAAAAAAATCTTGTATTTCTTTAATTCAAAATCATTTAACTGTAAACTATATTCTACTTGCGCCCAGCCATGTTATCGCATGAATTTGAAAAATTCACCTTCAGGTACCTCTGATAATTTACGAGTTTTCAGATCACGAGACAAATATTTTTTTTTTTTTTCGTTAGTCAAGCGAACGGGGAGGGGGGATAATAATGAAGGTTATAGGACAATATATTGCACCTTTAAAACTGGATAATACTGTAATTGCTGTATTCTATCATTTACTATTAGAAAAGGAAATTATTACAGAATAAAATTTAGCTCGAGCTAAAAAAATGATTCGAGTGCTTTATAAGGTGGAAAATATTTTGCTGAAGACAAGGAGAACGGATTACAGTAAAAGACCCATCCTTGCTTCAAAAAATTTCACTTAGTTTTTAACTCGAGCTACATTTTATTCTGTAACCGTTCCCTTTTTCTAATTGTATAATGTTGTGTAATTGTTGTGTCTCAAGGTGTTGGTTAACATACATTGTCAACATTTATTTTTACTAGGGTATTGCAGGTTACCAATCATTACAGTCACACAGCCATAGATTTTGGGAATTTGGGAATTAATTATTATTTTCAAATGTTTTTTATTTGCATTTAGCCTGTAACAATGTATAAGCTTAAGATTTTTACAACTTGATTGTCTGGATAATTAAAATGAAATTTTGACATTTCCATTTTTTGAGTTTATATCGATTCACAATTTTGACGAATCAACAATTAAATGACACATTAAATAGTAAACAACATTATTAATTGAAATAACAAGTGATTTTGTTAATTTCTTTACAAAATATTTTTCACGAGTACTCAGAGCTTTGGAGACTACTTCGAATTCACACTAGATTTCATATGACACAGGCCTCTAGTATCAAAATATCAGTCCTCGTCCACACACTGAGTCTCATATGGGTACGGTCTTTTCAATAACTTTCTATTTATGTGTAAAAAAAATATTTTCTTTTGCTTTTCTAACAAATATAAATGATATATATGTTGTATACGAGTATGCAGACAATTGCTTGGCAGTCACGGAAAACGTTGATAGATGGCAGCACGGTGGTTTTAACGACAATTGTTTAATTATAATTACGATGTATATGTAATAAGTTTTATAAAATAAATTTAATATATTGATAATGTAATTAATTTTCAAAGTATTTTAGTTCATAATCGTTTTTCTTGTAAATGATATATGTATACACTTTTCAAAAGATTATATAGGTAAGTATTTCATTTTATTCAAATGTTGTTTCATAAACATAATACTGTATCAATAATACATGAAAAACGGGGTGTCTAAATACTTATGAGCGGTAGTGTATATCAATCATAAAACTAACAGAAAATAAAAAAATATTGTATTTTTACTTGAAAATGTTTGTCCTGCCATCTACCAATTTCTTCCGATAACTAGATTTTTTATGGGTTGTCTACAGTTTAGCCAATAAATGCAATAAGTTTTGTAGTATCGTAGAATATTCAATAAGGGTCTTGTTGTATCAAATGTATTCTGTAATTTTCCTTTTATCCTCTTGGTATGTCCCTCCTACACAACGATAGTGTAGGAGGTGTTTTTTTAATGTTTGATTCTCATATGTCCTTCTATTTCCTTTATCGGAGTTGAAAAATATCTGGCAGCCAGACCCGTTCATCGAGTTGACAACCGTCAGTTTGCAGATAAATAAAACAAATATATACTTTCGTTTCAGTTGTAGAGGTTAATAATACAAGTCGAACTACTTTAAATAAAACGGCGTTTTGAATCAATTCATTTAGAATGTGTCTCTGTTTGTATTTTATCAAATCTTTCTTGTATAATCAAAAAACAATATTACCTGCTTAAGTTTCAGAAAAGCAACAAGGTCAAAAATTGTTGGTTGAAAATTTAATCTTAAAATTTATTTAAATCTTTCAATTCTTTTTTTTTGAAAGTTCGAAGCTTTTCAATACCATTGCAAACATTAGAAGTGCCACTTGCGGTACATAAATTTCCACCAAATTTCGCAAGAATCTATCAATTAATGGGAAAACGTTAATAATGGAGTTTTATTTCGAATACGTCAACCCGAATAGAAATCCCGAATTTTGGTGAAATGAAGTGTTTTTGCATAAAAATTCACCATTTCCGGTAAAATTTAAGAAATGATCTAAACTCGTTTTGTCTGAAATTGACTTTACAATCTTTTCGTTTTAATCGCTTTTTCGTAAATGCTATTTTTACTTATCAAAATATTTGCAAAAAACGAAAAGCTCCTGTGCCATCTGCTACTTCCAATTGACCGATTTCGGTAAAAGTGATAAAATGGTAAAATCTTAAATATCAAAAATCGTTATTTCCGCTTAAATTTTGGAAAACTGATCAAAGACTGAACCGATATTGTTACAAAATTAATTTTCAATGTATTTTAGTTCATTTTTAGTTCAACCGATTTCGAATAAACATCACTGGGATCTCGCAATTTATGGTAAAAGCTTAAATATGTAGCCACACTGAACCCATTGATTTAAAGTCCATAATTGACATTAAAATTAATGTTTTGATGTGAACTTGTCAACAATATGAAAATAAATGTATTGATTTGTTTAGACGTAGACGTCAAAAGAGTTGGGTAATTTCATAAAGAGAAAAATGTTAAAATAGTACTAAAGTGTTCGTAAACATAACAAGAGACCATTCAAAAAATGTAGCCTTTAATTTTGATGGCTCTTTGCGATTGAAGAGCATTAAATTATATACGAGTATACAAAATTCAAAAAAAAAATCTATACAATCTAATGAGATTTACGTAAACCGTATCTGAATACAGCCCTGTCGTATCTAATTTTAAAACTTTCTAGTTTTTTGGCGCCCAATTCAAAAAAATCGCCACCAAAAAAATATAAATACAATAATTTAAATCCGTAACAGAACACATAAAGTGATGGATGGATTTACTTGATCATGAGTCTATTTTTCCCGCGATGTAGGTGGATAGATCGTTTATAGTTTTGTTTATTTTTTTGAAATATCTTTAAATAAAGTGTAATTAGTTTTGGTTAAACGATCACATTAATCTATGCGATGGTGGTAAAATTACTATACCGCCGCCGTTTGTATCAGTTGGTTTATTACAAAACAAAAATATTTTAACTTTTGACCCTAAAACTACTTTTTTTTATTCTCATGATATGCAGATTACTGTAAGTTACACAATAATAAAAAAAAAAATTATGCGGAAATTTAACAATAAAAAGATGTTTGTATTGTTACCTAAATAAATATTTAAATAAAATTGCGAAATATTTTAGTCGACGAATATCACTCACAAAAAATACTCTTTGTCGGTCTGTGTATCGAACGATCACGATCATGTGTGACAGGGTACGGATATATGTATGTATTATATACATATTTGTCAAATCATAAAACTTCTACATAATATTTACATATAAAAAATAACATAATATTGTAATGGTTCAACGATCGATAAAATTTGAATCGATCGCAAACATAAATCGAGCAGGGTGCAATATAAACCAAATAGTATGATTTCATTGGATTACGGGTTTTATTATCGAGCAGCCATGCTATCTACGCTTTGCAATTTGATAATTACATACTCTATAACTACCTACTTGAAAACATTATTTTGTGAACTATGATAAGATTTCGCGGCAAGAAGGCTTAAAATATTATTTATATGATTGAAACGGCGCGATTGCTCGAACACCCTGCGTTGTCTGAATATATAAATAGATCATCAAATAAAATAACTTATTTTTTGACTTTGAAATCAGAAAAACACATAAAAGTGATGATGACACATCTTTTATAAGTACGCCGCCACTAGTTTTATATATAATTTACCTTCGAACTGAGCGTCGTCGTCGCCGAATGACTCATTTTGGCGACAATAATGGTGAGTTATGACCATTGTATGCAACCTTTAGGATTGATTGAAAACCAATTTTTATTTGATTTTCTAACTAAATCATTTTCCAACCTATTGGACAACCATTTAGTTATAATTATTTGTGATAGTAATATATTTAATAAATTATTAAGCTAATCTTTTTTTAAAAAAGCACCAACTAGTATATTACTTATTTTTATAATTACGCCTAAATGTGTCATATATAAAAAAGCTTACACAACATTTATAAAGTTCTATATTTTACTATGCTTTATTAAACAACTAACATTCAGGCGATTTGAAAATACGTTAATATAAATAAATAAACTCACCTTCATTCAAATGTTCAAAACTATCCCACTTGGTGACAGCAGTATTCCCCGATTCAATTCGAATTAAGGGACTTTGTATATATAAATTCCTATTGCCACCGCTTTCATTAAACCCATCAAAATTTAATAACAATTTATGATCGTTTGGAAATCTCGGATCATCGCACGCGTAATCCAAATCTGCCCGACCAAATGAAATATTTCGTTCTGTAACGGCACACGTATGAAATTGTACCGAAAACATGAGTTCACGTTGATCCGTATTAAATCCATTTGAATTTAATAAAATTTGATAGCAGCGAACTGTTACGTCGCCGCGTAGTCTAAGATTTCCTATTTCGTAAATAAATTGCCGCGTCGATATTGGAACTACGTGAATATCTGTAACAAAAAAAGTTTATTATTATAAAATATTATGTGAAATATAGGATGAATTAGTTTGTTACCTGTAGTGAATACACAATGTAGTCCTTCATAAATTTTAAGAAAACTTTTCCACTCAGAACTTTGCGTATTTAGTGAATTATAGCTCATCCAGGAGGGGGGCGACTCAATCGAAACATACTTGAGGAATAATGGTGATGAATTCATTTTTATATTTCCCGATAAGAGGCCGGAAAAATATTGTAGGTATCTGTAAAAGAACAACAAAAAATAAATAAAAGTACGTAAAACACCGAGTTCAATGATATTTTGGCGCTTATCGAAATTTTGCGCGATATGATATACAATTCTAAGTTCATGAAGTCATTAGAACGCAATTGAATTAAAAACGATACCGCGGGAAAACTATATACAATCGCTCGATGTATAATTTAATTAATTGTACATTAAATAATTCTAAAAATAACGAAAACCCATCTGTATAAACACATTCTTCATTTAATTGAAATTGATTATTCAACAATGCCGTTGTTAAATTTTCTTATATGACGTAATCGATTGTATACAGCCGATCGAAATATTAAAAAATTTTGTATGCAACTTTTTATATTTGAAAGGTGATCGTGATCTTTTACAAAACACAAACGGATGAGGTAAGATTATAATCGTAAATTGCAATTGATCATGGTCAACAAGTTTCGCGATCGGCCGACACTTTATGTGATATGAGATCATTATACATAATAATATTTATATGATTGTAAATAAACACAGGTTGCGAACTTACCGTTTGTGTGATGGTACACGTAATGGCCCGGCAATATCTTCTAAAAATTTTTGCATCGAAAATATATCCAAATCGAGCCAATTTCGTGATATTGTTCCTTGCCCGGAACCGCGATCGTCGAATGATTTCGACCGTGGAAAATTTGAACCACATATTTTTTGGTATTCCAAGTAGGCCGCGATTGCTGTGCCCAAACGCTGTCGATCACCTCTGTAACGAAAAAAAATATTTATTTTAAAACAACACGGTATGAGTAACGATCGATCGTTTTTTTTTTACTTATCATATTGTTTTCTATGAATTTGATTCATTACATGCATTTTATTGTATTTATTGCGCGCGCGACATTTTCATTCCTCGGTCGTTCAGTATCGACTAACCGGTATACTAAATATTGGTATAATATAGTGTACAATGAAAAATTAGAACTCCAAAACGACGATATACAAAAATTCCAGTAAATTATTTATTATCGTATAAGTAAAATATGTTCAATGACACAAAAGAGAATACTGACTGAACCACATTTTCTTAGGACAAATATAATCTGAAAAATAATTTTTTTTGTGTATCTTCTTCAAGCTGCTTTATTTACTTATTTTAGTTTTATAAAGTTTTCTTCTTTATTATTTTTTGCTGAATGAAATTTTAATTTTTAAAAACAAAAAAATGACTCCAAAACAATATATTATATTTAGTAAATAAATAAGATAATATTATGTAGGGTGTCGTTTATAAATTAAAAACGGAAGGTAAATTATTTAGTAATATTTCGCGTCATTCTGCGTGTCCCAGACAATAAAGACTGAACGAATTTTGGGATTTAATTGGACTCAAGCTTTAATCAGACAAGCACTTTGTTGCGTGGGTCTAATCTAATGAGTATTTTCATCACGACGCGATCATAAGATAATTCAATTGTAATAAATTCGTTAGAAGATCACATTACACACCACCACCAGTGGATTATAGCTATTATGAAGATAATAACAATAAAAATATTTAATGTTCTATAGGAGACAGACTGTTAATACATAAATATGTATAAAGGCAAAAATTATTTTATATTATGATATAAAATTACAGTCTGAATCATACAATTTTGTACATTACTGTTGACGTGATGATTTAACGGAATTTGTATAGCTTAGCCGTTAATCTTCAATTACATTAGATGAAGGCAAAATAAAGTGCAAAAATTAATGAATGAATGATTTATGTACCCCTGTATCTAAAACAAATTGGATTCAAGTGCTCTTCGCAGACTAAATTAAAGTCAAAGGAAATACCCCCAAACCACACACCAATTATCGAAAACATTTTGTAGGTGTTCTGGGAAATAAAAAGAGGGGTTTAATTCAAATAAAACGAAAATTCCAAATAAATAAAAATAAATTTTCCAGATGTTATAAAAGAAAATATTATTAAACAGCATGGTTTTAAAAGAAAAATCAAACAAAACAGAAATTTAATTTTTATTTTTAAACGAATCGAAATAATCTGTAGTTATATGTTTATTTTTTAAGATATTTTTATGAACTTATATTTATATTATGTTACTATTATCTTGATAGTTTCAAGCAATATACATATTCTCAATTAATGTTCATACCTCTTATATATTGTTTATTTATCTCTGCATATTAATATATTCGTGATCGCACATCAAACAACACAAGCATTGATTAATATCATTAAAATTAATTAAATCGTAATTTTATCTCTTCTCAGGATAATCTTAAGGTATATGTTCATGATAATAATAAGAAGAAGACACGAATCGTGAGAGTTTGTATTTTCTTCAATTTAAACAGATTTATTGACAACAATTTGTAATAAAATTGCATGTACATTAAAAAATATACCTATATATATATGTATGTATATATGCACGAGCACAAACAATCGATCGTAAAACAAAAATACAATTAGTTTGATAAGAAAACACAATAAAAAACCTTAAACCTAACCTTTCTCAATATTTAAAGGTATTTATTATTTTCACATAACTGAACTGCGTTTGAACTTTAATGTGATATACCGAGTATCTCACTCACCAAAATCGATTAAAATATAAAACCAAAAGAAAATTTTTGTTTGTGTTAGAAAGTTCATGGTCGAGGTGTTTTGTTATGTCGTGTGCGGTTATGTTATGTAATTAGGTGCAATGCTCAAATTACAAATTAATTAAAATTTCTTAACCAGCCATGGTTAGAGACACAGGAAGCTAAACCATGATGCTTCTATGTAATGCACTGAATTTTGTTATATTCTAAAAAATTAACACAAACAAACAATGTACAGGTAACCCTCCTATAACACGGTTGATTTGTTCCTATGGCGTGTTATGTGAAACCGTGTTAATTTTATATAAGGAACTTTAGTTTTTTGGAAAAAATGTCTATATTTACTTAACTTCAGTTCAATTAATCTAACCATTTTTTAATAAATATTTCTGTTCATCATCGCTGCTCAATAACATTAAACGGGAACGGTTAATTTGGTTGAACGACATCATCTTCACCTAATTTTGCCTGCGTTTAGGTTTTGCGCACCTTTTGCAATCTTTAAAAAATCTGTTTCTAACTTTTCGGCTAAGTTTAAACCTTGTTGTAGTTTTTTTAGTATACAATTATTAACACCACTTTCTCCTTCAGAGGTATAATCGATTTGATTTACATGGGTTTAATTATAAATTTATGGATTGGCATTTTGACCAAAAAGTCAATTTCAATTTGTCAACAATGTAATTAGGTAATGAGATTTTTTAATTTTATCGTACAAAGTACAAAATGAATTAAATTAAATAATTCCAAATTTAAACTTTTCATAATTATTTGTTATATCATAAAAAAATCTTATGCTTTGTTTGCTTTTATTTAATATTAAAACTTTGAAGTAACCGATAAAAGTAAAAGAAAAAAAGATCGCTGATTGGCTTTTACTTTGGCCACAAATTTTATTAGTATATAGGAAATAACATTTTCCAAAGTAAGACCACTATTACCTTAAGCTTACTTTGAAACTTTATGGGTGATAAAAGCTTCCCGAACACGCATAATTTTACTATGAAAGATGACAGTTGTAGACGACTAAAAATACATTTGATGTTTCGGTTTGCTGAAGTGAGTGGATTTGTCACGAATCTTAAACACAACTTCACTCGAAAGCTGCGTCAAAATTGGAATATGCCAACAGAATTATTATTATCCGCTACAAATTTAAAGAAGCGGCAATGGCGGAAGAAATTGTTCATATGAAGATAACTTAGAAGTTGAAATAGGTGAACCTTCTGTGTAACGTTCTAGGCATATAAAACTTTAAATCAATTTGTGACCACAAAAAACTACCAATTGACCTACATCTTTCTTTACCACGAAGTTAAACGTCTATTTGAAGGAGTTATACACAATTATCAAAATGTTTAGTTTGTCTATGGTTTGGTTTCAAATCCTGCGTTTATTCCACAGCTAAATTGGCAATTCTAAAAACGTGACTTTAATTTAAAATTGAAATTTTAGCTTTAGCCCATCGAATTTTAACTCTCTAAATCACATTTTGCACCAGTGTTTTATGGATTGTAAAATTTAGAAAATTTAATTCAAAAACATTTATCTAATAAAAATTCTGATCGATAGAAAAAATACGTGAAACAATTTTTTTTTGCCGTAATGATGGTTTAGTTGTTTTTTTCTTGTTCTTAGACGGCAAATTGGTAAATCGATTAATGTAAAAATTAAGAAATTTAATAATTAAATTTAAACATACGAACAAACTAGTAAAGATTATCAAGTATATTACACCAAATTTCGATATTCAAATTTACTAAAGAAACAAACCAGTTTGGACATATCATTTGAGCATTTAAATATTGGAGATTTTCAACGCAAAAAGATCTCACTAAAAAAATTTATGGTTTTACGTAACTTTTGGATCGATCAGAATCGATATGTTTAGAGAGAGTAGAGTACATTTAGAAGACAATATTAAGAAAATCGATTTGTACGTTTCTAGAAACCAGTCAACTTTGAAATCTATGTCATAGACAGACTAAACATTTTATTTCGAATACCGTGAATACTCAAGTATAACTTCGTCCTAAAAAGAATTAGGACAATTGATGTTTTTTTGCGGTTGCAATCTAGATTTTAAGAAAAAAGCAGAGTGAACTAAATAATAGTCGCTGAAGAAACACAAAAAGTAAGTTACTTAAAAATCCTTTCCGACACCGAAAAAAATGGGACATTTAATGATTAATGCACCAGATTTTCTAAATTATTTAAACTCATGAAACCATCGGAGAAATTCCATATTTACTTATCGACAAATTAGATGCATTTGTCGAAAGAGTTAGGTATAAATTTGTTTTCATTTTTCAGCTCATTCGTATCAAATGAGCGCGCCTGCAGCAAAGCCGACAACTACGAGTTAAGATATTAAAGATAAATGAGGCATAAGACCAAGGCTCACTAAAACATAGTCTTTTTCTGCGAAGGTCATACAAATAACTTTCCAATAACTTGGCACCAAAAGTGGACCCCAATTGAGCATTGGGAGTAAAAAAGTGAAATATGGAATGTGTAAACATTCATTCAACTTCACTCCTCCATTAATATGGGGATAAACCTCTCAGTTCCTTATTGACACAAACAAGTTAAGTGTAATCATCATTATTGCTTTTGTAGTTGCTTCTCGTACAAAAAAGTCTGACATAATTCTTTCTTCTTGTGTCATGTTGCGGTGTTTACGAATTTCATATAAAGAAGTTTTCTGGGATTTCTGAGCCGTCATAAAACTTGTATAGCTTAACGGAAATGTTTGTGCCCCTCACGCAAAAATAAAAATGGTTTAAAGGGTTTTCAATTAAATTTATACCTGATGCCGTATTTTCGATTAAAAGTAATTAATGTAATTAAAAGCTACTTCAACTTTCCGTATTCAGCTTAAAGATTATGCGATCCATTATACATAATTTTATGTTCTGTTTAGTATGCTTTTCAACATGAATTAGAGCATAAACACTTTAAAATCATACTCTCCTTTGTATTTATGTATATTTAATACCACACACATAACATAAACATTTTTTTAATAAATTTATTCAAAAGATTGTTTACTTGTGATAAGAAATCAACAATAATACCAACAAAATTGTACAAATTACATTAATTGTTTAGCATTCAAGATTACAATCTATGGTGGAAAAACATTAAACTGGTGTGTTGTGTACATAAAACGTCGATCATAAATAAATATACATGGGAAATGAAAATTGTGTTTGATTAATTTAACCTTCTGTTCTGTAGTGGTAGCAAAAAAAACTGAGCAAAACCTTTCAATCTTTCAATTATTAATTTTACACGTACCCTAATCATAATTTAATGTACGGTCAATCGGATATGTATAACTAAATTAATTTAATACGTATTATAGATTTGACCACACCTTAAACCAATTCAATTTACAATCCGTGCGGTATGTCACAACAGATCAAGACAAATTATCCGTCGACCGATGTCATATCACAATTAAAACGGTTGTCACGTTTACCATTCGACCAATTTGACTTTTATACTTACGACTTGATTAGATTCTTGTTACCGTGGTAAAAATACATATGTTTGTGATTTATATTGTATATGTATAAACAGTTATGAGTAACAAAGTCGAGAGGTCAAATCATATAAAATGAACCGCAAATTCTTCATCAGCCGCGTACATAAACATATCGGTATACAAAATCTTTCAGCATCATCATCATCATCACATAATGAAAAGTGAAAATTTTTGTACAATACACAGCATAATATAATTCATTCATTGAGGTTTTTGCGGTTGGAAAAGAAACAAATTTTTAATTTTACTTGAGAAAGAGATCCCTGAAGATATCACCACAATATTGAGTAATACAAGTTCGTCATCAATCATGGAATTTATAATTTATTACTCAGCTGCATCTATACCAGCTCGTATTATGTCTGCAATGCGGTTTAGGTTTATGATTAAATATGATAAACGGCATCCCTTTGATTTTAAAACAAAACCAATCATGAAGGCTATTTCCACTTCATAAAATATTAACAATTAAATTACATACAAGTACTTACATACAAGTATTTTACATTTACTAGTATATGAGTGATTGAAAATGATTGCATATGGATGGTTGCGTAAAGCTCTCAATTTGTATTAGTTAATGTAGGATTTTCGATGAAAATCTTTAGTGAAATCCACAATGTCTTAAGAAATAAAGTTTTTGGTTCTTAGCTTTGTGTTGAAACAGATTAATTGAAAAAAAAATCCCATAACAGAGATAAATTAGTGAATTATTTGTTATTTACTGTAAATTTATACTCGAGGAATTAGAAAGCCACAAAACAAGAGTTGTAATTTCTACTTAAAGTTTTAAAACTAATATATATTTATTTTGCCATTTTGACTAAAAAGGCCAGCGGACCCATAAGGTAACCGTCCGGTAACGAGAAACCGCATTTCATACGTTTTGAATTCTTGTGGCATCGACGAAAATTAGATTTTTCGACTTCTGCTACTAAAAGAAGCAATTTATTTGTTAAAAAATTGAAAGTAAAATTGATCATTATCTCAGAAATCAAACCATTAAGTAAATAATGATGTATTTTACTCCCTAGGGACTAAAGTAGATGGGTTACTAGATATCTAATTATAAAAATCTAACAATGGTACAAAAAAAAAAAAAATTAAAAACGATTTTTCAATGAAAACTGTAATTGTGGCTATCATTTGTCTATTGTAAGCTCGTATTGGTCAGTATGCAGCTCGAGCTAGTCTAAATTTTCCAAAAACTTTGACGTAAATTTTGCCAAGCTAAAAGCAATTATTTTTTGAATTTCACTGATCGTCATTGGCATGTAGTCCCACTACTAAATATTCAGTTTACTGATTATGGAAAATAATAAAAACGTTATACCTCAGTTTCCTGGGTATAATTCGCACCTGTGGCACTATTCTGGCTTTCGCTGGGAATAAGGAATTGGGAAAAATATTTTCTTAGCATTTTTTGTCCAAATTGAATTTTTCTGGCATACTGAAAGAAGAAGTTTAGTGCAAACATTTTCAAAACAAAGTTAATTGTGAAACTTTTGTTCCACACAATTTTTATAGTGAAATACATTTTCCCATTTAACTTTGTTTGGAAAATATTTACATCAAACTTATTTCCTCAGTATAGGCAAGAAAAATACAATTTAGACAAAGATGCTATGAAAATAATTTTTCCAATTCCATATTCCTAAGGAAAGCCAGAATATAGGGCCACTTGCGTTTAACCCGCTGTATAAAAAGATCAACTTTCTACTAAAAATAATATGTCCCATGTATATAAAATATACAGGAATAGTCCTCTTCTATAAAGAAAATAATCTACGTTTTCGTACGATCAGACCAACTTAATTGTTGTTGAACCGGCAGTTTCGCAAAATTTACTTGAGTTAGAGGTTTAGAGGTTCTTTGAATCGTGTATTGGCGTGCTCAATCACGAATCAATGCGTAAAAGAAGTAAAGATAAGGTTATGATCAGACATCAGAAATCCTGGGAAGCGAGCTTTGACCAGGGTTAACTCTCTGGCCCGATTGGACGAAATGAACTCATTATTATATCGATTTGGGAAATATTTCAGGCCCGAATATAATTAGTGCCAATTAACAACCACCACACAAATTAATTTCCACAATAGCAACTTTAAATCTACATAAAATGCCAGCCCCACGGCTTATGGCAAATATCGGAAACACTTAAAATATGTAAATTGGTTTACGTAATAATGTTTTTCTGTTGAACGATATAAGGCAACACACACAGCATGTACTGCGAGCATTAATTTTATATTATCTTCAAGCATAGTGAGAACCATTTGGGTTTAGTGTCTCATTCAAAAAATTTGTAACAAATTAATTATCTTCATTATTGCTAATGGTATTGGTATACGAAATATAAGTGAAACTTAATAAGTCAGATTAACTAAAAAACAACCGAGAATTACCCATGAATTTCCTGCAAAGTTAGAAAGAATTGAAATTAACAAAAATTATGTCACAATTTTATTATCAAAAAATATCCGCGAGTGAGATATGATATTGTGATTGTGTTCCTGGCGCCGCTCTCAAACCTGACGTATTCATCTCGTGTAGGTTTGAAAAATCCAATTGGATCCAGCTAATGTGATTTGTTTTAGTTTTACTAACTACAGGTTTCCGGTACGATTATTCGGTACACCTACACATGATACGACCACGTTAAAACACCAAGGTCAAAGCTAGGTGTATTGTATACAGTTCATGCTGCTAATTAAAAATTTATTATCTTAAATAACTTTGTTGCAAGATCGCGCAATAAAACGTAGGCGTCGCAACACAATCAACAACAAAAAAATCACCATAATAAAATAACGGCACACAAACAATAAGATTATTGTTATAAAGTACCAAAACACAGGTGTTTTGTATTTGATCCACCAATTCTTCCCAAAATATTCGCAGCAGTTAAATAATGATCCGGTCAACATTAAATAAAAATATTCTTAAAAAATGTAATCTGATTATTAAGCAAATATAAATCTGAAGATCACAGACATTCTTGCCCATATATATAAAATAAAATTAATACGATCAGATTTCATAATGTTTATTTTGATTAAATTTTTTTGTAAAAAGGAAACACAAAATTCGATCATATACAGATGTCAGAAATAACTAAAAAATATAATTTCACGGATAGATATGCAGGCGCAAAGAAGGAAGAAGCTGTGTGATTTCAAGATCAATATTGATCTCGAATAAAAAAAAACGAAAATTTTGAGAATAAAAAACTTTTTCTTAATGAAGCCAATGTACAAGTAATAACTTCGACCGATCTTGTTACATATTTTCTTATTATTAGTATGTACGACTATTTCTCAAGAAAATGCATTTACAGCATATTTAATGTGATTATATAGTGCACGTTATATATACTATATATGTATGTACACAAAACAAAGTATAAGTTTTTTGCAACTTGAGATCACACACAACTAACTAACTAACAATATTTTTATGACAAATAAAATCGTTCTTTCAATCAATTTTAATTAAATTTTATGTATACAGTTGAGCAGGAAATTTAAATTCGCGATCTTACCCGCGCGAATACTCGAAAGTAGTTTTATTCATAATCTTATAATAAAAAAAACAACATAAAATACAAAGTAGATACGAAGTGTATAATACATAGAGACAGTCAGTAAATCAAGAGATCACGAATATGACGCCAGCGCGCGCATTTTATCTTAATACAATCAATGGATAAAATATAATCTAAACATAGATAAAATCTAATTTAAACAATAAAATTTCGTTTGATGTTTAATACATAAAATTGAATTTTACTTACCGATCTTGTAATACAACAACTTTTTCTCTTCCACTACCCAACCATGAATCAATGTGTTTACATAATTCACATAATTTTTCTAATGTTATTGTTTGTATACATGATTCCAAATCAAATAATCGATAATTCTACAAAAATAGTAAAAAAAATAAAATTGCTATGTAGGTATTTGTGTGTAAGACGATCGCGATCGTGCGCGTGTATCCGAGTTACATACCTTTCCATGTTTTTGCTCGAGCATTTCGATAATTTCTCGTTCGTATTTATCTTCATAGTTGGTGCCATCTTCAATAAATGATTGCTGCTCATCAACAGTTCGCTTGGGTAATATCGATGATAGTATTCTTTCGGTCACATACGATAAACGTAATGTGTCTGATAATTTTGTGGTGGGTGATACAGGTTGTTGATGATGTTGTACTGCTTGCAGGTGATTATTGGACGATGTTACAGGGAACTGAAATTATAAAAATCGCATTACAAACCAAAACCAAATTTTACACAATCCTATATAAGGACATAAATATTTATTATCATGTCCATAAATCAAAAACCGTATAAACCAACCCCAAATAGGATTGGCATTTTGATTTTAACATTTTTATTGAAGCTTGGAAGAGGATGGGTCGATTCCGGAATTATCATTCGGAAATTAAAATTATAATTTGATTTTGTCTACACACAATTTTCGTATTGCTTATCGATTTTGTTTGGTAACCCAACTGATTAAATCATCGAACATAAATTTTATGTTGTACAAACATGACAATCAACAATATACAACAAAAAAAAAAAAAACTTTCGAGATAAATATCAAAATTTATAATGATATGAGAAATTTTATGATTTTGCTGTCATCGCACATTTCAAATTGAAAGATATCAGCCCACTACTAGTTGAATAGGCATTCACTGAATTGACCTTTCTCGAACTAATCATTAAACGTTACAGAAAAGATTTAACCAAGTTTTATAGTACCTGTTAAAATTAACTTAAAGTCGCGGAGAATCATGAGAAAAATATATAAAGTCGGACAGGATTTGGGGAGGGAAATGTGATAAAAATCACGATTAAATATATAATTACACACATGTACGTTCCTAATAAAAAAAAATTGTTTACGTTAACTCAGGCCGCGCGCGTTTTTGTTTTATTTATAAGAAAAATCTTTTAATTTCGTTTTTCTTTCACCTTGAAATTTAAAATAAAATTTTAAGAAATACGTATATACGAGTGTATATGTATTGCTTACGAAATATCTTAAATAAATTAAAATCAGAATAAGAAAAAGGAAAAGAGATCGTGCACCACACCACCAAAATGAATTTTATTTAACATTTCGCGTTCTTAACAAAAGCAAAAAAAAAATCACTCAATAATTTTAAAAAAAACACTCGAATATTTTTTTGTAGAAATTTAATTTAAATATTGATTTATTAAAAATTCCATTCCAATTTATTTAAATAAGAAATCTGTTTATTTAACAAAAATTCGTGCGTGTGCTTTAATGATTTTTAAAAAAATTTATTTAACTGGTTTTTCATTAGAAATCAACCTTGAGGTAAAATTAAAATTGAGTGATTTTTTGTTTTTTGCTTTTACGTACAAGTTCTAAGAGAAACACGCGATATTTCTGGTAAATGATTTTATGATTAATACATAATATAATTTATCGAGGTAACATTCGACCAACTAGCAGTTGAGTGATAAAAATGAGTGCTTGATGAATTTATAAGCTGAACGAAAAAATACGCGTTTATGGAAAGTACTTATTCCAAAAAATTATACAATTTTTAGTTTCTCCACTTACAAAGTAGAACTTGTAAAATTTCAAAATGAGTGGTATTTTGATACATATTACCGAGAGTGAAAACGTTTATTTATAAAAAATTTTCGAATACCGTTTTGTTTATCGTAATAAAATGGCCACGCAAAGTAAGGGATTGAAAATCAAGCAGGGATTGAGTATTAGTAAATGGAATTAACGAATATCACGATTTACTAGCATTAAGGCGAGTCGGTTAGATAATGACCATTTATACATTCTTATACCATCATTAATAAGAGAAATAAGCAGAAGAATAACAGAAATAAGAACAAAACTGTTTCTTGGCCGAAGACCTAGCGTTATAAAAGATGCGGCAAAATCGATGCGCAAGAAGATTTGGTTTGGAAGTGAACAATAGCAAAACCAAATTACTATGAACACCCAGAAGCATCTCCATGGCAAATATCGCGATCGACGACCATAATTTTGATAGTGTGGAAACCTTAAATACTTCGGGTCAGTAATAACCTCCTCAAATGATATGCAGGTAGAAAAAAAACCGAATTTCAGTCAGACACTGCTTTTCAACACCACATCACGGTTATTGGGATTGGCAAACCTGTGCCGGCTTTGGAAAGCGAGAGTTACATACTTATAAAAGGAAGGGCATTGGTTTGCCTTCGGTCCAATTAAATTTGTGTAAAATGAATATCGGATTCGTATGAGCCACAAGAAAAAGCAACATTTCGGAAGCAGCTATATATCATCGGATTTATCATATAAATTGAGATGGATGGTTCGGCCCCGTTGCAAGGTCCCACAACAACGTATGATAAATAAAGTGTGCCAACAGGAAGACTCAATACATGCATCCAATTACAAAGATTAGAAGACAGACTCTGAGAAACGGAGGTACTATAATATCCGGAACATTTAATTTTTTTTAAATTTAATTAATTTTTTTGTTTTCGTTGAAAGTAGTGATCA
Organism: Nephrotoma appendiculata; assembly: GCA_947310385.1. Classification (NCBI taxonomy): domain Eukaryota; kingdom Metazoa; phylum Arthropoda; class Insecta; order Diptera; family Tipulidae; genus Nephrotoma; species Nephrotoma appendiculata. Next base: position 2,208,913 of record OX371225.1, on the reverse strand, counting down.
ATCTTGTTTAAATGCTTTCAATCAATATTTCCGTCAAGCATTTGCATGCCAAAAAGGCAGAGTAATTTGACTACCAACTTTTTTACTTACTTACATTTCTATTCATATGTTCTATACATATGTGTGAAATTAATTAAATCATTTTTTAAATTGAAGGTAATATTTTTACCAGAATACTGAAATAAATTATGAATTTCACTAAAAACAAAACATTGAACGTGACGTTGTCTTTGAAATAAGAAAAGCAAAGAAAAATAGAAAATGTCTATCGAATAGGAACCAAATCCAAATCACCTAAGTTTGGTGGTAACGATAACGATAATTTTTAAGCTTCATTTTATGTTCAATATGAAATGCTGTATGATACGTAAGTATCTTGCATCATATTTAACCACAAGTTTCTGTGCCGAAAGAAGTTGATATTATTTTCTCCTTACAAATAACGGTAAAAAGGCTGACATCAACTCATTAATTTGGGCTATTTTGATAATAAGCGAATGTCAACAAGAGTACAAGTGTGTATAGCCCTAAAGGAAACCTTCATATGTCTTCATGCATATAAAGCAATAGCTGAACTATGCTGGCTAGTTTGATCCTAGTATTAAAAGGAATGGTTAGACAGTTTTTTGGAAAAAGTAAAATTTTTAAATGCATCACCGTGTATTATATTTAGCAGTAATCTTCAATTTTTAATGAAAACCAATGAAGTGGTTTATTAGAATCCTTGGAAGAACGAAGTCATAAATCCTAATCCCAATTAATACTAATTGTAAAGTGATTCCCACCGTACACAACATCGCGCAATTAAAAGCATAAATCATAAATCGAGCGTTTATTTCATTTCCCTGTGAAATATACTTATTTAAATACCCATCTCTATATAGTCTTTTATCTAATTTATTATTATCCCGTATTATTTTTTATGTTTCGTAACCTGAAGCAAAAAAAATCATTCTATGCCGGTTTTCTTTTTTCCAATTTCCCATTGCACAACAAAAGTTTTAATTTGCCAGGAGTGTGTCTGATGTTATAAGTATATATATGTATCTATATATATTGAATTGACGTACATATGAGATACATAGAAAAAATGCGAACGAAATGAAAATATATAAGCAATAATTTATATTATATAGAGTTGATTGAAAAATTTGATAGAATTTCCCTTACTTTAAACGGAAAAATAAATTATAGTTTTATCAGTTTTTATTTTATTTGCGTGTAAAATGAAATTACGTATTGTTGTTGGTCTTCTTTATTGTTGCCGAAACAAGATTTTCCATCACGCGCTGAAAAATAGTGGTTTTTATTGAAATTAGATTAACTTATTTCCAACAAATCAGAACAGTTAAATTTTGTTAATCTAGGGGCTTGCATTTCCCGATCCCAGCTATTCGAATCTTTGCTGTTTCTGTTTTGTTTTAATAAACAGACATCGTCTAATAATTCTGACAAAATATAAGAATAAATTTTGAAGTGGAATATGAGGACAATAATGTACAGACAGTGAACACCCCTATTTTTATAAAGCAAAATGTAAATAATATAAATTACCACCATCCTCCTTTACGTACGACTTTTCAACACACATACTTGAAACGCCAAGTTATTATAAGTTGTGATTCCATCCCGCACTCGAAGAAAATTTTTTCTTATGGCTACGAATTTACATGAATATACATAGCTTCAAGCGGTTAAACACATCAAATCATAAACTTAAAAAGAATCAAATGCAAAATATTTCACGTACACTTACTACACATAATTGTACTTTATGAAATATGCCATTCTGATCGGGACCCAAAATATAATTTATAGTTGTAAATAGTTGTTGTTTTAACACGTTTAGTCGTCTGGTGAACATCGAAAGTTAAATAAATAAAACCACTTAAAGCAAAACGAAATTATGTTCTATCTTACAATAATGACGATTACAAAAATTAAATTTTTTAAATTACTTACAGTTTGAGATTTTGGAATGGTTTGATTTCCATCAAAGTTTTTCTGAAACGAGAAATAATTTTTTTTTATTAGTAATGTTAGCTGACATACAAAAAAGTTTATGAACCTGGGCACGTTCCAGAAAAAAGGATGCATGAAACACTGTAAATGCAACGCGATGCAAAAACGTCGTAATTGAGCATCGCGGTGCAGTTGGATCTAATTCTACTTCATAACAATTATCATCGTACATCGCTCGTATTTATTCACACAATTTTAATTTTAAAATTAAAAATAATTTTATTTTTATAGTATCACAATTATATTTGGACATTTTTATGAATAAAAAACTATTATTAAAGAATAAATGTAAATAAAATAATTAATATTACATATATCCGGACAGAGTATATAAATTATGTCCTTGCACTAGGACAATCATCACTGCACTGCGCTACTCTTATTACGGGAAAAAAATATTTTTTTTATACTAAATTTTCTCTCTCATAAGGATCTTGATGATAAACACTTATCTATCGCACATTTTATGAAGAACATAACTATTCCCATTGAATGCAGTTTTTATGTGTGTGTGTGTTGCCAAAGAAAGGGAAAATCAGGACAAATTTATCTCTCTAACGAAAAAAACAAATTTTTTAACATAAAAACCTCTTCAAAATTATTTTGAACCTCCCTGTCGCCACATACTGCGCAAGACCAGTTTTTTTTAAATAATTTCATTACAATTCAGAGATAGAAATCGTTCTACATACACACTATTCTCTCAATGTGTCCTGAATAAATTTAATGTGTTTAATCAGCTGGGATATTTTCAAGGGCATCAATCCATTTTTAATTCAAACTAAAATAAAACAACAAAACACTTGTTGCATGGAATATTTTTATGTTTCTTGGCTTATGTGTTAATAGCACATTGTCACCCCAGCTAAGATTAGATAATTTTCTATAAATATTATAAAACCACAAGTTTGTTTTTATTAATTTACAGTTTGAAAAAATTTGCATATCGCGAATTATACAATAATATTTTTTGTTTATTGTTTTATTTAAAAAAAATATAAATGTTTATTTGTACATATTTGCATATCAATGGCATACAATTTAAAGAAAATGTGTGTGTATATGGAATTTTGTAGTGAATTGTGTTAAAGCAAATTTGCAGTTCTGATTACATCATCGTAGCCTATAGGTGAATGAATCAATTAGTGTCACTAGTGACGTTTAACACGTTGCCGCACACTTTCAAATGTGTGTTTTGATAACTTTTGTAATTGCAATGATATTTCGTTGCGGAGAGGAATGTGTTGTTGAGAATTGAAAAATATGTCGGTATTCCTTAAAAAACGAAAAAATTGTATGACTGCTATAGCCGTTATTTGCGCTAATGAGTTAAAAAACGAAAAAGTTGTATGACGGCTATAGCCGTCATTTGCGCGAATGCGTTAAACAATTGCAGTATAATACATAGGAGTGGATATATCGATTTCTAGAATTTAAGCTAATTTAAAAATTTTTAATATTGCTGTTATGTATATTATGGGTATACACCACGGGGAAACAGGGTCGTGCGCTTCCCGCACTGAACTGTCTTTTAATTTTTTAAAAACATTTCAAATTTAATTTCTACCGGTAGTAAATTTGGTCGGGAAAATTTTTCCCGTGGAATTTTAAATTTTTAAATTTGCTGTGGAAAGCCAAACCAACTAGTTTGAGTGATTTGTAATAAGACCAATAACACGAAAAGCGCAATGACATATGACCAATTCGATTCAGAATCTATGAGGCTATCAATCCTGTATGATCACTTCTTAGAATAATTTCTATGGTGTCGAATTACAATCATTCGCTATACATAAATACGTAGTAATCATAAAAATCAAAATATAAAATTATTTTAAAAGGTTCGTCGTTTAATGGAAAATTTCAATTTTATCAACAGAATCACAGTAACACAGTGTTTATTTATGTCATTTGTAAAAATATTTTCTATCACGATACAAAGTCGCTTCCAAAAAATGTAGCCATAGCCGATTTATCTAGTGATTTAGCCAACTTATGTAAAATCGGCCATTATAGGGGCATAGACAAAGGACAAATGGTTTCAAACCCACTTACATCTAACCTCAAATAATATATTCGCCTTGTTAGATCATCATCAGGAGTATCAATTCCCCCCTCCTACGTTAATTGCTTTAAATGTCTGCTGATGTATATTTACGCTCGTATGATAAGTTTATAGGGTGGAAGAAAAAACAAAAGATTGACGAAAAATGCATTAGTGAATCGGTCATGTTGGTCTACTTCAACAACCTTAAAAGTAAATGATAAATTTTCAGCAAAATATAAGGCAAGTTAAATGTATGTGGGTATACTCGATGCTGAAAACGATGATTGCAAAAAATCACAATATCAATATAAAATATGATAAGCTCACTGCATTTTTGAAAAAGAATTCTGTTGGATTTCGCCCAAAAAACCCAACATTTTCCAACAGGAAGACATTCGGAAATTTTTATCTGCTGCAGACGATATGAACTTCTTAACTATGAAGGTAACAGATTACTTACAAATCAATGTAATAATTTTCCAGTGGAAATGGAAATGAGGGTGCGCACATTTGCTGAGGAGGCGGGCGACCGTGTGTACGCAGTCCCGGCTACCAAAAACTTTGTGCACGAGTTTTTCACAATAAAAATAATCGCAAAGATCAACCCCGCCAAAGTGCAATGAAAGGGCCTCGCTATAAAGCAACCACCTTGTGGAAGCTCTACACCAGGTAAGTATGATTTAGTTAAATTTACTATGTCATAAAGACATTTTAACTTTTTAGCGAATTATATTGAAAATATAACAAAAATAAAACATTGTATTTGTGTTTTGCTTTATCGCACATACCAGGGTGTCAAAGTCAAACACATTATAAACTTGAAACAGATAATGAGTGAGGGGAATAAAATAAAAAGTAAAATTTATCAGATATACCCGAAGCCGAACTATAATTGTGTTAACTTAGTAGCAGCTAGGGAGCTTTTAAATAGGCGTTGAAAAAATGTGGTTTTACCAAAATACATATAGTTGCGACAACCTATTTCTAATGAGCCTATCTGATGGAATTTTTTTGTATCATGAGTGAAACTTTATTTTGTTGGCTATTAGCAGACAGCATCAGCAGGCAGCTTAGCAGACAACGAGTGCCGTGCCGAGTAGCGATCCAAACCCAAGCCCTGCCCCAAGCCCCAACATCATCAACGATCTATTTATATTTATATTTTTCGCCTCTTCTAATCGTTTTCCAATTTTCTCCATTTTCTTAAGCCGCTTAGATCCGGCTAAATCCCAAATTTTATATTATGATTTAATACGCTTTTAGCCGAAATTCGCCTCGATGGATCATGAATCAACATTTGTTGCAACAAATCTAAACCGTTTGCATCTAAATTCTTAACTTGGCTTGCCAAGTGGTATTGCGACCAACACGGAAATGTGGGTTTATAATCTGGAAAAGTAGTTACACCCGGCCTTATCTCTTCAGTTGGGGTTTTCAAAATACGAAACATTCGAAACAGTTGATTTCAGAATCTCCCGGGAACAATGGTTTTCGGGTTGCTATCTTTGCAAAAGTACATCTGGTCGACCATATATCTGGTGGTGATCAACGATCGAAACGGAAAGTCATTACAATAATCAATATATGCAGCCCATTCGAAAACAGGTAAACAGGTTACCATGTCTATATTAATGTTTTTATCGATGGACCTCTTGGATCTTGGGACCCTGCGAATGATGGAATTCTAAAGCGTCTTCAACTTAACCGCCAGTGGAGCAGAAATATCTACGTGGAGTACGTCCCAGGAGAACGACAAGTATGAGTGAATCAAATTGAAAACAATCCATATGAGGAGGATAGTAAGATAAATCGGGGACGATAGTTCATCAACCGATAAAAATCAAGTAAATTTAAACCGAAAAAATGCATAATTTCCATTTATGGAACAAAACATAAATTTAGTTCAAACTGACACTGTAAACATTTGTAAATCAAACATAACTTAGTAAATGAAATATATCTTATCAGCTTAACATGATAGATCCCTCATACAGGGGTCATAAAACGTTAAACTGATTTTTTGAAATAGACGGAGTTCTAGAAACTTGCTCCACCACTTACCCCAGTTTCGCTCAAGGATCACATAATAAAATTGCAGTTTAAATTTAAGTAGAGTACAGGGGTGGGTAACAACCCCCTGAAATATACTCGACGCCAGACGTGGTGAAATTATATAGGCGACGCGAATATCGAGTCGATATCCGCGACAGTGAACTTGGCGCTGAATCCATTTAAATGTTCCGGTCGTATTTCGTGATCCCGTCCCTTAACGGAGAAACGAAAGAGGTTTGTGTATTTGCAAATGAAAATTTTCAGAAAATCTGGCGTTTGTGTTACACTTTTAGTTTAAGTTTAAGAAAACCAAAAATTCTTTAATATTTCTTCGATTTAATGTGTTGAAATTTAACTTATATATTTTAGAAACATAAACATAAATATTTCATGTATCATTTGATTTTGGCAGTAAATAAACATACAACTACAATGAAGATGGATAATCAACACTAAAATACTTTATTCTAGTTTTTGCTACTAGTTAAATAAACTATTTTAACATCAAGGTGAGGTTATCAAGACGATGGAAGTTTGGTTTCGAACTAATGAAATATTGAATTCTTTGTATTAAAAAAATCAAACTTCCGCATCTTGATGTAAAAATACTATCTGGCTATCAATCCACAATAACCCCAAAATTTCATAAACTATTTTAATAAATTTATTTGTAATTTAACATTTTTTTTTTTTTTCAAAATGTTCAGATGCATATTTACATAATATTTTAGCAACCTACACATAACGATTTTCGAAAATTGTCAACAGAATTAATGGGATTTGAAAGGTATAATTACTACTAAGACTTAAAACTATGTACAATACTAAACCATGCATTTTTGATTTGGTCAGCAGCCTTAGAACCAAAAACATGGTAAACTTCACCACAAAACTAATTATAATCAAAAACTCATACATTAAAAAAATCACTCAAAAAATATTGAGTGATAATTTATTTGTATTATCTCTCCAACTGGTTTAAATATGTCAATAACATTTTGAATATAAACAATGAATTTAAAAACATTCCATCTTGAATTACGTGCTTTTGTTATTCAGATACTACCATACGTACGTACGTAAAATGACAAACGAAAGATCAAACTTTCACCCAAACGTACATTTGAAAAAAAACGAACATTTGAATTTTTAATTTAAGCGCAAAAAATTAAATTTCTTTTTATATTTAAATAAAAACACTTTTTAGCAAATTTGCATTTTTGTTATTTCAAATTTATTATTCATTAATTAGCCAAAAAAAAACAGCGCGCTATTTGTTAAATTACCGGAAATTAAATTTAAAATTCTAAAACAAAACTTTAACTTTCTTATCATTTAAAATAGCAGAACGAATATAATTTGTACACAGACAAAGTGTTTCGTCCGTTTAGTGAAGGTTATCTCACGTTCGTATATTATAAATTAAAGTAGGATATATGCTCGGCATAATGAAATTAATCATAATTATTTTCTGATTATCCGCATATGTATATAAGAAAGCGCAGAAATGACAATCAAATTGTATTGTTGAGGTCTCAATATCTCAAGTTGTTTTGAAATTAAAGTAAATTATTTTATTATTGGGGTGACATTTGAGTTTTTTTTCTTTTAAATGTGTTTAACAAAGATAATAATTATTACGGCCGGATGAGATCAGAGGCCTTTTTAACTACAAAGTAAATAGTTATTATGTCACCTTGTATAGTGATGTAATCATAATATATATTGTTTAATTGCGCCAAAACTTTATGGTTGTATGTACTTTGTTTATGTATATAAGAAATTGTTTTACCACCCACATATTTCATAAACGAAACTCTATCTTAATTCAATAAATTTCAATTAATTTCCATCAACACAGTTTTTGAGATTCGTGTCTTCTCAACTTATTCAAGGTTTTTCTAACATCTTTCTTTATATATCATCTCATCACGAATGTACTCGTATATGTATATTTCTGATTCATATGTTGCGATCATAAAACGAGTGAGACGGTTATATGACGAATATTAATAAGAAACACTTGTTAAATTCTTTTATTTTTTTGGCATGATCACGATCATGATCATGATCTTATTTTTATGTGCTGCAGATATAAATATTTCTAACCGAATGAAATGTGTCACAGATATTATGTATACGTTGTGCACGAGTCACTGCTTTACAGAAAATAGTATTTAGAGCTTTTTTATTTAAATTACACACAGTCTTTTAGATAAATGTCAAAAGATTAATTGAACTCGTTTTTTATAAAAAAAAAATCGGTACGTTCTTCTATCACAAAGTATCAAAAATAATTCGTGATTTTTTTTTTATTACAAAGATGAATCTCGTCGTTTATATAATAAACTCAAGGATTGGTTACATTTTTCTTTAGCAGGATTATATTTTTTGAGATTTATTGTTACTGGTTTCAGATTCTTGGGGCTTTTCATTCTTTTCGACCGAAAATATAAAAAATTACATAAAATTTTATGAAACGAAAGAAAAAAATGAGTTGTACAAAAGCTTTTAATCTTAAACAAAATACGTATGTTTATTCAATTCTTATTCAGATTTGAATAAAATAATAAACTAAGCATAAGGAATAATTAAAAAGTATTATACATATGTAAGTAGCCTGTGTTATCAACACCCGCTTACAAAAGTATTACAAAATGTTATTGGGCTTTTTCTTTACGGTTTGAATCTCAAAACGGATTCCAAAATGACAACACCATTAAGGTAACCATATCAAGGAAATATTTAAAATTAGCAAAACTGAATGCGCGTAAAACAGATTGATTTGCATTTTGTGACGTGAGTCAATTTTTAGCTGTACACCACACTGGAATGGTTTGGATTTGAAAGGAAGTCATTTGCATCATTGGTTCATGAATTTTTTTTTGGCAATTTTGATGTCGTACACATGTGGATAGAGTAGTACGGGAAAGTACCAATGTTCACCATCAGAGTTTTAAACGCCACATAAGATTTAATCCAATAACTGGCAAATAATTACACTCCAGAGAATAAAGCGCTTCCAGCAGCAACCCGTGAGATCTTAATCTGAGACAGTTCATCACAATTTGACGTTTAACAAGCAACTGAAATTAAGGCTAAAATAAAATAAACACCTCTACAGTTCCGAGTCTTAGGCCTTATTTGAAAATCGGCAAACTTATATTAAGTAGTGGCCACAAATTTAATTTATTTTAATTATAATCTCTTTCAAAGAAATCCGTAAACAAGTAGGACGAATAGGTTTCGAGTTACATAATAAGTGAGTTCATCTCCTATTTTTAAAATTTATCATTTCGTTATTTTTATTAATTTTAGAATTTTCTGAATACTCAATTATTCGGTAAAACTATGCCTTCCAAAATAATACAAGCATAAAGTCACAGTAGTTCAGGCAGAACTGAAATATTAATTAGTGGGTGAATATTTGTTCGAAATGGTTATTATAAATACCACCTACGACTTCATAGGTGCCCTGCTGAAGATGTCTTCCCTCCAATTAACGGAATACTATGACAGTAAAGATTTCTCCGTTGTGTAGTTGGAAGTATTAACCATAAACAAAAATTGTCCTCCAAAATTTACAGTAGCTTATGTCATTTTTATTGACCATTGTTTTGCTCTTTGAATTTTAAAAAGTCTATGCATGTTATTGCACTTTTAATTAAAAATATTTCATTTATGATTTAAAATTCAAAACCACATTATTAGTTACGGAAAATGCTTTTGTAGATCGTGTAAAACTACCGAAAATTTTATAAAATAATTTCAGTAATCAAAACACTATCTAATTAAAGATGGATTTCGGGTTTGAATGAAGAGTTTAATTTATTTAAATGAAAAATTTACATAAATTATAGATATTATAATTATAATTACACACCCACCATTAAAACAATAATAACTATACATGAAGAGGTTCGAACCGAATAGACTTCAAACCTTTCGTTTACTTCAAATAAACAAAACATCGGAAAACAGTTGTTTTGCGATATAAAATTCGTGTACAAAAGCCTACTTCTCACGATAATAAAAAAAACTAAACTAAAAGTTAAGCCTAGTACTCGGTTAAAAGTGAAATGCAATTTAAACAAAGTCTCCAAAAATGTATTTTCTTCCGTGTGAAATAGAAATAAAGTTTTATTTGAAGAATATTTATTTTTGACGTATAGCTTTGTTGACATAAGGTTACATCATTACATCATATTTTAAAAACAACAAACGAGCCATGAAGAAAACGGCTTATATCACACATCCAAACATGTAACACCTCAATGACTCTTCTCGTACTCTTTGCACCATAAAATTCACAATTGGATTTTAAAAATTACACAAATCTACAGTTTAATACTGTAGAAGATACGCAAATGTCAAAATTCTTCGTGAAAATAATGAACCGACGAAATATCGTTATCGTGTGAAAAATATTTGTAGAGTTTAAGCACGCCCACTTTGATTCAATTAATAAACATGGGTTTTCCGCTGATCAATTGAGTACTACCAAATATAAGTACCAGTACAGCACTAAGCTTAATTGCCGAAATTTTTGAACTCGAGTGGAAGATAAATTAATTCTCTTAAAACATATAGATAAATCGCGAAGCTAAAAATATTGTGTAGAGATAATTTTAAAAATCGTTTTTCTTTCACATTTAAATTTTTATTAGATAAATTAACCTTTTTTTGGCGACATCTTAAAATTACAAATAACAAAGCTAAGAATGGATATGTAAAAGCGTATCTTTCAATTTAGTTTGCCGTGCAAATAAGTTGGCTGCGAAGAATGTGGAGATAACAAACGACGGCCATCTAGGATGAGAATCCGTACACTGAAGGATTTAATAGTTTTAGCTTGCTAAATTTTACGTCTAAAACGAGAAAATGTATCTTAGCTTGATCAACGTACCGACTTAAGCTTTGTGTTTTACACATCCCCTACACAAATGAAGCAGTTTGCCTGAAAATATTACTCGCCTTAAAAATTAAGCTTAAGTATACAGTTTTCAATCCTCGTAAAAACTATAATGAATAAATACAAAGTTCCTTAACCATATTATGTATACATATTAAATTTTTGGTACTCTCAGCGATTCGATTTAATATGACAAATTAATCGCCAAATGGTGGACAATTATTAAATTTGATCAATATTAAAAATTTCGTGATTCAAATTTAACTAAACTATCCTAATCATATGACTGAGAATTCTAAACTACGCGTCAAAATGTTCCCATCTTTATTTCTTGAAGACGAGATCCAGCAACAACTGATCAATAAAATTCATTCATAAACCATTTTTATTAATACGACTCTATCCTAATGACGTGGCTACATTCTACTGTGCATTTCAAATACAGAATTCGACAAATGAACTACCATACTAGATCACTCAGAGTGAACTGCTGGAACCAATATTGCACCGAAAAACATATTCCGCGCTTTGTGCCATACAAGTAAGATTAAACTGCGTGGTTGTTTGTGAACGAGTAATAAATTAACTTGACATGTAACCGCCAAAGGATTTCCAGAATAAACTGAATGGACTTCATAAGACGCTTTATCTAAAAGTACATTGATATAATTTATTAATTAAGATAAATCTTTATCTGTAACGTTATAATTAAATATCAAGTCGATATTAATTATACGAATGTGTAATTGAAAAACTATTTCCTTATCTATATTATAGATTTAGTTGCTATTTAAAATCGCACGAGGTAATTATTTTAAAAATTACTAACGTCCTTGAATGAAAATTGGATTAGCATTTAAAATGTTTTTTATGCAAATATTATTGCATTTTAAATTAATTCAGTTTTTTATTATTATGTTAACATACGAGTATGTACACATATGAGTACATAATATAAATAGTATATGTGTATTTCAAGAATTGTGTTAATTAATGATTATATGCGATATGGCGGCGGTGTACATAAATGGAAGTTTAATTGAAATTTTATGTAATTTAATCACAAAACATTTTTTATGAACTATAAATTGTTGTTATATTTCAGGTACATGATTGTTATGTACCTATATGAAAAACGTGATCAAATCTCTATTGGTTCAGCGTACACCTCAGAAATAGAGAAACATTTTTTTTAGACGTAATTCAATTTTGAAATTATGTTGAGCCTTATTTAGGTCAACGAACATACCAATTTTAACAAATTTTAATTTAAAAACCTAATTATCAGTTTCAGTGTATTTTCGCTATGAATTCCAGTAAACTGGATGAGCGATTTAAGTTGACACATCTAAATATAATTTCTTAACATATGCGTTTTTTCAACACATAAATAAAGCAGAAACCGCAAGAACCTTCTCAAGAAATAATGGGGACTAACAATTAAATAACAAATGATTTTTTTTCATCTCTAATAGTAACCAAATTAATGAAAATTTTACCAACTTGACACAAAACCTCAAAGTGATGCTTTTAAAATACACACTCTATCAATAAAGCTCCAAATTTAATTATAGATGGAAACATTGGACTAAATTATATATTCAGATTTTGATCCGTTAAATTCAGTATGTTAACTTGAATGACTCAACCGTCAAATAAAATATTTCAAATAACATTTAACAGTTTTGTTTTTCTTTTAAAGCGGTGTGATCGGAGAAGCACAATAAAAAATTACTGGAAATTTTCAGCTAGAAAGTTCGATTCGGATGTCATAAACGACTAGAGAAAAAGATCGGTTCCTAAACAGAAAACTGGAAAATAACAAAGAATTTTAAGAAATTGAAAAACAAATGATACCCTAAAACTAAAGGAGGATAAATAATAGTTTTATGCTGTGTGCCTAACGCTGATTTTTTTGTCTAAATTTCCGACTAACTAAATTGATCGTTAGTTCACCCAGGTATTGTTAGATGCCTCTAATATTTATAAACCAAAATCTACCCGATATTTAATTCTAAACTGCAAAAAAAGCTTCGATTTATCAATTACTGATTAGAAATGTTTTGTAGAATGTTAAATTTAAGTTTATATAGCAGATTTTAATTAAACATCAGATGTGGTTTGTTCTGTGCCATCTTTGAACAATTGGTATGAACTAACCATCAAATTAGTTAGTTGGAAATTTAGACAAAAAAAATCGACGTGAGGCACACAGCATTAATCAAGAAAGAATAAACACTTGCAAAAACTGGTATCAATATCAAGGCTAAAAATAATTATATGGCAATTTTTTGCCCAACGAAGTACTGGAAGCACACTTAGGACGTGTCCGATTGGTGTAATAAATAATTTTTCAGTGATAATTTTGACATTAGTAGAATAATTTTCTCTTCGGAATAACCATTGAGTTCATTTGCAGTCCGAATATAGAAATATATTTGACATTTTTAAAAGATTGGAATAATTGTAATTGTATGTAGAAAATAAATCAACTGAAGCTTATTTTGGTTTAAATATTAAATTCAACGTGCTAGTTCAGTTTAAAAATTAATCATTGGTTAAATTCTTAACAATGTTAGGATTATAAATTCGCACTCCAAAATATGGCGACTTCCCAACGTGAACAAAATATTATTCTAAAATTATTTCAGTTCTGTCAAAAAATATAACGTAAAGGAATAATTATCACAGTATTCGGATGGGTCCTTAGAAAACATATTGTAATTGGAGGAGACTTCTGTGTAAACAATTTATACGTTTTAGGCTGACTTAAAGATAAATAGTTTCTGAATGCGCCCAGCAATATTTGAAACCATTAAATCGAAAACCGGCGAAAAGAACGTCTATAAAATGCACACAAATATAGTAAGGCTGCCTTTGACTATTATACGAATCTTCTGACTTTGAGCAACGGTTTATTGAAATACTTGAAAAAATATTATTATGATGATCCAATATTGAAATCTAAAGCAGTTGTGCCGAGAAATCGTTTATCTTTTTAATTCAGGAGTGTTAAAAGAACTGTTGAAAAAACTAGTAAAACTCATGTGTCATGTTAGTATAGTCTTACCTTACTGGACAATTTCATTAATATCGTTTTGTCTAAATTCTGTGATAAGCTATTGGTATACAGAACTCCATAATCGAAAGGAAAAAGTTCAACTCTGAATCATCAGTTCGACTTTAATACTTAGTATAAGGAACCCAGAAACAGAATAAATCTGCCTTTGGTTTTCTCGTCGTAGAAGTGAGATGCTTGTTTTGATACCATTTTTGAAGATTATTTTCGTTTCATTTTATTCACCAAACACGTACGACATACATGATGAAACGATTAATAGTTATTCACTTTATTCGCTCGATTGGACAATTATGCCGACCGTAAGTAAAATGAACGTAGCGCACGATACGCTTCACGCACTACACTATTATTTTTGAAATAAATTCGCACAATTCGCAAGCGTTGTTCTGGCGTTAGTCTATTTATGGGGAAATGGCAAACCAAACAGAGAACAAATCAGCTATCAGCTGAACTTTTAATAAAAAAGGTTTACATAAATTAATGTTTAGTTACCCAAAAGATGTTCACGAATTAGTTGAAATAGTTTCAGAGCAGTAAAAAGAATATTGTATTTTGACAAGTACTTTGGCCTGTGACTATCTGATTAAGTTTTGGATAACATTAATCTTGATGTTTTCAAAAAATGTTGCATCTAAATATATCCAGCTTAACCAATTTTAATTGTTTATTTAAAAATGCAGGGAAGTTTCACGATCCCGGGAAATCGAACACCAAACGAACAGAACTACTAAAGAGTGGTACCAGAGCTAATACTTCTCTCTGATTGTGAAACATTGGAACAGCTACAGAAAATACAAGACACTCTAGGTATTTGTCAATAAATGCGCAGATGACATCAAATAGCTGATAAGATGGTTCTGTTTAAATAAAATTACAAACCAAGAACATCTTCGGCAAATAAGGCGAATCGATATTGAGAGAGACATCAAGAGACAAAACTGGAGATATTTAGATATAGGACACACACTGAGGGAAAAGTTTAATGACATAACGCAATGTATTAGATGTTGCAATGAGGGTCCAATTTAGGGTGTGCAACTAACTATTGCATATATAAAATTTTGAATAACAGTTTGAGCTTAAATAACATAAACCTTCGAACGATGTGTGACAGTTATATGAAAATTTGATCATTAGTTTACAAGTTACAGTTGTTATAGTAACGTTACTTCCATTATTTTCAAAACAATGGCCAAAAATTAATTTCGTTTGTTGATTGAACACTGGTTTTTAATGGTAAAAATCCATTTCAAGCAAAGCAAAGGCTTCATAAGTATTATGGGGACTCTGCTCCTTCGAAAGGAACCGTCGAACGTTGGTTTGCTGAGTTTAAACTTGGCAGTGCAAACACCAATAATGCAGAGCATTGAGCATTATCACCCGAATTCGCCAGCTATTGCAGAAAGGATACAAAATAGTGATCAAAATGGTTTTGAAAGACCGTAAAGTGAAATTGAATCAGATAGCTGAAATCTTAAAGACTATCAAAAGGCAGTATATACACTAATTTGCAGGAACATTTGTGCATGAGAAAGCTCTGTTCAAAGTGGATGCCGCGCTGGGATTTTTTAGGTCGGTATGTAATAATTAATGGATCCACCACTATTCTCCGGAATCAAATCATCAATCAGTTGAGTGGATATTACGGGTAAGGTTTTAGCCATCGTGTTTTGGGATGCGCAAGGTATTTTATTCGTTGCCTATCTTCAGAAAGAAAAGACCATCAACAGCAACTAGTACATAGCGTTATTGGTGCTTTAGAAGGAAGAAGTTGCGAAAAACGGCCCCAAATGTAAAAGAAAAAACTGTCCTTTCGCCAGGATAGCAAAATTGCATGAATTGAAGTTCAAATTGGTTCCCCATAAACCGTATACTCCGGATCTGGATCCTAGCGACTACTTCCTGTTCGCAAATCTCAAAGAAATACTCCAAGGGAAAAGATTTGCGTCAAATGCTGGTAATGTAGCCGAAACAAACGCCTATTTTGAGTCCAAAGATAAATCGTTCCACAAAAAAAAACAACGAAATGTTAGAGAAGCGTTGGAATGTATGTATCAATCTTACAGGAAACTAAGTTGATGAATAAAATCGAATTTTGCAAAAAAATGTTTTTTTAGTAGATAGTCTCAGGACTTATTTTATTGACCAACGATGGATAGTTGTCGATTGTAAACGAAAGATTCAAAGGCACATGTAAAGTTTATATAGAGGAAAATAATTACGACGCTTAGACACTGCATCTCCATCTATCACGAGAGTTAAGTTGTTTAGCTTTGACGAGGAACCCTTAAAGTTATTTATGGTCATAACCGAGATGATCCTGGATGTAATACAACTATGCATGTAGTCCACAAACATTTTCAAAGGGGAATATAACTACTACTTTTAATCTTACTAAAATTCTTAATTTAGATTCTGCATGAGTGGAGGAGGTCTATGTGATTGAAGACGTATAGGCGGAAGAGCATTTCTGATAATGAACGCAATACAAGTCCAGTCCAACTGATAAGCACTTTAGCATCCCTTTTCATTGTTGCTGGGTCGGATACCAAATAGAACAATTAAAATTTCGAACCTTCGTTAACTCTGCTATCTAACGGGTTTACGTAAAGGACTTAGCTGAATATAAGAAAAATTAGATCGTCTTAAGATCGATTGAACTATATGTTGTAAAAAATTATTCATTATCATATTTTTTTATACACCTTGAACTTTAACTTCTATACCATATCACAATACCCAAACATTTTAAAGAATTCAGATCATTAAATTAGATAAAATTATGTATAAGAAAATACAAAAAAAAACCCAAAATAAATTTAATATTTATGCCTTCCTCTATATCAAACTATATATTCATGTGAATCTTTACCGGCTCTAAATAAACCACCACCACCACCACAAATATGTTAAATAACCCATGAAACGAATTCACAGAAATGCAAATTTCAAGCGTCTTAGCGCGTTATAAGCTAAACAAAAATCCGGTTTTTCTTTATTATACGCGTTGTTGTCGCGGATTTTTTTTTATTATTTTTAAAAATTTACATATTTTATAATATACGACTTTAATTTACTGACACTAAATGACTTTTGAAGTAGTTTCATAAAGTTTCGTTTACATAAGCTCATTATTGAAATACACTTTGAAGGTGAAAAAATAAACTGAAGTTGTTTAATAACGCGAGCGAAATTGATCACAGAAAAATACTGTATGTGATTGATCGTGATTTGAATAGAATTAGAAATTTTTTTACTCGAAATGATTGATCACTGTGGTCATGTTGTAGAGAATACAGGAGGGTAAATAAGTATACTATTCTATATAAGTATTATTCTACTTCCTGAATTCCACCAGAAGTTTGAAATAATAATAACAATAATAATATGTTGAATGCAACAAATTTTATGTTGCAGCATCTTTATATTTCATGTAACATGATTTATGTATTAAAAAAATATGAATATGTTAAGTCGATATTAAACTGCCGGCATTGAAGAGATCGCGACTTTAATATATGCATATAGCCGAAGGTGGTCAAGCTTCGACAAATATATACTAATTCTTTTTCATTAACATAATATATATGTTCATGATTTCATCTCTTAATCTCTCTCGATATACAATTATAACAAATTTATGGTAAATTCATGTTTATCGTCCGCACTATACACATTAGACCTGTTTCTCATTCAAAATTTACGACACTTAGCTGTATGATGATTTTACGATCATTGTCTGCATCTTTGTGTTCTTGTGCGTATATATAAATAAAAAAATCGTTACATTCTTATAATATAATTCTGTCAATTTCGATTTGAAAGAAATCCACAAAAAACCTTGAATGACTTTGGGTTTTTTATTCATACTTTGTGTGTTCCAAATTTATTTTATTTCACTTTTTGCAATAAAAAATAAAAATCTTACGAAAAAAAAAAACATTCTTGAAATTGGCGGAATATTAACGTTATATAGTATAATACTTAAAGACAAAACTGTAGTTTCGTTTTTAACATTAACAATAAGTAAATATAAATAAAAATTTTGTTAAGAAACAAGTTTATGGATTTCAAATTTATGTTAATTTTATTTGTGTATAAACGCGATTTCGTAATCGGCGAAATATTTTTTTTATACGCCACGGCCGCGCCGCGCGCACTTCACTTTTATATTATTCTAGTGTTTACAAAAATTCTATTATTCATCTATTTGAGTACGAGCATGTATTGATATCGAAAAATAACTTAAAATTTTCCCAAGAAAATCGCAATAAAAAATTTATATAAAAATTTTCATAAACATGAGATCATTTTCTATATTTATTTTACAAATCGCACAGCAAAAATGTACGAGTGTAATGTTTTTGATTTCTTTGTAGTTTGATTCAAAAGGCGCTTAATATTTAAATAATATTTAAAAATTTTGTTAGTCCGATAAATTGTCATTATATAAATATGTTTGAAATAGGAAGTTGTACTGTTCGGTTAATCGGATAATAATTGAGTGACGTAATTTGATTAAATTTAATCTTGCAGGAAATATGCTATTTAGAAGTATTAGATACTGTTGGGTACTATACCAGATAAGTTTTGACTCATTTCTAAATTTTATCATATGTAAAATTAGCTTACAAATTTATAAATGTCCAAACGAGTTTAAAACAATCGACAGACAACTCGACATATTTGGTACAAAACACTCATAGACCACTAGAAATCTACAAAAAGCGTACATCATGTGGACGTTATACTGCAAATGCAAGGTATAACGAGCATTTAAAAGAACGCGCCATTTATTTTCCCTGGTTGAGTGGCGTATTTAAAAATTAGCCGTTACGAGAAAAAATATGTACGTACTTAATTTCCTGTGGCATCAGTTGCTCGTTTTCCATGAACAGAAAATTAACCGCTTGTAAACTACAGATGAAAAAAGTGAAATATTTGCAGTGAAATATTCATCGAGTAGACAATTATTTCAAGATAAGAATCTAAACGACATTTTGTGCTTATTTTGCTCACATGAGTCCGAACGATATTTTCAAATCTTTTGTTCAAATATTCTTTGTGTAAGGTGCTTTCAAACATTTCTTATCAAGACGACACAGCACCTCAAGTTACTATAGCGAATCATCGATCACAAAAGAAACCAGTGGCTATAAGTCAATCATATTGTAGCAATCCCTATGTGTACTGAACATCCTGATCAACAAAATATAAATCCTTTTGCTCAATGTGTAGTTTCTGTCTTCGCTGTGCTGACCTTGGGAAGCATATTATATAATACGAGTAACTTATATCCAATTAAGAACTCGTATGTAGCATAAGTGAATATATGTGGTGTGTAGTTGTTCCGTTTGATCAAGTAAGTAAAAAATCAATAAATCTTCTAAAAACTGTTCGAATTTCAATACTGACGGAGATGTTCGATACGTGAAACATCAAGTCATCCCACTGAAAATTGGTTTCCCAAACCGAGTGTTGATGCAATTAATATAAAGGAGGAGGAGGAGGGGTGATAAAGATAATTTATATAGGTAGATAATAGATAGCGCTAGTAGTTTTCAAATATTTAAAATCGATTATAAAATTTTCGCAGTGTATACAACTAAAATTTCCTCTCAATTGGCTCTCATAATTTCAAGTGTCACTTTGACTTTAGCTGCATCACCCGTATTGCTATTGCTGTTATTGGTAAAATTAATAAGACTTTGCTAAAGATTTAAATCTGATGAGACTATGAGTGATGCGCAATCAATATTTAATAACAATTTGACACGCATTCATCAGCATTCAATGCGGATACTAAAGAGTATACTGAAGAATATTGTCAAATGTATTATTAGTGAATGGTGATACATCTCCATCACTTCGAATCAACCTGTATGCTTCATTTTTAAATTATATGCATATTATAATGGGAAGTGACAAAATTACAACAAATGAGGATGTTCCAGAACAGAAGTGACTTAATAATTTATTACGAAGGAATTAAATATTCTAATATTGTTTTATTAAAATTATGTATCCCGGTAATTCGTATGATGGCGAAATTATAAATCAGTGAGTTGGCGCATTCACTTTTTTGTAAGTTTTTGTACTAATGAAAGCTATGGAATTCTTGAAGAACACGGATAGTGTTTAAGATCCAAAAACGTTAATATATAATCCGAAAATTCAATTTTTAATAAAAATCCGGAAAATTTCATTAATCAACATTGTTTAATTTTAAAAAATTTCAGGTAAACTAAACTTGCCGGTCTTTAATCGCCAATTGTTTCGTTGAGCGTACGGTTGAAATGAGTATAATCTGTCTTTCTTGTCCTTGGAATTCTTCGACTGATCCAGCTTTTCGAGCTCCCATTGCAGACTGTCGAACGCGACACTGTTGACTGCAAGATAATTATGTCGATGTCAAATAAATTAAATCTATTCTGATATAGCTTGATGACGAATTCAAATATTTGGATTGCCTCGGCTGAATTAAATCACGATGGACTGTCGGTGTGGTAGATTCTGACCACGTAATCCGTGGAAAAAAACGTTAATATTTTTTACTCGATCTGGGCATATTCGATCAAAAATATTTTAAACCCATGCCACAGAATATAGTATATTCTGTGCCCGTGTTAAATTTAAAGCCTCAATCGGATCATTTTCATTAAT
This sequence comes from Nephrotoma appendiculata, assembly GCA_947310385.1. Classification (NCBI taxonomy): domain Eukaryota; kingdom Metazoa; phylum Arthropoda; class Insecta; order Diptera; family Tipulidae; genus Nephrotoma; species Nephrotoma appendiculata. The sequence goes on along the minus strand of OX371225.1, from coordinate 2,188,135 downwards.
AATAATACTCACTGTTTGACAAATGATCACGAACAATCTGACAAATTTTCGAAGAGAGAGAATTTATTTTTACACTTCTAAAAACATTCAATGTTTACAAAATGATTTTTTTTTCAAATTTAGTGTCATCTATTGGCACACGTAGGAACTATTTTAGGAGTATTGTCAAAAAAAATGGTTTCTAACTTTCGTTTTTGTAGTATATTCTGTGTTAATGGTCCATACCGACCATTTTGATATTAACGGATCAAAGTATATGTAAGTATATGGATATGGTATAATTGATCTGTAATGTTTTAGTTATAATGTGCCTTTCTCGAGAAATAATTACACCCAGATGTAACCCAATTAGGATTTGGGGCGATTTTATTCCATTCATTTTCATTTTTTTACCTCGGATGGCAAAAGCTCATCAGTATAGGCTTGCTTTCTGAGAGACATTCTGTATTTTATTTTCAGTATAAGCGTTGACTTGCCAATCTTTAAAAATAATAACAGATCATGCGTAAATATTTATCAATAATTTCTCTATTTTCTGCTTTTCCTAAACAAAAGAAAAAACAAAAATACGGAAAAAGCGACGATATTCGGTAGATTGTGAGAAAAGAGGTAAACAAATTCTAATTAATTTTGGAGTTCCTCATGTTTCGATGGAGTAGAAATTTTTAGACAAAATTTCCATGATTCATTAGGGCGATTAGAGATTGTAAGTTACGGTATAGTTTATGAGTTTGGTACGCCGCAGAAACTTTTCTTGTGTACCAAATAAATGCGACTTTTGATTTGTGTGTATTCTACGTTTATATTGTCATAATAATTATGAGATGCTTGACAAAGTTGTACTAAATCTTACAGGCTCTATTTATAATAAGTTAAAAGTTATTGGGAGAAAATATGTCGTAATAATAAGGTGACCATACTTTTTCCCCGAGAAAGCAGTACATATCATAGAAATTTGTTACGACGAATACGGAGTACACACGATTTAAATGCAACAGAAAAATATCAGCTGTGTTGGCGGGAAATTTTCAGGAAATATTTCCGCTAATATTTGCAAGATTTGAATATACTCCCTATCATTTTCGAAATATGAAATGTCCATAATATCGGGTGTTAAAAAGTACGAAAGCCTACTGACAGACTAAAGGGGCCTAGTTGCATAGAAAAAGTTACCATAAATACGAGACAAGCAAGTTGGTGTACAAACAAGTTGTTGACAAGGTTTTATACAAGAAATAACTTTTTGCTAATTCTCATTAATACACGTAAACTGTATGTACATATAAATATTCAATTTTGCTGTTATTGGGCCTTTCCACACGTATTTTCTAGCTTGCTTATAGTTTGTGATAACATTGAACACAACATGTGTAAAGTAAACAATACATTATTTACATAAGGCACATGCAATTTCGTATAAAATACGATAGGTAAACTTTTTTTATCAATTGCGGATAAACGAGTGTCATTTTTTTGCTGTCATGATGAATACACGTGTGGGAAAGGCACGATTACATCAAAAACTAATTAAATTTGCTTTGTGGATCTAGTAAGTTTGCGAAACAGTAGAAAAACTCCCAACTCTCAAGATGTAGTTTTCGGAACAAAATAGGTGCGGCGCTGGTGTTGTTCTCAGCAAAACGTTTAATGAAAAATGAATAAATTATACACAAATTTACCACTAAAATTTTGTCATGCATTTTCGATTTTTGATAAAACAAATAAATGCCTTTTGATAAAAATTGTTTTGATAAAACAAATAAAGCAGGCAAATGTGGGGAATTATAAATTGTAAAGAAACACAAAGTCAAGTGTTGCACTTGAGTTTCGCGTGGAGCTTGAATTTTGTTTAAGCACTGACGAATTTAGAGAAATTATTGATATTACAGGAATATCTGTGTTAAATATTTACACTGTAGCCCATGAATTGTAACGGAAGGTTAAGACCAATGTCTATTTATAAATAGCTAAGTGATTAAAAATTAAGTAAAATTGTATCAGAAATGTGCGAAATCAAAAATACTAAAATTATAAATCACAAAAATACCAACTCATGCGTGTTTATGTTCCATAAATAATATTGTTGTGTCTAACATTTGATTTGAAAATAAATAAAACAAATTATTTTGACATTCTTAGCGAATATTTTTAATTTCGTTATCATTTTGCTGCCTTCTGCTCGACGCTGCCGACCATTAGAAGCAACCATTTATTTCTGTGTTCTTGTTGTGATATATGAAAAATAATAGCTTTCGTTTGATTTAAAAGAAAAGAACAACTTTCATTTTCAAGGACAACTGTTACAATAAAATTTCTTTTTTAATATTCTTTTTTAGTATACATAAATAGATTTTTTATTCTAAATGTATATTGAGATTAGTTAATCTAAATTATAAACCAGATTAGTGAATTTTTCGACATTACTTGTAATGTGAAGAGTAGCTGATTTTCAGAAAATCTAACGAGTTTCAATGCGAGTTAGTCCGTTTACCCACAGAAAAATTTTCAGCAATAAAATGATTTATTCATAAATATTTCGGAATTTTCTGTACAACGATTTGAGCCCAGTGTCTGATTTATTTGAAATTAGAGTTAACAAAATTATTCTCTAGCACTACGTAGATCGAGGTATGACTGTATTTTAAATTGTTAAAGCTTAAACTTTTACTTTTTGACTTTTTTAAACATTTTTAGTAAAGTATAATTTTGACAAACCAACAACAACAACTGAAAACAAAATTCTCGGAGAGCGGAAATGTACGTCGCTTGTTTGTTTGTGGGTTAGAATAACAATATAGGGTGTTCCGATTTTTGTGCACGCCTTATTATTAAATTTGGCGATAATCAACAAGTCCCTTAAAATTTCCATCAAATACGGTCGTGACATTAAAGTGGTGTGCAGAGCGGTCTAAAAAGAAGTTACACATTGTATGCAAAATGTACAATAATATTAAATATTGTATTAAACGCTAATTGATCTGAACTCAAATTTTTGTTATTATGTCTTTGTAGCGAAAAACATTGCCAGTAATAGCGTTACCAGTTTCATTTTCGAAATAAAGCGAACCAATGAATCCTCTGGCCAAAAGAGCACACCATACAGAAACACGAGTAAAATGCAATGGCTGCTCAACAACCGCCCTTGGTTTGTCAGAAGCTCATATGTGACAATTTTGTTTGTTTACGTGGCCACACAAATGAAAATGAGCTTCGTCAGATTTTTTTTTTAAACCATCACCTTATTCACTGATTCAACCTACAAATTGTCAACGTTGTTCATTCGTTGAAGAACTTGCGGCTTTAATTTTTGAACCAACTGAACCTTATTGCCGACTAGTATAAGTGATCGAGAACGTCGTGAAATCGATAAACGTAGTTTTTCTGCATCACTTTCTCCAAATGTAGCAATATTTTCGGTTGAACGATCTGAACGAGCTGAAATTTAGATGGGTGATTTTGTTTAATCAAATTAAATTTTCCATAATGGATTTTAATACGATTTTGGAGCTAAATTGAGTTCATTTTATTAAATGGTCAATTTTTTACTGTCTATTTGTAAAAAATTGAATAACAGAACTTTTAAAATAGCTACGTTATACTCTATTGAAAAAAAAAGTTTTTATTAGAAGACCCTATATCTTAAAAAGGCTCTATGATAAAATAGATAGATATAACGTGATATCCCTGATTGATACTCCAGATGTATTAAAGTCGATTAAAATAATGGTCTCTGGTAGACAACTAAGAGATCATGACTTCCTCCACTTGGATACACACAGAACCAACTATGGCGATAATGAACCAGGGAAGATGATGTGTAAGAGTTTCAATAAAATAACCTATTTATTTCATTTTTACCTAAAGATAATTTTAAAAGTAGATTAAGGCAATTTTATGCCCCTCAGTAATTTTTACTTACTTGTTACTTTACTTTTGTATTTTAAATTTTCAAATTCAAAGCGGATTTATTATATTTTGTATTTTTATATTAATATTTTGCAAGTCAAATTTGTAGACTTATTTTCATATAAATAAATAAATATTTCAATTATATGAATCTAGCATCCTCTACTAATGGTATAAATAGTCATTATCGCACTAGTGTACAAAAATAAGCTAAGATAAATGTAACACTCGTTGGGACAATTATACTTGTTACAGGCGCGTTTTGATAAATGCTTAAAATTAAAGTTTATTAGGTACAGGTTGCCACCCAAATATACAATTTTATCGCATTGTTTTATAGTATTTCCCAAGTTGTGTGTTTATTTAGGTTGTATTCTAAAACAGAAGAGAGATATTCTACACATAAAATTATTATTATAAATTACACAAATAACCTTGAGTAACACATGTGTTGCTAATGAAACAAAACTGGTCTTGCTAATTGCTAAATTGTTTACATAAGCTACAAATTAATTTTTATATAAAAATTAAACACTAATTATCGTTTATAATTAAATATCAATAAAATTTCCAATAAAATGTAGCCTAATTAATAATTTGTTTGTGGTACATAATTATAAATAAGGACGCAAATTATCATCCAGTTTACATTTTGGTGTGGCCTAAAAATTATTGATCTAAGCTACATACAAAGTGTAAATTGGAACAATGAATTGATAATTTTTAATTCAAATTTAAATAAAGTTAAAACGTATCTAACACATTTTTGTAAACAACGCACACAACATGTTTTGAAAATTCGGAGCGAAAATTTTAGCTTCTCTGACATCAATATTATTTACAGTAGAGTAGCTTAATATTTGAATTACCCAAGGCACATGTGTGTAGCTTATGAAATATGGAAAATGTGTTTAAACGTTTGTGTAACTTACACTATAAGAATCTAATTTTAGATCACCCTATTACCTCCAAAATAAAAAATTGCCAAACTTTTTAAATTAGCTGTCATACAGTTTGAAAAAAATTATACGAATGATACGAAGTTGTTATTTACTAAATTTTATAGTCCAAAATTAAGGTCATACAATTTAAAATTCGCGATTATATACTTCACAACATTATAATATATTTTTTATGTTATCATAGTTTGACCTTTTTTGCGATATTATAATTTTTTTAGCGACTAATGGAAACTAAATTAGAAAAAAAAAGTCTTAAACGTGTGTGAAGAATTGTAGTAGTCAATGGGAGGTCTCGGTATTATGAATTTTAAAGTTCATACCTTTTTCAATGTTGATGATAGTGTAAAAGATTGCGAATTTACACGAATCATTTTGATATGGTTCCTTTATATTTACGTTACGCTTCTTAATCCAATAATTTTGTAAATAAGTTTCGGTCTATTATATATCTGCACACTATATTATTATATTTTATAAAACTATTTTATAAAATAAAAAAAATACACTGATGATGATTGAAACCAATTTTTTTCTTAATTAATTATCACTTAAATAAAGCATGGACCGAAATATAACAAAAAATACGTAAATACAATTTTAAATTGGGATGGAGCAATGGAGCTATCTGCCGCGTATTTATAAAAGATAACAAACACAAAACAGATAAAAATTTATTATAAATATTTATTTAACAATTTTAAACCGAAAATACATTTGGGAAATACAAAAAAATGTAGAATTTAAATAAAAAAATTAATTATTAAAAAAAAATTCAATCATCATATATATACACCGGGAAATTGAATACACAAAACAAAACAAACCCAAAACCACTCAAAATATTTAAATTTTCACTCAAACTATTTTCTTATATTTATAATTCACATTTTTCTTATTTTCCACTATTAAAACTGGTTTTTAGTTTTTCGCGAATCATTTTATATTAAAAACGTAATAATAAAAAATTTTCTTTTTGTTAAATTATTTAAAAAAAAAAGAAAATTTTTCGAATAATAAAACACAAACGAAACGGTCACTTATGAGGTAGAAAAGCGACTAAAAACATAAGAGAATTATATTGGGAAAAAATCAAGTTGAGTTTGTTGTGAGTTTTTTGGTTTCTTTATTATTTTCTTATACATACAACTTTTGTTGTTATTTTTGGATTAAACAAAATAAAAAGAATTATTTCTCGCGAAATACAAAAAAGAAAAACACAAAGTGAAGAGATAGAAAGATTATTAAAATTGTTTGTGTTTGTTGTTTTTAATAATTCGCGGTTTTCGATGTATCTTTAAGAAGACGACGACGACTCTACATAATATATATACACACACATACATACATACATTAGAATCTTATAATAATATATTTGGTTCTTTTAATCAAGTTTATTTGAGTGGGAGACTTTAAAATACTCAAGCGGAATACAAAAGTAATTTATCTTAATTTTTCCGTGTATTAAGCTTAACGTATAATAAATAATTCGCAAAGTTTCATAAAATGTTGAATGATGTTGCACCAAATTATCAACGGCTAAATCGCTTCATTTATTTAAATAGAACAACTAAATTAATAAACAAAATCCATTTAACAACTTCCTTCATTTAGCATAAATGCAAATTTTTTACACAAACGCCGAAATCTCTTATACATACATTCTCAGTCATCTTCAAGTCATACACAAAGTTTCGTTTCATGTTCTTTTCGCAGATTTCATCGACAAAAAAATATTTAACTCTATACACATTGAAGTGTGTTAAGATCATGGAATTACAACAAAAATATTGTACACGACATTCAACAAAGAATAATTTTATTCTGTTTTGCTTTTCTATTTTCTTGACATAAACACATAACAGATATGTGAAGAGTGAAAATTGGTATATGGAAATTGAAGCTGATTACTACTGTATTTTCGATTAGTAATAAAGTGTTTAACAATATTATTTGAATAATTTTCCATATGTCTTGTGCAAACCGCATGCATCATAATAACGATCTTTATATAAATTTCACTCAAATATCCGCCTCTGCTAGATTAAACGTGTTATAAATTATATTTGATAATCGGAAAAATATTTTCTCATTTATGTATTTATTTTATTTATTTTCAACGGTAGAAAAAAAATTATTATTTTGTATTTTTTCGTGTGTGAAAATCAAGATAAAAATAGATTGAAAACCAATTTAGACGGTGAATCGCATATAGAGCACAAATGATGGAAAATATTTGGTATTAAACGTATAATTGACATTGAAAGCGTTTATAACTGTCAGTTAGATTAGAATTAAATATACAATAAAATTTCATTGTATTTTTATATTTTGGGCACATGCACATGTAGGTATTTTGCACAGCCCGAAAATTATGAATCAGGAAATTTTGTATTCATATATTTCTCTTCTGTTGGAATAACAACCAAATAAAGTGATCAACACTTAACTCTCAAGATGGATAAAAATTTATGATCAATTATCTGTTTAAAGCGAAAAATTTATTTTTAAATTTCATGAATAATAAAATGCGTATTCCGTTTATTTAACAAAATATAAGAAATCAATAAATTACAAGCAAATAAATATTCTTGGATTTCAACGATAAATAATGAAAATTTATTTTACATTTCATGTTTGTTTTTATGATCCCACCTCCAAAATAAAATGAAAATGTTTTTCTGCTCAACACTGTACGTAGTGAGGCGTTTTATTGAGGATATGTTCAGAAAATAGTTTTTATAGGTTTGAACGTTATTTATGTATTGTTCTACATAGGCATCATCAGACATCTGCGTGTAAAGTTTAGTTTTACGTTTATATCAACGTAATGTTTAAATCGAATGTTATAATTATTACTGGGTGCGCTACACCATAGTAAGTGATATAATGGGGCAGGAAGAGTAAAAATTCTTTTATCGCAGTTATGCGCGTGTCAATCAAAAATATTATTTGCAAAAGATTTGGAAGTGTTTCTGTCCATCGAAATATTCTAGAGATACATTTTGCGATATCCATACTTACAGTTGATGGGTTACACATTAAAATACTATAGGGCAGATTGGGTCGTCAACTTACCTGAAAGAAAAAAATAATAATTTTAGTTAGAAACTTTTCGTAATTAAAATAGTAATTTTAAATTTTATTTCAGTGTAAGGTCACTTAATTTAGTGATTATAGATCAATTCCTGACCTATTAAAACTTTAAGAATCTTTAAATCTGTAAAATTTTGTAATTTATGTTGTATATGAAATAGTTCATATTCTCATTAAAATTATAGATTACTGCAAAACCGAGTTTCCAACAATACTTTCTTTCTTTATCCGACTATATAGATTTTCGATTCTAGCTTTATTTAATCCTCACTCAAATATTAATTACATAATTATTGTTTTTAATTCTTTTTAAGTTTGTATTAAATAAATTTTAAAAAGTATAAAGTCAGTCTCAAATTGCATACTAAATGATTAAGGTTTCTGAACGCCAATGCATAGGCATAGTAATTTCCTGAAGCCATAAGACATCTCTGTGAATAAATTAAAACACTGAGTTTATCAATCTCAAAGTTTCCACACTACATATCTGTAGAAATCACATTTGAAATTTAATGAATCTCAACATGTTTATCTGAATTTTACATTATTCTTGAAATCTTAGTCACTTCTCTGTATTTATTACAATTGCCGCTAAATATTACGTATTACACTCATAATGTTATAATAACACCAGAACGCAGAGCTAGCCTCACCTCTTTAATTTTAAATATCATTTAATTTTAAGAATATTTAATTTACTGAAACTCGCCAGGTCTACGTCTACAATATCCGGTGGTTGTTTTCATTTGTAATTATAATTATCAGCATATATTCTAAGTGGAAGCGAAGAGCTGAGAGAGAAACGACGACATCAACTTCATCACTTATCCAGCAAACCTAAGAGCTGGTTCTATTCAATGAGCCTAAGTTATTGAAACCTGATTGAAGGTGCCAAATCCCTTCAAAACACGCCAGTAAGCAAAATTCATTCCAAAAAAAGAAGTTAAAGAAATCTTGATCACTGGAACGCTCAGAAAACATTGTCATATCGTTAATAATCGCCGTTAATAGTCGGATCTTGAATAATGTAATTTTAGTAAAAGTTAGCACGAAAATATTAAAACCAAAGAACAAAATTAAAAATCTCCCTTATTAAATCAATTTTGGGTCTGAACAATATTAATGATGAACACAATCTTATATAATGCAGGCATTTTTCACATATAATGAACCCGGATAGCTACATTTAAAATCAGTGCTGCAGTTTTTAAATTACTAATGTCCCAAAGCTCGTGGCCATCCTGAACATATGTTCAAAAATTTGTTGATAAATGATGATAAATTCAGTATTCAAAAACTAAATTGCTTGTCTCTTTATAACCAAATCTAGTACCCAACAACTGTAACGATAATTCACCTGACAAACGATAATTCACCTGACAAACGAAAATTAACGGCTCGAAGCTTGTTATTCTCGATACTGATAATATAGAGCTGGTTGGACGTCATGAACTCATCACCGAATTAAAGGTTTCTCTAAGGAAACTTTATTCACTGATATAAGATATCAAAATTGGACCGGAATTAGCCGATTTAGTACCAATCCCAAGCTGCGTGATCTACGTAACCTTAGAAATAGATATTACATTTTTAAAAACTAATTTGGATAGAAACAACTAGAGAGAGACAACGCGACAACAACGTCAAGCAAACGTTGCTTGGGTTAGTTCCAACGGTTTCTCCAAAGATGAAAATAATTAAATGATGGAAAATTAAAGTTTTCTTAATTTTATATTTTATTACAATCTTCGTAATTTAATTTTTATCAAATACAAATTGAGGCGTCAAGTTAGATGTTTGATGGTGACAAAAAAAGTCACTCCTCCAAATATCTTGATGCATCACTGCAGAGAATGTCAGTTCTCAGCCTATCTTTCAGTCCAAATGTGTTCAAAATTTGAACAGTTTAATGTCAGCATTCAAAGCAACATAATGAGTGTTATCATCTGAATTATCCCATTTCAGGCCAGGGAGATTAAAATCACCCACAACAAAGATGTCATCTTTAGTATCCATCAGGTCAGCGATGAAATCAACAGCGTTTATAAGAAGCTGATAACTTACGATCTGACTCAGAGGGCGAATATAGCAACACAAAATGAAGACATTATTTTTATTATATTTAATTTTGACACACATTAGCTCGATATTATCAGTGTTTAGAATGGTGAAAATTTGACTATCAAAATTGATGTGTATCGCAATAAAAACCCCTCTACCGGTTAAATTTGTGTCTGGACAGTAAAAACCATCTTTCCGGAAGATGTTAAAATTCGAGGTAAAAACTCGTTACTGTTGAAATCACAATTTAAATTAGTCTCAGTGAGTGCAAAAATATCAAATGGAAGCCTTTGAATTGCTGCGAAAACGTCGCGAGATTAAATCCTTAGTCTCCTTACGTTCTGGTAGGCCAAGCGTTTAAAGTTGTTCGGGCCATGATATCGGGGAAAGTAATTAGGTCAAATATAACTTCAGGAAAATGACGCAACTTGTCCATTGAAGCGGGATATATTTTTACATTTGACATTTTGACCTTGGATGTTATGCCGATTTAATATAAATTTGACGTGTGATATAACATCGGCGTTACTTGTATTGTTACACAGCCTGGATACAAATATAATTTTTCGTTTAGGAACTGCCCTGAGGATGCATGGAAGATTAACAATGCCGCTGCTACTGTGTTGAGTGTTGCTGGAGTTTGTATCAATGTTAGCAGCAATTATTTGAGATGAGGGGGTTAGGCTGTTATTTGAATTATTGATAGCTGTTGCAGGAAGTTCTTGATGAAGTTTCAGATTATTTGCGATGGCATTTGGAAGAGCTTTTGTTGCTGTAGGCTGAATGGTTAACACGCAATTCATCAACTCGTTACAGGTGTCCTTCGTGGTTTTAAGTTCATACTCAAGACACGAGAAAGATGAATGTAAATGTGCGGAGATGTTAATGTTGTTATTCTTAGAGCCATCACTGAGAGTGCAGCTGAAACCATCGAATTTACAGGAAAGCTCTGCGATAAACTTCGACTACGACAATAAATTTTGATTAATGAGCTGGCTAGGATTCATAAATTCAGTTAAAAGTTGATTGTTGTGTTGTTTAATTTGTGACAGATTTGTATTAACATCCGAAAATATTATTTGAAATTTGTTACAACACATCTCATTCATAATAACGTGTAAATTATCAATAAAATTTAAAATTTTTGAAAAGTATTTATCGTGACTAAAATTATTAAATACTATCGATTTAGAATTACTTGCAATATTGTCCTCAACGCAACTAGCAGAAGAAGTAGATTATTTATTCTATTATACGGAGTTCTCTTATTCGACTTGCGGAGATGATCATTGTGAGTTTTTAATTTGCCTTGGTTATAGTCTTGTTTATTCAATGAAGAAGAGAACTGGAACTACTGAAACAATTTAAAGTGATATGTTACGTCAACGTCGACGTTTAATATATACGTCAATACAAGATTATAATGGCTATTGTGTTTGCAGGGCTAGCAGAGTTTCAGTTATCACAAACGTATTACTGTTCTAGTTAGGGAATCCAAGTCGGTTCTACCCGACTTCGTGTAGTTGGGCAATTACTTACCCCCCAGAGACTTCGAGAAATGCTGCAAACAACCGAAACCGACAACCCTCCTATGCATCTCAACGAAAATGGAAAAAATAGAAACGTATGTTTGTAGAAACCGGTGGGGTAATGGTAAAACCACGGAACCGAAAGTCGGGTACCCGAAATTTGGGTAATTGGATTCCCTATTCGGGTAATTGGATTCCCTCCAACGTATGGGATATGTACGTTTATGTTTTTTCCATTTTCGTTGAGATGCATAGGAGGGTTGTCGGTTTCGGTTGTTTGCGGCGATGCCCGATGGTTTCGGGTGTCGCTGGGGGTGAATAATTGCCCAACTACACGAAGTCGGGTAGAACCGACTTGGATTCCCTAGTTCTAGTGGAGTTCTAAAGTATCACCAAATCTCTTAAGAGGCTGATTCGGCTCAAACAAATATGTTTATTTCATAATTAATATACATTGTATTATGACTCTGAAAGTTTAAATGAAAAAACGGACGGTAAGAAAATACCAAAATAAGACCCATCTGAATCCCCTACTTTCGGTGTACGACGTTACTAAAAAAGACTAATGAGTATAAATTTAAGAAGCTTGTTAATTTGCATTTACACAGCACAAAAATACCAAAGAATACGATGTTTGTTGTTGCAACAAATCAATGTAATCAAGTATAAGAGTTTATATAAAACGCGCATAATTTAGCAAAATACACAAAATGCAAATTAATAAAATGGTTAGTTCTTAATGTCGACATGACATGCATAATATTCTTTTTAATTTTGTCAGTGTGTGTGTGTATCTTAAAAGGTTTACAAGAAAATATTTTTCGGTTATAAATTAATGGAGTAACCAAATATGTTTGGTGTTCGTTTACGGAATTAAAACTAAGTAATGTGCCAAACCTTATCAATCATTACATTGTTTTTATGTACCCGCGCGCTTACATCATGTGTAGTAATGTACATAATCCGACATTTAAACCTCTTAATCAATTTTTAAATAGATCATCAGCTTGTTAATCATAAGCAAACATCTTACTCAATCGCTCACAGTTATCTTAATTTTTATAATTCCATCTTGTATTTATATTATTATGATGCGCGAGAAATCTATAATCTTCGATGATGCAATAAAATATAATATTTAATCCTACAATTTTATAATAAATTAATTAATATTAAAAATAAAATAATATTCGCCAGAAAAATTATAAAAATTTAATCGATACCGTATGTGCAAACCGTTCGCGATTACATACATTACTTCACTTAAAGGAATTTAGATCAAAATATGCACAATATTACATTAATCGAGTACTCGTAAACAGCGCTAGTTAATATTTTTATTGCTTACAATTTTATATAAGATCGTAAATAAAACTATCACGGATTTATTGTTATTTTAGAGAATATGTTGTATAATCTGCATATTTATTTAGTCAAAATACGTTATTGCCAACTATTGTTATATAGAGACACTAATGGAAATTTTTTTGAGTCGGTCAATCAGATGGTTTAAATTGATCTTGTGTGTTTGCTTTAAGTGAATTTCTTGTTGGAGAATAATATGGGTGCGCCTGACTGCTTGTTATTAATCAATATTCATTCAACGTAGAAATTCACACAGCAAATTAGGTTAATATCTAGTAAAATACACGAAATGCAAAAAACACGCTAATGCTGTTAAACCTTCAAGGCAATTTATAAGATTAATAAATAATAATGTATGAATGGTTGTGCAATTTACAATCCTTAACCGTTTTGTAACTATTTATAACTATATACTAAATCAATTTAAATGTAATAAATTTTTTTTAAATGACGTGAAATTGCACTTTCAATCCTTTATAATGTGTAATGTATAACATTGGCATAACTACTTGAAATTTATATTTATATTAAGCAAGCGCACGACAGATTTCTAATTAATTACGAATAAATGGATATTAAGATGACATTCAATTCATTTAAATTTCTAATTCAATTCGTTAAAGGTATGAAAAAAATGTATTGCGTATATCGCCAGTTTCTTATTTATAACCCTTTGAGGCACTTTATAGTTTATTGTATCACAAAAAATATCTTCCAAATTTTATTGTTAAACAATTAAAATGATTTGGTAAAAAAACATCAATACTAATATTTTACAATTTGTAAAGGTGTAAAATATTCACCTCACCAAGCTCCCCAAAATGATGTGTAAAATGTAAATAATACCGACCAAATGGTACGTAGGACCAGTGTTGCTATTTTATCTTATTCCCAGTAAAATTCAATAATTAAATCGCTGTTGACAGGAATAATTTTAAAAAATTGAGCCGGCTTCAATATTTCTATTGGAATCATCCGCTAGTGTGTTGGCTGAAGTCCATTTCCGAATAACTGTAATAATTAATTTCGAAAAATGCTGAAAAATAAATTTATAGAAAATTTAAAATGAATGTTTTAAAATTTTTAAACAGCAATTAAAAGTTGTGTTGAGATTTTTCTCTCGTACGTGAATATCAAATGATGAGAATATGTTTAATCAAATTCTATGCGTCATGTTTAGGTCATAAGTTTATCGAAAGGGAATATTTCAAATCTATGGGAGTGGGGTTGAGAATATTTTGGCCATAGATAAGACTTGTTTACAGGGACAACTGGCGGGCTATGAGTATTTGTTGAAAGAGTGAAGAGGTATTCAGATATATCTACTTTATACACAACTCACTCCTAAATAAGTTTTGTTCATCTCCCTGAAGCGACGTATGGAATATTAAATAAAGCATTTGAGTGAAATCTAGTTACTCTATGTAGCATCGCAAATGCAAATTTAAAACAATAAGTTATGTAATGTATATAGTCCCAATATTGTCTATTTTTAATCATTCACAAACGTTTTGCACGTCTCACTAAATTGTTACGAAACCTATATATTAAATTTTCCCTGAGATGATTTGAGTGAAATTTTAAAAATGTTTGGTGCAACAGTGACACAACTCAAATTTCACTCATTTCTAAGATATTCCAATCAAACGATACTCAATAGTTCATAGTTTTTGATTTTATATCAAAACATACTCTCTTATTTAGTAGTTATTTCTAGCAAAAAAATCACTCAATTCGCGAAAGAAATAATCATTTAACGATATTGGAACATATCCTAAGAAAATTTGTAAAATATTAAAGAATTATTAAAATTATGATCCGATAGAAGATGTAGGAATAGAAAAAAAATTATTTTACTAATCAGAATGTATTTTTATTTACTTTTGAAAAACGCCGTTTTTTTACAAATAATTTTGAGTGATTTTTTCAAATCGCTCTACTGAAAAATTAAAATTTTTGAGTTGTGTCACTGTTGCACCAAACCGACGATATAATTATCTTCAATTATATTAATACTCTTAATTTTTTCGTAGTCAACCCTAAATGGCCCCTAAACATGATCCGATCCGTTAAATTTTTTCAGGGTAGGTCGACATAAATATTGCGCTGCACGTAGGCCAACAATCGCAAAAATTCCACCGCGAAGTACCCGGGTACCTCAGGTTTGTTCAAGTTCAAAGTTGCAGAATAGTTGGCGCGCGATTCAGATTCAAAGTTGCAAAACTGTAGGTGCACTAGTCAAATCAAAAGTTGCAAAACCGTTGGCGCTCGAGCCAAATTCAAAGTTGCTTAATGGTTGACGCGCGATTCAAATTTAAGGTAGCGGATACAAATAAGACTGGATTGAAATTGTTTTATAAAAGCAAGCTACTAACTATTTAAAGTAAAAAAAAAACAAAAATAACGATTTGCAAATAGTAATAAAAATGCATTGAAATTTAAAAAACGACGCGAGTGACCAATTTTGTGATTTTCAAATCCATACCAAATTGAATAAAAATAAAAATATTTTTATTTTGCTGATTTTAATACTGAAATGTGAAAGAAATTCAAAAAATAAAGCCGTAATAATCAAGTCAAGCCTCGAGTATAAATAAAGCACCACTTTGAACGAGCGGTCCAGCGAGTGAGTCATTACCATTTCTCATCTCGAAGGTTCTTGAACAAAACTCTTTTCATTTTTCTTCAAAATGCCTTGGAAATCAAGAGACCCTCGAAAACGAAAAATATACGATCAAAATCGAAACTCACAATCCACAAATTCAAGCCAAGAAAAAGTCCCATCATCATCACGTGATACCACCCCATCGATCTCCCAAGACGCCAACCCGGCCATCACGAGCCACCCTTTCATAGATCTCTCAAAACGCGCTCAACATTCCAAGTGGATCTCTAGCAGACGCCTTTGTCACATTTGAAGACCAGATTCCAGAAGAAAAGGCGGAGCAAGATCAATTCGATTTTAATGTAAGTTTTCAAGAGACACTTTTTGCGATTTGCGATCTTATTCATTTTTATATTCAGGAGCCTTTTCCCGGTTGCGACACACAGAAAGATGGAGGCGAGCCAAATAATCTTCTTATTAGTAATTTTATTACAAAAAATTGAATAGGCGATACAGAGGAAAACAATTTGGGAAATTTCTTGCTACAAATCATGGAAATCTTCTTAATCATTTATTAACCAAAAATTCAATAAAATGTATTCACGTGACGTGACTGATTATTCAGTCAGAGGTGAGACGTTAATTTAAAAGATTAATTTAAATGATGAAAATTTACATTTTCGCCAAAACATTTTTCCCATAAAGTGTTAGATCGTAAACATTCACCGCTTCAAACCACAATCAACTCGAATATTTTGCAAAAGAAGAATAGTGATCCAAAAATAAGAAGTGATGTCACATTTCAATGAAAGCCATATTTTTAGTTTAGGCTGGTCGAGCTAAACAAAATTTTAACGATCTCCAAAAGCATACAGATAAATTACCAACTTAAAAGTATTTTGTAGAAATTTTCCCATTGTCACATTTGATTGTTTATTAAATTAATTTATAATTGAAATTTAAGTTTTGGTTGCATGTGCCGTGTGTATTGTTGTTAATGTGCCGAGTAGATAAATTTGCTGCGAAAACTGTGGAGACATCACTCCACTCCCATCTATATACGAATCAGAGAAATTATGAGCATAACATTCTTAGCTTGCTAAATTTTACGCCAAATTTGTATATATAGTTTACCTTAGCTCAAGCAGCGTACCGACCTTAAAGGGTTAAATTAATTGACATAAATTTACATATTTATTTTATACATTAATATTTTTTTATTTTGCAAATAAGAGAACATACTTGTATGTCGAATACAATTAATTTATTTAAATAAAAAAATTATAGAAAAACTGTTTCGTTTTTATTATAATTTTCTTATAACAAACAAGGTTGTTAAATAATTCTTATATGTATTTTGAAAACATAATTTTATTTATCGCAAATTATTATTTGCGCTGAAGGTAATTGGATTGATCATATTTATACATATAGAGAACAAATAATAAAAATTATATATTATGCAGATTAATGAATAATTAATGTCACGATAATTATTTTTTAATTACAAACTGAATAATTATATATTAATGATGTTCCTAAGATGCGATGCGGCCTTCCTGGTAGGTCGAGTGCCAGCTAAATTACAAAATTCTTTCTAATGGAAATTGAATTCGAGACCAAAATATTTTAATAATTTGCTCATTTTTTTCAAAAATTATCCAATTAAGATAAATTTTATTTTAAAGATGATTAACGATTTTGTAATATCCACAAGCCATTAAGTCTGTTTTATATTATACGAATTTGAGAAAATCTTGTGAAATATTAATAATCAATTTAATAAAATCCACTTGATTATTAAAGAATATTGCAAATTTTTTATTCACAGACGTAGATATTTCATCCATCATCGGAATAAATAATTAATTAATTGTCATTTGCTTTCACATCAAAATTGTATAATTTTTTTTAAATTAATATAAACATGTAGTACTGAATAGCAGACAATAGGATATTATGTTTCGGACGATTAATTTAAAGTTATTGCCGCCATAATATCATTTTAAGTGAATGTTGAGTGCACGTCATATAAAAAGAACCCGGTTCATAGTGTTAATTATACAAGTAAACAATTTTAATTATCACAATAATTTGCGTCCGTTATGTTATACAGAAACGCATACATGATTTAACAAAGGGACCAGATTTAAATATACTCATACACAAACCATAATTAATTTAAATCAATTACTTAAGATAATACATTAAGATGTCTACACATCCATCATTGTATGTAATTATTTGATAATTTTGTAGTGTATTACATCAACAAAACAATTAAATTTATTGTCTAATTAAATGTAATTACTTAACAATTTCTTTATATATGTATGTTTACATATAAATGCAGCTCATTGTGTATTAATGATATGAAATCTGCGCAAAATATGTAACACATTACATTCATCTTACACATCCATTCGATCATAATTATGTCAACAATTGGTTGGAATAATAAAATTTCGTGCTTTATGCAAAATTTTGATTGATCTGTTGAAATAAATTCATGCATGTACATGAGATATGCTTAAGATGAGTGAAATATGAACAATATTCCTTTTAGCAATTTTATATTACCGCATTGCATATGAGATAAATGAAGGCTATTAAATTTGACATATTCATTTCATGGAATCGTGAAGCATTTAGATGGATTTAATTTAGTACAGGGCGATTATAAATCATATAGCACAGTACTTGAAAACGCACCCACTCTAAAAACATTCCTCACCTATGAATCATTAATGCTTTATGAATCGACGGATTAAAATAATTCCAGTACACGATATGAACAATTTGAAATGAGTTATTCTATGATTTGTACCCATAAAACATAACAATTCAGTTTTACGCTTGTAGGCTTCATCTTTACACACAAAACAAGTAAGAGCACAATCAAGCCGAGGACAAAAAACTGAAAGAAAACATTTTGATCGAAAGCGGAATGGTCGAAAACAAAAAGAACGAATACAAAGTAACAGGATATTAAGACGTATTTCATAATGTCCGTGATATTAATTTATTTGAGATTTTTTTTGGCTTTTCGGACAAAATATTATTTTTAATGACACCCAATGTTTACGACATTTCTAGTCGTAAAAAACAAAGCGGCCATTTTACACCAGAGTGTAAAGGGTTCTGGTGTAAAAATACACAAACCCTTAGAAAAATGAGAACTTCCCTGTCGCTTCTTGGCAGCTTGGTTTCGTACTGATAAAAGTCATTAAAAATAATATTTTGTCCGAAAAGCCGAAAAATATCTCGGGATGAAATTATAATTTAATAAACTTTACTTGAGTCCGTTATAGTCCAGACTTGATATTTATAAACCAACTGGTTAGTAGATTGAAAATTGTTATTTTTTAAGTTTAGCACTGTTTTATGCTTAACTTATTCTTATAAATAAAAATTTAATCAAAAATCAATTAGTGTCTGGGTTGTAAAAGGTTACTCTGTGGATTTATTCTACGGGTTGCAAGTCATTACTACTGGATGTTAATAGTTAATTTAATATTAAAGCATTTTAATAACACACTCGTATGCAGTGAAGCCACAGAAACTTGTCGAAATGTTTGATTTTGTTATTCATCAACAGTTCCGGTTTTGATTTTATCAAAGAAGCTTACATACGCAAACTCGAAGTGTAATATCTCTAATTTGCTTGTAATATTATTTGCAGCTCCACGATATTACAAAATTAATGCGTAAATATTATTACAAAATTACATAAAAATTTCGAAATTCGGTTTACTAATTAACTTACATTCATTATTGTTCCCTTGGATTAGAGATAACTGAAAAGTTTCATTACAGGAATTTTCAATGCTTCAGATTGAACGTCAAACAGAAAATGGAATGCCAAAAATTGATGATAACGAAATCGTTAGATACCGTTTGATGCTGCAGCTATATATCCATCATCAACATCCAAGATTTAATTACACCGCTCGATAGCTAAAGGATCACAGAATTCGTTAAGTTGAGTGGGGACTGTGACACATCGCATGGGGTGGAGGGGGAAGCACCGCCATTTTAGTTTTCGCCGTTTGTATTGAACTCTGTATTTTCTTAATCGATTATGATGGGATTGGTTATGTTGGATGGGAATGGGATTCGTAAATGGTTTTTGGAAGAAGTTCTGTAATAAGAACATATGGAGCAGAACTCGGCCATTTCCTAACCGATTATATGATGGGATTGGGTGAATATGTTAGATGGAAATGGGATTCTGAAATGATTTTTGGAAAAGATCAACTTACATCTACAGGAGACCATCGACGCACATGATCAACCGTTTGGCGGCAAGAATGTTTTTTTCAGCGGTGACTTTCGCCAACTTCCACCAGTTTACGCTACACCCGTTTATCGAGCCCCACGCAACATGATCGGTGGTGCCGCGCTCTGGCAAACGTTAAGCTTCTGTACACTACAGCAAGTAATGCGGCAAAGCGACACTACGTTCTCTGCTATACTTACGAAAGTCGGTAATGGAAGCGACTCGATGTTAATGAAATTAAACTTATCGATTCAGAACCAAACAGTGGTGCAATACGAATTTAATCGGCGTTGTGCGTTTGTATCATCAAAATCACAGCGAGGACTCATACAACAGCAGTACTATTATGACAGAGACATACAGTGTCGCCGACGACACTAATCGGCTACAAGAATCACACCGAAACTGCTACAGCCAGGCAAAAGTTCCACAAAATGAGTGTAGTCAAGTTGGGTGGACTGCCTTATAAGATCCCGCTTATTGTGGGTTACTCTTGCATAATTATGACTAACATTGACGTTGATGATGGTATAGTAAACGGGGCGATTCGTGTGTTAAAGAATATAGAGCTATACAGTGAAGACGAGTACTTTGCACAATTAGAAGCACAGAACGAACCGTCAACATCTATGTTCATAAACAAACTGTGACTCAGACAGCACCTGTGACTCGCCAGCGACTCAAACCTAGGTTCTTTAGGTTTCAGTGGTTGACACTTAGGCAATTTTTTGGCCCATTGTGATACCACGCATTCACGCTACATCATTAACCCATTCACCTATTCACCTACTCACACAACTACAGTATTACCACCTGCACATTGCAAGCTCCATGTCAACCTGTACATTGACATGGACGGTGGGTCGGCGCTGAATTCTGCACTCCATCAGAGGGTCTTAGTTGTATTTATTAACATCACCGATCGTAATCGATGATGAAAATTCGATTTGCATCTAGATTCAAACCTAAGCCACATATAATCTGTAAGCGTGAGGTTCTCGACTTCAAGTAGATACGGATAACAACGCGTAGTGCTAGCGTGTTCGATCACGATAGACACAACTCAAGGAGGGATTTTCGATCGAGTCATGTATCAATATGACAAATCGCAGCAAAACCAACTAGTTTATGATGCTTTGAGTCGCGTCACATCGTTATATGGCCTTTATATTATTAATGCCCGAAACGATTTCAAATTTTATCATGTATTTGGTGAGCCGTCTTCTACAGTTAGAGAGATAGGAGATGAGTACCAGCGACTGGCTCAACATCCGCTGCCCACATTAGTCACACAAGTAAAAAAAATGTGATTATGTTCCTGATCAGGGTTGTTCTATACTTATCACCGCCATTAATGCACAAATCTTCGCCGTGCACTCAGAAGACATCTCTACTGATTCCATCATCAACCGATCTGATTACTTGGCAATTAGCGAAACGTGGATGGAAGATTTGAAGCCAGTGCAGATCCCTGGCTTTGAAATGATATCATATCGCAACACCGCTAATCGCAGAAATATTGCAACTACATCATCGGCGGTGGTAACATCATCATCAAGTCGCATAACCGGTGCAGTCGCCATACACCATCAATAGCTTCACTGAGTGTTACAGAGTTAATATGGACATTTTCTACGTGAATTTGCAGATTAAAGACCCAAAGGTTGGTGACATCTGTCTGGTAAACGTAAAAGTCAATAGCATCTTCAAATTCATACTCGGATGTATTAACATCCATCCGGGCAGCTTTGTATATTACGATCGCTGTTATAAAGTCTTAACGAAAAACATCGTTAAGATTACCAGAATATGAGCCTGATCTCACTATATCAGTCACGATGGTCGGAGACTTTAATGTTAATGCCTCGCAAAACCGCTCGTTGGCCGACTTCATGCTCAGCGAATTTGATTTACCTTATACATCGAAAGTTCTTTAACAACGATGTAATACATGTTGATTTAACTTTTACCATAAACCTCGATGTATCCTGTGTGCCATTTATTTCGTACTTTTCGTATCACAGACCTCTCATTAATACAGTTATAATGCAGTAATTATTTGAGTTATTGGATTTCTTTCCTGAACCCGATGAACGTTAATACACTTCATGCTAAGTGAGTTCAATCTTTCTTCTAACGTTCGCCAGAAATCTCGAGGTATCGCGTGTGTCATTTCCTTCCCGGAACATTGTACGTATTCATGTCATATGTCCGTACACGTGGTACAGACACTCACTTTTTTTCTGGTATACCGTTGATAGATTTTTATTTTAGAAACAAAATTACATACAGAGAAATTATGCTTTACGATTTTTGAGAAAAAATTATTCCCAAATTATAAAATCTTCCAAAAAACGGTTTTCCTCAGTAGATCGGGGAAAAATTCTGAAAAAAAACAGGAATTATTTTCCCCAGTACCCTATTCCCAAGGAATATTATTTTACTTAATAAAGTCATTTTTATTAATCACTTGTTTTTTGTTGCGCAGTTATTTTGAATAATTTTCAAAAAGTTTAAAAAATCACTCTTTTTGAACACAACACAAACTTTTTGAAAATCACAAACTTTTTGAAAATTATTCAAAATAACTGCGCAACAAAAAACAAGTGATTAATAAAAATGTCTTTATTAAGTATTAGTGTGTTTCGCCAAGTGCCTACGGCCAATAGCGTAAAAAGTAATATTATTTTATATAAATGTCACGAATAGGCGATCCAACCATCGAATGTCGAATTCGAGCCTAATTTAATCCATTACGAAGTGATCATACTGAATATAACTGTATGATTTGGCAGCACCTGTTTGAAGTATCTAATTTTAAAGAGCACAGTTTTTCAATATCGAGTGAATGATATTTCATCTTAATCTGCCCCGTCCATTATTAAAAATATTCTCGATTATTTATTTTATCTTCTCTTATATTTTCGTAACATATTTTCCATCTATATTTTCCTCTTTTTTCACAAAAATAGATTTTCTTAACAAACTTTACTTTTATTTTTAGCAATTCGTGACTCTGTTTTTGTGTGTGAAAAACTCAAAACAACCCAAAAATAAAAGAAAATTCCTCTTGTTTTCTAAGTAAACGAACATGTGTTGCTCTACTTACAATGACGTAGTATATAGTTAGACGATCGTCGATTAAATGTTATAATTAAATTAATAAACATTGGATTTAGATGTATGTTCCATATAGTTTTTGCGTTAAAGAAATTTTTTCTGACCGACGGCCGATATTTTTGTTGATTTATGTATTTTTACAGTATGAGTTGCGTTGAAATAAAATGTGTGTAACTGTGTTTGTGTTTTTCCGGAAATAGTTAAATGTAAATAATTGTGCAGCAGACAGACAAGATGAAAATTTTGTAGATTTTCCTATTTATTTATTTATGTTTGAAAAAAAAAATGGAATTGAAGAAAAAAGAAGATATATTCGTCTTCGTTAAATATTTTCTTTGAGCTTTATGAAACGATAAATGGTTTGAGTATTAGATTGATCGATTTCGTTGAATTTAGTTTATATATTTAATAGTTATTCTATTTAAGTTATAATTCTTATTTCAGGTTGATTTTGCGAGTTTACAGCCTAACCGCATTTAAATTGTCATGTTATTATTAAAACCTTCACCGCCGTTTCATAAACCACTGTAAAGAAACCAAACAAATGATCTCATCTCATGAAGGTAATCGACCAATTTATCTATTCCACTGTCTTGTGTACAACATTAACCTCTTAGCTTTGATTTTATATTTTTTCCTCACTACACAGAGATATCGTTCGAGGTTAATATAATATTAATTGTCGAAAAACAATAAATAATCCAAATGTGGTAGTTTCGACTACATAAAGACTACAGCGAGTAGATTTTAATTCTCAAATCGATAGCTGCATGTGTGTGTGTGTGTATAAGTTTTCTTATGAAACAAAGATGTACATAATATATACCTTCTGTATCAAAACAAAAAATAATTTTTGCAAATAAGGCAATTAGTTTGTCATTTCACGTAAATTTACAACTATTTAGAGCGTTATACGATTGTAATGATAATGAAGATTATATGGATTTTTTGTATTTTTTTTTTTTTTTTTGCTTAGAAGAAGAGAATTATAACCGTATTTCGAATTAGAATGAGGTTTATACATTTATATGTACGTTCGGTTGATTAAAAATTAGACAAATCTCTATATGTGTTCCAGTTAATCGAATTTTTCTCGCTTTTTGTAGAAAATTGACATGAATTTGATTTAATATTATAATAAGATTTAGATGTTTAGCAGATCTGTTCACCGTTTTCATGTTTTGTGCTGGTTTATTGATCAAATATTGAAGAAAATTATTGAGCTAAGTAAGATATTCAATAAAATTCGTGGTCTTACGGTTAAACATGGCTGAATTGTATATAATATTATGTGTAAAACACAAGTTAAGCCAAAAATATAAAGTCAAATCATGTTCATCGAACTCGCAATAAATAAATGTATGTATATACAGCTAATTGTAATTCTATTTACTTGCTTGTTCGATTTACAT
Organism: Nephrotoma appendiculata; assembly: GCA_947310385.1. Taxonomy (NCBI): domain Eukaryota; kingdom Metazoa; phylum Arthropoda; class Insecta; order Diptera; family Tipulidae; genus Nephrotoma; species Nephrotoma appendiculata. Next base: position 2,163,803 of record OX371225.1, on the reverse strand, counting down.
GAAATTATTTTATAAAAAATCAGATGAAATCAATAAAAAAACACATATGTATAATAATATTCAAGTGAACATAAAAAAAATAAGTACGATTACAAATCTTTGCTGTCTGCGCACGTATATATAAAAATATTTGGGTGCTGCAAAATAATGTTCACTCTCAATTTATTTTACAACCGCAAATAAACACAGTAATGATTCATTCATCCATGAAATTTACAAAATAATAACAAACACCCCAAGTGAATTCAATTACAACTTAAATCAATTAATCATTTCAATATTGAGTTAAATTAAATAAATTTTATTATGATTTGATTTATGTCTTGCAATGCACAAAACTTAATTAAAATAAAAAATTAGCGATCAATAAATCATGTTTCATGCAATATACGAAAATAAATATCAAATTACATAAAAAATGCAAAAAGTTGGTGTTATTATGTCATGTTTAGCAAGCCATAACAAAAATATTAAATTTGATGTTGCATGAAAATTGTGTGCAACATTTAATAATTTTTTTTTATTTATAAGTTTTATATTCTTAGCACGTTACAACAAACAGATACCACAAATGTTGCACGGAAATGTTGCGCAACATGGTTATTTGTTTTCTTATACAAACAAATCCTTTGCGTATTCAGAACGCGTTTTCATGAATAATATTGATATTTCTGCCAATTAAATATATTTTATATAAAACGTTCCTCATCACACCTCTTAAGTGTACATAAACAGACAGTGAGCGTATCTTATATGAAATAAAAATTCGTAATAAATACAAACAAAAAAAAAATAATAATATTTTATGATTACACAAAAATCGTGTCTTAATTTAAAACAACTTAAATGCAAAACTAAATATTTTGCGATCACACGTGATCTTGTTACACAAAATATTTATATTGGAAAACACGAGTATGTATAAATTTTATATTTTGTGAGTACATGAAAAAAAAACAATAAAATTTGTGGCGTATTTGCGATCGATGAATATAACAAGTTAATATATGGGACGGGGGTCAATAGAAAGGTTTCGTCAGAAAATTATAAAATGCATTGATTGGGTTATGACCCTGACGGATCTTATCTTATTACATTATTTGTTAAAACTATCGTGCGAAGAGTTATAAAATTTTATTATAGGACATACCCAATTATTAATAATAATCATTCCTAATCCATCTTACAATCCAAGCATTAAAGTTTGTTCGTAACAAACATAAAAAACCAAACTAATTTTTAGGAAGGTCAATATTATTAAAACGACAAAATATATAAGAAATGTACCACATACGGAGTCCGGTTAGCAAATTAATATATTTATAAAATGGCACAAGGTTTAGCTTGCTTTAGACTTCGATTTAATTAATTAATTTAATAATTTTTAAAGATTTTTAGGCATTTTGACCGAAATTCGAGAACCCATTTCACTTTGTTCTCAGAAATCAGCACAAATTATATCTCTAAGTAATATTTTATCTACACAAAACAAAATGCCGTCCTTGTTTGTGCTACACTGTCTGTACTGAAATCGCCAAATATATATACATATATATTTTATCGCATACAAAAATTCAATAATATATCGTGCCAAAATACAATAATTTAAACTTTAAAGCATGTGTTACTATGAGGATATGATCATAACTCGCAGAGTTCAATTAAATTGAGATCAAACAAACTGACAAATACAATTTAAAAATAAAATAAATTTTCCAAATAAAAAATAAACAAGCGGAATTTTCTCACGACGACGACGGCGACGACGAACAATGAATGACATGAAAATAGAGATGGCCTTAAGAAAATTACGTTTTTTGTTTGTTGTATGTTACTTTCACCACTATATCTGTGTACAGTGCATAATACACCGATAAGAAGAATGTTAGTTGGTTTAATAAGTAGGTGGCATATATTAAAAAATAATTAGCAAAAAAAAAAATCAAACAAAACTATTCTGATGATGTTTTTCGCCGATAAGACAGTTAGTTACAAATTTCTAATGTAAACATAATAAATTTTCTGAAGTTTATTTTAAAAGAAATGTTGCGGCAACTGTTTAAATATATACACTACAAAATATAAATAATTTTATAACTAATAAAACAATTAAAATGTCTAAATAAAATGTTTTAAATACAATTGATGACACACGTATAAGTCGCGAGGATATAAGATGCGCGGATATATACTAAAAGGTGATAACAGTTCTAAAAATACCACGGCAAGATTACTCATCTACACGATATATCGTTGGTGGATGATTCACGTGTTTTGATTTTTTATTCGTATAAAATGTTTCGTGTTTATTTATTTATTTTTAGTATTTTAACATTATTTATACAAATTATACACGTTCTCAAATCAGCTATTATTGATTGATAGACCAGAAGCGTAATAAAACGTTTCAGTTCATTCATCAAAACACACATAATAGCAAATATATAGGCCAAACCATAAAATGGGAAACTAGTATTGTAATGACAGCTGCTTTTCCGTTTTAAAATGTGTTTTTTTATAGAATATTATAAGATTATGTGGATAAAAATTTATTATTAGAGATGTTGTGAATGCAACATATTGAATAGGTAGTAGAGTATCACCTTTGAAGTAAAGCGTATCCTTAGAATTCTTACGACCTCGCGCCATTTGTTCGGTGCTTTTCACACCTATGTCTCAAGCATCGTGCCATATTTATTTATACTGATAAAAATTAGTGCTCGATTTAAAAATGTTAAAATTATCCATCAAAACTTCAATAATTAATCTTAAATTGGTCTAGACAAGACCTAGGCGTCGCAATTTTGATAAAACTGAAACTTTTGGCTAGTATTTGTAGTGTGATTTCGTTTTAGTGTTAAAATTATTGCACTAGCGTAACAAGCTTTCAATTACTTTTAAATTATATGACCTTGGTTCGAATTAAATGTTACATTTTAATGGATGGTAAACAAAGTCACAACCGTTTTAAAGAAATAACAAATTTCAATCACTGCCCCAGATAACGCCAGTAAAATATTCAACAGATAATACTGTATTGTTATGCCTAGCTTTCATTGAGTTTCATTGATTATTTATCTGAGATAAAAAACCAAAAGTGACATGTACAAGATGTTATAAAATAACGAAAATTGTTAGCTGAAAAAATTAGTTAACTCTGCTCCGAGGCAGCAAAATGGCTAATGAAAATTTCTATAAAGCAGCTGACATTTTTAATTCATTTTCAATTGTAGCTCATTTTTCACAAAAGGAAACATTTCAGTTGAATTATATCTCACAATCACAACCGTGTTTCTGAAAATTCCTTAAAAGAAACTCTATGCGGAACTCAAATGTTTTTTATTATTGTGAAATTTACTTGTTTTCAGAAAACATCAAAAATGAATTAAAAATACTGCTGGGTGCAAAATACTAGGATAAATTATAATTTGAGATAATGCTGCGCCTATGGTGGTGAGTAGAGTAAACTATAAGTTGTCAGTATCTTAAACAGTAAATCCGAAAATCTATTAAAATGTACTAAATTCAATCTTCCCTAGAAATCCTGGTGGAACTACCAATTAGTCTCAACCAAAATCGTCAAATGATTTGACAAAAAAAATAAAGCACAATAAAGCATAAAAAACCGTTTTTCGTCATATACACTTGGCAGCAAAACATTAGGAACTCGCAATAACAATGTGTTATATGCAAAATAAATATACATAAATAATTTCAACATGTCATTTAAAACAGAGAAAAGAAAAACAGAAACTAATTAATACATACAAAACAATAGGTTTAGGTTTCAGTGGTTGACACTTAGGCCAATGTTGGCCCATTTTGATACCACACATTCACGCCACATCATTAACCCATTAACCTACTCACACAACTACAGTATACCACCTGCACATTGCAAGCTCCATGTCAACTTGTACATTTGACGTGGACGGTGGATCGGCGCTGAGTACTGCACTCCATCAGAGGGTCTTAGTTGTGTTTATTAACATCACCGATTGTAATCGATGATGAAAATTCGATTTGCATCTAGCCTCTGATAGGATTCGAAACCCAGTATCTCCCGGTCCAAGTGCCGAAGCTTTAACCACGGCACCGTTGTCCGGTTAACAAAACAATAAAAAACAGAAATATAAAAAAATTTAAATTTAGTTAAATTGAGAGTATTGCCGTGTTACAATTATGGCTCCGTCGACGTATAATTTAATTTACAAAAATAAAATTATATTTGTATTATAAAAATGGATTATCACAAAAAGAGTTGTGTGAAAAATATACAATCGCTAAATCGGTCATTTCGAGGCTGATAAAATTATGAAAGCAGCTCGACGATCAGGAACAATAATCAACAGAAATTCGAGCGGCCTAATGATGTTGCGTATTACACAGCAGCAGTTTACCAGCGTAAAATAAGCGGTCGCGGTACTCTCAACAAGAGGCGGCACTATCACAAAAGAGATACTTTAGTTATTTTAAAGCAAACGGAAATTAACTGTATTAAATTCATTTTTCTGCAAAAGAAAACATTCGAGCAGATTAAAATCTGAAAAATGTTCCGTACATTATCAAATTGGTCATCTGATGTCAAAGAACACGGCATAGACGTAAAAGAAGTTAGTCCAGAATTTTAACCGAGAAGTCCGAGTAGTAAAGCTTTAGCAATACATTTATAAATTCTTACAAGTACCGTATGGCTCAGTTTTCATCCTCCTAGCACCTTCTCGGCAGGGAACGGAAAAACTGAAATTTTTATTCTCTGGGGTTTATTAGTTAATTTATAAGAAAAGAAAGGTTGTAAATAGACTTTACATCGGCCGCATAGTGGACAATAGCAGAAGCTTCAACATTTAGTTTAACAAAGTTAACTCTTATAATTATCAATGCAAATGGCTCATTCAAAATTTTTCCGACACATCAAAAACCAAGTTGTAATTTATTATGGTTGTTCTTTTGAGATAACGGTTTCTCAATTAAGCATTGTTGTACAAAACAATGCACTTAATATGACGAAGTATTTGAAAAAAATTTGTAATACATCAAATTATACGAATATTAATTTTTCATACATTTTGTTCGAGATTCGAATCTGAAAACTACCGAAAGTATTTCCACTCAATAAAATTTTATGAATATTCAATTATGAAATGTTTTATGATTTGACTCCGACTTACCATCTCTGTAACATTAGCAAACTTTATTAGTATTTTATAGATATATTGGCAATACCAAATAAAACTAACGTTCGAGGTTCGTCTTAAAAAAAATCTTACGAATATTTGTTCATGTTCATATTTGTATCACAAAATTATGTCAAATAAAGAATATTATTTTACTGTTGTACCGATAAAATACGTGTGTACTGTGTAATCAGGTGATCTTTTTTTTTGTTTGAGTGCAATTTTGTTATTTGAGTGAAATTGTTTGAATACATATTCCTGTTATTTTTCTCGCATCGCCACCAAATATAGGAATTCGTGTAGATACTTCTAATTTTACAAAACATACTGTTTTAATTTATATCACATATCAGCATCAGCAACACACATAACAAGCCTTAATTTGGTAACTTGAATTTTGAGTGAAGTATATATAAAGTAAGACGACGACGAAGAAAAGTAGCAGCGAAATGAAAGAAATGTCTTATGGTAAAGAATTTGACTTTGAATTGTATGTGGTGTAAGTGTGTGTAAAAAAAATAACAAGAGATAAATAAAATAAAAAACATTTATGTTGTGTAAAAAGGTCGAGGTCATTGGTATACATAAAAAATGGTTATTTAATCGGAATAAGATCAATCAATCATTCGCGCGATATTTTGCCGCCACATGAAATATTTTATGTTAATTTTGGCCAAGAATTTGCGCGTGACAATTTTCTAATTCTAATCGAGGAGTGTCAATCTGTCTCTCTTAATATGTATAAAATAATACATATATATATATATATATATATATATATATATATATATATATATATATATATATATATATATATATATATATATATATATAAGGGACAGTTGAATAGAACCGTGACAAAAAAAACTCAAATTGTGAGTGATATTTATAAATAAACCGTTATCATATAGTAGGAAAACGGTTAACAATTTCCTTTCTAAGGTTGTGGATTTTATTTTATTTTCCATTTAGTTATTTTATAGTTTTGTTGTATGTATTCCTAAAAATGGTTATTGCGGTCGATTGAATTCTCTGTAATATGCGCTCAAGTTCCGCATATAAAATGTTATTAGTTATAGTTTTGTGATTTGGTGATCATATAGTTTATATTACGCTATTACTTTCCGCTGTGTGGTGGTCTAGTTTTTTTTTTTTGTTCATTAATTTTATGACATAGCCGCGGAGAGAAAGAGAGAGAGAGAGCGTGGGCGATAAATTCACTTTATATCGATTATATTGTTGTTTTAATTAAAAAAGTTCATGTGATAACTCAGAAAATTGCGGTCAAAGTTTTATAAACATTTTGCTATACAAGTTACTTCATACAATTACAACTAACACTCGCCGTTTCATGCAAAACCAAAGTATAAAGTCGTTAATCACTATATTCATGTTTATAATTTTCTTATATTGTGTTGTTGTTTTGTAAATCAACTTAAAGTTGTTTGTCTTGCAATATTTATTATATTCGTAATTGCAAGTTTACCTGTACATACGACACTTAGTAGACATGGGAGCGCCATATTTTAATTTGTATTTATAGAATTCGCGATTTATATAATCGTGCGACAAGAATATGAAAATATTTTGCAGATATAGCTATAGCATTATGATAACCAATTGTGGTATACCGTTAACATTTTACAAGATGAGAAATTTTCTTAGAATCATAAGATGGTTTGAGCTCAATTTATTTAGATCAAAAAAATATTTTTTTGTTATACCCTCGATATGAAGACAATGTGTATTAATTGCCCATGTTGGGAAGTAATTGAAGAATATCCGCACATCTTGGCGTATTTAGCTAAAATTGGAGGACTTAAAATTTTGCTTCTTGAGACCCGCCACTGGTTTTTATACACTAAGAATAAATCACAAAATCATTTACTTGTAAACGGTTAAAAGCCATCACCATATGTATATAATTTATTTGCGTTTAACAAACAATAATAATTGTTAATAATAATGGTCGACGTTAATATGCAAAATTTGCAATTTTGACGGATATATTGTGCGAGCAATATTTATATTGCATGCGAGAAATTTATAATTTTTACCTTAATTAGTGTGTGCACATTAGATAACGGAATTACAACAGAATATGAGGTGAGGCTTTTATAAAGCTACAAAGGTTATGATAAAATTGCACAATACTTCAAAATGTGGGAAGACAATCAGTTTCATACTTCTTTGTCAATTAGATAAGGTTTACCATGCAATATGGCTTGCGGTGACTTACCCAATATTTTATAGTCACTATATAGCTACACAGATTTAACCTAAATTCCACTTCTATCGTAAATTGAATTGAATTGATTTTATATGTTTGTTTAATTATATTGACTGTAAACGAAGGCGTTTGAATATTTAGAAGATAATAAATCTCGATTTAAAGCTACATCAAAATATTGTAGAAATTTCATTCACATTGGTCTCTAATTAAAATTAATTTAAATAAACAAATATTTATTCAATATACTACGTAGTTTGGGGGAATTATGCAATTTACTTGAAACAATCTATAAAACAGCTTGAATAGTTTTTAAGTCATCAATCATTCAAATATAATTAACAGATTTAATTTTTCTATAACTTTTTAAAATTTTCATGTTGTCTGCAAATTAGAACGGAAAATTTATTATTATCCTTAGCACTATGGTGCCACACCTTCCTTTTTAATATTTTTGTTTCCTAGAGCAAAATTTATTTAGTTCTTTTTATAGAGTCGTGTTTTTTATGATGCTTCCTTTTGTTGTACATACTACAAAAAGAAAAACGGAAAATTATAAATAAAAAACTCAACTCTACAACATAAATTGAAAATCAATGTTCATTTGTGTGAATAAAGGTAATTAGCCGTTGAAAATATACAGGAAGATTAAATTTGAATTATAAATATTGGATAAGGCGTGGAATTTTGTTAGTAACTTGCAAGACAATTTTGTGTCTATAAAGCTTTATACCATGACAGTATAACTTGACTATAGTGATAGTATCATGAAAGTTGTATTAATATAATTAAAATTACAATCCTACCTTATTGAATTCAACACGTTCGTATACCGGATCCTGATCCGACTCATCAAAACTCGAATACGTATTATCCAACTCCGATTTAGTCCCGTCTCGGTCAACAACATCCTCGATCGCTTCTTCTGTATCATCATTCGACCGATTACGGTTTAAAAATTTTTTTCGTTTAATTTTAACGCTCATTTCGGTTCCAGTTAGCAATTGTTCACTGCGCATCGATGATGTTCGACTAACACTAGTTGATTGATTCGTTTCCGACTCAGGTACATTTTCACTGTGTGGCGCAGCATCATCATCGTTACCATTATCAGCCGCCTCATTATTACTTGACTGATGGATATCAACACTAATTACGATATCTTTTTGTGTCGTCGTTTCATCTTTACTACTATTGCCTATGGTGGACACATTATCACATTCAACCGGAGTTTGTGTTGTGGGTGCAACAACATTAGGGTTAGTTGCATCGACTAAATCTAGACTTTCAACTATTTTCAGCTCCGTATTAAGCAGATTTTCATTATTATTATTATTATTACTACTACTATTACTAGTTTTTGGTTCATTACTATTATTTGTACTATTACTAGTTTTTATTTTTTTATGATTTTTGGCTTTTTTAACACTACCATTTGATTTACTATTAGGCTGTGGCTCATCATCAAATTTAACAATTTCTAATTTATTTGTTTGTTTATTGAAACGAAGATTATCGGCTGAGGTCCATAACTGATTGTTTATCCATTGCTGATAGAGTACGTATGCTGTATCAAAATATCGTGGCCCTGGCTGTAAAATATAAATTTGTTTTTGGATAGAGTACTTCAGTACTATTTTATTATTTTTAGTAATTTCATTTGTAAACCAGACTTAGAAATTAAATTAGTTGCGTGTTTTCGTATACGGGATGCGAGTTAGTCTAAAGTAATTTTTAAAAAATTATTTCCCAGTGCAACTCTCAAGCATTAATATATTATATATAAACTCAAAATCTCACTCAAAACGAATTTAAATAATTTTCAAATTAATGTTTGTCACTATGAATAAATTAAGTTGTATACTCGTGCCCACCGCCCCGCTTACTAGAAGTTGTGGGTGTACGTACGTCTGCACACATACAGACGTTGTTTACAATATATACAAAATTCTATACTAAATTATTTTGAGTTATTTTCTTGTCTATTAATTTTGTTATTGGCAGCTCTAAAGACTATAAATACAACAACAATTTAAATAAACACATTTTAAATTCATTAATCAAACAAAAAATATATAGCCAAAATAAAAATAAAATTGTTGATTGTCTTAAAAGTAGTTTTTGTGAATATAAATATATGCGGGAAAGATGAAAATCTAAAATAAAATGAACGAGATTTTGATTTGTTATTGTTATAGTTTCTCTATAAATTAATTGATAGTGACACATTCTGGAATCATGATTAAATGATTAATTACATTTCAACTTCGTGTATACCAATGTTATTATGTGCTCGTATTAGAGTCGAAGTGGAATTTTTCGAACACTTTTTCAAAAACTAAAGTGTAATATAATTTGTCAGATTTGGCCTCTTTTAACCGGAATGAAATCAGTATGTTACCCCGCGGTTATTAATGATGTAATTAAACCAAATCAATGTTGTTTGCTACTAATTGAATAAAGCTTGCAGTTATCGGTGTATCTAAATATATTTTGAAGGATTAGTGTTAGTAAACTAGATTATCGTATTAGAAAGCAAAGTTTAAGAGATGTTATTACATTTTTACTTTTAACTGAAGGATGAAGGAGAAATTTCTATTTAGCAGGCCTAATGAACAACGTCTTGGCTTAAACTGTATTTATTTACGTCTAGTTCTAATTGGTTGCAGGGCGGACTTTTAGACTATCCTAGCTTCTTATAACTCCTGCACCCAACGCGCGAATAAATTCTCGCTTGGCTTCCGCAGTGCGAGGATTCGGCAGCTTCGCCGTAAACATATGTGCGTGCATTGACCGTCCCTCTTATTGCCCGTACGTGATAGCGAGCTCTACAATCGCCAACGAGGTAAGCAGAACAACACGAAAGCATGAACAAATGCTCTAAAATCACCCAAACGTCGAAACCAGCCAATTGCTTGACCACCGAGAAATAGTAAGAAGGATTAAAAAGGCAACACCGTATGAGTTAGTTTTAAAGCAAGGCAAAACCAACGGTAGATGACATTTGGAGAAACCAATGGCTAGGACATCCTTTATGAATAAATACAGGTAACCAAAAAAAAATATCAGTTCGAAAAAGTACATAGGCCGTTTTAAAAATTTCGATTATTGTAATTGTCCACATTTCTCTAGCAACACTTAACGATTCGAATAAGTAATCCTGAGGACAACTGTAACTTAAGCAATTTTTGTTTTAGAATCTGTCCTCAAAAAAACGAAATACTGCCGGTTTCACAGTTTAATCTGTTTGTAATACTCATATGTTTAAAATTTGGGAACGGTTTCAGTTCAAAATCAAGAACTATAAAAATTCTCGAATTCCAAAAAAGTTTCTGGAAAATGTAACTAACCAATTAAATTTCAATGTAACTAACCGTTGCTCCATCGGTTGGGATGAAATTTGGTTTAAATAAACCAAATTGCCAATTTCAAAGGAAAAATTGGTCTGGAAAATAGGCAATCAAGCTATGAAGCTCAAATGGCGCCTACACTCGTTTTGTATGTCGAGAATGACCAATTTGAATTAAAAAAAACATGGCTTCTGAAATATTGTTAATTTGAATCGAACGTTTACATACCGTTTGCATGATGCAAATGACATTTCAATATAAATTCCAAATTTAGTTTTGGTTTTTCCAAATAGTATTTCCAAATATGAATGCGATTCAGGAACATGTCCTGTTTCAGTAGAGCCAAAACTCACAGAGCCTAAAAATAACAAATTTTCTTAGTTTCGAAGTTATTTAGCATATAGGCTCAATGAGGAAAATAGGTCTCAAAAAAACCTCCTCTTTGTGTGTTGTTGACACTAGTGTTGTAATGAGTACGTTTAGTGTCAGAGTTTTGTTTTACTGATATAGATTTTGAGGCCGATTTATTTATTATGTTAGCTATGACTAACATTCACTGAAAAAATACCCAGATTAAAGGAAATTTTGTCTTCTTTTCGATACTGGAATCTGTTTTATTTTATTTCGTTTTATTATGACTTTTTTGAGTAAAATAAAATTTGTCGAAAAGAAAAAAAAATATGCTGCTATTTGAGACTATAAGCGAACTTGTTCGATATTTCATTCCCAAATCCAATTTAGTCATTTTATATAGAATTTAGAAATCTTCAAAATGTGCTGTGGAAATTTCTGTATGACAACTCCGTTAAGAAGTATTTTTTTTTATATTGCAAACTAAGTACTTAAGTTTCTTTAAATTGTACGCCATTTTATGGAAAACAATAATTTAATTTATCGCATAGTTATTGAATCAATCGAGATAAATCGAAAAGAACAATTACTCGATCGCGCTACAAAAAGTGTGGCTTTGAAGGGTGTAACTTATCATGCAATTGGGCGAATCTGTGAGTATCTGTTGTGAGCCGGACTTGGCATCGATATTTAGAAACAGGCAGTATGAGTCGGCGTGAAGGATCTGGTGGGCCAAAACTACACCAAGAGAAGATCGAGCTATCGCACATTATGCTATACAACAAGAGACAAGCAGTGTTCAAGAAATTAAAAGTAATGTACCAGTACAATTTGTATGCATCAGACGGCCGATGCATTCACCACGACAAAGAACAAACCCTAATTGCATGAGGGCAGTTGTAGCATTTCATGGATGTTCGGTAATGATTTGGGCGAGTATTTCGTGGAATTACAAGACAAATTTGGTAGTAATACCACATCCAGCTTTAACATCAACACAATAAGTGGAAGAAATTTTAAGGCTTTATATGTTTTCCACGAAAAGGTAAATTGGGCATGGACTTTTTTATATGCATGATAATGCCCGGCCGTATACAGCTTTAAACATACACCAATGTCTGCAACAGCACCGCATTAATTTAATAAATCATCTATAGAGCATGTCTGGGATATGAATAACGGCGTGTACGAAAACGGACAAGGCAACCAATAAATTTTCAGTAACTCCGAGATACTTTACAAGAAGAATGGCAACAAATCACCATGCAACAAATACACAATGTTTTAAATATGCCACGGCGTATTTATGAAGTAATGCGGGCTAGAGGAGGTAACACGCGATAGTGAAACTCTCATTTTGTTCGTAAATCTTTAATTTATTACGTTTGAATAAAGTTTAAAAGTATTTTTATTGCAATATACCTTTTGAAATAAATTTTTATTGTAAAAACTTATTTTCTACTTGATCTAGAACCACCAAAATTAAACCTCATATGCGTGTCTCAATTTTTTGGTTACGTTTCTCGCTAAAACTTCAATAAATCGACAGAGTAGCCGTGCAGAAATTATTTTTTTGAAATGTGTTCTTTCTGGGTGTTTTTTTTTCGAAAAAATTCTGTTCCTTTTTTTTCACAGTGCATAAATATGTCAAGATGCTGTAGCATGGAGCTGGTCGTATGAGCTTGTAAGCTTTCAAATGATGTTGACCATTTTTCAGAGGAACAACCTAGAGATAGCAGCATTTCGTCTGCACTGCAACACAGACACGCACAGACATTTTTGGAACTACTTTGACTTTTGCAATATAGCGAATGGTAAACTTGCAAAATATTTCATGATTACTATGTAGTGCAACATTTGATGCTGCAATGCAAGAGCCGAGCCCGCTTTTACTACGTAAAAGGAGTAAGAACAAGACCACACATAATAGACTTTTTTCACATACGAAAGCTGATAGGTCTTTATTCGGATCTATAAATTAAACTTTTGTTTGGCCACGAGAGCTTATACAAATTTATTTAATGTTTTACCTGAAAATTTCCGCAAAAACAATTGGTTACGACTTTACAAGACGAAAATATTTTATAAAAGTTATAAGCCCTTTAATACATAAATCGGCCTTCAAACTTTACGCGGCTTTTACGTCAAACGAATATGCATTAAATATATTTGATAAACTTTATTTACCATTCTTGCGACATCTTTTACGCATTGTGGATACTGAAAACCCGACAGAATTTTGAAATGAAAACGAAATCAATAAAGCAATGCAATAGTTGTGTGTAATAAAAATTAACGAATAATTTTGTTTGATTCAATCTTAAATTTGTTATCACTTATGAGGACCCATTGAAATAGAAAAATAACATATAAAAAGCTACTGATTCACACTGTTGATAGATTAAGACAACAATTGCATTAATCGTTACATTCCATGCAATATTGCCACAAATACGTATAAAATATTAAAATTTGTCAAATTCGATAAGTCGCAATTGTTTATGGACCTTTTTGGAGAATATGAAATTCGCGATTAAGTTCACAAATCATATTTCTTTCAATTTTTTCTTTATTGCATAAATAAGATTAAAGCTTCAAAAAATATAATCTTTGTTCATACTTAAAACATTTTAATTGAGGATTTTGGATAACAAAAATGTATTTCAAACAAAAAGTTTATTTGAATAAAAGCCGTGTTAGCCTATTTATCATTTTTCAGAAAGTTTCCAAATCTTTGGAGTCACTATATACATACGGTAACCCGAAAATTATGCGCAACACAATTTAACACAATCACAAAAGTGCAACAAACAATTGTTCGAAATGAATTCAGAGAAGAATAATTGTAATACAAACAATTTTACACGGAAACAATTCTACACTGCACAATTCATCGAAAAGACTCGTAATTAAAAATATTGATCAATTTTCTCTTAATTGTTCTATTGTGTGGTACGGAACGCAAAGTAGGATATCTTCATTAATGACACTTGATTAATTGTATAAATTCTGGAAAAGCGGGGGTTTGGGGCAGCCCCCATCCTCTAAGGTATACAACGAAGTAAAATTATATTAAAAAATAGCTTATATTTACAAAAGCTGATTTTTTTAACGTTTGTGGCACTATCAGAAGAAGCGATAAGAGCGATAAAAACTCTTTGATCTGTGTCTGCAAGGTTGACGAAGCAATTATTATAAATAAAAATAAAAAAATGATGGCAAAAAATAAGCTGAAAAATAAATTATGCACCTCATTACAATAATCCAGTGCATTACAGTGAAAAATTTTGTTTCGATGAATTGTTGTTTGCACAATTGTTTTTACGCACATTTGGTTAAGTATTGTTAGTATTATTAGTTTTTATATTTGTTTTTCGATGAATTGTTTGTTGCATAATTGTTTGTGGCATAATTGTTTGTCGCAGAATTTTCGGGGAACCATACATACAAACCGCGTTGAAAGAAAGCTCATTTGAAGTCGTATTCATATGTCGGATAAAAATCCGAGATTTTTCTATCCCATCGTTTATACAACAGTCACGCCAAATATGTAGATCTGAAGCAATTAGAGGTTATGTTACCTTCAAAGACTTCTATATGTCTAAAAGCGAATATATCATTTGGAAATTAATCTTAACATTTTTCAACGAAAAGAAAAACGAACTTAAAGAACGTTTGGTCAATCAAGTGAAAGGCGGCCAAAGATTTAGTATCACAGTCGACAAATGGTGTGATGTCCTACTAAGCAAATATTTAAATGTGACATTACATGATATTGATGGAACGTATGTTTTAGGATTAGTAGAAATTAAAGGATTAATTACATCCGAAAGTTGGAGAAAATCGTTGAACTCAAACTTTTGGAAAATTGAACAGGAAGACCAAGTTATAGATGAAATTGAACATCCATCCATAATACATATAAGATCAAGTCTGCAAAAGAGAGATTAAAATTTGAATTTTGGCATATGAACGACATGAACGACATATGAACGACATATAATCGTGTGATTACAAACATATGGGCAACTTGTTAAGGGAAATGAAATCTATAATAAAAAAGTTTAAGTCATCATCAATTAATAATTCAATATTACAGAATCATGTTATAATGCAGGACAAGAAACAATTAAAATTATTATTAGACTGCCCAACACGTTGGAATTCACTAGTTCCTGTGTTAGAGCGGTTTGTCTTACTGAAAGATTGCATAAAAAGCGCGGCGGATGAATTGAATAAGCAATTAGGTGAAACCAATACAAATGTCACATTTTTGCAGCAAATTTTAAATGTACTTAAACCAGCAGAACTAAAAATAGTAAAACTAAGTAGCATGATTCCTCATTATAAGATTGCTTAATTAATGAATTAAGAATTAAGGTTGGAATTACTGCAAAACCTGAAATTCAGAATGTCTCACAGACGCAACAAAGTATTAGTAACGCTTTTAATTTATTTACAAACTGGTAAAATACCAAAAACTACAGCACATTCGCTTCGTAGTGTTGATATTTCATGCAGCGAAGTTGACGAAATTCAGGTTAGCGATGATTGATGGATTTTTTCGTGGATTAAAATAAGCAACTCGAGTCTGCTATTTCATCAATTGCTCCGCCAAGCATTCGCCCGAACGTAGGTATAAAAAATTTCTTCAAATTATTTGAATCAACAGGAAAGAGATCAAAGGTTTTAGAAGATTTGTATAAGGCATTGTTGACAATTTGTCCTACATCCACTTCTAGCGAACGCATATTTTCGGTTGCAGGAAACTTTGTAACAAAAATTAGGTCTAGCCTTCAATCTTCATCTCTAAATGCATTCTCATACATGAATAATAAAATTCTGAAGTCTTAAGTAGATGGTTTAATTTGTGCATAAATGTTTTAAACGTTTCAGCGAAATATGTTTGACAAACCGCAACTGTAATAATTATACATTAAAGTCGATTAAATCTTCGAATAACGATTAATCGGTTAAATCAAAATCGATTATTAGGATGCCCTAACGAAAGCACGTCTTAATAGTCTTAATCTTGCTTTTTTGCTTCGCTTGTTTAATCTCAAAATTTAAAAAATTCGGGAAACAAGATTAACTGAACCCAGAAAGGCAAACATAAATGCATTATATTGATCAATACTTAAAACGACGTAAGTATGACAAATTTTAGAATATGGCAAAACATATGTACTAAAATAACACCGCACACGTATGGCGTGCTCTTTCTTATTAAGGTTTTATCGAATTAGTTATCAGCCATCATATCTAAAGAAGCGAAGTGTATTTAAGACTTAAATTATCGAGGTACTTAAAATAAGTCAATTCCGTTTCATTATATTTCGTTCAAAACTGGAATAACACCGTCTTTAAACCAAAAAAGGACTGAGTTTATCCAACTCCCAAACATACTACAGCAATTCCCAATAAATCAACGAATCAACTCCGAATGTAGTTTCTATTTAATGAAATCAGTTGAAACAAGGTATTATCGACAAATAAGAACGAACAAGTTACTAACGGATATTTTAAGGAATTGTTGTTTCAAAATGGTACGAATGGCTCAATAAAATATTTTCAAACGCGGAATATAACTAAAATGTTTGGTTTACTTAGTATTCAGTTGTGGGCTCTAAAATTAAATTGAAACAATGAAATAATAAATATAAATATAAATTAAATTTATTAAAACATCTCTTTGGTCAAGCATGGCATGCTGAGATCGACGATTATGGCACGAACACAGAGACCCAGATCACGAACACCAAATGGAGATTATTCTGTTTTAATTTTAAAATTCAAGAATAGCACAGAGTTAACCTACATGATTACGCTTTAGTGACGAAAAGTCAAGTATGTATATGGGATTACAACCTACATATTTAGATGCTGTATAAGATAGCAGAAAATTTCCAGCAGAAAAAATGCGTTTTGCGATTCACCGCTAGAGGCATCACTATCACAAAAATGAAATTTTTTCTGCTGAAATTTTTTTACACCAGCAGAAAATTTTTGATATTTTTATGCAAATTAAAAATTCTCAGCAGAAAATTTTATGAAAAAACAGAGAATTTATGAAAAAGAAGAGAAAATGTATGTTTAAACATTTTGAAGCGATGAAAGATAATTTTTTTTAAAAAAACGATTTGCGTATGTATAGTGTAAGCATACTCAAAACATACTAAAATTATCATAATCATCATTATGCAAACACAGGGCAACATCAAAATATGGCCATCGTTGAAAGCACTCCATACATTTCTGAAGTCATTTTAATGTGACATATTTTCAGTTTTTTAACAAAAGTGTTAACAAAACTCCCCTGTAACTACCCTGGGTGTATGTTTTTATGGTAGCTGAGATCATAATCTATATACATGAGCAACATAAGATTCACAACTGGCGTCAGTAGGCTTCCATACATTTTTGAATTCATTTTAATGTGACATGTTTTCAGTTTTTTAACAAAAGTGTTAGAAAAACCCCCCTGTAACTACCCTGGGTGTATGTTTTTATGGTAGCTGAGATCATAATCTATATACATGAGCAACATAAGATTCACAACTAGCGTCAGTAGCCTTCCATACATTTTTGAATTCATTTTAATGTGACATGTTTTTAGTTTTTTAACAAAAGTGTTAGAAAAACCCCCCTGTAACTACCCTGGGTGTATGTTTTTATGGTAGCTGAGATCATAATCTATATACATGAGCAACGTAAGATTCACATCTAGCGTCAGTAGCCTTCCATACATTTTTGAATTCATTTTAATGTGACATGTTTTCAGTTTTTTAACAAAAGTGTTAGAAAAACCCCCCTGTAACTACCCTGGGTGTATGTTTTTATGGTAGCTGAGATCATAATCTATATACATGAGCAACGTAAGATTCACACCTAGCGTCAGTAGCCTTCCATACATTTTTGAATTCATTTTAATGTGACATGTTTTCAGTTTTTTAACAAAAGTGTTAGAAAAACCCCCCTGTAACTACCCTGGGTGTATGTTTTTATGGTAGCTGAAATCATAGTCTATATACATGAGCAACGTAAGATTCACACCTAGCGTCAGTAGCCTTCCATACATTTTTGAATTCATTTTAATGTGACATGTTTTTAGTTTTTTAACAAAAGTGTTAGAAAAACCCCCCTGTAACTACCCTGGGTGTATGTTTTTATGGTAGCTGAGATCATAATCTATATACATGAGCAACGTTAGATTCACACCTAGCGTCAGTAGCCTTCCATACATTTTTGAATTCATTTTAATGTGACATGTTTTCAGTTATATAACAAAAGTGTTAGAAAAACCCCCCTGTAACTACCCTGGGTGTATGTTTTTATGGTAGCTGAGATCATAATTTATCTACATGAGTTACGTAAGATTCACACCTAGCGTCAGTAGCCTTCCATACATTTTTGAATTCATTTTAATGTGACATGTTTTCAGTTTTTTAACAAAAGTGTTAGAAAAACCCCCCTGTAACTACCCGGGGTGTATGTTTTTATGGTAGCTGAAATCATAATCTATATACATGAGCAACGTAAGATTCACACCTAGCGTCAGTAGCCTTCCATACATTTTTGAATTCATTTTAATGTGACATGTTTTTAGTTTTTTAACAAAAGTGTTAGAAAAACCCCCCTGTAACTATCCTGGGTGTATGTTTTTATGGTAGCTGAGATCATAATTTATCTACATGAGTTACGTAAGATTCACACCTAGCGTCAGTAGCCTTCCATACATTTTTGAATTCATTTTAATGTGACATGTTTTCAGTTTTTTAACAAAAGTGTTAGAAAAACCCCCCTGTAACTACCCTGGGTGTATGTTTTTATGGTAGCTGAAATCATAGTCTATATACATGAGCAACGTAAGATTCACACCTAGCGTCAGTAGCCTTCCATACATTTTTGAATTCATTTTAATGTGACATGTTTTCAGTTTTTTAACAAAAGTGTTAGAAAAACCCCCCTGTAACTACCCTGGGTGTATGTTTTTATGGTAGCTGAAATCATAGTCTATATACATGAGCAACGTTAGATTCACACCTAGCGTCAGTAGCCTTCCATACATTTTTGAATTCATTTTAATGTGACATGTTTTTAGTTTTTTAACAAAAGTGTTAGAAAAATCCCCCTGTAACTACCCTGGGTGTATGTTTTTATGGTAGCTGAGATCATAATCTATATACATGAGCAACGTAAGATTCACACCTAGCGTCAGTAGCCTTCCATACATTTTTGAATTCATTTTAATGTGACATGTTTTCAGTTTTTTAACAAAAGTGTTAGAAAAACCCCCCTGTAACTACCCTGGGTGTATGTTTTTATGGTAGCTGAAATCATAATCTATATACATGAGCAACGTAAGATTCACACCTAGCGTCAGTAGCCTTCCATACATTTTTGAATTCATTTTAATGTGACATGTTTTCAGTTTTTTAACAAAAGTGTTAGAAAAACCCCCCTGTAACTACCCTGGGTGTATGTTTTTATGGTAGCTGAGATCATAATCTATATACATGAGCAACGTTAGATTCACACCTAGCGTCAGTAGCCTTCCATACATTTTTGAATTCATTTTAATGTGACATGTTTTTAGTTTTTTAACAAAAGTGTTAGAAAACGCCCCCTGTAACTACCCTGGGTGTATGTTTTTATGGTAGCTGAGATCATAATCTATATACATGAGCAACGTTAGATTCACACCTAGCGTCAGTAGCCTTCCATACATTTTTGAATTCATTTTAATGTGACATGTTTTCAGATTTTTAACAAAAGTGTTAGAAAAACCCCGCTGTAACTACCCTGGGTGTATGTTTTATAGTAGCTGAGATCATAATCTATATACATGAGCAACGTAAGATTCACACCTAGCGTCAGTAGCCTTCCATACATTTTTGAATTCATTTTAATGTGACATGTTTTTAGTTTTTTTAACAAAAGTGTTAGAAAAACCCCCCTGTAACTACCCTGGGTGTATGTTTTTATGGTAGCTGAGATCATAATCTATATACATGAGCAACGTTAGATTCACACCTAGCGTCAGTAGCCTTCCATACATTTTTGAATTCATTTTAATGTGACATGTTTTCAGTTTTTTAACAAAAGTGTTAGAAAAACCCCCCTGTAACTACCCTTGGTGTATGTTTTTATGGTAGCTGAGATCATAATCTATATACATGAGCAACGTTAGATTCACAGCTATCGTCAGTAGCCTTCCATACATTTTTGAATTCATTTTAATGTGACATGTTTTTAGTTTTTTAACAAAAGTGTTAGAAAAACCCCCCTGTAACTACCCTGGGTGTATGTTTTTATAGTAGCTGAGATCATAATCTATATACATGAGCAACGTAAGATTCACACCTAGCGTCAGTAGCCTTCCATACATTTTTGAATTCATTTTAATGTGACATGTTTTTAGTTTTTTAACAAAAGTGTTAGAAAAACCCCCTGTAACTACCCTGGGTGTATGTTTTTATGGTAGCTGAGATCATAATCTATATACATGAGCAACGTTAGATTCACACCTAGCGTCAGTAGCCTTCCATACATTTTTGAATTCATTTTAATGTGACATGTTTTCAGTTTTTTAACAAAAGTGTTAGAAAAACCCCCCTGTAACTACCCTGGGTGTATGTTTTTATGGTAGCTGAGATCATAATCTATATACATGAGCAACGTTAGATTCACAGCTAGCGTCAGTAGCCTTCCATACAATTTTGAATTCATTTTAATGTGACATGTTTTTAGTTTTTTAACAAAAGTGTTAGAAAAACCCCCCTGTAACTACCCTGGGTGTATGTTTTTATGGTAGCTGAGATCATAATCTATATACATGAGCAACGTTAGATTCACAGCTAGCGTCAGTAGCCTTCCATACATTTTTGAATTCATTTTAATGTGACATGTTTTTAGTTTTTTAACAAAAGTGTTAGAAAAACCCCCCTGTAACTACCCTGGGTGTATGTTTTTATGGTAGCTGAGATCATAATCTATATACATGAGCAACGTAAGATTCACACCTAGCGTCAGTAGCCTTCCATACATTTTTGAATTCATTTTAATGTGACATGTTTTTAGTTTTTTAACAAAAGTGTTAGAAAAACCCCCCTGTAACTACCCTGGGTGTATGTTTTTATAGTAGCTGAGATCATAATCTATATACATGAGCAACGTAAGATTCACACCTAGCGTCAGTAGCCTTCCATACATTTTTGAATTCATTTTAATGTGACATGTTTTTAGTTTTTTAACAAAAGTGTTAGAAAAACCCCCCTGTAACTACCCTGGGTGTATGTTTTTATGGTAGCTGAGATCATAATCTATATACATGAGCAACGTTAGATTCACACCTAGCGTCAGTAGCCTTCCATACATTTTTGAATTCATTTTAATGTGACATGTTTTCAGTTTTTTAACAAAAGTGTTAGAAAAACCCCCCTGTAACTACCCTGGGTGTATGTTTTTATGGTAGCTGAGATCATAATCTATATACATGAGCAACGTAAGATTCACACCTAGCGTCAGTAGCCTTCCATACATTTTTGAATTCATTTTAATGTGACATGTTTTCAGTTTTTTAACAAAAGTGTTAGAAAAACCCCCTGTAACTACCCTGGGTGTATGTTTTTATGGTAGCTGAAATCATAGTCTATATACATGAGCAACGTAAGATTCACACCTAGCGTCAGTAGCCTTCCATACATTTTTGAATTCATTTTAATGTGACATGTTTTCAGTTTTTTAACAAAAGTGTTAGAAAAACCCCCCT
Source organism: Nephrotoma appendiculata (assembly GCA_947310385.1). Taxonomy (NCBI): domain Eukaryota; kingdom Metazoa; phylum Arthropoda; class Insecta; order Diptera; family Tipulidae; genus Nephrotoma; species Nephrotoma appendiculata. The sequence goes on along the minus strand of OX371225.1, from coordinate 2,141,924 downwards.
GTAACTACCCTGGGTGTATGTTTTTATGGTAGCTGAGATCATAATCTATATACATGCGCAACGTTAGATTCACACCTAGCGTCAGTAGCCTTCCATACATTTCTGAATTCATTTTAATGTGACACGTTTTCAGTTTTTTAACAAAAGTGTTAGAAAAACCCCCCTGTAACTACCCTGGGTGTATGTTTTTATGGTAGCTGAGATCATAATCTATATACATGAGCAACGTTAGATTCACACCTAGCGTCAGTAGCCTTCCATACATTTTTGAATTCATTTTAATGTGACATGTTTTTAGTTTTTTAACAAAAGTGTTAGAAAAACCCCCCTGTAACTACCCTGGGTGTATGTTTTTATGGTAGCTGAGATCATAATCTATATACATGAGCAACGTAAGATTCACACCTAGCGTCAGTAGCCTTCCATACATTTTTGAATTCATTTTAATGTGACATGTTTTCAGTTTTTTAACAAAAGTGTTAGAAAAACCCCCCTGTAACTACCCTGGGTGTATGTTTTTATGGTAGCTGAGATCATAATCTATATACATGAGCAACGTAAGATTCACACCTAGCGTCAGTAGCCTTCCATACATTTTTGAATTCATTTTAATGTGACATGTTTTTAGTTTTTTAACAAAAGTGTTAGAAAAACCCCCCTGTAACTACCCGGGGTGTATGTTTTTATGGTAGCTGAGATCATAATCTATATACATGAGCAACGTTAGATTCACACCTAGCGTCAGTAGCCTTCCATACATTTTTGAATTCATTTTAATGTGACATGTTTTCAGTTTTTTAACAAAAGTGTTAGAAAAACCCCCCTGTAACTACCCTGGGTGTATGTTTTTATGGTAGCTGAGATCATAATCTATATACATGAGCAACGTTAGATTCACAGCTATCGTCAGTAACCTTCCATACATTTTTGAATTCATTTTAATGTGACATGTTTTCAGTTTTTTAACAAAAGTGTTAGAAAAACCCCCCTGTAACTACCCGGGGTGTATGTTTTTATGGTAGCTGAAATCATAATCTATATACATGAGCAACGTAAGATTCACACCTAGCGTCAGTAGCCTTCCATGCATTTTTGAATTCATTTTAATGTGACATGTTTTTAGTTTTTTAACAAAAGTGTTAGAAAACCCCCTGTAACTACCCTGGGTGTATGTTTTTATGGTAGCTGAAATCATAGTCTATATACATGAGCAACGTAAGATTCACACCTAGCGTCAGTAGCCTTCCATACATTTTTGAATTCATTTTAATGTGACATGTTTTTAGTTTTTTAACAAAAGTGTTAGAAAAACCCCCCTGTAACTACCCTGGGTGTATGTTTTTATGGTAGCTGAGATCATAATCTATATACATGAGCAACGTTAGATTCACACCTAGCGTCAGTAGCCTTCCATACATTTTTGAATTCATTTTAATGTGACATGTTTTTAGTTTTTTAACAAAAGTGTTAGAAAAACCCCCCTGTAACTACCCTGGGTGTATGTTTTTATAGTAGCTGAGATCATAATCTATATACATGAGCAACGTAAGATTCACACCTAGCGTCAGTAGCCTTCCATACATTTTTGAATTCATTTTAATGTGACATGTTTTTAGTTTTTTAACAAAAGTGTTAGAAAAACCCCCCTGTAACTACCCTGGGTGTATGTTTTTATGGTAGCTGAGATCATAATCTATATACATGAGCAACGTTAGATTCACACCTAGCGTCAGTAGCCTTCCATACATTTTTGAATTCATTTTAATGTGACATGTTTTTAGTTTTTTAACAAAAGTGTTAGAAAAACCCCCCTGTAACTACCCTGGGTGTATGTTTTTATAGTAGCTGAGATCATAATCTATATACATGAGCAACGTAAGATTCACACCTAGCGTCATTAGCCTTCCATACATTTTTGAATTCATTTTAATGTGACATGTTTTTAGTTTTTTAACAAAAGTGTTAGAAAAACCCCCCTGTAACTACCCTGGGTGTATGTTTTTATGGTAGCTGAGATCATAATCTATATACATGAGCAACATAAGATTCACACCTAGCGTCAGTAGCCTTCCATACATTTTTGAATTCATTTTAATGTGACATGTTTTCAGTTTTTTAACAAAAGTGTTAGAAAAACCCCCCTGTAACTACCCTGGGTGTATGTTTTTATGGTAGCTGAGATCATAATCTATATACATGAGCAACGTTAGATTCACACCTAGCGTCAGTAGCCTTCCATACATTTTTGAATTCATTTTAATGTGACACGTTTTCAGTTTTTTAACAAAAGTGTTAGAAAAACCCCCCTGTAACTACCCTGGGTGTATGTTTTTATGGTAGCTGAGATCATAATCTATATACATGAGCAACGTTAGATTCACACCTAGCGTCAGTAGCCTTCCATACATTTTTGAATTCATTTTAATGTGACATGTTTTTAGTTTTTTAACAAAAGTGTTAGAAAAACCCCCCTGTAACTACCCTTGGTGTATGTTTTTATGGTAGCTGAGATCATAATCTATATACATGAGCAACGTAAGATTCACACCTAGCGTCAGTAGCCTTCCATACATTTTTGAATTCATTTTAATGTGACATGTTTTCAGTTTTTTAACAAAAGTGTTAGAAAAACCCCCCTGTAACTACCCTGGGTGTATGTTTTTATGGTAGCTGAGATCATAATCTATATACATGAGCAACGTAAGATTCACACCTAGCGTCAGTAGCCTTCCATACATTTTTGAATTCATTTTAATGTGACATGTTTTTAGTTTTTTAACAAAAGTGTTAGAAAAACCCCCCTGTAACTACCCGGGGTGTATGTTTTTATGGTAGCTGAGATCATAATCTATATACATGAGCAACGTTAGATTCACACCTAGCGTCAGTAGCCTTCCATACATTTTTGAATTCATTTTAATGTGACATGTTTTCAGTTTTTTAACAAAAGTGTTAGAAAAACCCCCCTGTAACTACCCTGGGTGTATGTTTTTATGGTAGCTGAGATCATAATCTATATACATGAGCAACGTTAGATTCACAGCTATCGTCAGTAACCTTCCATACATTTTTGAATTCATTTTAATGTGACATGTTTTCAGTTTTTTAACAAAAGTGTTAGAAAAACCCCCCTGTAACTACCCGGGGTGTATGTTTTTATGGTAGCTGAAATCATAATCTATATACATGAGCAACGTAAGATTCACACCTAGCGTCAGTAGCCTTCCATGCATTTTTGAATTCATTTTAATGTGACATGTTTTTAGTTTTTTAACAAAAGTGTTAGAAAACCCCCTGTAACTACCCTGGGTGTATGTTTTTATGGTAGCTGAAATCATAGTCTATATACATGAGCAACGTAAGATTCACACCTAGCGTCAGTAGCCTTCCATACATTTTTGAATTCATTTTAATGTGACATGTTTTTAGTTTTTTAACAAAAGTGTTAGAAAAACCCCCCTGTAACTACCCTGGGTGTATGTTTTTATGGTAGCTGAGATCATAATCTATATACATGAGCAACGTTAGATTCACACCTAGCGTCAGTAGCCTTCCATACATTTTTGAATTCATTTTAATGTGACATGTTTTTAGTTTTTTAACAAAAGTGTTAGAAAAACCCCCCTGTAACTACCCTGGGTGTATGTTTTTATAGTAGCTGAGATCATAATCTATATACATGAGCAACGTAAGATTCACACCTAGCGTCAGTAGCCTTCCATACATTTTTGAATTCATTTTAATGTGACATGTTTTTAGTTTTTTAACAAAAGTGTTAGAAAAACCCCCCTGTAACTACCCTGGGTGTATGTTTTTATGGTAGCTGAGATCATAATCTATATACATGAGCAACGTTAGATTCACACCTAGCGTCAGTAGCCTTCCATACATTTTTGAATTCATTTTAATGTGACATGTTTTTAGTTTTTTAACAAAAGTGTTAGAAAAACCCCCCTGTAACTACCCTGGGTGTATGTTTTTATAGTAGCTGAGATCATAATCTATATACATGAGCAACGTAAGATTCACACCTAGCGTCATTAGCCTTCCATACATTTTTGAATTCATTTTAATGTGACATGTTTTTAGTTTTTTAACAAAAGTGTTAGAAAAACCCCCCTGTAACTACCCTGGGTGTATGTTTTTATGGTAGCTGAGATCATAATCTATATACATGAGCAACATAAGATTCACACCTAGCGTCAGTAGCCTTCCATACATTTTTGAATTCATTTTAATGTGACATGTTTTTAGTTTTTTAACAAAAGTGTTAGAAAAACCCCCCTGTAACTACCCTGGGTGTATGTTTTTATAGTAGCTGAGATCATAATCTATATACATGAGCAACGTAAGATTCACACCTAGCGTCAGTAGCCTTCCATACATTTTTGAATTCATTTTAATGTGACATGTTTTTAGTTTTTTAACAAAAGTGTTAGAAAAACCCCCCTGTAACTACCCTGGGTGTATGTTTTTATGGTAGCTGAGATCATAATCTATATACATGAGCAACGTAAGATTCACACCTAGCGTCAGTAGCCTTCCATACATTTTTGAATTCATTTTAATGTGACATGTTTTTAGTTTTTTAACAAAAGTGTTAGAAAAACCCCCCTGTAACTACCCTGGGTGTATGTTTTTATAGTAGCTGAGATCATAATCTATATACATGAGCAACGTAAGATTCACACCTAGCGTCAGTAGCCTTCCATACATTTTTGAATTCATTTTAATGTGACATGTTTTTAGTTTTTTAACAAAAGTGTTAGAAAAACCCCCCTGTAACTACCCTGGGTGTATGTTTTTATGGTAGCTGAGATCATAATCTATATACATGAGCAACATAAGATTCACACCTAGCGTCAGTAGCCTCCCATACATTTTTGAATTCATTTTAATGTGAAATGTTTTTAGTTTTTTAACAAAAGTGTTAGAAAAACCCCCCTGTAACTGCCCTGGGTGTATGTTTTTATGGTAGCTGAGATCATAATCCATATACATGAGCAACGTTAGATTCACACCTAGCGTCAGTAGCCTTCCATACATTTTTGAAGTCATTTTAATGTGAAATGTTTTCAGTTGTTTAACAAAAGTGTTAGAAAAACCCCCCTGTAACTACCCTGGGTGTATGTTTTTATGGTAGCTGAGATCATAATCTATATACATGAGCAACATAAGATTCACACCTAGCGTCAGTAGCCTTCCATACATTTTTGAATTCATTTTAATGTGACATGTTTTCAGTTTTTTAACAAAAGTGTTAGAAAAACCCCCCTGTAACTACCCTGGGTGTATGTTTTTATGGTAGCTGAGATAATAATCTATATACTTGAGCAACGTACGATTCACACCTGGCGTCAGTAGCCTTCCATACATTTTTGAAGGCATTTTACGCTAGGTGTGAATCTTACGCTGCTCATGTATATAGATTATGATCTTAGCTACCATATAAACATACACCCAGGGTAGTTACAGGGGGGTTTTTCTAACTTTTTTGTTAAAAAACTAAAAACATGTCACATTAAAATGAATTCAAAAATGTATGGAAGGCTACTGACGCTAGGTGTGAATCTTACGTTGCTCATGTATATAGATTATGATTTCAGCTACCATAAAAACATACACCCCGGGTAGTTACAGGGGGGTTTTTCTAACACTTTTGTTAAAAAACTAAAAACATGTCACATTAAAATGAATTCAAAAATGTATGGAAGGCTACTGACGCTAGGTGTGAATCTTACGTTGCTCATGTATATAGATTATGATTTCAGCTACCATAAAAACATACACCCCGGGTAGTTACAGGGGGGTTTTTCTAACACTTTTGTTAAAAAACTGAAAACATGTCACATTAAAATGAATTCAAAAATGTATGGAAGGCTACTGACGCTAGGTGTGAATCTTACGTAACTCATGTAGATAAATTATGATCTCAGCTACCATAAAAACATACACCCAGGGTAGTTACAGGGGGGTTTTTCTAACACTTTTGTTAAAAAACTGAAAACATGTCACATTAAAATGAATTCAAAAATGTATGGAAGGCTACTGACGCTAGGTATGAATCTAACGTTGCTCATGTATATAGATTATGATCTCAGCTACCATAAAAACATACACCCAGGGTAGTTACAGGGGGGTTTTTCTAACACTTTTGTTAAAAAACTAAAAACATGTCACATTAAAATGAATTCAAAAATGTATGGAAGGCTACTGACGCTAGGTGTGAATCTTACGTTGCTCATGTATATAGATTATGATCTCAGCTACTCTAAAAACATACACCCAGGGTAGTTACAGGGGGGTTTTTCTAACACTTTTGTTAAAAAACTAAAAACATGTCACATTAAAATGAATTCAAAAATGTATGGAAGGCTACTGACGCTAGCTGTGAATCTAACGTTGCTCATGTATATAGATTATGATCTCAGCTACCATAAAAACATACACCCAGGGTAGTTACAGGGGGGTTTTTCTAACACTTTTGTTAAAAAACTAAAAACATGTCACATTAAAATGAATTCAAAAATGTATGGAAGGCTACTGACGCTAGGTGTGAATCTAACGTTGCTCATGTATATAGACTATGATTTCAGCTACCATAAAAACATACACCCAGGGTAGTTACAGGGGGGTTTTTCTAACACTTTTGTTAAAAAACTGAAAACATGTCACATTAAAATGAATTCAAAAATGTATGGAAGGCTACTGACGCTAGGTGTGAATCTAATGTTGCTCATGTATATAGATTATGATCTCAGCTACCATAAAAACATACACCCAGGGTAGTTACAGGGGGGTTTTTCTAACACTTTTGTTAAAAAACTAAAAACATGTCACATTAAAATGAATTCAAAAATGTATGGAAGGCTACTGACGCTAGGTGTGAATCTTACGTTGCTCATGTATATAGATTATGATTTCAGCTACCATAAAAACATACACCCCGGGTAGTTACAGGGGGGTTTTTCTAACACTTTTGTTAAAAAACTGAAAACATGTCACATTAAAATGAATTCAAAAATGTATGGAAGGCTACTGACGCTAGGTGTGAATCTTACGTAACTCATGTAGATAAATTATGATCTCAGCTACCATAAAAACATACACCCAGGGTAGTTACAGGGGGGTTTTTCTAACACTTTTGTTAAAAAACTGAAAACATGTCACATTAAAATGAATTCAAAAATGTATGGAAGGCTACTGACGCTAGGTATGAATCTAACGTTGCTCATGTATATAGATTATGATCTCAGCTACCATAAAAACATACACCCAGGGTAGTTACAGGGGGGTTTTTCTAACACTTTTGTTAAAAAACTAAAAACATGTCACATTAAAATGAATTCAAAAATGTATGGAAGGCTACTGACGCTAGGTGTGAATCTTACGTTGCTCATGTATATAGATTATGATCTCAGCTACTATAAAAACATACACCCAGGGTAGTTACAGGGGGGTTTTTCTAACACTTTTGTTAAAAAACTAAAAACATGTCACATTAAAATGAATTCAAAAATGTATGGAAGGCTACTGACGCTAGCTGTGAATCTAACGTTGCTCATGTATATAGATTATGATCTCAGCTACCATAAAAACATACACCCAGGGTAGTTACAGGGGGGTTTTTCTAACACTTTTGTTAAAAAACTAAAAACATGTCACATTAAAATGAATTCAAAAATGTATGGAAGGCTACTGACGCTAGGTGTGAATCTTACGTTGCTCATGTATATAGACTATGATTTCAGCTACCATAAAAACATACACCCAGGGTAGTTACAGGGGGGTTTTTCTAACACTTTTGTTAAAAAACTGAAAACATGTCACATTAAAATGAATTCAAAAATGTATGGAAGGCTACTGACGCTAGGTGTGAATCTTATGTTGCTCATGTATATAGATTATGATCTCAGCTACCATAAAAACATACACCCAGGGTAGTTACAGGGGGGTTTTTCTAACACTTTTGTTAAAAAACTAAAAACATGTCACATTAAAATGAATTCAAAAATGTATGGAAGGCTACTGACGCTAGGTGTGAATCTTACGTTGCTCATGTATATAGATTATGATTTCAGCTACCATAAAAACATACACCCCGGGTAGCTACAGGGGGGTTTTTCTAACACTTTTGTTAAAAAACTGAAAACATGTCACATTAAAATGAATTCAAAAATGTATGGAAGGCTACTGACGCTAGGTGTGAATCTAACGTTGCTCATGTATATAGATTATGATCTCAGCTACTATAAAAACATACACCCAGGGTAGTTACAGGGGGGTTTTTCTAACACTTTTGTTAAAAAACTGAAAACATGTCACATTAAAATGAATTCAAAAATGTATGGAAGGCTACTGACGCTAGGTGTGAATCTAACGTTGCTCATGTATATAGATTATGATCTCAGCTACCATAAAAACATACACCCAGGGTAGTTACAGGGGGGTTTTTCTAACACTTTTGTTAAAAAACTAAAAACATGTCACATTAAAATGAATTCAAAAAAGTATGGAAGGCTACTGACGCTAGGTGTGAATCTTACGTTGCTCATGTATATAGATTATGATCTCAGCTACCATAAAAACATACACCCAGGGTAGTTACAGGGGGGTTTTTCTAACACTTTTGTTAAAAAACTGAAAACATGTCACATTAAAATGAATTCAAAAATGTATGGAAGGCTACTGACGCTAGGTGTGAATCTTACGTTGCTCATGTATATAGATTATGATCTCAGCTACCATAAAAACATACACCCAGGGTAGTTACAGGGGGCGTTTTCTAACACTTTTGTTAAAAAACTAAAAACATGTCACATTAAAATGAATTCAAAAATGTATGGAAGGCTACTGACGCTAGGTGTGAATCTAACGTTGCTCATGTATATAGATTATGATCTCAGCTACCATAAAAACATACACCCAGGGTAGTTACAGGGGGGTTTTTCTAACACTTTTGTTAAAAAACTAAAAACATGTCACATTAAAATGAATTCAAAAATGTATGGAAGGCTACTGACGCTAGGTGTGAATCTTACGTTGCTCATGTATATAGACTATGATTTCAGCTACCATAAAAACATACACCCAGGGTAGTTACAGGGGGGTTTTTCTAACACTTTTGTTAAAAAACTGAAAACATGTCACATTAAAATGAATTCAAAAATGTATGGAAGGCTACTGACGCTAGGTGTGAATCTTACGTTGCTCATGTATATAGATTATGATCTCAGCTACCATAAAAACATACACCCAGGGTAGTTACAGGGGGGTTTTTCTAACACTTTTGTTAAAAAACTTAAAACATGTCACATTAAAATGAATTCAAAAATGTATGGAAGGCTACTGACGCTAGGTGTGAATCTAACGTTGCTCATGTATATAGATTATGATCTCAGCTACCATAAAAACATACACCCAGGGTAGTTACAGGGGGGTTTTTCTAACACTTTTGTTAAAAAACTAAAAACATGTCACATTAAAATGAATTCAAAAATGTATGGAAGGCTACTGACGCTAGGTGTGAATCTTACGTTGCTCATGTATATAGACTATGATTTCAGCTACCATAAAAACATACACCCAGGGTAGTTACAGGGGGGTTTTCTAACACTTTTGTTAAAAAACTGAAAACATGTCACATTAAAATGAATTCAAAAATGTATGGAAGGCTACTGACGCTAGGTGTGAATCTTACGTTGCTCATGTATATAGATTATGATCTCAGCTACCATAAAAACATACACCCAGGGTAGTTACAGGGAGGTTTTTCTAACACTTTTGTTAAAAAACTAAAAACATGTCACATTAAAATGAATTCAAAAATGTATGGAAGGCTACTGACGCTAGGTGTGAATCTTACGTTGCTCATGTATATAGACTATGATTTCAGCTACCATAAAAACATACACCCAGGGTAGTTACAGGGGGGTTTTTCTAACACTTTTGTTAAAAAACTGAAAACATGTCACATTAAAATGAATTCAAAAATGTATGGAAGGCTACTGACGCTAGGTGTGAATCTTACGTTGCTCATGTATATAGATTATGATCTCAGCTACCATAAAAACATACACCCAGGGTAGTTACAGAGGGGTATTTCTAAAACTTTTGTTAAAAAACTGAAAACATGTCACATTAAAATGAATTCAGAAATGTATGGAAGGCTACTGACGCTAGGTGTGAATCTTACGTTGCTCAAGTATATAGATTATGATTTCAGCTACCATAAAAACATACACCCCGGGTAGTTACAGGGGGGTTTTTCTAACACTTTTGTTAAAAAACTGAAAACATGTCACATTAAAATGAATTCAAAAATGTATGGAAGGCTACTGACGCTAGGTGTGAATCTTACGTTGCTCAAGTATATAGATTATGATTTCAGCTACCATAAAAACATACACCCCGGGTAGTTACAGGGGGGTTTTTCTAACACTTTTGTTAAAAAACTGAAAACATGTCACATTAAAATGAATTCAAAAATGTATGGAAGGCTACTGACGCTAGGTGTGAATCTTACGTTGCTCATGTATATAGATTATGATCTCAGCTACCATAAAAACATACACCAAGGGTAGTTACAGGGGGGTTTTTCTAACACTTTTGTTAAAAAACTGAAAACATGTCACATTAAAATGAATTCAAAAATGTATGGAAGGCTACTGACGCTAGGTGTGAATCTTACGTTGCTCATGTATATAGATTATGATTTCAGCTACCATAAAAACATACACCCAGGGTAGTTACAGGGGGGTTTTTCTAACACTTTTGTTAAAAAACTGAAAACATGTCACATTAAAATGAATTCAAAAATGTATGGAAGGCTACTGACGCCAGTTGTGAATCTTATGTTGCTCATGTATATAGATTATGATCTCAGCTACCATAAAAACATACACCCAGGGTAGTTACAGGGGGGTTTTTCTAACACTTTTGTTAAAAAACTGAAAACGTGTCACATTAAAATGAATTCAGAAATGTATGGAAGGCTACTGACGCCAGTTGTGAATCTTATGTTGCTCATGTATATAGATTATGATTTCAGCTACCATAAAAACATACACCCAGGGTAGTTACAGGGGGGTTTTTCTAACACTTTTGTTAAAAAACTGAAAACATGTCACATTAAAATGAATTCAAAAATGTATGGAAGGCTACTGACGCCAGCTGTGAATCTTATGTTGCTCATGTATATAGATTATGATTTCAGCTACCATAAAAACATACACCCAGGGTAGTTACAGGGGGGTTTTTCTAACACTTTTGTTAAAAAACTGAAAACATGTCACATTAAAATGAATTCAAAAATGTATGGAAGGCTACTGACGCCAGCTGTGAATCTTATGTTGCTCATGTATATAGATTATGATCTCAGCTACCATAAAAACATACACCCAGGGTAGTTACAGGGGAGTTTTGTTAACACTTTTGTTAAAAAACTGAAAATATGTCACATTAAAATGACTTCAGAAATGTATGGAGTGCTTTCAACGATGGCCATATTTTGATGTTGCCCTGTGTTTGCATAATGATGATTATGATAATTTTAGTATGTTTTGAGTATGCTTACACTATACATACGCAAATCGTTTTTTTAAAAAAAATTATCTTTCATCGCTTCAAAATGTTTAAACATACATTTTCTCTTCTTTTTCATAAATTCTCTGATTTTTCATAAAATTTTCTGCTGAGAATTTTTAATTTGCATAAAAATATCAAAAATTTTCTGCTTGTGTAAAAAAATTTCAGCAGAAAAAATTTCATTTTTGTGATAGTGATGCCTCTAGCGGTGAATAGCAAAACGCATTTTTTCTGCTGGAAATTTTCTGCTATCTTATACAGCATCATATTTAGCCAGTAAAAATATACTTAGTTTACGCAAAGTACCCAAGTATGAATTAATTGCTGATGTAAACCATCTTCAAAAACTGGTCATAAAAACACTATACATAGATAACACAGTCTAATATGGCAGATGTAAACTACCGATAGTGACTACACATCGACAGCTGTATACAGAAAACTCTTATCAATTTTAAAATTATATCAAAACATATCAATCAAATTTAAAACCAATAACCTAACCTCATGTCGATTGAATTATGCCGTACGCAATAAAATTTGTATAAAATTTAAATATGTAATCCACTCAGTTTCGAGTTCACTATATGAACTTAACAGTCTCGTACTTTATTGTGTGTTGAGTGTATTTCCATGTTCACTTAATTAAAACCACATAAGTACTTATAGATTTATAAGAAACGAATTTAAAGAAATAAATAAAAAAAAAACAATTCTGATAAGACAACGTGATTTGTAAGTATTTCGCTTTAGTTTTGTTAAAACGACATAAAGTAAATTATTTCAACTATCCTGTCTTATGTTGTTATTTATTTATTCTTATCGTTTTTTTTATATATATGTCGAGTGGTATACACAAGAATATAAAACAACATCTGCATTGTGAATAAAATTCCAAAGCTTATTTCCTTTTGGTAGATCGAACGTCCTCTTTTAATTTTCTCGAGAGACGTATATAATTACTAACTTATAAGATTTTGACCACAAATTTATACTTGAGGGTTTTCTTATGCAAACATATACATAAATATGTTTTACAATATATACTTATACATCGATTTTTTAATTACAGATGTGCATAAGAAAAACAATTTTGCCTTAAGATGTTAAGCTAAATTATCACATGGTTCATGATAAATATGAATAAGTCATTCATAAAAGTAAAACAAAACACAAAAACATATTGAAATAGAATAATGAATAAATGAATGAATAAAATCCATGGATCAATATAAGAATATAATAGCAACAACAATAAATAAAAAAATTAAGAAAATAAACTTGATAAACTTGTTTTCTTGAAATTTCAATTAATTTTTCTCTTGTAGGTAAAGCCGTTGCTGCGGAGGAAAATGCGATTGTAAATTGTATACGTAACGTAAATAATCTAAAGTACCGCCGAGATTTCTCGAGCTATTAAAATTAGTGCGCTAATTGTTATGCAAAATATACAAATCTATTTTGCTACTGTATTTTTTATAAAATTTCGTACGGTTCACCACTTGAACTACGTCATTAATCAATTAAAAGTGAAATCTATCCGCGCGCGCATTTTATATATGTTTCCAATCCATTAAGTTTTCTCTAATTTACAGACGGCGTTCTATTGTTTTCTTATATCCAACCTACGCGTGCCACACTTGGCACTTAAGAAATTTATACCCGCGACTCACAAAAAAAATGTAGATTTTAAGGTTTATGGCCACAACATAAAGTTATAAATTTTAATGTTAACATTGCTTGATGAATGATACGTCTCTCACTCGCGCGCGATTGCAGCTAGAGCGATATTCATAATAATATGCGGGACTACTTGTCGGTATGACAACTAAATTTATTAACAAACTTGTAATCAACAATAAAATTTATGACAACCTTCAATTTTTCCAGGTTAATTAAGTAAACAAGAAATTTTGGTTTCGCATCTTAACGCAAAACCAAAAAAAAAAAAAAAAAACTTCCAAAAAAGATCGTATCATGATCGTGCTGAATATTTTGCAATTTTAATTTTGATACGCTATATGCTTGGCCTTGAAATATTAATGAATGTTTAAACTGTATACGATATTTATATGTAAACGGTAACCGGAAACTGATCGCAATTGATCGTTAAATAATTCAGAAGTACATAAAATAAGTAAAGTAAGTTGATTGACCGCAATTTAAGAAAATGATTGGTGAATTTGCACACCATATTCGAGTGTGGTCCATAATGATGATTATCGATCACATATACGTACACGATCGTTTAACAAAAGTAAATTTAATGATCAACGTCAACCTTTCACGTTACATATACCTTCTCTAGAAAAACTTTTTATATTTTATATGCGAATGACATTTGACATGCTGATCTAATTTTTAGTACTCATGGCGCGTTTGGAAGCGGTTTATGGATACGTTAACAAAATTTTCTGTATATCTGTGTGCTATGAAATAAATTTATAGTTTTTATGTAGAAAACTGAAAATATAATTTATGGGAAGTAGAAAGAAAACTTATTTTTAATTAGTGTTACAGCCTCAGTCGCTATGTGTTAAGCAAATTTATTGGATTTGAATATTTTTATATGTTCCATACTGCGCCAAGTCAACAACTTCACACTTTGGTATTTCTGTGTCTACATAGAAGATATAATATATGTTAGAATGGTTTAAAATGGCCTCAAGTGGAATGTATTTTACGCAATGTTTGATTTACAGCCGTATTAATAAAAAAAATTCTAAGACACTTTAGAGAATAAAATTGAGAAGGCGGGTATTTGATGTAATTCGCCCCCGGTTTGACATCATATGTGTGTACGCAATAAACTGTAGAGATATTGATCGACTTAATGGTCTTTAACAGATGTTCGATGCCAATGACCTAAATTTATTTTATCATAATATATAATTGTGTGGTATGTTTCATTATACTCGTATTGTTGAAAGTTTTATATATAGTGTTAACAAAATATGGCCTATACGGAACCTAATGCAATATAATATTTTAAAAACTTCATGCACCCGGAAATATCGAAGAATAGCAATCGCAACCCGGTTTAATATTATTTTTTGAAATTTTGATTACTATCGCACCTCCAGCTTTGCACCTAGGCCTTCGTTTTGTAAACTACCATTTAACGCAACAAACCAAATAACAATAAACTCAATTTTTACTAACTATCTTTATTAAAATAACTAAACCAATAATACTAAATCAGCTTAACACACATTCGGTGGCCCTGGCATCCTGGTAAAAAGCAATCAATGAATGTTACAAATGCATAAAACATCAGGAATGCCTAAATGATTCTGGTTAAGCCAAGATCAACAGTAATGTGCCAGAAATTTCAGGTTACAGCTAAGTTAAGAGAGTAACTGAAACTACTAGGACGTAGTGGAGATCAACATACCAAACCATATCAGGGGTACCTTGATTGTAATCGAAGATAGCTTTGATTTCTACGGGTGATGATGAAATGGAACGAGAAAGGGAGATATGATCTCCAGTACCGTCTCTGCTTCCAAGTTCAGCAAAATTTCGCACTGACTTCTCATAACAGTTACGAGAAACTATAGAGAGTTTGCGATGGTTTAATAACCCAACCAAGAAAGTACAATAGTTACGAAACTTCAACAGAGCTTCGGACATGTGAGTCGGATTTAGAACTACCGATATCCACCACGAAATAAGGAAACGTTTCAAAATTTGAACCATGGAATATATTATTCAGCTTAAATCATCCGAAGAACCTCCATTACATCTTTCAGGAACAAAACCTACGCTCCGTCAAACTAGCAACTTCGAGAGGCACAAGTTTGAAGTTGGTTTTCTGATCAGCACAAATCTTTATAAACAACATGATCAGCGTATTCAAATTGTAGAAACGTCACCTAAAAATTTAACTGGTGATTAACAGAGGAATGCGCAGCTAGATACATACTTCCCAGATAAATGAATATATTAAGGCGTCTGGAAATCAAACGACCGAATAACGATCTTCGGAGAATCGGTTGTATTATAACAACTACCGCGGAATGGCTTTACTCAATACTGACTACAACCTTTTACACAATGTAATCGCAGGTAGGTTGTCAATTCAAAGCCTCGAATTCTCGAGCGTGGAATTCAGTGTGTTCGACTTCACATGATAATCTGTCAAAAAATTATCAAAGCCTTCCATATGTTGTGATAAGCGGAATAGGCATATACGTAGAAGGGTCATTGACCAAACTTAGTCAAACTTGGCTCTCATGATTCATAGGACACCACCTGCGATACTAAGGTAAATTGAGTAAGTGATGCTACATGAAAAATTTAAATTTACACATTCTGGGAATTTTTATTTACACTTGCTACACACTGCGACAGTTTACCTGCGAACTTATTTTTTATTGTAAATCTCACCGATATTAACCATAATGGCTGGTTAAACTATTATTTAATTGCTCGTGCAACAGATACAAAAAAGTGTTTTACTACCATCCCGTTCAGTACTACCCCTCCGAAATTACGAGAAAGGGAGAAATTACCTCAGTGCACTAACGTTAAGAACACAACGAAAAAAAAAAATAAAAGTTTTTGATTCCAGTAAGATAAGGGCTCGTCCTGACTATAAGCTATTCTGTGACGAGTTCGTCAGATAGCAGGAACTGACTTTAAGGCGCGTAGGTTCACCTTAATATTATTTTTCCAGAGGTTTGAGTATAGATACAGATATAATATCGGAGAATAGAAGATAGACTATAGAAGTCGGAGTCTTACGACAATTGTGCAAAGATTCTTTGTAACAAATGGGATCGAAAAACTCTTTAGTAGACCATTACCGGCGTTTGATGAAATGGAGCGTCAAATTCGCAATAATATAATTATAGTTCCAAGATCTAGCTTACAATTTAATTCATTATCGCATTTAATTTGTCACACCTAAATCACAGTGCATGGACTGAAATTTGTTGGCATGTAAATTCATGTGGTTATTTTCACACCTGGTTATAAAATTGTTTAGATCTTTCTGAAGCATTTGAACTTCCATTGAGAACATAAAGATAATGTTTCCCAAATGATTGTGGTACCAGATCGCGGTGTGAAAGAGTAATATTTTGATAGCCTAGAAACGACCTGGTATTCATGGATCGTCCTTTAAGAAAACAGGGCGTAAGCGTAGATGACGTATACATCGCCAAAATCGGGTAAGATGAAAATTTTTAAAAAAAAATTCTTTGTAAAATTGTGTATCTATCATTTTTAGGAGGTGCAAGCCAAAAGTTTCGGAAAAATCACCACATTTTTCGGGAACTAGTTCAGTTTTTCCAAAAATATTTTTTGTTTAAAATTTCGGAATAAAATTTCGTAATTTGAATTTCAATAATATTCGAATTATTTTATAGAACGGTATTAGAATAAACGTTGAATAATAATAGTTGAATTTAAGGAAACCAGCTTCACGGAAATTTAAACGACAGGAAAGGTTTAAATTGTTTACTGTAAGTGCCGTATGAGATTGAGTTGCTTGACTAAACTGTTTTTAATGTTTTTGGTCTGAAATACACCAAAATTTGACATGTTATCAGTAGGTATTAGATCTGAAAAATTAAAATCAAAGATCTTCAAAGATCAGCATCGAGTTGCATGGTGTCCAAAATAAAATCGACAGCGTTCATAATAAGCTGGTAAGCCTCAATAAAGCTGTTAGTAAAATATTATTTGTTGTTTAAAGTCAACGTTCAAATTAGTTTCCATCAATGCATACTCATCGAGAAGTTCTTGGGATTTACGTGGCTTAGTGTGTAGTCAAAAAAAGATTTTAAGTGTTTTTGGTGACATTAAAAGGTTAAATATGGTTTCAGGAACCTTGATTTTAAATGTACCTGTTCAATCATTAAATCTAACTCCAATGATTTAGACTTAATGCTAAAACTTTTATAATCTTAATAAAGACTGGGTCTAAGATTCGACGCAAACAAATCTATATACTAGTGAATTTGAAATGACATATTTCAAAGAGCACACGCGGAGAAACAAATTGCATTCGGGATTCAGGAAATTTGCGAAATTCAAAACATTTAATATTTAAATTTCAAACAAGTCAATTTTAGCTTCAATTGAAATGAGTGTATTGGTCTTTATCAAAGAGAACAGACAGAAATGGATCATGAAAAACATCAAAAGAAAAATCTCAGTCTATTAGCTCGATAATCATAACTAATAAACAAGCTACTAACAAGCAAAATCAATTAACCTTCGTCAGGCGGCATAGGTACAATTGTACCTTTTCTGTTTTTAAATGCTAATAAGTCTTCTTGTAGAAGCCGGAGAGAGTTAAAGATTTGTGAGATCTCTACATTTTAATAATGTGGAAATTCCAAATATTATCTGTTTACAAAAATTATGTCTACAGTGACGATTTTCATATAAAATATATGAAAATACAATTGTACGTCTGCCGCCTTTTAGCGTTGTAAAATTATGCCACCGGACAAGGGTTAAATTCCTAATTTCGCATTAATTGAAGGGTATTACCAATATGATGCTGGCAAGAATAAGAAAGTCTACTAATTTTTTACCCACAATCAAATCTGCTATAAACAATTATTTATTCATTTTATTCTGGCATTCTATCATAAATTTATATAGCGAGTAGCACTAGCACTAGGAATCGGGATGTTTAAAAATAACCAGTCAGCTATTTAAGCATTTTTGTCGAAAGCCATTTTAGCCAGGAACGTATCTGAGTTATATTGACCACATACATAATTAAGTAATAGAACAAACTGTGCAGACACATGATCCTTATATACTCGCAGAGTATTTTAATAACTGTATGGTATAGTGAAGTTTGGTTTATACTACGTAGGTCACACGAAGTATAAACGGAACTAAGGAACTATAACGTTGTTACGTCTTGAAAAATTCAGAAGTGATCTTGGATAATTCACTTCTCTACAAACGATAGGAAAAACTCACCGATAAACCCCCCAATAACAAGTAAAACTGGTAGCAAATCAATAGTATTTACACAGGTGGACCCAAGCTAGAATTAATGTGCAGGTGAAATCTTTCGTAAATTAAATTAAATTGAAATGATTGAGCTATTGTATAACGTTGGTACATAAATCCAAGACCAAATATGACCATAAAGATTGCTAATCAAACCCCGTGGTTTATATTTCACTTTCTGAATTATGAAAATATGCCAATTGACCCACTTAAGCTTGAATAACATGCATATCGAATTGTAACTATGTTAACAAAATCTAAATCGAACACGTGACCGACTGAATGTTGGCTGTGGTAGAGCGTTCATAATTTAAAAAAAAATTGTAATTTAAAATTTTCTTATAAATGACAGTTGGCAGCGGGTTCTAATTCCCATTAGGATTGAACTACGGAATAACAAATAAATTTATTTTGACATACAAATCAAATTGCATCTATCAACTTTCTGAATCAAATAAAAAAACACTACGTTGTTCACAAAGAATTAATTTTTGTCGCACAGTGCGGCCCGAACAGTTACAATACGCTTATTGAGTAACGTTAACAGTTTATAAAATACAAGAAGAGTGAAACCTACGAATTTTACTTTCTAAACACCATACGATACATCAAGATATTTTTAAAACAATTTCTTAACTCTTAAATAATTTATTCATGAAAATAATTTTTTAACAGATAATCTATACACAAAATACTGTCAAGTGACAAAACAACAACAGACATGACTTAAAACAACAAAAAGTAAAAATTAAACACGAACTGACACCCAAACGATATTTTTAGAATTAAGCCGGTAAATTTAATTTAATTTATTAAATGATTTTCTGGTTTACAAATAAAAAATTTCAATTTCTAAAAACTTCATGGATTATAAATATTTATCTCACCTTTTTATCCATAACGTATATAAATTAATCCAAAAATGTTGTTGTTGTGTATGTGTAAAATAGTAAACCTTATAAACTATATAGATTTTTATTTAGTAGAATTTTCACTTTATGATTTTCAATCATTTTCCACCAACAAATCATTTTCACTTTATTATGCTGTATACAATTTTTCACCAAACACTTGATCTTAATATCTAAACACTATTATACATAATATCACTACAAAATTTATTTTTCCAACTTCATAACAATTGTAAGTTTAATTCATGACTGGTGTGTTTCTCTATAGAGAACTACCCAAAAAATTAAAAATAGTAAAAAAAACGAAAAAAAAAAACTAACAACATAAGAAACATAAAAATAAACATAAAAATTAATCTATTTTTGAATGTAGACTATATGTTGTGTTATAGTGCTTCGCGTATTTTATTATTGTAATTTTTTCGTGATGGGACTTAACTCGCGCGCGCGAAATTTCCTACTATCGAATATATCGATTGGGGCGCACTGTACACAACAAATCAACTATTTTAACTAAATAAAGGTGAGTTTTAATCTTAAATTTCAAATGTAAATGAATAACATACAAAAAGGTATAAGAATTGGTTACATTAGAAATTTGAGGAAGTGGAGGTGGGTAGATACGAGCTGCGTTGATGAAACATAAAGTTAAATTAATTTCATCGGATCATTATATGAATCTTGCTAAGATCGTGTAGGTTTCATATATATAAAATATCTTTACCGTTTTTGGTTAATTTATCATTATAATGTAACAAATATTAAATGAATTAAATGTTTGTATTTCGGCATCATTATCAATTCATTTAATGTGCGGCACTTAAATTTGTACGAACCGCTCGGCTGGAATACCACACTATAGGGTATATAGGGGCATAGTGGCGAGGCGACATTATCGAATACCATCATCTATGTATGAACGATGCCTATGGACAGAAACCACTCAAGAATATATTTTCCTTTCTATTTCTATATTCAAACACTTTACGAAATTTAATTATTTACTCTCTTTTTAAGAAACATAGCAAGGCGACGAAAGACAAGAATGTTACACCTTTTTATATAGACAACAACACGATTTTCATAAGAAAATTATATTTATTGTAAAATCAACAAGACCGGGTTATTAAATCTGGTACCGAGTGAAATATTCTATTGTTATGCATTTCATATTCCACGAACTATTTTTGTTATACATAACTACCATATTATGTATACAGAACGTGATAATTTTCATAAATTGAGTGAATTTAAAAATAAATATTTCGAGTATTAAAATTTTTCCAGGAAATCATGTTTCTTTAAAATAACGGGGTCTACACAATACACGAGTTTCAGTTCGGCTCTGGGCTATTTCTCACTCATATGTAACTAATTAATTATTTAAGTTAAATTTTCTAATTTTTTTTTTTTATAAACTAAACGTTCCATCTATGTGGTAATTCTCGTAGAATGGAAAACAACGATTTAAAAATTGTTTTAGCCTCAAATCAATCATGCAAAAATTTCCCATGATTTGAAATATATATTGTGGAGAAATTATTTCTATAATTTGATTGAAAATATCGTTCGGGATTTAAAAATATCGTTTTACGATTTCTAACCACTAGATTAACTGTTGGGTTTAAATTGACATTTGAAAAAGTATGGGAGAACTTATTTACGACAAGACAACCACACAAAGGACTACAGTAGGTACTCTTTATAGTGGTACAGCGTGAAGTTTTATTCAAAGACGCATTATGTCCAACACAGAAAAAATGGATTGTATTTACATTTACATTTTCTAGTATTTACATTTTCCCTATGTAATAAGATACTCAAAACGATTATGGTTCGAGAAAACTAAAGTTTCAGCCAGATTCAGCCAGAAAATCACACGAATAATCGATATTATAGCCACATGACTATTCTCTCCTGTTAAAACACGACACGAACACTTTTGAATGGTTTTAAGGTTTAGGAACAGATTACGAGTATAGCCAGAATAATTTTCTGGCAACAACTCACAAATCACAAACTAAAGTAAATATTCTAAAAGATTTCATATCAATCGATTCCATTTCCCCCTATCGCCTGTTCCTTCAAGTTCTGAAATAATTTTGTTGAATTTGGCAAACGAAAAAATTTAAAATTTTGGATTGTTACTAAAAATCAATCGTTTTGTGAAAATACATTACAAAAATAGAAAATTTTTAATTTTTTCAGTAGAGCGATTTGAAAATATCACTCAAAATTGTTTGTGAAAACGACATTTTTCAAAAGTAAATAAAAATATGCACATCCTGATTAGTAAATTAATTTTTTTCTACTCCTACACCTCAATCGGAGCTTAATTTTTGCAATTCTTTAATATTTTGTAAATTTTCTTAGGACAGTTTCCAATATCTTAAAATGTCAATTTCTTTCGCGAATTGAGTGATTTTTTGTATGGAATTTTACCTAATTTAACTAGAAATAACTGCATAAGAGATTGTGTTTTGAAATAAACTAGTAAAAATATTATTATTGGCAATCGTTTGATTCGAATGTGTTAGAAATGACTGAATTTTGAGTTGTCACTGTTGCATCAAATGAGCGATGTGCAGTTCAAACTAAATTAAAATTAGTTAGTAAGCATACATTTAGGCGAATCATCAAAATTCAAATGATGTTTTTTACTAAATTCCTAGATCAAAACCAAAATTTACAAAGTAACGAGTACAATCGGTTAAGAATTTTGAAATAATTTTTAATTGTGATAGACTAATAACTATTATTAGGCTATCACAATTTAAAAAAAGCAATATTTTTGGTAGAGCAAGTTTCTACGTTATCAGCCCAGCCCGTTCGAAATGTATGTCTTGTAAGATATTCGATTCAAACGATTCAATAGTACATATTTTTATTATTTGGATCAAAACATACACTCTTATGTAGTTATTTCTAGCTATTTCTTTATCATTATCTCTATTAGGTAAATCTATATAAAAAATGACTCAATTCGCGAAGAAATTAACAATTTAAGATTTTGGAAAGTACTATAAGAAAATTTACAAAATATTAAAGAATTATAAAAATTAAGATCCGATTGAGGAAGTAGGAACAGAAAAAATTTATTTTACTAATCAGAAAGTATTTTTATTTACTTTTGAAATATACAATTTTAAGTAACATTTTCACATCGCTCTACTGAAAAATTTTGAGTTGTGTCACTGTTACAGTACATGAGCGATATATTAGAATTGGCGCTAGAAATTTGGAAGTCTCAGCAATTCTAAAAAAATGCATATATTAAAATTTTGATAAACAAGTCATTAAAATTCTTTGATAGTTATGTAGGCCCACATTTCTACTTAAGCCACAGCCACACTTATGGAAAATATCGACAAATGTTGATATTTATTTTACAAATATTCGACAAATATACCAAATATTTGCCAATCGTGTAGCCGAGACACCAATTTGGTTACCTTTTTTATCTTTTTAGAGAACCACCTAGTGAGCGAGAATATGTACTAACGTTGGAAAAAAGCAAACTTGTCTTCGTCGTTTGTTTTGTGACTAAAGTTACTTGATTTGTTGTTTGGTCGATATTTACCATTCGTGTGTCCAGATTTACATATTAGAATTGCGATTCTACTAAATATTGGGACGTCTCAGTAATAACATTTCTGAGTCGGCTTATTAAAATCCCTTAATGATATGTATTTACCAACCGCTAAAAATATTAAGAGATGAATTTTTCAGAACTTCAATTCTACTATGCAATTCTCATTAGAAATTTGAACGGATTAAACTTTGGTGAAGTAGACATGTTGACTTAATAAAACGAAAAGCTTGTTTTTTATAGTTGTGTTAAAATAGTTGTGCTTTTGGACTATGATGGTATTTGCATCAATCTATCATTTGCTGAAGCTGATCACAATCAAAGACAGCAAAATCACGGTGAGTCATTGGCGCCTTAAAACCAATCACCCTTCTAAATCGAGTTATGACCCTACACAAAGGCTTCGCTCTATAGCATATCGGATTCATCACAAATACGATCTCGGAAATTGTACATGAGCAACGCTTTAAAAATGGGAACAAAGAACGTGTGCTTAGGTGCTTAAGACCTGGAAATCTCAAAACCTATCGAACCAACAAAAAAGTTTCACATTAGACGGATCTGCAGTACAAGAGCTTAAATAGTTTGGGAAAGACCGTTCGATGAAATTTCGATTCAAGAGATCAAGATTCACTACACAAAAAATGAAATTTGGAAAATTTTGTGGAATAGCTCCATTGAACATAGCTCACGGTGTTTGCTAATATTGTACCTGCCAGAGAGGGAAAGAGATCACAATCAATGAGGGAGTTATGAAATACACAAAGTATAATGTAAAACAAATATTCAATATACCGTTAACCCCCTACGATAGATAGTGTTAAAGCACAAACACGACCTCCCATTAGGTTTAAGAGAACATATTCTGTAATTACATATTATGTATCGTTTGCTCCCCGCCGATACCACGATTAATAATGTTAAACTACTCGTCCATTAACAACCATATAATTTCAATAATGATCTAAGCGACAAAATTTAGTAGACAGAACATTTTAACGATCTCCGTTTACATAAATAAATGCCTCATAAATTATACTAACATAAATATTTTTACGACTAACGAAATTATGTATATTGATCGTGTATTGTGATTACCATGCGAAAATTAAAAATACCAACAATAAGCTTAATACAATAAAATCCATTGTTAATCTAAGTATATGTTGGTCGCTTAAAGCTTAAGATGTAGCTATACCTCCAAGCCATTAATTCCCATTTGAAGTATGTACATAATAAATGATCACCGATATTTTACTAAAATCTTGAAAACATTTTCATTTTTAAATAATGACGATCATTATGAGAATTTATTATTAATATGCTTTATGCCGTCTTTATAAAATTAATTAAAGCGTTCAACTCGATCTTTGGCTAATATTTACATTTTTAATTACAAAATACAATTTTTTTACTGTACTGAGTGTCTTTGAACTTCTCTGTACTACATACGAGTACATCGTATGTATATATCTAAGTGGTTTCTGGCTTAATTGATTAATTCCAGGTCTTAAAGTTAATAAATTTCAATGTCATAAAAAAATTTGTATACGAGCCATATTTACATGTAGCGCAAAAAACATTAATGAATTCTTTCCGTTAATTTATTTTAAAGACATAATATCTTCGTATAATATATGTAAGGCGTACTACCGTGTCTCATAAAATATTTTTAGAAATTAAATCAAAATGTTTAATTATAAATAGTTTATACTCAAAATGCACTTACTTACTGACTTATACAATAAAACAAGATAATTAAGAAGTGGATTATAAAGTAAGTAACTGAAAAGATCGTAAAACACTTGTCTCATTATGCATCCGGCTTAAAATAAAATTTTGATAACGTCAAGTGGATTTTTATTCCACGAAACAGTAGACAGAAGATCATACAAAAATATGTTATATGGATTTAATTTAATTTAATTTAATTTAAAAATAAATAAAAAAATACATTTGCAAAGTATATTTATCTAAACTGTGCTGAACTCTAACAACCTTTGTTGAATTTCGGAAATTTATTTATTTACTGTGGTGTGCGATAAACTTTATGACCGTTTTGCAAAAAAAAAAAACTGATAAACGATCTTAATTCAATTAAATAAAAATTGTCTGATGAAAATTAAGTAAAATCTGTCACGCAATCTTCAAATAAATTTGCTATATCTATTTAATAAAATCCGAAAATACGAGAGTGTCTTATCGCATAAAGAAACCAGTATTTAAGAAAATTGAAAGTTATCTTTTCTAGATACTTAAAACTATAGTTTGACAAATCAATATTGATTTTATTTTGTTTTATTTCGAAAATGAATGGTTTAATTGATAAGCGAGATCAACTTTTGACGGAATAGAAAAGGAATTGGTTTTTATTGCTTAACGCTTTCTGGAATAACGTGAGTTTAGATTGTTGTTATGTTGATTTAAAATTTCGATCGTATTTAGACAATACTACTGGATTATGGTCGACACGGATAATTTTGAAAATTCAGACGGTGGAAGAGGAAATGATAATGGCTTATATAACGCCCGAGTAATTTTTCGCATTAGTAAGTCAAGTCGAGAAAAACAGCCTTGTGCGGAGCAAAACATTTCTTTCTTGCATTCACAATCACACAAAGAGGAAAATAAAATTAGGGAGCATGACAGGCTGCTCTCAACCCATAAAATGAAAGGCATTGGTAATGTAAGTGGAAAAAAGTCGGTTAAGCAAAGTGGAAAGTATGTAGTCTTACTCGAACAAATTAATTGCAACGCAAAATAATTCTACAAGCGGCTATAGTGGCCACCAGTATACGACGCAGAATAATTCGCTCAGTAGCCAGTGTTCATCGTCGGTATACCAAATTGAAAAATTTGTTCTTCTGCTGGTGTTCCACCGTCCGTTAGTATCACTCTATTTTCGAGGTTCCAAAATATGATTTTACAAACTCTGGTTGTACACGGAACGTCAACTTGGCTTGTAAATGCCTGAAATCCTTATAAGTTTTTAAACGCGGAGGCGCTATCCATGCATTCAATTCACTGAAGAACTGCATGAGGAAGAGAAGATCATCGTCAAACGTTAACTGCATAAAAACGAGATCACCTGAAAATAATGTTTCCGTTGCATCGATTTGCTAAACTCTTTCTCTCTCTCTAGCACTATATTCCATCAAGGGATTTGGCCGCCTCAAACGAGGTTTCATAATCATATTTTCATTTCGGATAATGAGTGATTAATTCCTAAACCAGCCATGACATTTTTTCCTTGTCACCACCGGGAATCATACCCGGAACCTCCGGTCGCTGGAGCAAGCATGCTGACCACTTTGCCACCGAGGTAGCTAAACTCAAATTTCCTAAACTCACAAAACGCAAATAAATCTAAAATAAAAAGGAGCCAATGCGAATTTTGTTCAAAAAAGCAAGATGGTACTGAGAAAGTCCATATTAAAAAAGTAGATACAATGTTTGATAGGTCCAGTTAGTTGGGATTGCATCTCTCTGATTGCATTTGGTGCAACTTCTGAGATGTCTTGTTATTGGCCGTAACGAGATTCACAGAAAAATAGAAGGAGTTCCGTTGCAAATTTTAGGAGTTACTCCTATATGGTTTCATTGAGGTGCAATCTCCACGATGTCTTGTTATTGTCAATGAGTTTCACTCAAAAATAAAAAACTCTGATGACTGGTTTACTTAAAAAAAATATTTTGCATGTCCAATGTGATAGTATGCCCGGCCATTTGATAAGTCAGGCCCTAAAAAACAACTTATATATGATTGATTTGGTGTAGTCTCCGTGATTATTTGTCATTTGCCAGAATTGGATACACTGAAAATCAAAAGTAGCCGATAATAGTTTTTCTTAAAAAAACATTCTGAGCAATGTGAGAATTTTCCACAAAAACATCTCTATACAATCGCACCATAGTATTAGAATAATTAATTTATTAAATATTATTCTATTTTTTCACTCAAAATTCCAATAAGAAATATTTTAACAGTGTGATTTCCAATCCATACATATTTTTGTTAATTGTTATAAACTTCACACTCATCAAATCGAATTTTTACTTTCGCAGGGTCAACATTCTCATATGATTGCAAATATATCTTATCAGTCCAGATCACGCCCATCGCTGTTCTATGAAATTACAATTGTTACTACTCGTTCTTTAGTTCATAAATTTGGCATAAATAAGCGAGTGAAGTTTCATCATAAGTATAAATAACTATAACCTAGCAGAAGAGTAAATTGCTCACAGTCACATCCGGGTAAAGTTATATGAATGGGTCAATTTTCAAAATTACATTATTGATGGTGTGCTTGGGTCTCTGACTCACTGCAAATCGGACGTTCACTGCAAATCACATTCAAAACCTAATTCTTATTTTGGCCCCTCATTTAATTTTAGTAATATCTGTATAGGCTTTTACATTCGCATCACTGTATAGTGAATCGGCGAGGCTGAGTCCTTCTTCAACTTGCGACTAAATTACCAGGCAACCACGATCGCTTTTCTGTCTATCTAGTTCACCTATATGCGCATATTTAAACACGTTCTAAAACATTTTACGTGCCACTAGGCACAAATATTGTAAAAATATCGATTTTTGATTTGATCGCCATAACGCGTTAACCACTAAATAAACCGATTCTATATACGAGTATGTAAAATAATACATGTGTGACAATCATTAGAATACAGAGGAGCTAATTAAGGTTATCCCATATAGAATAGCTGTGTGCATACAGACAATCTCAATTAAGTGCAATTAAAATGTATAGCGGATAATGTGTCATATCACTTTACGTACACATAATGATATCGTCACCGTGACAGGGTTTAAAAATTAAACTATGCAATTATTTGGGTTGTTATTCAAGGTCGAACACAAACTCGGGCGCGCAGAAATTTTATTAATTTTCAAGTTTTATTTATTTAAAAATAAAACAAAATTTAATTAATTTTTTGTTGTTGTTTTATACATATACAAGATTTATTTATTTATTAATATGGGCGGATTATAAAACTTATATACTCGAGTAGAATTTAGAATAACAAACAATCAAACGAGTGTTATTCCATAGATCTAGATCGTTTTAATGTTGCAAATATATTTAGATATGCAGTAGATAACAGTATTAGTTTTGATAACTAAATTTAAATATTTACTGAACAAATTATGAGATCATATGATCATATATGATATGATCATCCAGGGCTGATCAAATTTAAATTTTTATGTATAAAAAGGTATAATACAAAATGATTGGTTTCAAGTAGGCGATAAATTGTGTATTATAATCCAAAATGCGATCATTCGAACGGCACACAAAAATGAAATATGTAAGATGGGTGGCCATCACTTAAATAATTTATTGATCATCATGCAATTTCTCGGAATTGAAGGTAAATAGTAAATATATTTGGTAGGCTTAAAATTTTAATTGATCAAATTTTAAATGAAATACCAGCGATCAATCAAATAACTCGATCAATCAAATAATCAACCTACTAAACACATTCCATTCCCGATAGATTTTGTAATATTTGTCAATTATCACAAACTGCAAAGTTGTTCAGGAACAAACTTTATTTTTGTACTTAGAAACGTACTCAACCAAATATCGTATATATTAAGTCATTAAGCTAAAATAAGTATTTGTTAAATGCTAAAGTGAATGATCAAGCATTTTTACATAATGGCCATATAGTAAGATCATAGTCATCACCTGATCAGTGACATTAAATCAAGGATAGGGCAAATGGTGAATGATAGTAAATCACCGTGCGTCATCGTGCTTTCTTGAAACGATATTAATTATAATTTATAGCAGCAAATTTTCTAAACGTACATAGATATATTGCGAATGAATAAATTGAATGATCAGCAACGTTTATAATTGCATACAATTATAAATTCGATTTTGTTTAATTATAACTTTCTTTACGATATTAATGATCGCATGTTGTTTTTTATAATTTGTATTTGCATAATACGTAGTAAGATTAATATGATAACGTAGAATGAAAATCTCGCGGAAAGTGAAGGGGTTGCTCTATAATTTAAAAAAAAAATGCGTGTGGTATTTTATCGATCGTTCGCGCAATTTACGAGATCAGTGTGACAATACTGGATATCTCTATGATCAAATTGTATTTAATCGTGTTGCTTTAAGGGTTAAATTTCATATATACACAATCACAAATTGCGCGCTCTCTTCGATATACATTATTGATCTCAAAACGGAAAAAAGAAGAATCGAACGCTTTTAAAAGATCGATTGATTTAAATTCTTGCTTTTATTCGTTTGCCATAAAGAATTTAAAATTATTATTATTATATTTTTATACACAACAAGAATATATAGTTTTTAGCTAACCTAAAATAACTTAAAACTATATAGAATTTTCCTTATAGACGAACAAATTTTATTTTTAAAATGGAAATGTGGAAATGTAGTACGATTCGTATGAACATATAATTTAAGATCAAATTTCTATTATGAAAATTAGTTATAAAAATAATAGAATTTCCGGGAAAATCATTTTGTTGTTAGTTTTTTTGTTTTTGTAATCTGTAATATAAACGTACTAATTTCACACTTTTTTTATCTTATCACTTTATTTTTAGTGTGTTATCACTTTAAGATAATAAACAATAAAAACACTTTATGTAATCACTAAATATTTCAAAATATATTGCTTTGTACTAAATTTGAGTGAAAAACAATATTTTGTTTACAAATAAGCGACGCGCGATTTTTGAAACACTGGTTTGAGGGAAAATTGAGATTAATCACACCAACTAGCGATACTATAATACTATACTATCATAGTTTTAAAAAAAAATATATATAAAAAAAATTTAATTCTGTTTGAAATAAACCGCGAGTCGACCGCGAGTTATCTATACACACTATTCATTCAAATGTGTATATGTTGTATTTTCTTTTCAGTTTTGTAAAAAAAAACGAAATAAAAAAATAAAAGCAAAGCTAAATGTGTGTATATAACGATATACTCGTACACAGCACACATGAGAATCGGGGAGAATGAGTTGGATGTTTATAAAAGTTGAGTGTTTTTATTTTATTTTGTAACCTAATAGCTGCCACGACACTATTTCTATCTAACACCACTTC
Organism: Nephrotoma appendiculata; assembly: GCA_947310385.1. Taxonomy (NCBI): domain Eukaryota; kingdom Metazoa; phylum Arthropoda; class Insecta; order Diptera; family Tipulidae; genus Nephrotoma; species Nephrotoma appendiculata. Next base: position 2,111,724 of record OX371225.1, on the reverse strand, counting down.
ACGTTCATAATCCACGAATGTGATAAACCGCATCGTGTCTGTATTTGTTGTACACAAAATAAATGTTTGAATGAATTGTGGGAATAACATCATTTTTGAATGGTTTGATTTACAATTTTATAATATTTTGAGTGATTTTTATGATAATCTTAAACATAAATGTCATAAGACAAGATACATTAATTTGTATCTAGATTGGAATTTTTAAAAGTGTTACATATTTTGTGTGAGGGAGGCTGATAGAAATTATAATTTCTATCGTGACCTACTTAAAATTTCGGATGCCATTACTGTATTTGTGTACACCACTGTAACTATCATGATAGATTAAAAGTTGTAAGTGATGGATGTAATTAAAATCCCTTGTGTTTCCTTTAAAGCTAATAATAATTTGTATATGTTGCTTTGATGGAATACTTTTGCACCCACATCACCATCCATTTACAGAATAAAGCTGTCTATACACAATACCTTCATAGTATATATACAACGTCTTCAAGTTATTATAATTCGATCTTTTACCACGCAAACCAATTATCTTCAAATATAACAACATAATTATAAATATATATATAATTTTGCACTTGGCTCACCATAAATAGGCAAAACTCCGTTCACTCTCTCTATGTATTTTATATGTATAGATTATTGAAATTCCAGAGACTATCTACATATATTCCGACGATTCCAAATTAGGTAATTTTCACAAAAAGTACAGTATAGTGGAAGAAACAAACAGAAAACCGCTAAACCAATTAAATCTCACAAGAAATACATCAAGCTATAATACAATTTGTGAATTATAGCAAAAATATCTAATCTCATACAACATTCCAAATTTGTATCTATGTACAAGAGCTTATACAAAAAACAAACTAAAGTAATTTGCATATCAATAAATTAGGTGATATTTATATTGACACACACGCACACCACACAATGCTTTCATAATCGTAACGCGATTGGAGAATGGAAGTTTTTGCAAACTAATCAAATAAATTGCTAATATTATCGCGCGAATTAAAGCAATCAATATTGTATTACGGAACAGATTGGCTTACTGATTGTTAGAATTAAAGTAAACGGTCATAGATTCATTTGTATTCTTGATACGATTCTAAAATATAAATTAGTATATAAACTTATGTACATTTATACTTACAACTAACTAGCCTTCATAGGTGCATATATTACCATAAAATTTTATTTATTTAACCATAAATAATATTAAAGTTTTTTTTTTTTTTTTGTGTATGACTTTGAATTTCCGTATCTCAGCACAAAAAATATTGCGCTTCTAAATGGCTTTACCAGACCAATTTTATGTATAGGATCATAATAAAATAAAATTTACTTTATCCATAAATAAATAATTGTCAAGCATATAGCAAAGCAGTAAATGTCATACAGAGAGACATTTCAAATGTGTACATGGAAAAATTAAAATGGCTAATTAGCCCGTTATCTTTACACAAAAATACACACAATCCATATCTTTTTTACGCGTACACAGAGTTTAAGTAAAAATACGAAAAATATGTCGCATTACCAGGTAAATATTTGCACTGGTGATAATTGAATAAACATGCACGATGTCGTTAAGGTGTTCAGTATTCCGTCATACATTTGACGCAACAACGCGATACTTTAATACTAATTGGTGGGGAGCGAGAGATGTGAAAGGTTACATAAATTGTAATATAACGGCACGATACTGTTTCTATTGAAATTGAATACCTAATTCCAGCTCCAGTTCAATTTTGATCGTAGCCAGTAACAACTTTTGTGGCGCTGATGTTCCACGGTATACCATTTTCTGTTCCCTCGGTATGCCATATTACATATTTCCAACAATATTATAGGAGCAACTAAGGGCGCTACTCTTTGACGGTGGTGTAATCTTTGGTGTAATCTTGTTGTATAGTGATATCTGGCGGAATACACAGGTACCACAAAACTGTTATACTAAATTATGTACACTGAAACATTATGAATAAAGGAATCACTAATCTGTATTAACTCACTTAATGGTCCTATTATTAAATGGTATCAGAATAAAAATAAATAATACATACTTAAAATTCGTAAAAACAAAATAATAATAACAACGTATAATTATTATAAAGTAAACTGAGTTTGAATTAATAATGATAATAATAGACAAGGATGGTTAGAAAGCAGAAAGATAATTAAAGATCAAAAAAAAAAAGTAAAATTTCAAAATGGATACTAAGTGAGCTAAAAAAATATAAAAATAATAATGGAAGGTTTGAAAGCCCCAAAGCCGTTAGTGGTGCTCTCGAGTGGCACAGACTATGATTCGTGGCTGGATCAGTTTGAACAGCCATTCAACAGCCATAGAATTAGAAAAAAAGTCAGAGAAAGTTCAATTTGAAACATTTATAACGACGATAGTCCCAACAACGCAAAATATACTGAAAACATTCCAGCTAAAAGACGCCGAAAAAACATGTGCAGTACTTAAAGAAAAAATTCAAAACATACTTCAACCCAAAAGCTAACAAAACTTTTGAACGATACATCTTTAACACAATTATGCAGAAAGAAGGTCAAACGTTCGAGAAATTTTTGACGGGCGATAGAGCGCATATCATTAAATGCAAATTTGGAGAATTAGAGGATGAGCTACTAATGGGCAAAGTGGTAATTGGAATATATTCGCAGAAAATGCGTGAGAGGTTGCTGTCTGATTACAATTTAACGCAGGAAAAAGCTATAAGTATATGAAAATCAAATGAGATTGCAACGCGGCAAATTTCTACAATATCATCGAACGAGTAAAACAGGCTAAACAATATAAACAATTCGAGTGAGTACAAAAGCAAAAATTTTGATAGTTTTCAAAATTCGACTAAAAATAAAATATTTGAATGTCAAAAGTGTAAGAGGAAACACTTGCCAAGGCAATGCCCGCGTTTGGGGTAAAATGCTTACATTGCGGTAAATTTAATCATTTCAAAATGAAAATTGCCGTATTGACGATAATGACGAAGTTTATTTTGTCAATCAAACTCAAAGCGTTAACTCTATAAATAAATCAAACAAAAAGGGTGTAGTTAATATATTAGGTTAGAAAACGTGTAAAGAATTAAATTTAGTTACTCGAAACAATGTTAAAATTTGTACAGTTAATGAAATTGAAATCATAGATGCAATTTTTGAGGGTTTAGGTTGTATAAAGAATTTTATTTATGATATTGACCTAATTGCTAATCCTAAATTTGATATATGTAACTCCATTGTAAAAAAGACAACAAAATTAGAATTTGTATGGATCCGAGCCAGGTAAATAAAAATATTTTGAGAAGGTACTATCCGCTTAAAACATTAGAAGAAATATCGGCAAGAATTGTTAATTCTAAATTTTTCGCTTTTATCGATTACAAGAAAGAGTGGGGAAGATATTTCTGTTTGCGACTACCATTTGGACTGGCATCACCGCCAGAAGTATTCCAACAAATTATGAACCAACTATTAGATGGACTTAAAAATGTTGAATGCTCAATGGATGTCATTTTAATCTATGCTACTTTGCGAGATGATCTCGCACAATCTCTTAATCAGAAGTTAAGTTAGGTCATATTATGTCAAATAGAAGATTAGAAATTGACCCAGAAAAAATTGCGACTATTTCGTCATTACATAAGCCTACTACGGTTAAAAAGACTCTTCTGGGAACGACCACTTATGTAACAAAATGTATTCCAAATTGTTCGGAAATAACGGAACCTCTAAGAAAACTTGTCAAGAAAAATAACGAGTTTGTCTGGGATGTAGAACAAGACGAAGTCTTCGAGAAAATAAAAAGACTATTAGTAACAACACCATAATATTGAAATATTGCGATCTTAACATGGACGTGACATTATCGGTGGACGCTAGTAAACATTCCATTGGGGCTGTACTACTGCAGGATGAACACAAACAAACAATAAACAAAATTACCCATACATAGAAAAAAAGGCTACAGCAATAAATTTCTCAGTAAAAAAATTTCACGAGTCCATCATACATGAAAAAAAAATTAACTATTGAAACAGATCATAAGCCATTGGAACCGATATGGCGTATTCTCCTCAAATAATTTATAAAAAAGGGAGAGATATACCATTAGCGGATGCTTTAAGCCGTGATTGTGACAACCCAAAGCAAGCCGAAGGCAGATCTAGAAATTAGCGTAATAGTGTCAATGTCGGACAACGCAATACCAAGTTCAAGGGTGGATTTTGAAAAGGAGACACACCTTCAAACATTAAAAAATTGGATATTTTGAATAGTTGGCCGGAAGATAATTCAAAAACGCTCATGTTTAAAGGTGAAAAAATAGTAGTGCCTAAGCCAAAAATAAAAAAATTCTAGCTGCCGCGCATACTGGTCATCATATGATACAGTTAACAATGAAAAAGGCTCGTCAAGAATTTTACTGAAGAGGATTAATGCAAATATACTACCGATTTTGTAGAACAATGTGCGGTATGTCAACAAACACAAAAATCCAATATCAAAGAACCTATCATTAGTAAAGAAGGACCAAGGTTACTGTTTTAAATAATAGCTACAGATCTGTTCAAGTTGCATGGTGAAACATATATAGTGCTGGTGGACAGCTACTCTGGGTTTTTCGAAATGGAGAACCTCAACAATATAATATTATCGGAATTAATACAAGTATTAAAAAGATCTTTGCTACACATGGTAATCCTAGAATTTTGGAAAATGATAATGACCCACGGAGGGGTTAGTAGAACGAGCAGTTCAGACAGCAAAGCTGATGACGAAAAAGTGTATCAAAAACAACACCGATTTCTATCTTGCACAGCAAAATTTACTAGAGACAATTACTTAGAATCTTCCAATCAGAAGCTAATGAGCAGACTAGCAAGAACAAGCATACCAATCAACTTTTAGAGCCTAAAGTAATTCAGAAAGTTAAGGAAACCCTGAGCGACTTATGAAACTGCTGATAAAACTACAAAGATTCTAAAAGAACCGGTACTTAATGAGAAAGTATGTATTCAAACGGGTCCGAGAAATTGGATAACCGTAGGTGATCGAAAAGTTAAATGTTCCAAAGATCGGTAATGGTGCAATCGGACGACGGAAGTCTATACAGGTGTTTCTCACTCTTCGTAAAACCAGACTGACAGAATCAATCAAACGAAAAAATGAGTTTATACATACCGAAGGTAGCTTACAAGATGCGGATAGAACTGACAATGAAAAATTCATTGATGGTGATAACCAAGTGATAAATTGTGAGAGATCGGATAACCTGATTAGCGAAAAGGTAACTAGATCCGGAAGAATTAGTCGAGCACCACAAAGATTATACCTTTGAAATAAATAATATATATAAAAAAAATAAAAAAATAAAACAAAAATAAGAAATCGAACGGTTACCGAACTTCCCTTTCAATAAATCAATTGTTTGACCAGCTGTGTAGCATGTCACACCATCTTGTTGGAACCGCATAAAACCGATATATCCAATTCTGGCCAAAAATAGTCTTCCAACATAGTACGATAGCAAACTCCATTGACCGTAACATGGTGTTCATTTTCACACACAAGGTCATTTTTGGTGGTTGTAGTGGAGTGGCCTATAACTGATCTGTTTGGTTTTTTCTTTAGCACATGAATTACTAAGCACATGTACACTGTACGTAATGACTAAGTTTGAAAAATGTTTCCATCGAGATTTTTGCAGATTTACTATTCCCTATACCGCCGGTGAAAAAAGGAGTTTTTCAAAAATCTGTGTGTGCGGTTTGACGCAAACTAATGTCTTTTGGTGCTGGCCAGACGGATTAACTGATCGGGGTGAAACTTCATACTTAAGTTTTTTTTCATGATTTGGAAGATCGCAATGATTTATGGACGATATTAGTCCACCAGAATTGGCAGCTTCTATAGGAGCATTTTCGTTTCTTGCAAATATTTTGACACTTTTCAGCATTTACATACGAACAAACGATTAAAAACAAAGCGATTGTAAATTAAGTTTGTGAGATCGTTGTAAAATACGGTGGAAATCTGTGTAGCGGAAGTGGCAGCATCCATCGGAGCTTTTCGATTTTTGAAAAGTTTAATATTTACAAAAAATGGCAAAGAAATAAAAGATTCAAATAAACTTAAAGATTAAATTTTCTTTAAGTTTATTTGACTTTATTTTATTTTAAAGGGTTGAGCTTATTGGTTTTCAGAAATTTAATCAGGAATTATGATTTTTGATTATTTATACAAACAGTTTTACCAAAAGTCCGGTAAGTTTAATTTTTCGTTTAATTTTTAATTTAGAAATCAAGTGTCGTGAATTCGGAAGAACAAAATTATACATTAATGAGTATGTATTTGTAAATTAGGTAAATTTCGTGACAAATTTTCGGATATTTTTAGGAAGAAGTTTTTTATCAAAATTTAATATGTGTGTTTGAAAATAGCAACGTGTGAATATTTTCGTGCTCAAAACAATATTTTCGTGCTATTTATTTAGTTTAGCAAAAGCACAAACTATATCAGTTTACCTTTAGCGCCTTCGCTTTGTCCAGGATTTATTTAATTTACTGCACTGTTAAAAACGGCATTTATTCTAGAGAGATCCCTTCTTAGAAGTTGTCCGAGAAATAAAATAATTGAAACAAGAATTAACGACAATTAACTAGTGATAGTAGGGTCGTATTTGGTTATTAGGTACGGCGAGCAACCAAAAAAATTAAATGGCCAGTTATGCAGGTTCCTCACTAACGAAGCGAAAGCTCAACGATTTGTGAAATAACTCAATAAAATATTCAAACCGTATGACATAAATATTGCAATTCGAAATGTTGAAGAAAATGTACGAAAAAGGGAAGAAACTTTGCCAAATAAATTGAGGTTTCAGCGTGTACTGTTAGGTGTACTGTAGCGCCACTTACCTAAATGATTAAAACAGATTGCAAGTTAAGCGGTTACGGGTTCACTGATTGAAATTTCATAGACGAATTCCTCTCATTAATTGACATTGAAAACCCAAAACTACCAAACTCTAGCTAGTCTCACCTAGCAGTGTAAGCCAAAATAAATATGTTGGCTTTATTAGGCCCGTTACACACTTGAGATATATTTTTTGACTGATGTGAGCTATGTTTTCATTTTACAGCTTCCCGTTTTGCTTTCCAAAACTCAAATAAGAGAAACATTCTAGATAAATCTCAGGGTCTACCCAATTTGTAAAGCAATATATTTTAATAATTTATTTTCGCCTTGGAGATAATAAATTGGCTCACATCACCCAGAATACGAGCGATGTGAGCTGTGTTTCTATCTCACAGGTTTAATTAAAGAAATTAAATAAATCGCGGGTACGAGTGGCTTGAGCTAAGCTTCGCGAATTCGGTTTCACTTAGTTAGGCTTTGCAAAGTAAATCGAGAAGCTGTGATCTCAAAACATAGCTAACTCTGCTAAAAAAACATAGCACAAGTGTGCAACGGGTCCAAACCAACTGCAGATTTTAAGAATTCAAACAATCATAGTTCAAAACAATTGACCGCGAAGACATCATTTTTGATAATGATAAGATTCAAAAATAAAAATGATTTCACCTAGTAAAACTACGTTTATTTTGATGGTAATGCTAATGGCGCAAAGGCAATGTCGATTTTGCGACTGAATTGGTATATTTATTCAAAAAATTCTGCCACTATAAGTAATAATAAGTACGAGTAAATAATATTATATAGTAAAACTGATAGTAAGAGGGTGGGTAAATAATATTTTAGTCAAAATGTGTAAAATTTCTAATTTTATACGGTATAGTAAATATTGAAAATGGACTCCACGAGCGGCTTACGAACGAGAGATTTAATTTTGCTAAAAATTGTTTATGAAAAATATTTTCACTCAAATACAAATTACACTGTATAAAAAAAATACTGAACAAATACAAATCAATTCTAATCGATAATTGAAAAAATTGTATTAAATTTGCTGTTTATAACTAAATATCAGCAATTTAGTTAGACGGTAATTTGAGCAAAAAAAAACGGCGTTAGGCACACAGCATAAATATACTAAAATTACAATAATCATCATAATGCAAATATGTGGCATAACATAAAATTTCGCCTGCGTCAATAGAACTTCAGAAATTGGTAAAGTCATTCTGACAAGAAATGTTTTTAGTTTTACAGAAGTATTAGAAAAGTCCCCGTATAATTACCCCGTCCGATTACCGAAATGTGCGAGAGGGACAAAGCTGCAGCTGACCGTGACATTCATTCCAATAAGTTGAAATCGCAATACCGTCTTAAAACAAAATGTTGCGAATTTAAATATTTTTATGGCGGGCTCGTTATCGATACGACAACCATAATGGGGCGAATGATGAACCTTTATTTCATTTATTTATTTTCTTTACTTTTTGAATATTTACAAATGCAATTTAAAAAAAACTTCCACAATATAGGCAATAGAACTTCACGAATCACAACAAATCTTGTTATTTCACTAGGTAAATTTAATTACCTAGTTTTTATGCTAGGAGGTGTTATAGCAGCCCTAAAAATCGAAATGGACTTTTGTGGTTAGCTTATAAATCGATCCGCCTTATGCAACCCCAACATTCTAAATTTTTGCAATTTTCACCCACAAATGGTTGAATAGGTAAATTTGGGGTACTATTCAAGGTAACTGCCGCTTAAAAAACGGCAGTCAGTTTTCTTGTGACCTCAAACCTATTGGGAAATTGGGTTTTCATTGAATTCGATAATCGATATGCTCGAATGTAAATAAAATGATTGTACATTGTTATAATTTTTATGTCCATTTGTCTCGTTATATTTTTTACGGTCACTAAATCAAATCTCAAACCATAAAATTTTCTAAAAGGTAACGCTTCAACGACATTGAATGTAAAAGAACGTGGTGATAAATAGATTAATTTATTAAAATAGCCAAACAAAAATTTATTATCATTCTTATCTCAACTGAAATTTATTTTGTTGGCAATATTCTACACGGTATAATGTATAAAAGAAAATCATTTTATTGATGTTACTGCGCGTAGCGATAAATAATTTTACTACATATTTTATAAAAGTTTTAGTAAATACACAAACCAAATGTATAAAGTATAAAAGAAAAACCAATAAAATTTGTGACATCTAGCGGGTAATAGTATAATTTATAGAAATATTTTCTACTCACCACATCGACGCAGTACTGATGACAGGTAAAATTACAACTTTTACATCGGATTGTGATCAACGGTTTTCTCAAGCAATGATGACATATTTGGCATAGTTTTCCCGCCGCCTGATCAAAACTCTCATACACTATAAAATCGTGCATAATTTGGTACAGTATGTTGTTCGTTTCTTTATCCGTTTGATTTACGATTTGATATAAAAGTTGTACGGATTTATCGAATAATTTGGTTTTAGTGTAATTCGAGCGTGCTGAATTTTTTGCAGCCACCGTCACAAATTTTTCATCGTGAAAATTTACTTTTGCCTGTTGTTCTTCATCGATGTAGGGGATACTTTCTGTGCTGTGACTAAATCCATCACCTTCGTCGATTGCGATTACGTGGGCCACCGCAATTTGATTGTTACCATTCTCGATATCTTGCAGGCGAGTTTGTTCTCGCATCTCCTCGATACTAATGAGTGGTAGAATGTCATAATTTCCGTTCCCATTTTCATTTTCATTCTCGTCCAAATTCTCCTCGATTTTTTCTAATATTAATTTATCGGAACATTTTGTCTTACTGTTACTAGTGTTATTATTCTTATCATCATCGGTTATGATTATTTCGGAATTTTCATCCAACAATTTTTCATTATCAAAAGAGAATTTAACATTTACCAATTGCCGATTAATTTTCGTTTCACTTTGTTGCTCAATTACAGATACAATGGGCGATGACGATGATGATGATAAATTTTCATTTTGATTGATTAATTTTATCGGTTCCTTCTGTTGCTGCTTTAATAAATTTGATTTTTCTTTTTTCGATTTTTTATTTAATTTTTCATTTTCCACTTTTAGCTTAGTCTCAAATTTTTCGATATTCTGTTTTGATATTGTAGACGTTATTCGATGATTATGATGATTTTTTGGTGATTTTATGATTGGCATTAATTTTTGATTTTCATCCTCGTTGCTTGGCTGCAAGGAAAATAGAGAAAAGACGAAGAAAAAATTAATTTGATTTTCTAGTTTTGATTAATATTCAATTTTTATATAGCCGATAATTTAATAAGATTATGTGCAGAGATGTTTTCATTGGACGTAGATAGGCGATGAATTTGAACAGGATAAATTACTCTACCATAACTTTCATTGAACTAGAACCTTTCACAATTTATAGACTGATGGTAATTACGCCTAATTATAATAAAAACGCAACAGAATATGATATCTAAAATCATAATCGAATTGAATATCAATAAAATCAATTGACTTCAATTAAGTGAAACACAAATATTTTATTTTCCGACTATTCAAAATTATAAATGGCCCGTATCGAAATATTGCTTTCCATTCAAATCTAATTAAAATGAGTTTTGTGATTCAGACCGACATAAAACCGTATATACATAAATATATTGTTACACTTTTCCACCCACGTTTTATGTGCCGATTTATCTGATTTTTGTGTCATACAATAACCTTTTGAACTAACAAAATAAAGCGATAAAACATTGACTCCATCATTATTGTGTCGTATCGTATGCCATGTCTAAAGACCCAACAAATTGGAATTGGCGCAAAGAAAATTATTTCATAAAACACCCACAAATAATAGTTACAAGAAACTAATCAATCAATCAATGAATCACAATTCCTTTATAAAAATGCCGATTTATTGTTTATTTTTTTTACAAACACAAATGATACATATATGTACGAGTATTTACTACAAATTGCGGGAGACACAGAACAAAAGGTGTATACGAACTACTGTGCAAATATAACGCCGTGCGCACTGCGTGGAACTTTACATTTAAAGTTAGTGAACCGTGTAACTTGCAATACTAAACGGAAATTATAGTTTTAATTTAATTTCAATTTATTATTTCGGTTTGTCATGAAATTCAGTCTACGCCACTGATATACACTTCTAATCATTTAATCGGGGATATCTCGACATGATATCTCAATTCAATAGTTTTGACCACCTGGACAACACATTTTGATGTATACATTTTAGGGTAGGTGAATAGAATGACTACAACATCTGTTTGATCTAAAACAATTTTTATTTTAAATTCTAACAAATTTGACCAACTTATACACAAAACCGATTTGATTGATGTAATTTAATACCATTCTTGGGAGGTCTAATTTTGATGATGATTTTAATCTCAAATCAATCCGGTAATACGAAAGCAACAATATAATTAATAGGTTGACACGTATTTGGAAGCGTGAACCGGGATAAGTGTGCGCATATCATTTCGTAATTAAAATTGTTAGATTAAATTCATGTGGAGCTTAATTCTCAGTATAATGTATATGTTTTAATTTTATAATTAATTAAGATAATTAAAAAAAATTGTTCATCTCATCTTACGTTCCGAGAAATTTGATTCAAAACTAATTTGTTATTTAAATTATAATTGATAGTTATGAATCTTGTGAGGGTGGGTTATTAATTAAATAAAAAATCTTTAGTCGAAATTAACTATTGCTCCCCTATAAGAGTCGACATATTAGATGTAGCATCATATACGCGAATTTATTAAATATGCATTGGGCCAAATAGTTTATTACGCAAATCATTGGACTATTGCTTTTCTACCAAATATTTCCTATATAACTTGACTGTTACTCCTAAGGTAATAAAGGCAGGCATTCTGGCATTTTCTTTGAATAAATCCAGAATTTGGAAAAATATTTTTAAGTTTCCTATTAAATTTTGTTTTAAAATTAACAACAATTCAACCAAACTGTATATCTTAGTAGAAGCCCAAGCTAAAATGATATAAAAATATTTATTCCAATTCCCTATTCCTTGGTTAAAATGAAAATTTACACTTTTGATCCAGGCTTTTGTACAATAAAATAATCACTAATGCTGTATGCCTAACACCGAATTTTTTGTCTTGCGACTAGTTTATACCAATTATTGGTAGATGTCTCCAACTATCTTGAACCAAAATGTACCTGATATTCAGTTCTATAATGCAAACTTAGTTGAGATTTAAAAATCGCCAATTAGAAATATTTTGAAGATAGATGAGTTTTAATTTATTTAGTTAATTTTAATTAAACATCAGACGTTATTTGTTTTGTTCCATCTATGAACTAGTTTGTCATTTCATACTTTCATAAATCTTAGATGGCGCCAATACAATGCAGAACCAGAAAGAAGCTCCGGAAATTCGATTTTTACCTACCGGAAAATAAGGGTCCCGATAGCATTTTACGATTCCTTCTGGGATCATGCTCATTTTGCAACTGTACGCAGGATCGAATCTGATATCATGCTAGAAATCTAGCGACTAACCTTGTTTTAGTTCCAGCTGATATCTTTTATGTTGCACAAACAAAAGTGTTATGCCAACGTCAACTGGCGGGTAAAATTCTGCTTCCGACTAGCTTTTAATGATTCGGCTTCGATACTGTATTATTTCCGGATAATATTTTGGGATAAAGTGCAATGACGTAGAACGTCAACGTGTTGTCTGTGGACCGGCCAATGATTTCAAGTGACCCCGACGAGTTGGTTTTGGTTGGGTTTTGTGTCCGTCACGCCAGCCGGAACCATATCAGCCGAAACCAAACAACTATGGCACAAGTAGCACGATACATTGTGGAATAGATGCTTTTTCAGCCGAAACCTTATAATTCCAGCCGGAACCGGATAAAATCAACCAGAACCATACAACAGCCAAACTTACTACGGCACAAGTAGCACGATGCATTGTGCATCATTCTGCATTATATACTTTTCAGCCGGAACCTTATAATTCTGATCAGAACCTGATAAAGCCCCCAATACCACACTACAGCCAAATCAACTTTGGCACAAGTAGCACGATGCATTGTGCATCATCTAGCACTTTATATATTTTCAGCCGGAAGCTTATAAATTCAGAAATATACGATTTTTCAGAAGAAAAAACCTTACAATGTCAGCCGGAACCTACAGCCAACCTTACGATGGCACAAGTAGCACGATGCATTGCGCATCATTGTGCACTATATAATGGTTCTGCCGGAGCCTTGTAAATTCACTAATATACAATTTCTCGAGGAAAAAACCTTACAAATTCAGCCGGAACCATACTGCATAGGGTGTGAACCATTCGGGGTAATAAACGACTTCATATGGTTGCAGTTGGTCTTGCTGATTCTGGTTGGGTTGCATAACGTTTTGATCGTTCCGAAAACCTCATATGTTGCACTATCATTCAAATTGTGTAAGCGCCAAAATTATATATGTAAACATTTTGTTTCGACTGAATTTTTATGATTCTGGATGGCATTATAGTGTGGTTGCAAAAACATATAGTGCACATTGCACAATCCATTATCCTACTTGTGCCATAGTTAGTTTGGCTGAAGAGGATATGGTTCCGGCTGGCTTTATTAGACTCCGGATTGCAAAGTGCACAATGATAAACAATCCATTGTGCTACCTGTGATATAGTTAGTTTGGCTGCCGACCAAAACATCATAATCTTCACAATGATGCTTAATTAATCGTGTTACCGGAATTTTCCATGGCGGCATTTTGTTTTTGTGAGCCTTAGTCTATGTCAGAGTTAAGTTTAGGTCGGTTTATTGCCTCTGAAATCCGCCATGACACTCAGCATATTCAATACCCGCCCGCCAGTTTCTTCTGTAAGGCCCAGCTAAAAAATGGTGAAGAATCGGGTTAAACAAATCACAACTTTAAAATTTGTTACATCCAGAACTTTAATAACATTTTTCGGTGAAAAATTTTGAAATTTCTGTGAAATATCACGTCGGAAATAGATACCATTAGATTTCGTTGAAAATTTGAAAGAAATTATGGATTTGGTTTATTGCCAATAATTTGGAGCCAGATTCTAGTATATATTTATAATTATAATAGAAATAATTTTATTCACCATCGACAATCACGATCACCGCCGGAACAGCCGTTGAAATCTCTATTTCACTATCTTATTTGCTCTATTGGCAAATCCCTTGAGAATCAGGAATTTTCCATGATACCCTATCTGGAGGCAACCATTCATACATGCACATGTCTGGGCGTCGGCGTATCTCTAACAGCTAGCAGATTTGTGAGTAGATAAACACCGCAAAGTGAGGTGTCATCTCCTTTCTTTCGATCTTGGTCATTAAAAATATGTTACTGAACCGGAAAGATGCGAAAACATGAAAGTACGATAGCATACGTTCCAAATGAGCCTACAGATGTAGTTTGATCGTCAATGTACACAACATTCGCTGATTTAACCTTACTTTAAATGCACCTATACAGACCAAACGAACATCGTACAAATCTCTACAGTTCAATCATTAGGCCTATTTTATTATAAGGTTTACTGTGTTGCGACCAGCTCTAAATGTTCCAGCAAACTTAAAGTTTTTGATGAAAGTGCAGCAAACAGCTACAACGTGCATCAATGGGACACTAAGTGGGGCACTCAGGAGCACCTAATTAGGCGAGATACTTGCGTTTGTACGGATAGCCAGGCTTTGATTAAAGCGCTAAAATCAATTTTTCGTACGTCGAAGATTGCCCAGAATTATCTCTCATCTATTAACACGAGATGGCAGATTAGTTCAACAGCCGGTTGATGTGGGTGCCTGATGAATATTTCCATATTACGGGTATATTAAGCGCATAAAAAGCACACTTGCCGAGGTACAACGTAACCACCTTCTGTAATGCCGTTCGCTACGTAGAAACTCATGAGACTAAAAACGACAGATCGGTTAACAGCACTTCATGGTTGTGGGTGGTATTACAGGACCCTGTCGTATATATAAACACGCAAACATTCTTAGTTTAATTATTATCTTAGCTGCAAAGGTGAAAAGGAGGAACAAAATGTGCTCTCCATTTGCTTTGCACCTGTTTCCGTCTAGCTTCAAGAACACGCAAATTCCTTCAAGCTCGTCTGTTAAATGATCTCTCGCACCTGTGTGGTGGCCTTTTCCGTCCTTGGTCACCAGAATTGAGATTGATTTTCCGAAGATGTGAAAAGTTATCAATAATTAAAATATTAATCAGCCTCAGAAGGATAGAGGTTGAACTATTCATAATATATACACAATACTTTTGTCGAAAAGCGGGAATATAAGCTAATCGCAATCCAAAGTTTTCACATTTCCTAGCTACTAGCTGTAATAATTCTATACAGAACTTCTGCATTTTTACCACAAGTATACAGTAGTTCACACAAAGTTAAATACCCCTATATCTTATAGTTTTTATTAACAATTGTCGGTTAATTTTAACGAAAATTTGTAGATCATCACCAAAAGTATTTTATTTGCGGCCAATCATAAATAAGGGTTTCATAATTAGGGTTGAGAAATAAAAATTTACAATAAATAATGATTTTTATTGATTGATCATGGCAGATACAGTTTTTTATGTTATACTTTTCTCAACATACTTCGCAAAAAGACTAATTAAACGCTTTTGTTATAATGAAACAACTTTAAGTTTATTAATATTAAATGTTTTATTCTACCCTAGAGAGGTTTTTTTTAGCACCGCAGTAAAATAAAATAAAAACTTTTCAAACCACATTTCACCACACACACACACATATTATAATATGATTGTCGATTTCCACGAAATATACTAACACAAATATTAAATCTCTTCGAAACTTAACAAAAATATGTTATTTTTCGGGAAAATGAAGAAAATTATACAATTTTTGCAAAATAACTTTCCGCATAACACATAACGTTTTCGTGTATTTACTCGTACTTGTTACTCATCGTAAACAGGATGCTGCAATATAGTAAATAAGGTTTTTATCAATTGTAATGGTGTATTGTGATTGTTCCGTATATTGGTCTATTTCAGCACTCTCGAATTAATTACACAACCGTAGGAAATTCTTCCATTTGCGTCAATCTGTATGACAACGACTATGATAATCGATACCTACTTATACACAATCAACTTCCCAACCACCCCATACATTTTTCTTTCCTTTAACGCTGGATCGCGGATAAATTTGAATTTTTGACTTATAGATGACTAATGTGTAAGAATCACAACAATCAGTTTCGAACAGATGAGACTAATGATTTGAAAAAATCAGTCTTCTCATCAGGTCGCGACGACTGATGTTGTTTATTACATTGAAATATTGTCTATATATATAGTGCAATACCATGTAGTTGTACTACTAGCGAATTACTGCGTAGCGTACGAAATATTTGATTCTTTCACATTTCCATCTATATTCTATTTTAACAATTAACTTTTCGAATTCACGAATTTTTATATATATACTTTGGTTTTTATCAATTGTAATGGTGTATTGTGATTGTTCCGTATATTGGTCTATTTCAGCACTCTCGAATTAATTACACAACCGTAGGAAATTCTTCCATTTGCGTCAATCTGTATGACAACGACTATGATAATCGATACCTACTTATACACAATCAACTTCCCAACCACCCCATACATTTTTCTTTTTTTTTTTTTTTTTTTTTTTTTTTTTTTTTTTTTTTTTTTTTTTTTTTTTTTTTTTTTTTTTTTTTTTTTTTTTTTTTTTTTCCTTTAACGCTGGATCGCGGATAAATTTGAATTTTTGACTTATAGATGACTAATGTGTAAGAATCACAACAATCAGTTTCGAACAGATGAGACTAATGATTTGAAAAAATCAGTCTTCTCATCAGGTCGCGACGACTGATGTTGTTTATTACATTGAAATATTGTCTATATATATAGTGCAATACCATGTAGTTGTACTACTAGCGAATTACTGCGTAGCGTACGAAATATTTGATTCTTTCACATTTCCATCTATATTCTATTTTAACAATTAACTTTTCGAATTCACGAATTTTTATATATATATATATATGTATCGATTATCATAGTCGTTGTCATACAGATTGACGCAAATGGAAGAATTTCCTACGGTTGTGTAATTAATTCGAGAGTGCTGAAATAGACCAATATACGGAACAATCACAATACACCATTACAATTGATAAAAACCAAAGTATATATATAAAAATTCGTGAATTCGAAAAGTTAATTGTTAAAATAGAATATAGATGGAAATGTGAAAGAATCAAATATTTCGTACGCTACGCAGTAATTCGCTAGTAGTACAACTACATGGTATTGCACTATATATATAGACAATATTTCAATGTAATAAACAACATCAGTCGTCGCGACCTGATGAGAAGACTGATTTTTTCAAATCATTAGTCTCATCTGTTCGAAACTGATTGTTGTGATTCTTACACATTAGTCATCTATAAGTCAAAAATTCAAATTTATCCGCGATCCAGCGTTAAAGGAAAGAAAAATGTATGGGGTGGTTGGGAAGTTGATTGTGTATAAGTAGGTATCGATTATCATAGTCGTTGTCATACAGATTGACGCAAATGGAAGAATTTCCTACGGTTGTGTAATTAATTCGAGAGTGCTGAAATAGACCAATATACGGAACAATCACAATACACCATTACAATTGATAAAAACCAAAGTATATATATAAAAATTCGTGAATTCGAAAAGTTAATTGTTAAAATAGAATATAGATGGAAATGTGAAAGAATCAAATATTTCGTACGCTACGCAGTAATTCGCTAGTAGTACAACTACATGGTATTGCACTATATATATAGACAATATTTCAATGTAATAAACAACATCAGTCGTCGCGACCTGATGAGAAGACTGATTTTTTCAAATCATTAGTCTCATCTGTTCGAAACTGATTGTTGTGATTCTTACACATTAGTCATCTATAAGTCAAAAATTCAAATAGTAAATAAGTTTTGAAGCAACACATGTTTTATGTTATGTATTTTATCGTAAAACATGTTTTATGCTATTTGTATAAGTGTAGATCCAAGTTTACAGCTTTTGTTTATCTCGAAAATAAAGCTCACTCGGTTTAGACTTTTACGTGTCCGGGTTGATTACATTCTCTAAAATTTGATAGTTCCATTAAAAAAAACTCATAAAATATCAATCAGATTCGTTTCTCATGCCACCATAGATCTTATCGCAATCTGATGAATTTGTATTTAATTTCTGGCGGCTCCTATCGGTTGGAAATTTCTTATGTGATACGATCTAAAAAGATTTTTCTTAATATTTACGGCCACACATTAAAATTAAACAAAAAAAAATCACTCAAAAAATTCTACTCAACCGAATTAATTTATCGCCTTTTAATTATTTTAATTCGAAAATGACAATAAATTTAAATAATTAAGATAAAATTTTGTAAATTAATTGGAAAATTATTCTTTCTCCATTTAATAATAAGAAAAATTGGGTGAGGTAATTATGTTGTGTTTAATATTATAGACCTTATATGTCTAACTAAGCACAATAGTTAAAAACTATTAAATTGTGTCATAATGTCTCGTATTCAAATTATATTGAGATTTATACGCTTTAATTTCTTTTGTGTTATTCCGTATAAGTACAAAACAATTTTTTATCTACTTTTGAGTGATTTATAGTTATTGAGGGCGATTTAGAAAATTTATCACTCAAGAGTACGACTAGACTAAAAGATCAAACCCGTATACAGAACTAATAGCTAAATTTGATTTGGTTAGTTAGTTTATTAAATCTAATCATGACTTTTTGTTTTAAGTAATATATAGAGGAGTAATTAGAAATGAAAATCCAATTCAATCAATCATTTTAAATATACATTTGGTTGTTTAATTTACTAGAAAGATATTTATAATTTAAAATAATTGCTTTATGCACCTTTTTTTCGTAAAGAGCTGAGTTATGTTGTCGGCGCCCTTTTTGAAAGCATAAAATTAATTTTAGTTATGTTGTCGATACAACATTAAAAAAATATGCATTTAACAAATCACGCACATTTTTGGAAAAAATTAAATGAGTTGAACATGATGTTGCATCAACATGTGCCATGCAACATATTTTTTATGTAAAAAGGTCAGTATGTTAGAGGGGTTCATCATATTTTTCACACCACACTCTAATCCGATTTCATCATCATTTCCTTTCTTACAATTTTAATTTATTTATAATATCACTAAATTCAATCACGCAATTTACAGTTTTCTTGTATTCGAACATAAATTAAAATTTTTCTTAAGTAAATAAATAAATTTTCATTTTATTTTGTGAAATGACAAAAAATCGATTATTTATTTTATTTTTCATAACCCTGTTAGTACCACCGTGCTGATATCCAATTATTCAATAATTCATAAATCAATGAAATTTCTGATATAAACCGTATTGATTATAAAGCGTGACTCGGAAAATTTATTACCTTTATGCACATATTTTCCGTTTGTATCTAAATTGTCTGTGAATTGTAATTTGTAATTATATTTCTTGTATTATAACAAGAGATTTTATAACTTCTTACACTCGATCATATATGAACGAATATGTTATAAATAACTTTATTTATAAATTTACAGTTTTTATTCGAATGATTTATTCATCTTATTCTTAAGAGTAATTGTAAGGTCCGTTATCACAGAGCAGCACCGCCACATATTTAATTGTCGATAAATATAAATTTTGCACATAAACTGCCAAAATTTAGAATTGGTTTGAGTTATACTCCACAACTGACCACATTCAACCGCGGTCCCGCACACTTCCCGTACAAGTGGCATCTTTTTGATCAAACTGAGGTGAATGTTAAAACAATCATTTATAATTATCAGCCCCGAATTCAGTGACGAGGTGGAAACTAGTATTTCGTAACAGATGAACTCAGCTAGGTTTATTATTTAAAGCAAGTAAAAACAGTTTGATCCTTCAGCTGACCGCGAATCATCATAAAATTATTCATAATAATTAACAATTAATTTAAGGAAGGTTTCACCAAATAATGTTAATCGTGGGCCAAACCTAGCCTCACTCCAACCGTATATATATACCGCTCGAGCGGTATATTGGTATCCTATTTGTGATAAGCAAAATTTTATGTTTTAGTGAGAATTCGAAAAATGATGATTTTGGCATAGTTGATATCGTTATGAATTTTGACCATTCATGGGATTCGTAATGGATTTTGCAAATAAAACGCTTTTATCGTTAATCTGATCACCTGCCACCATTCTGAAATATATAAATGTTGGTTAAAATATAATCAAACCGAGTTAAGTTTTTGTCGAGCAGGCTAGCCTCCATTGAGTCGAGGAAAATGAAAAAATCTAGTAGAACCCTCTATAATAAAATCAGGTTCCAACTACCGTTTTTGTGCAATTCTGATAGCCTTTGCCAATATAAAATCATATAATATGTCTCCAGAATCTAAGGTGAAATCGATTGTGCCTGCAGTTAGCAAGGTAAGCTAACCAAAACATTCTCAAAATGAAAATTCCAAATATATTCAATAATAAAACAAATTTTTAACAAAAGAACTGAATGTCGCTACCAAGTTGGAAAACTTGAAGATACTGTAACTCTCTAGAACATGAGTTTGGTGAAAACAATAAAACTTCCTGCGAATGATGTGACATCGTCTAATGGTACAAACGACAGTGCACAACAATCAAAGTGCAAGGTACTATGTACTATCATAAAGGAAATAAGAAAATAAACCCATCTAGCATTTAGAGCCGGAAAAAACACGCTTAGTGTAAACTTGCCTAAACCACATTTAGCGATAAAAGTACCCATGTAAAAATAACAAAGCCAAATATGACCACGCCCACAATCCGGGGAATTCGGTATAGAAGAAAACTTTTGGTACCGAGAAACAAGTTTACCGATAACATGGCCTAGTTTGAGGATCCACATGTATTCCTAAAAATTAAAATTTCGGTTAAAGGTGCTCTCCGGTTAAAGGTGCTGTCAAATCCTGACCATCGTCTTAAGTAAAAGGCCTTGGTAAATAGCTTTTCAGATAGAAAACAATTTTCTTACTACGATTTGCTTTAGTGACACTCACGGATGCTACTACCTGAAAGGGAATGAAGTTCAAAGGTTTTCGTCTACGGAGCTTTAAAGCACTGCCTCTAAATTCTACAGGGTTCTTAGAAATTTTATAATAGAAAAAAACTCATTGGGTGAAGAGAAATTTTAAAATCTGTTGCCATTTAGCATAATAATCAGCTTAAGATGTTGTTCTATCATAAATTTGAGTATTTTTGTTGTTGTGGTTGTCAAGTTTTTAATAATGTTAAGAGTACAAGCGCAGAGTAAGAAATGAAATCTTCGCAAACAATTCGTTTTATAAATGTATCCACAAATTCTTATAAGAAAAAACAAATTGTCAGATAAATGGTTATTATTTTTCTTTACGTCTGTTATTTTCCAGAAAAAAGTAAAATAAAATATCTTATTATTTTATTAAACGACTGCATACGATTTTAAAGTACATACGTACATATATGTATGTACATGCGAGACTTTTGGTGAAACAAAAAAAATAATAATTTTGGAAAATTCCGGGATGAGAATCGAGTTTTTATATTCTCATATAGTGCGGCGGCGTCTTAATCCGTTTAGGTGTTTTTTTTTTTGTTATTTTGAAAAACGTTTTGCTCGGCATGACGTCTAACCAAACCAGAGTATGATAATAACAAAAATCACACGTTTAAAACAACTTTATCGATCGATGCGATCTTGGTTGCTGTTAATACCGCGATGCTGCTGTGATGTATAAAATGTTTGGTTCTATAGTGAGATCAATAAATCATCTCGGTTATGATACAGAACTTTTTTTGTAATTAAAGCTGATGATTTCGTAAAAACCAAGATTTTTTTTTTACTACTGTAGTAAGTTGAACGTTCGATCAAATTACTGTATAATTTGTGTATAAAAAGCGATAATTATGTTTTTATGAATATCCATTATGCATATAATGACTTGAAAAATAAAATATTATGATAATGAACGTATTTATGTGACAAAATTAGGTATTTCGATGCCGCTGGCTATAAAACACGTCGCATAGGTTATGCAATTAACATTTCTTTGAATTCATATATCGTCTTGAATACATTACGAAGAAATCTTTTATTCTGATCTACCTCAATACGCAATAAATGTCTTCTATAAATACATACATATAATCTGAACGTGACCGATTCAATAAAACACCGAATTATCAAAAATAAATCTCTAGATTGAAGGTTGTGTTTACGTTCTTATTGTTTATACGGTGATCCCGTGTTAAACGACATTGAGAAACGAGCCGATCATGTCTTTAAAAAAATTCTTTACATTTTATATGCAGAGTGTGATATATTTATATTTTATGTGATTTATTTTAAAATTCTAAGATTACCAAAATTAATACATCATGAGAAAAATTAATTACTTTTAAGACGAGTTTCTTATAAAAAATATAACAAGATTTAATATACCTTTGTAAAATATAATTCATGTTTTGAAAAATTCATCTGCTTTATCATATCCATGTGTATTAAATGTGTGTATTAAAAATAAAAAATTCTCCAGACATACCTAGAGGGTAGAACCATTTTTTATATACATATTTTATGGTAGACGAATCAAATAAAAATATTTTTAATAAATTTTTGGATTTGATTGAATAAAAGGAAAATTTGAAACCTCCGCACCTATAAATTTTAAAAATTGTTTGGTTTTGGGGTGATAATTGATACTTGTGTGTACTTATGTTGGGTACCAGATGTTTGTGCTTATTAGGGTTATTGTTATCGAACAAAATCAACACCATAAAATTCGGTATATGATGTGGGACTTTTTTAGTTTCAAACACTATTCCGTACCAACTTTGGTTCCGAGGTTGAATTAATAACATAAAATAAAAATTTTAAAATCATTTACCCAAATAAAATTTTATAATCTATAATATTTATTTTACTCCATTTCTCTTAAAAATTGATAAGAAGACACAAAAAGATCAAACTAAAAAACTATCAAAATTTGATTAGAGATTGTCGGGTTTCTTGTTTGAGGTCGTTTTATTATTCTAAATTTTCATTGAATTGAAAACAAGAGAAACAATAAAAAATATATTTTTACATACATATGTGATAAGGAAGCGTCATAAAATTTTGTTGTCTGATAATGAAGTATGTCTTGACAAATTAATTGCTTAGCAAGAAATTTTGGATAATCTAATGGGAAAAGTATATTCGTATAGCGGTTGCATGACAACTTTTATGTTTGGTCAAGAAAAAACGTAAAATGAATAAAATATAAAAACATAAAATTTTCTCGTATACATTTTAGAAACATAAAAGTGAACTTAGTTTTTTTTTTGTTGTGTCTCCCCCCCAACAGAACTGCGCCACATAAAAACCCAAACACCGCTTAGTTGGCAGAGGAATGGATATACAAAAAAATTTCATGGTTTTTGTATATCGCCCAAACAAGAAAAATGTACAAAAACAATAAAATAAAAATTCAGACAAAATTGAATTAAATTCTTCTTTAAACTCGGTTTAACAATATATGAACTCTTGTTTTAAGAAGATGTACTTTTGTCTCATGGAATAATTTTATTTATAAAAAAATAAATGTACCACGAAATCCAGATGCGTTCATAACTTCTTTATGTAAAGATTCATATTATAAAAATTCGCTTTAAAATCGTCAACACAATATGATCTGCACTGTAATATAACACTTGGTGGTCAAATGGTTTAAGTCATATACCAGCTAATCGAGCAAATAGTCATTGGTGTGAACCTTCTAGGCAGTGCCGATATTGCCGAAACAAGTATTCCTCATAACACCGAGATAATTGTCACAAGAAATTGTTATGTAACAACAGTTTACAGCCAAAAGTTTACAGTAAATTGTGACACAGTCAAAAAAGTACAGATATTCTGGTATTGTAATATAATTAATAAACATTTATTGTAATTCGTGAATATGGCAATCAATAAAATATATTAGAAACTATAAATCTCTTACAAATTTATCAAACATCCAAAATTTGTAACTATGTATAAAATTTTGCCGGTCCCTTGGGATTTTGCCTTTGAAAGGTTTTACTGTATTTAATTTAGATAAATGAACATTTTTGCAAGATCTCACTTTATTCAAGGCTAGCCGCTACAGCACATTGTGGTGGCAAATGCTGCACTTAAAAGCTAACATGGTTGATATGATTTGAATTCTACAAATTGCTCTATAACAAGATCATTAAAAAATATAATCATCTCATCGAGCTGTGGCGTGGCGACTCAATATTATAACAAAATGATCACACTTTGTGTTCTATATATTATACCGTCGGTTTGGTGCAACAGTGACACAACTCAAAATTTTTAATTTTTCATTAGAGCGATTTGAAAAAATCACTCAAAATTGAGTGTAAAAGCGGCGTTTTTTCAAAAGTAAATAAAAATACATTCTGATAAGTCAAATAATTTTTTTCCTACATCTTCAATCGGATCTTAATTTTTATAATTCTTTAATAATTTGCAAATTTTCTTAGGATAGTTTCCAATATCTTAAAATGTTAATTTCTTTCGCGAATTGAGTGATTTTTTACATGGAATTTTAACTTATTTGCTAGAAATAGCTACATAAGAGAGTATGTTTTGATACAAAACATACTGGGTGATTCGAATACCTTAGAAATGAGTGAAATTTGAGTTGTGTCACTATTGCATCAAACCGACGATATAAATTAACTCAATAAATTTATTCTTACAGTATGTCTGTTATTTTGAAATAAATGCTTGTTTTGGAGGTTTGTATAGCTCCTTTGAAGTAAGTAATCATAATCAAGTGTTTTTAAAGTTTTTGTCTGTCTAAGCGACCCATTTCCGTTGTCCGACTTTCACACCATAGTACTGCATTGATTTTAGTATTGATAGATATATTTGTTATTGTCAGCCTTAGGCGTAATGTGCACTTTGTTTTATCTCGATAACGTAAACGGGTTCCATGTTATTAGTTAAAACATAAACAGGTCTGTTATGGGAAGCCATAGTACTTTATTTGATTCATTTCATTGTTCATAATTTTTTCCTTGCAAAGACAAAATCACCTATTATACAAGCTACCCTACCATGATAATGACGTTGTATAATGACATCACAAGAAGCGATGTTTTAAACGCATTTATTATTTTTTTTGTTGTTGGCTTCATAGTGAACCATATAAATTATTATTTATACTGTTAAAGTTAAATTTTTGGTTTATGCCTGCAATATGGACGGGGGAGCGAGAAATATTGACATGGATCGTATAGGAAAATGTTCAATGAAACTCCATCATTTACAAACAGATTACTATTAAACATGGTTTGAATAATGTTGTGGAATCTGGTAACGCTAAATGAAAGTTAGTTCTTTCTCAACAAATTTGTTTCGATTTTCTACGAGTTTCTGGAATAAGCAGTTTCGCGTTTCCGGTTGACCGATTTTCACCACAAAAATTATTTCGACGTGTAATTAATTTATTTATATCTGCAAAATAGTGGTTCTTCAACAGTTATATGTGCGCGAGAAATATGAAACATAAGCGTGATATCACGTTGCTTATTTAATCGGCAACAATTTGAAGTGGCGAATCGTTCAAACAAATTGCAAATTTTGTATAATAGTTATTTTGACATTAATGAATTTTTGGTTTGTGGCGAGAAGAGATAAACGAGCCTCTTAGTACACAATAATACTTATTTAAATTAAAGTTTCATCACCTTCTAAGATTAAATCAACGTATTGATGTTCTTACTTATTTTGTAGTTATTCATTTAATATACTCTGAATAACAAGCAAGTGGGCGTTTTAGGGATGCTTACAACAAAATATATCCCTTTCGTGATTTACTAACACAATTGTATAGGGCAAAAGTACCATGTCAAAAATTTAGTTTTGTATGTTTTTTGAACCAACTTACACATTTGTGAATTCCTTTTTAACTTATTTTCGTCCGAAAAAAACACTATATCTATACACGCAATTGTGTTGGTTTTACTTCAAATCAAGCGAAATTTGTTATCAACAACGCCATTACATACTTGTCGTGTTTTAATATTGGAGCACTATCCGGAGCCAAATGGCAATTTTCTATTGAAACTGCAGCTATTATTCACTGGTGTCGCTGTACTATAAAAAATAAAACTAAATTCATCAATAAAACAAACATTTATCACCTGAAATATATTAATTGACATTTATTTTGACATGACGTTATAAACAAAAATTCATTTTGCTGCGTTTTAATTTTTTATTGTAAGATTTAGTTTCTAATGGCTTCAGGGGTTTACAAAATTAAAAGCCTTTTCAAATTTCCCATTGAAATGGATAGCGCTCCCGATAGCGGCTCCCGATAAATAAGTGAGCCGAGATATTTTTTTATCGATTATTAATTAAAAAGTTGAATGAAAAATCTTAGTTTAGATTTAAATAAATTAATTAAATGCAATAATAGCGCGCTAAATATAAGTTTTCACATAGAAAATAGGCTGCTCCGGATACAGCTATCGGGCGCTAATAAAAAAACACAGCAACTATGGTTTTTAACTCACACATTTGTGTGGGTTGGACTAAAACTGATACAATTTTTTTGTTTTCTTGGTTGAAAAAGGGATATATTATAACGACATTTATTTCGTCATTTTCTTATAAAAAATTATGGGTGTAACAAGCTTAACGCAGTAGACTCAAAAATAGACAGTAAAACGATATTCGGAATTTCAATGCTGAAAATAAGATTTTTATCACCAAAAAGCACGACAACTTTTTGCGTAAAATACACAAAACAACATTGAAGTAAGCGTACCTAGATTTACCTAGCTAAAATGAATTATCGGGTTTGGAATGTATACCACGTGCTATACAATGATTTGAATAATTCACACTTTACTTTTAATCGGATTCTCTTCAGTACTTTCTTATACATTTGAGACTACGGACGACAATCAAATGGAAGAGCGCCTTAAAGATAAAAAAAAATGAGTTTTCTTGTTTTATTGGTTTTAGTTTATCTGCCAAAAATTCTAAATTTTATTTGCGAAACTTAACAGCGAAAATTAACTACTGGGACAGGTAGTTTCTTTGCAGGTTTATAAATTTTCAAAAATTTAAAGAATAGAATCGTCTGTAAAGCCAACTTACTTTTTAAAATGGAACACTTGTTTTTTATTTAGCAACATTCACAAGTCACAACTGATCCGACTAAATTAGGTTTGTTATTGCAAATGAAATTTCAAATTGTATATTTATATAAGTGATAAAACCAGCAGGAATTAATTTTCACCAACTTAGAACAAAGCCTCTCGGCTTTAGGTAATTAGCTAGTAGCTAGCAGCTCGAGAATTTGAACCCAGGTTCTATAGTTTTTTCTTTGGAGACCGGTTTATGTTTTAAGTGTATTACTTGATGTTACCGTTTTTATTAAATTTTTATGGCCCACAATGTTAGATTTTTATTAACCACTTAAGTGACGGCTTTTTTTGAGAGAGTATGTTAATAAATTGTCAGGTTTCTTTAACATTTCTTTAGAAAATAATTACTCAGTAATTTGATACTTTTTCAATTTTTTTCAAATCACAAAACAAGCTTTGCCAAATCAAAAAAACAATCGAACTACGCCCCCGAGTCACGCTCGGGCAAATCACTCAAGTGGTGAAATCCAAACGATTAAAACAGAAACGTGAGTTGATGTTTTACGTATAGAATCATAAACAAACAAAAGGGGCCGTACCTTTACAACTTTTAAGAATCGCTGATTTAGAAGATTTATCGTCAAACCATAAATCACCTTCAATAATGAGTGCCACGTCACGGCGAGTTTCGAAAAATGCAATTGATTTTTAAAAGACGTGTGCCGTTTCACACCCAATTTCAATTTGTCAAACACCAAACAATAAACAAACGTTGCACCCACAAACATAATTTGTGTATCGTGTATATTTTGATTATATCGATCATTAATCTCGATCATGATCTCAATCAAGTATACCAAGCATATTTTCTTTTTACCTCTAACCAATTTATGGTGTTTTTTGAGATTCACCCACATTCATGAAATAATATTAACTTTCTTATACATAAAAAAGAGTATATGTTTATGAACAGAAAATTTATTGTGTTGTTTATATTATGAAAATTTTATCTCATTTGATTATAAATAACAAAAAGCCACAGGTATTTTTGTATTATGAGTGCTTTTCATTCTTTTTACTCGTAGATCTGTATAATATATACTAAACATTATAGGATGATGAAAATGTATTGATGGATTTAATTGTGATGAATTCGTTGAATTGCTGTACATCTGCACGTCATCTTATCAAATTGGGAAATGAAAGTGGTTGAAGCGCAAACCTGAATACATTTAAGTTGTTAAATTGATAGATAGCGACATTAGAATATATATATATATATATATATATATATATATATATATATATATATATATATATATATATATATATATATATATATATATATATATATATATATATATGACGGGGAACTCCATGTTAAATGAAACCAAAACCTGAATTTAAACAATAGCTTTCGAATTTTTATGCTGCCTTTTTCCGACTCTTTAACATTCTAATTCAATTAATAAATGCAAATTAATTAAAATTATTTGGCTTAATGGAAGTGAAATAAAAAACTGTAAACCCCTTTTTCTGCAACTAAAATATTCAAAAAAATGATCCGGTTTCCACTTACATACGGTATGTTCCTTCCTTTAATATTCCATTTTTGTTTTATTTCAAATCCGGATGCCTAACAAATACCGCTGTAACATTTGTCTAACCTGGAGAATAGACTCGAACGAAAATAAACTGAGAAAAAAATAAATAACAACAACCCAAAAAAACCTATACCATGAAACCGGAATGAAAGTATAATTTAACCGAAATAAATTCTCCAACTTACACGAATGTTATAGAAAATTGGGTTCACACAGGGACTCTTCAGGGGTCTTTGCCGGCTAAGAATCAGGGTTGAGCGTGGGATTTGAAGAGTATGTGTGATCAAAGTGTAATCGCGAGGAAAGGAATGATGCCAACTACCTACCTCTCTCTGACCGGATACTTACCCTAGTCCATCCTCATCATGCTAGTTCAATTAATGCCACAAATCTTTAACTAAATTTCATTTGAGAAAACGTACAGGGAACACAATAAAAATCATTGCAAAAAAAATATTACTATTTATTGTATAATGATAATTTAAATATTTCAAATATTGTACAAATTAATGTAGCTTGCAATGAGCGACGATATCTTTCTTTTTTTTACCAAATAATTTGAAAATAAATAAAGGTAGGCAATAATAAAATGTTAGTTATTGGGACAAAATTTGCTGCAAGAGAATAAAAAATAAAAAATTATAGTTTTAAAATGGCACGGAATTGTTCCCAAAAATGCCATTTACAAAAAAACAACAGGACGAAGAAAAATATAAAATATATTGAAAAAAAGTGAAAGCTTAATAAACAATACCATGCTCGAAAAGCAGAGAAAATTGCTAATAATTTGGAGTTATTAACTATTATCTGTAAAAACTTTCAAAAATTGCTGCAGAAGTATTTCCAAACCGCGTTATGTGCAATTGGAATATCAAATTTTTTCAAACTACGTCCTCCAGAAATATGTATTATATCAAAAATGCCTCATAATATTTGTGTTTGTCCGACACATGCCAATGCAGAATTTATTTTGACTTCATTAGGAAGAGTATTTAAAGATTTCCCGAAAACTCTGAAAAAATTTGTTTCTGAAATATGTTGCAATAATTATAACGAAAACTGCATATTGTGAATTTGCGACAAGTGTTTTGAAATTGAAAATTTTTCCCCCCATACGGTTACTGATGCGTCATGGAAACAGTGAAAACTTGTGGAAAAGCAAATGAAAATTGAGACTTGTTCTGGATCCACTGATGATTTGTTAAACATTTTAAAATGTAATCTTTCGAAATTTAAAGAACATTTTTATATTAAAACTGAACGATGATTAAGAAATGATATAAAATCGTTTCAAGCAGTTCTTCAGGTATCTTTGAATATTTCTTTTTAAATTTCTAAAATTCTGTACTTAAATCAACATAATTTGTTTTAAGATCGACTTTGCCGAAAATTATAAAACAATATATAAAAATATAATCGAGTAAGTATAACTCACGTAAAACTACAAAACCAACCTAGATAATACCTCTATTTTTTACATAATTAAAATCATCACTGAACTATGCATAAATTAAAAATGTTAATTGTGTTGAAAGGGCATAAAATGGTATGTACATATGCATTCCGACAGTCCAAAAGCGCTTATTGTAAATTATGAGAACCCCAAAATAGTTTGATTTCCACTTCCGTAATAACACACCTTTAATGGCATTTTTTATTATATAGACGTCATGATAACAATTGTTTGGAACAAAAAAAAAATGTTTTTTTAAGTTTTTTATTCCAAATAATTGTGAAATTATCATTACATTTAGTCTGTTATAAAAAGAATGTACCGTCTTAAGAATTATAAAACATGAATTATAAAATATATTTCAAAAGACAATAAGAACTGTTTTGCATATAGTTTTTTTTACGCTTATTGTGTTGTATAGTAATCAGATTGACAATCGGGAAAAACTTGTTTGAAGAATGAAAATTGGCATTAAATTTTCAAGTTAAATTTTTATAAATAATTCGCATTGTTCGACAAGCAATAATATATGGATGGCATTGACGGACAAAATTCAATAAATTTGCAAATTTATTGACCCAATTCTATTATTCCATCTCATGCCAATAAATATTTTAAGAATTAATTATAAGTGATTTTGCTTGGGCGAAAGACGATCGAATAAAAAGGAAGTTTGATTCATAATTGAATCCTGAATTGGTCTATTCTATAATAAAGGATGTTATTATTGAAATATATTGAATAGGGCGACCAGATAGAAATCTTAAACATATATTTTTGACGCCGTTTGCTGCGGGAATATGGATTATGGATATTTTTCGCGCGTCAACAACAACAAATTAATGGTGTCTATTCGAAAAATAGTAACAACAGCTATAACAATAAAAAATTATAATTTATTTGAATTACATATTTTAATTAATTTACGTTATTCATTCTATTTTTATATTTATTATGCGGTTTAGTTACGATTACATATATAAATAAAATTGTTTTTAATTATGGCGCCAATTAAAATTAATTTCGAATAATATTTTGTTATATAGAATTGGGATGGAAAATAAAAATTTTGATTTTACAATCACCACTTTCAAAATTTAAATATTTCAACCTGCAATTATGCTAGATGAAAACGCAACCTACAACGTTGAAGTCAATTATCATTTACCTAATCTGATTATAATGCCTAGTGTACTAAATTCCGTAGTGGGTTGTTGCTGTTGGTTTATGTTGTTCAAAATATACATATAACGCATAATCATAGATATGTAGATATGTAGGTTTTCTAGAATAATAATGAATTATTATCTATATATATAGGAAATTACGCAACTCTATAGGTAGGTCACACACGCAGATCATAATAAACGGAATAAACATAAATTAATGAATGTCTCGTCAAAACTAGTCACGTGATTAAGATGTGAGAAATTGTAGTTACAAATTTCTTCATTAAATTTTTTGATTAATTAGTGTCAATTAAAAAAATAGGAAAAATTAATTTATAAATTATGCAAATCCGATAAAATGTATTTTCTGTAATAGACAGATAAATTGAAACAAATAATTGTCTCAATGTACAAAAAATATATAAAACTACTTTACGATGTTTATTTTTCTATTTTAACTACAGACGACAAATTGAAATAAAGTTGTTATATGGAGTTTACGATAACAAATAATTATACATTAGAGTTTTCTGCCTCATATGAGAATTCCATTCAATTTTCCGTTTTCTTGTTTCATGGTTCAACATCTCTTGTCGACTTTTTTATTTTATGTATGTAAGATGTGCCGCATATCGACATCTATAAATATCGAAAAAATAAATTTTGAGTACTCTAATTTTACATCTGTTTTGTTAATTTTAATTTAACAGGCCTGGTTCGACACTCTCTTGATAAAAAGTGTGATAAATATTTTAGGTTTGCTACACTTATAAGTTACCACTCCAGTAAATATTTGGCGGGAACCGGAAAGTACTGAAAATATAATGATTGCTTGGAAAAGAATTTTGATTTTTATAAAAATTGGTCTATTATTGAAAGTTTTATCCTTGGGTTCATTTGGATTATCATTTTTATAATAAAATTGTTTATGCTAGATGTTGGAGCGATAGTTAGTAACGCATTACCCAGTTTCTCCAAGTTTTCAGTACGAGCGCCGCCATTCACCTGTATAATAAAACTATTGTTCAAATTAATTTTTGATGAAGTAGATTTCACATTTGCTGACATTACCGTCCCAAAAGCCTTTTAAAGACCTATGTAGTGGTGGTTTTCCAATATACCCTCCTCATCAATTTTAGCATATTTTATATAATATTTTATATAATAATAAAACATAATAAAGTACGTCAATGGTCCTTTTTTGTTTTTCAATCAAGGACTTCAAATTAAACAGTTTAGTAATTTAATAAAATTAAATAAGACTTTACATTTGCGTCAACAGCCATTTAGAAGCATAAACTTGCAGACAGTTATTTCCCAGATTGTTTCCCAGATTGTTTTTTATAATTCGAAAACAGTAAAACTCTTTTCAGAAAATTGTATGTTCACTTGTTCAATTGTATGTTAAAACACTGTCCCGTACTCAATAGCACTATTGCTTTTACACTGTCCTAATGCTTAATAAAGACATTTTTATTAATCACTTGTTTTTTGTTTCGCAGTTATTTTGAATAATTTTCAAAAAGTTTAAAAAATCACTCGATCGATTTCGACTTGTTAGGTCATCATCAGGAGTATCTACAGAGATACTCCTGATGATGACCTAACAAGTCGAAATCGATCGAGTGATTTTTTAAACTTTTTGAAAATTATTCAAAATAACTGCGAAACAAAAAACAAGTGATTAATAAAAATGTCTTTATTAAGTATTAGTGTGTTTCGCCAAGTGCCTACGGCCAATAGCGTAAAAAGTACTGTCCTAATGTTATGTTAACAACGTGGTAAACGTCTCGGCAAATGGAAGGTGGAGGAACAACATCACTTGTAACATAGCAAGACAGGTTTGACCAAAGATAGATTTGGGTCGCTCAAAAACGTGCATTTATCCCTGTGGACTAAAGTTTATATCGGTCGCAGGTATTCTGACAGGACAACCTTTTATTGGAACTGCAGAACCTCCAGGGACAAAAAAGATGAACAGACTGTAGTTCGTTTTCTCTATACTCTATATTAGCACACAAAAGGCATACATATTTGAGTCAATTCGCAATGGATAACATGTTGGATCTCAAAAAGAGCAAAGTATGCGAGGTTTTACACTGCATAAGGAGCTCTGTGTGACTATAAGTATAAAGGTAGGGACAAATTATGATCCTGTGGTATCACACTAAGCAGACAAGCGTTTCACTACCTCAACAAATAAATTTGAACGCAAAATTTGTTTAGGCAGGCAAACGGTGTGTCCGTGTAGACTCATGTCATTAATCAATCAAATCCAGCAAAAATTCGAGATGAGCTTAATGCTTTAATGGTATGCCACTATGGACACCCTGTTGTTTATTTAATTTACTAATTTTTTCTGGAAATGATTTTTCAAAAACTTTACCAACATAAAATTATTTCATATTTGAAACGAATATAAATTTATATCAAATTTTACCTATCAATTTTGTAAGTAGGTACCTACCTATGTTCTGGTTAAAATGAAGAAACTGGGATTCCATTTTCCTCGTAATAGATAATCAATCACCCATAATAATTAGTAAATAAAAATTTCACAGAATTATTTTATTTCATTTTCAATTGAAAATAAATTATTTTCAATTAATAATAAATAATTTTCGTATTCTACTGGGTTTTAATTGAATAATAAGTAAATTTCTAAGAATTTAAAACGAAAGGGTAAGACAATTTTATCTCCACACTGGTGTAAAATATTCGCGAGTCTGAATGTATACAATTTTTCTAATAGTACAAAGAATAATTATAATTTAAACAAAAAAAAATATTTTATTTGATGTTTCAGATTAGATTGGAATTTAATTGAAAATACAAGAAATTTTTAATGAATGAGATAAATATTGGTTCCATCAAGCAGCAATGTTATAATTTATAAATATATACCGCACGTAAATTTAATTAAGATGTTTTTATAATTTGCCGATTTTCTTTGAATTAAAAAAAAAACATAAAAGTAAATTGAACCATATAAAAAACATTTTAATAACTTTAGATTGAAATGTTGCTAAACAAGAATTATAAGAATATGTATGTGTTGTATAAAGGAAATAGTGTGTCAAGTTTCTTTGGCAAATCATTCGACTACTTATTCTCCACCCATTGCGTATCTAAACGTACGTATATACATTTTATCTAAATGTATATACGCGCAAGATACGAGCACGAGATAAAAAGGCAATTTACTTCTTCTACTCTAAAATAGAACCACACATCATGATTTTATGTTAATTAATCATTCTTAATAAATTCATTCATCAAACTTTTGAAGCCCCCCGTCCACCCAAAAATAATGCGAAGAGCACTCACAATATTTGCACGTCTATCAATCAAACTCCATAAATGGATCTCCCTGCGGAGAAACCACTGTATTCAGTACAAGAATTCGAATTATAATTTCGATCTAATTTGAATAATCTAAAATTGTGAATTGGTGTCCAACAGAACCTTGACTTTGTATGTACGGAACGCACCCAAAAATGTGTATGGAAAAATTAAGAATTCATAAAATGTGTAGCTTGATGTGTTAGCAGATTGATTTATCTGCGTTCTTTAGTTAAAATGAACCAATACGTAAATGGTAAATGTATACCTATATCCATACACATGGATAAAACAATATAAAAGATCCTATAGAAAGATAAAACGTATATATTTGTATATTCATAAAACGACAAGAATATTTTTAAAGACATGTATTGAGATCACGGGGTAGGAAATTTAATGGATTATTCATTTTCGGTGGTGCTTTTCGTGTATAAGCCGTTTATACATATCCATTCATATGAAAGTCGTTCATTCAATATTTTTTAATCATATTTTTCCGTCTTAAGATTGTTATTGAAAAATATAGTAATGTAAAGTATGAGTCATAAGATAATAAAAAGGGTATACAATATGCTTGGGGTATTTGTTCTCTGCATTATTACAGCATAACCGAAATATTCAGATTGCTTGATCGTGGAATGAAATATTAGAAATATTTAATTGGGGTAATTTATTTTGTTTATTGGTTTTAGAGATAATTTCATAATTTGTAGGTCAAATATTAGTAATACTTATAATTAGTCCCGTGTAATACGGAAATTTTGATAACTGTCACCTAAAAAAGTTGCATAATAAATAAAGTAATCATTGGACAAGTTATTGGTTTGATCCAGAGGATTGAGATTCTGAAAAAAAGACAAATTTTAATTGCAGCACCAGTAATACACTCATCTAAATTGAGGTTTTTACCAAAAAATATTTTTTTTCCCATTGATCACACGCAATTCAATTTATTCATATTGGAACCGAACGAAAAATCGTCTTTTACCTTAAAAATTCCAGCACTCTCTCTCTCAATTTGATTTGTGTGCATGTATGTGAACTTAGCGGTAACGTTTGTTTGTTTATATAATTTGGGGAGAGGTTTGGTACATAACATTTCTACTCCGTTAGGTGATCATAACTGAATTTTATAACGTCGTCGATCGTAATCAGACGACAAAAAATCTTTTTTAAATTCTGCCCCTTTCGGGATTCAAAGAACCGTAAGACCTAAATGCCAAAGTTTTAACCAATATTTATAAACAGTGTACGCACTAAACTGAAATGTTTTACTAAAAAGTGGGGTCAAGCAACTAAATACTGTAAATGATAATGGTTTCTGTTTTTGCTAATCTATATATAAAAATATGGCGGCTGTCGTATATTCATATACCGCTCACAAATATGATTTTACAATGCCTCCGTCGACTCAGTCATAATACCTCTTATGAAAAACATCATACTCCAGATACAAATACAAACCTGAGAAAATACGAACATTTGTGGTAAGGTGGGATGTGGTGAGATTTCGGTAGAGCATTTTATCTAAAAAGTATAGAGTTAATTATTTCGAAGTTGCATCTCAGTTTTTGGACTTGACGCAGTAGAATTTACAAAGAAAAACGCCAGTGGCGATCGACAACGAGTATATTTAAGAATATGTAAGGTTTCTTATGCTATTGTTATAGTGGAAAATCAAAAACAATAAAAATGTACATTGTTCTAATCTAACACCGTCATTTTATATTGAGATAGATTACTAGGAGCTAAATGGTTTTATCCCTTTGGTGGTGAATGAGGTGGACAATGATCATATTCACCTGCTACGCATTCTTCTAAAAATAAACATGTTCTGGATTGAAAAGAACCAGAAATATTAAACCAAAAATATTAGTCATGTGAGAAATTTGGTTTGGAAAGGACGCATATTCTGGCATACTCCATAGATATAGACAACGTAAAACTGCTGTGAAGAATCACCGAAAGTACAACAAGCAAGCGATGAATAGAGAGAGGGACTAATAATGATCATCCCCGGTAACTCTCGCGGAAAGACAAACGGGAAAGTTCGTCTGTCTTTAGTTGATGAAGGATTTACTAGGTCAATTGGACCAATTTGGAAATATCAGCTCCATCGACCTAAAAGACGCCTTTTTATAAATACTCTTCACTCGTTCATCAAGGGATAAGAAATACGCATTAAAGGGTTTAGGCCTTTAATGGAGAACTAATCTTACACATTAATCAAGGACCTCTTGCGATTACAATGGCTCTTGTTGGATCAGCGACGTTTAACTAGTAGATTAGCAAAGTGATGATGAAACTGCAAGCGTTTAGAGCTTATTGAATGTGGTACTAGCTAGTTTGTTTAAACTGCTTCTTGAAGCGCTAGGTAAAGATGAAGAGTACGCCGCATGAATTATAACATTAAATCAAAACCCTGATGCAACTAGCATTTATAAAGTGCAAGATGGAAAATTGTATGTACAGACAGGTATTAACATAGACATTGATGTACCGTCATGGAACCTTGTTCTTCCAGAATCACTAACAATAACAATTGAGAGTGCTCATATTCCACTTTTTGCTGATATTGTTAAATAAGTCAATGAATTGATAATGGATGTGATTCATTAATGGATATTTAATGATCCGTGAATGGATATTTAATCATCGCGTGCAAAGATCTAACATATAAATCCTCAAAAACGAGGTATTCCATTTTTATGGATTTCCTGAAAGCATACTATAACGGGTCTAAATTCTGACTCAAACTTGTTTGTTAAAAAATAAATGGAAAACGTACCGAGTCAAACGTGATTGTACGGCTAAGTACTCTAAACTGCCCAATGCCGTGGAAAGAGGCAATCGCTCAGTTTTGGAAGCAATTAGCGCATAACTTGGACGATTATTTAAACCGAGATCTAAACCTCGATCGAATTACGGGTGTATTGCGAAATGTGGTAAATACCAGTACTAGCTCTCCACACTCCACAAGTTACTGCGTGACTTAAATTTTCTTGGCGAAAACCTAGTTCATGTTCCAAAAAACTGTTGCTCAGGAAATTGTCCTAAGCCTTTTTCAGAAAGCATACGAACAAAATTGTTCTAGTTAAATATTTAATTAAACTGAAACATTTCTGATTATTATATTTTTTTTAAATAAAAAAATTATTTTTTGACAAAGTCCATGTCCTATAAACCAGTCCAGTTTCATGTTTATCTAATTTTATTTACTAGTAAGTTGGTACGATTTCAAAAGAAATTTGGACAAAAATATTATTTTTACCGTACTAAACGATTTACCTGAGACTAGGTCCGCAGCCTGAGTTAGCTTCACGACAACTTATCCAAATCTCTGAGAACACGAGTTATGACCATTTACATTTTTCTCAGGTTTTCTTATTTCTTTTAAACAAATTCTCATACTTGTAATGGTTTGGTATTAACGGACTTAATATTATATTTCAGATACTATCAGAACTTGAGTTTAAATCTGTAGGATTGAGAGTCAATGGTCATTTTAAATTTTCACTCAAACTCAAACTTTCACTCCAATTAATAGTCTTTAGGCTCTACTGAAACCTGAGACAAACCCTCTTTATTTATTTGAATTAAGAAGTATTAAATTTTGGTAAGGATTTGTAACGGCCACTCTTATGAATTTTAGTAAAAATTTTAAATGGTCATTACTTTTTTTTCTCAGAGCTTTAAACTCAGGTTTCGATGGTACCCAAACCAATTTAGTGATTTAATGGTTGGATCACCCCAATTGGAACTAGATCCCAATTGCAATCTCATTATAAGACAAAAATTAAATATGGCCATTAACACTCCTTCAATTTTAATCTTAACAATTTTTAAATTTTAATCTTACCTTTTTATTACCGAGCTTCTGTACTCAGAGCTGGACCACAGATTATACATACATAACTACATGGTTACTTGTTTGGGGCAAAATCTAAAAATTCGGATTTTTAGGGTTTGTGAAAATTCACTGTAGACTTGAAATTTCCTTAGCTGAACTATAATAAGTACGTACTTAAAATTTTCGAAAAGTTTTTAAGTATAAAAGGTAGTAAAGGTTATAAGTTGCACACTGTAAAGGTGTTTGCATGTAACACGGTACATTTTATGCACTCAAGATTCAATATAATAATCCTTAAGAAAAGTAAATAAAATTTTTATTTTTCATTTCATTTTACTCGTACGAGTGCTTATGCGTTTCTTATCCGAGTTCAAGAAAAGGGAAAATATGTTGTGAATATTTAATGACATGGAAGATTTTTTTTTATTTGTTGAATAATTTCCCAATTTCTTTTATGCTTTATGTTTTCACAAAAAAATAAAGAACAATAAATTCTTTCGATTTATTATAAAAAAAAATTATAATGCAAATTTACTGATTATCTTATCAAAATCGTATTTATGTCTTTTGATATTTAAATTCGTTTCATATATTATTCGAATATAAAAGATGAAAAACAATTTTATCGATATAATCTTTCAGCATGTCAAAAATACGTTAATTAACATAAATTTGTACATGTATTTGTATGTAGATTTGAACGGTACGGTAAAATCTAAATACCTGTTTGAAAAACGTGAAAATTCTGTACTGAACACTAACTATTTGCATAAAGTATTTTTTAAAAGTAAAAATTCCAATAATAATTGCAAATAGTTTACAATTTAATAATAAATCGTATATATGTACAACGAATATATTTTTTAATGTATACAGTTTGGAGTACAAGAACATAATCGACTCAAGTAAAAATCTATAACCCCATTTTTGAGTTTGACAAAAAACTATTGAAAAATCATCTTATGAAAATTATTGAAAATGGGAAATAAATAAAAATCCTAAATATGGAATGACTTGAGTGCTTTTTATGTACTCGTAAATTCACTAAAATGTGCTACACAATTTAATGTATTCAGTTGATTTGTTGGTATAAAAGGCATTTAACTTGTAATAATGTTTAAGGGTTTTTGCCTTTTTTAGTTTGACAAATTGATTTAGAATTTTAGTGATATTTTTTTATATTTTAAGTAGCTAGTTTAGAATCTTTAAGTGAATTAATGAATAAAACATATTTTTGTGACACGCGTAGATTTCTTATGCATTCCTATATGGAAGTGTGAAGTAATTTGATGAATGATAAATTTGATTTGATGTGTTGCACGGAATAATGATTACGCCAAGCCTTAAATAGTTTACAATTCTGTTTCGTTTCTGCGTACAATACATAACTTCTATATTTTTCAAAATTTCAATTTTCTTAATTAATAGACAGCTATTACTTGGTATCGCCCATCGATAAATAAAATTAAATATTCATGAGAGTATATGGTGCTACCTGCAAACTGCATTTAGTCTTTTATTTATCTCAAGGTCATCAGAAACCGATTTTAATTTATTCCATCTTAATTACCATTTTATAATAAAACATTTTTCGTCTTCTGATACAATAGCATAACATAATATTATTTTATTTATACAGATATCGTCTTTGTCGTTAAATATATGATATATGTTCTCGTATGTACATATATACCTTAAACATATACAAAAGATTTCGATCACATAAAGTTTTTTATAATTATTTTATTTTTCTTATGTTACATGTCTTATATAAGATAATTAAAAACGAATGATTTGTATATATCCTTGAGGTGCTTAGTACTTTTATGATCCATTTAATGTATTAACTTAAACATGATAATTGAATTATATTTTATTGGACTTAGAGGTACGCCAATAATGGTGAAATGTTTGAAAGAAATGTTATAGCAGCATCTAGGGGGTTATTTATTTTGAAATATTTAAAATTTTGTATTAATTAATAATTCGTGATTATGTGAATGTGATTTTCCGCTATAACAAGAACTTCACTTCCGTTATTGTTAGTTAATATTTGTACTAAATCTCATTTGTTGTAATTGCTTTTTCAATACAAACATGTTGTCAATCCAAAATTTTTGCTTTCTATGTAAAATAAATATTTTCTAAATTTATTTTGGGCATACATATACCGTATGTTCATTGGTAAACTTTACATCAGCAGTATTAATATAACTAATATAACTTCTAATATAACTTTTGGTTGGAAATAATTCGGGTGTAAAGTTTTCAAATAATCACACGTAATATTGTTATTATGTTCTTTGTTTTAAAATGGTTAAATTATTTTGCAATATAACACAAAACTAAGAAACGGCATATGTGAATATACATATTTTCTATGTTAAATCTAGTTATAAAGAAACTCAAAATACCGTAGCTGAATTCTTGGCTTACTTTTTAATCACAGCCCATCAGGTAACATTATGTTTTGACAACTCCCTTTTTTAAATAACAACATCACCACGAACCGGGTTGTTGCAACACCGGAGCGTTAGAAAAACTTAATTTTCTGTCGTTCAATAATTTGAACGTTCTTGCGTGAAGATGTTTATCAGAGTTTTTAGTTATTAGTTTCGTTGAAGATTTTGAATTTTATATACACATTGAAGTTAACACTAAATCAATTTTAGTTTCTATATTGGTCTAATTACTTTCTATTGTTTGTTTCGATGTTAATTTTATTAGCCTAGGCGCTAAGGTCAAAAGCAATAGACATCACATAAAACACATATGATATAATAATCGATGTTAATTAAGTTATGTTAAATAAATTAAAATAAGTCGAGCGTGGCTGGCCGTACTCGAATTAGTTTTGTGTAAATATGTAAGTGAAATTTATCTTTCGGAAATTTACATAATTAGCCGTTCAGCTCGCAGCTTGACAAAATTGATATTCAATCGCCACTCAGATTTAATAACCGAAAGTTATAATAATTTTAGATATAGTTACGAGCCACGTTAACAGCTTATACTAAAATGATTGGTATCGAATTTAGCTGATTTATACATATGCCAATATTAGGTAATGCTATATGTTATCCATTTGCTTGGTAGAAGATTACTTTAATATTTTGGGGTGGCAATTTGGGAACTACCTATATTTTTAGAAATATAGATAAGGGTTACAACCCCCCTTTTTTGTGAACTTGCAATTGGCCTAAGCTGAAAGCACTACATTTGACATACTCACGCTTTCTTTGTAACTGCATTTTATGGTCTTTGTAACTGCATTTTATGGTCTTTGGTATAAGCACACATGTTCTTATTAATTACTTTATTCTATACGCTGGTTTCAGTCCTTCGATAATCACGAATATTGGTAAGAAAAGAGCAAATGTAACAGGAATTGAGCATGTAACCCTTGTTTCAAGTGGGTAGATAGATGTAGCAGATGATAGATAGATAGATAAATTAAGTATGACATTAAGTCAATATTTTGTTTTAGATCGAAATTTTGTTTTAGTATTAGATCTCCAGTATCATGATAATTACGTGTGGTTTTTTATAATTAAAATTTTTTAAAATTAAAATATTAATTTAATAAATAATTAA
Source organism: Nephrotoma appendiculata (assembly GCA_947310385.1). Classification (NCBI taxonomy): domain Eukaryota; kingdom Metazoa; phylum Arthropoda; class Insecta; order Diptera; family Tipulidae; genus Nephrotoma; species Nephrotoma appendiculata. The sequence continues at coordinate 2,069,477 of OX371225.1, read as the reverse complement.
AATAGAATACTAACTCAAGAGTGGTCATTCCAACAATAATCAACTTATGCTATGATTAAAGCACATGTATTTTATATGTTCCGCAATTTAAAAAATCACTCGCTGCCTCATTCATACATAATTCACAACATACAATTTTCTGACACATAATAAAATTTTACTTAAAATATCATTATGAAACGAAAAGTAAATTTGTATGTTATTTATTTTGCTTCTAGGTCAATTGAAATTAATTACATTAATTACCGAATACACGTTAATCAACATAATCAGTGTGGCGCAAAGTAAATTATTTTATAATTTTCCACCAAATAATAATAAGCGGAAACTGGAATTACTATGCAAAATATACGAATTCGAATAATGTTGTATAACTATAGTAAATGTATAAATACATTTTTTTAATACGTACAAGGCGATTTGATATTATCTTATGGCTAAACTGTTCTCACACACAACACTAACCCAATGCTCCTCTCCATTTAAGGAAAATACAATATATTCAGGTTTGTGACAATCACAACATAAATACCTTGTTCTCATCGTACAGTCTTACTAATTAATAATTTCTAATTTATCCAATTATTTAGAAAACAAATAGAAGAATTACATCGAGAACTAAACAGAATTTTACTTTTATTAATTTTCTTAGCCGTCTTCTTATTCCAGATTTGTGTCATGATTATATGATTGAAGTAAATCTGAATTATATTAAAAAAAAAAATAAAGTTTTTTAATTAAAATTTTAAACTTGTTTTGAAAAACCCTGACGAATATACAAATTCTGGGTGGTCTAATAACGATAATAACATTATGACAGTTATTATTAATTTTCTTACAAGAGTGTTTTTTTTTAAGAATAAAGGTGATAATTATAACTTTCAACATCACATTGAATTAAATTTATCATAAAATCACAGAGAGAAAAAAAATTAGAAATTTATGTTTGTAGTTTTGATTAGCATATATGTACAACATACTTAGACTTTATACGGTTAAGGAAACCTCCGCACATACTTAACTTTTTGTTATCATTCTGATAAATCTTTAAATTTTCTTAACATATTTTTGTGCAACATATTATATTTATTATTTACTTCCTTGTACATATTTATAGTACGTAAGGGGAGAATTATAAATTTTGTATCATGGAATGTGTATCTTATTATCACCCACTATTAAAAAATTCTCGTCATGGCAGTATTGCATAAAGTCAGGTTCTCGAACCTAGCTAGATTTAGTTTAATTTGCTGCGTAAGCAAGATTGTGTTTCTAATAAATTATCAAATTTTTCATATACCAATTTTGTCCATAGTTTGAACTTGTCTGAATAGTATTCAAGCTAGACAAAGCATACACTCCAGTTCACTTGATTGTGGCCACTCAATAGTTAAACATTTTGTGTATTATCGTAAAGAAATGATTAACTTACATTTTTGTTACGTAATTTGTCAACGAACAGTTTAATTGAGCTTATCACTCACGTTATATGGAATAGAAAATGTTTTATTCTATAACTGATATGTGGCGTCCTTCTCGTAGAATGAGGAAAATATAAGTCAGGCCATTCCATGACCTATTTTATGTACTAACTTTTCGATTTGGTTCAAAATTCGTAGTTTGAGTAGTTTTGTAATTTGTTTAGACTAAAAACAGCTTGCGTGAAAGATTCACGACTTCAGGTGTTATTTCTCTAGATCTTGACCTAACAAACAAAATCTTGCGATTACGATTCACAATTTTAATTAAATATTTTAATATTTTTATTAAATATTTTATTTTGTTTAATTTATTTGTAAAGTTGTTATAGTGAAAATATGAATATCTATTCATTTACCACATCAGTTTTGCTGCTTATAGCATATCGCATGTAAATTTACTTGTAATCAAACAAACTTATTAACGATGATGCTATTTATCAAAATCCATCTAAATTGATAAATATTAAATAATTCCATCCACTCTTAAGATATTTTCGGCTAATTTCTTCAATGACATCAATAATGCAGAACAACCAGTTATTTCTTCCTGCTGATTGGCCTTCAATTGTGACTAAGGTTGAATCTGGCTGACTGGACAGCATCTTCAACACTACTACTATGTCGATATTGATATAGAGCGTAGAAGAGACTATATCTGTGACGTTTAGTATTGATCTTGAAATCGCGATTAACTAATTATACTTTTGAATATTAAAAAAAAAAATATGCAAGGAGTAATAATAGTTGATGTATTTGTGTTAGTCAATCTAGTAGACAAATATGTTTGGACTTTCTTCTCGTCTGTCGGTTTTATCATTAAAGCTTTTTGCAATGATTTGTAGACATTTGCTGTGTTATTTTATTAGCGCCCGATAGCTGTATCCGGAGCAGCCAATTTTCTATGTCAAAACTTATATTTAGCGTGCTATTTTTGCATATAATTAATTTATTTAACTCTAAACTACGATTTTTCATTCAACTTTTTAGTTACAAATCGATAAAAAAATACTTTGCTCTACCTATTCATCGGGAGCGCTATTCATTTCAATGGGAAATTTGAAAAGGCCTTTATTTTGTAAACCCCTGAAACTATTAGAAATTTAATCTTACAATAAAAATTTAAAACGCAGCAAGATAAATTCTTGTTTATAACATCTTGTAAAAATAAATGTCAATTAATATATTTCAGGTGATAAATGTTTGTTTTATTGATGAATTTAGTTTTAATTTTTATAGTACAGCGACACCAGTGAATAACAAATGCAGTTTCAATAGAAAATTGCCATTTGGCTCCGGATAGTGCTCCAATATTAAAACACGGCTATTGTTACAATCAAGTCAAAACATTATTATCGGGAATTTAAATATTAATTTATTTAACGCGACACCGTTTGTTTTCACTTTTATTAGCATACAAACCCGTCATACGTTTTTCTCAGTTTTGCAATTGCAATTAGAACAAAATATAATTAATACATTACATTACATTTTCTGAGTGATATTTATTCTTCAATCAATAGATTGTTTTTATCTGGGGCGCATTTCACACATATGTACTTATATCAATAGCTTAGATGATTCGTGTATTGTTACCCGAACTATTGTATATTGACATGAGAGGTAACAAATTAAGGGAATCATAAATAATCCTGGTTGTATCTGTTGTGGTGTTTTTCAAGGATCAGTTTTAGAACCGATACTTTTTCTAATTTATGTATTTTTATTCTATCTTTGATGTCAAGATTAATGCACTGCGCAAGTTTTACGGGCGACCTAGCTTTAACTTATACTTCTCATGAAAGTTTAAATACATTGAAATTACTTTAAATAGGCCTTCTTATTCTCAGTAAATAGTTCTACCACATTAGACCTTATATTAGTGACAAATCAAGAATAATGCCTTAGTCGATGCTTCACATTACTTCGTTGACCATATTAAATTTAATTTTCACAATCCTCACAATTGAATCTCGCAGATCACTTGATGCGTGCACAGAAATACGAGGGTTCATAAATTTAATTGTGTTCGACAGTTCCGGCCTCGTTCAACTCGGAGAAAGCTGTAGCAAGCGTTAGTCAAATCGATAATCATCTATGGTTTCTCAACCAAAAAGAGTTGTAAAATTTCAACGCATGGAAACTGAAAAAGCTCACTTCGAATCGCGCAGGTTTCTATAAATGCAATGTTTTCGTAATAAACCCAACCCACGTTCAATAAAAATGCTAAATTTAAGTCTCGTATAAATATAGTGCTAGTTCGAAATCAAGTAAACCGGAGTGTAAATATATCACGAGTCAGATCGAAGAGAAACTTTTCTTATATGAATCTCGTTAAGAATGTAATTTATTGGTAATGATTAATATCTTGAAAGTTCGTACTGTTTTGTATACACCCTCGTAATTATAGTGTTTTGTTATAATATAATAATATGCTTGTATGTGGCAATTTGTAAACTATCTTTCTGCACTAATGACCATCACGTACACAAATCGATTATGCAATAATAACCATATCTATCGAATGACAAAGCAAATTTTAAGTTCCGCCCTGTTTAACGGTTTTCACATATAGAAAAAAAAAAAATAAACACAAAAGAATTTTATTTTTCGTACGCAAATTCAATTCTTGAGGGCTCACTTTGTGCAAAAAAAATATAAAATAAAAATTGCATTACATCGTTTGCTTTATAGTTCTTTACCATGCACGCATTCAATAATGTAAAATGCAATTTCCTTTTATATTTTACTTTGGTATGTAATATGCATGCAATCTTTATTGTATGTCTCAATTTCCATTTTACAAAATGATCTTACCAAGATTATTATTCTTTTATTGTATAGCTGAAAAAGAATAATACTTAACAAACTACATTGAGTGCAAATTTGTGAATATGAGTTTAAAATTGTATGAGTGTGATTTATGGCATCGATGCTTTAAGGGATATGTCGAGTAAGATTAATCAACCTGTGAGAAATTGCGCTCAATAGATTTTCACTTACTCAAACCATGAGGTAAATAGATTAACGATTAAGTTTAGTTGAAATTTTCTATTATCATAAATTACTTTTTAATATTGTATTTAGCCAAATATTGCAATTAAGTTATATAGTGTCATTAAAAACTGGGAAAATCAATTTCCATTCTTCAAAAACTATGTTGAAATACAACATATAAATTATAAAATAATCTCACGTATAAAATCGCGAAATAATAGAACAAAAACAAAATCTGGAAAACGAATTTTTCCTTTTCTTCTCGTACTCGTTTACTATATACTATAGTGTTACAACAGTATAGTAAATAACTATATAAAAATGATGATGATGACGGTGCTGAATGCTGATGATGATGATGATGATGATGATGATGGCGGTAAAATAATAAGACTAGACAAATAGATAGACACAATATGGTAATAAAAGCCAGCACACACAATGGTAAGAATTGAGACAATGTTTGATAAATTTTAATTTGTGGAATTGAAATGTATCTTGAGATTAGTACAAAAGGTATTATATTGCATATAAAAGATTCTTAAGAAGTTGTTTTCTTAATTAAAAAAAACTATATAAATCGACAATCGCGCGCCAGTACAAAATAACCAATTAATTTTAATATTCTGTCACTTTGTAATTAAAAATTAACGAGAATGGCGTTTCCATCATTGCATGAACGCTCATCATGAAACACATTGTATGATCGCGCGCACTAGAGTTATAAGAAATTCCACTTATGATCATAAAAACTCATAATTAAAATACGAGTAGAACAGGAAAATTACATTTAATGTGAAGGGTCAAAATATTATTTTAAAAGACAAAAGGGCTTAGCTGTTATAATCGAATAAATCATAATCATGTCCATATATTATGTACGACTATCGTGGTAGCATAGTAATTCATTAGTTACGGTTGTCATCATTTGTGGATCTATGCGGTATATAATATACTTAGTTTTTTATCCAGCCTCGACTAAATATTAATCCCTTGTTACAACATTTGTGGTGTATCATGTATGCCGTGATATTTATGGTATTACCAGTAGCTGCATATGTTTGAATTTGGAATCAATAAAATTACAAATTGAAACTAAACAAAAAAAAACAAAATTCCCATCTGTTTGATTTTTAACTTTGGAAATATTTAAAAGTCATCAAGCAATATGATGGTAGCAGATCAATAATTTCGATATATACGTAATGGGAAAAAAGTTGAATGGAGTTTTTTTTAATCCCAAGAGACTAAAATATATTTGTTCTGGCAATACACTTTTTGTGTATATAGCTTTAATTGCAAATAGCAATTTAAATCCTCTGCTATTCGGTTATTCGATTATTATAATCAGAGACTTGTGTCATATTAACAAAAATTATTTATTATATATTGTGTACGTTGATCAGTTTTGTCCTAAACTGGTTCACTAAAAATGAGAGCATTATAATATGATATATGTAAATATGTATTTATATACATTCATGTTATTATACTTTTCCAGCTATGAATGCTCGCCATATTGCTCAGTACATTCACTATAAAATTTGTTTCTCTGGCCTCTCTGGAGATCTTGTGAATATTATTTTTAGCAGTGGCCATATTTTCGTGTTGAAATCAGATGAGATCAGTTACGACACTCATGCTTTCTGGCAACAATTAATGTCAACCAATATTTCGTACAAAACCTGAATGGGCCTTACACATATGAGCCTATAGGTTAAATCTCAACATACATTAAGTTTTGAGTTTTATTCGTAGATAAGTAGAAGTCGTCAATCTTTATTTACGATTGATCTAAACGAGGTCATTCACGACAGCTTTCAAGGTGCCAAAATAACCCATAAAAATATGAGCCTGTTGTGAAAATTTCAAATAAAAGCTTGACTACAGATTTTTGTCATATCATTACATATGAATAAAATAGGTGTGTCTACCTGTAATTTTGTAATAAATGATTGTTTTTGAGTTTTCTGCATTTCTTATGAGATAAGAAATCATACTAAAGTGTTCTAGACATTTAAATTTAGAATTAGAATTTAAACAATATTTTCTTGGTACATATGAATAAAGTTGAACTCAAACAGAGCTTTGGATTTTTGGTTCATTCAATGATAGTTTTATTAAATAAGTTTTGGAGAGAGTTTTGGTTGAAATATTGAGAGAGCTTGTGCAGTTCCTAGTATATATTCGTTTAAAGCTATAGCATCTAAAATATATCGACGTTCGTGTGACAGAAAATTCAATGAGTCTCAATAGAAAGAAAATACGAAGAATGTATTAAAATACGCTAGTGGTCAATTTATAAATTGTCTAGGTAGTTCGTTTTTTTTTTAATTTTTCCAAGTTTTTAGAAGAATCAAAAAAAACAATCAAAAAAAAGTATTTCGTAATCAATTAAGGATTGATATTTTTTTGCATACAATTACTTTACAATTACGAAGTAAGTAAGATATAGTAGTAGTGCGAACAGTCAAACTTCGATTTTTGATGGATCTGGATGTTTTAAGCCGACCTGAGCCTTTATAGGAAGTATACTGAACTAACTATGTAAGATACGGGCCTGGCTCCATCCAAATCGCAAAAAACGTATATCCTACACTATCTCAAGAATGAAAGGGGTCGATGTGGCACCTTTGATGGTTGTATGATTGACTCGTACTTTTTAAATTTGAAGAAAAATTTTAATGATTTTTCTGTTTGAAAATGGATAACAAAGGCTATTTGTAAATGTTGAGGGCAATTTTTTTTAGTAGGTATAGTTATTGAAATAGAGATGAACACTATTCGTTTTTCTATCAAATGGTTAATGTGCCATTGTTTTTATATCCATTAGTTTTTTATTGGTTTAATTTATTTTTGAGAATAAATATTTCGACCCTTTTAAAATATTTATTAATTTCCTAGAACACATTAAAACACCCTTGTTTCTCAGACTAATTATTAAAATCAAACAATTCAGGTTCGAACAAAAAGATTTAAAGTGCTCTCAGAATTTGATTTATATGTTAAAAGCGCAACCCTCTAGAACTGCATCCATACTGTGTTCGATTAATTTGTAATTCATATAACACTTAGAAACTAAATCACTTGGTGTTCCCCAAGCATAAAATCGTAATAAAAATCCTGATAAATTTTAAACAGAACATGAAAAAGGAAGAACTTGTACAAATATGGCACTGATAATAAATCTCGCAATAAAACGTAAAATTCGATCATGTTGTTGGTGTTAAGTTAGATCGACCCCAAATAATATAATATATTTTTTTCGAAATACTTATTGTGTTATCGAATTTTTTTTTTTTTTTTTGGTGCAGTAAAGTAATTGCGGAGACATATCGAGAGCATATCACATACGTGTGTATATTGATTTTATGGCATACACATTTTCTGATAACGTTAGCAAGATTATAATTATGTATAACCATTTATGAAAACTTATATCAACTTTCCCTTTGCCGCATTCGCACAAAGCCTATCGCTAACTTAACGAAATTTGCCAATCATAATAACATTTATTGATTGACATTCAATTCAATAATTTATGTCATTTTTGGAATGTTGATGTTTTTTTACTGCCTTATATGGCTGACTAGGCAGTTTATGTGTGTAAGAAATGAACAATCATCCATACGATATTTTATCAATGGATTGAGATCAATACGTGCAAGTTTTCCATTCAGACTATGTGCTTAAAATTCAATTCATGAATACAGAATATTGTATATAAAAGAATATAACTGTTGTATTAACGAGTACGTTATGTTTAAAAATGCATACTCGATGTCTTTATGTTACTTATGTGTGTGCAGGAAATTAAAATACTCATTTTGTAATTTCCTGTATTATTTGGACGGTTTGGTCGAATCCATCAGGAGGGTTCTAAATACAACACACAAACTAAATGAGCATTTTAAAATTTTTATTGATGTGGGTCATAGCATTTAAATTGTCCTTAAAAGAATTTATATTATTTAAGGGTGCCAGTTAATTGATACATTTATTCCCTAATTAAGTTTTCAAAATCATCTGTTCATTATATTAATGGTATCGAGCAGTCGATGTCAAATGTCAGACAATCAGGACTTGTTTTACGGTATCGTAACTAATTATTATATTTTATTTAAGACGTGTTAAAAAATAAATATTACAAGATTTTATCGAACAAAAAATATTTATAAAAGTAATGATCAGGGCAGCGAACAACTCACACCAACCGAGGCTAATTAGATATTAGAGTCTAGATGTAACTGATCATTCTTAAAGATTAGAGATATATTTTTTTTTTTTTTTTGATGTATAACAAATCAATTCGATGTTGAGAATCCCAATCCGGAGCGCTCCCCAGCCCCATTTAATATACTCACGAGTAAATCATGACTGTAAGTGTTAGCTATTACATAGTATTATCATTATAAATTGGCATCTAAAAAACAACTTTTAATCTTCTGCGGTATCGCGTTAATGTTATTTCTTTATGTATCTAAAATAATAACAATTTCTTGTTTCATTTAAATTTTAATAATCATCATCGCACACAACCATCCAGAAAAAACTATTATAAGATAAAACAAGAAAATATCTCTATAATATGTTAAAATTGTCACCTCAATAATTGTTAACGATAATTTAATTGTTAATTGATAATTACAACTTTCAATGGAATCGATTTCTAATTTACATATATATGCACTCAATGTATAATATGTTTAATAAAGTTACGCGGTTGCAATTTTGCCCATAGATGTCCCCATTAAGTTTGTAGTTAGACATACCAAGCTCGAGAAAATCGAAAAAAGAATTAATGTTTATTTATTTCTGCCTGCAAGTGAAATTCTAACACACTGTGTGTTATTAATTTATATTATAACGAATCGTATCTTAACCATATTTGATTGAGTTAAAACGTATTTATATAGTTTTATTTATAAGATGAAATATATAAAGTTATATGGTTTCGGAAGTTCATTTAATTTATGTTATTAGATAATTGATTTATCGTGATCTCGAGATATGAAATTGGTTTGAGTAATTGGTTTGGTTGAGTACGCGGTTTTTCTTATAATTATGGTTCGGGTTCTATGTTTATCACTTAGAGCAATACAAATTGTATATACAAAGTAAATTGATTTTAATTTCATGAAAAGGTAATTACAAAATATTTACGGTTAGGCTATGTACATGTATAACTGCGTGTAATTAATCTTATACGAATTGTGTATTGTTAACTCGCACGTACACGTCTATTACTCGCCGTCACGCAAAACATATTTTCATTTTCTCAAATGTTTAACTTGTATGACTGTTTATTTTACACGACACGTACTATAAAAATTAACCGTCATTTAATTGATGATCGACAAACGAGTTGGTTTTATCGCCGAAGTCACCAACGCATTTTTGAAATGCTCCATTTGTATATAGTATATACATATTGGATTTTTTCACTAAAATGCAAATAGTGTTGATGGTTAGTTGTAAAAAATACTTGCAACAAAAAATTAGAAAAAAAACCAATTTACGTAATTTCTTATTTCGGACTTGATGCTGAATTCACGGAACGGGATTATTTTTATCCAACTTTTTAGCCAATCAAATCTTTATATTCAACTAAGTCCCGCCCATTTTGATCTCGGTTTAGTTGAAATATTTCCATCTTATGAGCAAATAATCTAAGTCGTACCAATATAGTAACAAAAATAACCGGAAGTATGAGCAACATTTTTGCTCAAGTGTTTGTTGTTGTTGTTTATTTATGACATTTTGTAATGAATTTCGCCTTAAATAATTTAATTTAAAGTTAATATATAAAATAAATGGAATAAATATGCGAGATGCATTTATGTAAAACAATTAGGATGAGAACCAACAATTTTATTTTGCTGCAACTGTTGGTCTATAAATTCTTTGATAATTTATAAATTGTGATGTGTGTATAAAACTGAATATTGTGTATTTGTAATCCCCAGACATACGTTCATTCGATTAAATTAAAATAAAGCCCCAACTAATCGTAAACAAAGCAGAAATTTTGAACAAAAAATACAAAACAACAGAAAACATATCGCACATCCTTTCAAAAACTGTCAACACAAAAAAACAGTTTTGAGATAAATGCATTTTAATTTTTTTTTTAATTGCTAACGCTACTGTGATGCTGAGATTAATCATTATTAGCTTTATAAAATAAATAATCTCAGTATCACAGTAGCGTTAGCAATTTAAAATGCATTTATCTCAAAACTGTTTTTTTGTGTTATGACATTTTCTAGAGGATGTGCGATATGAATTACATAACAACCGTAGACAAATTTTTTGAGCAAAAGTTGGTAGAAAAAAGCCAGCTTTTTTTTTATCTCGTTCCGTGAATCCAACTTGAGCAAGAACTACTACACATCGTGAAAATCAAATCAGGTTAACCTTTTTTTATGTTACACTCGAGTACTACTTCTCGAATACTAAACAAGATTAGTATTTCCTCTATTTCCTTTTTTTTTCTGGGCTAGAATGGTGGGATAACTTCACATACGTATTTAAAAAGACAAAATTTTTGTATACAATTCGAGGTTCAATCTCATGTGTCTATTACGAGTTTAAATGTTCGATGTACATATGTCTAATAATTCACAACTCAGGATATTAACATTTTTTAACATTCCATTAAATATAAATATATTTCACCTTTACATTCCGTGACGGCATAATTTAACAATCCAGCATAAGTGGAATTAACTTTACCACTCCACTGAACCCGAATTTGAAAATCCCGCTTAGCATAAAATGCCATCCCACTAAAAAATTCCATTCAATCGGAATTCATGTGCTGGTGGGATATTTCATTCGAGTCCTTTAACCTAGAGTATAAACTTAATTGTATGATTATTGTTTTAATTTTATATAAATGGATTATTAAAAAATACACTTTCTCCTTGAAGGGACTGGATACGAATTTTCTTTTCGTAATTGTAATTAATTTGGGAGTTTTTTCACAAAAAATTTCAGTACAAGAAAAAAATCTGCGTTTGCCTCGAGCGTAAATGAAAATTATCTCATGACATACTTATATCGCCGTATCTAACGAGTTTTCCCGATGGCATTACATCCCTTGTCTATATATAGTACATATACATTAAGCATCGATTACAAAGAACTGTCAAACCTGACCTAAATTTTATATTTCTTGTAATTATTTTTTCTACAACATAATTGCATAAGCATTCATTTTCTGTATTAATGAACAACAAACATCAAACAATTCTTTTTTTAATCAAAATTTTCCATTTTCTGTAGTTTTTCTATGCATTTCTCACATTTCATTTCCCGTTTTTATCATCATCAACCCAAAAATAAACCATTATGTTTATACAACATTTCGGTTTTGGGAAAAGCATATAAAATAGCTAAATCATAAGAAAAATAAATTAAACATAAATATGTGCAGTATTGTATACATATACATACAATATTATATAGCTTGAAATGATGGAGAAAATGGAAAACCACAAAATAATAGAAAATGGGAAAACTATTTTCTGCATTGTTCTGTGTTACACTGCAGTTTTATTACAATTTATTTCTCTTGTTCGTATAAATAATCTTTGCTATTTATTTTCTTTATTTGTTTATAAATTATGTTGCAGCATGTTGCATTAGATATTTTAGAACAATAACATAAATTTTGAGAGTGCGAACCCCTTCTATTGAAAAATAAACTAATTAAGAAATATAAAACTGGTTTTTATTTTATTGATTTGATTTATTTATTTACTTGATCATTAGAAACGATTTTTTACGTAATAAATTCATCTGTTGCGCTCATCACGAACACCAGTAATAATAAATCGGGCAATAAGTTAAAACAATAATCATTAAATTTGTAAATAAAACTAATAAATCACAATCAAATGAAGCAAATGGTAGAAGAATTTTTATTGACCAACTGTGTAGCTGACTAGACGTACTCGTACTCACATTGCTCAGTAAGTTTTGTCGTTCGATAAGAGATAGCGCTATTAGGGTCGTCGTTTTAATTTTTTGAAAATGGTACCTACTACTTTTTTATGAACACGTGTGAAGTTTCATGTAGATCTGTCAACTCATTCGTATATTAACATCTGTTCAAAATTGACGTGTGCCCCAGTATTTTTTTTCAATGGAAAAAATTGAATATCGTGCAGTGATAAAATTCTTATTTTTGGAAGGTGTAGCACCAAAACAAATTCATGACCGATTGTTTAAAGTGTATAAGGACTCTTCACCTTCAATTAGAACAGTAGATATATGGTTTTTGAAGATCGTCGATTAACCGAGAGAGATTTAGTAGAAGACCTAGGGACCTCGTTGGGGTGTTTTAGATAGGATAAAACAGATTTTGTGCGTCGTTTCATCACTATGGACGAGACTTGCGTCTACCACCATGATCCTGAATCAACACAAGAGCCTACAAGAAGTGTTGTGAATGCGGTACTTTAGCTGCGAAGCGAGTTAGGGTCGAGAAATCGGTCAAGAAGGTGTTAACATCAGTTTTATGGGATGCAAAAGGAATTTTGTTCGTTGATTACCCTCAAACTGGTAAAATAATAAACTCAGATTATTATGATAACCTTTTGGGCCAGCTGGACCATCGCGAAAATCAGTGAATAAAGTACGAATTGTTGCAACATCCATCCTATTCGCCAGAATTGGCTCCCTCTGACTGCTAACTGTTCTCACATCAAAAAATATGCATGGGAAACGATTTTCATCGAATGAAGAGGTAATAGCAGGAGCGGAAGCGTATTTCGACTGGAACAAGTGTATTGAAGTACAGGGAGATTATATTGAACAATAAAATGCACTTCAAACCTTAAAGTCGTGTTTTTCTTATCGAACGACAAAACTTACTGAACAACCTAGTATATAATGGCGTTGAACGAAATTTCATTTTATATCCGACATTTGTGGTTTGTGTGCGGCAAAGTAAAGTACCCGTCCTTATATCAAAAAAAAAAACTATGAGATTTAACACTGTGTCATTTTTAACTTAACACGACACTAATTGATTTTACCAAACTAATTAAATTTATTCTGATCTTTCGGTCCAAATAAATACGGGTATAAGAATGCAAGAATAATTTATTTTTTAATATTTTATTTTTTTAAAGTTCTGTCACAAATTTTAAAAAATGAGAAATTGAAATGAAAATTACATATGACCATGAATGGTTGGTTGTATAACAAAACGAAAATTAATTCAAAAATTTTCTTTTATAACAACAATATCATATGTATTTGGTTGATACATAGTTTTAACACTTTATTTACATTTTAATAAGAATTTGTTGTTGGAGTTGCGTCTCGTTTTTATTACCTGTCATCTTAAAGAAAATTAAATTTTTTGATTGGATTTTAATTTTGAGGCGGTATGAAAGAAATATGTTTTCTGTATGGAAATACAAAATACATGGTTAGGGCAGATGTATGTTTGTATATGGAAATTATTCTTCAGATGTTAAAATTCACCGTTACAATGAAAAATGATGTATTTTGATTTACTAGCGTAAACGGTATTAAATATATTCCACCAACAAAAAATGTGTGATTTCGAATCATTTCAATAATACATAATATTTTTTGACGTAAAGGAGCAAAGGTTTTGGTCGTAATTCGATAAATGAAAATTCAACACTATCACTTCCATTCCTTCCACAACAATTGAAGCTGTAAATTATTACTTACAAATGGAGTCATATTTTCTAAGCAACTTGTTTAGAAATTTATTAATAATGTCGCTCATTTTCGAATATTCCGATGGCTCGTGTTAGATGAATGACCTTTAACTATGTGCAACATAATGTAGAATTTTTTTGCGGAATTTTTTTGTGAGATTTTATGATTTGGAATTAAACTTTTGGATTTTTAGAATTTAAAACTGTGGAATATGTTTTCTGTAATTACGACACTATCCCTCTAATGTGCTAAGTTTCCCTTCACGGGCAGCTTCTGGGGCTAGCTCAAGAAGCCCTAGGTTTATTAGCCTGCTTTTTAATGTAGATGAAATTACTACTCTACCTTGGTTCAAGCTCATGCGTTTTTTTAAGGCTCCACGCACGTGTGGGTTTATGCTAAAATGAACAAGTCTCAGTAAGAATGTGTAAGATGAGACGTCCTATATAAAAACGAAAAATTTGATGGTAGATCCTCGTGAAATTTGGTGGAAATTTGTGTACCGGAAGTGGCAGCTTCCGTTTAAAGATTATATTTACAACAAGGATTGACCTTATGTTGGTTTTCTGAAATTTAAGCAGGAATAATGATTTTCGGTTATTTGTAAACTGTTGTCAATTTATATTGCATTTGTGAATTTAAAATTATGCTTACAAAGGCCGCTTGAACCGGACAAGTGGTGCAGTGGTTAAAGATTCGGCACTTGGACCGGGAGGTACTGGGTTCGAATCCCATCAGAGGCTAGATGCAAATCGAATTTTCATCATCGATTAAAATCGGTGATGTTAATAAACACAACTACGACCCTCTGATGGAGTGCAGAATTCAGCCCCGACCCACCGTCCATGTCAATGTACAGGTTGACATGGAGCTTGCAATGCGCAGGTGGTATACTTGTGTGAGTAGGTGAATAGGTGAATGGGTTAATGATGTGGCGTGAATGCGTGGTATCACAATGGGCCAAAAAAATGGCCTAAGTGTCAACCACTGAAACCTAACCTAAGGCCGCTTTAAACGGTCAACATGATCAATATAATACCAACAACATACCTGATAACCAATCTACATGTTTAGTATATACATGCATAAGCGAAGATATCAATCTCGTCTCGTGATGCATGTCCCTATTCAAAATAAATACGTTTCACAACATTTCGATATAAATCCACACCCTTCCAGCTAGAATAAAATAAATCCATAATTTATAACATATACATGTAGTTTCTGAAGACCACCAAAGAATATTAAATATGGATAAAAAAAATAGAGAAACAAAATTACCATATCAATCGAAGAAGAAGGAATATTGTCGTTTTCTTGAGAAACATAAACATTTGTGACTAAAAAAGTATTTGCAGTTTTTTTTACACTTTTATATTTTATATGACATTTTTCATCGGCACGATTTACATCCCACAAATCAGAAAATGTCAGTTAATATATTTTCTGATAGAATGTTGAAATTACCATATCCATAATTACAGATTTTACCATGATGATCAAATTACGCGAGAACCATTGGCTTTCGTTGTATATGTAATATAATATTTAAGGGTTGATTAACCCCCACTATAGGGAAGTAAGTGTTACAATTGTTGATTTAGGCTGTCGACAAATACTGTATATCATTTACAATTTAAGTGGGTGTTTAGAGTACACAGCTATTATTTGGGAGCCCTAAGGCAAAGCAACATTTATAAACTTCGAAGGTAAATAACAAACCAAATTTCACAGATTATAATTAAATCACATAAAGCAGGATATTATACAAAAAAAAAACCTGAAATTTAATCCTTTTATTTAGGGTAACATACAACAAGGTAAATGCCAGCTTTCTTTTACATAATATACATATGTATGTATCTCTAAATATATAATTTTATACGGATTAAATTAAAATACACGGAACATGAATCGAGCTCGCAGAGATAATCGAGAACACTAAAACTACACAAAAACATCTTTCTCGTCTGAAAGGATTAATTGTAACCATATGTTAAAAAAAAGTTTTGTAATTTGATATAAAAGAATTTTTGCTTATGTTTATATTATATACTTGCTATAAGTAGTTTATGCTTGTATATAAATTCATGCCACCAATGTGATTTGATTTAAGTAGATCTGTGGTTTTTAAATTAAGTCATTCATATTATTTAGGCGTATGTGGTGGATCTGAGACATGCCCTCTGTTTATACAGAGATTAAATTTAATTAAAATTTTCTATAAATTTATTTACAATATATGTGTACCACATGTTTAAAACATTTAAACAAAACAAAAAAATATTTGAGTTAATCACTGCAGACCGTCAGCAATTTCCAAATCTCAGAATATGGATTGTGCTGTAAGAAAATTCATATAATGTTTTCATTCATCGTGTGTCACATTGACGTATGCGATGGAGTTATACGAGAATTTTAATTTTGTCCGTGAATATGAATTTCGTAATTGGTTGGAGCAGTTTATTATGGTAACACCTTATAAAAATCCGGATATATTGCAATAAACATGTACATTATACCGTAATTAATATATAAGGCAGTTAATTTCTTTATATATAGGTACGAGTATATAAAGGCAATCAATATTCAATTAGCATATTACAACAACTTATCCAATAGATGTTTTATAGTAATAATTTTTTATGTTACACGAAATTGTAAATTTTTCTTTTGTCAAATCACGAATTAGTGATAAGATTTTTTTTTATTTATTAATTTAACAGTCACGACGTTATATCTTAATTGTAAATGTAGTTTGTGTTCAATTCGTGGGTGAAATCTATTTTTTCCAGAAATCATAATTTACGTGTACGCTTACGAGTATTACATAATTCGAAATGATAATAAAAATTAGACCATATGTATTATGCTCAATGCATTCATCACACATTTGATTAATGTGCTTTATTTTTATTATATTACATCGTTATGTACATCCAGTATGATTCCTAATGATAACAGTTGGGTAATTACTAATTATAATACGAGTACTATTAAATTAAAATAATAGATTATCGTGGTGATGATGTAATTTTTATTAGGCGAGATAAAAAATCAACTTACTATGAATAATAGTTTTGTTCTACATGACATAACATAGAACAGAGATAATCTGTTTTAATTAAAAAATTTTGAATGCATCATTAGAGTACATTACATATACGAAAAGAATTAATCCTATAGTAGAAGACCTTAGTCTAGTTCATTTCGATATAATAAACTTCCACTATACGAATCAAAAAGTATTTTATTTAGTGTCTGAAATGCAATTTCAAAGCATGTATGTAATATAAATATTTCTATTTTCCAATAAAGCTAAAATGTAAACATATAAGATTAGTTAGAGATTTCATTAGAAATCGGGTTTCGAGTCTTTTGAACTTAATTATGTATATAGACTTCAATTCAAGATTATTTTATTATATGATTGCAGTACAATAATTTCGTAGATATAGGTCGAACAAGTTACAAAATATAAGATGAACGCACGTGTAAGCTCTTTCAATCTATATAGAAATTGAATTTGAACTTTTGACAAACAAGTTTTTTGGAATAGATTGATTTGCTTTGTGGTAAGTTAAACCTTTAAAATGTGGCGTTAAAAATGATTTGTTTATATTCGAATTGAATGCTTCTATTTTTTCATAGGTTGTGGATAGTATAGGTATCAAATATTAAGAAATCGATGTCTGTTTCTGTTTGAACGGGTTTTTCTCTCATTCCCAACCTGTTTCTCATTCCCACTTCTCAATTCCTTTGAAGTGAATTTCTTTATTAATTTAAAGTACTAAGTATGAAAAGTTATATCTCAGCTGGTAGATTGTACATTCCAGAGACCTTGTTATTTTTCAAATTAGTAATGACACCGCTAACTTTCCGAGTCGTTGGACGTGTGATGATAATTTCGTTATCAGCGCCAGTTGCAAATTCGATTCTTTCCTTATTGTTGGTGATGTTCTATCCGATATATTTCCCCAACCTCATCAATTGTGCTTCATCTGTTGTTAAAATTTGAGCCGATGGAACCCTTTTTGATGGTGTATTGTTGAACTACCTAGTTACCCACTGAACTCATTTTATGTAGTGCACGCATGTTCCAGGTTGCTGCAGCCTCTTCTATCAACTCGGCAAATGTTTTCATTATATTGCCTACGACCACTCCTTGCCATTTTCATGATTTCTCGAGCCGTTTCAACCCCTACGTGTTTCGTTGACACATTTGCAACTTAAGTTGTTGGCGTTCTTCAATTTTTTTTCCCAAGTATTACCACTTATCTAGGGGTTGCGTCTGTTTTCTTGGTACCCGAGTGTGTTTGGTAGCTGCTTTTATAAAAGCATCTTCGATTAGTTTCAAGTGTTTATCTTGAAATGTTTTACTTGAGCGGTTCGTATAATTTGTGCCTTGTGTCAGCATCTGTCAATCTGTCGGTGTTAAATTTTTTTTTCAATTTGTCTTAATGCGTTTTATAGTGGAAAGCTTAATTTCAAACTGTGACATTACCAGTTGGTGATCACTATGAATGTCCGCACAATCCACTGCCCTGAAATCGTGTAAGAAATTTCTTGTTGATTATTACGTTATCTGTTTGATTCCTTATTTTGCCATCAGATGATGTTCATGTGTATTTGTGTATATAGTGTGGAAATCTGCAGCCTGCTTTGAATAGCTGATTTGTCACGCGGAAGTTGGCAAATCGTCCTCCATTGTTATTACGCACTTAGTCTAACGCACCCGTGATGGTTGTCAGAGTGTCTTGATATCATTTCGTGTCCTTGCTGTTTTGGATTGTAGTTGTTCATAGAACCCTTCGATAGTTGTTTCATCTGTGTTTTTTATTGAACACTTTATGATAGTTGTGTTTCGTGTTTTTGAATGGAATCTTGCTACAATTGTCTGCTATTAACTGGTTTCCATCCCATTAATTCTTTTTTTGCATTCAGAAAATAGCAGCTAATTTCTTTCATTTGGGGGGAGTTCCCCACTATTTGTTTCATCTGACCACTATAAATAAAGTATAACGATCATCAAAATTTGCAACCTCGAAATTTTTGCAAATTTACCTTTTCTACATCGCCGGTCAGAAAAAGTAGTTTTAAAAACAATCTCTGCGTTATGTGCAGAGTGCACGTCTTTGTTCTCTCTGCAGCCTATCGGGGTTATCTGACAGTGGGGAAACTCCATACTTTACGGGAAGTGGCAGCCTTATTAGGTTTTCGTTTTTTGCAAATATTTTAAAAAGTACTAAAAGGAACTAAAAGATTCTAAATTTATTTTGCAACAAACAATTTTTATTTTTTCCTGGGGTAGCAAACCTTTCACTCCAAAATTTAAGAAAAATATTTTTTAATTTCGGTCAGTTAGAGTACCTGCGGGTTGCTAAATTTTATATCTATGAAAATTTCATCTTGACTTTTTGTAAGGGACGGAGAAAATTAACTATTTCTAACCTATTGAGCAACGAAGTATTCCTCCCGTAAGAGTGATAATTGTTAACACTTAAAAAAAGTAAATGTAATGAAATGTAAAGTTAAAATAATGGATTGTTGTTAGCATTTACCTCAAATTCTAATTTTTAACAGTGTGTGTCTCGCGCCGATTTTCTGATCTAAATTTTCGGCTGGCTAAATTCATGGTTAGTTCATACCAGTCGTTCACTCAACAAACCTATTAAATAAACTAAGGTTTATTAATGTCTAAAGTATTTCTAATCGTTATTTGAAAAATCTTAACTAAGTTTCAGTTCAGAACTAAATATTGGGCACGTTTTGGTCGAAAAACTTTAGTAATATAAAGAATTGCATAGCAAATTGTATTCCGATTACGAAAATTTCCACCGATTTCAAGAACAGGCCCATGGTCTGTTTATTTGCAAAGTTACAGTGTAATCGGTTCCGCTGTTTTGGTATTATTAAGTACGCCCTGTCCGGTTCAATATGTTGCTTATAGCGACACCTTAAGCGTCGTTCACATTTTTCATACATATCTTCCGTATAACATTTTAGAATAATAACTATAAATATGTTCGAGTAGAATAGCCACAAAAGATCTCAATTAAGATAATCCAAAAGCCTTAAAAGCCTTTTGACGTCATTTGTCGTAATTAAAACACGCAATGCTTACATAATGGATTGCAGATCAACTGAATTTTGAGAAATTTTGACTTTTATTTTTAATGTTGCTTTAACTTTAATAATCACAGGAGTGCCAATATTAAGATACTCGTATTATTATTATATTATATTAGATAAATTAATTGAACAATGTATAAGCAATATAAACTAAACATGCCCTTCATAAACGTGAAAGTAACAGTTTCTTATTAATTTAGGATTTATATCCGTGTTACAACGACAACTAGAGTACACGTAAGATATGCATTATAAACATTGTTAATTATGTTATCAAGCCAAATTAAATCGATATATAAATATTATTTTAATCTCCCATCCATATTTCGTAATAATAAATACCATATGGAATACTCATAAAAATTCACTTTCCAAACGAATATTGTAATTAATACGTCCATTTGGACATATCCTAAATCCATAAAAAAAATGTAAGATAATAAACAACCTCCACCCAAAAAACATAAAAATCAAATTTCAAAAAACTTCACAACTTACCATCAATGTAATTATTATGATTTACAAGAGATGATTTTGTTATTGTTAAAAATTCCTTTATCTATTTTCCTCTTTCGCCACCACCATCACCACTAAAAACCAAATTAAAATAATTTAACGATCAATATCAAATATGATCGTGATCATATTACTATACATATATTTTATATCTACTTAACCTCCGCGATCCCATGTAATATGTCTTATACACCGACCCACAGAACAATACAACATCTTAAATAAATTTACGTTTAGTTGTTTTCGTGAAGTGAAACATTGTACTATATATTTGTATATGAACTCTGCTGTATATACAATACAATATTGAAATTGGATATTTTCCAATTTTTTGAATTGCGTCTGGTCTCTCTGTTTATTGACTACGTTCTGTCTGGCCAAATTGCTTAAACATATATACAACCCAAGTTAATTTAACTTGGGTGAATAATCATATTATAATCATAAGGGACACCAAAAAAAAATACCAAGGTCAACATCCGGTGGGTAATATCTATTCCACCCCATATTGCGTGACTTACGTACATAAATTTTAATTTACTTTTATTAGTTTTTAATATCGTAATATCTCTATAAAAAATAAGACATGATCCCGTTGACAAACTATCCAAAATATCTACCCTATATTAACTAAAAGTCATCATTGTGATGGATTAGTGTGTAGGCATTATATCAAATAACCCTCGTTTTAAACAAATTATCGTAATAACCACGTATAAATCTTTATGGGTATAGACGATCATGCAATACTGAAGTCGACGTATACGTATATTTAATGAGATGAAGAAAATAAATTTGGAATTTAATCCTCTTAGCTTCGATCTTATAGAAAACATCGAGGTGATTTGAAATATCGAATTGGGTTTGTAATGATAACTGATGTCCTCTATAAGTCTCAAGCATCTTAAAAAAATTTTAAACAAAAGACTATCACCAAGTATAAAATTGTTTGCTAATGTACATGTAACAATTAATATTATCACAATTTAAAACCAACATTGAACAAATATGCCTATTGTAAATTTAATTTAATTTTTTCAGAAATAAATTTTTTTTGCAGTCCTAATAGTAAATTATTTAACAAGGGAGTAAAATATAAGATTATTTGGCGAGACCAAAGACCAAAGGTGGTAACTGCACAAAAGCAATAATCGACGTTTAATTCTTAAATTTAATAATTAAAATATTATGTTTTAATCTTGAAGTTACTACTAAGTAAATACGCTTTTCTTAAGGCGATGCCACATTACAATTTTGACGTACGTTTTCTGAAAACGTTTTTTTCATTTACGAATAAATTATTGCAAATATTTTATTTAAATCAATGAGATATAATGTAAAATAACTTTATTTATTAGCCAAAATACTAAATTTACAATTATTGAACAATTTTAATTGAAAAATTTTTTGAATGAAAAGACAACGTTTCTAGGAACGGCAAAATAGAAAAATGACTATTTTCAATTAAAATTGTTCAATAGTTATAACTTTATTATTTTGGCGAATAAATAAAGTTATTTTACATTATATCTCATTGATTTAAATAAAATATATGCAATAATTTATTCGTAAATGAAAAAAACGTTTTCAGAAAACGTACGTCAAAATTGTAATGTGGCATCGCCTTTACATAAAATATACCGACGAGAAATGTTTATATTTATATCGTGTTTTCTTTGAAAACTCGTTTTTTTTAAAACAATTTTGTACGAAAATTATTCGATTTTTATAATTAGATATCTAGTAGCCTATATACTTTCTTTTCTATATAGTGAATAAAATACGTTATTAAATTTTGTTTTATGATATGACGATGAATGTTAAAAGTGTAAAGTGTTTTTGTTTTCTATCTTAAATTTTCAGCATCAAAATAGTAATTCTCGCATAACTCCATAATTCATTGTTTAATTTTTTGAAATTTTAGGAAACTTATCAGACGATCAATTAGCATGGAGTGCGAGATTTCAAGGAGATTTCAATACGAGACTTCAATAAGGACTCTCGATTTTTAAACGTAAATACAACGAGTTGTGTGTGAGATATCACTCAATTTTTGTTTTATTTCAAAGACTATTTTATGGCATTAAGTATGAAATATAATGTCGTTCAGTGTCTGCCACCGCTTTGCTTTGGTCTTCTCGCATGAATTTGGCTGAATTTGCTGGATAGCGTTCGTTATGTTGACTTTGAGAGTATCAATTGTTTGTGGTTTATTCGAATACACCCCCGATCAAAATTGCATGTCCTTGATCATTGTGTCATTTGTTCGGGAAGTGATAGTCTTGAAAAGAATGAGTGGTCCATTTCTTATTCGATTTATATAAAACAGATAGACATAATGTTTTGCTTCTCATTCTCATCGATTTGGTACCACATTAGTATTTCATTAAGGTATAATTTTAGGAGGTAATACAAATTATAGAAAAAGTAAATTACCTGTATAGGATATTCGTATTACCAATATATAGCTTCATCGGTGGTCGGCTGGCTAGTACTTTCAAAAATACATATCCGCTATTGCATATACAACAGATATTTTTGATTTTCGAGAAAGCTTCTTATTACACTTGATGATATAATAAAAAATCCAAATAAAAATAAAAAATAGTATGTACTTTCAACTTATCCTAAAAAAATAAAATTGAATCACGTAAATTTTCCATAATATAACCAAAGAACCATGTGTAGTAAGTAATATATTTTTCAAAAGCTGAACGAAAAAAAAATTATTTATTGGTTAAAACAAGCTCAAGAAATAAATTGATCATAAGTCGCATACATGTTTTGTACGTTTCGCTTTGTTGAAAGTATTTTTGTATAAAGAGCGGCATTGCATGCTGTGAAAAATTCCAACTGATTTTTCAATTAAAATGAAAACATTTAAATTGAAATTTGAATTGAATTCAAATAAATACTAAGAAAGTTGTACAATTTTGAAATAAGCGTGCACATTAAAAGCTTATATACAGATTTAATATTCCGCTTAAATTTTTATCGGGTTTAAGAAAATACATCGTCTAGACAGATTTATAAGCGCTTTCAACGAGGGAAAAATTTTCCCAACACTATATTAAGGTATTTTTCTTTTATTAAGTGCTTGGTCGAAGACAAAAATTATATACTCACTCTACAAGACTATAAAAAGACATGTAAAGTTGTCCAATTATTTTTTAAGATGAACAAATAAAACAAAACGTTGTATTAAGGTGGGTACGAGAATATACATACAATTGAAAAAAATACATTAGACATTTAACACGTGTTAATACGATTTTATTATAATCGAATATTTATTTATTTATACACGAGATATCTAGAACTCCCTTTTATCGGTTCTAAACGCCATGAGAAATGAATACATATAAGAAATAAATTCTAACGATTTGTTGTTTACAGTCACGCATGAATTGCAAAATAAAATTATCTTGCAGTGTTTCCGAGCGCGCTCGAGTTTTATCTGTAAGATGTAATATTTTGGAAGACAATCCCATAAAAATTTGACAGTATATATCTTTTGTTGTTAGCTGAATTTTGTTAATATTTCATAATATCAATGATCTTATATAAAAGGGTGAGAGACTAAATATAGAAGACAATTTATCATATTTTCAGTCATTTTCAACAAGGTATTTATAATAATATATTTCGAGGTTATGTATGATACATTATAATATTCTAGACCGCATCATATCGCGCACATAAATTGACTTGATATTTCCGATCCAAAGTCATCATCCATCAAATTTGCATAAAAGAAACCCGAAGAGAAAATGAAATTGATTACAAAACGTCATGTTACATTTCTTATAAAAATCTGTGGGTTGTGCGATATACAAAAATGAAAAGACCAAAAAAAAAATGTTCAATATAATTTTCTATTTAGACGTACCAAAAAGATAATTTTTATATTTTTTTTTAGATGATTGTATGTCTCAATGTAATGTCTTAACATTATTTATGATCATTACAAAAAAAAATAAGACAACAATCGCTATAAAAATAAAATGAAAATTCTGTTTTATATGTGCAATGTACATAAACTCGTATGTCTGACTTAAACAAAAACAACGAACTAACATTCAAAAAATTATGTTACCATTTTAATGATTTTAATGTTTTTTTGAATGTACATATTTCGTATATGTATGTTGGTTGTGTAATGTGCAACAAACCCATTAAATTTGTTAGACGAAAAATATTATCAATTTCATTGGTAATAATTTTTTACTATGGCGGTGGTGTGTTAAAAATACATTAGTGCGATCTTCTAAAATTCGGAACCTGCACGTTGTGGAAATTAAATTTCCTTTAAGGTAAAACTGCAAACTAGTCTTGTTCGGGTGCTTTTTTTTAAATATCGTTATAGGTAGATATCTTTAAAATCGATTATTTACTAGATGTTTAGTCACCGACTGCGCTTATGGTTTTTTAATGCGGGAGAACTAGCAAAACCTATATATTCATTTGTTGCGTTGAAAAATTAAGTATATTTCAGAGCTCAAATATTCATTCTAGAATCACAATTCCGTTTCCACAAAAATTATTTTGATATGTATTTTTAATCACTGATAACGAACGAGAATCGCCTTTAAAAATGAGGGAAAAATTTATTTCTCATGGAAATCATAGTTTTTCATATGACATATGCTATTTCACGCATTAAGTCTATTCGGTCCATAATATCACGAGATGGTCTTCCAACTCTTACTGGGTCTGTATTTTTCATTAAAGTTTCCGAAATTTCTGCTTTAAAATCTGCCCGACCTAACAGTTTCTATTCGGGCGTGCCACATTGTTTTTCTACTCGTTTGTAAAGTATTCAAGCATTTGCTACTGTAAGATCAAGCATATGGTAGAAAACATTCCTATACCATTTTTTAGAGCTTATTTTAATTTAATAACGTTCTAAATTGGCGTCAAGCAGGTTTACACCCCCCATAAATGTATTATATTGCCAGAATTCTTCTCCCACCTCGTCAACAATAACAGTGAAATTCTACCAACAAATGTAGACATTAGAGCGACAAACGTTGTGGCTTCCAACTGAACTACAGTTATTTGGTTTCCCTCGATATTAGACACCATCCCAAACGAAGAGCCTCTCGATTGTTGCGTTTTATAGATATGAAGCATCTGGCAGTTTGGAATTCGGTATACGATTTTTTCGAGCTGTTCCTAAGCTACATGTATTTACCGTTTAACAATTCGGTTAATAATCGAATAGACGATTATTATTATCAAAATATAACTTATAATTCATGTTTGAGGAATTATTCGTGCAAGATGAATTACAACATTGGAAGCCGCCCCCAAATTTAAGACCTTGGTTTCGTGGTCATTTTCTTGACCCAGTATATAATTCTAAATTATACGGAAAACTGGAAATTCCACATAAAAAGACAATTTAAATTCCACATTTATGAGGTTTAGCAGGCATATACTGCTTCAACAATGATCGAATTTTTGTTGAGCACATTTATTCATCTCCCGATAAACATTCTTCCAAAGACACTTCTTGAAAATTTTGGATTAACTTGTTGAGCAGTGGCCTTATTTTGTACAATCGGTCGTGGTCTGGTTGAGATCTCGGAAGCATTCTCTCATTATTATTAAAATGAATGTTTTGTCTCATTGCCTCAAATTTTCTTAATGACATCGTTTCTTCGACCATGGCATTATCTAATTTCGGATGCCAATATCTTCGAGTGTTGGTGATTTGTGCAACTGAAATAAACAGGCATATCCCGATAAAATTCTTCATTCGGATTTTTCTGAAATCCGTATACATTTGTCTCTTCAACAATATTTGCCACTACACTATCGTCGAAGAAATAATTGAAAAATGATAATGGTGTGCTTAAATTTATTTGGTCTTCTATAAGATCAGAGACCCTTTAAAATTTATGTTGTGATGAAGATATTTCAAGATCCTTTTTTTCACACAATTCGTCAACATTTATCTTTTAATTCCCGTAGTTCATTCAAAGCAGTCACTGTATTGCTAAATTTAGACACACTTTCGGCAAAAACGATTATTTGCATGATCAAAAGCCTTATTTACATCATTAGACAAAATTTCACGTTCAACTTCTGGTTCTATATCTTCGTGTAAATCCTCTGCGATTGTTTCCACCACCACTTCTTCATAGAATATCGTCTTCTGCTTCTCCATCTTTATCAAATCCATCTTACACAAGTTGTGCTCGAATAGGAAAAAAAAAATTGGGAATATGTTTTGCTTTTATCAGACACATTTGATATGATATCATATATGATATTCGGTAAAAATAGATACCTTCTGCATAAAATATCATATATGGTATAGTTTTCTAATAAATAATTTCTATAAAATTAATTTTATTTCACTTTCCAAACTAGTAAATTTGGATCGTAAAACATATGTTATGTTTAATTTACTAATTACATTGAATTATTTTTGCCTAATGCTTAAATAAATCTGGAGCAATCTTTCAAACCATCACAAAACACGGTACATTGGTAGAATTAAACGTTCCCGCCAACTGTGACAACTGACAAATGCAATTAATTAAAATTAACATATCATATATGATATACTGTGCAATAAAGGGTTACATTTTTTACAGCCCAACTTAAGCTCAAGTAGAACCAACGCAACTCGAGGCTCTAATGTACTATACAACATAAGAAGTTTAGAAATCATCGGGCAGACACAACGGATCTGTACATTCACTTGCTATATACTCGTACACTCAAACATTAGTTTTTTTAATAGTTTTCACTACAATGCTTAACAAATTTGATAAAAACTTTACAAAAGATTTTTACTTTTGCAAAATGTAATCCTTTGATGTCATAACTTTTAATTGGATCACAACAAAAAGTTTTTCGTAAATTTATAATTGAATTCATGAATCTGATAACACACAACCAACCTGATCCAAATCAATCAAATTACGGCTGCGCCTATATTTTTTATATATACGCAAATTGCACAAAGTAGATTTGATTCAAATTATTTAATTCAATTTGTTTGTTTTAATTAAATTTTGTATTTTTTTTTTTTTTTTGTTGTCTAAATAGAGATGTTACGTTGATGTGTATACGTACATTGTTATTAATAACAACAACAATATGAATAAATATGTAGTGTATATAGTTTTTGATTACAATCAACTAAATAAATATCGAAAACTATAAACAAAACAAAGTACGAGTATTATAATATTGTGATGATGAAAAAACCTAGTCATGATCATGATTTGAACCCTCGAGACCTTTAATTTTAATACGTTTTTTGGTCTATCAAATCGCGAAAATTTGATGGTCAAAGTTAAGTCAAGCGCACAACAGACAGGAAACTATTTATGTATACAGAAATTTTGCGCGAAAAGAAAACAAAACGTCTTTGTTGGTTTGCTTTTAGCATTACTTGCGATGCGATTTAATATTACTTAATATAAAGTCGTGATGCGCGATATTTGCACAATAAAGTCAAAATATTTGGTTTCTGTACAAATAACAATAGGCCGTTTTACAATACCTTATCTGCAACACAGAATCATCATTGTATATACTGAACTTACCTGTAAATAAAAGAAAAAAAATTGATTGTTAAATTGGTAATTATTTTAATATTCGACAAGCTTCCCAAATTCATCTACCGTAACAATTGTAACCTATATTGGTCGATGTATTATAAACGAGTCAACTATCAGTTCATTTTACTTCCCAATCAGGTTGATTCTGCACTAAAATACTCAATACTAATTTTTAAATTGACATGCGCAACACAATTTCCTGCTCGAGAAGTCGATGGCGTTTTCTAGTTTTAATGAAGCTTTGGCTGAACAAAAAATCATAATAAAATTATGATATGATGTATGATCGATGATTAACTCATCAATGTTTTTGTTCGATGTTGGGTGGCAATTCAAATGTTACGTACAACTCAATCAAGTCATACTTGTGTGATTTGTGTGTAAACGTTGATTTTTAATGAAACAAGTAACGATAATTTAAATAATTTCTCGTTTTAACATTTAAAATATGTGTAAGTACGATATATGATGCAACAATACTGCCACCAATCAAATACGAAAAATAAAATATCAATCAAAAATGAACTGATCAATGTAATTTATTTTATAGATCGAGAGACCCGATAGCTCGATCAGTTGTGATGACAATTGATTTTTTTTTGTTATTGTTGGGTATTGTATGCAAATTAGATTTAAAGATCATTAAACTGTTTAATTTATTTAATTTTTTATGATGTATGTAACGATATGTACAATAAAAATATCATGCGATCATCAAAATTGATCTGATCTATGAAGAAGAGTATACAATTTTACACCCATAATATTTACCGGATATCATTTCAAATAAACCCGTACAGTTTATGGCTATTATCTACCTGTGATCATAAAACCCATGCTGTGTGTCGAACATGCGTACAGATAAAAGATTTCCGATAACCATACAACATTTTCGTGTATGTAATTTCCCCCAAATTTTATTTCATATGCAAATTTAATGGATTTTTTGACTAAAACACAACAGATAAAACAGTTTATACATGTCACATTAAGAAACGGAATGTTTTTAATTATCCAAGTCGATCTTATAGAAACAACACACGTGTTTCGAGTTCATAAATTCAATTTATTCAAAATAATATACAGTAGCGGCTTTATTTCAGTTGGTATAGGGGCTATTTTTTGCTAGTTTTTATCTAATAGTTTTAGTATTTGTTCAGAAAGATGAGGGACAGTACAGAAAACAAATTTGGCCTTTAAACTAACTGTAGTATAGTAATTTAAAATACATATTTTAAAATTGTTGCCGTTAACCAACGTTATCCGATATAATGGAATTGATACAGATATAATATACAACTTAAGCTCTCATACTTTTAGACTTAATATAGTTCTTTTGAAATATAGACTGATGACTAAATTTAAGTACCCAATTTTTCCTAACAGTCTTATGCGGATAATTTTATACCTTAAAAAATTTACAACGAAATGATTTTCAAGGAAAATATAATTTGGTAAATTAAAAACGAAAGGACAATTTTTGTCTATTGACATAACTATGAAGTATTCGACAAAATTGAAAAATAACAAAACATGGCAGACTACAAAATTTGTCGAAATAACAAAATTTGTCGAAATAACAATTTCTGCAAATTTAAATATAATGGACGAATTTACACATTCACTGTATCGAGAAATGGCCAGTACAAAGAGATTTCCAACGGACATTGTATATATGTGTAGTTAGCTTAAGCCATCCTAAACAAATAAAAATTATCGCCATTTTAATACGATGAGGTAGACCCAATTGTTATTGACCCCGAACTTGATTAATTTTTGCAAATTTGAAATAAATGGACGAATTTACACATTCACCGTATGGAGGATTGGCCAGTACCCAGAGATTTTGGATCGAGTGAAATAGATAAACGGAGGTGCAAACGGTGAAATGAATTGACATATAACATAGAACTGTAAAGTATTTGCATACCATTTCTTTCGGGTGTCTTGTAAAGTGTATGGCGGTGCACGAGAACCTTTGTTACTTTAACTCGTACAGAGAGGCTGATTTTTGATCTCTCGCTTAAGGGCGTGAGCCAATCAAAAATCTTAACCATAGGTCCGCTCAAGGTCGTACCCGAAAAAACCAGTCACACCGTTGTAAAGATGAGATTTCAATCTATGCCTCATGTAAATCACAAGTTCCTACGCCATCTACGTAAGCCACAGGGATTTTTTGAAAATGACCAAATCTCCTCATTAACCTTTTGGGCAGTTTCTGCTTCAACAACCCATAAGCCCGCTCACAGTCGTACCCGTGATCAACAACCCATAAATCCGCTCAATGCCTCATGTAAATCACAAGTTCTTGCGCCATCTACGTAAGGCACAAGGAAGATGACCAATTTTCCACACATCACCACATCAAAAGCGTGAGGCAAAATGCAAAAATCTTAACCGGTAGTCCGAATTAAATCAAAGCTAAACCGCATAAAAAGAACGCTATCCGTATGGATTTGCGACGCAGATTCCGAATATGTACTCGGATTTGCGCTCCAAGTCCATTTTTGCGGATTTTCGCTGTGCAGCCGGTTCGACCTTTTGGGCAGTTTCTGCTTCAACAAAACATAAGTCCGCTCAAGGTCGTACCCGACAAGAACCAGTCACACTGTTGTAAGGATTTGATTTCAATCTATGCTTCATTAATCTTATGGGCAATTTCTGCTTCAACCCATAAGTCCGCTCAAATAAATAAATTGATGATTGGTTCGTACCAGTCATGGTTCTGACCTTAATAAGTCGTCAGAAAACAGAGGTAAACTTGGTCTTTCTTAGTCAAGCATCTTTAAAAATAAAATTCATTTTAGAAGAGCATGTTTCTTGGTATTACAAGAATTCTAATAACATATCTCTATAGAAACGAAATCACTTGACAATTGGCGTATATATAACGTGTTATAGAAACAGGATATATACACAACAATTTGGTCACCAAATATCGTACACTACTAGTGTGCAAAGTTGTACACCTACCTACACAGAAAGCATCATAATAAAATCCAAATATGTCGGTCTGAACACAAAACTTTTTGAATAAAATTTACTTACTCATCTGTTATTGATCATATATTTATACATATATCATAATGTGACATAACCAGCATAATAAAATGTAAACATAAAAATTGTAGGTAACAAATGGATTAACATGCATACATGTGTGTAAGAGATAGGATGTCAATGACTCAAGAAAAGCTATTTATCGAAATGAATAATGTAATGAGTATGTATTGGATGATTAATTTAACACTTTTGTTATATCGAGCATACTTTATGAGTGAAAACGAAGTGATAATTTTATAAATATGTACATAAAATTTATTGGATTTTAATCAGCCACGTATTGTTCAAATAATTTAACGTATAATTTATAATTATAGATTTTTTTTTTTAATATCGAGCAAGTACATAAACAAAATTATATTATAAATACAATTTTGTTTTCAAGTGTTTTAAATTATGAATGTTTAGTTTGTGTAGAAACTCCAAAACCCCCAAAAATAATATTTTTAATCGATTAAGTAAATCAATATACTTGAGATTTTGTTTTTGGATTAAATAATTTTTAGTTTTTGTTTTAATCCAATTATTTTTTTTTTGAACATTTTATTCAATGCATATACACAATTCATACAACAAAACAATTTCATAAACAGAAGCTGCCTCTTAATTAATTATAAAAATAAAAATAAGTTTAATCCGATTAATCGGGTATGTTATAAAGATATATACGAGTATGTACTTGTATACATTTCTTTAAAAATATACAACGCAATGTTTAATAAGTTACACTCTAATCAATAATTCCCACGAAAAACAAAAATATTTTCATATATGCCTACCTCTCATCTTTAAAATGTATAACATATCGGTTACACTAAGCCGCGATCTAATTTTGTCTTCCCTCATCATTTTTTAAGAAAGTCATTAAACCAAGACCATCCACCGCTCATATGCATGTTACCGATGTATAAATCATAATATAAAAAAAAAACGTAAATCCCAAAAAGGTCAAAATATTATTTTTCATAATTTCTACTTCATTTTATTTGTGAAAAGTTGGTACTAAACACAGACACGTCCAAAGACGCACAAATACATTTTAGAAAGAAAATAGAAAGTTTTTCGTTTTTCTTTATTTAAATTACAAATCTTATAGATTTAAATATATAGATTAATAGACCACAAAATATAACATAACATTAGACTTGTATTGGTTTTTATGTGCTATGTTGTTAACACGTTGGTTGGTAATACATTTCAAAAATTCTTATAACATAAGCAGGACGTGCCTTTTAACTAGCTAATGAATCATAAAAATTGGCTTTTAGGTGATAGTTTTTTTCACATGCGTATAGAGAGAGACCTTAGCAAGGTATGTTACATAGGTATAGTTATGCAGAGTGAAAACCAGAAACCAAAACTATTTTAACTTATTTTTTATTTCATAGTTCTTTGTTTTGGTATATTGTTAAGCAGACAATTTTTAAGATTACACAGCTTGATATTACATACGATCGTACACGAGAAACGGCATTGAAATTTCAGTAG
Organism: Nephrotoma appendiculata; assembly: GCA_947310385.1. Lineage (NCBI taxonomy): Eukaryota > Metazoa > Arthropoda > Insecta > Diptera > Tipulidae > Nephrotoma > Nephrotoma appendiculata. Next base: position 2,036,521 of record OX371225.1, on the reverse strand, counting down.
AATATTTATTACATTTGGTTCCGAATAGTAGGAAATAGATTAAAATTGAAATAGTTCTAGGCCAATAAAATTGAGGCGATATAGCAATAATAGCAATAAATTGTTTCTAATCAATAGCGCGTATCATCAACAATATACAGCACTCCTATATTTCCATAGAATTCGACTTCCAATCAATTAATACATCTTCTATTATTTGTCAACGCAACTCACATATACTTCGCATCATCGTATACGAGTATATAATGATACCTGATTGAATTTTATTATACCAATAATAAAATAAAAGAAAAAGTTATTTTCTTAAAAAATTGTCAGTAGTTTTCAGCGGAAATAGCTAAATATTCAAATTTACATAATATATAGTAAAGCGGCTTGTGGTAGAAATTGATTGCTAACGATTACGATGATTGTTATACATGGTATTGTAAATTAAATAAAACTAATCAACGGCATGGTTTATGAACCCTATAGGCATCCCACACACCAAGAAAAAACCTATATAAACCACTCTAATCAATGCCATTCTACTACACCAACAATGCTATTTAGGGCCGAATAAATAAAAAAAATGCCGAACAAAACTAAAACCCAAAAACAAAATTTCTTGTAAATATTTGAGGTGTGGTTTGAACAACAAGTACATAGGTAAACATTAATATAAATACATGCATATACATATGAAAATTAGACATTGATATTATATAGAGACGACGAGTACAGAAAACTACTGGAAATTTGAGTGGAGTTTGTGTGTACTATTAAGAATTAAGTATTTGATGTACCACTTCAAGTCGATCATTTTATCTGCACATATGATTCCGTTGTATAAATACTGAAGCCATGTTTGTTTACGTCATGTTTACATTCATAACATATATGTATTCAACCCTAACACACAAATTCAAAAAATGATAGTCATCACATAACATTCTAATATATTTAAACAAGTAATAAATGTTTAATTATTTGTGGGTGTCGATCCGTGTTTTAAAAGACAACGAATGTTTAACCTGGACTGAATGCTTTTGGTAATCCCAATACATAATATGCGTTATTAAAATTTATAATAAACACGCGTGCAGTGGCACTATTCTGGGTTGGGAATAGGCAGTTGGGGAAAAGATATTCATAGCATTTTAAGGAGAAAAGTCGATAACCAGGACTTATTGAAATTCGCAACGTATGGTTTATTCTTATCACTATCGGAAACCGAAACCGGGACCCTCGAATAACAGGGTAAGCGCTCTGCGTACTTTGCTAACGCGGGCGACAATTTTTTTTGCTTAATTGTAGTTTTCTGACCTCTGATGCAATTAATTTAGTATACAATAAATATGTTCGATAATAAAGTTAAATGGGGAAATTCCATATAAAAACGATTTACACAAGAATGGTATGACAGTATTTTTCCTTCGACTACCATGTAAAGTAATATTTGGAACGCAAATTTTAGGTCGTAAGACGATTGCGTTCTGATGTTTTGTTTATTGCATTAAACAATTAACTTTTAAACTCTACAATGTCAACGAACGACACAATATTTTGCTGTGTGAGCGCAAGGCGAATTGATTGATTTTGAATATTTCGATATTGTTAACCTGCTATTTATTCAAATAATATTTGTTTTTACAGTGAGTAACTTTAATATTCGGTTTTTCTATAACCTTCAGGAAAATTAAAATATCAAAAATGTTAATTTTTCTTTTCCAAAAATTAAAATTTTATTATTTTTCAATAAAATTCAAATATATAGTTTCGTATTGCGGAAATTGCAGAATGAAGCAATAAAATGCACAATAAAAATGAAGGGATAGTTATTTTGAAACAGCAAAATGGCCAACCTAAAAAATTAACAGAAAGTGATGAACGTTGGATTTTAAGAAAAATTACAAACAAATTCGCGGTTAAATGCGCCGAAAATTCCATCAGAGGTGCTGGGAGAACTGGGAACATCAGTACATCTACAAACTATCCGCATAGAACATTAAAACAGCAAGGTTAAAACGGCCGCGAAGCCAGAAGAAACCCATTTATAAAACAGCGAAGCAGAAAAAACGAATCCATTTCGCCAAGGAATATACATATTGGGAAAGATTCCAGTTTCTGGAACGACGTAATATGATGAGAGCAAAAATAACGTATTTGGATCAGATGGACGGAATATGGTGTGGCGCAGGTGTAATGAGGAGCCATAGAATGTCTAAATACATTTCTTTATTCATGGAAACATGAATAAAGAAATGTATTTAGACATTCTAAAAAAAATTTAAAGTAAAGCGCTGAAAATCTAGGAATATTATCCACTTTTAAATTTTACCAGGACAATGTTCCTAAACATAAGTCATACTTGGTTCGAGAATAGCTATTATATATTTGTCCAAAAGGGATAGAAACCCCTCCCTCCCCAATCGCCTGACTTGAATCCCATCGAAAATATAAGGGACGCTCTAGACCGGCAATTTTCAGTAGCTGATTTAAAAAAGAGATTACTGCAACAAAATTGTTGAGAATATGCCAAAACGCTTACATCACGTTTTGAAGCAGAAGGGAGATATCCCACAAAATATTAATTTACAAAATTTTACTTTAATAACAATTTTTTTTTAATTTGACCGAATATTAATGTAAGTAACGATTATCTTTTGTTCTAATGATATTAATAATGTTACTTAATACCAAAAAGCCTTTGAAACCGGAAGATTATAGAAAAACCGAACATTAAAGTTACTCACCGTAGTTTCAACAAATGCAGCTATTTTTTGTAAATATGTAAAACAGAATTGAATTAAGTTTTCATTTAATTTTAATTGTAAGTGGTAGAAAATATTGAGTACTATTCGACCGCAAAGGAATTAGTTGGTCTCACGCATTTGGTAACAAAAGCTTCGTTCGAGAAGACAGATTCAAATTTAATTTATGTGGCTGAATTTAAATTAGTTTAGTAATAATTATTTTAAATTTAAATTCAAAATTGTAAAGTTTGGAGAGTATATAAAAACTGATATATAGTGTCAAAAGTAATTTCTCATAATGAGTTTATTTTTAATTTATCAGTTTTGGGTATTTTCCTGCAACCGTACGCGAAGCGATTTAAAAATATCTTGGTTAACCAATGACTTTGATTAGGGAAAACTACAATAACTCTTGCTCACAAAAGGTTATACAATATAAGCATCATTGCGATAGAGAATAAAACTTGAATTAGAGTCATCAATTAAGTTATGTAAATGTTAATTGTGTTTGGATGTTTCTGTGGTATTGTGATATTTATTTTTTTATATCTACTATTTCCAACAAAATAGCTGACATCCGATGAACAAAACTTAAATCGCAGTTTGCCAAGAAGCAAGATTTTCAAAGCTGCCACAATTCGCCGAACAGCAATGTATGCTTATTGTTTGTTCGGCCAGAATTACACTTTAAAATATCTTTGTCAAAAGTGTTTTATAAAAAAAATTATCGATTTTTTTTTGATAGAGTAATATGCATGTTTTATAAAACTATTACTTTTATAAAATGTTTTTATCAAATTTAGCCTCTTGCAGGTAAATTTGATAAATTAGTTTTGACATTTGCTTATTCGAAATGGAAACCAAACACAATTGGACGGCAAAAACACAAAAATATTAATTCAAAAATACGAGGCGAGTGAATTTGCTAGAAAGCGAAGTGTGACCATTAGTCTGTCCTCCACACTTATTGAATTTTGCAAGAATGTTTCTTGTCGTTTAATTAACGGCGAAATTTTGTGAACCATAAAATTAAATGAATTGTCATCCATTCTAAAATATTTTATGTAGCAGGTCATGTCCTTGGTTCTGCAGCTCCTTTAATAAATTTTGATGGACACCTTTTAAATCCCGTCTCGATACTCAGGATTTCACCCAGATTCTTTTTTTCTGTTTCTGTTTCTAACGATATAATAATAAAAACGCCTAATGTTGCTGCACCCGCTGCTCGTTGTTGTTCCATTTTTTACTGAAGTTTGAGGAAAATTTTGATAAAATCTTTTATGTAGTGTAATTTTCAAAAAGTATTTGATCAAAATTGTTTAAAAAAAAATTGATACAAATATTTTATAAAACACCTTTGTCAAAGATCTTTCATAGTGTAATTTCGGTCTTCTTGATTTAAATAAAAAAATCGAATCAAACGTTATTTAATAAAAATTTGTTAGGGGGTTTCAATGAATTGCTTGAAGGCTACAGTGTTAGAAGGAGTAAGGGGCAGACGAGATCCAATTAATCGATTGCGATCAGTCTTAATTTTGAGAAAATTTTATTCTCTTTGGTGGAACCCAGCTTTCTGTTTATAACTTTTTATGGCTTGAATGATTTCGATAAAAATTCGAGGGATTTTTTGAGTACCAGGAGCAGTTAAGTAAATGCTGCTTCTGACTTTTCCAGATAATTCAGTAGTCTTCGAAAAGGAGGTCGAAAAGTTTGGATAAAACTTGCCGAGGGAGTTTTGAAATGGCAAGAAACTTTTGTGATGAGACCAAATTTCGGAAAAATGCGTTTGGTGAGACTCAGATTCCGTTGATTAAACCCGTTTTCGAAGGCCATCACACCTGTATAAAATTTAACTCCTACAAAATTAACCGTAACCCATGTATGAATCTATTGACGACCTAAAATTTTAACAATTTTGACGTTATATGATCCACATCTAACTGCACTGTAATTTAAATACAAATCCTTTTTACCAACTTATCTGAATTTCTGAATGGGCAAAATATATATATCATCTTACTAATAGTTTGGGGAAAAATTGGTATTATAATCGATTTCGGAATCGGTGATAATATATTGATATATAAGATAATTTATAATCAGTATGTTACTGTAATACTTAAGAAGAACTAAATACACCGAAATTTGGCATTTTTCTTTAGGGCTAATGATTAGCTACAAAATTGAGTAGTCCAAGTAATTTTGAGTAAATTAAATTCATCATATATAGATACACAATCTGCATGACGGGTAGAAGTTTTTTCTCCAGTTTCATCAGATCAAAATAAAATTGTTAAGTCTTTTTCAATCATTAATCTCTCAATCCACTTGTTAAATCATCCATAAAACTTATGTTAAATTATTGTTCACACAATATATCCAAAACCATCTCCTGTCAAAAAAAAATCTAAACACACATTTTTTCTTATTGTTAAGTTCCTTTTTTTGTCTTTCGTTTTTTACAATATCACACACAGTTGGATATTCATTTTTCTAAGAAACCAAAAAAAAATTAGAAATATGTATGGAGGTTGTTTAAAGGCTTGTGTATTCTGTAATTTCTCGTGTACTCTCCGTAAAAGATACACTTGCTATTTTGATGTTCTGTAAGTCGAGACAACACACAAAATGCTTTACATACATGTGTAACAATTTCGTGACTATATCACGTGCTGTGAGTTTAGTTATTTTATATTATACGATAAATTTATATACCATTTGATTTATTATGATTTACTTGTACCTTGACACAATGTCTAAATGGAATTCCGGCCATTTTAATAGATTTTCAATATATAATGATACCTGCTGCGCCATAAAACGTGACTTTGCACTAACTGGCCTGGCGCAATCGTAATTTGCCGCGACGAATTTTTTAATCGAATCCACTTTATACAATTGACTTGGCGGCGTAAATAAAAATTCATAAACACGGATCAAAAATTATTTAGCGCAAAGTATCTGTATAAAAATTCTGTTAAATAACGTGAAAATCAGATAACTCATCATTTTTAAAGCAATTAAATTTTTTATTTCATTTAACTTTATAATCTTATATACCTATTTAACTATAAATTATTTTCTTCACTTTGTCTTAATACTTCTTGTAACATTATCTATGGTATTTTGATTTTAGAACTGTAAATCATAAATTGTCATGTCTCTATTTTATAAATCGATGAACACATGCAGATACGGTATATATTTAAGAAGGTTGTAACATTGCAGCCAATCAAACCTCATGTATTTATAATTCTGTTGACGCGCGCCAAAGTTAAAGTACTTGTGCAGCGTGATTGTACAACATAAATGGTCAGCGCACACGCAAATTTCTATGCTTATTTATATGCCAGAATCCGGGTCATTTAATATAAACAAATCGTGCTTGAGAAGTCAAATACTTAAAATTTAGTCATCAAAAAATAAGAATGAATGAATTAACCTCAGTTATATACGCTAGTTAGAAGTTACGTTTGAAAAGTCACTGATCGTCGGATAACATCATCTTTTGTTATTTTAGGTACAAGCGCGAAATACAAAAATAACCCGATTAAAATCAACAACACTAAATCGATTGAAATAAGCAAAAACTTCATAATTTTATAATAAATCATAACCAAATTCATTTGACCTTCAGCAGAGAAATAATAGTGAAAAAAATAGCTAAACCGTTCCAAAATCTAATAGTTTCTACATCAATTATAATTACAACCGAATATAATTTTAAATTGACTTCAAGAAAATAGGCAAAACACTTTAAGAAGAATAGACATAGACATAACACACAAGCATAAGAAATATAAAAAAATAACTCACGCGAATAACTTAAGAACTCTAATTCAATCAATTAAAGAGATTTGTTGGTTCTTTGTGTTTCTTCTTAGTCCAGCAGACAATAGAATTAGAAATTTTTAAATTGATCAGAAAAGATATGCATGTGTGTCTACATGTTATGTATGGATGGATACTCGACACTCGTACGCGAATAGTTCACAAAAAAGTTGAGTAGCCATAAAACCAGCAAAAACTAGTTTACAGAGAAGTGCTTTAGTACAGTGGTTATCATGAGAGCGAACCGAACCGGACCACATCACAAACTTTAATCGAAAAATCATTTGCTTGCAAATCAAGTGTTGCACTAAGTAGTGCTCAAATATTTACTTATTTTTGGTACTTGCTCAAAACGAAATTGTTGATTGGTTCGCATCTCTGCTGGTAATACCCGAAACACTAAATAATTCTTAACAAAATTATGATGGATCGAATACTTTTATACGGAGTCATTATTTTTCCGGATTTTATTTAATAATATAATTGAATTTATTTATTTCAGGGCCTTTAAGCCGCGCGACGTGTTAGAAAAAAATGTATTTCTCAAAATTACATACCGTTCAAAATAAGTTACGCACAAAAAAAAATTAACAACAAATTAACCCAACAAGAATAGAAATAGAGGAGAACTTAAAACCAGGAAGAGAACAAAAATTGTGTTCGATCATGACTCAAACTATAGAGTTGTCTTGGTCAATTAAACAGAAACAATTTTTTGCTTGTGTTATCTTATCAACATGATTGAGTGATTTTTTGTATTCATCCCAGTTTTATTTTCTGGTGAACATTTCAGCAGCAACACTTAAACCATTAGCAATTCTACACAGAAAAAAACAGGAAGTGAAATAAAATAAAATCTCATTGACACGTTCTCGAAATGAAAAAAAAATCGCGAAAGCGATATATAAACAAACAAAATAAAAAATTAATCGCCTGCAAATATTTATTTGACAGAAATTTTCGATAGAAGTGTTTGGTTACAACGTGACTATGAAATCAAAATAGCAAAAATTAAGATGAAGAAAACGTATAATAAAATGTGCAGTAGTGACAAGACTAAAATATTCTTCTTCTATATTTTTGACGACATAAATTTTTCGGTACGTGTTATTTTAGTTTGTGTTTGAATGCACGCACAATATCCATTTCTTATAATATCAACTCGCAAACACAACATAAACCTAATTGAGTGTCTTACCTACGTGATCAGTGTTAAGCAAATAAATGCGTAAAGATACATTCGTATTCATGATTAATCTTCAATTACCCCCGTAGTACAGCCAAAAGTCTAAAAAATAAATTGTGCATTACATAACGTTAAGACACAAAAAAATTCTTTCACATCATTTGAAATCGTTTCGAAAAACTATAGAAAGAATTAAAATGTATAGAAAAAATGTAAATAACTTTCGGTAAATCCACTTTGAAGTGTATGTTGTCCAAAATCTTGAATAATCTATAGCTATAATATGTACCAAAATCTCAAAGGCATATGTTTTCGTATGCCACGGATTCTTTATACTATGTCATACAAAAAAGAATTTTGTTGCCTCGTATTATAACAAATCGAAAATATAATACATTCAATTAAATTTTGTTACAGTAACAAACTAATAAATTTAATTAATTTTAAAAGGTTTTATGAATCATTGATCGAATACAATAAAATCTTTATAATATACTTTGTATTAAATTTCATAAAGGGTGTGATGGAAATAATTGGCATATTTGCTGAACTCGCATTATAAAATTAATTTACAATTCTCTAGCGATCGTTACAAATAAATATCTAATAGTTTTAACTTTACTCGTTAAACAAAATAGACCAAACAAAACAAATTCATTTCCAAAAGTACAAGTACGAAACAATAAGATGAAAAGAACCCCTTGTTTAAAATCTGTTTTAAGCGTGAAGAGTCGACGCCAAAAGCTCAGAAAGTCTTCCGAATTGAAAATATTCGATCGAAATTTTTACGGATTATAATTTTGGTTGTAAATATTCCTTAAACAACCATTATATCGTTGAAATGTGTAGATGGCGCATTGATGATGGCTCATTATTTGGAAGCAGACTTATACTGATTGGTAACTAAGCTCCAACATTATCGAATAATGTTTTATTGTTCTATAATCGAGGTAAATAGTATGAATATGCAATCAATGCGTAATTATGATAGAACTAATTCCAAAAACTATATTATAAATCAACAGTATCAGCCAACACATTTTCCGATTCACAGGTAAGGTAATCCTTGATATATGTAATCTTTTAAATGAATATCAAGGGAAAGCTTTTGCAGCTACTTTGTATATATTCAAAGCCCTACATATATTTTTGACCAAAAAAGAGCATTAAAGAAGATCATCAATACTACACTCCCCTAACGGTGATGGGGTTAGTTTTATCGCCACTTCTAATTCTGTATCAATTATTTACTCGATAGCACTACTAACGCGTTCCATAGCTTTGCGAATGTCGACGCCTCATTGTACTCCTCCATTTCATCCGAGGCTGAGCCCAATATTACAAATTTAAATAATAAAAGATTAGAATTTAGAAGTATGTATAGTAACTTTCCATTATTTCAATTTCATTTCTGGCAGCTGACTAGGACTGTACTAATCAATTATTAATCTTAAATAAAAACTGCATCGAAACTCGTTTGAGACGGCCAAATCCCTTAAAAAAAGTAGTGTATAAGTGGAAAAAATAATCATAATAATATTTGACGGTAAATAATAAGCTGATACAACTTACTTACACACATGGATATTTTGAGTATTCGATTACTTATATCTTGTTAAATTAAATAGCAATCTGAAATGGAACACATTGTGTCATAGGCTCAGAGAAAATTGGCCTTCTTAACTGATGAAGGAAGTTTTTTATGTCAAATCAAGATATCGAAATTTACGAGTCCTTCAGATCATGTATTCATAGAACAAGCTAAAGAATAATAGTAAGAGTTAATGTGTCAGAATTCAGATTATTTCACGCAATGCGGAGAGCCACATATTATCAACAAAACAACTAAAATTTTTAAAAGCATCAAAAAACAACTTCCAATATAAAAATTAGTAGATCGATCAGAAATTAACTGACATGGGCAGTGATACAGAAATGTAGATGACCTTACAAGGCCCATAATCGATTTATTCTTTACATTGCGACTTTGCTGAAGTCGGCCAACGCCCCAATACGGCAGTTTAAATTTAAAATGGTTTTAATTAATTAAAACCATTTAAATGCTGATTTAAACAGGAATGATATTTAAACATATGGGGTATATGACAAATGGGGTGACTATTCAACTTCTTGGTTACTAGATTAAAAAATCGAAACTTACAAAATAATTGTTTACAAAACTCGTTATGGCTGTTTTTTAAATCTGCCGAGTTTTGTTCATAGCATGAAGTGATACGACTAACAGAATAGAGACCATAATGTTAACCTATATACGTTTGATTTAAGGCCGATCGGTTTTGGGGTTATTTTGAGACAGAAATTTGAATCCAATTAAACGCTTGACAATAAAAAAAATGTCCGTTAACTCTCTAATTAGATATTCCTTTGACATATGATACTTCGTCGATATCATGTTGTGTATGCCAATCATTTTAATTTCATCACCAATTCACAATAACTTACTACCAATTGTATACGAAATAAGAAATAAATCTAAATTTAAAAAATAAATATGTCAACAATCTACATTTCAAATATCGTATAAATACTTACTAGCATGTGATGATAGAAAATTATGTATTTACATACGACAGTAATCCACAAAGAAATGTTTATAAAATTAAAAGAAAGAGAAAATTGTCTTAAAATGATTTTAAACAATTTTGATTGCCCATCTAACATTATGTATAACAATACGATTGATATACGGTTTGTTCTAATGATTAATCGATAAAGAATTTAAGCTTAATGGTGATATATATAAGTGGCCATAAAAACTAAAATGATTTTTATACCTTTATAATGATAGTTTTAACGGAAATAAAGTTTTAAAGACAATTAGGTTAATTACCTTTCGCACCAAGAAAGCTAAATTTTATTTGTATACATATAAAAGTGTAACGGAAGATAATTAGAACCTCCCACATATTTATACATACTTAACAATTTTGGTCATCTAATCCGGTACGTGTACGAAAAGGTGTACAAGATATTATTGAGACGGAAATAAGAACCACATTTAGATATAAGTAACTAACAAAATAGTACAATATAATATATAAAATAGCAATCTAATTTTAATTTATTTATATGTATAAACCTCAAAAAACAAAACTTTGGAAAACTATTCCACACCACAATAAATCTCATTAACTTATTTTCATCATATCCATTTTTCATTTGTTATGTGCACCTTATTATATATTTATTATATATTTAAATCCTGGTTATAGAAACTTGGAAAAACTATTTTTATCAAATAAAAAATTTAATTAAAAATTCCATTTCCATTTCTAATTAACCATCAAGAATTTCCAATTCAATTTTCTTGAATTTCTGTAACAAAGAATTTAAGACAAAATAAAATTTTTAATATGTATACGCATACTTACAAATACATAATTATATATACACATACATAATTGTGAATTGGCTTTTTAGTTTAGTTGTTTTTGTCCAAAAATAACTTAAAAACATAGTTTTTACCAAAAAAAACAACAAATAAGATCATCTGTTTTTCTAACATACGAGTAAAAAACATAGTTTTCTAATTGTTCTAATCTGTTATCCTTTTTAATAAATCAAATTGTAATATAAATAATAATAATATAAGATCTTTTAACTTTTGTATGGGGAAAAAGTTAAAAGAATATATTTAAGATTAATTTTGGCGCCCCATTTATGTGTATAAATAGGGATGTAACAAATTACGGTATGGAAGATGCAGGTGGTGGATAATGAATGAATGCTCGATAAGAATTGTAAATGTTACCTGACATCAAGGCAAAATATTTGTATGGATTTAGATTTCTATGTATGGTACGATATCGCACACGCGACACAGATGTTCACAGATGTATTGTAATGTGTTTATAGTTTTATAAAGTACAGGATAAGCAACCAGATGTTAGAAGGAACCATTGAACAAATCGATTCGAATCAATTATTCGAACGTATATTCAGTAGTCTAACAAGTATACCATTATTTAAATCATTAAAAAATTCCAGGAAACTAAAAAGATTATTGATAAAAGGAACTCACATCCCATTAAGGCCTCTCAGTATAAGTTGAACAAAAAGTCACGATTTGATTTTTATTTCTGAGAAACGATTTTAAGAATGCATTTCTTGATGTTTACATCCACAACATAAAATAACGTAGTGTTAAAAATTCTAAAAAGTTGTTTCTTATTTCTAAATTAAATCATTTAAAAATATTAACCCTTTTCCAAATTCTACAATATAGAAAATGTGACGACCTCAATAATTTAAATTTTCAACTAAAATTTATGTCGTTGTATATTCGCAGTTACTTACGCACGCAAGTTACCTGGAGCGGGCATTTTAATATTAAGCGTATTTTCTTGACCACGTTACAACTACAATTCCATTGGATAAAGCATCGCTTGGTAAAAATAAATCAAAAATATTTGCTTTATGACTGTCAAGAAAATGCGCCATTAAACTTCTTATTACATTTCCCATGAAAAATTGGCAATGTCTCACGACAGCAGAAACATATTTATATGAGTATTCTTATCAATAAAAAAAAATAATATTTGATGATTGATAATAGGTTTCAATATTAACATATTGTAAAAGTTCTAGATAACACGCAAAAAATCAACAACTTACATCAAGAATTGGTGCACTAATATGTGGCCTCTTCTTTTCCTTTGAACATAAACAATTCCACGGCATTTTTACAATTTTCTTTTTATAAATTCCAAAGATTTATTTCAATAGACTTTTAATCAACACATAATTTATGCAATATAAATTGATTTTCACACTATACAGCACGTAATAATATAAAATTTCACTTAAATAATAAACTATAATCACTCAAACACATTAATATAATTTTCACTAAATATTTAAACAAAAACTATTTAACTTCGAATTAAGTTGTTTATAATTTTTCACGATATTCCAATAATTATAATTTTTTTCTTTAAATATACACTACAAGAAACTAACAGAGATTATATACACACTCTCCCTACAACTGCTGCCGGCATACTAAAGAAAATTCTAAAATGAAAATTCCTATCCAACACGAGCACGACACCGACACCAAAAACCAATATAACAAATTAACAACAACATGTTAGGAAAACGAAAACCGAAAGCAAAACAAAACAAAACTACACAGGGAAGAAACAGAATCAAAACAAAACACCGAATAATCGCGTTTCTTGTAGTTGTGTAGTTTTTGTATTTTCATTCAATAAAAATATGAGAATTCACGCGTTGGGATGGTTGCAAACTAGTATGTTGTAAACTTGTATGCCTTAATTCCATGCAAAAAATTTGCTAACTTTTACTAGGTATATCCCTTTATCTACCAAAACAAAAATTTGCTCTTTTAAGTCCAAACCACACAATTGTGTGAGTAAAAAAACCATAGTATGTAATGGCGTTTTTAATACAAAATTTCGCTTGATTTGAAGTCCTATTAATATCGGTTGGACGTCTTTAACTCAGGAGGTCATCCTCAAATGCTTAAGACGCTAGTGTGTTTGTTACATACAGTGACTTGTATTTGCAAATCCCTCTTCTAACCTTAAGCCAATTGCAAATTTCCCAAACGGTTTTTTTGTAAATCTTGTTAAAATTGAAATCATCACTTCTATTTAAGAAATCTTCAATTTATTGTTTTACTCTACTAGGACAATATCAGTAACAGTATTTCACTTCAATTCATTGCTTAATTTATTGTAACAGTGCTTTCTGTATGATTCAAACTACAACATAATCTTCAATAGCCTTATTTGTGAGTTTTGGTATATTCGTGAATACAGGCAGATCTTGTTGAGGCGATTCTAAAGCAAAACAGGCTAGATGAGGCGAAAAGAGGATTTTGCTTAAAAGATTTCGGGACATAGACTTAGTTTTGGAAGTAGATCCGGAGACGCACAAATGGATGTTGAGTAAGGGCTTAGTATACTGCAAGTGGAGCTGTGCCAAGGTAAAGGACTATGTGTTTGTGAGCAGGTGCTATAATTGTTCGAGCCTTAAGCATATATGTAGCTAGAGAATGCCCCAGTAAAGGAAAGGCATTGTGTTGGAGGTGTGGAGAAGAGGATCACTTGGCTAGTAATTGTAACAGGAAACCAAAGTATGTAAACTGTGCTGAGGCGGCGGAGAAAATGAAGTTAAATGTAGACTACAAGCACTCAGCATGGGATGATAAGTGTCCAGTGTATGTAGAGAGAATAAGGAGAGTAGTGAAGCGGACAGCGAAATCCAATTGGCGTGAGAGTGTGGGGCAAGTGGGCATGAAATGCTTGTAAATACGGCGGGTATATTAAGTAGATGGGATGAGATTGTAGAGGTTGTGGGAGATTTTAAAACTTCTGTGTTATGTGCATCTTATACCTAGATGGTATTTTGCGAATTGAAGGGTTTAGTCATTATAGATGTGAATCTAGCTCCAGGCACACAGGGAGGGTTCTAGTTTATGTGACCGGGAAACTAGGGAGTAGACTGATAAATCAAGTTAGTAAGCCGATGGAGTACTGAATGCTAGCGGTAAAAGTACTACGAGCAAAAAGGATTGATGATATGGGAATGATAATATGCTGTTACAGGTCACCAAGTGCTAGCGTAGTGCAATTCTTAACTGTCTTTAGTGAGTGGCTAGAGGGATTGATGTTGTTGGGAGCAGTGAAGATAATAATAATAATGGGTGATTTAAATCTAGACTGGAAGAGATCGGAAGAATATTATGTTAAGTGTCTTAAAGAAAATACAGAATCTTTTGGGCTTAAACAGTTCGCGAAGGAAAATACCAGAGTAACGGATGCATCAAGAACAAAAATTGATTTAGTATTTTCAAATAAGGAAGTGAATTGTATTGTTGTGGACACCCCAATAATTACAGACGATGCGCTTATAATGATCAAGGAAGAGGAAGTAAATGAGAAAAATATCATCAAAGGAAAGATAGATCTAAATGTTGTGGAAAAGGAACTTAGAAGAACAGAGGATGGTGTACGAGAAATCACTGGGGACATTGAGGAGGAGTGTGGGCAATTAAATTTATGGGTGGAAGAACCAGTGAAGAGGGAAACAGGCTAGTTAAGGATAATGAACATAGCTAGAAGTTGTCCATGGTTCACCAACAGAGTGAAGCAGGTTAGGAAGGCAAGAGATGAGGCGTATAAGAAATTTAGAGTGATGAAGGAGAGAGAAAGAGGGAGAGTTAGGGACTGAGACAGTTAATGAAGGGTGAGTGGAGTATCAAAGGAAAAGAAATAGATTTGTTGCTGTGATTAGGAGATTGTAATATGAGAGAAACATTGATCAGTGCAAATATGACCCGGGAAAGACGTGGAAAACATTAAAGAGGGTAATTGGATCTAAGAGAAGGAGTGATACAAATGAGGTGAATTTTGATGGAGTGATGGTGTATGAAAAGATAGACATTGCGAACAGGTTAAACAAGTATTTTGTAGATAGTGTAGAGGATATTATTAAGGAGATACCGGAGGAACAAGACAATATTGATATAGCATATGATGGAGGAGTAATTGAGCATGTGGGCATGGTGCAGGAGGGCTACCTAGATAAAAAAGTTAAAACGTTTAAATTGGCAGGATGTGAAGGGGTGTTAATATGTGAGCCGCATAGTAAATTTGTCTTTGGAATATGCAGTAGTTCCTATAAGTTTAAAAATATCATGTGTAGTTCCTGTACCTAAAGTTATAAATAGTTGACGGATTATCGTCCTATAAATATTTTGCCAATCTTGGACAAGGTATTGGAGTCAATAATTTTGGATAAGTTGCTTGGGCACATCGCTGAGAATAACATGCTATCTGGACACCAATCTGGTTTCAGAGAGCGGCACTCTACAGAGACAGCGGTTCGGATGGTGGTGATGGATTGGAAGAGAAAGAGGGAGGATCGAAAATCGACAGTAGCTGTTTTCCTTGATTTCAAAAGGGCGTTTGAAACAATAGATAGGTTGCTAGGAAAATTAAACAAATATGGTGCGAGGGGCGAATTGTTAAGTGGGTTGGATAGTTATTTAAGTAATAGAAAGCAGTACGTAAAAATAAATGATGTATGATCTGATCCTGTAGATGTAAAGTATGGAGTGCCACAAGGAAGTAAGGCTTGGCTAGTAATTGTAACAGGAAACCAAAGTATGTAAACTGTGCTGAGGCGGCGGAGAAAATGAAGTTAAATGTAGACTACAAGCACTCAGCATGGGATGATAAGTGTCCAGTGTATGTAGAGAGAATAAGGAGAGTAGTGAAGCGGACAGCGAAATCCAATTGGCGTGAGAGTGTGGGGCAAGTGGGCATGAAATGCTTGTAAATACGGCGGGTATATTAAGTAGATGGGATGAGATTGTAGAGGTTGTGGGAGATTTTAAAACTTCTGTGTTATGTGCATCTTATACCTAGATGGTATTTTGCGAATTGAAGGGTTTAGTCATTATAGATGTGAATCTAGCTCCAGGTACACAGGGAGGGTTCTAGTTTATGTGACCGGGAAACTAGGGAGTAGACTGATAAATCAAGTTAGTAAGCCGATGGAGTACTGAATGCTAGCGGTAAAAGTACTACGAGCAAAAAGGATTGATGATATGGGAATGATAATATGCTGTTACAGGTCACCAAGTGCTAGCGTAGTGCAATTCTTAACTGTCTTTAGTGAGTGGCTAGAGGGATTGATGTTGTTGGGAGCAGTGAAGATAATAATAATAATGGGTGATTTAAATCTAGACTGGAAGAGATCGGAAGAATATTATGTTAAGTGTCTTAAAGAAAATACAGAATCTTTTGGGCTTAAACAGTTCGCGAAGGAAAATACCAGAGTAACGGATGCATCAAGAACAAAAATTGATTTAGTATTTTCAAATAAGGAAGTGAATTGTATTGTTGTGGACACCCCAATAATTACAGACGATGCGCTTATAATGATCAAGGAAGAGGAAGTAAATGAGAAAAATATCATCAAAGGAAAGATAGATCTAAATGTTGTGGAAAAGGAACTTAGAAGAACAGAGGATGGTGTACGAGAAATCACTGGGGACATTGAGGAGGAGTGTGGGCAATTAAATTTATGGGTGGAAGAACCAGTGAAGAGGGAAACAGGCTAGTTAAGGATAATGAACATAGCTAGAAGTTGTCCATGGTTCACCAACAGAGTGAAGCAGGTTAGGAAGGCAAGAGATGAGGCGTATAAGAAATTTAGAGTGATGAAGGAGAGAGAAAGAGGGAGAGTTAGGGACTGAGACAGTTAATGAAGGGTGAGTGGAGTATCAAAGGAAAAGAAATAGATTTGTTGCTGTGATTAGGAGATTGTAATATGAGAGAAACATTGATCAGTGCAAATATGACCCGGGAAAGACGTGGAAAACATTAAAGAGGGTAATTGGATCTAAGAGAAGGAGTGATACAAATGAGGTGAATTTTGATGGAGTGATGGTGTATGAAAAGATAGACATTGCGAACAGGTTAAACAAGTATTTTGTAGATAGTGTAGAGGATATTATTAAGGAGATACCGGAGGAACAAGACAATATTGATATAGCATATGATGGAGGAGTAATTGAGCATGTGGGCATGGTGCAGGAGGGCTACCTAGATAAAAAAGTTAAAACGTTTAAATTGGCAGGATGTGAAGGGGTGTTAATATGTGAGCCGCATAGTAGTTTAGTCTTTGGAATATGCAGTAGTTCCTATAAGTTTAAAAATATCATGTGTAGTTCCTGTACCTAAAGTTATAAATAGTTGACGGATTATCGTCCTATAAATATTTTGCCAATCTTGGACAAGGTATTGGAGTCAATAATTTTGGATAAGTTGCTTGGGCACATCGCTGAGAATAACATGCTATCTGGACACCAATCTGGTTTCAGAGAGCGGCACTCTACAGAGACAGCGGTTCGGATGGTGGTGATGGATTGGAAGAGAAAGAGGGAGGATCGAAAATCGACAGTAGCTGTTTTCCTTGATTTCAAAAGGGCGTTTGAAACAATAGATAGGTTGCTAGGAAAATTAAACAAATATGGTGCGAGGGGCGAATTGTTAAGTGGGTTGGATAGTTATTTAAGTAATAGAAAGCAGTACGTAAAAATAAATGATGTATGATCTGATCCTGTAGATGTAAAGTATGGAGTGCCACAAGGAAGTAAGGCTTGGCTAGTAATTGTAACAGGAAACCAAAGTATGTAAACTGTGCTGAGGCGGCGGAGAAAATGAAGTTAAATGTAGACTACAAGCACTCAGCATGGGATGATAAGTGTCCAGTGTATGTAGAGAGAATAAGGAGAGTAGTGAAGCGGACAGCGAAATCCAATTGGCGTGAGAGTGTGGGGCAAGTGGGCATGAAATGCTTGTAAATACGGCGGGTATATTAAGTAGATAGGATGAGATTGTAGAGGTTGTGGGGGATTTTAAAACTTCTGTGTTATGTGCATCTTATACCTAGATGGTATTTTGCGAATTGAAGGGTTTAGTCATTATAGATGTGAATCTAGCTCCAGGCACACAGGGAGGGTTCTAGTTTATGTGACCGGGAAACTAGGGAGTAGACTGATAAATCAAGTTAGTAAGCCGATGGAGTACTGAATGCTAGCGGTAAAAGTACTACGAGCAAAAAGGATTGATGATATGGGAATGATAATATGCTGTTACAGGTCACCAAGTGCTAGCGTAGTGCAATTCTTAACTGTCTTTAGTGAGTGGCTAGAGGGATTGATGTTGTTGGGAGCAGTGAAGATAATAATAATAATGGGTGATTTAAATCTAGACTGGAAGAGATCGGAAGAATATTATGTTAAGTGTCTTAAAGAAAATACAGAATCTTTTGGGCTTAAACAGTTCGCGAAGGAAAATACCAGAGTAACGGATGCATCAAGAACAAAAATTGATTTAGTATTTTCAAATAAGGAAGTGAATTGTATTGTTGTGGACACCCCAATAATTACAGACGATGCGCTTATAATGATCAAGGAAGAGGAAGTAAATGAGAAAAATATCATCAAAGGAAAGATAGATTTAAATGTTGTGGAAAAGGAACTTAGAAGAACAGAGGATGGTGTACGAGAAATCACTGGGGACATTGAGGAGGAGTGTGGGCAATTAAATTTATGGGTGGAAGAACCAGTGAAGAGGGAAACAGGCTAGTTAAGGATAATGAACATAGCTAGAAGTTGTCCATGGTTCACCAACAGAGTGAAGCAGGTTAGGAAGGCAAGAGATGAGGCGTATAAGAAATTTAGAGTGATGAAGGAGAGAGAAAGAGGGAGAGTTAGGGACTGAGACAGTTAATGAAGGGTGAGTGGAGTATCAAAGGAAAAGAAATAGATTTGTTGCTGTGATTAGGAGATTGTAATATGAGAGAAACATTGATCAGTGCAAATATGACCCGGGAAAGACGTGGAAAACATTAAAGAGGGTAATTGGATCTAAGAGAAGGAGTGATACAAATGAGGTGAATTTTGATGGAGTGATGGTGTATGAAAAGATAGACATTGCGAACAGGTTAAACAAGTATTTTGTAGATAGTGTAGAGGATATTATTAAGGAGATATTGGAGGAACAAGACAATATTGATATAGCATATGATGGAGGAGTAATTGAGCATGTGGGCATGGTGCAGGAGGGCTACCTAGATAAAAAAGTTAAAACGTTTAAATTGGCAGGATGTGAAGGGGTGTTAATATGTGAGCCGCATAGTAAATTTGTCTTTGGAATATGCAGTAGTTCCTATAAGTTTAAAAATATCATGTGTAGTTCCTGTACCTAAAGTTATAAATAGTTGACGGATTATCGTCCTATAAATATTTTGCCAATCTTGGACAAGGTATTGGAGTCAATAATTTTGGATAAGTTGCTTGGGCACATCGCTGAGAATAACATGCTATCTGGACACCAATCTGGTTTCAGAGAGCGGCACTCTACAGAGACAGCGGTTCGGATGGTGGTGATGGATTGGAAGAGAAAGAGGGAGGATCGAAAATCGACAGTAGCTGTTTTCCTTGATTTCAAAAGGGCGTTTGAAACAATAGATAGGTTGCTAGGAAAATTAAACAAATATGGTGCGAGGGGCGAATTGTTAAGTGGGTTGGATAGTTATTTAAGTAATAGAAAGCAGTACGTAAAAATAAATGATGTATGATCTGATCCTGTAGATGTAAAGTATGGAGTGCCACAAGGAAGTAAGCTGGGACCATTGCTATTTATAGTATATATAAATGATATTCCACAGATTCCAAATAAATGCAAAATTCACTTGTTTGCTGATTATACGTTGTTGTATTTGTCAGGAAATGATTTGGTCGAGATCATAAGTATAAATGAAGTTAGGTGTAGTGGCAAAATGGCTTCGTATAAATAAGTTAATGTTAAATGTAAACAAAACAAAATGTACGTATATAGGGAATAATATAGTAAATGGATATATTATTATAGATAATGCTGTAATAGGATGGGTAGATAGTAAAAAAAAAAACTGTTTTAAACATAGTTTTTTTTGTCAAAAATCGTTATTTCCGCTTAAATTTTGGAAAACTGATTTGAACCGATATTGTTACAAAATTAATTTGGAATCATTTAGTTTATTCGCGATTTCCAACTAAGTAGTTGACATCTGGTGAACAAAACGGCTATCGCAGATTGCTATGAAGCAAGGAGGATCAAAACTGTCAAAACAATGAATTTGACAATTATCGTCTCCTATGTATACGTAGAAACCAGCGCTATCTACATTCGATGAAAATCGTCAATAGTTGAATTTCTGGTAAATAAAATACTTTTCTAAATATTAGCAAAAACCGAAAAAGCTTCTATGGAATATGCAACTTCCGGTGGGCCAATTTCCAGAGGGCCAAAAATCAAGGGTCGATCTGGGCCGTCTGGGCTGTAGAGAAGACACATCCATTGAGGCTGGAATTTTAAAACCGAATTCTTTAAGAAAGTTTATTTACAAAAAAATATGTACATACACAGTTATTTTTATAAGTTCTACCTAGATAAGTATGTATGTATGTCTAAAAAACATAAATGTCATTTAACAAAAAAAAAAAAACCGAGCTCACAAGTAGAATTAACCCTTTCGAACGCCATTTTTAAATAATATAGCAACAAATATTTTGGAATAGTAGATTAATTTTGAATCTATCTTAAGGAATAGTAAAAAGAATAGAGAGTGTATAAAGAAAAATGATAACACACATTTCTCAAGCACAAAAAAATATATTAAGCCTGCTACGTGCGTCCTAAGTCAATGTACAATATATTGTACAAGGCGTTTGAACGGGTTAAAACAAGATTGAGCTTTTAAAAAAATCTGGTCCATTAAATCTATAGTTTACCTATATAAATTTAAGATGTCACTACATTAGCAAAAAATGTTCTCGAAGTGAATATAAACTTACCATGGTGAATATAATTTAAACGTCATGTCATGAGTTGTCATAATTCTTTTTGTCATGTAGTGTACACTTTAAAAATAAAAGAAATTTTACATAAAAAAACAAATCTTATTTTCTATTTATTTTAATATTGTGTATGAAAATTCCTTCATTCCAATATCTAAAAAAGACTTTTCCTTTGTGATAGAAAAAGTGAATAGTTTTTGTGATAAAGTCAAGTGAATCGCAGAATTTGATTTCAAGAAGTAGCAAAAACAGAAAAGAAAACAAATAAAATTCGATAAATCGTCGAAAATGACAGAAAACACAGAAAGGAATCCGTTTAAAGGACTTCTAGGAGCTCCAGTTGATGTAAATAATAGTACCAATATTAATACTTACGATCAGGCGATCAATGGACTCATCGAAAATGTATTCTTGATTACTGTAAAACGAGAAGTTCAGAAAGGAAAGCAATTGGTGTATATGGAAGAAATCGCCTCAAACCTAGAAAATCCATTATGGAATTTGGACTATTTAGATCAAGCACTTTTTGAACGTTTACTATTATCTACGCCATCTGATTTTTTAATTCCGAATAACAAAACTGAATTGACGGCGCTTGTGGCTGAAACCCAGGTGATCCAGTATCTATATAAATCATACACGCGCAATGAGAGCTATCGCAACGATAATAACACAATAATTAAGGACGCATGTAATAAAATTAACGAACTGATTTTTCGCAATATAACTACAGCAGTTAAGCAACCAGATTTGTTTGAAGGTCAATCGCTTAATCAGCAATTTCTCAACATATTCCAGTTCGCAAATTATGAGGATGGAGACGAATATGAGAAGAAAATATCATTTTTAAAAGCAACTGCCAAAACTATATATGACGATGATCCGCCAACCGGAATGGGATTCCTGAAGTCTCTTTTTTATCCAATTTTTAACGATGTAATGAAGAAAATACAAGGAGCTTCTCTTGTCACTCTTAATAAATGGATTATAACGTTTCTACGATGCTTCGGCCAGGATAAAACTAATCCCCATCTTGCTCACGTGATATTGGACTATACAACACCAAATCCGGGTTCCGACGGAATTAAGTTTGGAGAAACTCTATTTGGGCAATTACTGTCTCTCTCAATTCTACCAAAAACACATGCAGCTCCGTACGAATATTATGACAATCCAACTGAACATCGATCATCTAATATGACAGCAACACTGTGGGGCTATTTAAATACTCATCAAGATGAACTTCATCTACTGTTCAAAGACTTTTTAATTTTGGGTGGCGACGTTCGGGATCATTTACTCAGCTGGATCGGAAATTGTTTACATGCAAATGCTGCTCGAGGACAAATCTGGAATGCGCATTCAATGGGACCGCTCATGGGAAATCTAAAAACGGTTAGTGATGCATTTATGGTTAATCTGTGTGGTGTGCTATTACGTCTGTGCAAACCGCTCTTAAGACCACAGCTTAAAGTAATGATTGTCGATCCAACGTACTGTGGCGTGCCAGAGAGTGATCGTGCGAACAAAGGAGTTCATATGAAGGGTATGGATAAGGAGACGTGCCTAGTACCCACTGATGAGAATGAGATTCGCTTAACATCAGACAAATACAATTTTGTTACCGAATGCTTCTTTATGACCCACAAAGCCATCGACCTTGGATATCGTGTTTGCATTGAAAAACTCATTCGGGTAAATCGTGAAATAGTTCGACTTCAAAGCGCCTATCAAGACACCGTTGACCAGAATGGAGCCGATTTGGCTTCGAATATTTTCCAGATGCTCAAAACCCAGACGCAACAATTCATAAGTCTACAAAATACTATTATTGAGCCAAATACCGAGCAGTTTGTGTCACAGTTCTATGAAGCTACAGCGATTTGGCTAACTCAAGTTACCGCAAAAAATACTGACGAACCAGAAAATGGAAGCTTTGCACCACAATCCCGGACTGATATTACTCTACCATTAAGAAATGAGGTTCCAAAAACATTAAAATCAATTCCAGAATTTGTACTCGAAAATCTTGTAAATTATTTAACGTTTTCCCGAAATTTCGAGACGCACAGCATTGATCGTGATCATGAAGTGCAAAGTGCAGTGTTCACTATGATTTTAATATTTATGGGAGCGGGTGAACGAGTACGAAACCCTCATCTACGAGCACGATTAGCCGAAGGTTTAGAGTCACTGTTGCCAAAATCAGATCAAAACAGTTTCCAGTCGAATTTAACATCATTCCTGTTTCAATCCCACCCACATCGGCTGGAAATCGTTGAAAATTTACTAAAAGTTTTCGTTGGAATTGAAATGACTGGACAAAGTGTGCAATTTGAGCAGAAGTTCAACTATAGGCGGCCAATGTATTCGATTATGGACCATTTATGGGAAATTCAGGAACAGAAAGAATGTTTCAAAAGACTCGCGAATGACGCAGTCCAAAATATCGAGGCCGTTGATCCACCCATATTTCTTCGTTTCATTAATCTACTAATAAATGATGCTATATTTCTGTTGGACGAATCTTTATCAAATCTACAACAGATTCGGACTCTTCAAGGGGCTCAAGACGCCGGCGAATGGAATAATTTGCCGAGTACAGAACAGCAGCAAAACCGTGCCAATCTACAACACTTAGGTATGTTGGCGAAGTTTGATAATATTTTGGGTCGTGACACGATCCGAATACTCAAGCTGATAACTACCGAGATAAAAGGAATATTTTGTCATACAACAATGGTTGAGCGAGTCGTGTCTATGTTAAATTATTTTCTGCTACATTTAGTTGGGCCGAAAATGGGAAACTTAAAGGTCAAGGATAAAAAGGAATTTGAATTTGATCCGGGGCACACGGTGCGAGAAATTTGCAGTATTTACGTAAATCTCGAAGATTCGCAACAATTTTGTTTGGCCATTTCACAAGATGGACGATCTTATAGTCCGAAACTTTTCGATTATGCTGAACAAGTTTTAATTAAAATCGGTGGCGGGCAACTAATAGGTGAAATGAAAGAGTTATCGATAAAGGTGCAGCTATTAGAGACTCAACAAAAACTTGATCAAGAGGCACTTGCTGACGCCCCGGATGATTATTTAGATCCGATCATGTCAACGCTTATGGTGGATCCGGTTACACTGCCCAGCTCACATGTCATACTCGATCGAGCTACTATTGCACGGCATCTGCTCAGTGACCAAACAGACCCGTTTAATCGGTCTCCATTAACGATGGATCAAGTGATACCAAATACCAAATTAAAAGACGAAATTCATAAATGGATGCGTGAAAGGCGTGAAGCCTTTAGCCAACGGACCGGTGAAAGTTCGTCTACCAACTAACGTGGCGGGGAATTAAACTTTACATAATATTTTTTCAAACTATTCATAAAACTTTTATTTCCCTATTTAGACTTGTTTTCTTAATAAATATCACACATAAAAACTAAGAAAAATATGTGTTTCATAATCCTATATCGTAGGAACGTTAAACTAACAGTTTCATATCAGCAAGCGGCCAAAGACGACACACCGCACGACTTCGAATCAGTCCTTGCGGTATAGGCCCGTAATATCTTGAATCTGAACTATTATCCGAATTATCCCCTTCGATCCATACATGGCCTCGTGGTACAACAAATTCTCCCGTACTTATTTTATGCTTTTCAAATTTTTCCATAAAATCGTAACCTTTACAATGTTCCGTCTCATCCTCGTCTTCAATATTTAGAGGGTCAGGTACTGGACTAGTTTCAATACTAGATTTTAGTTTAACATTATTATTAAACGGATTAAAATTAAACGACCGCTTTAATATAATTTTATCACCGGGCAAGCCCACCACTCGTTTACAAATATGCTGCACGGGATTAGTGGGGGATTTTGCAATAACAATGTCACCCCGTTGAATATTGTTAAATCGTGCCGATATACGTTCTGTAATTAATATATTATCAGTATTCAATGTTGGTTCCATTGATGGTCCAGAGCACTATAATAATAAAAAACAATAATAAATACCACATTACTTAACCATTTCAATGATCACTTACAACGACGAAATCTCCAAAATATTCAAAAGTGCAATGAGTTATGCAGCCATATTGTACAACATATCCGAGGATTCCCAGAGATTTTGATAGAAATTTTAACATAATTTATTAGCACAGGTATACATAAATAAATTAATTAATTAAAATATACCAAGCGATGGCGATAGCTCATCATTTTGACGTTTATAAAATTAAAAAACGTACTAGAATATTGGAGTAGAGTTGTAAAGCATGATAATACAGATTGGCATACGTCATTGAAATTGGTTAGGTAGGCGACTTTTAACCCTTGATAGAGCTCAATCAACCATGCTTGTTGGTTGAATAATGGCTATTGCGAAGCCGCTCACTATGGCACATTTCAAAACAGGATGTAATAAAACAGGACATCACAAAACAGTACATGGTACGGAACAGGACCGATAAAAACAGTACATCACAAAACAGTACATGGTACAGTAAAGTACACGGTACGGAACAGGACCGATTAAAACAGTACATCACAAAACAGTACATGGTACACTAAAGTACGTGGTACGAAACAGGACCGATGAAAACAGTACATCACAAAACAGTACATGGTACGCTACAGTACAAGGTACGAAACAGGACCGATAAAAAGAGTACATCACAAAACAGTACATGGTACACTAAAGTACCTTTTACTGAACGTTAAGCTGGAGGATTTTTTCAGCTTGATTTGTTAAATTTTTTTTATTGAATACATTTAGTAATTAGGATATTATCAAGTGGATATTTGCCTTCACCTAGAGTAATTAGACAGTATACTATATAGAATTATAATTGCTTTAAGTTATAATAAAATATCCCTTCACCTAACAATATTTAACATTATTTTTATTTAAATCGCTAATACTTGATCGTTGCAAAATAGATCAAAAATTTAAGTAAATATATAAATAAATATATCCCTTTTTTAACCAAAAAAATGGCTCAATTTAAGTCCAAACCACACAAATGTGTGAGTAAAAAACCATAGTATGTAATGGCGTTTTTGATAAAAAATATCGCTTGATTTGAAGTACAACCAACACAATTGTGTGTATAGTTATAGTGTTTTTTTCGGACGAAAATAAGTTCAAAAAGAAATGCAAAAATGTGTATGTTGGTTCAAAAAACATACAAAAATAAATGTTTGACATGGTACTTTTCCGTACCCACACAAGTAGTTATTAAAACCGTAAAATAAATTGACTATTAACTATTTTGTGGTGTTCTCTTTTAATATGTACTGTTTTGCGATGTACTCTTCCGTACCATGTACTTTAGTGTACCATGTACTGTTTTGTGATGTACTGTTTTAATCGGTCCTGTTCCGTACCATGTACTCTACTGTACCATGTACTGTTTTGTGATGTACTGTTTTAATCGTTCCTGTTTCGTACCATGTACTTTAGTGTACCATGTACTGTTTTGTGTTGTACTGTTTTAATCGGTCCTGTTTCGTACCATGTACTGTAGCGTACCATGTACTGTTTTGTGATATCCTGTTTTGTGACATCCTGTTTTAGCACATCCTGTTGTGAAATGTGTCGTTTCGTATGAGACCCTGGCTATTGATATTTGTACGTTCGGAACGGATTCCCTTCCTGTCCTCCACATACACTAAGAGTTTATACTAAACGTACATTTTTTTAAATACGTACATTTCTCTCGTCGTTTACGTATAAGAGGTGTTTTAGGCAGATGTAGTACACTAAAGGCGACCAAGTTTATCTATCATTTTAAAAATTATTTCATGTTCTTTCTGTATATTGTGTGTCAAACGAGCTGAATTTACAGTAAAATATGCACCGAAGCCGGTAACTAGCCTGGACAGACCACGGATTAGTTAAACTGGTTTAGCAAAATTCGGTCAAATATTCTAGGAAATAAAATTTAATTCAGATCGACATACTTCGAAAAATTCTAAAATCTACTAGGAAATTCAGGTTTTTCCAAAGGGTACTTGATTGAATTTTGCTAAACCAGTTTAACCAATCCGCAGCCTGTCCATGGCTATAAGGCACATTTTAAAACAGGATGTAATAAAACAAGAAATCACAAAACAGTACATGGTACGGAAATAGGACCGATTAAAACAGGACAAGGCAAAACAGTACCTCGTACGCTAAAAGTACATTGTATATGGAACAGGGCCGATTAAAACAGGACAAGACAAAACAAGTAGAGATAGTACAATAAAGGACGTGTTATGGCAAAGGATATGTTAAAACGATTTTGGCATATAACAGAAACAGTTCGGCAAAATTTTGCATTTTTAACAGATTATAACGAAATCCATAATGTTCGATGGGATTGAGACTTTAAAATATAGGTAGTTGGGTGAAGTTCAGACAATTTTCTAACGTTTAATTTGTAAATTATTATTACTTTTAGTAGTATATTATAAAAAAGAGGTTTGCCACCAGCTAAAGTAAGTATAAAACATTTTTAATTGAAGGTTAACTTCAAGTTAAAACATTTTCCCTCACTTAATAGTTCAACAACAACAAAAAATTTCGAGAGACTGTGTCTCAAGAGATTAAAGCCAATTATAGAGAGCAGAAATCTTATACCAGAACATCAATTTGGGTTTCGAGAAAGGCGCTCAACGATGGAACAGGTACATAGGATTACTGATACAATTGCGAAGGCGCTGGATAAAAGGAAGTATGTTCAGCAATATTCTTAGACGTAGCCCAAGCATTTGATAAGGTTTGGCACCATGGTCTAGAATTTAAGCTCCAACGAGATTTACATCACCGACCGTTACTTCCGGGTGAGACAGGTATCGGAATACTCAAAACAATTAAGAGTAGTTTTGGTAAGTGGATAAGCAGATTGTAGCAGATTGAGAATGTTTGCGGACAATGCTCTCTATGCTCTACAATAGCTACGAAAGCCTAGTGGAGTGGTCCACTTAGAACCTGATGTGAGTTCGTTGGCTAGGTCATTGAAAAGTATCTGGAGGAGATACTTGCCAAGACAGGCAATTGCAGATGGCCCACCAGTTGTGATTGCGATGGCGGCAAGAGAAATCGAAAGCGGTGATTGGCGATTGGTAATTCAAAGGAAGGTTATCGAACGGGGGCCGTGTGTGTATTGCAACGGTCCGTGAACGGAATCGAGATTTGTGCAGAAGTTACAAAAATCATAAAAGGATCCAATTCTCGTATTATGTTTCTCACTGTGAGTGAGAATCTCATATATATTCACTTGCAATTTCTACGTGACACTACTAGTGGAAATTGAACATTTTTGGCAAATTAAGTTAAAATATATAAAAAA
This sequence comes from Nephrotoma appendiculata, assembly GCA_947310385.1. Lineage (NCBI taxonomy): Eukaryota > Metazoa > Arthropoda > Insecta > Diptera > Tipulidae > Nephrotoma > Nephrotoma appendiculata. The sequence continues at coordinate 2,008,024 of OX371225.1, read as the reverse complement.
AATCATTGTATGTCAAAAAATTTTAAATTCTCATTTGGTGTCGCCAAGAAATTGTAGGTGAGGATATGTGAGATTCTCACTCTCAAAATTGAATTATGGTGACGTCTCTTCCACGATTGAAGATAATTGCGATAATTTTTGAGTCGCTCCACAGTATTGGCACAGAATACAAACAGAAGAGACATTACTCGATTTTTGTATGGGAAAATTCCGATCGTTTTAAATCTTTGGTTCGTATGGAAAAGGATAGGATATAATGATGAAAAAATCACTCTCACTTAAGTTCACTAGTAGCGTATTTACTTTATATGACTGCGTTCTCAAAACTGGTTTCAACTTACCAATCTGTTCACTACTTGTTGGTGATTCACTAAAATAGGCGGTTCTATTATTCCTTCGAAGCTGACGGAAAGGCGGAAAGTGAGTTTATATATTCTGAGTTTTAACTACTTTGAAGCTGCAAGGGTGGCCTTTAACATTGTTTTCTCTATTATTTGAGGGTCCTGCGATCTTCGATAGAAAAGAAAAAAGATACATATATGCAGTGAAAGCTTACGTTTAGCAGAAAGAACTCAAAGATCTTTGTAAATTTTATTAAAAACCGGCGTATACGTGGGGCGGCCTTGTTTGGTAACGCGACTCCTGTTAAAGTTTCTACCAGATGACAAGCTTAGAAAAATATCAGAGCTTTCCTTAATTAATAAAAACATTATATATATATATATATATATATATATATAGCTATATATATATATATATATATATATATATATATATATATATATATATAGCTATATATATATATATATATATATATATATATATATATATATATATATATATATATATATATATATATATATATATATATATATATATTAAAGTTGAGTTTCGCTCCTAATGTCTAGATTAAACTAATATAGGAACTCAAGCCGCAAAATTAGAAATAGGTAGATTAAAAAAAAGTACACCTGTTCAAATTAAACTATGTTTCAAATATAAAGACCAAATGTACAAAAAAGTTACTCTTAACTTTTCTATAAAAAGAAGCTATTTGTTTTTAAATTGATAAGACAATGATAACTCAAGTGCAAAATTACACTTACGAAAGAACAGAGATCTTGATACTTTGTGTAAATTTGAAAAGAAATAATGTAATTAGAATGGGACAGCAAGATAAGTTAGTGTAAGCAAATATGCCTAACGCGAAAAGTAAACGTAGATTATCACTAGAAAAAACCACAGACTTAAAATGTAGATTTTTTATATTTGTAATATATTTATATTAACTAATCACTCAGTCGTATATTTTACTTCCAAGTGTGTAGTGCTATACAAATTCATTAAAGCCAAAAATGGAAATAACAGTACCAAAGTTTTATAAAACAGAGCTTAATATACCGATCAAGACAATGATGTCAGCTGGACCGAGTAACTGTTCGGCTCGGGTACTACAGGCAATGAGCCGACCCGTTTTGGGTCATTTACATCCTGAAACCTTGAAGATAATGGATGACATAAAAGAAGGCGTACGATATTTATTCCAGACCCGTAATCCACTAACGTTTTGTGTTTCGGGTTCAGGACATGCGGGTATGGAAACTGTTTTGTGTAATTTATTGGAAGATGGTGATGTGATTGTGATTGCTGTAACCGGAATATGGGGTCAAAGGGCTGCCGATATGGCAACAAGATACGGTGCAGATGTTAGGATGTTAAATACTAAACCTGGAGCGGCACTTACATTGGAAGATGTTAAAGTAGCGCTTGAAATCCATAAGCCGATTGCGTTTTTTGTAGTACAGGGAGACTCGTCGACCGGTGTTTATCAACCGCTGCATGAATTTGGAGAAATATGTAGATTAAACAACTGTCTATTTATTGTGGATACAGTAGCTTCGTTAGGCTCGGTCGACCTTTTGGTGGATAAATGGCAAATTGATGCTATTTATACAGGGTCTCAAAAATGTTTGGGCGCTCCACCAGGCATCACACCAGTCTCCTTTAGTGCTAAATCGATACAAAAAATGGTTGGGAGAAACAGTAAAATCAAGGTTTATTATTTTGATGCTTTCCTTCTCGGTGATTATTGGAATTGTTTCGGTCGACCAAGAATGTAAGCGGCGTCATTTACCGCAGTCATTTTAATACATATAAGAATTTTTTCAATTTATTTAATAGATATCACCACACAATATGTTCCACTCTTCTTGCCGGTTTACGCGAAGCTATAGCCCAAGTTTGTGAACAAGGATTAGAGAACGTAATCAAGCGCCATCAAGCATGTGCCAAACGCCTTTATGATGGACTACAAGAATTAGGGCTCAAACTATTTGTTGAAAATGAAGAATATCGTTTACCCACAGTTACCACAGTTAAAGTGCCTGAAGGAATTGAATGGACCCGCATAGTCAATCATTTAATGCATAAATACTCGCTTGAGATGGGTGGCGGATTAGGACCAACCGCTGGTCATGTATGGCGCATTGGATTGATGGGAGAAAATGCTACAGCTGAGAAAGTAGATTTTATATTAAAAGCGTTAAGAGAATCTCTTCCACAAAATGTAACCGCTTCTAAAATGTAACTAAATAAATGTTTATAGACCACATTTAGATATTTGCCAATACAAATGTATTCTTTTTGAAACAATTAACAAAAGCATTTCGTCTTATGAAAGTTATATTCATTAAGTTAGATATTTATAGTTTCCCAGTGTACCGTGATTCCACTTAAAATAAAATTTTAAGTTCGAGTATTGAAATTTAAACTGTGATCCAATTTCGTGACTTATTTTATGGAGACTAACTTTTGTGAAAGTCTGCAACCTTATTGTAGATTTGTTTCCAACTAAGAAAGCTCAATTCTAAATAATTAAAACTACAATATGAGTAAATCTAACCGACCAAGAGGCACAGTGGTTAAAGCTTTGGCGTTTGGATCGGGAGGTACTTGGTTCGAATCCCGATACGGGCAGGATGCAAAGTGAAATTTATTTTGATTACGATCTGTGGTGAAATGTAACACATCTATGGCCCCCTGTCGGTGTGCAAAACCCATCGACGGCTCACCCATCTTCCATGCTAGTATAGGCTGGCATGGAGCTTGCAATGTGAATTCATTTGCGTTCTACGTAAATCGGTTTACGTAAAACGGCTATAGGCCGTACGTCCTCAAGTTGGACGGGAGGCGTAACCACGGAAGAGCAGGGTGAGCCTTGAGCTCCAAAACTGATCGCATAGGGTTAACAATAAAAATCAATAAAATGAGTAGGTCTATTCGGTGATATATTTGAAAACTTTCAAATAAGTCAATTTCCACAAAATAAACCATGATTTGAGCTACAGCCATAGTAAAACGTTCTAACTATCGTTGGGAAATTTAAATGCCTATGTATCTGTAGTACTCAAACAGTTACTATTTCGTTTTATTACAAAATTATAATGTATTTCTGTTTTATTTTCAACCTCCCTTTCGACCCTATAAAATGTTTTTTTTTTCTGTTTAACAACACCCAATATCTTTTAAAAAAATATTAATTGAATAATAAAACCTTTAACCGTATAGTATTTTGAATATTTACATTAACAAATAGAAAATTAGATACCAAAACTATGTTGACCACATATAGAAATATGTTTCCTGCCAGTGTGGAATGTATGAATTGAGAGCACCGCATATCGCCTTGGTTAAAGGAATATTTCTCGAAACTGAATTGATAAGCGCCTCAATTTTATCGCCTGTATAACTTTCATAGAATGGTGACCGCAATAGATAGAGCAATAATGCTACACATCGCCGTGATAATTCAACACGATGCTCTTTTGTAAGCGTTTGTCGATTTTTGTAGTATAGTCGTAAACTAAATAAATCAATTATGATTGCAGTGCCCCAACTTCTCCAGCTCTTAATACCAAATTTCCGTAGGGCAGCCAAATGTATTAATGGTTTGCATATGTACAAATATTCGGCAATCTCGTTTTTATTATTCTCTGGTGTATTTGTTAATCCAATTGCTTCATTATTTTCAGTTATAGGTTTCCAATTTCGCATATAAACGGGTGGTGCACCCTCAACTTTCCGCACAACTCGACCAGACCGCTTCAATGTAAACGTAAAATTTCCCGAACTTTGGAATTGTTCGGCTTCATCTCCATTTGGCGCTGCATTAGATTTTAAAATTTTCTTTCGATCTAAAGTTTGGAGCGGTGGATTTTGTATAAAGGTATTTTTAAAGAAAATTTTAAGCATCAGTCGTCCTAAAAATTTAATTAGCTGTACTGCTACAATGAAGGTCCACCGTCCTTTTTCCCCATAAACCAGTCGACCCGAATATTCAATAAACACCTCGCAATATTCCAGCGTGGTTAAAAACAGTTTTAAACGTCTTTCATTGCTGTTAGATTGCACAGTGACCCCTTTCTGCGATTTATCAATAATCTGGTCATTGAAAAGCACCAACAAACTAGATAATGTGTAGATAAGTTCTGACATTGCAGCTGAATTTGTAATTCGACCTATAATATAAAATTATATTACGTTATCAGAAAATCCAAATCTAATCTCCAGTTTCCAAGGGGCCATACCTGCCACTAGATAAGACAACCATTTCACTGTCGTTTCTACATCACCGACTAATTGTGGGTTTGATGCTACCCATTTTTTATAAGAATTAAATAATTCAGGTAAATTAGACAAATATTTAGCCATTACGTTCATAATTCACTTCCAATTGATGAATTTTAATTAAAATATTTTACAAATGCTTATAATTTATTCAACACAAGTTAGACTTCGATGTACACGAACTGATTATACAATTATTAATAAGAAAAGTTATTCATTTTATTTTTCACTGCATTTCTCACCCATAGAAACAACCAATAGATAAATGAATAAAATATTTATTTATTTAAATGCCCGAATAATTAATTTGCGGGATAAAGGTGAATTTTTCGTTTAGTATTTTTATTGGCACAATGAATGAAATGTCAAATTTATATAGCTTTGACAGATCCAACGCGAAGTTGTTAACGTTTAAATACTATCATGTTCGCTACCGGGAAATATTTGGAGACCATCTGTACCTCAATTTTGTTGCCTTTTCGAGACTACGAGAACAAAAATTACCGGAAAATAATAATATTAGTGAATGCGAGTGTAGTAGGGCGCATGCGCTGTTCGTTTTGTTTATGTTTTTTTTCTTTTGTGTTGATAATTTGACATATTGCCAATACGAAACTATTTTATTGGTTATTTCTTTTATATATAAAATTCAAATTAATAAAATAAATAAAATCATACAATTATGCTTCAATTAAATTATAATTTTTTTAATTTCAAATAATTTTAATGTCATTTGTGTTATGTGTTTAAATTTGAATTTCAATTCTCCATCAAATTACAACGAGACAAATGGATGTAAGCACCAACAATTTTACCGATTTAAACCGATTCGACAATTTTTCATGCTTATCGTCATACTCTCTACATTAATACACATAACAAAAATGAAACCACACAGTAACACAAATTAATACTATACACAGTGTACATATACAAAATATTTCATAGTCCCGTAGTCTCGTAGTCTCGAAAAGGCAACAAAATTGAGGTACTGCTCACAGAAAAAAATAAATATAACCCTTTCGAGTTCAAAAAAAAAATTTTTTTTGGTTCAATTTAAGTTCAGTATACAGAAATGTGTATGTAAATAATGATAGGTTGGAATGTCTTCCGTATTTTAACCCTTTCGAGTTCAAGAAACAAATTTTTTTGGTTCAATTTAAGTTCACCATACACACAATTGTGTATATACATAATGATAGGTTGTAATGTCTTCCGTATTTTAACGGATTTTAGTTACATCGAAATTCTTTTTGAAAAAACCATAATAATTTATTAACAAATTAATTATATAACATATAATTTAGTTGTTCTTGATAACATATTAATTATTTTATCATTATTATAGTTACTGTTATTTTTCGGACAAAAACTAAATTAAGTGGTTTACACAAATGTGTACACTGGTCTTCAATTACCATCTAGTTCTATGTTTGACATCTTCGTTTGTCGTAATCAAAATTTACATACACAATTGTGTATGCGGGGCAGGAAAGGGATAAACAGAAGTAAAGCTGCATACAAAATTTTTACGCAAATTTTCATAGTAAAATATGGGGTCACGATCCGGTTTTATATTGACCAAATTTAAAATTACCGTTATAATCTTAACGAAGAAAAAAGTAAACAAAAACATTATGAAAGTTAAAGAAATACTTAATGTATATTTGAAGAGTTGGACATTCTAAGTTTATTATTTAAGGCGTAAAACGAATTTGTATTTTGGGGTTACAATCTAAAAAAGTTGGTTCAAAATTTTGTATGCAGCTTTACCTCTGTTTATATTACTTTTCTCTATGATCTGCTACTTTAAGCAAAAATTATTGCTACGAATTTGTCCTGACCAACCCTGTTCGTATCACTGGATTGTGAATACAAATAAATTAACAGTTACGACACTAATTCTTTTAATTTACACCACTTTTGCAATATTCCCGAATGCTATACTATTTCCGATTCCGAAAAAAAGATATTCTCAAGCCGCTATCTATTCCATGGAAATAAAAGATTCTCAGTAAAACTAGAACGAGACAAAAATATAGACCGACTATTTGGGAGCTGATTTAATTGTGCTGAACAAATTGTTAAGTTGCCATAATTTTTCGTAAAAAACATATTTTTTAAGTTAAATAAGAACAATAAATTAAAAGCGGTTTATGATGCATTTTTAGATGTGAGGTTTGTTATAAAAATAAAAATTATATAATAATATTTTTTATTTTTGTTATAAAAATATAAAATTTTAACTCTTTCTCAAGTACCAATTAAATGTCAAATAAATAAAAATGTTGTAACATCCTCAAGCATATATTGTATTCTATATTGTGTGCCTCAAGCGTCAAAAAATTAAAGTATGTCTACTCTCAAAAAATAAAATTGTTATTTGGGAAAACATTCAAAACGCTTGGTGGAGCTTCCCAATTGAAAAGTGTCAATCAAATCACTGGTAGATTCTATGGTTTGGCGATGTAATGCGGTGAATACAATTAAGAGATATTGTAATAAATGTTTTGTTTTTTAGAAGAGACTGACAATTAAAAAAATCTTGTTTCATTTTTTGATATCGACGATTAAAAAAAACACATTTTTTTAATATTTCATAAAATTACCTATTACATTGCATAAAACTATATATTTCCGAACGAATATTCGTCACATATTTATTAAATATGTACCATGTTTCCAAGATAGATACCATGTTTCCATGACAGAGTTAACTTAGGTTAGCTCGGGTTTACGTGCATGGAAACACAGATTAACAGAGCATATCCAATAGAATTCCTTGTGACTTTATACTTACAGAAAAGTATGAAAAAAAACTTGAGAAAAAAAAATATCTCAATTTTTTTTCATACTTTTCTGTAAGTAAAAAGTCATAAGGAATTCTATTGGGTATGCTCTGTAAGGTTGTGTTTCGTTAAATCTGTTTTAACTCAACGAAACTAGTACGGTTGGGTTAGGTTCTATCTGTCAACGTTTTTCACGTGTATTTTAAAATGACGCTCATTGTAAACTATTAAAATAAAGATTTTGAATAAAAATATTTCAAAATTAAATTTGAAAATGAGTGTAAACTATCGAAATAAATATTACAATACCCAAGTATAACAAGACGAATCTCAAAATTGAGCTATCGTATTTGCCTTCGAAATATTTGAAAAAAGTCGAAGAATCAATACTTTAGTATTGGTGCGTATATGTATGTATACTGTCCCAAGAATAACAAGACGAAACTCAAAATATTTTACATGTTCACAACATGAGTTTGGTAATTTTATAAAAGTGATTTTCTTAAAAAAATTTAAAGATGTGCGTTAATTTAAATAAAATTACACCAAAATATATTTTTATATCTATTCAAAAATTGTTTGTATAAATTAATTAATTTCTAGTTCAGTTTTAAATTATTAAGTGGAAAACAAATGCGAAATAATAAACTTGATATGAGCCATATGGAAAATATTTAAACTTTTAATATTACAATCAAGGAATAATATCAAACCATTGTTTAATAATAAAAAAAAATTAAAAAATTAATTATAATACAATTTAGATGTGTATATGTATATATTTTTCTTATACAATAAAATATTCATTGTTCTAGACCTAAATTTTTTGTTTTGCTTTACATTTGGACGCCATCTTTTTCCTCAGATGTATTTTCAATTATAGATAGCCTTTTACATATGGCTTTGCACAAGATCGTTCCCGCCATATTGTTTTTTGTCTTCAGTTCACACATACATGTATACAATTCTATTTATTGAGTTTCGTCCAGTTTCGAATAATCGCGACACTTTTCATACAGGATCTTATTCTAAGTCGAAAGCAAAACCATGTCATTACGGTACGAGTTAACACCAACAAATTAACGGTACGAGTTAACACCAACAAATTTTCAACTCAACGAAACCTAAACATGTTTTAGCTCGATTCATGGAAACATGGTAAAAGAAAGATTAAAATATACAGGTAACCGTCCAAGAACACGGTATTCAAAAAAACACGGTTTCGAAGAACACGGATACCCATTCCCTCAAATTACACAGTTTCAAACAACACGATTTTCGGTATTCTCTTTTATTTTGTTTTTTGTATACAATAACAAAAAAAAAAAATTAAACGTAACGTTTTTGCTTATCTTTTTAGTCTCGAACAACACGGTTTTAAAGAACACAATGACGTTTCTTTTCGTATTGGTATTAGTGCATCACATAAAAAATTACGAAAAATTTACATTTTTTTTAAATTGATTGGAATGTGCGATCAAACCTAAGTAAGTTTACCGGTTGACACCGGGCCCATCCGCACATGATTTTACATATTATAACAAGATGGAGGGATAGGAAAGGTTTGTTAATTATTATGGAAATTGACCCGGTGTCAAACACCTAAGTAGTCAATAGTAAATTGCTAGTTGAAATGTAAAATAAGATGGTTAGCACAAAACAAAACAAATATTTTTGATTTTTTGGATATAAATATTCAGCAATCAGCATCCTAAATAAAAATTTATAATTATAATTAAAATTTATAATTAATTAAGTTGCAGTAAATTTCCTGAAATAAAATGTCATTATTATGAATTAAATTATACTTAATAAAAGAATAAAATAAATGTTTATAGCATTAGTATTAACTAAATTAATTTGGTTCTCTTAAAACAAATTAAATCAAAATAAATTAAAATAAATCGAATCCAGAAATCACCAAATGTTGTGTTTCAGAAGAAAAAAAATCAAAATCACCTCCAAAATCAGGAAAGGGACGCACAACCTTTTTATCATCAATGGATATAATCTTTGTGAATCTGTTAATTTAATGGGTTTATTTATAAAAAATAGTTAAATAAAAAAATTATAAAATGTGATGGTCACTTGTCCTTGCCATCCCTAATCTAATGCAAATATGAAAAAAATGACCAAATGAAATCTGGTTTCAAAAACGACTAATCTGAAGTATGTAATAATATATTAATAATGGATTTTTAGCACAGTTTTAGAACCCCAATACCTAAACAAATTAAACGAGAATTAAATAAAACATTTAAAGCAATCAGGAATCTGTAAGATGTCAGAATTACTAATAAGTAGCTAACACAACTGTAGGATCCTTGATAATCAAATAACCCAATCGTATTAAATAAATCATAAAAACAACAACCAGCGATAGTTATTTATCCAACCTAGAACACTAGAACAAGCTAATCAAAACCTTCACCAATTTACAGTCTCCCGAAACAACCTAGAAAATAATTTAATTAAAGAAATGGCATGATCCCTGAAAAATTTACTAAGTACAGCAATAGTTAACTGCATTTCAAATTTACTCTGTAGCTTCCAAGATATCTGTAATTTCAAAAAGTAAATATACGCTGAAATATCAAATTTATTAGAAACCCGATAGCCATTATGATTCCTACTTTGTCTGCTCTTCTAACATTTAAATTAAAATTTTATTTTTAAAACTTCTGTAATTAAAAATCTTCAATAGAACTAAATAAATTAGCTTAATCAGGAACTGCATTGAATAATAGTATTAATAATAAACACCTGGATAAACCTCGATAACTCTAAATTGCTCATCAAATTAAAATATAATAATTTAATACTCAAACGCTGAATAATTGGATGAAGGAATATTAGTAAAATTAGTTAATCTATGAAATCACATTGTTAAAAGAATCATTTTTAAAAATAATCATAGTAAAATGTGCCAAAAAAATATGTAATGTTTATTCAGGAGTACTCGATACCCACCCCCTCTAGAACAAAAAAACCAAACACAAAGTTATTTCCGAAACGATCCCAATAGACAGTTCGAATATCCTCTCTGTGTGAAACCTCTACTATTCACCAATCGATCTCCTACCAACATCACTAATCAACAACACTAATGCTTCACAAAGCCGTAACGAATCCATGACAGATTATAAAAGTATATTGGCAATCCTACTTTTGAGCTGTAGCGTACGACCGATCATCCTAGAATTTCAAAAATGTTTTCACTCCCACGAAATTAATGGCAAAAACAACAAAAAACATCTATACTATTCAGCAAAGAGACCAACCCGGACACACAAATCCAAACATCAGTTCCATGCAAATTTGCCTTCTTATCCCAACAATTGATGACCACATCAACTCGCAAACAAAACAATTTAAAATAACAAAAATAGCTAACAAATACAGGTAATGACAGAGCATATAGTATGAATACAACCCTCCGTAATTGAGAACACAATGTTCAATGAACAACCATCACAAATTGCAGACACCAACTAACCACTCATCTCGAAAGAAACCCATTCAACGCACTCTACCACAAATATATAAAAAAAAAAAACATTGCAATACAGTTCCACCATATCCTCACCGCCTCTGTGTAAATTGATCACACAAATTAAATCAAGGAAAAGGCAAAAAAAACAAGGAAAACAACAACGAAAATCTATGATTTGATCGTTTATTTTTTTTGTATCTTTTCATGTAGAAAAAAATGTACACGCGCAAGCACAAAAAGTATATAGCTATGCACATATATAATAAATATATAATAATTATGTAATGACATAAATAAAATAAAATGAAAACAAAAACTCTCCTGTGGCCCTATTCTTGCTTTCTCTGGGAATAGGGAATTGGGAAAAACATTTTCATAGCATTTTTGTTAAAATTATTCTTTTCTGACCTACTGAAAGACTAAGTTTAGTGCAAAAAATTTCAAAACAAAGTGATTTGGGAAACTTTTGTTCCACAAAATTTTTGTAGGGAAAAATATTTTCCCATTTAACTTTGTTTCGAAAATATTAACACCAATCATGCTCCCTCAGTAGGCCAGAAAAATACAATTTAGACAAAAGTGCTATGAAAATATTTTTCCCATTTCCCTATTCCCAGACGGAAAGCCAGAATAGGGCCACTGGGGTGGATTCCGGTTGCGTGAAATTATTAGTGGAATGAGATTTTGTAGTAAAACAGAATAAAAAAAATTGAGAATTCAAGTAAGCGAGAAAGAGAAATATAAAAAATATCCCATTGCATTCCGTCTCACCAAACGGGAATGTATATGCTGATCTTGTAAATTATTTCCTCATAACCAATCCATACACACCTAACATGGATACAGTAAAACCACATTTTCGGTGGTTGGTTATTGAAAGCGACTGTTCGAGTGCGAATTTTTGTGCGGATATTTAGAATCACACTTTTCCACCGATTTATTGGAGACAATCTAGCTAATAATTTTATTTCTTTTTATGATTAGGTTGGTCGTCTGCGAATATTTTGGTTAAAAATAAAAATATTTTATCTTTTATGGGCGTAATTTGATTGGTGGAAAAGTGCGATTCTAAATATTATTGAATTTTTCCACTGTTTGTATCAAACAATTACATATATGATTTAATGTTTTAGGTCTAGTAGGTAAGTAAAACAACTGCAATTCTCATAATTTTTATTCCCATTTTTTGACCAAAATTAGACCCCAGAAGTGTTTCTTCTTTTATTTCTTTTCAACGTTTATTTTATACATATCACACAAAATTTTATTTCATGATCGTACACACAAAAATAAAAGCAAATTAAAAAAACATGCGAAAAATGAACAACATTTTTTTATTACTACTTTGAAACCGATATCACCCCAAATTTATTTTATTGTTTTATCACTACACAACACACTCGAAAAATTAAAAAACACATTCGAAAATAAATTGGATTTTTTTTTATTACACTTTAAAACCTTATTTTATATTTAAACACAAACATTTTTCGTATTGTTTTGTTATTGCTCTCTCGAAAATAAAATTTAAACTAAAATGTATAAGTCAAAAATGGCCTTGAAATGTTTTTTATTTAATTTATATTTGTGTTAGTGTGATTGCACCGAAAATTTATTTAGTCGCAATTAAAACCGTTATCATAGGTAAACGGGGAAAGAAACGAAGAAAGTAATGGTTTCAGTGATTCATATACTTAAAATTTATTTGGAAAAAGTATGAATTAATAATTAAAATATGTGTTAAAACAATGAATAAATGAAAAACACTTATCTTATGCATCCTTTGGAATCAAAAAAAAAAAATCATACAGTTTACATACAATGCGTATCATGCTTCAAGCAACGGTATCAAAATACATATAAGTAAAAAATTGTTACGTATATATATTGTACACCAATGCAAGCGCACCATACACAAATTAATATAAATGTACAATGTAAAACTTTTCACATATAAAATTATACAAATTATTATTATTTATTCAACACATATTATTATTATTTATTTATTTCGAGGAGAGACAAAAACACGTCTCTCCTCGACGACGATCAATCGACGACTGTACATTTTTTTTAAATTGATGTACATACATAAAAAAATTGATTTTTTCTGTCAAATAGAACAAACTTTTTGCCGGATTTTGGTAAATAGAGTTTAACATTAAAACTATCGACACCATTAAACGTACTCATATAATTTATTCGCGTGCTGTATTCAATATATCGATTCGATGACAGTCGATTACCTGAAAAATTTGACAATTCCAAAGAAAATTTTTCTTATTTATTTTTAAGAAAATATAAATAGAAGTTAATCATTGCGATGTAATTGATTTAAGATATATCAATATCATTACTCAAGATTTTTATGTTGTGTATATTGAATAATACGGAAAAATTAAACTTTCTTAGATAATAAACGTAACAATGGAAGGTGATAAATTATTAATGGCAGCGGGTGTAACCGCTGCCGTTGTAGTTGGCGCATTTGTGTTTTGGGGCCCACCTGGTACTATTCAGTTTTGGCTTATAACATCAATATTGTTATGTAATGATAAAATAATTTTTTAGGTAATTCGAGGCTCCGTTCCAAGAAAGGACAAATAGCTGGCCTTCATAATTTTGGGCGGACATGTTTTCTAAATACATTACTCCAAGCATTGGCAGCATGCCCACAATTTATAGCATGGTTACAGTTGCATAACAATACAGATAAAAAAAGTTTAATAGCATCTTTGCTAAGTACACTAGAGGTGATAAATGGGACGCATCCAACACTACGGGGTGATCCTTATTCGCCTGGTGCTGTTATTCGTGCGCTTAGCAATTTGGGATGGGTTATTCCGCCTGATGAACACGATACTCATGAATTGCTGCATGTTATGTTATCGTCGCTGGAAGAAGAAGTGCAACGACCGAAAAAAATTGGTTGTCTCTCAGATGCGCTTGGCGAATTGGATTTGACTAAAAACGAAAATATGCCACCACCTCGGCCATCGAGTGCAATGCTATCTGACTTTTGCAATTCGGAATATGATGAATCAACAAATTTTATGCGGCAAGTTAGGAGTGAAGCGCATACACCCGATTCTCCGATATCAACTTGTACCGATATGGATGATTCAGCTGATGTAACACTGATTGAAGACGCGTTGGCTTCTCCTGGATCGATGTTAAGTTTGCGACCTAGTAGAACACGTGCGACATCCCATACCCACATGGGTAACGGTGAATTAAATAAACGAACTTCATATTCATGTCGATCGTTGGAAAGATTAAGTCGAGGTCCTGGGCGAGTATCGGTATGGAGTGAGAAAGCGACATTTCAGGTTCCTCATCCGTTCCGTGGTGCACTTAGCAGTCAAATAGGCTGCTCGGGTTGTGGTTATAAATCTCCAGTCCGATATGATAAATTTGAAAGTGTTTCATTACCTTTGCCAGAGCGTAAAAACACGGGACTGAGCTTAGCAATTTTATTAACGGAATTTGTATCGTCAGAAGAACTGTCCGATGTAAAGTGTGAGTCGTGCAACAAGTTTACGAATCATACAAAATCGGTGACTTTTGCAAAGCTTCCGTCGTGTTTATGTATTCATATTGTGAGAACTACATGGTTAAACACAGGCCAAGCTTGTAAGAGGCAAGATTTTGTTCATTTCCCCGAAAGTTTATCAATGGCTCAGTATAGCTTTGTGCAGCCCCGGTTAAATAGTCAAGCCGGTACGCCATGGGGCTCCACATTTTCATTATTGGCCGCTTCAATGCCAAACAGCTCGGATATTTTTGGCACTTACACATTTGGTTCAATAATTCCGCGGAATTTGTATCGACTGCTAGCCGTAATTGTACATTCTGGGGAAGCGAATAGCGGCCATTTCGTAACCTATCGTCGTGGTGCACTACGTAATTCGCATAAATGGTACTATACATCGGATACCATCGTACGAGAGGTATCAATAGAAGAAGTGTTAAGCGCACCTGCGTATATGATATTTTATGATCGAGGTCCCCAACGAGTCATATAAAAACTTTTTTTTTTTTAAATTTATCAAACTTTAAATCAAATTAATGATAAGTGCTTAAGATGATTTAAAATCCAATTTAAATGTTAGAAAAGTAAATTCCATTAGCTTAAGAATTTTTTTTTTATCATTTGGATCAAAAATTCACAATCCCTGCTACTACGCGATCCGCCATAACTCGTTATTAAAGTGGCTCAATAATTATAAAAATTGTCGAACATCTAGTGTCTCTTGCAGATCATGTAAGAGTAAAGCCAAAGTTACATTTTTCATTTATTTACTTACATACTCATATTAGATTTAAGTTATATAATTGTACTATTATTTTTTTAATTACTACATACTTACTACCTAGTCTAAAACCACGATCAACAGAATGACGATATGTATTCCAGTAATCTAGGAAATCCATCTTGCATTTTCTCTTGTCTTAACAATAAGGCATCAAATTCAGCGCTTTAAATATGAATGGTTTGCATTTTAAGATAAATTCTTATTTACATGCAAATAAACCACTAGATTTTAAGATAATCCTATATATAAATCTATAAAATATAATTATATTTTTCTGAAATAAATAATTATTTTATGTTAACAATAAAAAAAATAAAAATGTCTGTTAAAATGTCGTACTGTATATATTGGATTCGTATTGGAAACGAAATTTCAAAAATCAAAACAAACAATACATATTTTGGTGTTTGACACATAACCTCGAAAATCGAGTAAACAAAAATAATAAAAATTCGATATCGAAAAATTACTCATATTTCATTTTCTACTCCAATTTCTTTTTTTATCAATGAAAAATTTGAGAAGTGCGATAATGAAATTAAAATGTGAAATTGATGTGATTGTTAAATTTATTTATTTTAAATAATATAGAAAACAAACGTGAATATTAATAAAACACGGATGCTTTAAAGTAATAAATATTAATACAGCAAAATACAAGTTGTGATCGATTTATACAAAAATTACGAATTGGCGAAATAAAAAATACAAAATGGAGGTGAGTAATTTTCTTTTTTTGGTTAATTTTTATGCAATTTGGATATAAAATGTATCAAAGGGATTAAAAATTTAATAATAATCGCAAATGGAACTTTCGTTTTTATTCAAATAATAATAAACTGTTACATAACTTGGTATTTGGATGCAGAAAATTCATATAGATTAGTGGAGTGGCAAGGACCCCCCCGTTGTAGAGTTCGCCTTTATATTGGACATTGTATAGATGGAGGCATAAAAATTATACTCCTAATTATTAATTGTACCGTAAACTGGAACACTATTTTATTATTAGTTAGTTCAATTCTGTTGGGGCTTTCCTGCTATTTATAAAAACCATATGTTTTAAGCATAATTAATACGACCTTGAAATAGTTCATACAACGCTTATAAAAAGTGGCCAGCCTCAGGATGAAGCAAACTATCAAAACGGTTGTAACCCTTCAGGTTTATGATTCCAAAAACGCACCATTTCACTTGTCCGATAATTTAAAAAGGTTGTAGGTAAGAAGAGATTGATTTCTTGTTTCTTCCAACGAAATCAAATTTTCTTACGAAATTCTTCAGATACATCATTGGTGCAAGATCGTTACAAATTTATTTGCCCAATACGTATACTGTTTTTGTTATGAAAATACTATGTGAAAACAAACATCTTTCATTACCTTCACAATAAAAAGTGAAATGAAAAATAATTAACACAATTTTCTTTTTTTTTATTATTTTTAGAATAATCTACCAATCAGCAATAATATCAATATATTACCAACACAGCTGACACCAGAGAAAATTATCGAATATAAAAAGCAAACGGATTCAATTCTAAATTTATTAATAGAATTTTATACACAAGATAGTTGTAGTGCCGATCGTCACAAAGAAATTGAGGCCCAATTATTACAAATAAAAAATTCGATTGACTTTTTAGATTTTTTTTTATATGATTTAGATAATTTTACAAATGAATTGACTTGGATGTTTAAAATTTCATGTCTTGAACATCATATCACACGTAAATTAGCCATAGATCGTCATCTATCGAAAAATGTTGAGCATACACTGTGGAATATCTATAAGAATTTATCGGTTCGAAATTCGGAAAAAATGTTGCGTGATAAATTGGCCCAATTGATTGTTTATTTGTATATGCAAAATTTTAATTTTAACGATTATAATAACTATTTCTTAGAAGAATTACATTCATTATTGAATGACAAATTTTTACTAGGGGTTACACTGCTAAATACGATATCACAGGAACTATTTAGCTCGAGAAGTTTTGTAACCGTTCAGCACAGGCAGATTATTAGACTATGGTTAGAAAAGAATCTAAGGCCCATCTATGAAGTACTACAGTCGTCTATGGTGTGTTTATGCAATACAATGGCCCAGGAGATTAATGTAAAAACCCAACAACAAGAAATTATCCAACTTAAATCCTCAACAAATACAAAATTTTATCGAACTACGATCGAATTTTTGATATGCATTCAAAGTATACTATCGTGGAGCGAATTAAAACATTATATGACTGATATTTTTATCGATAATCTATTTAATTTGGCAACCCTGAAATTTACGCTTCAACCAGATACCTCAATCGCTGCCTTAACAACAATATGCGAATTGTTTTACAGCCATATCGTATTATCGTTACCTCAACAAAATGCAATCGTAAAAAATATCATTAAGCTGTTAGATGATTCAAATTTAATTGAATCCGAATTATCATATTTAGAAAAAATCAACGAATTGTTAACGTTATTCTCAGCCCAGTCATATTGTAAATGGTTTAATGAAGAAACATTTAATTTTTATATTTATCGGGTATTTAATTACACGATGAATACGAAATATTTAAGCGATAAGAATGATATGATCGATAAATTATCGGTATGGAAATCTATTATAAAAACGCATATGATGAAAGATCCACCGAAATATGAAGCTATTTCAACCCAACTAGTCGGATTCATATTGAATCAATTATTTCTAAGTTCCGGTTCATCGCAAACAGAACTATTGGATAATGTTTTACTGGATGATGATGTAAGTATTTGCTTAGTTAATTATGTTTAGCAAACTCGTTAATAAATTCATTAATTTTAGTTGCACACAGATTGGCAACGGTTCACGGGCCCATACATTGAGCTTACACTGTTACTAACTCAAATGCAGCCGGTTTATTGCATTAAGAATTTTATGGACTTTTATGAGTTTTTCCTAGGACGATTGTTTATCGCACTAAACGATCAGCAACCACAGAATCCCAATTCGGAACAAGTTGGTGCCGTATCAAAATTGTTTCGTGATATGTCAACATTATTTCAAATACTATCGGCTCTACCGTTAATTGTTGAAGAACCATACCCAATTGAGCTGTTTAAAAATATGCTACTCAAATACGATCGATCGTTGGTTTTGGTTCATGCAACCATTCCTGAAAAGCACAAAAACGAGGCTGATAATTTTTACGCAAATTTACTATCGGTCGGAAAATCGTTTGTAACCATATGGGAGAAAAATGCTCTATTGGATAATAATTACGTGCAGAATTTTGTAAATGTGTCGCTTAATTGTATTGTGAAAACAAATTTTTCGTCGCTGGTACAATATGAAGCTGGTAGGTTGAAGCTGGAAAAAATATTTCGAAGAGATTTAAATTTATGTTGTTTATATATTTGCAGCGCAATTATTTTTAGTAATTAGTTCGGCGGTGAGAAAAAAGGCGTTGCTCGGTAATGATCTAGTTAGGTCATTTTTCAACACTTCTTATAATTTAGAAGACATGAGCGTTAAAATTCGAGATAAATCGGCAAAAACACGTAACGAATTTGTAAGTTTAGCCAAGACACAAAATACATGTAACATATTGACATTTATGAAGTTTTTTTTTCTAGTATCCAGTTGTAATATTTCAAGGATTGTGTAACATTTTATTGTTGCCTTGGGGAGACGTTCCCGATAAAGAGCAAATGAGTGACGAGCGAAATTATTTATTCCAAATGTTAATGCATCAATTCATCAATGATTATTTAGTAATTGATATGTCACACGAGAATGAGAAACGAGTAAATTCCTCGGCGGCTAAATGTCTTCCGATTATGACTGAAATCCTAAATCATTTTTACGATGCACCAAATTATGTTAAAGTCCAATTAACTCTAGTTTATCAACCAATCCTAATGAAATCAATAACAGTATTAAATACATTTAATAATTTATCATCGGATGCATTCGATTGTATTATAGATTTTATAAAATGTGTTATACGGTCGCTGCAGAACCAATTTTCGGCTGAATTTATACAAGATTTGTTACAAATTGTATTTTCGGTTACATCGAAAATTAGTAATTTTACTGACCAACTAAATTTAATTGATAAAATATTACAAATCCTGATGTATATAGTCGAGCGGCCAGGAAATGTTTCAAAAATTATTTTCCCTTATGCAATACGATTTGTACTCGATCAAGTATTTCCACTCATTAAAGATGAACAACGGGTGCACTTAATGGATAGCGTCGTAGTGTCAATGGTACAATTACTGGATTGTATATTGCAAAATAAATGGAATTATTTCTATCCATCCCAGGTACATAATAAACCTCTAGTCCTAAACAATATAACAAATAATCATATTATCAATAATAATAATAATAACTTGAACGGTTCCGAAGTGATACAAAATGAAAAAGATTTTAATACAATTTTTTATGCATATGGAATTTTACTTCTATCGTGGAATGATCTCGAGGTAAAACTAATTATTTTAAATTCCTTGCAAAAGGTGAATGAAAAATTTAAGCTTTTTTCGCGAGAATATTTTCATAAGAATTTGCTATTCGATTTTATAAATACATTTATGAAAATTATCTTACTGTGCGGAATATCGATACATGATGAGATTATTATCAATATGCTGTATTCGATGGGCCAGGTCGATAAGGAGCCCCTTAAAAAGTCATTTACCGACAATGGATTTTTAAACAATGATATTGTTGAAAAAATATTACACGCAACGGTGAGTTTGTAGTAAAATAGCACGAATCAAGAATTTATATACATATTTTTTTTATTTTCTAGGATTTGCCAACATTTTCGGAAAATATGAATCTATTTATAACCGATATGAAAAAATTTGGATTAAATCAAAGTTAGATGTGTCATTCCTAAATATTTTTAACGTATATAAGCCATTAAAAATGTCATGAAATTATTAAAATACTTCCGGGATTTCCTTCCGTGTGAAATTTTCTAAAATTTAATCCGATTGGTTCCGGATTTTTATATAATATACATACTATTTTCTTGTGTAAGGTTCTAGTGTTCCTTAATAAAAATTTACCATATAAACTACTTTATGAACATTCCAATTGCTTGGCTCTATTCTACTAAATTATTCATTCTTCTCGAAACAAAAAGACACAATATATGTATGGGGTTAAGTAGTAATCTCAATGTTGGATACCGTGTACTTGATTTTAGTAATTTCATGAACATTTAATTTTTACTTTTATTTAATGTTCCGTTAAATTATTATTTTTTAAATAATTATCTGTGCTTCTATTTGAAAACAAAATAAATTTAAATATAAAAATAAAAAATTATTGTAGCAAATGATTTTTCTTTTTGTGTTAATTATCAAATTATGGTTCAGATTTTAATTTGTGGCCTTTATATTATGGCAGCAAAAGTAGGTGTTAGTGGAAGTTATTAAACTACCTAATTTAGGGAATGTAAATTTTAATAAAATTAAGTTTTTACGAATTCTAAGAAAGATGAAACTTATAACCATAGAAAACTATGAATTTCACAGAAAATTGAGAACAGGGGAACATGCAGTTAAATTTAGTTGCAATGACGACCAAGCTACGTGTTCGGAAATAAGAAATTGCAAGAACGACTTCAAAATATAAAGTAGATTGAGATTTTGTATTGGAAATTAATTAGTCAAACTTCCTAGAAGGTTATCTAAATATAGCTGAACGAACAACTGATTTAGAACCGATTTTAGAAAAACCGTTTAGAGGTAATATATGTTGTGGCCAAAATTCGGCAACTTTCATGCTCGAATTCATTGATTTATAAGAGTCGCCTTCATTAGCAGAGAAGCGAGAATGCCTATTGTTTCACTTTAATGAATGACTTATGTCGACGTAATTTCGCTTTCCGTTCAATGGATACTTGTTCAAGCAGTGCGCGCGTGTCTGAATTGAAAAACAGTATAAAATTATTTTTAAAACATTGAAATCTTTCAACTTCCAACAAGTTACCACAAAACCTTGCACTTTATCTTAGTAATTTTCTAAAATTGAGCAAAGTTTTTAATATTTTCTCATTTCGGAAGCGCCAGAAATGGAATAATATATACGCACCCCCTATAGGCTGATAAAATTTCTAGACGTTCCATTAGAGGGATGCAGTATTTTGCATATTTTACCGATGTATATATGGTCAGTGTACTGTAAAACTCACCCATCACTTGTTGCTACATCGGAAACGACAGCCAGCGGATTCACCAATGAGCGAAGTTTAAGGGGTAAGATATCACAACCCAGAATTGTGTACATTAAAATGCATCTAAAACCATTTTTGAGACGATCGCAATAAGATAGAAGTTTTTTTCATTCAATTTTTGTTTATCATTTTTTTTTGTTGTTGCATTAATTGTTTCAGATAAGAAGTTTTCGTACCACATTACAGTACCTTGCGATTTATATTGATCAGATATAAGTCGCAAATTCATTAATCGATGATAATAATGCTAGTTTGAAGGTTTGGAGGGACTTTCCGTGGCACTTTTGGGTGGCATTAGACACCCGTAACATCGCTTTTTAAAATAATCGCAAAAATATATTAAATAAAATCAAAAGTAAATCAAACCGCACAATGAAATGCAGGCAGACAGTTTTATTTATTATAATAATCTCATAACCACTTACCTTAGTATTTTCACTTAAAAATTCGTTCTTAAAATTATTGGGTTCAGTGAGCACATGTTGTTCTTGATAAATCAAAAACGATGTTTGGGTCGAAAGTTTATTACCGTTAAGTTCTAAAATGGCTTAACTTGCGTTCAATGCAATGAATTCAATCACAAAATTAATATTCTTATGTAGTAAGTTTTACGATTGTTTCAAATAACTCAACAATAATTGTTTTAAAACATTTAACACTTATTTTTAAACTATCTATATTAACAGTTGCTTATATGTGAGCATTTGACGGTTTTTTTCCCTTGACATTTATATATAACCGTTTTCGCGCGAAAAAAAAAAATCCCTATGAACAAAATCTGAAGAACATTTAACAGGAACAGAAAATGATTTTTGTACAAACATGTTGTGAGTTGAAATTCTTTGATCTTTTTTAACAATGACAGGGTGTAATGTCTTCTGGATTTTAACGGGTCTTAGTTAAATCGGATTTTTTTTTGAAAAAAACAATAATTTGATAACATATTAATTATTTTATTATTATTATAGTTATAGAGTTATTTTTCGGACGAAAACAAAATTAAGTACCATGCACAAATGTGTCTGCACATCTATTCATGGTTGGCACTGACATATTTGGTATTTGCTATATTAATAAAGATATTGAAGCTTATATGTACTTATAAAGATAAGATCGCGTCCAACTGATTAAAATGTCGATCCCACACACACACACTCACAAACAACTTTTAATATGACATAAAATAAAAAATTCTCTTCAACTCCTAACAAATTATGACGTCCTATACCCGTCATGCAGTTTTGTGATCGTCGAAACCAAAAAGAATATTGAACAAAACCAAATTATGAAAAAAGTTCTATAACCCTTTTCCGGCCAGGGAAAAATATGTTTGCTCTAATTTAAGTCCACCATACACAAATGTGTATGTAAATAACAATAGTGATTCTCAAATAACATTCATGATTCTCTTTGGTACACGATTGTGATCGCGGGCCGGAAATGGGATAAAAGGGTCGAAATTAAAATCGCAATACGTTGTACTAGGACTATTTGATGTAGACCCAATATAAAAGTGTTATTTTTTGACTGTGTCTACTGTCATGTACCAAAGCAACTTACTTTCGATGACGGCTCGTTCGTTCATTCAAACAATTTTTTTCGGCCAATCATCTCTTGTGAAAAATGCAGAATAAAAAATCATCATTTTGGAGCAATATGATTGGTCGAAAAAAATTGTTTGAATGTACGAACGAACACAACCAAAAGGCGCCTTAAATTCGCTCCGTTTCCATAACGGGATACGACTGGTTAACTCCACCATGGAAACTTGGTATATTGCTAATATTTTATGTTCTTATATCAAGCTTGATCCAACTAGAGAGTAGAGTCCGGTATAATATAGATGTTAGAAATCAAACCGCTATTTTAATTTAGAATATAAAAACTTCAAATTATTTTTAATTATTCTTCATTTAAGTTTATTTTGTATCTGTTCTAATTTTATGCAATTTAATTTTTTTTAATTACTCATTTTCAAACTAAAAATTAACCATTTTTCTTAAATACAATCATTTTCAACTTGGTCTCACAATTAATTACACATTTTTAATGATTCTTACACTTTTTTAAGCGCGTTCTTAAAATTATATTTAAGTATAATTTAAAAAAAATTTAGTTTAATACAATTTATACTTTTACATTTAATTAAATTTTAATTAAACAGCTAAAATAATATAAATTATAATCAGTTAACAAAAGTACGTACATAATATTTTAAGAACGATTGGAAATTGTATCGCGGGTTTTGTGTATTTACAAAGAAAACTAAATATTTTTGTAAAATTAAAAAAAAAAATACACTAATTATTTATAATATTATTAAAGGTATTAAGTTTTTGATTTAAATATGGCTAAAATAATATTGTGAACGAAAGGTTATACATTTTATTTAATTTAAGAAAAATACTTTTAAGTCATTATGATTAATCTTACTTATTTTCTTCGATGATGATGCTTACTGGAGTGGTCTGCACGTCGGAGAACCTCGGCGTACGATAATTCCAATTTTTTTAGCTTATGCAAATCCTGTGATGCTGCGCTTGGTTTGTACTCAATTGGACACTCGAACTCATTAGTTTTGTGCATATTACACGGTGTCGGCGATGGCATCGTACGATTGTACACGGTTAATGAATTTCCATTCCATTCAAGTTTCGAATTTTTAGGATTTTCAGGGATTTGATTAAATGGCCGCATTTCACGACGCTTTTTACCGCTGCCTGTAAATACGCGTGGTGGTGATGGTACAATTGGTGAATCAGACCGATCTAAATTTTGATTTCGGTTACGATTTTTCTTCGATTTTTTCTTTAATTGAACACCAATTGATAAGTATTCTAACGGCTGTCGTTTTAATGGCGTTAAAACTCGTCCATCGTCTTGCACATGCTGTCCGGCCGGTGGTTTATTTTCTTGACCACTTGTTGTTTTAAATTTTTCGATTTTCTTGCGTTCCGTCTTTGTTATGCGTTCAGACATTGCAACCGATTGTTCGGATATAGCCGATGATATAATACTCTGGGTATCGTCACAAAAATCAGGTAAGTCTTCCGTAGCTGGTGTTACTGGTGGCGCTTTAACTGAAACATGTGGTAAAATTGTGTCGTCCAATAGTGGCAGTTTATCGCCATCTTCCTTATTTTCGGCTGCCTTTTTCAACAACGCAAATATTTCTTTAAATAAAGACCGGTACTCGGGACGATTGCGGAATCGTGAATCAATCGGATTCGCATCATCATAAATACTAAATTTACAATCTTCCCCATCAACGATTGCACATAAGAAGTGTCCAGGCGCTTCCGTTTGCGTTCCTTTGTTACTTGTCTCGTCTGAGAATCCAGAGCTAGCTGATTCAGCTTCTGAAAAATCAGTAGTAGGGGTTCTTAAATTAGTATTTCGTTTTACGAGTTGATCTTGCTTATTACTATTACTATTATTTGTTCCGCTTCTTCCGCTCTCTTCGTCGGTAAATTTAGTATTAATTGAACTAAATTCGCCTGATGTTTGCAACTCTTCCAAAAGATTAATTGGTTGTGGTCGACTACGCATTATAGTAGGTCGCCGAATCTCCACTAGGGCTTCGTATTTCTCGACTAAATCACGATATGGGTTTGGACTTGGTGCATGCATACTTTGTATATCCGACTTTTCACCATCCTATAATATAATAAAGATTAATAAAACTTTAGTAAACTATTAAAATGCGGAGGCCACGACAGATTAATGCAAACGATATAAATAAAAATTAATTTTATATATTTACAATTTTAATATTAGTGTTACAAAATTATAAATAATTAAAATTAAAATTTTCATGCCAATATAAATTAAAAATAAATTAAAATTTTAGTTTTAAAACAAAACTTAATACTAATAAATAATAAAAAAAGGTTTTTAAATGTTTTACTTAAAATATCACAAAACACATTCTAAAACGTGTGTAGTTTGTTTTAACCTGTTATATTCCTTAATAAGTGTTTCTATACGTTTTAGTTGAACTACAAGGTGTTAAAAGAATTTAAATTAATTTCAAAATTAAAATTTAATTAAACTGGGATTTGATTAAAAGCTATAAATCGATCGATCTCGGTTCCAAATCCATTTTACGTTCCACCGGAATTTAATTTTTACTTCCACCTAAAGCTTTACATGTAATTCCAGATTACATTGCTGCGGTAAAACGCTCTAATGAATAATTAATTTATAAATAATACTGGGAATAATTTAAAGCAGAGATGGTAAATAATTTTTCAGTAACTTTATGATTTTGGATTCCATAAAAAATGTTTGGTAATCGCTCTTGTGTGCTAGTTATTTATAGAGTGTTTGCATGATCATGGCATATAATCATTACATGATTTTATTTTATCTTTGTTTGTTTGTGATTTGTCATGTGAAAATTTATGGCAACAGATTTTCATTTCTTATAAATAATAACTTATGTATACAAATCGTAACATGCAAAAAATCATTCAACAACATTGAAACAAACTAATTAATTTTTTTTTTATAAATAATAATAATATAAAATAATTAAAACAAATTTTCTTCCAATTTTCATTTCAACAAAAAAAAAAAAATACAGCAACAAAAATTTATTCTACATAAAATTTAAATTATCATATGTTGGCAAACTGATCATACGGTATATGATCAATGCTGGCCACTGTAATAATTTAACTATCCATCTTAAAAACGCTAAATTCTTTAAGTGCAGCCATAATTCAAGCATTATATTAACTAATGAAACTGGCAATTCATGCAGATATTTTGTCGTATGTGTGCAAATCGAGCATTTTGCCTAAAATTGATACAAAAGAGAAAGAAAAAATATTCGAGTAAATTCTAATTTTCATTAAAATTTTCAAATTATAACACTTTAGTATAATTAAACAACACACACAACAACATACGATAAATAGTAAGATGTTATAATTTATTCTTTTGTGCAATTAAATCTAAATAATGAGCCCTACTCTGTTTCACAGATCGAATAAATCATTGATTATAATCCGCCGCTAGCGAATTATAATTTGAATAGGAAAATAGGTCGAGAAACAGATTAGGGATTTTATGTAATAATTTCTAAGCTCTGTTTTATTCTAGTGGTTATACAATAAAGTGAGGTTGTTGCCTTTTCTATAGCTTTTATTAATTTCAATGCCGACGACAGACAATAAGCTTAAAACTAAAAGACAATTTAATGGTATTTTATACACGTACGTTAGCATGCGCGAAATTCAATTGGGGTTTTATGATTTTATTTTATTGAAGTAGAATTTAGTTCATATTTTGTTTATAGTTATAGAAAGTAGTTTTCTTTGGGACTTTACAATGGTGGATTTTTTTTTTTTTTTTGATTTTAGTAGTATTATGTGCATTTATTAGTTAATTAGTGCACAGTAAATCATCATTACATTTGTAAATCTAAATGTCCTCCCGTTTAGTTTATAACTTTGACATTAAATTTGACCTCATCGAAATCTTAAATATAAGAAATATTTGAATATTTAAAATTAGTGAGAATTATAATGTCCCGCTATCTGCATATTTCAGTAGGGAAGTAAACACATCCAAGATATTCATCTTAATCATAAAAAATAGTTAAAACATAAAAATCAGAACGAGGTTTAACAGTCCAGCACCTTTGTTCTCACATCACATCATCACACAGTCTCGAACGACTATCCCGTATTTATTGGTGGAAATCGAGAATTCTAGTCCAGAGACAAAATTTACGTATGGGTTACTGACCAGCGAGTCTACGTTCTACGCTTTGGCCAGCATGCCCCTAACGCAAATGATTCAAATTAAATCTAAATCCATTATAAAGTGAACGAATTCTTGCATTCTTCTGACGACTGTTTAATTTCGTTTTCTTAAGTAGAGATTTTTTAATTTAAGTATTTTAAATGATGGCCTAATGTGATTTTCTTTACATTTTTGAGAAAGTAACAAATTATTTGTAATGAAACTGTATGAACAAAATATGTTAAAAAAGTCTTGATGAGAAGAACACAGAAATTTATTTTGACTTAATAGGATTACCTTTAAACAGTGGGCGAATGAAATCAAGCACAACGTCTGATAATTGGTATAGAGTGATGATAAATAATCAATTTAGCTACTAGACCTGTACTCTGAAGTGCAACCCCGCGTTATGTTAAAGATCAAATACAAAATAATTTGTAAAGAAATAGGAATGCCATTATTCTACTTATTGGAAGAGCATTTTAGGTTAGGACTTCTAGGTTAAATTCGATTGTGGGTTTACAATTGTCTGTGAGGACTGAAGCTTTAGGTCCCAAACTTAAAGTTACGTAACCGTTACAGAAATTGAAAATGATTTAACTGGCAATATACTATCTTCGTTAGTGTACTGCAATTTATCCTCATTTTGGCCTACTAAATTTCTAATGAGTTGTGCAAAGTTTCCGTGTCTTAATAGTAAAAACTGCCGTGCGATGTCAATTAGTCAAATTTTATGAATTTATTCCATTTATTCAATTAAGTTTTGCCGCCGTAGATAAATAACTGACATCGAATAACTTCCGAAAAACCTTATTCTTTAGAAACGTGATATATTCGCTATTTTATTTAATTTCACACCTTGAATATCAAACAAAGGAAAATAGAACAAACAAAATTTTATTCACGTGAACATCAAATTTTTTGGTGAAATATTTTGCGAGATGTGTGATGCACACTATTGTTTAGTGAGGCCTACAAAAACTGGTGCATCCATGACAATTATATTTCAATAGCAATGCCTGTTCATTATACCTCAGATAAACATATTAGTACTTTTTTTTATTTATTTTTTATTATCCCTGAAATATGTTCTGGGGCCTATTCAAGGCTCTTTCGCGGTTTACTTATTCCGTCCTTACTTTTACGCCAGTGTCAGCCAATTCGAGGACGTACGGCTATAGGACCGATGTAAGACCATCTGCACATTACAAGTTCCATGCCAGCCTATACTGACATGGAAGATGGGTCGGCCCATGAGTTTTGCACTCCGACAGGGGTGTCATAGATGTATTACATTTCAACACAGATAGTAATCTGTTGGTGAAATTTCACTTTGCATCCTGCTCCTATCGGGATTCAAACCCGGTACCTCCCGATCCAAATGCCAAAGCTTTAACCACTGTGCCATTTGGTCGGTAAAATTGGCACTTGCATCTCTTTTAAAATTTCCACAAGAGTGTTCTCTACTAAAGTAAGGGTAAGTTGTGGAGTTTCGTTACGCATCTGTGAGAACATTTTCTTCTAGAATTTTTTGATATTCCATGATATTATGGAAAACTCGTGCCCGGTTTTTTTCCTTTTCTCGAAATTTTCTTTTAATAATTTGTTATTAGCTCTCAAAATTGGAGAAGTTGTGCAATCCCGATCGGAAAATACAACAAAAACAGATTCAAATTTTGTTCGTTTTTAAATATTTTAATTTTATATTATAGAAAAATTATAGACTACACGTAATTTGGAAACAAGTTTATGAAAACTAATTCAGAAAATTGCCGATTGTTAGAGGGCCAGGGATTGTTTGGTATATAAATTCAGAGTTTTCCTGTTAGGTAGGTTCGAATGGTAAAGAAAAAATGTATAAATAGACACATTGAAATTTAATTAAAAGAAGTGTAAAGAACGCTCTACGATTATTCGTATATTTTATTTTCCAAGATCTCGTAAAGTTATCTTAAATAGAACAATATTAGTGTTATTGTAAAATTATATTTATTTTTTCTATGGAACTAATCTCGTATTTAGTAGTTGGTGAAGTGTTTAAAATAGTTTCCAGTGTTTTGAATATCCAACCAGAAATTTTTGTACACTATTAAAATACCCAAAACATATTTTAAAAGTATTAAGATGTATACACGTTTGATGGTTGTTCCTTCAGAAAACTATAATTTATAAAAATACCATAGTCTAGATAAGTTTTTCCCAACCGCGGCTAAATGGCCCGCCCCCTTAGGGAGGCATAATAGGCCATGAACCTTTTATTCATTACTAATATAAATATGAAATTAAGATGTAAAAAATAAGGCTGAGAAACACTAGTGTAGATTAATGATCGCATAAAGCCAACGAGCATCAGAGCGGACTTGCCTAATAGTTGGACACTATTCCAGATAATTTTTTTCTCCTAATTTTACGAAGGGCTTATCTTAAAAGTGGTTAACCTATTTAATTCTAAGAATGAATTAATTATTATTGTCTATATAAGAAAATAATAATCACATATGAAACTGATCATGTATTAGCGTAGCCCTACAAAACCATTAATTCGTCTTATCTCAGTGCCTGCGAGTATTCTCTTGGAAGAAACGAAGATTACGACTGAGTTTTTAAAAAAAGCATTAATAAGCATTAATAAACATTGAATAGGTTAAATTTACAAAATTAACATATAGTAACTGTTAACTTAACATAATGAAACCCATTTTGTATTAACTTCGTTGAGTTAACATCCTTAATCTGCTTTCCATGCGCTTTGCTTGTCCATGGAAACACTATAATATACAGTGCTAAAATCGATAGAAGTTACATTTCTCTCTCTCTCTCTGGCACTATATCCCATCAAGGGATTTGGCCGCCTCAAATGAGGTTTCGTAATCATATTTTCATTTCGGATAATGAGTGATTAATTCATTGATCCTACTAAACCAGCCGTGATATTTTTTCCTTGTCACCAACGGGAATCGAACCCGGGACCTTCGGTCGCTGGAGCAAGCATGCTGACCACTTTGCTACCGGGGCGGCTGGTTCACCGTGTATCCTAAAATTTCTTTATATTTCCGTAGGTTTGGTTAAACGATTTCTGAACTGTTGACACATTTGGTGAGAGTCAAAACTTCCATTAAATTATTTGTAAGATCATTGTTTGTTTATTGTTTTTGTAAAACTTAATCTCCGCTAGAGAATGGCATGTGATTCCAGATTAAATTAATTTCCGTCTTTCTGGTCCGGTTAGTTGGACTAGGTTCAACTATTTTTGTAACACCCTAAAACGATGTGCCGCGTACTATCGAACAGAATTGCACACTTTTGAAAACTTATTCTAAAACAATTAACATTGAAATCATGCACCAAATAAACATAAAACAGATAGCCACCATAAGTATGATCCGCTTATTAGGCGCCCAACACAAAATTCCCAAAAAGCATTCAAACATAAAAAATATATCAATAAAACAAAAAATTTCGATTATTTTTTTTTAATTTTTTTTTGGTCAACAATTAAAAAACATATATTATTTTATAATATACTTATTTAAAACAAAAATTAATAATTTTTTAAGGTATTTTTATAAAAATTTGATTCACGCTTTAAAATTTTTTCTTCTAATTCAGTCTTAATCTCGCGAAAAGCACACGGGTTTTAATTTATTTATAAATTAGGTGGGTAATATATAGCAATTAAATTTTAATTTTTCTAAAACTTAATGTATATACAGGTCAGGTGGTAATTAAAAATATAAATAAATAAAAATTAGAAGCGATTAAAGGTTAGAGACTATATGTGATGTGTGTATATGTACAATTATACATAATAGATAAATAAATAAATATTTATATGTATGTGTCAGATAAATGATTCCCCAAATGGCAAAAATCCAATGAAATTAGCTAAAATACTATTCACCTTTATTTGAACAGTCGGCCGTAGGCTATGCGATCCTGTCTCATTCATCAAGTCCATAATACTACGATCGTCATCTTCATCGCCACCCATAATAGAGGAATCGGCAATCGATTGTTTATCGTCTATATTACGCAAACATCGGTTACACATTTGCCCTTGCCTGAATTAAATAAAGTAAAATTGTATTACTCATTATTAACTGAATTTAAATAATGTGATCATCCTAAAATTTAACATACCGTACTTCCTCTAGTATGGATAGTTCTTCGTGTACAGATTTCATCTCTTCGTTTGTGTTGATTTGAGCAATTCGGCCTTGTAACTTTTGATTTTCGTTATCTATGAATATATAGGTAAATCATTTTAATAACGTTTAATACATACATAAATAAAAGTGTATACTTACAAAAGTTTATTATTTGGTCCTCAAGTTCGGCCACTTTTTGCTGTTCAATCACAAAATTTTTGCGCATTAAAGCTAATTCATTGTCCTTTATCCGAATTGCTTCATCCCTTTCCTTAATTTCATCACTAGAGTTATTTACGACATCATAATCATCAGTACCATCACAGCGTCCTCTCGACTGTTTTCTACACTCGGGCGTTAAATTATTCCAAAAGTATGAATTGTTACATAATGTGGAGTTCAATGTGGGGTCTGTGACCTATAGTAGTAAATAAGTTTGTATTACATATGAGAGGATTACCATTCGCAAAATCCAAACTTACCTCTTCACTGTAACTCAGTTCACTAGAACTCACTTTATCAGCATATGTTGAATTTGGTGTTAGTTTCATGTTGCCAATGAACGAGTCAACGTATGAATCAGTAAATGGTTCGATTTTAGATTCATTTTGTTCCTCTTGCTTTGATAGGAGCCGTTCATTTTTCCGTCGTTCAAAATCTAAGAGCTTTTTAGTTTCATCCAGGTGTTTGGTAAGTTCATCAATTTTTGATTCTAGATTTTCAATTCGATCGCAAAGCCTATACAAAAAAAAATTGAAAATTAACAAATTTAATACCTGGACCATTTTTATGTGCCTTAAAATAAATTATTCTTACGTTTTATTATGCTTTTTCTCCGAGGCATTCTCAACCGCTAATCGATGGTTTGCTCTTTCTAAATCTTGGATACTTACATCTAATTGTTCATATATTCGCACCCTGGAATCATTTACTTCTCGTAACGCTGTTACTTGTTTCGACAAATACTGCAAAGAATTAAAACAATTATTTAATTAGAAATTGATAATTAATTATCTGTTGTGCATAAATTGGTAATTATCTAGACATTTTAAATTATCTGATTAGTAGCAAATGAACTTGTATAAAAAGCAGCATTGTGTGAAATCGCAATTACGCTTATTTTACAGTACACAATTAGAAAATATTCTTATTTTGAACTTATTTGACTAGTAATGATTTTTGCATCAATGAATTTTGAATTGGGTTTGGCTAATCTATTACATTTATTAAAAAACATTTTTGGGATTGTTCGTTCAATGATTTGTATTTAGAAATAATCAGAGTTAATCAATTATATTATGAAACAAGGAACATGTTTTGATTACCCAGGGAGGAAACGCGAATTTTTAAAAGACAGTCTACTCTAAGTATTACGAATTTAAATCTACACACCGAGCATACATTCAATTGAAACTCGACACATAATTTATTAATTTTTATATTCGGTATTTTTTGTGAGATTTCATTTAATTGTGTCATTTCCAGCCAATTCCATCAAAAGAGTAATTTTTGGCATAATATGAGAATTGTAGGTAGATAACTCATATCATTGATAATATTTTTTTTATTTAAAATTCATTATCATACATGAAATCCAGGAGAGCAATTCTCTAGATTCATAACTCCTCATGGTGCTCCTCGCTAACTCTAAATGAATCAGGAGGCGTAGTGAAGACGATGCAGGGGAAATTTTGCTTATAGCCATGGATACTACATGTCACGGCGAGCTATTGGCAAAGCAAAACCAATACAATGACCAATACGATCGAGATGGGTCCTTGATTTGGCTGCAGCGTAAGGTAGGACTTGAAGGCCTCGGCGGCCTCGAAACAGTCTGCTAAGATTATAAACAAACAAACGAAGCGAAGACGAAGCTATTTATATTTTTTATAAAATAATGGGACTAAATTTTTTCAAATAAAGTAAAATATTTTCCAAAAGTATAAATTCAAGTTTTGACTATTACTTCATCCGCTTACTGATCTTTATTAATTTGGCATTACAAAGTTAAGGCATAGAAACAAGAACAGTAAAATTTTGGTTGGCTTTCAAAGGAACTCATAACATTTTAAACAAGAACAAATGCTCGCCTGAACGTTGCATATCAATGTACCTCGCCTAATAAATGATTTTATTTTGGGGTCGGAACTTTGGAAATGAAAGTATCAAAAAATCACAGTTGTACCCGTATTTTAAATTCTTCAAAACTTCCTTGTAAATTATAAATTTAAATTTAACAAAATAAACTTACAATCAATCTTACATTCTAGCAAAAATTGCTTATAATTTTTTGAAACAAACCCAAATTTTTAAGAAATGGTAAGCTATAAATAATAACTGAATTCAGCACTTAAGCGGTAATCCGGTATATCTAATTGTTGTTAATTGCGAGATATATACTTTTTGAACAAAAATATTTGAGTGCGGAAAACTGTACTAACCGCTGAGCTACGAGATTTGATCTATTTAATTTAACTGAAAATAGGACTAGAATATGCTGACTTTGAATTCAAAAGTGGCACTCATTCGAGGGAATCATAAAAAACTAATTTAAAATATTCACGTCGATTATAGAACTCGCCGGATTTACTGCGGCGGGAGTCCAAACTCCATATAAAAAAAAATAAAAGCATGAATTTCGATCAAGGTTGCATGTTAAACTGGTTTTATGTTCACACAAATCAAACAAAAATATTCGTTCGAAATCCGCAGCTAAAACATTGCGAATGGTTTGCGAATCGTAAAAACTGAATTATATGAAAATATACCCATTTTTCAACGCAACCTTGATTGAAATTAGTGATTTTAATTTTTTTTATATGGAGTTTGGACTCCCGCCGCAGTAAATCCGGCGAGTTCTATAATCGACGTAATTAAGTAGTTATAATTTTCGAAAAAACGGCCATTATTTCTAATTATAATTTAATATTATACGAGAATGCAAATTACATGAAACCTTTCGAAAGAGCGAGTAGAAAATAAATGTGTTGCTCTGACATCGATATGAAATGAAAATCTCTCAAATTGGATTCTATGCGTGAAAACTTGAACTTTATAAATATGTCTATGATAAAGTGGCGATTAGAAACCATAGAAGAGCACGGCAATTAAATTTTAGGACAAAACCAAAAAATAACAAAATTATTAGGAAAAACGGTTTTTACTTTTTCATTTTCGTTTGTAACGACAAGTAAATCCTTGATGTAATATCCCTCGGCCTTTTCTATTTTGATTATTTTTTAGATTGCTGACTGCTGGCAACAATATTTCTCGATAAACGTTTGCAATTGCATGGGAACGTCTGACACGAATATCGAGTTCTAAAGCCTATTCAACGACTTGCTCATGCACCAATTATGTAAGAATCCTTTCGTGTGTAACTATCTTCTATTCGTGCTGTCACCTCACGTAAATTTTGATCTTCTTTGATTGATTGAGATGTGCGGAATTGTTTCAGTAATCTGTTTCTAGTCGGTATACTGCGGAAGATGCATACAATTGGGTACGATTTTTGAATTCTAGCAAATTTTAGTTTTGGGGAAGCTACATTTGACTGAGTCATCTCTTAGCTGGTTAAGGGCAAGTATCTTTCAGCTATATTGAGGAACTGGATAATTATTTGGTTGATTATTTTCAAATTTATTTTGTAGATAAATCCAGAACTCCATCCAAGATTTATGTTGAAATCTCGATTCAGCTCAACATGCCAGATTCGAACATAATTAGTTAAGAAATTGCCCAGCAAGGCCGAATTCCAGAACTTCTATAAAATCCATCCCCAATTCTGCATACCTGATTTAACAATAATTTTTTGTGATACGGCTAAGTTCCATCCAGAATGGTCGAATTGTTTGACCACCAAAAAGACACGTTAAAATCCCAATACAAGTTGACCTAAGTTTATTAGAATCCTAGCCCAGCTCTATAAACTAAAATGGAAACAGTAATTGGTTTCAGTAGTTTAACAGTAATTGGTTGAGGAATGGTAAAGCTCCATTGAGCATGGCATAATATGTCGTGCATAGTATAATTAAATATAGTAATTAGGTAAACGAATATTCTTTGGTGACCAATATTAATAAAACATTTGAATATTTTGCGAAATAAGCTAAATTTATTTGCTTTTTACACTATTTGCCGTAGGCACTTGGCGAAACACACTTACACTTAATAAACACATTTTTAATAACCACTTGTTTTTTATTTCGCAAAATTATATTTTTTGAATATTTTCAAAAAGTTTAAAAAATCACTCGATCGATTTCGACTTGTTAGGTCATCATCAGGACCATCTACTATACTAGATACTCCTGATGATGACCTAACAAGTCGAAATCGATCGAGTGATTTTTTGAACTTTTTGAAAATATTCAAAAAACATAATTTTGCGAAATAAAAAACAAGTGATTAATAAAAATGTGTTTATTAAGTGTAAATTTATTTGAAAATCCGATCCGGTAGTTAATCTGGCATTGAATAACATTGATAGTTTTCCGGGAACCATTGCCTTTGGGGATGCCTCACATATTTTTTGAAACCTTTTGATTTTTTTTTTTGCTATCTCGTGGTTGCCCAATTCAAGGGTTAATGGAGTTTAGAGTAATTTTTAAATATTAATTTAGAATTAAATTTCAGGAAATCTACAGATGTACGTAAAATAATAAATTTTTTTCTTCATGCTGATTTAGAGAAGCATTTGTTCAAGACCAATACCATCATTATCCATCAAACCTTTATCCTTTAAAAGCCTTTATCCTTCCTCTAGTATATTAGCAGTAGATTAGAATTGTATTATGCCGTACGATCGCTAGGTGTCTGCAACTGGGTCGTTTCGTCCCAATAATTGTTATGAGTAAAAAGGCTGTAGGAGTAGGCCCGGCCTAAAAAATAACAAAATTATTAATGTGCCGGAAAATGTCTGTTTTCAAATGATTAATATGAAATTTGGAGTTCACTGTATTGACGATTGGCCACGGTTTTCCAGAGATGTTGTGAATAGTTGTAACATATTGAAAACCGCCATTTTCAACCACATCAACAAATCGGATTAGATCTTCGTATTTAAATTAGGGTCATTTTGTATTAAACCTATATTTACTTCATCTAACAAATTCATATATGCCGAACCCTCTAGATAAATCTGGAATTCGGCTAATTACCGATATAGTAAAACCCAAAATTGCATATTGATCATATGAAAACGACATTTTCAATCACTTGATCAAATTCGGTCAATTCAATTTATTCATTAATTTAAGGTATAGTTACGTTTCATTTCTCTTATTCGTCGAATTATTTCCTATATTTATGTTAAAATTGTTTTTGAAATTTTAGCAAGTGTATATCACAAAAGCAAGCATAATTTTTGTTATCTCGGCAAAACTTTTTTACCGACATTTTTTGTTATTTTTTTGTTCTGCTGACGACAACTTATCAACCCCATATTCGAGTATAAATATGTTCAACATACATATTGGCATTGTTGATTTCATGATCTGCATACTAAAAATTTTTATAGTCGTTAATGGGTATATTAATTACGAACACCACCTTGGTATAAAACCCAATAATTGTTTAATTCAAATAGCAACTCTAATCAAGAAAAGCCTCATTAATTTTTGACAATGTACTTTCGCCTGAAAATGAAAATGCGAGGTTGAATCTGCGACTGCAAGCTATTCTTATCAGTTTACATTTGAACTGGCTAAAGCGACCTTCCGATTCATTTACGCAGTACGCCACAACCGATACAACAAAATCAATATTTTTGAACTTCGTTAATGTTTATCTCGAAAATATATCGATTGGCCCTTATCACTTTATATCCGTACAAATTTGGTTCGTGATAAAATTTTCTATTGTTGTCAATATTGTAAATACAATTATCTATTATTATCGTACACATAAAACTATGCGTTACATTAAAACACTTTATCTTTACAATTTCATTCAACTTAATTAAATATGCACCGGGGTTATCAACTGAACCCATGGTACCCATATTCCCGTATAGAGAATGTGTGCTACAATAATTGTTTTGAATTTTTGATTTATGTTTAAACCTAAATATTATGTTATGCTTGTATACATTTTAATTAATTCGTATAAATAAACAATGCATTAACATTAATAAATGTTTGTTTTTTAACTAACATCTATTTATAGTTCTAATTTAAAAAGTGTAGAATGTTAAAGAGTATTAACAGAAATAGAATTATTCATATCCGCGTATAAATTGTTGTATCGTTTTTTGCAGTAAACTAAGTAATTTATCGTTGCTATTTAAGAATTTAGCATGTATAGTAAGTACATCGTACAGACCGATATGCAATTTTATTTAATTTGCTTACGGAAGGAAATAGTTTTTTCGGTTATATTTATATTACGTAGTAGGTCATGTTGGCGGAAATTGGCCAAAAAAAGTTTTATTATTACAAAATAAACTATGGTATAGGATAAACGAAGTTCATTGTAAAGTTGTGACTCATTAACTCAAAAACACCTAACCTTAAATCCAGAAACAAGTTTTAAATGCAGTCTATCTCTAACCGAGCTTTAGATAAACAAAGTTTAAATAGTAATTTTTAAATAGGATATACAAAGGTAAATATTTTATATTTAAATTTGTATTTAGTTAAAATAATTTAATTCGTTTAATAGTTTGAAATATTTTGGGATTCTGGGATTTTGGGAAGTCTTATTGTGGTTGCTGTTTTCACAGTAACTTTTATAATCAGCAATAAACTTTATCAAATGTCTGGAAATATAAAAATTATAAATAACATCGTTCGAGTGACATTGTGTTGTGTCTAATATTGCTAATTTATATAAATAAAGCCAGATCGAAGCTCTTTGAATTATTTGTCGAAGCTTGGGTATATTTTTTAGGTAAAGTTTAAATTTAGTTAACCAAATATATATTACCGCCAAAACGGCACAGTGGTTAAAGCTTTGGCGCTTGGATTGGGAGATGATGAAAATGAGCACAACTATGACCACCTGTCGGAGTATAGAACTCATCGGCCGAACCATCTCCATGTCAGTACTATAGGCTGGCATGGAGCAATGCAATATGCAGATGAGTTCTACGTAAATCGGACCTATAGCCGTACATCCTCGATTTGGCTACTCGTAAGGTTAGCACGTTAAAAGCGAAACGCGAAAGAGTTGGGAGTGCTTCGGCCCCAGAACAGAATATTATATTTGTCCATGTATGTATGTATCCAAACACTTTGTCTAAATAAATATATTGGTAATACGCTACACCTATAGTTCATACAGAGATTCAATAAAGGTGAATTTAAGATTTATAGGCTTTTATCACAGAAATCTTTTAATTAAGCAGTTTAAAATAAATAAAAACTCTTCGTTCATAGAAAATTTTTCGTAAACTGTATGGTTTTCCGATTAGAAAATGAGGGAATTGCGTCTGGGCTACGGACGTTTAAAAGAAGAATTTTAATCAATCAGAGCATTCCAATTAATTAACTATGTTCATTCTTAATTGGATTCCTGTGGTTCCACACGTAGTAGGTACTACAGGCTTCAGCCTGTAGTAACCTAAAGGAAAACGGTTTCGCTGATTCCAGAATATGATGGATATTACTTAAGAAACATGGATCAAGGGTTGAGCAGCAAGCCTATCTATATATTTTACAAAAAAAAAAAAAAATACAAATACTTAAGTTCTTTATAATAGGTATATATAACAAAATATGGCCGCTAAAGTTTACTAACTACTGTGTTTAGATAATTGAATTGTTTAATTGGTCAAATAATTGTCTTATTAGCTGAAAAAAGTGCAATTTTGTATTTTTAAACGTATTGTACGACAAAAGGCAGACACATTTACGGTTTACTATAACAGTTACAAAAAATCATTGAAAAAGTTATAAAGTTGTGTAACGGTTAGAATTTTCTCATCACAATTTAAATATTCTAATTCACAAGAAATCGCGTATCCACCAAACTAAAATCTACCAATAAAACACATCGTACATCATACCATTACAATCGAACTAGGGATTTGCCGAACATATAGGCAACCCTAGTATTTTGTCCTTTATAGATATGGTGAGAAAGAAAGATCTCGACCATGTGCGGTTTATCGTAGATTGGTAGGTGCAAACTTTCTCCATGCATTTGCATGACTGGAAAATCTTTCGCATTCAAGTATCCATGCTACACTTAAATTGATAACAACGTTATTTCTGGCCTAACATAAACAAAGACTTAATCCAGTGGTCAAAATTTTGTTTATCATGCAAGAAATATAAGATCGAATGCCACACTAAACCTCCACATAGACAAATCGATATTCTACGTGGCCCAATTCTGGTAGTTCTTTGGGACATCATTGAAGAACTACATAGGAATTAACATATCTTATTTACCAAATTAGGTTTTTGGAAATAATTTTTCAAAACTGGCAGAGAAAATTTGTTTTTATTATATGCAGTTTTTCCCTCAATTCTCTATTCCCAGATTACTGGAATAGGGCCACAGGTGATGGAGTTTACCGGGCCTACTGATGTAATCAGTGTAATCAGAAAATATTTATACCAAACTGATCAGTTGAAAAAATACATTTGTGACCAAAACAACCTTCCCAATTCTCAAGGAAAGCCAGAATTGTGCCACAGGTCG
The DNA here is from genome assembly GCA_947310385.1 of Nephrotoma appendiculata. NCBI lineage: Eukaryota > Metazoa > Arthropoda > Insecta > Diptera > Tipulidae > Nephrotoma > Nephrotoma appendiculata. Next base: position 1,968,017 of record OX371225.1, on the reverse strand, counting down.
ATTCGAACATATCCATTTAGATATCGCTGGGTCACTTTCATCACAATTACATTTCTAGATTTGGAGTTTCGGCCAATATCACGATCAACTAAGAAAGTCAATTCCAGTACAAACTGAACGCTTTCATCACCAGTTTAAAGCACATTTCACATTGCCTGCGATATAATTCACTGCAGAACCTCTGTAGAAATTTTAATCGTTCTTCTAGGAATTTGAGGTACTGTAAATGGAGATCTAAAATGCTCGCTTGCTGAACCACAATGCGAAACCGTGTAGGTGTACCAACTAGTATACGACAATTCAAAGAAAATGACATATTTGTCGAAAAGCCTTTGGCTTTTGTGCTTTTCTCGGCACTGGATTAACACCACCTTACGAAGACCTTAAAGCCCGCTCTCAGCTCAGCTGATCAAATATCAGATTCAAGAGTACCAAACCAAGTTGGACAAATATTCCAATGTATGTAATAAAAACCGTGGATCGAAACCGATTGATGTAATTCTCCCAGATTTTCCATCTATATAAGTAGAGTCAAATTATTAACAACACCATAATTAACCTACGCTCATCTTCGGACCAGGTACTGGATTATACAGGAAGCATTAATTTGTGTTGCAACAATGATACTAATTTTGTCGACGATCAGAACCAAATTTAGTGCGAATTGTCTACACCGATTCGTAAATCAAATAAGAAGAGAATTGCTCAGCATGGCAATTGATGGAATAACAAGGCATTTCATACCAACGACGCACTCCATTCTAAAGGAATATTGGCGGCTTCAAGTAAATCTATGTAAAATACTTAAGAAAGGTTATTGCGGAAACAACTGCAACTTAAACATATATAGAAGAAAATCTTAAAGTGAACAACGAAACAAGAAGGTAGTACAGAAAAAAACCGATATAACGTCATTACAACACCTAAAAAAATGGAATGCGAAAGGATTTGATTGTTTGGGCTAATTTTTATTAGACTGCCCATTCATAACACATGATGAATTCAGCATAGTACAGTACTAAGATATAGCAAGCACACGTTGGGCACACTTAAAATAAATTACGTTATTATGTAGACTAGCATGCGCTTACCGTAATTTCTTGAGCTTGATCTTCTATAATATTTTGATGTTGTTTTATTGAGCTTTCTAGTTCTTTATTCCGTTCCAACAATGTTCGCCCCAATTCAGCTGCCAACTGGAGATCTGTAAATAAAAAACAAACATTTTTGTCAATCTTCCGAAAATTATGCAAATCGAATGATGGTATGGTAATTTTAATTCAAAAAGGCGAATACTCTATGTTGAAATCACATTTCGATGTAATAAAAATTGCGTTTGCAGAAAGTACACCGCATATTGTCGACATACATAGTTTTGAATTATTGATGTCGTTTATACTATATCTTAAATCATCGTGCCCGACATACCGTTACTCATTTATTTCTTATATCCATATATTATATGTCCAAAGCTTATATGATGTAATATGGCTTTTAAACGTAAATACATATTATTAAACAACGCTAACTAAATGAATTAAAGTCTATAGTTTATAGTCCCTGTGTACATTGTTCGGTCAAAAGTCACTTTTGCAAAATTAATAATTACAGAACTAGAGCCAAGGCAATATAAAACTCATTGTTGTACGAGATACTTTTGTTCACCACTGTAAACATATTTGTGCGTGTAATTGTTTAGATTAATTTTTTTAAGTTCGATTTATAGTTCGTTATAAGAAAATGTTTTTTATAATCCACTGTACACCACTAAATTGGCTGTTTAGGGAAATTATTACATCATAACGTAATAACTTACTCGTATAATATAATATGTAGTGTAATGCCATCCGTAAGTACATCGGCGTGAAATTATTGCAACATCATGATCAAAATATGCTCGTAAGTTAACAAATAACAAACGTATTATAGGTGTACACACGATTTGAATTTTTAATAATAATGATTGGAGACCTAAATTTCATGTTTTCTTTAAAAAATTTAACTAAAGTAATGCGAGATCGAAAAGAAACGTTTTTTGAATTTTTTATCGATCGAAAATCTGTATGCGCTCAGGTTATTTTGGTTTACTATACTAATCATCCCCGCATTCAATCGGAACATCGCACACGTTACAGATGAGAAAAGATCAATGTTATTTGCCAATTGAACTTGAATATAAAACAAATAATTGAAAAAAAAAATCAATATCTCCTTTGAAATCAGTATAACGCGATCGCTAAATTTGGTATCACTGTTAAGATTGATTACTGAAGCTTACAGAAATGATCATTAAAATTAGAATACAGAAAATAAAAAGAAATTCATCGATTGTATATGTATAGCGTATACTCTATGCTGACTGATTTTTAGATTATTAACCTTCTTTTGAGTTTCGATGCGGAGCCACCGCATAGCATATTGATTTGTATTTTCTATCTTATGTACATTATTGTTACATATATTTTCTAATTTCGGCAGGCCAAAACGATATGTAAAAGTATAATAATTAAATTTTAATAAATAAATAATTTGCACACAATTAATCCGAATCATACACCCATATATTTTATAAGTAAGCCAGATCGATACTTTCACGATCAAATGCGGTCTTGACACCAACAACAGAATAAATTTCGTACATACCGGAAAATGATTTATTGTACATCATAAAAAATAAATTATTGCATTTAAAAATTCACAAAAGTGTTAAAGAGGTTTGAAAAGAATACGAAAATTATGAGTTGTTTTCTCAAGTGAGAAAAATCAAAGTGCGGAAGATTATATAGTGCGATTATAATTTATATTTTTGTTGCTGTGCGTTTTAGGGAAGTTATACATCCATCTTAAGTTCGACGAACTTATATTTATGAAACATATTACGTATAATGTACCAATTAATTCGACATGCGTAAGTTACAGGTCAAGAAGTGTCACGTTTAAAACATAAAAACGTACAGAATAAGTGATACTCCAACGCGATCAGAGAAAGGGGTTCTGGGAGTTAGGTCTGCTTAGTACAAATATTACTTAATGCAATAAGTTTAGTGTAAATATTTTCGAAACAAGAGGCAGCATGTTGTACAATCACTACTTTCGACTAAGTTTATGTCTCAATTTTCAGGAATCAATTAACATTCTATTTCGCTTAAACAATCATGTCAACAATCAATCGCGATTTCAACCTCTTGATATAATTGTGGGATTTCTCTCTTTTCTACATTTCGATAAACGTATCACGAAACAATTATTTGAAAGATTAAGAGAAATACAGTGACGTTTTACTCGAGCAAGCTGAGAACACATTAGAAAATGTGTGATTTTCGAAGCGAAATAGGCTGCCATTTTACTCGTGAAAAATGAGACATAAACTAAGTCAAAAATCGAAAATAGTGATCGTACAACATGCAATTAACCTTGTAATTTGGGAAAATATTTTGTCCGAATTCTCTTTTCCCAGAGAAAGCCAGAATTGCGCCACAGTAATTTGAAAGATAAACTACTTTTATTTTTGCTAAACTTACTTTTTCAAAATTTACTCTTTCGTACCAGATATATTCCAAGCTGATGCTTTTTTCTTTCTAATTAGATACGTGTAACATAAGTATGTGTTCGTTAATTCACAATAAAACCCAAACAATTTCAATATTTTTTTCAGTTTTTTAACTAAACATAACCGTGTATTGATGCATTTCAATTCACGGCGAGAAAAAAAAAATAATTTTGAAAATTTCATATTTCAAGTAGCAAAACCAATGAATTGAATTCTAGTAGGAGTGGTCAAACAAAACAACCTAGTTAAAAATTTGTCAACATGCATGTGAAAAACATTTTACGAAAGACATACGTTTCTATTTCTTAATTTTTGTTCAAAATGTGGATGAAAAAAAAGATGGTATGTTAATTGAATGATTTGTTTATGACATGTCACATTAATTTCTCAAATGGCTCGCCAAAAGACTGTTCACATTCGACGACAAGTGTGAGACATGTCTTATATATTTGCTCTTTAATGACAATGCCTTAAGCGAAACATAAGTGACAAGTGATTGATGTTTCTCATATTATATCACTTAATGCCGAAAGTAAACAATCGAGAGATATGAAAAAATTTGCATTTCATTTCATCACTCTTAGTCGCTACGCTAAAATTTTAACAAAACTTATTTTAAAAATTTTTTAAGTAGAGAAAGATGTTTGTTAGGAGCAAGCAGTTTAACATTATATATTACTTTTTTTTTGTAAATCACATACAATTCATATCAGACATGTCAAATAAGGTTCATCTAAGACTTCTAACATAAGATTCACTGCGCAGTCATATCATAAACATATCGTCCCAGATATGTCACAAACGAAAATTAGTCCTATTTGCTTATACATTTCTATATATGTGACGAGTCACTAGTGTGGCGTCAATGACTTTCCTGCTGGGAATATTCGCCAAACGCGCGCCACAATTTCTCTGATTTGTGTGTAGTTATATGGTCAAATACAAAATTATTTTTATGAATATGTATTAAATTTCGGAAATTGAATTTTTCTTTTCTTTACCTATTTTTGATTTAAATTTTAAGAACATATTAAATGTTTATAACTAATTTTTGTCAGATATGATATCTATTCCAACACTAGATTAAAACTTGATCACAGGAATGTTTTTGCATCATAAATATGATTCTATGTAATATAATAACTTAGAATATCATACATACGGCAGAACCGGTCTTACAAAAATTTTAATAACATTTTAGACAACGTTTTTCTGATTCCTAAAATCCTAAATCACACGCACCCCAATGTGTCCTTTTTAACACATTCATATTCATATTACAGGCAACGTTAAATAATTAGTACTAAATTATGATTTTGATTTACTAATTTTTAAGTAAACCCTTTTAACCTACTTTCTTCTATCCTCTCTACAGATCTCGCATCCCTTACTAGATCTGAGTAGAACTTCATATTAATTGTCGCTATCAACCATGGTAAAGATTTTGATTTTAATTTTTGTTTATCTCTTGGCATTTGTAACCTATTTTAAATCCGCATTGCGCAAATTTTCAAGCATTCTAGAAAATTCGAAATTTCAATATTCATTTCGTTTCTATATTACTGCCTATAATTTAACATTTTAAGCAAAAGCGAAGGTTTTTCTTGATAATTATTTATTTTACCAAAATTCGGCAAAATCCTATTTTTTCTAGATTAAAGTTTTCGAACTCGATAGTTCTATTGATATCCGACGCGAGTCTCCTGAACCAGAAAATTTTATTTTCGAAAGGTCAATTTTTGACCAATTAACCAACCGGAAGTTTCCTATCTGATTGAACATAAAACGAACAGAGCCTACTTGTCTTGTACGGGTCATAATTTGTATATAGCAATCATGCGATTTAGATAAATTTGTAACAAAAAAGTTGAATGTTGCACAAGATATTTATCTACGCCTACATTGTTTACACAACGATTTACACAAAACGCCGTACAATTAAAAACATAGTAAGAATTAGATATTTGAAAAACATGTATGGATCCCGTTTTACCAAACAACTTAGCGTAGAGACTCAATGTTGACTTGTTCGCAGAAACATTGCCCTGAAACTTTTGACCTGACTTTTTCAAGTTTTCGATACATAAATTTGAAAAACTTTTTATTTATTTATTGATTTTTATTTATTGATTAGGAGCATAACCAAAATTTAGTGTATGTAGTTTATAAATTGTGCTAGTTAAGCGAAGGGGGGGGGGGGGGGGGGGGGGGGCGAAGTCCGAGATTCATACCTCCTCGCGGTGCTCCCTGGGTAACGCTAAAAGAATCAGGCGGTGTAGTGGAGACGAGCAGACTAAATCCTGTTTATAGTCATGGACACTACATGTCAGGGCGGGTTATTGGCGCCTTAAAACCAATACCAAATCAGCGTCTGTTCTCCAGGTTAGGTGCGGCTGAAGCGGGCGTCTGTCTTGTATCAAGCGGCTCGCTATATAAATGTGTTAAAGGTAGGACTGGATGCCTTAAGATTTTCACCAGTACGTGACCCACACACGTAACAAGCGGGTTGAGCGGCAGGCCAACAACCTTCCCTCATAAAAACCATTTAAGTTATGAACCCTGAATAAAGGCCTCGGATTACCATATCGGATTCATTACAAACTCGACCTCGGAAATTGTACACGGACAACGCTTTGTTCCATCAACAACCAGCCGGAGTACGTCGTAGAGGAAGACCCCGACTACGCTGGCGTGACGACGTCGAACAAGACCTACTCGTATTAGGATGTCGAAATTGGAGGACGAGAGCGATGGACCGAGAAGGATGGAGGACCATAGTGCGGGCGGCAAAATCCCTTCATGGGATGTAAATGCTAGAGAGAGAGAGAGAGAGCTAGTTAAGCTGAGCTTAATTTCATATACACAATTTATACATATACTTGCTTTATGAAAATACGATCGCGAACTTTGGTCCATCACTGGTCTATAATAGGTAAACAAATAAAAACTACATACCAATACATTTGTTAAACAATTTTTAAGCCAATTTTTCTTGGCAACATAACATTACTAACCAAGTCACATTATCTCAATGAAACCGCAAAACAGCTTTATAGAAATTAATTAACTTTAATTAAAAAATTAATAAAAATTAAAATGTTTTCAAATTTTCACATAGCTTGTTTCTTTAATTATTAAAACTTTAAGTGAGCCCGCGGATGTCTACGGAGACAAGAATCTCATAAAAAAATTGAAATGTACAATAACAATAAGTATATTGTATCTAAAAATTTCGTAAACGTCATAAATCTTTATCTACGTGTAAGTCCAGTGAATCAAATAATAAAATTGTACAATTGCACAATAACTGGAGAACCGGAGAAATTAAAGTATACTTCGATTAACGAAGATCGTTTAAAAAATTCGTTATCGTCAATATAAGCCATTCAAATTAATCACCTAATTATTATTTCTGTGGCTTAATTAATGTGAAGTAATTTCGAGTTAAACTGCGGCACCAAAAACTAGAAAAAATTGACGAAGAATTAAGTTTACTTGATAACAAACTTAATCAAGATAACCAAATAAACATAAACCATTAACCGGATTTCCAGTGAAATCGATCTTAAGAGCAGATATGCACCCTGATCTAATTAATATTTTTATTAGTGTACATATTCATAGATCGCAATGGTTCATTGAACATGATCGATCGATTATCATGTATTCTACTTTTCTGTTGTTCATAATTTGTTATTTAAATCAGGTGTGGTGGATGGAAATTTTCACGATTTATTACAATTTTAAAATCGTGCATTTTTTTTTGTTAACCTTTTTTGATAGCTGAATTTTATGCTACCGAGTAGATGAGAAATTTGGGAGACAATTTAACCGTTTATGTGGAAAAAAAACCCAAAATGTTATGTACGTATGCATTCATGCACCGATTTATGTATTTAGGTTAAACACCCCCAAAAAATGACTTCAAAAAGGGGCACCCAAAAATAACGATCATAAAATATAGGAGGTATACAGATCGTAGATGCAGCAAACTAATTAATATCCCACTAAAAGGATTACATTTGTTAAATAAATGAGTAGAAATATCTATTACCTTGAGGTCCTTGCAAACACTCCAACTCAATTGTATAATCCCAACATTCCAAACTATTTAATCTTGAACAACCGTGCGACGTATCCCATAAATTGGTCGTTTCATCCTTACCAGTCGATTTACTGGTCGGCGACGAAAAATTTGAATTCATTTCACGTTTTGTTTGATAATATCCATAAATAAAGTTTAAAAAATTTCCAGTAATTTTCTACATTTATTAAAAACACTTTTTCGTCACATCATGCATGATGCATTGTATACATTATTTGCATATTAGATTAATTTCACTGCATTGCTGCGAATTTTTGGTGCGATAAAATATTTTATACTCGAAAGAACGAAATCTTTAATTTTATTAAATAAATATTTATTTATCGAACCGGAACGAAAAATTTTGCTTTTTAATTATTGTTATATCAATAATATCTAAAAATAATCCCAAGACAAGGTAGTTCAAATTTCACAATTTTCCACTTCACTTTATCATATTTTGATAACGCATAAAAACCAAATAATTTTATTTCATTTTACCAATCACTATCACATTAAATAATTAATTCAAATAAATATTTCTTAATAATATTATTTTCTAATAAATTTCAAAGTCACAAGTAAAATGAGCATCATATAAATTCCACGGTTTACAGTATACTGAATGCTAAAAGCTAAAAAATAGTTTTTGTCCGATCGACTACAAATTCAACAAAAATAAAAAAATAAATAAACATTTTCATTCATTTTGTGTTTTACTTTTCTCTGTGTACCTAGCTAGTTGAACGTAATTGAAAATTATTTTATAAATTTTTTTTTCTTCATAGAATTGTTGTTGTCATATTATGATATTAGTAGTATGTATATAGGTGTATAGGAGAGTGTACAGGTAAATTTTGACTTTATCAGCCCAGAAATGTACAATAGGCAGGGATGGGAAAACTTTATATAGTGGGGATCTTGTTGTTACCAAACAATTTAGTGTCTTCTAATTAGAATTGGAAATAAAGTTATATCTGCGTTTAGTTTTGCCATGTTGGTTTAGTTGCATGATTAAAATTAATTAATTTCTTTTAATTAAATTAAATTGCTGTGTAAGACGGAATATACAAGGAGAATAATTTCACATTATCATCTCATGACTAAAAATTACAAACCAACCTTGACTTCGATTATATACATATATTCAAGATATTAAAGTTTACCAACCTCTGACTGAAACCTAAAAATTGTAAGTGATTTGCGCAAAGTAAAATAGGTGATTACTGATTAGATTATGATTGCATGTAAATTTGGCATGGACTCTTGAGATTATTAAACAACAATTATTGAATTTTTTTTGGTTTTTTTTATGTTTATTATAGGTAAAAGTGATCTTTTGCTAAACCTTAAATCCAAACAAAGTTTATTCATTCGATTTTCGGTACCCAAATAGTAGCATGTACATTTTTAGAAAATTGTGAAAAAAACATTTTTTCTAGTCGATATTGATTCCGAGCAACAGCAAAATTAATAATGACTGAAAGGCCTTTTTCTTAATTGGTCTTATAAATATTAAATTGTACTTATTGGAGCTGGTGGTGTCAGAACGCTGCTGTTCGCTAATTTTGTTGTTGGATTTAATCGCTATATGGCTCAATTAAACTCAAATAGAGTTTATGTTCCATGAAACAATACAAAGGTTCTTACTAGAGTTTAAATTAAAATTTGTGGTCCAAGACAAATTCGGATCATGTTTTCCTCATAAAATTTCAACTGGGGTATCCCGGGGATCAATGGGTGTCATGAAATGCATCAATTCTATTGCAAGAAGTGAAACTGGTTGTTTTTATGTTATAATAAAGATTCCTGCTCAGTCCATTTATCCAAATCAGATGAAATTTTTACTGAGATATCAAAATTAGATCGTTGAGTGTTGATCGTTTATTCGCAGAGCAATAAATTCTTCAAATGTTTCGGATCTAATATAGAGGGTGTCCCTAAACTAGCTGACACGAATGGTACTGTTGGATTTCTTGATCAAAACAAAGGTGGAGGTTACTTCTATCACTTCGCACGTTAAAGCCCGTTTAAGTTATAGACGTTTAAAGACGAGACTTCCAAAACAGCACCTTGTATTAAAGAAACTTCAATATCTTGAGAAATAATCGTTTTTATTTTCAAGTACTAATTTCTTTAAGAAGCTGATAATATTCTCGTTTAAATAAGTTATAATAATTATCAATATTTAGTTAAAAAGTATTTCAAATTTAAACAAAACTTTCGGAACTCTATTTTTTATGAATTTGTTTTGTTTCTGTACCATTTAACTCTTAACAATTACTCTGCATCAGTAAATATTTATGATGGTAAAATAGATCAGACTCTTAGCTTTCAGAAAAGCTAATTATTTGTCATATTTGCTGTATTATGTTACCAAAAAAAATTTAAAGTTCACAATAAATATTTTGTATTTTCTGTGTATTTTCAAATATGTATTTGTAAAAAATATTTAATGCTATTACATATTGGTACCAATACCAACATACTGCTTATAAAAAATACTTTGAACTTTGAAACGAAGTAAGCAAAATAATGTTTTAAAATTTTAGTATGCTGTAATAAAAACTTTGATCAAGAATAGTTGATACCAATTTTGACCACAAAATGTTCAATATGGTGAGTCGTTCGCTGAATCAAACTCGAATAAAATCTGTCGTTGAATTCCATCAATCTTTTGTGATCGTATACCAAAAGAGCAATGCTCGAGTTGGTATAGTAGAAGTGGTTTTAGGCGAGGGTTTGTATAATCGCACAGGCTGGAATTTTTAACCAACAAGTTGTATTATAAATCACTGTAAATTGAACGAAATCTTCAAAGTAAATACTGTTTTACGTCAAATCGGATAGAGCGGAAAATTTTACTAAATAATCTCGATTAATTGTTAGAATTATTTTAACTTGAATTGATTGCCGAATTCTGGCTTGGCTTACTATTTTTATTAGTACTTAATTTTTTTATAAATTAAAGAAGCCCTTCTGGAGTCCCTATACGATACTGGCAGGTGAATGAACCATGTAAAATTGGCATCTTAATCTTCGAAGGTGAAAAAGCAGTCCTACTTTTTCTAACCATAACTCAACCATAGGTTGTTTAAAAAGACTGCTCAACGTCATTTTAAACAACCTCTTGTGTCATTTAATTTTTTATTCGTATGCTCGCCAGAAATTAACTCACTCTCAATTATGTTTAATTATTTTATATTTAGTTTATTTATTAAAACAGGTATCGTCGAAAAGGAATGAAAAATTAAAAATTAAATCTTCAAACCAGACTATCAATATGACACTTTCTCACTTTCATTGAACTCATGGAATAATAAATAAAAAATTTAAAGTTAAACTCCATCAACTGAAACCTTTGAGATCAATTAATTGAGATTTTACGAAAATTATTGCTAAGTCAAAGCACTTCCTGCCAAAGTACTTTAACCTATTGTCATGTTATCTTTGCGACTCATGCACGCGAAATAAAATTCGCATGCGTTACATATTCAATTACCGATGGTATAATTAGATAATTTCAACTTTTAATGAAGCAGCTATATCTCACACCTTTTACTATTTGATGTTTGTTTCACAATAGAACCCATTCATCTCATACTTAAAATATCGTTTCTTTTATGCGAAAAATAAACAAATCAGGTTGCACATTGCAGCATACAAATATTTATGAATGCCAAATTAATTTTTATCGCTTAAAGATGAATTTTCTGTTGTAGTAAATTGGTAAGGTATGTATAGTATATTACGAATATGAGATTTAAAATGTAAAAAAGTTCAACATTAACAATTAACCTGATTTATAGATTTTATCAATAAAATGTTTTTATCAATATGGATTACTCAACGTAGAATCGAAGTTATGAGAAAAATTGCCAGATTAAAGTTCAGGTAGATAAAATTTGCAAACAGCATAGGATAAAAATATCAATATTAAAAATCATAATCTGTTAAGCCATATGCATTATATATGTATGTAAAGTTCCCTTGACCGAGATAATTTTAAATTTGCACCATACCAGATTATTATCATAAATAGATTCTATGTTTACAAACGGCAGCAACATAATAAACACAAAAAATTGAAAGTACATAGTCAGCAACAACAAAAATGATCTAAAAAAATAATTGAATTACCAATTCCCACGATCAACGAACGAACGAAATGTAAAAATTCATCAATATTATACGATATCAATTCTAGCACAAATTTTTACTATACGACTGACTAATGTGAACCGTTAATACAATAAAAATTACGAGTAATAAATCTGGGCATAATTACCTCAGTGTTATAAAGATTGCGCGAAGAAATTTATAACGTTCGAGACACTAAAAACCTAAAATAGCGAGATCAATTATTATGATTGTAAAATGAATAGGAAATAAAATAATGATTAATGATCGCGCTAAGAATTTCTAAAAATAAATTCACGGTTTTATATCAATATTTATATTACGCGCCGTTATAGTAATTACACTTGGGTGAAATACGTGTTGAAATCTATCAATCCCAATTAATAAGCTCACACTGTCAAGCCACACATAAAATCGAGTGAGTAAAAAATATTATCCAAATATTCATTCGAAAGTAAACTTATAAAAAAAAAAAAACAATTCGAATTACACATGTTATAGTTATGGTACGAGTAAGTTAATTTTATGATTGATTAAGACATACGCATAAAATTCTTAGAAATTATGTGCACCTGACAAATACGAAAAATATTTGTTTTCAATATATTCGGGCACCATAAAGGTAAGACCTCCATAACAGCTCCATCTATCAATGAACACAAGTGTAGCAAGTGTAAAAGAGGATATTGCGAACACAGCAGTAGGTTCGTCGTACAATCAATCAGTTTGTAGTTTAAACACCATAATTTCCATTATTGAGCAGGTAAATTTTTTAGCGGAATTTCAATGCCGTTATTGATTATATAAAATGTATTATAGTCGTCTTCGATTTAACTGTTTCTAACCATTTATTTTTTGTAAGACAAAACAACAGTTAAAAATTGGTCCAATTACATGGAATTTATATAATGGTAGTAAACAATTCGTATTTTCACTTTCAAGTTTTTATCCAGGTAGGCGAATTGATCCGCCTTTTAATTCGCATACAATACTATTTTTAGATGTAACAAGACTTTTATTTTTGTTTTAAGAAGTTAAGTTTAAATAAAACTTTACGTGTTGAGGTAATAATATTGATTATACCATCTTGTATACTCGGGTTTGTTCGCGTCCAGGTATACACAACAAAAGGCGTAGATGCTGATAATTCTCAAATATTTCTTATAGTAAATCTGCATGAATATGACCAATTCCCATATAAGAAACGAGTTATGTATTATTATTATTATTAACACGTACGTATTCATATAATACTTAAAGTATGTTGGTTCAATAAACTTGAAGAATGCAGAATTTTATAAATACCAAAGTTTCTTTCTTTCATAATAACATAACCTAATCGTAGGCGTGTGGATTTTTTCTTAAGTAATTACTCTTCTACGAATCTCTCTGATTTGATTGTCTTTGTTATTAATTTTTCGCGGTTTTTCTAGAGTAGACTTGAATGAAAAAACGAAATTAATTTTAAAGGGGCATGTTTAGCTTTATATGGAAGCATGACAGATCAACTTAATGACAACCTTGTATATATAATGTATAAATGTATTCACTCGTTAAATTATACACAATTATATCGATTTCTATATTATTTAAATTTCCTAGAGTTTTGCCGGAAAAGTAGCGTCGTGTCAAAAAGGAATCAAAATTGACACACTTCCCTATCGTAGAAGTCGTCCGACATCAGTTTTATCGTTAATTTGCTGTTTGTTAAACATCAATAATTTTCTAGATAAATTAGAAAGCGTAACTTTGCCTTATTCACACATAAGTTTAGGCACCATATTCGAGTTTGGTAACAAAAATTAAGGGTAAGAACTAATAAGTAAATATTCTTATTCATTTCTAATAACTTCAAATTCCTTATATATGGTGTTTCAGAAACAGCTAGGGTGAAAATATCCTTCAGCGAGAGTGTGCGACATAATCACAATCATTAAAAGGGTGGTTTCAGTACTCTAAAGATCGCCAACGGAAAATTAAAATATCAACAATAGAATAAACCGGAAATTTTCTTAAAGATTTTTGAATTTCGCTAGATTCATTTTTCATGAATTAATTTTAATAATAAAAAACAATTCATTTTTACACTACAAAAACCCGCCTAGCGTTATAAAAATAGTTCGTTTATGCACTACAGGAGGTCTTAAACAGTTCGCTTTAGTGTAACCAAAACGAAATGCATCGGCGGTTCGATTTTTATTTTAAAGTTCAAAATTTACGTAAACGATTCGCTTTCTTTACGCTAAAGCGTTACATTTGCGAAGTCTTTTTTAGGAGGTTTATTCATTTTCCGATTTGCTTTTGTGACGCTCTACTTAGAGGGTAGCCTCCATTAAATGTCATTGCCAGTATGTCTCCACAAAAAATTCACCATATATATAGACCCTGCTAAAAGTCATACAAAATATTTTTAAATTTCAATTTACCCCCCGATTCTGATGATAAGATTACTGAAAACAATCGTAGCTAAGACTTTCTTGGGAACAATTTTTTTTAAGACTAAAGTCTTCATTAAAAATGCGAAGGCGGTAGTCTGAAATATTATATTACAAACTCTCCAAAGACTTGTAGAGCTGTCAAAATCAAATTTTCACCATATTGTTTCAAATTTAAGAACGAAAAGCGACAGTTCAATTCGAAATAACAATATAAAATAGTACATATTTTATTTGAATAATTTTTCTTCGTTTAGTAATCAAATACATATAATTATTGTCTATGTTTAAATGTCAAAAAAGCGTCGACGGCGAGGGGCAATCTTAAATATGCATTAATTTATTTATGTATTATATAGGAACGATAGTATACGAGTATAAACAATTATTTACCAATTATTTATAAAAAACTGTAATTTTAAGAAATTGTGAATTTCTTCGAATGAACTTTGAGTATTTTTCAGTACTATTGAGATAATCCCAGAAATTTCAATTGCATTCCTTTTGGAAACACCTTTCTAGAAGAAATTGGTAATTATAATGAAATCCATTGGAATTCATCTAGAAATTTTGATGTTCAGCATTTATGGTTCAAAACTAACAGAATTAATCCGTTTTAATCAGATATACGAAATATAGACAGAGAATTAATACGGAATTGGTTGGCAAGGATCAGTCCCGTGGTTTGATCATGAACAAAGTTGAATTTTAAAGAGTTAATTATTTCACCCCTTGAAAAGATCATAAAACGCCTACTCTTTCCAATAATATCGAAATAAACACAAACTTTCTAATATTCTTGGTTAATAGCTTTAAAGTTAAGTTGAAACTTATCGGAAAATAAAAATTTCAAAACTATTAAAAATTATCCGATTAATTTTTTTTTTATATCAAAGAAATAATATTTGTGTAGCGGTGGTTTAACGGTAGCTTAGGATTAGACATTAATCATGAGCACGCTAGTATGTGCTCATGTTAGCCAAATATTCTTCACATTTGATAGAGAAAGCTGCCAGATATTCGCCAGAATTCGTTTAATTACATATGATTTGAGATTGACTGGACTATTTTAGTAATAGAAAATTCAGGACTTTCTATATAAATTTGTGATTATTGCGGTCAAATTGTAGTATGCATATAAAGTGCTCATTATAATATTCATTTGTGATCAGTCTTCCTTGCTGCGGGCTTGTATAAAGCAATCCGATGGTAACCTGAGCTAGGACTAATCTAAATTCAATTAACGGCATTCTTCCTACTTGCGGCTACAACGATCTTATTACGCTGCCATTCCCAGTTCAAGTGGATTACAAATATTTTTAGAGAATGATATTTTTCTTGATGGAAGATGGCTCTATTATCGCACAGACCATAGACCCAATGCTCACTTGAGCTATTTTTTGAGCAACATGAGCTATATTTAATAAAGAATTTTGATAGCCAAAACCATAGCTGAAATGTGCAAAGTAAACATCTGGCTTTAAGGTATACATCAACAAAAGCTTATTGTATATTGAATTTATCTTTAAATTAAAATAGTGCTGTTATTAACCACAATTATAAAAAAAAATAAGTTAATAATTATCCAGTGATGGATAATTATTGCTGTGCAAATGTGGTTGCTGTAAAATGCTTTCAGATATGAGCCCGACCAACCTAATTTGAAATTACATAAGTTAAAATTTTCTTCTTTAATTATAGAAATACTTGTAGAGATGGTAAACGTGCAAAAAGTAATTTAAGCTACTATATTTAGTACTCGATTCCACAAAAATTGAGTACTTTAGATTTCTTGCCAACATCAACCCTGATGTAGATGGTTTTCAATTATATCATGATGAACATTCAATGGATAATTACAGCACAAATTTGCTAACACTTTGGCGGAGAATAGCAAAAATACATTATTCCTTCTGGAAATTGTTTGCTATCATAATTGGAAGCTAAAATTAATTGTTATTATTAATTTGTTTGTATTAATAAATTATAATGTAATTAATAATAAATAAATTCACTCATTTTAATTAGAGATGTCACATTGTAGTTCGATGTATGTGAGAATTTGGGATGGGAATTAAATAGAAGAGGTGGAGAGTATTTAGCGAGTACATCTCAATGATATTGTGAAGCTCTTTTCATTTATTAAGGTTATGTAATATTTCATAATCTCAGTCATTATTTGATCGGTATCGCTACATAAATTTTGGTCCATATAAACGAGTAATATATAAACATATCTATTTGGTCATTTTATATAAATACCCGAGGCACCACACAAGTGTGTTTATGATAAATTATTTTGCCGCAAGATAATAACCAAATATGTGTTATATAGACATTCTTGGTTTAGTTAGTACACATTTTTATTTTCGTTATATATCCGCGAGAATTATGACGGTAATCACGGTAAGATGTATTTAGTAAAATTATAATAAACCAACGATTAAACTTCCGGTGAAGGTATACACTTTTTGAAAATTATACGATATAATGTATTCATCACTCCGGTATATTTAAGCATTATGTATTATGCTTTTATGCTTCCTTTGATTTTTTTTGTTGTACCATAATTGAAAGTGAATATGTATGATTAATTTATTACACCAAAATTAATCATAGAAATAATAAATTTTGTATCAAAATTTCACCTGTTTTAAATTACAACTATGCACACCTATTATAGTGCAAAATTATTAACATTTCACTTATATTATTATTATTATTATCAATGAACAAGCAGATCTAATTTATTGGTCTGTTGATTGAATTAATATTTTTATTTTCTTCTTTTTATTTTGCTCTCCCATTTTTCGATATAATCGACATTCGAAATCGAATAAGAAATCTTACAACAACATTTTTATTTATTATTAGCCTTTCAAAATGTTAGATGTTTAATTTTATCCAGAGTTTTTGTTGACTTGCCGCTATACCCGTGATCCATGCAATTAAATATTCAGTATGTATTCGAACAATTGCGGCCGATATGATACCATTGCTAACGCATACGACCATAACAACTGAGTTCTTGTTTCAACTATCTTAGAAGAATGCTATAAAGAAACAGCAATAATTAACTAAATTAGGATAAACAAAAACTTTCCATACAAAAAATCTGGCTACACATAACAATAAGATAAGATTACATCTCAATTTCAAATCACCCATAAAATGCTTCTGACTTTCATTTGAAGACATAACTATGCTGCAGTGCTGCGAATACGTAAATATTTAAAATGGTATTTTCTCAATAAAAATTAACCAGTTTCACTATATTAGGATTATATAATTAATAATGATGATTTTTATTAGATATTAACAAACGTGACATCGATTAATTAAATTTTGTTAATAAGGATAATTATACTATTGTTACACTAAAAACTACTTTTGCTATCACACCGAATCAAGAGGGTAAAATTGCATAGAAGTAATTTCTAATCCAATAATATTGAAATTGATACCAATTAATTTACAATATTAAGGGTTTTGGTTGATTGATTTAATATTACCTGATTTAATTTCACTATACACACCATTTAAAATGAAATTTTAAATTTCACACTTCTTCTTCTAGACATGGTCATACCCAAGAAGACAAGTATATATAACATGTGCATTCTATTAGAGCAGCGAACTGCAAAGATACAATCAAAGGATTAACTTTATGATTTATTATATTTAGGAGATTTAGCAACCTGTTTATAGAAATTAGCCACGCTACAAGGTCACAAATTAAATAAAATGGAAATTCCTGCCATAAAATAAAATATTTTTGGTTGGTATAAAACGTTGTTTCAGAAACACATTTTTTTGGCGTATTTTGGAAATTTTCACATCGTAACGTAAACACATTTTAACATTTTGCAATAATTAAAATATTCTAATTTCGGTTACGTTTGGTTCTGTTTTGAAAGCATTAGTTTATTATTCACATAGGGATTATTGCCTTTTAATTACTCAATTAAGCTTAATCTTAACTATTATATGTTACACAGTTCGAAAGTTCAATGCCCGAGACAAACATAAAATTGTATGCATACTCTGGGTGTATCGTGCCAGGAAGTTATAAGATATCGACATAATGAAGTGTTTATTCAGCATGTAAATCTTTTTAGTGTTTTAATGATTTAAGAATCAATTCGTTTTCATACGTATACACCTGTTCTAAAAATGGAAATAAAATGATTTTACATTATAAAATGTATGGTAAGATTTCCAACATTATTAATGGTATACTGGTGTAAATTATGTTTGATGAAACGACAGGGTAAACTATTACGATTACCAGTGTCAGGATTCTGGTAATTCCCCGGGAATAGGGAATTGGGGAAAGAAATTACATATAAATTCTATTTAAATAATTTTTTCTGGCATACTAAATGTAGAAAGTTAGCAGTAATTTTTTTGAAAACAATTTAAAATTGGGAATAACTTTCCATGGTAATTTCGCTATTGAAAAATAATTCCCAATTTACAAATATTTACATCAAACTTTTTTTCTCAGTAGGCCAAAAAAAACTGATTTATAGACAAAGCTACGTAAAATCTTTCCCCAGTTCCCTATTACAAGGGAATTACCAGAATAGGGCCACAGAGGCCATATTCTTAAAATCGATGGAAATTTCCCCAATCGGAATACAATTTGCTGTGAAATTTTTCATATAGTCGAATTTTTCACCGGCTACTTTAGTCTTTTTTCATTTTTGTTTTCAAGTTTACTAATATTTGTCCCCTACTATGCGAATAATTTCGAATCGATTTGCCCAGTCGGAATTTTTCCCTTAGTAGGGGAAAAATTATGTTTCTTAATTTAAAAAAAGAAAAGAAATTTAAAAAAATGATTAGGGTAGTCGGCAAAAATTCGAATAATATGGGGAATTTCAAAGCAAATTGTATTCAGATTGGGGAAATTTCCACCGATTTAAAGAATATGGGCCCAGTTCACCAACTGCTAGTAAACCAGTAAAATGGTTTTGTCTTGTTAAAATCAACTGAAAAAGCAAGAAACTGACCATAGCAACAGACACTAATCTTTAACTGGTTCTATACTCAACAGGAAGCGAATAAATTATACGTAGCTTCTAACTAAACATGAAAAACGTCAAAAGCAGTTGCAAGTAGTTCATTTAGCAAACGCAAAAAACATTTCACTATCCTCTCCTAGCGGGTCTTAGCAGTTGGCAAAACTTAAAAGTACTCATTATATATACCTCGATTATAATCATCTAGTTCAGTGCTGTCCAAAACGTTGTCAGTTGTTCAGAAGCAACAAACGCGTTAGCGGTTGCGCAATTTAATTTAATATTCGGGATCTCCAATTCGGAGGCCTAGAATTCTACATCAATGTCGAATGGATCACTAAACAAATTCTCTTCTAGCTTAAGATTATGAAATTAAAGAAATATTCTATTAAAATCATCCCTCGAAATAAGATAACCATCCAATCGATATGAAATTTTTCAAACTCAGCCCTCAACTCAATTAGAAAAGAAACAAACGTGTATAAAAACCACACACTCTTGATACCTTCTCTACAGGTATCTATTTAAAACATCATAATAATTGATGCCACTTACAGTTTAACGAGACCTTGGCGTTTGGCAGAAATAATTTTTATGATAATTCCGATTGATTCTAGGCCTCCGACTAACTTGTATTGTTTCATACAACAATAATATTACATCTCATACAAAAAATTATACAACCGCCTCCACATCTCCTTACATCTGCAGTCGTTGCCAATCCCAAACACCGCTTCTTTACACTTATCCACAGTAAAGAAACGATCAATCTCTCACTGTAGGAAATTTGCAGAAGGGTGAAACTTAAAATTTATGAAACCCTTTCATTCAGAAACCCATGTTTATAAAAAAACCTTTTTGAACCTGATTTTAAACCAATAAGTTTTATTTTTATTATAAATTAAAAATGATTGTGCGCAGCTCTACCTCGCTCTAGTTGTAACCGGTAAAATAGTATTTGTTGTATTGAGATAATAGTCAACATTTACTATGTTGGAAATTTGAATTATTTGATCTGATCAAAAAAATTTGTTGGAAAGTCGATTTTTATCGTAAAAAATAGGCATATCCAGTACACTGAGGTCTCACTAAAAACAGAAATATTCCATGTAAAATTTGATGAGGCCCCGTAAAAACCAGTGAGAATCAGTGTGTTCGTTTGAGGAAATTATGAAAAGAAATTTTTTGTTTCATTAACGTAATTTGTAGAAATTCAAGCTTATTAAACTTCCACAAAACAAAATTTCCTTTTTATTATTTCATGGAACTGGAATGTACCCCCTGAGTAAATCATGATACGCCCATGATTTCCCCGAATCGGTAAGATGACCCTGCCCAATATAACAAAATAAAGTATTGTTAGAACAAATTATCGCAAAAAATTTCACCATTTTTGAGAGAGATATGAGTAGAAAATATTTTGTTCGTTGTTTTATAATAATATTAAACGAATTCAAGTTTCTGGAGGTCGAAGTCGATGCGACACATACACATGGTAAACATTTTATCGCCATTGAAATTGGTCTTAGACTGAATTTTTAGACCGAAAAACTGTCAAAAAATTGGGTTTAGTCAATACTCGAAGGGATGTCGGTGAACTTATAATGTTGTTTGAGGAAATCTCGAACAATTATAAATATGTAAAAACTTTCGTTTGGCAAAAAAATATCTAAGAGATTTAAATAAATAAGAGTTTTAATAAAATTTAAATATTTATTTTAATTTTTAAGCGCAAACGGAACACATGTGCCCAAATCATTTTAAAACTAAAATTAAAAATTTGTAAACAGATGTTGTAACATATGTTATATTACTAATTATACTATGTATATCAATCATTTAATTCATTGTTCTGGCTTTCTTTCAGAAAGTTTAGGTAAGCTACAATCTACTGAATTATGATAACATGACTGAAGAGCTCTAAACCACATGTGAATGTGGATGACATCGAACGATTTCCAAACACAAAAACCATGAACTGGGTCTGTTTTTTAACTAAACCAGAGCAGAAACACTGTGCTTTTCAACCTGAGTAATTTTACACTTCGTTTATATAACCTTATATACTCTTCTTCAAATTTTACTCTGAGAGTAATGTGAAGAGTGTGCAAAGTAAAAGCACATCGGATCATTTGGCTCCGTACATCATTTGCTTGGTGTACAGTACCCGAGATAAGTCTGCTTGCTTCGTTTTTTATTCAAAAAGTTTAGTAATTCCTTGTATTTAAAGTCTACTCAAGAAGTAATCCGCAAACATCTTTAATCATAAATCAGTCCTGACTATGTCGTTTCCATTCGGCGTTCTATCATACACCGGTTGTATAGGCACTAGCTTTCTAGCAACTATTTCAAAATCAGCAAAAACAGAGACAGCAAAAACAGAAAACAAAAAAACAGAGCTTAACTTATGCTCTGTTTACACTATTTAGGGAAGCATTAAGGTTATCAACATGTTAAGGACCAGTTGTTTAGTTTTACAAAGAACCCTATAAAATGTTGTTAGTTGTAATATATATTTTGATTTTTACCACTCTTGTGAATTTTATTCGGTTTACGTACTTTCTTAAACCACCGATATCCAAATTGCCAACACATTATTCAGTACTCAGTATCAATATGTATCTAAATAGTACAATTATGTTTTGAGGAAATTGTTTTTAGTTGAAATGGATAAGTACTTAATATGGTATCCTGCTCACTATTTACCAATACACAGACCTTTCGCATTCTTTAAAGTAACTGCCTCTGGGGCTAAAACACAATTGATACAACACTATTTTCAAAATTATGATGCAAGTAAAGTAAGGAGATCGAAAAAACGGATACCATGATGAGATTATCATTATATTGTCTATACAAAATATTAAATAGCACAAACACATGATACACTTACAATAAGCAAATGACTCTTAAAATTACAGCAAATCGTCAAATATTGCATCTTACCTAAAACGAAAAGAAAAAATTTTAATTAGGATCCATAGTTAAACAGTTCAATATATCTGATAATATTTTCTAATAATAGCTAATTAATAATAATTCTAAACATTCAATTTAATTTCAATCCGTATTTACGTATTGCGTTTTTTAATTACTCTTTTATCGTTCGTATTTCGCGTGATTGTTACTAGTAACAAACGTAACCTTGATACATGTTCATTTTATGATTTAAACAATTAATTTAAATTTTAAATACATATATCGTAAATTAGATTAATGGTTTACTTTAGTGCAACCGCAACACCGCCTACTCAGTTGCGAGACCTCATTGTGTCATTTAAAAGTTTTACATAAGACATCGTTACTTATATCATGAAAGTTACACACCTCCTTATATAAAGGGTTATCCAATTCAAGCTTGATAACGTAAACTTAAAAAAAACACACAAAATATTCGGAATGTATTGTAATTTTTATTTCATTTTACAGATTGATCCTTGCCATTTTTAGTTAAACCAGATATCATTCAAATGTCCTCCACGGGACTTCTTACAGGCCTTGATTCTTTTGAGGTAATTTTCAATGACTTTTCGGCACATTTCGGGCGGTATCTCGGCCATTACCTTACGAATATTAGTTTTCAATTCGTCAAGAGTTTGAGGATTGTTTGCGTAAACACGATCTTTCGCGTAGCCCCACAAAAAGAAATCCAAAGGCGTTAAATCACAGGATCTTGGAGGCCAATTGACATCAGCCAATCGCGAAATCAAACGTCCAGGAAATTTCTCTTGCAAAAGATCTCGATTTGCTCGTGTTACGTGACTGGTTGCTCCATCCTGCTGGAACCACATATCGTCAAGATCATAATCTTCGATTTTCGTAAAAAAATAATCGGTTAACATGCGGCCATAGCGCTCAGAATTGACGGTAACGGTTCGTCCATGGTTGTTCTCAAAAAAATACGGCCCAATCACACCACCAGACCACAATGCGCACCAAACAGTGACTTTTTCCGGGTGTAATGGCTTCTCTACAATCAATTGTGGATTTTCTGAGCTCCAAATTTTACAGTTTTGCTTATTAACGTATCCACCAAGCGAAAAATGAGCTTCATCACTGAAGAAAATTTTGTTCGAAAAATCAGCATCGACGGCCTGTTTTTCCAACACCATGCTCCATATTCTTAAATGCTCCATATTCTTAAATGGCAGAATGTCAACTAAATAAATGACAGCGTACTTGACGTTTATCTTTGACAGATGTCGGTATACAGATTTCTACTTTATCAACCTCGAATTGGATAACCCTGTATTATAATAATTAGATTGTGAAGAGTGCCTGTTTTATGGTTATACTGCTTGACCTTTTACTATTTGTGTATTATGAGAAAATTGGTAAATTTCACTCGAGTTTATTATTTGTGTGTTACTGCAGCTGGTAAATTTAATCCGATTACATTTTTTTTAAAGATTCACTCAAATAAAAATTACGAATTCGAGCGCACGAAATTAAGAAGTAAAATTTTAGAGTACCTAATAAACTCATACATATAATTCGAGAGGTTTCTATATTTCTTGTAGTGAAGAAGATAAATCATATACACGTAAAACATATATGACTTTTACTTTTGGATCCATATAACTTTTAATTGAAATCCGCCAGATTGAGATATTGTGCATCGTATGGTAACAACATTTATCAGTTTATTTGTTTGGTGAATGTCAATGTCAAGATCTTCAAATTTTTCAATCCACTACAGGTAGATTGTAGGTACGAATTATCTGAAATTTATTACCCGCATTTCAGCAAAAAGTAATTTATATTATTAGATCGTACAGTTACAATTTATTGAATTATTATGGTGTCGCGATATAGCTGAGAAAGCTAATGGTTAAATACATACTATACTTAGGCTTCATTACACAAACTACATTAAAATAAGGAGAAATTGGGTGGAATCGTATATGTAACTTTAAAATGGAATATTCGATGAATCCGGTGTTCTCGATACATTCGAAAAAGAAGACTATAGACACAAGAAATGTCGTTGCCAAATAAAAATTCTACCATCAAACAAAAACTATTTTGCGAGTACAACAGTCTAAATATTGATTTCTCAATATTTAGGGATTTTGAAACCGGGTTTTCGAAAACCGGGATTTCGTAGAACACCCGAACAGATGTTATGTGACGAAATTCAAGCAGATGTATATTAGGTTTTACACGTTTTCAGCTCAATAGCGATAGAGCATAATAAAGGAAAAAAATATCAGAACAAGTTAGATTATGTTTGCCGACTTGCGATTATGGTCTCCTTTATACCAATAGGGCATTGAAATGTATACCTATAATGCTCGCTTGAGTCGCTTGAAAAAGTCAGGGTTTTTTTTTTATACAAAACCGGGATTTTGAAAACCGAGATTTTGAAAACCGGGATTTTGACAAACCGGGATTGAAAACCAGTATTTCGTTACGACCCCGGTCAATTTTGTATGTATTATGCGAATTTGCTCCTGCCGATCTTCGACACAAAATTCGCTATATTTTTTAAATAATTATATAAATAAATATAATTAAATAAAAAAAATAATTATGATGAACCTATAAAACAAATTTGCTGCATTGATAATTATGAAGTAATTTATTAACGGCTTTCGAAAGCACGTTGCTTGGTAACAACTCGAGACCTTAGTCAGGGATAAGTTGATAAACTTTACTAATGTTATAGTTAATTATTTGAAAAAGCACAATCTCACTATTATAAGGTTCGGATAAACCTTACAAGTGGGCAGAATTATGTTCGAGTAGTAGTCCTGAAGCTTGTGCTTAATATCTAATTTGGTTTAAGCTGAATCTGGCACATTTAGGATTGAACAATTCTTTAAAAAAGGAACGGACGTTAAAGTTTGAAAGGCGTTCACTCAACGTCACTTTCGAAGATAAACATACTCGTAAATGTCTTTAAAATCATCTGTTACCTAAACGTTATTATAATGAGGTTATCTTTTTATCTTACCGAACAAGTGGCGTAGTGCTTAAAGCTTCGGCACTTGAACCGGGAGGTACTGGGTTCGAATCCCATCAGAGGCTAGATGCAAATCAAATTTTCATCATCGATTACAATCGGTGATGTTAATAAACACAACTAAGACCCTCTGATAGAGAGCAGAATTGAGCGCCGATCCACCGTCCATGCCAATGTACAGGTTGACATGGAGCTTGCAATATGCAGGTGGTATACTATAGTTGTGTGAGTAGGTGAATAGGTGAATGGGTTAATGATGTGGCGTGACTGCGTGGTATTACAATGGGCCAAAAATAGCCTAAGTGTCAACCACTGAAACATACCATCTACCTTTTTATCTGATGGTTGATGAAAACATAAAAAGATAAAAGGAGACAAGAACAGTTGACGGCCGTTTCTGTATTTTAAATAATGTTTATACATTTTTACCATTTTATATATGGGAGTTTTAGCGTATATAGTATCACAAACTAACATATTACTTTGTGGTAGTACGCCAGTTCTGTTTTACATCGTTCGTACAAATATTATACCAAGTATATTACACCGATGTTTAAACCGCGGAACAAGTCTTTCAACAAACGATTCCATTATTCTGTTTAGTTATTGTCGTGTAATGCTTACATTAAAAGACTATTTTTGTCAAAAAATTCGTCAAACACAAGTCATTTATACAAAATAAAATATAATATATGTAACTCCAACACAGAGTACGTGCATTACGAGTTGCAACAACAATCTATTGTAAAGAACAAGATACATAATACGAGATATTACATTTATTTGCTTCACTTTAAAAAGATACGGTGTATTAATTTACTCTATGATAAAATTTCCAATATGATTTCTTGAGTCAAAAACTTATCATATATAATTCGTATAGCCGTCGATGACTCATTTATAAACGATTTTGATTAAATCAAATAACCGTAGCTTATGGGCATTTATTAATAATATTTAAATTAGGTACGTCATCTGTATTATGAATTAAGCACTGTCTGGACTGTAAATATACATGCAGTAAACTAACAATGTAGACCCCTTATATAAAAACTTAAAAACAACATATTGTTTCTTAATACAGGGGTGAGATTATTACTTGTGTACCTTTCGATACGGCTAATATGTATATGTAATATATAGAAAGTAGAATCGCGCAAACGACAAAAACACCCACAATTTCCAACTGGAAATAATATATTTTCACTTTTATATTTATCAAACAATTTCTTATCAAATACATAATACATGACATTATTCGAATGCAGCGAGTAGCCGTTATACAACAAAACGGAATTACAGATTTGAGATCAAATTGGTAGCAATTCAACTTTATGTTGAACAATCGCATGAGTACAAACATTTATTTACACTTAATAAAAACGATAGTTTATTATGACCAATTTCAGTATCTCATGATCATTACAGTATTTTATTTATTTAATTATTTAATTTTCCTGATAAACCACTTTCTAATATAAGCGGTTATTATATATAGTGGACTTTTGCGATTATATCAATCTTAAACATCTTAATGACTTTTCTGGTATTATGCATCAAGAATAATCTACATTTATTTATGTTTATGTTATATAAAATATGTTGCTATTCAAGGGGCTTGTTTCGCTATAAATTTTAACTCTTAATAAAAATGTTGGATGTTCTGGCAAGCCAAGAAATCATAACTAGGCAAAGAGATTAAAAGAGACTTTTAATCAAATGCGTCAAAATCCGAATATTTTGAATTTTTGAGGTGAGATTTTACAAAGGGAAGCATTTTCCGTTTTCGTTCGAATAAACAATTGGACGGTTCGAATGGAAAAACAAATTTATGTTGGTTAAGCGGCAAGAATCGAACTCGGAATCCGGACGTGATACTCAACTCTATTAACCAACACTCTTTGATGAGGCAGATTCAATTTTAACTTTCACTTGACGACGAATGATTCGCGAAACCGACGATTGATTCGTCGTTAGCATCTTTGCTCAGAAATCTCATTGAAAATTATAATTGATTTGTCACGCACCCAAGCAACACTTATCATGGTAATTGAGTCATAAATCACTGAACCAAGTGTACGTAACATGGAATTCAATTTTTGCATGATTAGATTGTAGAAATTTGAATAGTAAAGGTGGTAGAATGTGAGTCAGGATAAAAGTTGTTTGGATCTCTATCTATCAGAACTAGAAATTAAATTGTGCATTTTTAGCAAAATAACTGAAATGATACGTTTAGAAGCTTCTTCTGTATTATTGCAGACGTAACAACTGGGCCAATCAAAGGAACAAAAGAACCTGATAAAGAGAATTTAAAAGGTTCTATATCAGATCGAATAATAAGAAATTTGAATAAACCAATGTTTGTTTTTCACCATGATAAACAGTGTTATGCGCAATATCGGTACATTTATCATCGTCAAAATATACAGTCCAACTTTATTATCGGAGTCCGTAATTATACTTTTGATACTAAAATATTAAAAAAAAAAGTTTTCCCTACCTTCGGTGAGCCGAGTTGAAAAACAAGAGTCAATATTTTTCGGCACTAATATTGCAGGCTGCCAGCCGCAGCACTAGCGCGTTAAACAAAATTTTGCTAATCGTCTTTGTTTATGTTGGAAATTTATTTTAAAGCAATTTCAAGCAATTTAAAGCAATTTATTTTAAATAAATTTATTTAAAGCAAAATTTCAAATACTATAAACCAAGATTTTTTGAAAATTAAGATTTTTTTTGTGAAAAACAAAGATTTTAAAAGTTAAGATTTTAATAACCATGATTTTTGAAATCAAGATTTTGTAAACCGAGATTTACAAAAAGAACATTTAAAAAAACGGGGTTTAGTAAAAATTTTGAGACGCTTCTTTAATCGTCTAAATCTACAGACATAAGGTGAGCGCTAATATAAAAATTCCGCTTTACCACATATTTACAATCATAATTTTATTTTAAAAAATTGGTTGTACTACGAAATCTCGAAAGACATAAACCAGATACCATAAAATACCGGCAAAACAGAATCCAGATAAGATAAAATTTAGAGTAGACATAATGCACGGCTTCTCCACCTGACATATGAATACCATTGTAATCTACTAAGAGAACTTAATTTCAAAATTTGCTGGAGTATGGTGTGGTAAACTTGCCTTAATTTTACATTTAGAAATCAATACGCCTTCGATAAAAACGTCACATGAACAATAATTTTTTTTAAATAATCACGATAATCTGTGAAAATCAAAAATTCAAAACAAAATTAAAAATAAAACACCAAAAATGCGATATTTTTTTTATTCATTCAATCAAATTTGGTATTGAAATTGAAGAAAATCTAGATCAAAAATTATGGCAAATTGATCGAAAGTCTTGCATATCAATTTCTTGTTTTGAAAACAATAAAAAACACATGCATCGTGTGTATACATACGGTGGCTTTAACGCGATTATTTCAAAACGTTTGCAATTCTTGTAGTATAAATCGGGATCAATAGAGGTAGTCAGATGTTGGTCTCTCACCTTATTAGAACCATGCCAAATAATATCCTCCATGACTGGTAGCCCTCTAAAATATTAACTTACATCTGCACAGCAAAGACAAATTTATAGACAGAGAGAAAAACTGTAACTTATACAGCCAAAATTTATTAATGAAATAGAAATCACTGTCCCGATTTTTGGTTACGCGTGGTACGTTCAATATAGCACACCATCATTATTAGTTAGTTTTAACATAAACGGTCGTGTACGAGCAGATTTATGCAATGAAATAGTACCCTTGTTTATTGCTTAATATCCACAATCCCGATTATATTATTACAGATTTTGAAAAAGCAAGTATATTTAAATCGCATTTCTCAAACATAATTTAAAGGATGCTTCTTTCTTTTTGGCCAAATTATATGGCGAAGTATTCAACCAAGAATTGCACTAATATTGCCAATCTTCTAATATTGCAGAAGAAGACAATTGAAACTTATATCAGCTTTTGTACCAGAAAATCAAACTTTTGAATACAATGAAGCACTCAAGAATGGAATTCGTGATTTATTAAAAATAGCGTTATTTTTAGAAGATCATTATATTTATGGAAAAAATCAAAACGTGAAAAATAGCTAATCTTCCATTGTATTCAGGTTCTTTTTGGTTTAGTAGTAGTTTAAACTCGAACCCTGGCATAGAAGACTGTAATCTTTAATATGGTTTACACACTATAGTAAATATTTATAATTTAATTTATTTAATTAAAAAACAATTAGTGGTAGAAACAAAGATACAAAAAGCCGATATCGGTGAAAATCATCCATCGTTCTCCATTATTGGGTTTTTTTGTTTAATTTTTTTGTTAAGTTTTTTGTGATTCATGATTTTTATCTGAATTTTGTTCTCCTCGTCTTGATCGTATTTTGAATTACCTGAATTTTGTGAGGTTCTTATTTTAAATTGTGAAATTTGGTGAGTCTGGATTTTTAAGAAA
The DNA here is from genome assembly GCA_947310385.1 of Nephrotoma appendiculata. Classification (NCBI taxonomy): domain Eukaryota; kingdom Metazoa; phylum Arthropoda; class Insecta; order Diptera; family Tipulidae; genus Nephrotoma; species Nephrotoma appendiculata. The sequence goes on along the minus strand of OX371225.1, from coordinate 1,938,342 downwards.
TATAGGGATTTTATCCTGTTGAGGTCGGGATCCTTACAAACTAGACAGCATTCAGGAACTGAACTCGTCTCTGATCCTGATAGCTTTAATTTGAAATTTTGAAATTTACATGAAATACAAAATATTATACAGTAAATTTATTTTAGGGTTTCACCGTGAAAATTAGCGTGAGCGGGTAACGCATTTCATAGCGGTTACTATAAGCTCCACCTTTATTATGTTATTAATGAAATCTGCTGTTTCTAAGATGTTGAACTTTACCACCAAAATATCTTTCCATTGTATAAATTGTTTATAAACTTTGAAAACATGTCTAATTGACATTCACAAAACCGCAAATATTTATATTTATAAACGCGACTTACAACAGTATTAGGTGTTCGGAATATTATAAATAACAAATGCGTTATGAGTCACAAAAAACCATTTATCAGCTATAAGAACCAGTATATCTGCAACCATTCCAAATCTTAATTATAATGAAAACTTTCTGAAAAAATGGATGATTTGAAATGTGATTATGATAAATATTTTGTCAAATGACTAAAATCATACGTTCCTCACATAGTTTGTGTAGCGCTGCATATAATACTAGTTCATTAAAATAACATACTCGACCTTATAAACATTTACACCTATAACTATTTGTCATTGAATTGTGTGTTATTTCTACCGCTATGAAAACAAGTTTTAATTTCCCAGTCACATTGGGGATCAAGACCAATAAAGTTAAATGTACGTAAAAACAAATAAACCTGTCACACTTACCATCCAGCATAAATTGTGATAAATCCTCATCGCCGTGCATCAATTCCTCAGAGGTCGCTGTATTATCATTTGACACACTCATATTCCCGATGTAATTTCACACTCACTTATTTATAATTTGTTGTTGTTGGTTAACTTATGCTTAAGTCTTAAAATTTTAATATTGTGCAATAAATTTCCAATGATTTTGTGTTTAAAATTTTTGTAATTCACATATTTAATTTCACAATATTATTATTACTAAAAACTTGATAATTAAAAATAAATTATATTAAATACTTATAAATTGACTAGAAAATTATATAAACCTAAAATTAATAACTAAAATCAAACGCTTTGCGCGTATGTATAGTGTAGACTAAAAATATAAAAAAATTGTTGCTTGTTTTGCAAAATTCAGCATGACACTGAAAATTTGTTTAAATTACTACCATACAATACAACAAGTTGAACACAATACATAACATAAAGTTGTATAATCATCTTGTACGAGTGTTTTGTTATTGAATTGAATTAAGACAAACTAAAAACCAAGATGGGCAAGCAAACGGGGGCCTTCATCAGTAATTTGTAAGTAAATATTGATTGATTTTGGAAAAATCGGTTGACTTGGGGTAAATTTATTCCCGGATGATATAACCATTCAGAGTCAATGTCAAATGTAATTTATTCTTGGTATGTACTTCTTGAATGAAATCAGACTTAGACCGGTTGTCCATAATTCGCAAGAACCTGAAATGTGTATGATATCACTCATATATAATATATAATATATAATACCCGCTATATTGTAAAACTGTAAACATTTTAAAACATTTGTGACTCAATGAGCGATGATGGAAGCCAATCAATATTTACGTAAAGTATCCCATTACCTTATTTCGTTAATGAATTTCTTCCAGATCATAAAATTTTATGTTTTCCGGTCTAACGCATCATCACATATATAAGAATACATAAACCGAAAGGAAACACGCAATAAAGATCCCCAAAAGTAAGAAAAACAATTTAAGTATGTATAGTACTCGTATAATGTTGTAAATTTAATTGAATTTTCTTTTCATGCACACGTCAATTTGGCTATTAAAACTTGTATTTATCTCTCAATACTCATTGTTAATAATTATGTTAAGGCCACAATACAAATTATTAACCATTTCATGTCTGCTTAGTTTTATATGTATATACAATACTTAAATTTGATATGTAAAACCGTCGATTTAGGGTTAATTCGATACATGCATAACATACATTTATACGTAATAATTGACTTGAATTTTCAGATTTTCATCAAGATAATGTTACGAGAAGTATAATACGAGTATATAAAAATGTATATAAATGAGTTGAATGAATTACAGTTTTTGTATATAGATACTATTATGTGTGAAATATGTTGATTGTCAGTGGAGGCGACAAGCGGTAGGACGGCCGGGTTTCGGTGTCTGCTAAATAGTTGGGATAGGATCTGCCCTTGATATAATTATGAAGGCCGGGTGCCTGTTTATCTGACAAAGTGACAAAGTTGTGCGATGCGAACTGTACCCAAACCCAACTAGTGATTAATATGTTTGGGTGTCTTGGGTATTTCAAAATTCTCTATGGATCCTGTCTGCCACACCGTCAGTAATATTGAAATTTAAATACAAATTTTGTTGCCGAGTATCGTAAATATTTAATTCTAGCAAATATTGTTCTGAGCCTCATTTTCAAATTTTTTAACTATTAAATAAGTAAGTTTTCGCCTTTGAGTTTATACATAGCTAAGAAATGGACTCTTAAGTGTTACTTGACTAGCAACAACGTCATTTAATTTCCTAAATTTCAATTAATTTTCTCAATCCTAAAACGCTTTGTGCTAAGTTTTTACAATTTCACATCTATTTCTCATCCACGTAGTTTCCACACTATTTGAAGTGCCAAATCTCTTTATATGTTTCGAAACTGTTTCATTTTATAATTCTCACTCAATTATCTTTATATGATTGAATTAAATTTTTTTTGGAATCTGTTTTTGTAATTTTTAATTTAATTCTCTGGCTTTCACTTAAATCTCCAATAAACCTCCTAATATCAGTTTATATTCCAAATATCATGTAAAGCTATGTGTAAACTACTAAGCTTTATTCAAATAAACTCGCTGGTTCTAACATTTTTGAATTTTGCTTAGCTTGGTTAGTTGTGCAACTTAATTTCAAAACGAATTAACCAGGGGCAATTAGTCAAATAAATTATTTACAGTGGCCATATTATATTAATGCACTGAGAATAAAGAGTTAAGCAAAGAATTTATATAGATTTTTATTTAACTCTGTTTTTTATTGGTCTAGAATGAAGTTTGACGTGAATTTTGATAAATTAAAAATAATTTTTTAATCTCGAAACTGGCAGGTAAAATTTTCTCCAATTAATTGTGCTAGGAAATAAATTAAACAGAAATCACATGTAAATTATTCCTCTAATTTACATTTCTGATAAATTATCAGAATAGGACCACTATTGGTAAATCGATGCTACTGAAGTTAGCAGGAAAATTCAACAGAAAAAAATCTATACCTTCGATCTTCTTTTATTTACATACTGGTAGAAAAGTTAACTATTTATATATTTTGATCATTCCTATATAGAAAATTGCAAAATCGACATTTTATCGTGAAAATTGATATATTTTTCCCATTAATTAAGAAGGCCAAATTGGGATATTTCTGAAGAATTTATTCAGTATTTACCGATTATGCTTTATTTTATGTAGCATTGTAGTCGAATAAATCAAAAGCTGGACGCATATTTAAAATAAATAGTTTGGATGAATAAAAAACCATTTTGAAAATTAATGCAACCGATGTTTATCATTTGCCGTATTAGGTGGTAATGAATTTGAGTTGTAAAGTTAGACCTCTTCGATAATTCTTAAATCTAATGCTTATCATTAGTCGTGTCAGAAGTACAATAACATCGTGTCTCGACTTTAAGATAAAATTTGATTTTTGGCTCAACTTTTAAAGTATAGCTGTAGTGAGTTTAATTCACTATTAGCTCACAGATACAGCTGTGATAAATGTAACATACCCATTTAATAATCAATTAAAATTAAATTCAAAAATGAATGACGTATGTATCTTGAAATTTTTGAATGTACCATATCTAAACGGGTTATGACCGAATTGTATTTCACTCACCGTATTCGGCCAAACGAACTGTTATAAATTTTTGACCAAAACGTTCAAATTTGCTAACCAATATTGGTTGAATTTGTCTCACAAAAGACGGTTAAACAGATTTATATGTAAATGACTCTTAATCTTGACTTATTTTCGACAAGTATTACAGTACAAATGGTTTAACAGTCCAGATGTTCTTTAGCCAAATGATAAATGTCTCAATTGTAATTGTGTTGTCAAAAACTTTTATTATCTTTGCTTAGATTCTCAGATGGGGTTTCAGCAAAAAATTGTAATCCGCACAGTTGCAGTGAAAGTTTCTGCTTTTCAACAAGATAAGTTATTTTTAGCTTTATTTTGTGAATCATAAGAAGAAATTTATTTGAAAATTTATTGAATTTAAGTGATTTTGAGTTCCTTATACTATTCACCCTACGAAGGTTGCTGTGCTGATAACAATCGACAAAATGCCGACTAAAATTGCAATTAACTCAAACATTATTATATGAAATATGTCCATGAACTAAATTGCTATCAGATAACAAATAATCGACTAGATTAAAACAAATTCCAATCTTATAAAGTTTAATTTAAACAATTCTTAATATCTCGACCCCTTATTCCTCCATGTAAAAAATTGATGGGCGCCACTGGCACTACAGTAGTTATTAGTTGTTTATCGATAGACTAGCGCTCACATTTCTCAATACCACTTGTGTGTTTCACATTTTATAAATTATGAACAATACAAACACAAACACAATATAAATTTAATTAACACAAACATTAAATTTACATCATCAAAGACATAATTTGTCTTCTTAAACTTTTGTTAAAATATGACGGACGCAATCAGTTTGAATCATTATCGAATGGAAGATGTTCAAAAACGCGTAATTAATCATGCAACTACTATGCGGAGATAATTTTCATAGCACTTTACTACATACTAACTGATTAAAGTATAAAACAATACTATTTAACCAATGGGTTTCGATTGCTCTCAATTGTGCGAGTACTTACTATGTAATGTACAATAAAAATTGTTTCATTATTATTGTATTGTTGTGTGGTATGTGGTTTGTCGATTTATTTTTTATTATTTAAAATATTTTGATTGATTACGTTTTATCGCAACTATACAAAATATGATGTAAAGGTGGACAAGAATATTGTGTATGGGCAATTTAGTTGTCAAACCTACTGATCTAAGATCATGTTCCACATATTAAGAAATTGTTTGCGCTTTTATTAAATTAGAGACGATAATGTGTTTTATAATTTTTGTTTTAATTCTCACTATAACAAACGATTTTGCAACTTCTAATTAATATTTCGCGAAAGTATTCAACGCTAATTTTGTATACACATACCTCGGTTTCATAATAGATTATGATAAACCAAATTTAGTATGCGTTTCTGGGTTTTGTTGAATATACGCGGTTTAATGATCTGTTAATACTTTTAATGTGTATATAATTTGATCTTGAAATATACAGTTTATCCACGTTGAAGTAACAATATTGCGGTTAAACTGAGAAATTATGTATTACAATTCAAATGCATACAACGACGGAATATTAGATAGAGCATAATGAGCTGAGAAATAGTTATGCCAGAAAATGATTTTTCAGTGAAATCAAAATTTCACAGTTCAACTTTAAATTACCTAAAGCAAATAAAGAAGACGCCAATAACTCAGCACTATAAATATCTATCGATTTTCTTCGCACATATTTAACACGAAAGCAACAGACATCATAAATATTGAAATAAATAATTTTAAATCTAGGTTATGTTTAATAAGCTTCTGGTACGAAACGAAAGAGCTTTTAATAAATAAAATTTTTTCATATAACGTATTTAGTACAGAGATCAATATTTCGGTTCACTTCAAGCACAACAACAACTTATTATTTTATCTCAATCCTTATAAACAAATCTTATACATAGCAAGAGATAGACAAAATATTGATTTTCTAAAATGGAGTCTGCAAGATGCAAACATTTTTGGAAATTGTAAATTATAAATTGTTTCGTTATTGAACAAAATTACACGCTAACGCGCAATTTATCGATAGTTTGCACTTTATTGAAAAAAATTTCATGTAAGAAACTATAAATTGCACAAAAGAAAGAAAAACATGAATAAAATATTATTGGTCGATAATTATTAATTTTCATAAATCACATATCACTTGTTTATTATTAATAATTTAAATTATATTCACTAATAACTAATTTACTTTTTTTTAAGAAATAAGCTTTTCTTATTAATGTAAATAATAAATAATTTAAAAATAAAAAACTCGTCGATTATGATGTCGTCGTTTTTGTGTCTGGACTGTATGTGATAGCTGCTTATGCGTTTTCATTCTATATTCCAAAACGGGGTGGTTTTTCCAACCCTACGTCGGTGAAATATGAATGAAAATTATATGGTTAGAAGAAGCTACCTTGATGAAATATGATTTCAAACCCATGTCACTTATACATCGAAACGGGTATGTGTGTTATATAAAAATAAGCGAAACTGCAGAAGGTTTTCCACCCTTCACATAAACACATATACATATACAGGCGGCTAATAATGGAAAAAGGAAAACAAAAATCGATATTGTTTCAACCATTGCATATTTAATTATAAGATTGTTTATGTATGTACAATAATATTTTAAAGGGTTTAGTACGGATTTAATTTTAAGGGATATATACATTTTATTGAGGGTTTGAAGTTTGTTTAATAACAATATTTGTAAAATGTAAAAAAAAAAAATCTATACGATATTTATTCGGTCTGATTTGATTGCGCATGAACGGAATTTATGATTCAATGTATTAAGAAAGAATATTTTGATTCTGGGATATTTTGAAAAGGGAACAACTTGTGTGATTTTATACAGTTTAAAGAAAAAATATTGCTCTAGAAGACGAACTATAATACCAAACGTATACGTAACGTTTTTTTATTATTGTAAATTTAGTAAAGTAAGGTTATCAAAAGAATATTCAGATTGCAGCCTCTTAATGGGAACAGGAAAGTTTACCAATTTAGTTGGACAGAAATTCAATTTCCCGGCACTTATCTAGCAATTTAAACTATCGGATTTCACGTAAGAACTGAGGACTGAAGAGGGATTCAGAACTTGGTCTTGAAGAATTCTAGTTTTAGTGATATTTCAAAAATAGTATAATATTCGGTGTTTCTGATTTTTAGTGACGCAGACTGTATCAACAAACCATCCTTGATTCCATCAAGTACGATCCCGACGTATAACTTTGTGCTATGCTAGACAATGAGAACACACTAAATCGTTTAAACGATTGACCTTCCATTATTTCTGGCTGCACCGTTATTTCCGATTCAGTATCAGTAGAATGCATAAAATTACAGAGCGAGTGAGTAGTGTAACACAACTCAAGCGAGTCTCATACTCTGTCTGTCAAATGTTCTTCTCAATTTCTGAAAAAGCTAATATAATTCAAGAAGGTAACCAATTTGTCATATTATTATCTTTCACAACTCACGAAATAAACAATGTTCTTCACCAAGAGGCTTGGTTTTAATATTTTAGTAATAGTGGGTACAAAATACGATTGCATGCAACGAGCCCTAATTTAAGATTATTTCTCATACTATTATTATGAGTATAGCTCATATATTTGATCTCTCAAATGTATGGTTTCCACTATAAAAAATACTGAACATGTTGAGCCCAATACTTCTATCCACAATTCCTTAATATCCAAACAGATAGATAGCTAACGGTATAAGATATTTTCAAGGCGTTTTATTTTACGAAAGATTAACTCTCCAGCATGAAAGTAACAAGAATTTCAGGCAGAGCATCTTCTTTACAAGCACCAAAGTAAATAGTAGCATATATATAAAAAAGGGAAATTGTTAAATACCACAGTAGAAAAAAACCGAAATTATAGAAAAACGATACTTAGCGGATACTAGGGAAAACAATCAGCGCAGAAGTGTGCCTAGTTATTTGAGTTATAGTTATTTGAGCTCACAAATTCGTAAAAAAGATTTAATTGGTTAGGAATTTAAATAAATAAATTGAGGAGTGCAAAGGGCTTAGTAATCGTTGACTTAGCCCCATAGTTAAAAACGAAATATTTTGTATATATATTGTTAAAGCACAATTTGAAAATATTATGAGATGTAAGAAAACTTCGATTTTTGTGCTCACTCTTTAAACTAAAAACAACCCTTTACTCCTCAACCCTTTACACCGAATTCAAATTTTTCTGTAGACAAGACTTTTCATTTGAAATAAATCAATTCCCCATTCCTTCCATTTTTGAGTTAGTTGATGTCTAAAAAGGTCGTCTTACTATTATCGAGCTTTACGAAGCTGCAAATTGGACAAAAGCATAATTCAAGATCTTTGTCTTCCGCACGTTTAACATATTTCAAAGCGATAAAATGATAACGGAACTTGCATTGTTCCTCTGAAGAGTACATCTGCGCACCAGCTACACTCGATAGCTCCACAATATCTTCAAACGTCAGAAGCACCGAAACCGAGAAACGAAAATGCATCATGCAGCCATGAGTCTTCAAGTAAACTATGGAACAGTTCGAGAAATAGGTAAATTACAAACTCCAAAAAGTTTATCTTCTTACGGGCAAATTGAAGTGTGGGAGAAAAAATCCAGAATAAATCCTTTTCGGAGACGAACATTGTTGTTGATTTGGGCTAGATTTTCCGATGCGGAAAAGCTACAGCTCAATTCACCAATGATGGATTGAAGTGAGCAAAGAAATTTATTGCCATGAATTTCTCGAAGAAATAGTTCGTCTGGACTGATGAGTTTTATCCGAACAATTATTGGATTTACCAGTAAGATTACGTTCCGGCTCACAAAACCACATTAACCCAACAACGGATTCAAAAACAGTTTTCGATTTAATCCACGTTATGCAATGCCCAGCATATTCTCCGGATTTAATTCCTCTTGACTGTTTTGTTTGGGCATAATTAAAACCTAAAATCGGCACCATACCACAAAAATATTTGGAGTTATTATGTGTTGCCATTGTAAGTGTCTGGGATTGGCTCTAGAATAGCTGCTTCTGGTAGTTTTAGTAAACGTTTAAAGTAGTGTTTGGATGCTTTTAGAGCGGTGGTGTATTGTTTTTAATTTTTTCTGGGGCTGAAGCACTCGGCCGCAATAATATAATACACACGATGTATACGCAGCTTGATTTTTGGTTGGTCGACCCCTTACCCTTAACTCAATTTCTCAAGAGGACTCGACAAATTATTTCAATATTGTTAAAATTAAATATTTATTTTCCAGTGATGGTGTATCGATTTATGATAGCGAGCTAGTACATATTTCCTTGTTTGGTAAAAAAGATGTGACTGTAGCCGTTTAGCAAAAAAACTGTTTCATAGTTCCCAATTAAATCGAAAAATTCTTTATAAATTTTAAAGTTTGTTATAATATACAGTTCGATTTTATGAGTAATTGATAAACCATTTCGAAATATTAAATTTTTGTATTGTATAATCAACTGTCGTTTGCACTCGATACATTGACGGTGAATTTCATGATAAGAAGTTATAGTTGGAATGAGGCTTTGGATTAACTAAAATTTGAGCCACTAAAAAAGTAACTAAAATATATCATTTTATCGGACTCTGACCCATGACATCTACTTAAAGAGATTGTTCTTCAAAATCTTTGAGAAAACGGTTTTATCATTAGTCCCAAATATAGGTCCAAGCCTCCAAGCAACGCTTCCCGTAAATCCGACTTTCACAGTTTGGTTAGCAATTCTGGTCGATGTATCGTATGTGACGATACAAGTGCGCGTATGACAGGGAGATACTTGTAGCGTAGGTTATTGTGGTATTAAGCATTTTAAATGTCTTTTGGAAACCTTAAGTTTTCTCCCTAACTCTTTAAGGCTCTAATCAATATACAAATAATATACAAATCAATTGTTACTTAAAAACACGTAATTATAATTCAAACAATTCTAACTTTTAACTGTAATAGAAAAAATTATTTCTGCTTCTTATCGAAGACCATTTATTTCAATTGAATTTCTATTCTCGATTCGTTCAAATTAACTCTGCAGCAATTCGCAGATATACATTTAGAAATCTTTTGGTGGTTGTTGTTTACCTCTTTCTGATAATCAATTATATTCCATAAATGATACTATTGTGCCTGTACCAGACATTACTGCGGCCTCTGTGGCATTCGCTATGTACTTAACCTGGGTTTCTCGCTTCGATGTACCATATGTCATATTTATAAATTAGAGGTCCCACCAGGTGTAATTTAAAAAAATAACATGTTGACGAAATTAAGCACACTCCGGCATCCATGACTCCAGGCACTCACAATGTTGATTTTTTATCAGTAGAGATCTCAAAACTTGCTCTTGTTCTTATGTTTTCTTGAGCATTAATACTGTAAGGAAGTGTCCTCAAGATCCTTTAAATTAGTGGAAAATCACCTAGGACATCTATTGATCGTCTAAAACCCTATCCCTAGAGAGTGTAACCAAATTAAACATTTTAATTTGGATTCCTCTCATACAACGGATTCAAGAAAGATTTTTAATTTGGTTCCAAAAACAGTTGTGTATACCATCAAAATTAATTTTCAAGAATTTAACTTAGCTAGCCTTCTTTTATATAATTTGCACCTTTATATATGGCTTACTGTCTATACTTACTATTATTTGAAAGAAAGTAACACATTTGGCTTTTTAGAAGAAATACCAAATTATGTACACTTTCTTGATTATGTTAACAACATATTGGTACAATTTGACATGGTGCTTAATCATATTTTTTTTCGAAAAGGTCAAATGAGTTTAAATATATCTATGTATATCAAATTAAGGTTTACAAGAAAATTTGGTAGTGTTCATTCCTTCTGGATTGCTATTAAATGTGCATTAACTTTACTAATTTATATTTTGTTAATAGAATTATAATTATAATTATTCACTGGCGTAATAAAATAATCGTTAAATACAAATTTTGATGGCATAAAGGGTTAAGAATTTAGAGGAAATCATAAAATTTCTTTGTATACTCGTAGTGGATACGAGTGATAATAGAATTATTTAATTTATATCCATATGTAAAGTTTGTTAGCAAAAGTCACCAATCATGGCACTTTATGTTGTAGACGCGTGCTTTTTGAAAAATTTATGTGTATATAAAATGGAAAGCGCATGAGAGATTGACCATATAAAAGTCCGAACATAAACAATTTGCATTATTAAAGCAGATACAAATCCAATTATTAAACCAATCTCTACTTTCGTACTCATCTTTTTTAACTACGTAAAATTGCGCACCGTCTTGTAATTACAACCATAACTCTAGCGGTTGTTTTACATTCATAATTTCATTTTTATATACCAAAATTATTTAATTTAATTTTCTTTCATACATAATTACAACATACAAAGATCAAGACATTAAATAAGAAGTGTATAGAAATATTTATATATTTTTGCGACTAATTGTCTTTCTAAACAAAAAAGAATTTAGATTTGGTCTGTATAAAGTTTTGGCGAAAGTTCATGGATCAATTTATTTTGCGTTTCTATTGTAAGTGAATGTTATACTTCGATACTCGATGTGCGCTGTTTGGAAAACGTGGCCGCAAGGTATATCGTTCGAACCATAAGTGGAAAGTCAAAGTGAGCGCATTACGTAAAATTGCTCTAATTAAGCACGTCGACAGTATCATAAGCATAACCCTTTATTTTTATTATATCGTTTCCCACACCAAATTTTAACAGTGCGGTTTATTGTTCTCATCAGATACTAGAGACTTTTACTCGAAGTTTTGTTTTCTTACGTAATTTGTATTTTAGACATACCAATCTATTACATCTGACAACATAATTATCATTTTTGAGAAATTTTGTGCACACAATTAACACCTTCTTATAAGAAATGTATATCAAGATCGCGTTCGTCGAATAGCGAATTCACAACTTTGTGTACTGTAAAGTTTGTTAGAATTGCGTTAATGAATTCTGGAGAACAATAATACCAAAAGTAGAAAACAAATATTTTGAAAGTTAATTATTATTAGAAAAATGTGTGTTGTTGCGACAAGAGCTCAGAACTTGTAAATCGGAAGAGAACGTTAATCTGAAACGATCTGACAATGCTACTTTAGATAAAAATCTAAATAAATTACAATATTTATTTGCATTTACATAAAATTATATAATTTAATTAACATTTAACATTTTTATAATCGTATTTTAATTGAATTTATTTTTAATCCGCAAGAAACAATCAAACTATCAACTCTCATAATTTTCATATTCACATCAAAACAATCAGAAATGTATTTAATGCATAAAAATATGATGCGGCGGGAAATTAAATATAAGATGAATAGAAAGAATATCACTTCCATCCATCAACACAATACATAGCACAAGTGATTATAGAAAGTTGGTTTTTAAAAATATTTATGTTTAAGTTTTGATAAGAATACTCTGTCTGTATTGCAAAGAGTTAAAAGATGGATAGGAAAATGTTAAATATTTTTATAAATGGATGAGCTTGAGAATATTTTTTGTGGAACAATCGAAATTTTGTTATGGTCTCTCAAATCTTTATTTCACCAAACGTATCTTAATTCTACCTACGTTTAGTCATTTCCTCCTATTAAATTGGTGATTTAATATGATATGTTGCTCCACCTTCCCGTCACCAATAAACCAATATCCCAATATTAACATAAACATAAAGTTAATCATATCCACCTCGTGAGATCCGTTTACAATAAAAGTAAGCGATTACCAAATTTATAAACTAATTAAATCAGTTTATGTTGTTTACAGAGGTATTATATAAATCACTTAATTCAATAAACATTTTAAATTTATTTTCTCAAAAACAAAAGTTAACTTTCTTCTGTCATTAAAATAAAATTCAAGAATAATTGTAAATTTTTTTATTATCCCTTTCGAAACCAGATTTCTATTTCGCAATACTTTGCTGTGTTGGACTGCATATAGTTAGCATCCTTCTTCTTAGGACAATCTATTCGATCAGGGTTAACAGCTCGCCGATAGTAAATAACACAAAACTTTCTTCTATTTTATGTACATACATACTTATATATTTTACCTTTTTTGATAGCTTTTGGGTAGGAGTAAGTACATGCATATTGTTTTGGTTTCAATTAAATTTTAAAATTAAAGTTGTTTTTGCATTTCTATGTACCGAGATTTATTTATGCAATTGAAAGTACATAAATTTGATTATAATTAAAAGAAATAAAAAATTGAGTTGCTTTATACAAAAATACAATTATAATTATGTTTGGCGAAAGGATACTGAATTATTATTTTTTAGTTATCATTAATGTTAGTTTAATTATATTTCGTAGCCCCAAATTTTCATAAATCACAAAGAATAGAAATAATTGTGCATACGAGGATTCAGACACCGCACATTACGGACCAAATAAAGCTAATATATAGTAAATCAATTAATCTTGCACAAATTTGTATTCCATACAAAACGGAAGTCGGTTGTTAACAGTTTAAAAAATAATTTTTTATCTAAACATATTTACACCAAGCGGTGCAGCATAATTAATAGACAATCAACGATAATTGTACGTATTATATGGACAGATTACAAGCATAAATACATAATTTATAATTAGCACCTCAATATTTTTTTTTCTGTTATTAAAGTGGAATAAAAACTTCCGAAACTATAAAACTAACATAACATTTCACTGTCTGGTGAATATCGAGATTAAGTAAATTCAAGTTTTTTGACATTTTGGTTACTTTGCTTTTTGGTTTGTGATCTCAACAATTTTTGTTTGTCTGTCGAATTGGTTCGGTGAGCGAATCAAAAGAAAATAATTTTGAATGCGAATTCATTGGAATGTTATGTCAATTTGGATTATAAATTACCATAAATTCAAGGCTATATATACATTAAGAAAAGTTGAATATTTTAAGAATTAGTGTTACTGATGCAAGATAGAACGTTGCATTTGGCGGGGGGCGGTGTAAATGATATTTTTAATTAAATATGGTATTAGTATAAATTTGGGCATTGAACTTGTTATTGGAATTTTGTATGTGTTAATGTGTTGTATCAGAACCAACTTGGTTACTACATCCTACTAGACAACACAAAGTTATTTCAGCAAAAAGTGAAGCTTTTAACATGTACTTTACACAGCTTTTTATGAGTAATTCATTCTAAAGTAATCCAAATCATTCAGGACCGACCTGAAATTATTAACCATCTCAGAATACTCGATATATTGGTTACACGCTAAAATCGCCATCTCAAGAACTGTACTATATATGGGTTGAAACAAGATTTTTAACTATTTGGCATAGTGTAGTATTCAAAGAATTTCTATTTAAGTCCAATATAAATGTGATATTATCGGTTTAACTTTATTATTGGTTCAACTTCAAAATTTTTTAATAAGATCGCTATGTTGCAAATTTCAATAATCATATGTGCCTTCTTTTAAACAATATTAATCATTATTATTGAGTAAATATCTGAGCCTTTTGCTGTTGTTTTAAGGCATATAACCATATATCATACATTAACTTTTAGAATTTCTTAATATCAAACTTTTATTTTGATTTGTCATAGTTTATTGCTATTATTAGATAAGAGGTTTCTGCCAAAAATGTACGCCAGCATAAATTTTTGTACGAGAATGTAAATTTTGTCCAAAATATACACTGAATACTCGCTTAAATGTCCGTTAAAACTAAAGCAGTAGCCTCTAAATTTCTGGTTACCTACTTATAAGTTAAAATGATCCAAATAGTATATAATTTAAGCTCTTAAATGCTTGGTTCCAGTCTAAATCAAATTCCTTTAACGTTTTCAAAACAAAACAAGACACGGTGATATTCGTTACTAAAGGTAAGGTTAACAGTGTTGTTCATAACTATATTTATTAATTTATTACCTACAGTGATAACAAGCATCTGTAAAATATTTTATAATGCTGAACCATTCTTATGAAATAGAAAAGTCAAAAACAGAAACACAGTGGTTTCAGTGTGTGCGGATCGTAAAAATCGTTGGCGTTGCACTTTATGAAACTTAGAATAGCGCTGCTCTTGCAGTAATGTAAATCAATAAATCCACTCAGAAGTAAATCTAACATCGCAATAAAAAATTACCCACAAGGTCGAAAAAGAACTCCATCCTGTTTATGACTTAACAAACAATATTAATGAATTACAGGAGGTCGGTTACGACGGTGGTATTGATAATAAGCGTGGCCCAATGTGACCTGCGGATCAATCAGATTAGGACAGTCGACCTACCAGAATAAACACGGAAAAAACCTTGTTTATCATTTGATCAGAGAGCTTTGGCAGTATGGATAAGATAGCAACATCACGAACTTAAAAATTGTGTAGACTATTTTCAAGAATCGGGGAAAATTCATATCCGATTCCTTTCGTTAAATAAGAGTGAAGAGGTGATCGGAGAAATCAACCTCGATACACACCACTTACTGTAAGTGGGCGAAATTACGTCGTACGATATTCAACGTTCAACTGGTGCAAAAACTAGCGAACCTCGGCTTCTGTAAACTTTATTGGTGGGAATTCTGAACTATTGTTAGAAACAAAAAGAGAATTAACATACTGTGTGGTTGTTTGTAGTAAATTACATTTGTCTAGTGAACCTTGGTATGACATAGACGACGTTAATCCGTTAAGTACCTTTTATTATTAATAAATCCTCAAAAGATACTCGGATCGGATGATTAGCACGTAAAAAAGAATGACCTGTTGAATGAAAATAAATATTTTTCATTATTCGTATATGGTATAGATTCTGGTGCATCCGATGAAAACCTCGCAAGATGAAACGACAGAAAATAACACTTCGGTACGCCTTATGGTGGTTGAAATGTATAGTACAAAAATCGAACAACGCAGTTGTCTTTTCGTTCATCGTTTAACTGGCCTGCTGAGCACCTTAATACGAACTGTGATTGCATCCAAAATGTTGAGCCATCTGTCCACTAGGAACATTCCTTACAGTAATCATTACTTTGCACGCATCCCCTGAGATCAGTGTCGAGGTCGTACCTATCCTTCCTAAATACAATGTGGTCGGAATGGAAATAATCTTCTGAATTCCAAAAGTTAGGCGTCAGAGTTTTCTCTTATATATCTTCGTATAAACAAACTTTGAATAACCAGTAGTTTCGTTTATTTTATTTTAAAAACTGGTTTAAAAAATCCCAAAAAAAAAAAAAAATAAATTTTAATTGAAAAGGCTCTCTGCGACAATATTATGAAAGGAAACACGTGAGCACCACCGCACCAGTTGCTCTATATTTAGCCATAAGCATAAGAGCATAAGATAAAACATAAATGTGTCCGAACTGAAGGTTTTCTCTCGATTTATTTTTGAGTTCCCAATTTTTTGCCGTGTAAAAGCGAAATAGCAAATTCTGACGAAAAATTCTAAGAAATAAATACTCCATTGAAACGATGAATTTATTAACGGAAAACCTTTTCGTAGTTTTCAACTTTGCAGACACATCAATTTTTCACGTTTTGCTTTGTAAAAAAGAAATAGAGTTTTAAGTGTCGATGTCATAGAATAATTCTATAAATATTTTTAAAAAATTGTGATGTGGTTATTGGAGAGCAACAGTAAAATATAAAGAGCGACGTAAACCTTGCAACAAACTTAAAGGAGTTTTCTCCTCAATAATCTATCTAAACAACCAAACAAACTATGAAGATCATTTACTTAACTGACTTATAGGCGCTATTAACCGAGTACTCTTTGATATTCTAAATTTTTGGAATTTCTCTTAAAGGAGGAATTCTGAGATAAATTTACATAATAAATTGCTAATATATTGGCAAATTCTAAAACTTGTAGATACTTACGGTATTCAGCTCTGGGGTTAAAAAAAGGAAACGAATTTTAAAATCATCTATAGTCATTAAAAAGCAAAATTCTCGATATTTCTAGTGGTTTTATGCCAATTTTGTAATTGTGATTTTTAAATTATAAAAAAATTTATTTTAACTCAGAAAATATAATTCAGTGGCTCAGTGAAAACAGTATCTAATATATTCTAATATATAGTTCGCAAAACTATAAACATAAAAATACTGCAGTGGCACTATTCTGGTTTTCCCTGGGAATAGGGGATTGAGAAAAATATTTTCATAGGATTTTTGTTTGAATTGTATTTTTCTGGCCTACTGATGGCATCAATTTTGTGTAAATATTTTGAAAAAAATGGAATTGGAAACTTTTGTTTCATTAAAAAACTTATATTATCAGAAAACTTATATTAAACTTATATTATTATATTATATTATCATAATATAAGATGGTTATAGTATGCCTAGGCGAATGAAGAAACAAGAAAGCAATATAAATATGTTTCCCTTTTCTTTTCTCGCTTACTACTCGTGTTATAGACGAATGATAGCCGTCGAGATTGGGTTCGAATTGCATATAAAGCCACCGGTATATAGTGAAAAATTTAACATTTCAAATTTTGGATATAATGATATGCATTATGTAATTTTAAACATTGCCTTTTATACAAAAATCCACATCAAACAACTAATCATTCCATTTAATTTCCAAATATGTCACAAATAACTGTAACAAATCTTATTAATAAATGTGACTCCAATTTGATAATTCAGCATTTTTTTATTGTTACTTTATAATTTTGTGCCAATTTAACATCGCTTCAATTTTGCGGTTGATTAAATCCCAATGTTGATCGCATATTCGATTTATATATTTATGCTGAGATTTTAGTAGGATATATTATATGCATTTTTGCAATTAAGTTGATTTGTACTATATACTTACTATATGGATATTACGATAATCTAGAAGTAATCAATTTTTACTCTACTTATGTAATTTATTGTATAGTTTTTGATTTATGTAAGAATTTTTATTGTATTATACGAATGATTTGTGATTATGATAATTACCTGAAACGGTTGTTAACGATAAGTATATGGAAATCTAGCATTTAGCTGCCAAAGGGTTTTTATAACTATTTAATTTCTTATTTTGATTAAATTGATTACACAATAAGAACGGGGCGGAGAAAATAAGTTGTGGATATACTACGGTTTTTCAACGACACAGATTTTATAACGTTGAATTGTTAATACGCGATCAGCTGGATATGTCTTAAAATTTCGGTACACGTCAATTAAAAATTTTCACTTTTCCCGTTGTTTTTGTGATCATGCTGATGCGATCGCATGTCAAACACGAATATTATTTATAACATCTCGCACAGTAATAAATTGAAATTTACTTTCGATTTATAATTGTAGAATCACCACTGGACTTATTTTAATTAATGTCGTGACTTATGATAAATAAAATAAAACATAATAGAGGTATGATTTTAAGGTATGCATGAACATAAACAAAAACATAAAATTTAATAAAAATGTGTTATAATATCATTCCCATCTCAAAACATTGCGGAGATATTTATCTTCAGACAATAAAAGAAATGAAAACGAACAGAGAACATTTTTTTGTGGTCTCGCTGAAAATGGAAAGCAATTTTTCAAGATTGGCATTTTATAGTATGCACGGTTTTGATCGCTATACCCATATTGGTAAAAAACGATGCTGATTCCTCTTGACCTGTTCGGTTCATAAAAAATAATACTATAGCTGTAAATAAAAAGAATTCGCTGTTCTAACACTCTGTCAAGTAAGTAATAGGATGAAAGACAAGAATTCAATTGAATGTTCGGAGCATGTCTTATGTACGCTTTATTTCAGATACGGTGAAGGGAAATTGAACTTTGATGTGAATACACTATACATGAGCATAAAATTGAATATAGCAGTTTTTCAATTTCCTGGATTTTTATGTATATTTTCTAAACAAAATTATCTTATTGATACGCTTGATTTATGAAATTGACATTGAAAAATCTTTATGCGATAGACGATTTAGAGTGTTATATAATTTTGTGTGCGTCTGACAACGAAATCTTACAGTAGAAAGTGAAAGCTTTACGTCTAAAGATTTCATTTCATGATAATACAAATTGCACAGATATTACAGAAGCCTCAAATTAAATTTTATTAAGTTTGTTACTTTTCATCTTGATTGATTACAAATTGTTGTTCGATTATCGATAATTTATATTTTAGAAAATGTAATAATATTTCTAAACAATAAAGAGTTTAATGAAAATTAAGGTAAATACAATTATAGCTAAATTGAAATTTAATTGAGATTTAAGTGAAAATGAATAGCGCACGGTTGCTGGGCCACCAACGTGCACTAACGTGTGAACTCTACACATTGTAAATTACATTTTAGAAAATCTCCGAGTGGAAAGACGGTAAATTTTACATCTGAGAAATATATATTATCGATGCCGCTATACCCATTTGGAATTTTATGACCCAAGCATTGTTTTTGATGCAATACACTATATGCTTTTAAATTATATGGTGATAACGTGTGAATATACATTTTGTATTTCGTAATCAACATATTTATTTATATATAGTGGAAAAATATGGATTAGTCTAATCCCACAGATATATTACGCCTACCATTTTTCAACAAGTAAAAGTGAGATAAACTAAAAACTATTGTAGTGCACAGTACTGAACATATCGGTGCAGCAATAAATATTATTTTCCAATATAACCTGATTCACATGTTTCCATTCTAAAATAGAGTTTGGATTACTATCTCATTGTACTATTCGTATTTATATAAATATTATATACCTACTTAAATTAAATTGACAAGTTGAATACAAGAATGGAGATAATTTCGTGATCTCTAAAAAACTACAAAATTATTAAGAAATGTATTTATAACCTACAGCTATTATCCATCTACTTACCCGTACTGTATTAAAGTTTCCGTAAAATTTATCAATTTTCATTTGTAATCTGTTTTACGTATATTTTAAAACGCCAAACAAACAAATCATATTGGTGGTACATACATTGGTATAATCTGTCGACACGTACAAGTACTTCATTCAATCTACAGTCATTAAGAAGTTATTAAGAAAATATTCTTTCACTTTTCTAAAATTGAATTTCTACTTTGTTTATATTTTTGCCGGCTATCAAATCCATCTACGAGTTTAAGTGCTTCGCAACAAACATGGAAAAATATACAAAAAGTAAAACTTACAAATAAAAAAAATCGTATCTGATTTACAATGTTAACTGTCTTGCCTTGTAAAGTTGTGTTGCTTTCATTTCAGTGCATGTAAAATATGTACTAAACTTGCATATACCACACCCGCACCACCTTCATATTTATATTGTATAGAACGAAATTGTTTAGTCAGGTCGAATAAAAGAAATTTTTCCCATAGCTTAAGAATTTAAGATCGCGATCACATGAGTACGACAAATTCATATAAACGGCATCAAACAGACATCATTTATTCGGTAGAAAGGTGGTAAGCAAAACGATAAAAATTAAAGATAAAATTCCAGACAATCGTAACTTAGTGACATGACAGGAAATACCAAACGATTCATTCATTTTCATTTATTGTAACGATGTATGTGACCACAATTTTCCTAGATTATGGCGATTTATTTAGCCTTTAGTGTTTTTGCTGTTGCGTACTTAACGCAGTAAATAAAGATGTTATTATATTTTTTGCAGTAAAGCTGACTTTTAGAAAGTTGACATTCAACCGTAATCACTTAATACGAGTAAAAGTGTGAATACGTTACAAAAACATATTTGGCGACGGACGATGTCAACTTCAAACGTATCAAAATTTCAAGTAATAGAATTACAAAATAATCAATCAATAATAAACTTCTTAAAGTAACATATCAATCATTTAATAAAAACTAGTCGTGAGAACAATGAAATCAAAAGTGGTTAAACACGAATCTTACTCGTAAATCGTAAGTAAAGACGTTTCCTATTTATGTAATTGAAATTACTTATTAGAAATATACGACTTCCCGAAATAGATATATGTATCAATTTTTATATGTTTGCACTTTCTTGCCAAAATTTTACATGGTATTCATTTGAATGTAAGATGAGTGAAACACTATACAGTCGGTTAAAATTGCAACAACAAAAAATAAATAAAATTGCAAATGATAATGGAAAAAGAATGTTTCGCGTTATTTGTATACAGAGAAAATAAAGCTTTACATTGCATGATGTTTGCGTGATGGGAATTTAAAAAAATCGTTTTGGCCATTCTGCACTTCATGCGTAAAGTTTTACCTACATAAATTCGACGAGTCAAATAATTTACTTTCTTAATAATACAAAACTATTATTATAATAGTGTCTGCGATACAAAAATTATTTAGTTCACAAAAATATTATGTGCTGACATTCGCGTAACGGGTTTTTTAAGATTATGTATTTATATGTTGGCAAGCTTTGAAAAGGCTAATACAATTTATTTACATTTATGATAAAAGCTCTTTACGACGTGTTTTCTTATCAGATTTCGCATACTCGGAACGATAAGTAGTATACATATTTTTGTTACCTATAGAACCATTCAAATCACCTCTTCTTTGTGCCTCTCTCAACCCGTTCCTGTTTTGCTACATCCTTACTTGATGTTTTACTCCTTCAAAAATCAAAACGACGGGCCACCCCAACGAACATAATCCTATATACAGTGACTCACAGCTTATTTGATCCAGTCGCATTTTATAAACACAATTGTAAATATTTCGCGATATCTTATTTTGTTGGTTTTTCTTTTTTTTCTTGTTTTTTGTTACACGGAACTAATCAACAAATACAAATTTAGAAAATATAGGAACTTCGATTGCAGGGTGTAATCGCATTAGAGTGTAATCGCATTATTGTGTTACCTCGCAAGATCTTTGTAGCATCAAAGTCGTTTGTGTATGACTAGGAATATGATGGAGGTTCGCACAACAATTTCGATAAATTGGAAGCATCGACTACCTATATCACCATTAGTACATTTAGCGACGGAAGCTCAGAAACTTTCCTTGCACACTGTATGCAATTTGTTTAACTGTATCGTGAAACCAAAATTTGTTATTTTTGTTGTACTCGTAGTGGAAATATTTTTCTTGGTTTTTATTTTTGTTTTGTTTTACTACGTTTTGTTTCCTATGCATTATATCGATACCAACAACAATAATGCCAAATGCCATAAAAACGCAATACTAACAAAAGTAATTTGACGAAATTTGATGGTATTAGTATGTTTGTGGCAGTGGATCATTTAAGCTGTGAGTTGGTTTTGGGTTGAAATAATGAACTTTTTAATGTAATTTTGATATGCATTAGAGTTTTTATTTTATTTTTTGTATTTTATAATAAAAATAAATATAGCTTTCATATTACATTTAGTTTTTTTCAAAAAAATAAGACATCGCGAGATATTTACAATTTTGTTCATAAAATGCGACTGGATCAAATAAGCTGTGAGTTACTGTAGATCTGAATTTATTTTAGTTTCAGACTATAACAGCAACACATTGCATTCTAAGTGCAACCAGACCTAAATAATCACAATATGAGACACTAATTTATAGAACTAGCGGACCCGACAAACGTTGTCCTGCCCGAACGTTGGCTTGCCTGCTGTTAGCGGGTTCAGCAAACGTTTTCTCGAATTTTCGATTAACATTATACTAAGTGACATTTGACTTTGAGTTTGACATTTCAACGTTTTCGTTTCGTCATTGTAGGATTTGTTGTTGCCCAAAAAAAATAATATGTCTGACATGTTGTGTTTTTCAATTGTATTAGCTGTGTGGAGAAGACTGTGTGGAACTCAGTTGGTACGTGAGCTCATAATGAATCTACAGGTGACTGAAGATGTGGCGACTCATGAAAATGGATGTTTCTACGCTGTGGATCCACTGAACCATATGTACACCGAAGATGTATTGCGAGTAGCAAAGAGGAATGTGACGCCTTACCAATAATATATTATTCAAATTTGAACGAGTTTCTCGTGAATAATTAATTTTTAAACGCAAGTTATGTTGTGGCATTCCCGGTAAATCCAGTGAATTCAAGAATTCAATAGAATAGGGTTCAACAGGTTAACTGCTTCGTCAGGATCGAGAACAGTGTTGATAGATTTGTACGACATTTCATTGCCAGGCAATGATGTATTTTAAAATAAATAACTTTATACTCGATATTTTTTGCATTTGATGCATTGTGTATATCCATGCAATCGAATTTTTCCATTGCCAATGTTAAGCAATTGTTCGGAGAATGACAGTGCCAATGAAAAATTATGTTAAGGCGTAATGTATTGATATTTCGCCATAGGTATGATTCGTTTTACGCTATTTGCCGTGGGCACTTGGCGAAACACACTTATACTTAATAAACACATTTTTATTAATAATTTGTTTTTTGTTTCGCAGAATATTTTGAATATTTTTCAAAAAGTTTAAAAAATCACTCGATCGATTTCGACTTGTTAGGTCATCATCAGGAGTATCTACTGAGAGTAGATAGGTAAGATTTTTCAAACATGCGTTAATTTGGCAATGTCTCCCTGAACTCACCGGATAGTAGAGCACCACCGAAAAAAGTGGTATCATCGTTGAGATCTTTCATCGTTCCATCGAGGGCTTCAAGTGAATGATTTTGGACCATAATACATTCGTCCCAGATAATAAATTTGCATTTTTGAAAAATTTTAGCCATGACAGAATTGAACATCGCTGTTAATGATGTCTGTTGCTGGGCGGTTAGACAATAACGTACCGAAATGAATCAGTGTGGCATATTCGAAATGAATGCAATTATCCTCAACCTTTATTAATGCCTCGTTATATATTTCCGGGGAAAAATCGATATTGGGATCATGACAGCGGCCCGAATGCGATGCATAGTGTCATCGCCCATTGAATCTTTATATTTCTAGAGAACAAAAGCTTGCGACGGAAAAGTTGTCGTCAACAATATGACGAATAATTGGCGAATTTGATGAGGAGTGGAACTCAGTACTGAATCTGCAAGTGTGAGATCCCAAAGGTTGTCATCTTACATGAATATGTCGTTGTACCCTTGGACTGGGATGCTTCACTCTCGTGGGTGGGGCTCACATTTTTGGCTGTTTCTTCCACGTGAAAAATTGTGATACATCAGTATACAATAATGTCTGGTCGCTTGCATAGTTCAAAAAACTCAGGTAGTGTGTTTTTGACGCAGTTAATGCTTATTGTAGAGCAGTCTTTTCAGTGAAATAAACACGCTGCCCATTTTCAAGGTGCACGACCAAATGTATAACAGCAGGGTCTCTGTCGTTTATGGAGAAACTCAAAATGCGCCAAACTGCTACAGAAGTTCAATTATTCAAGAACTTCTCTAAAGGTTTTAACGGTCAATTTTTCTTGAACTTTTGATCATTTTTTCATTTTATAAAATATTTGGGGTGGTGCTGGTGGGAGTGACATTTTGTGGTTCTTTGTTCTAATAAGCGAAAAATCTTAAATAATGAAAAATTACGTCAAAAAATAAATCAGGAGTTCAGTCACATACAGAAGTAATACAGAACGTACAGAAGAAATATATATATATATATATATATATATATATATATATATATATATATATATATATATATATATATATATATAAAGATCAATAAAAATGAAGTTAATGGCATCATAAAAGTGAAGTTAACGGCACTACCACCTCCAATCATGAAATGGAAGCATTTACCGTGTTTTTTTATTAGCGTCCAATAAATTGTATCCGGAGCACCCAATTTTCTATATCAAAACTTATATTTAGCGCGCCATTTTTGCATATAATTAACTTATATAATAAACATCGATATAAAAATATTTTGCTCTACCTATTTATCAGACGCCGCTATCGGGAACCGCTATCCATTTTAATGGGAAATTTAAAAGGCATTTTATTTTACAAACCTTAAACCATAGCAAACTTAATCTTACGATAAAAATTGAAAACACGAAGCAAAATGAATTCTTGTTTATAACGTCATGTCAGAATAATCGTCAATTGGTATATTTCAGGTCGTTAAAAGATTGTTTTATGGATGATTTTTTTAGAAAAAGTTAATTTTAACGGCGAATCGTTCAAAAACCTTCAATTTATCTAGACTTACAAGGCTTTGTGGTATTGGTGGGAAAGATTTTCTCCCCGGGATTTCCTAAGAAGCAAATGTCCGTTATAACAACTGTACTACTACTGTGTCTTTGTGATCCTGAATAGAGACATCCATCTCAAACTGATAACTATGTAAATTAAGGAACCCAGTAAGCAATTAAATTCTAAGCAAACTGTAATCTAAAGCGGTCATTTTGAGCTTTAAAAACATTTTCTCAAAAATTTAACAAATTTGCACTTACGTCTGTGTTGCTCTGGAAGGGCGTATTGCCTTGAAATTTCGAACAACAGCATTTCTCTATGAAAATCAATATTAGCGATAATATAAAGACAAGCAAAACTCTCTGGCAAAGAACCAAACTAGTTTATAGGAATTCTTGATTATTTCTATTGTATTCAAGATCATTTTTTGGCTTCAAAATGCAACATGGGAAAAATCAGCAAGAACTCTATCCCCAACGTCAAACAATTATTATTTGGGTTGGCACATATGGGGGGCCGTTTGGGGACACATATGGAAGAAAGTGAAATAATGGAACGAAATGTAAAATTTATCCGCACACGGAATGTCGGAATGCTGCGGGAGCAATTCTGAATTGTACTCTTTATTTGTTTAACACGATACCAAAATGGGTATATGACGAATCATTCAAAAAATTATAAAAGTTAAACTTAGTATTTTTTTAGGTATTCATTTAAGCGAGCAGCTCCAATTAAAAACGAAAAAGTGAAGAAATTGATTTGTTGATATTGTTTTAAGCTCAAAAAAGAAATAGGCGCTGACGAATGAAAGGTACTTCTGTATAACGTGTATTCTGAACAGTGGGCGTCTGGCATAACAACTTTATCAACGTTTAACGTTATTAAAAGATGATATTTTTGAAATTGATAGTAGATTATGATATCGTTGGAATTTTTAAAAAACTGCATCTTTAGGTGCAAACTTATATTTTGAAATTAAATGTGAATCTTCTGGAGGAAAAAATAAAGTGAACACGACTTAATATTTTCTTTAATTTTAATAAACATAGTTGGTAATTAAATTTTACTATTGCGTTCATTACCTTAATTACTATGTGCCTCAGTCTTCAAACACATAAAACCTTGACTAGGCACTTCCATTTTGCTTTAAATAGTTTTAGTCGTTTATCTTGCATTCAATCGACAAGTAATTATTATTATTTCTACTGCAATGAATTTACCGCTCGCACCATACACACATATACTACATAATCGTGCATATCTATACACAATATATGTATGGACATTAACATATAACTGGAAGGTATAATTTCATTATACATTTCATTCATAAAGAAGTTGGCAATTTATCTTAATTGTTTGTTTCAGTTTCTTCAAACTTTATACTTTGTTTGTGTACACTTTGCGCACACACGAGATGAATGACGTTAAAAAAATGGACAAAAGTGAAGTTAATTGAAAGTAAATCGTGTATATTATTACACAAAGCCAAATCATGTACACTAAAATCTCAAATGAAATTGAAATTAATGTAATGTGAGTGATCACATGGGGTGCCAGCCAAAATATAATTGATAGCTGTTCCCAACCAACCAACTGATTTCAAAACATATTCGAGTCAAATGAATATGGCATAAAAAGCGTCAAGGTTCATTTTATGTTATGTCATACTTGTTACGGTCTTTGACTATACATTTTATTACAGTAATAAAATTTGATTAATTAAAAATTATTTTTATTTATTTTCTTTAAAAACATTTTTTACGGGTGGTTTAAAATGTATAGATACATGATTTGGTATCTAAAAGAGGTTGAACCATTAAATTTATTTACCCATTTGATAGCGAACCCAAGTTTCAATTACCTATCCTAGAAATAATGTAACAACTTTATTACCACTTTAATTTCTAATGAATGTGGTTTATTAAATATCAGTTAAACATAATCTCTCACAGTGTGTTATGTAATTTATTGCAAGTTTTATACATTTCTAAGTTTTTTTTTGCACAAAAGATTAGCGAATACTTCACTAACCTATAGTTCATCTTACGGGTGATTTTTCAATAACTTCCTTGTATGTAATAAATTTCCAAACCATTTCACGGTTAAATATGATTAACTAATTCTTCATTCCATTTCTTTTATTTTTAATACTGCAAGACACAATACCCCACAATAACCCAATAGCACAGGTTTACGTAGACGAGATTAAATAATAAAAATGGAATAAGATTTTTATGAAAGATGCTAATACGATATAATTGGTTTTTAATTATACAGTGGTACTTTTACTTTTGCACCATGTACGTATTATTACTATACTATATAGCGAGATAATTTGACCACCATCGCACTGGTATTTAATTATGGCACTAACAAGTGTCGAAAATCATCAGCCTTATTTTAACCTACCAGAATCAAATATTATGGGGGCCGCACAAATATAAACCTCAGGCAATTTAACGCCAATCAAAATTTTCAGAATTACAATGCAAAAAATATTAAAATTTTACTATTCTTATAAACCCCGGTAGTAAGCAGATGATTGACTTACAACATATTAAAATCCTTAATATAGCCTATAGGGCAATAAATCTTTTATTTTTATTTCTAATTAAATAACATTTAAATTTATGTAAAATTATGTTTTAAAGTTTTAATTATGCTTAGTCACGAGATAAGGTGGATGTGAGTTTGATTTTAATTCAATCATTTGCAAAAATAAGGCCAGTGAGTCACAATAGCGCAACGTAACGAAAACGTTGGTCAATCTAGAAATATAAATCAAAAAAATTGAAATCACAATAAATTATTTAAAACAAATTCCAATATAAGACAATACTGAAATTTTATATTTAAAAGATTAAACGAAACAATACCAAAGAGCATAATTCTTAAAGACTTTGCAAGCTCATCAATTTCCAGAAAATACATTTAATCATATGTACAAACAAATGTATGTGAAAGCTTATTTCAAAAATTAATCGGTAGATATGAAACCTATTCAAATTAGCTATTTATGTCTTTATCAGCCACATTACTCATGTAATGTACGAAAGTGAATTGGACCTTCAACGCATTACTCAATTATAATACTGATATATTAATATACTTTTATTTTTATTTGAAGCTTAAGATCGATGATATACGTAGCAGAATTAATATTCAGTTTTGAATTGACAGCGCAACAAGAAAATGAAAAAGTCTCAATGTTTTCAAGATGACTTCCTATTGTGACATTAAGTACATTGCATCCACACTCGTTTTGATCAAGATTTGACTGCCATAAATCTCTTCTATGTTATTCTATGCTCCACGATATTGGAATTCCTATGAATTCGTGTGAATGACTAATGACTTTGTATTTTTTGTCATTCATTTAGTTTGAATTTTAAAAATAGTTATATTTCCGGTTCTTTAAGGTAGTTCCGTTAGCCTGGTTAAAGAAGCAAAAGAAGCAAGGTAGTTTCGTTAGCCTGGTTAAAGATAATTATTTGAAAACTAAGGTAGAAATTACCAATAAATAATGAAACTATTACTCATTGTCATTTATCGTTAAACCGGAATTTGCGCCCAGGTGTTTTTGCTACGATTTCTTAAAGAGTGTCCTATCCATTGCTGATCTGTAAGTTGTTAGTCTTAACAGATAAGGGACTTGTAACAAACTGTTCTCTTTGATAATGCTTGCGTTGCACGCCAAGTTTCGCACTCATACAGAAAACCACATTTTAAGCTCGACAATGACAATGTTAATTTTGGCGTGCTTGATATGATTCAGAACAGTGAACTTAAAGAAATTTCGTTTTTTAGACCTCAAAATTGGATTACAATTTTCTTCTGAGGTAAGCTAATTGAATGAGCGTTAGACCAAAGCCATCTTTACTACTGGCCTGTGACAACATTGATTTTTTGCTAATGACGTTAGTTTATGTTGACATCTTCTCTTTTATTATTATTTTTAATACAACAATACAAACTGCTCGATTTTATTCGTTGAAAATTGAGAACATAAAACAGAAGAGAAGAGTAAAATCCACTTCGAGAGCAAATTAGAATGGAAATGAACATACCCCTACTTCGATCGATTAAGAGAGACTGACGACTGTTGACGTAGCCTTACGTCATCGCTTTAGCTAATAGGCAAGTACTAAATATGGCTTTGGTTAGACTCACTTCCTTTCAAACCGATCAGATTACTGAAAACTAAAAAGAATAAAATTTGTATTGTGTTTAACAAGGTGGTTCCTCGTCAGTTTTAGTCAAGGTGGAAAACTTGTCTCTTTTGGATTTTCTACACAAAATTCTTCAATCAATAATGTTATTTCTATACAACGTATTTTGTATTTGGTGCAACATTCTCTTGTTGGAACGGGGCGGGCGCATACGCAACAATGCGAGTTGCTCTTCAGTCGCACGATGTTTCCACCACCTTATGTTAAATGACAAGGGATTTTATGAATTCCTCGGTCTCGTTTTCTGCATTGGCAAATACATTTTCTTAGTTTTAAAGGATAAAAAAAGTACAAACTATTAAGTATTCGAAGGCTTTAATACCTGGTGCTACACGAGTGCGAGATTTAATTCCAGGAACTAATGCCAAAGGGATCAAAAGAGCGTGGCACAATGTTTAAGTGCTTGAGAACAAACCTTTTTTGCCAGCTAATTATTATTTTGGCGATAAAGTCTTTTACATCTAAGCTAATATACGACATTAGCTAACCTGATTTTGCAAAACTCGATCTTCTAGGAAATCAAATTCAATTTGACTACTAACAATACATCACGAGAAATTTGAAAACTACTACCAAACTCGAGATTTTTTAATTTTTAATTCTGTACAGAAGTTAGGTTTCAGTGGTTGACACACAGGCCATTTTTAACCCATTGTGATACCAAGCCTTCACGCCAAATCATTAACCCATTCATCTATTCACCTATTCTCACACAACTACAGTATACCACCTGCAAATTCCAAGCTCCATGTGAACCTGTTGACATGGACGGTAGGTCAGCGCTGAATTCTACACTCCATCAGAGGGTATTAGTTGTGTTTATTAGCATCACCGATTGTAATCGATGATGAAAATTCGATTTCCATCTAGCCTCTGATGGGATTCGAACCCAGTACCTCCCGGTTCAAGTGACGAAGCTTTAACCACTACACCACTTGTCCGGTAAAGGCTGTAAGCAATAAAATTAAATTCAAAGGCGAATTCATGAAATCCAACACAAAAAGTTTGAAAAAGGGTTAAACGTGGCCTAAATATTTCATATATATATAAAAAGTTAACAAAAGAAAGTTTACCTTTAAAACTTCTATTTACTTTTCCCTATTGAGCAATTTTAAAACTAGAATGACCGGTCAAAATTAGATCTCAAAAATTTTCTTTCCATTACTTTTCAGTTAAAGAAGAATAGTTAAGTTAGAGATCTATTAAAATATAAAGTGATGGGACGAAGAAAGCCTGAAGAAATAAGTGCTCGAATTAGAATATTATTTTTGCGAATGCAATGCAAATGTTTGTATCGAAAATTAGCTATAGTGCTAAAACTTAAATAATCCCTTAAAGTTTTTGTTAATGTTGCGCTATATTGCACTTCATGAACTAAGGCTGCGTATTAATTGTACAGAAATTCTCTTGCTATGCAAACATATAACTTTTCCTTCGTTTACTAGGATCTGGAATACAGACAATAGACAATCAAGAAACACAACCTTTCATTAAATTTAAATTGCAAGTAATCGTCTGTTGGGAGTTTTATAATAATCTCTTATATCAACAGGTAATATTTCGGGGTTCGTCTCAAAGCCCACTGAAACGTAATTAACCCTTGGATCAAAAGATGCACTTATCTGTATATTTTCTCCGTAGCCTAGCATAAATAGAGCTGAACGATTTAACCTTCTATAAAAAAAGGTAACATACAATAATGATGTAACATATTAATGAACCCCAAAATCAATTATAATATTTAGTTGAAATTGTGACACATTACAAAGATAATTTGACGTGGCCATCATTTTTTTAACCTCAACCAAAGTAATTAATTCAAATCTTTCAACATATGATCGTGATACTAATAACAAATATACAACAAAACCGTTTCCCATAATCGAACAAATATCATTCAAATTAGAAAATTGTGTATAAAAGATCGCCATTAATGACTGGATGCATGCCTCTATTATTTATATTTTATCTAAAATCATTCACGAATTTTTATAGCTGGAGGTTTTCTGTGATTGATAGTGCAACAGAAATTACTTATTTTTACTTTTTGATTAGTTATGACTAAAATCCATTTTTAATGAAAGTTTAAATTGTTTATGTATAACCTCCAGTAAAAAAATTAGAACACGGTACACATAATGAATTATCGGATATTTGATATACCTTAACATGATCGTTTGATTTAAAGTTGTCGCATACATGAGCGAACTACAAAATACACTTGTTTCTTAATGCATCTTTATATGTTGCAATTTCACAAAAAAGTAATGATTAATTCACGTTACAGAACAACTTTCTCAAAAAATTTTAAAAGTTGATACCCTTTTGCAAAGCTGTCTAAACGAGTCTATACAAACACAACAATTCAATTTGTGTCCGCAGATCTTTGGCAGAAAAAAATTTTGATCAATTAAAAAAATTTACTTTCATTTGCGTCCACCGTTCATTTGCGCATTCTAAAAATCTAAATCTATTCCTTAATTTACTTTCGCCTTGGAATATTATAAATGACATATTTGGAGATGATTTTATGTTATTCATTCGACACAGTGTCGATATTTTTGATTAATATTTTTAAGATACGAGTAGAACGTACAAAAATTTAATTGAACATATTCTCTTATAAAATAATAATTGTAGGTTTATATTTTATTTATTGCTCGGATCCGCGTGCACTGCTCGCACAAAAGGAAGTATACAAATGAGTTTTAAATTAAGATGAACTTTCTTAAATATTTTATTGGAATGTGGAAATGATTTCACTTTTCATCAATCGCAACACAACACGAAAATTGTCATCAATTTTTTATAGTCAGATCATATCGTGATCTTAAAAATTTTAATGGGTTTTGGACCGTACTTTAAGTATATGAATGCTTAGATTTACTAATATTAAAGAATTTTATTTAAATTTAATACACAACGAGGACAACATGTTTTAGATAAAATAGATTATTTATAAAAAAAAAAATTCTTGCTAAACAAGTAATCTTAGGATTATGTAGGCGACTCAAATTAATCGTAACAACAGCAACAACCACCAACAACAACGAGAGCAACAAACCGCAATTTAATTGAAGCTGAAGTAATCAACTTATGTGTGGTTATTTTTGTTATAATCTACAGATACACATTACTCTGACTATGTATGAAAAAATAGTATGTACTCCCATTATTTAATCATGTAAATACGGTTAGCGATTTCTTTGGATACACGCGCGCCTGCGGAACTATTTATTTGAATAAACCTGTTGTCAAAACAATCAACTATAAATAACACCAATGCACATAATAATACAAAGTACATTAAATTCTTAAGTAAAAAAAGTTTTATATACATATTGCATCACCGGAAAAGATATAATAATATTTTTGTTTTATAAAATATTTACATCGCATAATCATCACTCTATAACAGATATATAACTAAAAAAATATTTTAAATTCCATATAATTATTTTCAATTAAATTCAAATACAATATCAAGAGATACCGAGTACATAGATGCATGCAGAGAAAAAAAGTAAATTAAACTGCTATAAGAATGTGGTTAGACTTCTAAGATTTATAAATTGCTTCTAAAGAAATGTTTAGAAAAATAGTAACAGATTAATGTTTTATGAAACTTTCAATTACCTCTATGCATGCAAGTATGATTATAATATATGAACGTGAATTTAATATTTATGTAAATATTTAATTGACTCTAGTGGTTTTTGACGATTGGATGCCATTTATCACTGATATACTCAATAATCTGAAATAAACTGTATTTTCGAAGTCAATAAGTTTGGTATTCGG
Source organism: Nephrotoma appendiculata (assembly GCA_947310385.1). Classification (NCBI taxonomy): domain Eukaryota; kingdom Metazoa; phylum Arthropoda; class Insecta; order Diptera; family Tipulidae; genus Nephrotoma; species Nephrotoma appendiculata. The sequence continues at coordinate 1,905,239 of OX371225.1, read as the reverse complement.
ATGCTTCCACTAACTTCAGTATTCACAATAGAGTAAATCTATTTTTGGCAGTGAGTGTTAGTCAGGATAATAATCATGATCTAGTTAGTACGTTATTACACTTTAAGAGATCTCCTTTTGTGAAGAGTTCAAACAATCATTTTGCACTTGGCGAATCCAGTGGAAGCGCTCTGCCCTATTTGATCTCGATATGTGGAATATATATCGCATTTTGGGCTAAGTATTACACGAAACAATTTCCATTCAAGAGTAATCTCTCATACCGATCTACAAGAATCAGAAGCGCAAAGAGCAGCACAGTGAGAATCTCTGTGTGCTGGATACGACCAATGTCATCTTCTGCTACTTAGTTACACAAATGTGGGCCCCACCAAAAACCTGATTTTCATCTTGAAATCCCACTAACATACTCCAAACCTAATTTGTCCATCTATTTCAGAACTCCATCTAAAATAATTTGAGGTTACGGACAAGTGCAGTGATAGAAGCTTCGGCACTTGGGCCGAGAGGTGACGTAAAAAGTATCAACTAACTTAGTTAATCACATCCTACAGTTCAAATTTGAACAAAAATTTGTTAATACACTGCAAAGATTCATTTAGCATGGCTATACAAAATTCGGAATTTCATCTAAAATTCATGTTATATACCCAATCCTCTGTCGTACACCAAATTTGGCAATAGTCGGTTGGGACATAGTTGAGTTTTACTTATCATGGAAAATTTAAACAATCACCCCAATTCGTTTTGAATTCAAAAGATAAAATTCTCGGACATTTGGTTCACAATTAATTTTTGAACCTCAATTTTAGATGGTTTTTGAGCCAAATTTAATTGGTTAAAAATGGTCGAATTTCAATTAGACAGATCAAATATCCAACCCTAAACATACGAAATTGCCACGCAACGTTCATTTGGGGAAAATTATTTATGAACTTTAACATTTAAATTTTAATTTTCGGGATTACCAATTTTGGTAGTCTTACTGGCCAAAGTCGTTTTAGGGGTATATCCTCCATCCGGTCGCAAATTAAATATTTGCGATCAGAAATATGGTTACTAGATTAAATTTGCCATGCCAATTGACACATTTTATTTAAATTTAAATTTATTTTGCGATTGTTAAGTAGAAATACATAAAAATACTACGACCTCGGACAATGCGTAGCAGTCTTTTCGTAGATTTCTACTCTACAATCGCAAAATAAATTTAAATTTGAATAAAATGTGTAAATTGGCATGGCAAATTTAATCTAGTAACCATATTTCTGATCGCAAATAATTAATTTGCGACCGGATGGAGGATATGCCCCTTAAACTTCATTTACAAAAAATTGAGTTTGTTCGAAACTCTGTGTGTTATAACCGTTTTGAAAAAGATAATGACTGCATTCACTTTCGTCTGTTGCCCAGCTGTCGATATAACTCAAAAGCCCGATATTTGAATCAGAAAAATAAATGTAGTTTGTAAATGCCAGTGGCGAACTTCCGTGCCTGTTGTTCGTTTTTCCTGATATGACGTATTTGAAACCACACAGCTTGGATTCTGACAACTTCTTGGCACAATGGATTGATGTTTACACGACGATGTTATGACAAGACGAAGGATTTTATAAAAAATTTTATGCTATGGTATATATGCTATGGTTTTACACCGCAGGCTTTTTTATCTTATGGATATTAGATAAAAAAGCCTGCGGTGTAAAACCTTTACATTTTGAGAGAATTTAATAATCGAGATCGATTCTCGCCCCTTTAACACGAAACCAACTTTCGTTATAATTTCTAGAAATTTTAATCTGCTCGTGAAGGAAAAGGTAGCGACCCTACCAGCCGGAATGCAATTCATTAAAATGTAAGTACATTACGACGAAAAATTGTTATCGAAATATGGGTAATTACCATAAGGTTCCCAGGTCCCACCAGGTTATTCAAAAATATTCCGTTACTTTTCAAGCACGTATTCCACCTGTAATTTTTATTATGCTTCCGATAGAAGTAACCCATCATTATGAATTTGACACACTTTAACACTTTCTGCGGTCGATTAAGTGTTTTATGCTGCAGCAAAGCTGCCAGTTTATCACTATTATATACTGAAAACAACATCACACACCAAATAACTTAATAATGATAATAATTAGCGCTCTCGTGCCATGTTTCAATATAATCAATGGAAATATTTTTTTTTTTTTTTTTTGTTTTTTATAAAAGAAAATGTAAATAACTTTCTAAGAATTAATAAGAAAAGCAATAAATTTTAATTTATATTTGTGTTGTTATCAATTCGGTGTGTGTTGTACGTATAAATTGGAAAATAAATTTTATTTTTATATTTTAGAAATGTTGGATCAATACTATAATTATGTGTAAAGAAAATAAATATCACGGACGTGTAATGACAAATTTTCGCCTTAAGTCAACATTATAACAATAATATGAAACCAATTTTTCGTGTGCTTTAGATTTTATGCATCACTAAGATGTTGAATGTGTTGGCTAATTCGGATTAAGTGGTACTTATATTGTATGCCGCAGACTTACTTTCTATATTTGAATTTTGAATCGGGTTTATCACGCCAGTATTATCACTATATTTCATTACAGAAATATGTAAATGTAATCGTCTAGAATAATTATTAATGAGTGACATTCACACATTTTTAAGCACTATATTTGCAAGTTTATCGTGACCTCAAATACCAATGGTTTACCTATTTCTAAAGTATTTACATACAATTAATAAATTACGTCTTCTGTAACATACTTACACAGAACAGTAATAAATAAGCGAACCAACTACAAGCCAAACAACTTAAATCTATGATAAAATTTCAAATTGATGTTACTTTTGTATATTAACTTTTTTCTGTTATTAAATTTTCTTAGCAATTTTCCTCTTCTTAAAAAAGAAATACGTTCCATTTCAAAGTGTTTTTTATTCTGTATTTTTAATAAACTTTGATCTTAGTGGTATTCTTGCATGCATACTCGTATATATCAACAAAACTATAAATATGTAGATCATTTTAATGGTATTAACATTAAGCGGGAGACAATCGGCGATGTTTTTATGTAGCTACGAATAAAATTATATAATTTTGTTCAAACGATTCACTTAAATTTGACATTTCGACTGTTATTTATAAAAAAAAATGGATTCTTACGAAAGAAATCAATCATTACAAGCCGTTTCGACATTTCAACAAATTGTTTTAAGTGCTGGGCATATTTAATACCAAAAATTTGGATAAAATTCCTATGGGGACATGATACAGAGATGATCGTATACGCAATCACCGAAGATAATATAATTGATGATTAACCTTCTTTGTAATTAGTTCGGAAACTATCAGATTTGTATATCAAGTCCAATTGATTTACATTACTTTTAATAATTTGTTGATTGATCACCGATCGAAACGTAAATACTTCTGCAGTCACAAATATGGTAGATTGCGACACAGCGAGGCTTTAAGTTCTATTCTCACGCAGTACTTAAAAAACCTTCTCACGCCCACTAAAAACAAACATCGGCATTGAATGTGTTTAAATAAATCTTTATTACGAAATTATTATTGATTTATGTCACATACTTGTTGTTTGTATGTGCTCGTATACTCGTATAAGACAACCGAAAAAAATACAATATAAGAAACGGTGCGATGACTAATTCCATTTGCATTTAGCTAATTTTATAAGAAAACAATGTTGTCATCTAATTAAGAATTCAATTTTCAATTGAAAATATGATCGGCTCGAAACTTTAATAATAGCTTTTACGGTACGTTTGTGTACACCAATAATTTATGTAGATTTGTGCATAACACTATTTGACTCGGTGGTGATTTATGCCAACAAACCCAAGAACTTGGTACACAATTGGGTTAAATTTTGACTGTGCAAAAAATATATACTTTTATGTTTGTAATATGTATATGGATATACAGGAGAAATGTTAGCAAATTTTTATGACAAGTGTTTTTTTTGTAAAATATTTAAGTAGTAAGATTATATGATTATGTATATTGACTTGTTTTTTTAATTAAAGATTTATTTCTTTGAACATATTTTTATCCATTTTTGTGAGTCGATTTTTAGAAAGTCACAATAATTCCGCATGTCTTGTATAAATAGGTATACGAATATGTTGTATGGAGTTATGTTTTGTGATGAAGGCCAATGATCTTGTCTTACATGATAAATAAATGATTAGTTTTGATTTAATCAATGAATATATAGCGGTACAATAAGACGTATAATTGTCTTAAATGTACGCGTTCTTTAGAAACAATGATCAGCAGTAAGCACGTTAGTAAAATGTTATTTAATTCACCCACCCAGCGCCAAAGAAGCAATTAACCTCTGTTTATTCTCGATGTTTATAATTTCCAAGTACAAAAGGTCAATCAAAAGATAGTTAAGATCATCCAGTCATGATCAATCATATAAAAGAAAAGAAAATTCTAGTTTATATAATTTTCTAATAACTGTAACCTTAAAAATCATTCTATATATTTTCCCTGAGATAATTGAGGGCAAAATTATGGGGGCATATTCGAGGGTCATAAATTTTTTTTTAATACCGCGCCTTTCACTTTGGCTATCACATTAATATATAGCTAATTCTGTATTAGAAATTTTAATTCGAAATTAAGAATTCAACAAAAATTCTATTATGAAGAGATTATACAATTTTTCTCATATTATAAACCTTCCATTGTTTAATATGAAAATTATCTTGGAAAACTGATGAATATTTACTATGCTCGTAAATATCATGTTGTGTGACAAAATTATTTTATACGTTGTAATTGTACAATAATTAAATGAAAATGTGTTATAAGAAAAAAAAATGAGACCAAGAAATACAATATAATTATAAATAATTATAGGATCAATTTGTTAATTTAGTTTTCTCGTTTGTAAAGTGAAAAACTAATTTTTGATATGTTTGCTTTTATTTTGATTAGAAATGCGGAACAAGTGAAAATGGATTTCATCATGGGAAAAAGTCAACACACGTTTCAGAATTCCATATTCTACGTATATATAGCCACATACATATGTATATCAAAATAGAAATATGTAATTGCTATAAAAATAAATGATTTCATGTTGATTATATAATCCATGACCACCATTATGTTAACAACACCATAACAAATTCTTTTGGAAGAAAAAATTAAATCACAAGACATTAATCGTCATCACTCCGCTTCATCGTATATAGAATATTAATTTCCAACTAAAGTTACAGTTAGACGAGTTAATTATTTCTTTAGCTACACATTACACAATACACTATTAATAACTAATGGTGTATACATTTACCATTGATAATGCGCTGACATTTATTTTAAAATGTATTTAAAAAAAACATTATGTCACACTTCACGATGAGGGCAAACAATTGATAAATAAAGTACCGTTCGATTTTACGTTGGCGGAAACTGGTAACCGCAGAGAACCATACAGAACGATAAAGACCACAAGCTGATGATATACAATGGTTGTCGAAATTCCAATCAACGAAATATCCACAACTCATTCAGATAGACGCAACAATCCAACAAAATAAAAATTCAGTCATGACATTATCTTAACTATTGAATCTTGACATATGAATTTAATATTTAAAAACGTATATAAACAATCATATTTATAGATGTTCCAGCTGATAGAAAATTTCAAAGTCAGATGATTGAATTGAAATGTTGCTCGCGTTCATATCTCATATCGCGTCTATGTCGGATTTGATGGGTCGAAGGTATTAATATATTTTGAAATTTCAAAGAAAGTAGGTACTTGTAATATATAATTGAGGAACTTTATTTTGTCGATTAACAATGTCTACAAAAGTTACTCAATTTTTTAGGTGAAGTGTGCGAGCAAATAAAATAAAACTATTGTTCCATTCAGTGGGCGTATGTTACCTCATAAGTATGACTACTATAAAATAGTTTATCGAGTGGGAATTTCGTATGAAATTCAATAAATTTATATGAAAGTGATTTTATTTTAATACAAATCTGTGTCACAAGCTGGTGAATCTAACATTTTATAATATTTGCTGTAAATTGTTCTCGATATTTAAAAAATTATTTATTTATTTACTATTTCAATAATTAAAACTATCTTAAGGTAAATAATTTTTCAATAATGAAATGTCACCCACCGCCCACATTGTTATTGAAAATGACTTTCTAATCAATATACTGCAACAAAGACGAACGCATTTAAATAATTTATGTCTTGATCTGAATGCGTCTTAATTCTTCAAATCGGTTATATTTCTTTATTTTTTATAATAAAGGCGAATAATATGTCTTCATTGATTGATAGATTTATAGTGAAGACTTAATATAAAAATATCGAGTTGAAGAGAAATGATTCGAAAGGTGTACAATGAGTGATACTGGGGTGCTATTTGGGAATTCGATTCGATAACGAGAGTACAAGATTCATATTTGATTTAAATGTGATTCGAACGATTCTTATTTAAATTCCAATACGAATCTAGTACTCTCGTTATCGAATCGAATTCCCAAATAGCCCCCCTGTTTACATATTTAAAAAATATTTTGATTTGAAACTAAAGATTCAATCATCAACCGTGTATCGGTAAAGCGGAATTGTGAGGAATATTAAAATCTTCCTTTAAGCAGCTGTTTTAAGTTAAATCATAAAAACTATCGCAAACAACTCCTAATTTTCAAGTTAAATAATTGAGTATGTATTAGAATTTGTCCACATATTAATGTATTTGGCTCACCCCAATACATATTACAGAATATTAAATTTCCGATGAAACTGCTGAATTAAATTATTACAACGTTCAATTAGTTTTGTCCACGTGTTAATTAATTTTGCCCAACAAATAATTAGTTTTATCCACCCGAATATTAAATGTTCCACAGAAAGTTTTGGATCAAATATAAGAATATTCGTAAAGCACTCTTAACTGTCAATATTTTAAAATTCAATCATTCATCAAACTGATTTATTTAAATTGACAATTAAAAAGCTTACGACCATTTCTAAATTTAACTCAGATAAGTTTCTCGAAGTAAACAAATATTTTTAATGGTTGCGTAAAATTGAAATATTCAGGGAGTAAAATTATGTCATATTTTTATATGAGCATCAACCATGGCAGGAAAGACAACTGACCTTCATTCAAAGATTCGAGACCGAGCTATACCTCTCGCGCTGCATTTTCACTAACAAAGTGAATGCAGCTTTTCAAGGCAATCGTCGCAAAAGGAATCTCGAAAAAGATCCGCTCGTTGCAAATGCAGTTTACAGCGGCCGTGAACAGTAAGAATAGCAACTGTAACTCATTGCTGGTTCTTAAAATAAAGCGAACTTTGTTAACTTTCGGTTAGGTTCATAAATAAAGTATGTATTTGCCCATCCGGCAAGTAGTTGAATCAAGTCATTTGCACTTAGCATGGTAATGAATATGGTAATTAGTAGCTTTCTCACAGCTATAACATAATTCTCATTTTAATATTATAATAAGGTGGAACCCACATACTATTCACACCGCAGAAGGTAATCAAATCTTTACAGTACTTGACCAGTTAAGATATTAAAAAAAATTATTATTAAAATATTTATGGAGAAAACCTGGACCTATGGCTTGAAATATTACAGATATGAACAATTATAACTTATGTCACATTAAAAACACTAAGTATCTTTGACACTAAGAAGGAGCAGTCATATTTCTAGTAAAAACTAGTAAATTAGTTTTAGATAGCGTTGCATTAAGTCGGCAGGAATATTTGCGTCTGAAACCATAACGACTATGATGTAATCAGCATACATAGCTCTGTAACTAGAAGTACATAGAAAAGAGGTGACAAAACACCAATTTTTTGCAACTTTAACGAAGACAGAAAGAGAATCCAGCTCGGCCGGACCCACCTGCTCACCAGTTCTCACGAAAAACATTATTATTAGGCAAACTTTCAATCTTTGTAATACGGTCGTCTAGAGCAATTGTATACAATTTGCTAGCTCTATAAGCATGTTGAGTACCTGATTGGAATTATAGGAATGTTAGATAAGTGTCGGTTTCTAATATATCTGGGACAACAAGTTTTTGGCATATGCCTTGGGGTTGGCATAATAAGACTTACCATAGCTATAGGGATGAAACTCTACTCTTGTTTCAAAATTGAGAAACATTTCGAAAAGCAGTTTATGTTTGAAAGAGTCGAAGTAAGTAATCGCGAATCAGGAAAAAAAACCCATCAGGATCTCAGCCGTATATGGTGAAAAAGCGACTAAATATACAAAATCTGAACAAAATTACAATTTAATATCGCAACCAAGAAAGGGAACGAAATACGAATCTGTATTGAACGCCCAAAATTCGAAACAATATTATAAACTATTAAAAGCAGGAGATCAGTTTATTTGATTATTTTAGGTTGAAATAAACGAAAGGACTGCTTACAAAATTTATTGGGTTAACAGCCGGCTTTTATTAAATTTAAGTCAATTCAATTTAAGTTCACTTTGTAAAGTTTGAGTATCTAGGTATGTATATTGAAAATGGTTTGAAATTGAAATTGGTATACCTGAACACCAACGCAACTTTATATTTTAGTGAAAAAATATAAAATAACTATAATTAAACGATATAACAATAAAATTTCATATGATTGAGAATTTTACAGAACCATAACGATAAACCTAGATATGTGCTGCACATTCTTGAAATATGTACTCACTAATAAATGAATATGTATATGGAAAATTATTTAATTCCAAATCTACGTTACAAAAGGAATGTAAGAAACAACAATGTTAGTCACAAAATAAGTAGGGCGCTTACCACGGCAAAGTTATTATCAAGCTACATTCGTACCCCTACCGTAGAATATTATTGGTACATAATTTCTCATTTTAACACTATACAAAAGAACCTTATTGATATGTCTTACTTGAGATTAATAATAATTATGATATGCTAAAACTAAATTCAAGGTGTACCCCTTAACAGCATAATATGAAGGACAAAGACTATAATTCAACCAACATCAAGTTGTCATCATATCTTAGTCCTATAAATACACGTGCAATTAAATCTTCCACTTAGTACAATTTGTGTAAGTTGAACATCTGAGCAGACGCATAATTAACCCACTGTATCCCCTTTTAATATAACGCATCTATTGCATCACACGCATCGACCAATTATACAAAACTGACAAAATTGTTGCCTCAACTTCCTCATCGGCTCAATTCTGACAAATTTTTGATAAGGACTATACGCACACGACGCTGATATTCTTTCGCGGCCATACTTTAAGAAAATTTTCAAGCGAACTGAAAGTGGCTGCAGTATACTGTATAGTCTTACTATACTACTACAGCGAAAGATAAGACGTGAAAAGCGAACTGATAAAAAGTTGGAGGTTCTTCGGCCACAAAATACATTGCAAAAATTAAAAACAAACAAAAACTTTGCCAGTAATAATATAGCTTTTGTAAACTTACTTGTGACAAAAAACACTTCCATATCAACAATTTTAGCTTCAGTGAAATTTACCGAAGCTGTTTTCAATAAGAATCTTGAAATGAAAAGGTAATCTGATGGTTAGTAAATATTTTCACCAGTTAATTGCATGAATTTAAAATTTTAATTAACGCATTTTATAAATCCAATAAGGTTATAATTATTGACTTATTTGTATTTTCCGCAAACAAGTTTTTCTACCTTTTCCAAATTAATCCAATACAAATGCAACATAAAATAAATGGCAATTACATAAATCCAAAAGCTGGATAAAAACTCTAACCCATTATTTGTCCTGGCGGTTCTATATGAAGTTCGATCAGTATTACATAATTGATTGATAGTTCACCAATTGCAATCGCAACTATTCAAATAAACCTGTTGCTAGGTATAGCTATGCGACAACAGGATTTTATACGAAAATAAAATAAAAATAAAAACACGTTTAAAATAGCAAGAGTATTGGCGATCACGATTCTTTTAAAGCACACCTGTACACAAATACCAATACTATTTAGATATTGACTTTTGATGGATTATGAATTGATTCAAATTTGAGCATAAACAACAGTAAAGAAATTACGCTTACCAGAACTTGTCCATGATTTCTCATTGCACAACATTGACCAATCAAATTGCAGCTCATTATAAGATGCCATTTTTAAAAAAAAATATGTTTACAAATTGACCTTATCCACTTTAAAGTTTTTTTTTAAATTCACTTAAAATTATTTTAATTTACAATTAATTTCACTACACATGCACTGATAAATTAATATTATTTACACACAGCACCATTAGAATTTAACTATAGTTATTCTTAAAGACAAAAAAAGATTAAAAGAAAATTCACTCACATTTTCACAACAGACGTACGCACCATTTAAAATAAATAAATGTAACGAACATTTTACTTTATAAAATCTGTTTTCCCGCGTTATCTATTTATCATTTTGTGATAAGAATTTTCATAAAAAAATGAAATAATTAAAAATTATTTCCGTGAAAGCAACTATTTAGCTTTTGTTGCTCGGTTTGATTGAGGAGCGATTAAATTTGACAAACAAAAAATTTTTAAACACAAAATATTCCGTTGATCAACATATACACGCAATAAGTCAGCTACACATAATATTTATGAATAAAACACATCCAAAGAAACCAAAAAAAACTCGCAAAACAGGTACTTCCACTAACACTTTGGTAAGTTGCTGGTTATTAATAAATTGTTGAATCAACAATAAAAAAATTCAACAGCGATTTACTTGTGTGCTCTGTGTACCCTGAGTTTACTCTCTGTGTTTATAAAATAATAATGTATCCAGGTATACCTACATACGTTGGTAGAGTGTGTAGAGTGTAGTGTAGACTATCGTGTATTAAAAAGTATGCTTTTGTATACAACGAATTATTGGAGGAGAAGGTATGTTCTTCGTATATACAATCGCAATGATTCTCTTCGACGATTTGATTTTTAGTGTACGATCGAATGTATTGTAACTATATGTTGTAATATTAAAATAGTTTGGAGAAACATAAGAAAATCGAATAGCTAAGTTTTACGCAAAATTGACTCATAAAACCGTTTCAAATAATTTAATAAGTCCATTAAAAGAAGCAATAGTCTTTGTGCAGCAATCCGCCAAAAACCTGTTACGTTTCATTTTCAAAATATTGCAAGATAAATATAATTCCAAAAATTTGATTAATTTAATAAATTTTTCAACTTAAACTTGATTCAATTTTTGACTAAAAATCTATGACTATGTAAAGCAAATTTGCTATCATAATTTGATCAAATTAAGTTACGGTAAAAATATCTAAACAACAATTTAATCACTTTCAACGATTGAGTTTCGAACAAAACATGAAAATTAAAAGTTAAATTTTCGTACATTCTTTATCTTAATCTTCTTGAGTCAATAAACCATAAGAAAATAGAATTAAAAGATCCAGAATAGATAGATATAGATCTAGCTACTTTTTAAAAATAAAATGTAGAATCTAAAACTGGTTATCTCTATAACTGACCACGCTTAAATATAAATAAACCTTTATCTTCTACATTCAACGATGTTTATGTATAATATTAAGATCATCTTCTCTCATTTGCACAAAATTTTATTTTTCTTAAATTCTTCGTTTGGTATTACTAATGTACGTACATAGATAGAATTTTTATTATTTTGACTTTATGAAGCATAAAGCTCATTTTCATTTGTTTCAATGTGGTAGTCGCAAGATGGATTGAAATTGTGAAGATGATCATGAAAAAAGAGTTGTTATAGTTTTTAATTTAATATTAATATTTTTGTTGTGCTAATATTAACATTACTCATCCCTCGATTTACACGGTAGATTGGTTCCACAGAATACTTTGTAAATATAATTAGAATTAGGAAGAATAAATTCTAATATAACAACTAAAAACTTAAAATATAATTTTTTTTTTTCAAACCATGTAAAAGCGAAATCGTGTAAAACAGTACCGTGTAAATCGGGGGATTATAACATTCTCGTAATGTAAATTATCGACTCAGAACGGAACCATCACTTTTATGGTTTTACCTTATACGTCCAATATGAGTGAGACCCAATATGTGGAAATTACACACATAATAATAAACTAATGCATGATTGGGTAACTGCAACAGAGAAACTTTCGAATGTCCAAACACGACAAACAAGAAATTAATATTTCGCCTAAAAGACGATACAAATTTACCAGAACACCAACTAAAACAATTTCAAAAGGCGGCTTAGACGAGAAAATTTTTGCTTATTAGCTTCATAAAGGATTTTTCTAAAATGTTCACTCATAAAATCAAGATGTTTCAAGATGTACTATGTTGAAAAAACAAATACATTTATCTTCAATAATATTCAAATTGATCAACAAATTAACAAAACCATTTTCAACAAAGTGTTCTAGGAAACCAATGGACCTGGTGCTTCGAACTAAATTTTCCTGTTAGGTGGTATATTCACTCCATCCCGGACAAATGGAGGCTGATAGAAATATGTAATCGGAAGTGTCAAATTCACTAGTTGCTATTTTCAATATGTATATTCAATATCTTGAAGGGATATTTTTGGTTCTCCTGATAAGCCAACATTTTTACGGTTAAGCTGTCTTTTGCAAAGATTATAGTAAAGATACGATGGTTGACAGTTTTCGCGCTAAAAAAAGCTTAACTTTTATCATCTTTTTAGAGATTCACTTCCTATTTTCTCAGCTGCTGGACTAGCACTAGCACTTCCTTGAGCATTATTTAGCACCAATTAGGCTTAGCAGTATGCAAAACTTCATTTTGAAATTCTAACGCTTTCTTGCTCGATGTAAAGACGATAACGTTACATAAAAAGAAAACAAAACCAATGAGCACATCATTGCACTTAGCTACTAAACAGCTCATGTATATTTACGAGTATATACATGCAGGTTTACTGGACCTGATGCTTTGTTCAGTGGTCGAAAAATGGTTATCCTTGGATATCAAAATCCATACATTGATAGAGTTAACTATCGAACAGTTGGGTATCAAGGTAGCTATCAATAATAAGTCAATACGCATTTACTTGGTATTTATCCCATCGGATTTACTAACATCATCTTATAAAGCGTGTTTTTTTTTTGAGATTCACAATTTTAAATTAAAATAGAACAAAGAAAAACACTTTGAATATCAGTGAAACTAGCTTTATTGTATAGATAATTGTATGCCATTAATGCTTGAATATGATTTCGAACATGTGGCCGCCGCCACAAATTAGACTGGATGTTGTGTTCGAATGCCGAATGTTGTGTTCCAAGTGTTCAATCGTCTCTGGTTTATCGGCGTAGACAAGAGACTTAACATATCACCAAAGAAAATAATCTAATAGAGCTAGATCACACGATCTTGGTGGTAAATTAACAGGACAATTATGTGAAATTATAGCCTTTCATTAAATGTTTCTTTGAGTAAATTAATTGTATCCCGCGTGGCATGTGGCATCGTCCTGTTGGAACCACATATCAGCAAGATTTATGCCAGCCAAAACGATCGCCGAACGATTAACCGAATTACCCGCTCTGATGGACGAGATGGACAATTATGCCGACCGTAAAATGGACGTATTGCACGATGAGTTTGGCTAACAAAACCATTATTTTGATAAAAAATTTCAACAATTTGTAAGCGTTGCTCTGGCATGAGTCTTCATTGTGAAATGGCAGATCAAACTAATAACAAAGCAAATGTCAGGTGTCAAATCGGACAAATCAAACAAAACAGTGTTGCCATCTTAAAAATGTGAATCTCTAAAAAACACCCTTTACAAAATGATGTGATACAATTAACGAAATTACCGATCAGACTGATCCTTAAATATGATCTTTATTGCTGGGAATTCCAATATCTTAAATATTTGATATAATGATGACGAAACGAATGAAATCAAGCCTTTAAGCGTTAATTCGGATAACAAGTACCTCTTCATAGACACCGTTTTGTCTCAAATCTGAGCCACATGGTATGTATCTAATGACATAGAAAAACATGGAGAAATATTACGCACATTAATATATAGGCAATGATTTATTCATTTCTCTGTCTTTGAGCCAACCAAACAAATATCCTCCATGGTATGATAGTCAACTTATCAGTCTTAAGAACACAGAAATCAAGGCTTTAAAAAAATGTATAAACAGAAATTTACTGTGTTAGCCAAATTTTTGAATCCTTTTGAATTATGTCCAACGATAACGCCTGATCCTTGAGAACACGATTGGTTTGCCTCTTCAAGTGTTGTGAACCGAAAAACTTGGAAAATACGGAGTCATCTTGTAAACGTGTCCCATATTGTGGTCACTCTGGGAAAAAAGAGGACTTAAAATTTTCGGTTCTACAATAGAAAGCGTCTAAAGCAAATCTATGTTGCCTAGAATTATCGCGTATTGACCCTATTAACAAAAGTGGATGAACTCAGGGAGTTAGTTTCATCCTGTTTAATCATTCATTAAAATTGGCATTTTTTCTTCAAAAGTGAAAAATAACCATAGTGCCGCCCTATTATATCTATATTTGCTATACCTGTTTGAACTAGGAATATGCAACACAATTTTGAGCAGAGCTTCCGCAGTATGTGTCGCAATAACAAACATCAAAATTTACCAACCCAATATACACTGACTTTAATATACACTAACCATAAGCCTTGGACACCGACAGTCACTGTAAAACTTTGGAACACATAATCAATTTCGATTTTTTCAGCCTGGTTCAAATTATAATTGAATAATCGCATACAATATATGTATTGAAATAGAAGATAAAAGCTCATCGTGGAAAAACGGAAGTTGAGTCGACAATAGAATTAGGTAAAGTACAATCCAGTTTATCAGCTTTGGACGTAATTATTTACACATTAAAATTAACTATTAGAAAAATCCACCTGGATGTCATCGGAACTATTGGACCACTCGTTTTGGAGATCCAGAGTCCATTTTATTGATGAGTTTACTACACTTTGCCAAAAGATTAAGAGGCAATAAAAGAAAATTTTAAAATCGCTAGTATTAAGGACTCTCGTAAACTGACAGCATTTACACAGATGAAATTGTTGGTATTATGCTCTGTACCTTGTTCCCAATAGAAGCACTAAATTTATCTATTTATTAAGTTTTTCCACTATTCATACACTATTCACAAAAAAAATTATGTATTATGTAATTTGTAAAAATTAATCGCCATGTCTTTGACGGCTCGTTTCTTTATTTTTCCACTCGGTGTCATTGGGAACTTATCCACAACAAAAATTCCTCCTCGAAGCAGTTTGTAGTCAGCCAAGTTCTCTTGTACCGAATGCTGAATCGCTTGTATAAGCTGATCATCTCGAATGCCGTCCATTTTTAAAATAACAGCAGCTGGAAGATCCCCATTCAAAAGATCTGGAATTCCAACGACACAAGCATTTCGTACAAATTTTTGTTTAAGTAAAAATTCTTCAATTTCTGTTGGTGATATTTGAAAACCGCGGTACTTCAATAAATCCTTTTTACGGTCGACCAAATATAAAAGGCCATTCTCATCAAAATGTCCTATATCACCTGAATAAATCCATCCACCAGTATTTAATACTGCTCGAGTTAGTTCTAGATCTCCCTTGTAACCTAGAAAATTATACGAAGATTTCATAATAATTTCACCGTTTTGATTCTCACTTAATTTATTTCCATCGTCATCGACAATCTATAGCAGATGAAATATGTGAATTAGCTAAACCTCATAAATAAAATACCGACCAACTCACTTTCATTTCTAGATTAGGAGATAGGTATCCAACGGATTTTGTATTATCAGTATAATTAAAACTGGCGACCCCGCCAATTTCCGACATTCCGTAGCATTGACAAATCTTACAGTTTTTGAAAACTTTTTGTGATTTAACAACATATTCTTCAGGAACCATTGCGCCTCCGCATATATACGATGTGATCGAGGAAACATCACATAAATATATTTCCGGATGTTGAAGGACTTGTCCTAAATTTGATGGCGGCCCTAGCACTTGCGTCACACGATATTTTTCAACCATCGTTAAAAACAATTCGGGAGTAAAACGTCGCGTTGTAATGATTCGTGTACAGCAACTTAGTGAGCCGTGTAATAAGGTCATAATCCCGGTGACCCAGTATATTGAGCTGTAGCACAAATAAACATCATCACAAGTTAGTGGCCAAAGTGTTGTAATTTTATGTGTGATTTGGGCATGAGAAAGACACACGGCTTTTGATAAACCTGTGGTGCCAGATGAGCACATAATAAGAGCAATGGCCTTTTCGCCGTTTACGATTTCAACCGGTCTGAAAATTTAAAACTGTTATATTATTTTTATAAGAACTACATATATTATAAATTATTTACGTGAATTCATCCTCGCCATCAACAGGTTCAAAATATTCCTCGACATATTCGATGCCATCCAATTTTTTATTGAATGTAACAAATTTTGGTTGTAGTTCAACCTTATTGACGGCTATTCTAACTCGATCAAGTTGATCGTGATCACAAAATATAATCGCCGGCCTGCTTAAATTATAGATATGCGAAATATCGTCATTATCGAAAAGAAGATCAAGTGGATGTACGGGCACACCGATAAGCAATGCACCGATCACAATCGGTGCCAAATTATGATTATTCATCGCAATAATTCCAATGCAATCATCATTAGTCAAATTCAGCTTTGAAAGATAAAGGGCAGCCCGAATCGATCGAATTTTCAGTTGATCAGTTGTAACTTTCATACCACTTTCATCACTTATTTGTACAACGCGATTTGGATATCGCTCGAACGATGTCAATATAATTTGCGCGATTGACACATTTTTATGGTAAATCAAAGGTGATTGTTTACCACGCCAAATTTTTTGTTCAGCGTCAAACACAGTTCCAAAAATTTGCATGTTCCTAATGAAACCCTCTAATGTGATACAAACAACACAAAGTGAAAACTAAATCAAAACTATAAGCTGACTGTGACTACATTTATCTTTTATATGCAATCGAGTGCAAAACTAGTAGATAATTATATCTCTATATAAATAATTTATATTTTGTTAGAATTTGCACAGAGACAAACTTGAATTGCATTGCATGACATGCATGACTATATATTGATTTTTATAATTTGTCTAACAACATTGCTAATTATGTCCGGAAGGTCAATAGGGTTTCTTATAATATAATACAATTGCTGTAATGCTTTATTGCAAAATGTTATTTATTAAAATGTATATATACAAATTTTCAAAATTTAATTAAAGCCTATCGTCGCTTATTCACCTCAATAATCATTTCTCGAACTTTGTTTCGCATAAGTTTACCACTCGGTGTCATTGGAAGTGATTCGACCACATAAACTCCACCGCGAAGTGTTTTATAATCAGCCAAATTTTGTTTAACCAAATTGTAAACCGCTTCTTCAACAGTTGTATTATCATCATTACCAACTTTTTCTAGCATGGCGGCTGGAAGATCACCACTAATCTTATCTGGAACACCAACAATGCAAACTTGTTTTATGAATTTGAATTTTAAGAGAAATTGTTCAATTTCTGACGGGGAAATAACAAAGTTGCGATATTTAAAGATGTCCTTTTTACGATCCGTAATATAAAGCATACCATTTTCATCGAAATAACCAACATCTCCCGTATGTACCCAGCCATTATTTCCCAACACACTTTTAGATAATTCAGGATTACCTTTGTACCCCAAGAACAAATGTTTTGGTTTAACAACAATTTCACCATTTTCGTTAATTCCTAAACTGTAGCCGTCATCGTCGATTATCTAAATAGTAACGGACCATAAAGTTATAAAAAATGTATTTATATATGATGTTTGATTGATATCATATCAATTTGAATTTTAAGAGAAATTGTTCAATTTCTGACGGGGAAATAACAAAGTTGCGATATTTAAAGATGTCCTTTTTACGATCCGTAATATAAAGCATACCATTTTCATCGAAATAACCAACATCTCCCGTATGTACCCAGCCATTATTTCCCAACACACTTTTAGATAATTCAGGATTACCTTTGTACCCCAAGAACAAATGTTTTGGTTTAACAACAATTTCACCATTTTCGTTAATTCCTAAACTGTAGCCGTCATCGTCGATTATCTAAATAGTAACGGACCATAAAGTTATAAAAAATGTATTTATATATGATGTTTGATTGATATCATAAGTAGATACCTTGATTTCAGTGTTATCAGCAACATATCCAACTGATTTTGAGTTGTCCGTTTCATTAAATGTCAGTATTCCGGGAACTTCGGACATACCATACCCAATACTTAGCTTAGCATTCTTAAAATATTGTTTTAATAGAAGTGCGTATTCGTCAGGCACAAGTGATCCTCCAGAAACATACGATGTAACCGAAGAGAAATCAACTGCGCCGACCTTTGCATGTTTAAATATTAAGCCTAAATTCGATGGTGGTCCCATAATTTGTGTGATCCGATATTTTTCGACAACTTCAAAAAATAATTCACAGGTGAACCGCTTCCTTGTAATAATCCGTTTACAACAAGCGATCGAACCATATAAAATACCAAGTAGACCTGAAATCCAGTATATTGAGCTAAAGCAGAGGAAAACATCATCACATGTCAGTTTCCATAACGCCGTTAGTCGTTCTGTAACTAGAACGTGTGATAAGCAGACCGCCTTAGATAATCCAGTTGTGCCTGATGAACAAACTATGAGTGCAATTGACGAATTTCCATCTTCTAATGAAATCGGTACAAATTCATTTTCTTTATCATTAGGTTCAAAATAATCCGTAATAAAGTGTACACCACTCAGTCTTTTATCAAAAATCACAAAAATACAGTTTAACACGATTCGTTCAGTGCATAGCTTCACTCGATCGTATAAATCATGATCACAAAAAATTATTTTCGGTCTACTTAGGTTGAAGTGATGTGAAATATCCGCTAAAAATAATACAGTTTACGAAAAAGATATAAAGTTAATTTATTTCACTAACCATTATCAAACAGCGGATCTAATGGATGAATTGGCACTCCAATTAAAAGCGCTCCAATTACAATCGGCGCCAAATTAGAATTATTAGTCGCCACTATCC
Source organism: Nephrotoma appendiculata (assembly GCA_947310385.1). NCBI lineage: Eukaryota > Metazoa > Arthropoda > Insecta > Diptera > Tipulidae > Nephrotoma > Nephrotoma appendiculata. The sequence goes on along the minus strand of OX371225.1, from coordinate 1,886,058 downwards.
CAATACTATCGTTATTTGTTAAATGCAATTTCATGAGCTGCATAGCTACTCGAATCGATCTGATTCGCACCTCATCCGTCGTCATTTCAATTCCATCATCGTCACACACTTGTACAACACGATTTGGATGTTTTTCAAAAACATTTAATATAATTTGTGCTATGGATACGTTTGGATGATAGAGCAAAGGTTTTTTACGGCCTTTCCATATTTTTGTCGCCGGATTATAAAATGTTTTACAAATTTCCATTTTTGCGAAACTACTAAAGCAATCGCCGTTTTCACACAACTAAATGATAATGTTTTGGTACACCTTAATAAGTGTTGTTATATGACATCGCCTCTACAATCTTATCTTAGTTGCATTTACGAGTGTGTTTACTTTTATATAAAATATTAATGCGCATATCAGTCATTTTATGATAAAATTATTGGTAGAGCGTTCATCTTATCGGCAAGGCGTTTCAATTGGAAATTGATTTTGAAAAATAAGAAAACAATAATAGAGATAACAGAGTTTTGTGTGGAGCCCTATGAATTAGGGAAGAAATTAACTGATAAATATACAAAATACATATAGTTTTATATCTGTGGGGAAGGATTAAATTATAAAGTTTTATAATGTTTAGGAAGCCGAAAAGTTTTAATTTAGAACTCATTTTCAGGATATCTTTACGTGCATATGAAATAGTAGTTGTTCTTAGGTGCTGATTTAATAAAACAATTGTTGAAGACCAATATCATCGTTTACCAATAAACTTTTTGAACCTTCAATCTTCTTGCTAGTAGATTAGAATTGTATTGTCTTTAAAAAAAACTTTCCCTATCATTAATTCTTGTTATGTGTAAAAAGGCGGCAGGAGTACGACCGGCATTATCCGAAACTGAAAATTAAACTCTGACATTGTAGACACTTGCCGTTAGTCTATCATTCACATGTATCGATTGGATAAAACATTATTAATTTCTTAGATAAAATTCCTAATCGAGTGAACCAAATACGTGATGACAGTGACATTAAAGTGCCCTCCCATGAAATGAAAATACGATCAATTCCACCACCAAAACCGTCCAAGCAAAAGCAAAATACATAAATTATACTGTTCGATATATTGACTGAATCTGACGTAAAAATCCACTAAACGTACAAACATTTCATTGGCAAGCATATTTCAATTCTCTGCTAATAATAAAAAATACTCTCATCTAGATAAAGGGCTTATATGTATTTAAAAAAATTTACGATAGAAGAAGTATACGACAATCAATTTTCATAAGCATAATATATTAAAAGATAAATTATTAACTGCATAACTTTCGAGTGCGTATTATATAAATAATTTATCTTTTGTAAACTTTGTAAAATTTTACAAGGAACGAACATGCGAGCGTTACATGGTATGCATAACCATATAATTTTTCTAATTTGTCACAATAATTGTTAATTATGTCAAGAAGCCTGAAAGGTTATCTTATCGTACTCGATTATATTGGCCAATAAATATAGCGCACTGCATACACTTTTGTTACAATTATAATGACTTATTACCATATAATTTTGTACCAAAATATATTAATTTGAATATTTTTACGAAAAATTTAATTGAATTTTAAAACTTCAAAAATATATTTTAGCCTTTATGTTATCAATCAAAATTTGATAAATAAAATTATAAAATTGGTACAAATTTGATATTAAACTAAAATTTTGATTAAAAATTTTAAGTGATACGTAGACTTTCTTCTCAGAGATTTGAATTTCGCTTTGAAGTGCCGCTAGCACCTTAAATGGCTTTAAAATGTTGTTAAGTTGCTCATCCAGCCAGCCGAATTGCCACTTCCCAACCAGATCAGCAAATCGGTAACAAACCTTTTGAAATTATATATAGAGTTTGCACGAAAATGGTAAACGACTATTAACACGCCTTCCCTGAGATTTGGACTCAGGTTCCGTGAGCACTTGGCTGCTAAATTACTCATCCAGCCAGCCTGAATGCGACTTCCTAACCAGATCAGCAAATTCGCAATGAATTTTTGAATTTATATTTAGAGTTTGCACGAAAATGGTAAACGGCCATTAACGCGCCTTCACAGAGATTTGGATTCAGGTTCCGTGCGTGAGGACTAACTACCTGAAAGCCTAACTGAAATATTTTAACCGATACAGCAAATTAAAGTAGAACACAAATAATAAATCTAATCAGAATTCGTATGAAAATATTAATTATTTATTGTACTAAAATGGTTGTAGTTTAGACTAACCATTAAAAGGTTTGCAACTTTGAAAACTTATTTACTATATGTAAAATAATTCTTAAATTTTATTATTACAAGTTTTATTAATTTATATCACTTATTTAAATATTCGGTTCGTTAAAATTAAATGAAAAGGATGAAATGGTTTGATTTAGTACTTTTATCTAATTTGTAAATTTATAACAGTGTACTCCATTCACTAACACAAGCACAATTAAATCAGAATCTCACAGAAAAATAAATATTCCAATAGGATTTGTATATATACACGTGTGGGAAAAAATACAAAATCGGTATACGCATACGTATACAGTTTACATGGTCTAGAGAGGATTAGGAAAAGGTACAAACAATAAAAGTCCTTCTTTTAATAATATTTTAAAGTTACAATTTTCAGTAAATGTCTCATTTAACATTATCTTTTTCTATTTCCTGGATTTGGTTGTTTTCAGTGACGAGACTATGATGACTTTGACAATACCAATGTCCAGGACCGTTCGTAGATCAAAAGGAGAAGATTTACCTTCCTGTGTCCAACAGCAGGTCAACAACCAGTTAGAGCCATGGTTTGATCAGCAATATCATCAAAAAGAGTAAAGGACTTTTCCCACTTTATGTAGTAAACGGGATAATGAACGTGGAACCAATATTTAACTGTTCTGCAATCACAACTGGTACCAGTGGTATCAATGAAAAATTCAATGGCGACGGATTGTTTATCCATGACAAAGCTCCGTGCCATACGGCAAAAAGTCACCGAATATTTAAGGACCAACGGCATCCAAATCCTTGATTGGCCAGCGAATAGCCCTGATATGAATACCATCGAAAATATCTGGGCTATTCTTAAAAAAAAAGTTGCACACAAGTGTACACGCACCAAATCAGAATTGATCGAAGCGATGGAGGAAGTCCAGGAAAATGACGCCAATCTACTCACCAAAGCCAAAAATGCAATAAGTATGGAACGCTCCGTAGGATACAATTATTAAAAAATGGTAAAGGAATGTTCATCAAGTATTAATAAAGATAGTTATCATAAAAAAATTTAATTTTTATTTGAAAAATTTACTTTTTAAAGCAATAATCTTCCAAATATCTAAATGTGATAATATAACTTGGCCACATCTGTACTTCTCATACAACTCAAGAGTAACGAGCTTTGTACCTCGAATTTCAACGTTTTCTGGAATTTTAAAACAATAATAAAACAAATGTTTTTATTTTATGTCGCTATATCCGCTCTCTAAGTCAGATGGTGATCTACCAGCTTCTTATTAATACTGTTGATTTTGTCTTTGATCTGATACTCAAGAAGAGGTTTTTGTGGTGGGTGATTCTAATCACCACGAAGGATTCTATAATACTCATTATATGTTGCTTCGAACAACGAACTAACCACAAAAGAAACGTTATTCACTGACAATATGTTGAACTCTGGACTATTACAGATCAGCAACATTAAGAACAATCTAAACAGGTAGGTTTGATAACCTAACCAACAATAGCGTCGCTTCTGAAAGCAATCTAATCCTCTGTGTCATACAGGTATACCATTCTCCCATTTTAGTGACATTTGTCTCCATTTTGTCTATAAACAACGTTGAATGTTTGATTAAAAATTCATGGATATCTATATAAGTAGATGACATGAAGATTTAAAAACGGATTTCCAACATCACCGACAAGAGCGTATTACAATACGACCTCAACAATTTCTCCACATGGTGTGCAAAAAACAAACTTGAGTTGGAGACTTTACATCAAGGCTGTTTATTTAACTTTCGTTCGAGCCCTGCCCGAGTATACTAGTCAGGTGTGGTCGCTTTATCATGAGGTTCATATAAATAGGACTGCTTCCATACCATAAGATCGTGATTACATTACATTACGTCATGATTTCACTATCGATGGTTTATTACTATTGGTAATTAAGAGAAAAAATAAAATGTAATTATGGTTATTAGGCTTTCTATTAATTTTTTACTCGTAGGTATATGGTTTGATGTAGGAAAGTGCTTGGTTATAATAAAATTAAAAATAATGAAAATATTTAAAATATTTATGAAGGGTTAGTATATTAATTTGGAGTTAATCATCTTTGAAACATTTTTAGTATTACTTACCCAATTTGATTTGGTTTATGAAATAAATTTGGTTAATTTTTTGGAAATAACGGAATTATAGTGGCTAACGGCTTAGATAGCTCTCACGGAACTACAGACAGATAGATATATCCTTGCATAACAACAAACCCAATAACTTTTAAAACTATTCCGGACTTCGGCTATACGAGTATAAATTTCCTAATTTTAGGTAGGATTGTGGAATTCATTTGCCGAAAAGTGAGTTGGATTTGTCACGACTGGGCTGAGAACTAGGATCTAATAAATGTAACTTCGCAATGGATAATCAATTACGCCACGCGTATGTCATCATCAAATAGTTTGCTTTTAACTTTCACTATCTTTATCTACTACACAGTTTTCATTTTATATTTCAGATTTAATTACAAGAACAAAACTAAATAATTAATAGAATAAAAATAAAATAAATTTTCAATTGAGGATCCCTAAATGATCCAATTAGATATATTTGTTCGATAAACCAAAACGTTCATCAACCAAATTAAATAACAATAAAAAGCGTGGTACTTACCAGAACTATTTGGCGTTTAAGCCAAATGTAGCGGATGTCGCCAACTGTGCAATAAATTATAATTTCAATTACCTGAAAATATAAAAATAGTCAAAGATGAAACAGAAATGCAAGGCGCAAGAACTTTGTTTAATTATATTAAATTAACTATGTAGATTAAAGTCGATCTGGAAATAAAATCTAAAATTATTTTTAAAAAGCTTCAAGTGAAGCTTATTATTACTTGTGGAGTGTATCAAAATTGCGCTATGGCGGCTTATAATTTTAGCGGCAACTGTAGAAAGACAGTGACCATTATGGTAATAATATGTGGAACAATGAGAATGGTAAACTTGTCCTGCAGAAAGCGAACACCTTTTTGGAATATAAAGAAAAATCTCATGAATTATCAAAAGCGAAAACTTTTTTGTTGAAGCAGTGGCTTATAAAGAAGTAATATAATTTGGTTCATGAACTACAATTGACAATTTTGTGGAATAATTCGCAAGCAAGAAATTGCTACTAAATAATATAATAAAACTAATATATTATTTAATAAATTTCTTTAAACTCACTGATAACAAGATAGTGACAACAGATTGTGTCACCTGCACCAAACAATATAATCTGGTACATAGAAATTACTTGAATTATAAATTTGTCCAATACCCCTTATCAAAGCAAATATTGCTATATATAAACAACTCTATATGAAGAACATATTCGGCATGAAATTGCAAATCATTCTAAGATAGCAAAATATGAACATTCTCTTAATAACACGAAACTATATAATTCTTAAGAGTTATAATACCTGAAACAATAAATACAATAAACGGTGTTGCTGAATTTTGAGTAAGATTAATTGGGGCACAAATCTGCTTTTCCTATTTGATATTTGTTTAATAGTACGTCTAAAAGAAATTCTACCCTTAGTAAAATATTTGTTCTGTGATAAAGAAAAGTTCGCAAACTTAGTAGGTATAATGCTCAGTCGCGGAACAGACGTTCTTGGTTATCACCACAATGCAATTATTCAATACATTATACAACCCGGATACAAAAATATGGAGTGGAAAAAATATCCCATTGATGTATCACAAAAATGTATCGATAGGCCAAATTATTATAGATGCATTCGCTAAACATCCAAATCGAATTGTGCAAGTAAACGATAATAACGGTATTGAGTTGACAACGGATGAACTACGAATCCGTTCGATTCGTGCAGCACTTCATCTAATGCAATATAACTTAACACACGACGATTGCATTGGTATCATAGCAAAAAATAACCACCACTTGGCGCCAATTGTCATTGGGGCCCTTTTAAACGGTGTTCCAATTCATCCACTGGATCCATCATTCGATGACAGTAAGTTACTATAAAGTTATTTGTAAACGTTTTGATAATATGTTGATTCATTTCAGACGATATCTCAAATATCTTCAGTTTAAGTAAACCAAACCTAATATTTTGTGACCATGATCTATATGATCGAGTGAAACGTTCTGTAAACAAAGTTGATTTGACCCCAAAATTTGTTACATTCGATAAAAAATTGACTTCAGTGCAATTCGTGGAAGACTTTATCCAGCCAATTGATGGAGAGGAGCATTTCGTGTTAGTATTATTCATAATTATTTGAAATAGAAGCATACTAAAATTCAAATAATGTATATAATTGCAGCCCTCTGAAAATCAAAGATGGTGAAAAATGGACCGCCCTCATAATATGTTCCTCAGGCACTACAGGCCTTTCAAAATGTATTTGTTTATCACACGCTCAAGTCACACATAAGTTCACAACATTCCTTCCTCAAACATTGGACGAGGTGTACGTATGTTTCAGTTCGATATACTGGATAACTGGAATTGTAAGCCTACTGAATGGTTCAATAACATGCTGTAAACGTATCATTACTACAGAAAAATTTGCTCCCGAATTATTCTTAAAAATGGTCGAAAAGTATCGTATTACGCAAGTATTAGGTCCACCATCAAATGTCGGATTAATCTTACAACATCCAAAATTACAAACCGTCGATTTTTCATCATTACGATCATATGTTTGCGGTGGGGCTAGCATACCAGAGGATTATGTATTGAAAGCACAAAATTTATTTAAAAATTGTCAATTCGGTGCTGTCTACGGCATGTCAGAACTAGGTGGATCTACTGCGTTGAATGTAACCAAAAATCCTAAAACAGTTGGTTATCTAGCGCCGAATACAGAGGTGAAGATCATTGACGAGGAAGGACGTGCTTTAGGTCCAAATGAAGATGGTGAAATAATTAAACGGTCTGTGTATACATTTTTGGGCTATAAATCAGAACCTGAATTAACAAAAAATTTGTTTAATAAAGAGGGGTGGATTCATTCGGGTGATATTGGCCATTTTGATGATGAAGGATTGTTGTACATCGTGGATCGTAAGAAAGATATTATAAAATATAGAAATTTTGTTATATCACCGTCTGAAATGGAAGAGTTTATATTGAAATTACAATTTGTAAAGTATGTGTGCGTCATTGGTATTCCGGATCTGTTAAGTGGGGATTTGCCAGCCGCTATAGTTGTTAAAACAGAAATCGCTGAATCTGATAAAATCGTCACTGAAACTATTTATAAACATGTTAGAGAAAGCTTGGCCGATTATAAACTTCTTCGAGGCGGTGTCTATGTCGTAAATAACCTTCCAATGACCCCTAGCGGGAAAGTGTTGAAAAGAAAGGTTAAGGACATGGCGATCAAAATGTTTGAGGCGACAAAATAGAAACAAATTAAAACAACTAACAAACAAAATAAAACAAATACAAAGCAAACAAAGCCATTACATTTTTCATTTCATCCACATACGTAACTCAATCTTAATAGCCTGTACAGACTTCGGATTAGTAAACCTGGCTGAGCAAAACTCGTTCAAGGACTCTATGCTCGATGGTTTTCACAGGGTATACTTGATAGAATTTTTCTAAATCGGTTTTAATAATCTGCAGTTTGTACTAATAGATTGAACATATGAAAAATTTAACAATCTCAAAAATTGTTCTATGACTTCTTAAATCTTCTTTTTCTAAATGGATTTCTAAATCCAAGCTGGACTGCCTTTACAATTCAAACGGTTACAAATCCAGACTTGATCTTTTATCCATATTTTAGTGTATACGTCAATGTCACGAAGAAAAGTATTTAATAATTATTTTAAAACCTACTACACTATAAGCATTTGCTCCGGATACCAATAAATTTATCAAATTTTTATTTAGTAGTTTGTAGGTCAACGCCTATTTTAGTTCATTTAGTCGGACAATTTTTAAAATAGAGCTTTTGCTAGTAACCTCATAAACCATTGTCCAAGGGCTAGATTAAAGAGAAATAATTTCTCATCACTTTTAAACAGACAGATTTTATTATTCAGCAAGCAACCAGCATCATTGTATCAATCTAATATCAATGTACAAGAACCACGACCCGTCCCATCTTACGACGACGCGCGAAGTATTATATCAACTGTGAAAAATTATAAGGTCACCTTTACATCTGCAACGAAGTTTCAGCTGATTGTAATGATTTGATGCGTAAAGAAAATCCCTGACGAGTGGAAAATAGCCATAATCTATCCACTACATAAAAATGGAGATCGGTTGATTTGTAACAACTACCGCGCCTAAAGGTTTTGGCTAGCGTATTTGCTGCATTAGAGGAACACATTATGAAGTAACTTGGTACATTTAGGCATTCCGTCAAAATTCATAACAATCATAACAACAAAGATTAACGGATAAAAAACGAACTGATAATCGAAGGACAGCTATTAAAATCTTTCGAACTAACCACAGGAGTGCGCGGCATGGATACAAAATAGCCCAAAATATATTCAACCTAACTTCCGCGAAAGAGATTATCTACGAAAAGAATTTTTAACATGCGGCAGTGCACCAATGACAATCGGAGCTTGTTATAATGCCAATGCAATCCTCGTGTGTTAAATAATATTGCATCAAATGAAGTACTGCACGGATCGAACGAAGCCGTAACTGATCCATGGTCACTTCAATTCCGTTATTTTCGTTTACCTGAACTTTTGGCTTGGATGTTTAGCGAAAACAACGATAATGATATGGTCTATCGATACATTTTACATGGCCTATCGATACAATCCCGAATAAACCCGACAAATCTATATGAAATAACGGTAATAGACATTTTTCATTTTTCTATTTTTTTTTGTGTGTTGTTGAGGATAAATGTATTTAAGAATTATCTCTATTACTTTTCTATGATAAGGGCACTTGGTATTCCGGACAGTAATACTCGTAGTTCAAGTGTTGTTTTCCAACTGAAACAGGTCGATATCATTCGTTTTCAAAATTAATATTATTATTTATGTACCTAAATATTTTTTGCTTCATTATACAATTCAGTAGCAATTTCTTGAGCCTTACGCTTGAGAATTTTCCCGCGAAGGGTCAACGGAAGATCATCAACAATATAAATTAAACCACGAAGAATTTTATAATCTGCCAAATTTTCTTTTATCGCCAAACATAATTTTTCTTTAATTTCGTTATCATTCTCTACACATCCGGGTGTCTTTACAACTAGAGCTGCTGGCAGATCACAATTTAATAGTCGAATTCCAACCACACAAACACTTTTAATAAATCGATGCCTTAAGAGAGAGAGATTATGACAATTATTTAGAGATATGTAATGATAAGATAAACGCTAATATGAGATTTTGATCGATCTTAAGAAAACAATAAAAACATTTTTAAACGCAAGCTGTAATAAATGCTTCGCCGAACCAAAAATGACTAAAAGTACAAACATTTCTTTCCGTCAAGCTGAACTCAATTCTCTCAAAAAATAAAGATAACGAAATATGTACTTGAGAAATAAAAAAAACTACAACGGCAGTCAAATTAAGAATTTACAAGAGAAAACATCGATCGTCGATATGGAAGTAAAAGTATTTAATACCTTTTATAATGAAAAGGCGAAGGAGTGGAGTGGCCGTTCACCGCCTTTATTGTATCATCCAAATGTTTCTCTCGGCCAAGTTATTTTAAACGCGTTGGAAAAGCATCCCAATCTCGTGATACAGGTCAGCGATAATAACGGAATTGAACTAACAACAGATCAATTGAGAATTTATACAATCCGTGCGGCTCTACATCTCTCAAAATTTAAGCTTAGAAACGATGATTGTATCGGAATTATGGCTAGAAATCATCATCATCTCGCGCCAATTGTGATTGCAGCTTTATTAATAGGGGTTCCCATCAATCTTTTAGATCCAGCATTTGATAACGGTAAGAGTAAAATTGAACTTTGAATATTTTTGAAATCTTAAACAATGTAAACATTTCATTTAATTATACAACATAGCTGCTATTCAACTTATGTTCAATTTGACGAAGCCTAAGGTCATCTTTTGTGATTACGATTTGCATGATCATATTGAAAAAGCATCCGCCGAAATAGGATTAAATCCAACATTCATCACATTAGAACAAAAAATTCAAGGGGCAGAGTTTGTTGAAGACTTCCTTCAAACAATTGACGGGGATGATAATTTTGTACCCATTCAAATCGAAAATGGTGAAAAATGTATTGCCTTAATTATATGCTCATCAGGCACCACCGGATTATCAAAAGCAGTTTGTTTATCTCACTCCCAAGTCACCCATCAATTTACATCGATATTTCATCAAACGTATAAAGATGTTTACTTGAATTTTAGCGCGATGAACACGATCACTGGAATAGTAAGTATGCTGAATGGATCGGTTACATGTTGTAAACGAATAATTACAACCGAAAAATTCACACCGGAATTATTTATGGAAATTGTTCAAAAATATAAAGTGACACAAATGTTAGGACCACCAACATATCTCGGGCTAACGCTACACCATCCGAAGGTGCTTGAATATGATTTATCTTCTTTACAGTACTATGTTTGCGGTGGATCTGTTGTACCGGGCGAATATGTTATAAAAGCACGAAGTATTTTCAAAAATTGTAAATTAGATAATGCGTATGGAATATCAGAATTGGGTGGTTTGGCTGCGTATAATTCTAGTGACAATCCGCAGGCTGTTGGTTATGTTGCAACAAACCTAAAAATGCGAATCATAGATGACAATGGAATTAATTTGGGAATTGATGAGGATGGTGAAATTATTATAAAGCCGATTTATTTTTTTTTGGGTTATAAAGGAAAACCTGAATTATCAAAAGCAGTAACCAGTACCGGTGGCTGGATTTATTCAGGCGATATTGGACATTTCGATAAAGATGGTCTATTATTTATAGCGGATCGAAAAATAGACATTTTGAAATACCAAAACTATACCATTTTTCCATCAGAAATTGAACAATTTTTGTTAAGGCATCGATTTATTAAAAGTGTTTGTGTAGTTGGAATTCGAGATCTATTAAATTGTGATCTACCTGCAGCTCTAATTGTAAAGACACCCGGATGTGTGGAGAATGATAACGAAATAAAAGAAAAAATATGTTTGACGATAAAAGAAAATTTGGCAGATTATAAAATTCTTCGTGGTGGAATTTATATTGTTGATGAACTTCCGATGACCTTAAGCGGAAAAATCCTCAAGCATAAGGCTCAAGAAATTGCTACTGATTTGTATAATGAAGCAAAAAATATTTAGGTACATAAATAATAATATTAATTTTGAAAACGAATGATAACAACCTGTTTCAGTTAAAAACAACACTTGAACGCAATACCAAGTGCCCTTATCATTAAAAAGTAATAGAGATAATTCTTAAATTCATTTAGAAAATATCCTCTTATCAAAACAAATCTAAAACTTACGTAATTATATGTAAAGAAAATATTATTAAATGCAAGTCTCTTAACTCGTTATAAACTTGATTTATTTCTATACCAGGGGTGTTCAATAAATTCGGAAATCTATATGACATAATGGTAAAAAAAATTTCATTTTGTTTTTTTTTTTAATTCCTCTATTTAGTCTGCCGAATTGTTTGATTTAATTTCTGTGAGTGATTTAATGAACACGTATTTTGAAAATTTCACAAAGTGGAAATTATTGAACATCATTGCTGCCCAAACGCGATCTTGCGATTCGAAATTATTGTCAGGTTGGTATTTGTATGGTAGTATTTCCAATCGCAATCGAACAGCCGTACAGTTTAATATTTTCTACTTTTAAAATTTTCACAACACGTATTTATATTAAATCACTCACAGAAATTAAATGAAACAATCGATTTGCATGAATTTAAAACAACATAAAAAAGGCGGGAAAGGTTCGGAGCCGAACTCTATAAGCATTTTTGTTGCCTGCCTATAAAGAACTAAGTGGATATTTATAATATTAAGAGAAATTTAATAATCCCACAAACACACCACCCACACAAACCCTCATCCACCAAATCGCAAATGCCCACACCAAACCCAAAACACCTCATCCCACCCCCTCCACCTGCCATACCACCACTCCTGCCACGCCCATAACTACGCCACCCAGAAAAACCCACATCCACACGAGATATATTTTTATTCGACATTCACATGCTCTATGAAACCAACATAGAATAGAAAATAAAAAAATTCTAACAATTTTAAGGAGGGGGGTTAACAAAACCCTACATATCTCCCAAAATCCTAAACATAGAAATGTCCAAATCAATAGGGCTCTATATCATGAATTGCTTGAAGTTTTAGTATTAGAAAGGAAGAAATTAAGATGATATCTCCTTTCGTTCTCAAGTTATCGTGGACACAGGTGGGTCGGTAAACGGTAAACCGAAACCATATAGCATGTTTTTTAACAAAAAGGCTTAAAAGCAAAATGAAAAATGTCTATTACCGTTATTTCATATAGATTTGTCGAGCTTATTGAACGACCCTCGTAGATCTGCATTTATAATTTTTAAATACACAAATTAATTTATCTACAATTGTTGTTTGTATTTTATATATATAAGAATAGATAACATTTTAAACACAATATGTTTATGATAGGCGAACATCCGCATTAGTAGCATCATCACTTAGTCGTGAGTTAAATGCGACCGTATACGGACGTTTTAGGTTATCATCACAATGCATTTGTTTAAAACGACATACAACTCGGTTACAAAAACATGGAGTGGGAAAAATATTCCACTAATGTATCACAAAAATGTATCGATAGGCCAAATCATTATCGATACATTCGCTAAACATCCAAACCGAATTGTTCAGGTAAACGAAAACAACGGTATTGAAGTGACCACGGACCAGTTACGACTTCGTTCGATCCGTGCAGCACTTCATTTAATGGAATATAATTTAACCCACGAGGATTGCATTGGCATTATAGCAAAAAATAACCATCACCTGGCTCCGATTGTCATTGGTGCACTCTTAATTGGTGTTCCAATTCATCCACTCGATCCATCATTCGATGACAGTAAGTTAGCCTACAGTTATTTGTAAATGTTTAGATAAATGTATGGTTCGTTTCAGACGATATCTCACACATCTTCAGTTTAAGTAAACCAAATGTAATATTTTGTGATTATGATTTGTATGACCGAGTGAGAGATTCAGTTTCTAAAGTTGGTTTGACTCCAAAATTTGTGACTTTTGATGAAAAATTGGATTCGGTGCCGTTTGTGGAAGAGTTTATCCAGCGCGTAGACGAGGAGGATGATTTTATGTCAGTAAAATTTAATTCTATTTGAAAAAGGAACTTACTAAATTCCGAATTTGAATAATTTTAGACCCACACAAATCAAAGACGGTGAAAAATGTACCGCCCTCATAATATGTTCTTCAGGCACTACAGGCCTTTCGAAATGTATTTGCTTATCACACGCACAAGTTGTACATAAATTCTTAACATTTTTCCCCCAAACATCAAATCACGTGTACGTCTGCTTCAGTTCGATATACTGGATCACCGGAATTTTAAGCTTGCTATTTGGTTCAACGACATGCTGTAAACGCATCATTACAACAAACAAATTTACACCTGAACTATTCATCGAAATGGTTGAAAAATATCGTATTACACAAGTCTTGGGACCACCATCAAATCTTGGTTTGATATTACAACATCCAAAATCGCAAACCACTGATTTTTCATCATTACGATCATACGTATGCGGTGGGGCTAGTGTACCCGAGGGATATGTATTGCAAGCACTAAAACTTTTTAAAAATTGTAAGTTTGGTGCCTGTTACGGAATGTCGGAGTTGGGTGGCGTTGCTTCCTATAATGTTACCAATAATGCAAAATCCGTTGGATATCTAGCACCGAACATGCAAATTAAGATCATCGACGATGACGGGAACAATTTAGGCCCAAATGAAGATGGTGAAATAATTAAACGTTCTGTTTACACATTTTTGGGCTATAAATCAGAACCTGAATTAACAAAAAATCTGTTTAATGAAGACGGGTGGATTCGTTCGGGGGATATTGGCCATTTTGATGATGAAGGATTGTTGTACATCGTTGATCGTAAAAAAGATATCATAAAATATAGAAATTTTGTTATATCACCAACCGAGGTGGAAGAGTTTATACTGAAATTAAAATTTGTAAAGTATGTGTGCGTCATTGGTATTCCGGATATGTTGAGCGGTGATTTACCGGCCGCCGTTGTTGTTAAAACAAACGATGATGAATCTGATAAAATCGTCATTGAAACCATTTATAATCTTGTTAAGGATAACTTAGCCGATTATAAGCTTCTTCGAGGTGGGATCTATGTAATCAAAGACCTTCCCATGACCGCAAGTGGGAAGGTTCTAAAACGGAAGGTTAAGGATATGGCAATCAAATTATTGGCAGCAACAAAATAAACTTTTACTAAATTATTAAATTAATATTAATGGTCTAAAATTAATATTGAATATTTCTAATTGAACAACATTCTAAAACAAGTTACATATATTATTTTATAAACAAAAGTTTAATTTCTTTCCGAAGTGCAGTTAGTTAGCAATAGTCATATCATTGTTATGACTGCTTAACAAAAAGGCTGTTTTTTTAATGTGAATGGAAGACGTGATCTGAGCCTCTATTCTATTAAAGAAGATCAACTTCGTTTTATATTTCTTTTGTTAAATTTATACTATAGCTATCGAACGCTTTCGCTTCTGAACGACTCAGACCATTTCGACTCTATCGGTCAAATTAAATAAAAAACGTGTCTAAGAATTTCAATTCATTTTGTTTTTATTCAAATTAGCAAAAGTACAAAAATTTTACTCATTCGTGCAAATCAAGACGATCAAGAACGAAGTCGATCGATTCCAATAGTAAGGGCCATGTTTTAATTGGCATTGTTACATTTCCCACTATTGCAGTAGATGTCAAAGTTCTACAAGATCAGCTAGAAGATTTATCTTCTAAGAATCAAACACTCCTTGCTTAAACTACTGATATATTTACTTAAATAATTAAGCATACCTTAAATAATTAATTAAACGACTGCTCGCAATTATTATATTTTTTCTAAATTATTTCGGGCTTTTCACTAAATTGAACTTGGTATATGTAAAGTAAATAACGGGTATTTGACACATGTTTTGTTCAATGCTATGACGACAAACTATAAACAATTTTAAAAAATTCCTAATACAATTATGGCGGACACAAGAATTTTCAAGATCATTTCCTTTACCAATAAAAAAATGTATGCTACTCTATCCATATTTTGATATTTTTAATCTGGTCACCCGCTGTCTCCAACTATACTTTGACTTAAAATTAAGTTTTAACTTGTTTGAAAGATAAAACCAACATAAATTGATTGTTAGGATGCATAATAAGGCTAAATGTCTAAATAACAGACTTCAGTTGTAACACTTTTGGATATCGAGAGATTTTTGCCATCTGCTTCGAGCCGAATTTCAAATTCTTTCGTGGTTTACTTTTAAGCTATCTTACTCAGAAGCTAAATCGAGAATGTACGGCTATAGGGTCCTTACATAAACCATCATCTTGCATAGCTTCATATTATTGAAATGGAAGATGATGAGATGCCCATGAGATTTGCACTCCACTCCGTCTACTTACAGCTGGATTTGTTTATAAATTAGTTTCATGTAAATTGTACCATTCTCATTTCAAAGGATATATCTTCTCTGTCCTAGATTAAATTTCCGAACTTAATCATGTGTTATCTTAAATAAACGTAAGTTGTAAATCAGCATGATATTTAAAATTCTATATTTTCAAGTATGTACTTTTAGAATATTAATGGAGATAAGATCATTGTTTCAAACTAACACAATCATTTTTATTTTTGATAACGTTATTAACAATAACTTTAAAAGAAAAACAACACGTTACCTCACGTTCGTTCAGTATTGTGTCACAAACAACTAGTAGACAACTAACTAAATTTATTTTCTATGATTCTACGTTGCATCAAAAATGTTTCATTAAAAATATAATCATAAAACATAAATCTGGAAAGGTTTGGAAATAAAAAATCCATATGATCGAGATGTTTCAGTAGGTCAGCTTTTATTGCTCGAGCTTGGCAAACATCCAAAGCTAGTAAATCAAGTGAGTGTTGATACCGGCATTATATAATTACATGTGGTGAAATGTACAGAAAATCGTGTTGGGCAGCCCAAAAATTTGATAAAATGGGCTTAACCAACGACGATGTAATAGGTATTGTGGCGCGAGATAATCATAATCTGACCCCAGTTATAATTGGGGCACTATCAGCTTGTATCCCTGTCAATCCGTTGGACTGTTCGTTTACAAAAGATGATAATCGTCACATGTTTAAGATGACCCAGCCAAAAATAATATTCTGTGAACATGATATGTACGAACAGATGAAATCAGCTGTCGATGAATTGCAAAAAAATCCCAAGTTTATCTAGTTTTCGGTCAGCGTATCGAAAGTTTGGAATCTATAGATGACTTTCTATTCCCTACCAGAGAATTTAGTGTGTTTTACTTATAAGTAATGCTTAAATTCATATCGTAATTAATTAAATAATTTTTATAATTTTATGCCAAAAAAACTAGAAAATGGAGAAAAATTGATCGCCCTTATTATGTGCTCATCCGGATCAACTGGATACCCGAAAGGCATGTGTTTATCACACGCTATTTTAATAGATCGATTCATACGGTACTACCTCTGATGATGTAATTTTCAATTTCTTATGGCTCTATTGGATGTCTGGCATATCGGCTTTACTTTTAAGCTGCATGAATTGTGCCACACGAATTATTACAACCGAAAGTTTTGAGCCAGATTTATATTTGCGGATTATTGAACAGTATCACTGCACACTGTTAACATCTCCTCCGTACCAGGTGGTGGTACCTCTTAAATCACCTAAAATCGAAACTTCGGATTTATCATCAATTAGGTTATTCGCTTGCAGGGGATCATTAGTTCCGTCTGACGTATTAATATAATTTAATAAGAAAATTCCAAATGCAAAAATAAGTATTGGGTATGGAATGACCGAATGTGGAGGAGGAATTGTCTATAATGATACAGATAATTGTGATGTGGTAGGTGCTGTAATGCCAAATAGCGAAGTTAAAATTATTGATATTAATGAAGAAGGTGAAATTTGTTTTCGCTCGAATTATACTTTCATATGATACTATAATAATTCTAAGCTAACGAAAGAAATTCTTAAACCAGATGGGTGGTTACATACGGGTGATATTGGAAATTTCAACGATACGGGAATTTTATCGCTATGTGGCCGTCACAAGGATATTATTAAATTTCACAACTATCAGATTTCACCGATTGAAATAGAGAATGTGATTATACAACATAAGCAAGTGAATTATGTTACCGTTGTAGGCATTCCAGATCCAGAAAATACTAATTTATCGGCAGCCGTTATCGAAACGGACGGGCCTAATCGACCAAAATAAACTTCGACAAGAGGTTATGGAATTGGTGGCCAATAAGCTAGCCGATTACAAACAATTGAGAGGTGGGTTTTATTTTATGGACTCCTTGCCTTTGACAGCAAGTGGGAAAGTTTTAAAACGTTTTGTTTTGCCGCTTGCGATAGAACAATATAAAAAAATGTATCAAAATAAATGAAAAGTTAAATTTTGTACAAACAAAATCATTTATTATAAAAGAAATTTAAATCAACTGCCTAAATTAAATGATAAAATGGCACATTAAAAAAATGATAATTTAACATCTAAATGAGACATTCGACAGCCCCTTCTAGTAGTTCAACCTTCTTGTTTTTTAATCTTCTTCGCTAAAATTCAGCTGGTTCATAATTCGAAAATCTATTTTCACTGGACCGCTTTTGGTTCCGGCCGTCTTTTTAAGTTCAGCTTTATGCTTTGAACGTTTATGCGTACGTAACAGTGATCGAGAATAACATTTTTCATCACAAAGGTCACAAGAGTATGGCTTAATACCAGCATGTCGCCTCACATGTACGTTGTAGTGGCCGACTGTGAGAAACACTTTGCCACAGATATCGCAAAACAATTTTTTCTTTCCGATGTGTGTCGATTCATGTCCATTCAACAAAACCAACTCCGAAAATGTCTCATCGCAATAACTACATTTGTATGGAGTCTGGTCAGTATGCACTAGCAAATGTGCCTTATAGATATTTTCTAAGCGGAACCGTTTACCACATATATCACAAGAGAATGGTCTTTCGGATGCATGGTCCAATAAATGCTTTTTGTGATCCATCACATTATCCGAAATGCGTTCACAGAAATTACATCTACGTTCTTTTTCTGGGTCATCTTTCATCACTTCCGTTGCCTCATGAACTCGAGTGGTATGCAAATTGAGATAAAGTTCACTTTTGAATCGTTTGGCACATATATTACATTCGAATGTTCGTTCCCGTTCGTGCACAACCAAATGAGTTTTAAGGGCATTCGATTGCATAAACAC
Source organism: Nephrotoma appendiculata (assembly GCA_947310385.1). NCBI lineage: Eukaryota > Metazoa > Arthropoda > Insecta > Diptera > Tipulidae > Nephrotoma > Nephrotoma appendiculata. The sequence goes on along the minus strand of OX371225.1, from coordinate 1,867,234 downwards.
AGCACCACATTTAGAACATTCGAATCTACTAAGATGTTCGTGTACTGCTCGAATATGTCGTGACAAATTACCGCGCACTTCATATTGCCTGCCACAGTCCTTACAAGTTGGTATATTACCTGTATGAATCATGAGATGTTCTCGCAAAGTATAACGTTGTTTGAACCATTTATTACACTGGCGGCATTGATACCGTTTATTGCCATGAATTTTTAAATGTTCATAAAAAGCACGATAAGTCGGATATATTTCATCACAAGCCTCGCATACATATAAACCTCGTTTGCGCCAAGGCATTCGCTGTTTTATAACATTATTCTCCGTTAAACCGTCTTCATTCATGACAAAATGTTCCTCGTTTTCTTCGTTGAACTGAAATTGAATTTCAAAATCATCTTCTATATCCTGAATTTCACCCAATTCCAATTCATAGGATTCAATCTGGGCACTTTCATCCATTTGAATAATCGATATTAAATTATTCGAATCATCAATATCCACCACAGTTTCGAACTCATCTTGTAAGTCAGAGATTGCCGGCAAATCGGTCATGGTAACTTGTTCTCCCTGTTTTATATACTCCCGAGGATTAATATCAAAATCGTCGCTACCACAATCGAAATCGCTCGAATCACATTTTGACTCCTTGCTGTTTGATCCAAATTTCTCGTCGGTTTTTTGGCAAAATTGGTAAAATTTATAAACGAAGCTAACATTAATACTGCATACGCAACAAATAACTTTCGAATGCGTATCGTCGGGTTTTATCTGTAATATTTTACGCTGTTTTTAATGAATGCTTTAAAATACAAACTAGATACTTACTTACCTCGATTTGCAAGCATTTCCGAATTTGCTCTATATCGTCATCATTTAAGTAAATTAAGTTGGTTTCATCGTCTTCACGGGCACATAATCGACATATCGACTCCATGGGTAATTATGAATTATTTTATTAAAACTTATCTAAAAACACACGAGCTCCATGTAGTATGTTTGTTATTGAGTCTTACATGTGTGATGGAGCGCGTGTTCTACTTCCATCACCGTAAGTATAAGTACATCAATTAATATTTATATCATACGATCAATATATATAATCGAGTTCGACTATCACCGTGCGATTGATTAATACGAATCTTCAACTTATGAATTTACCAAAAAAGAAATAATCCAAAAATACCAATTTACAATTTTTGTTGTTATTATTATTTTTATGATCTATTCCAGTTTAAATATTAGCTGTCACATGTGTCACGACTATTTCCAGTGCGTCTTTTCAACGCAAACGAAATGACGTTTGAAACAATGGTTGCATTCGGTAACTTTACACGCTTAAAGTCGTATTACGATGCATACGACGGAAACATGGTCCGTGATTTTTGAAGTTTTTTTGAAAGTTGAAAAAATCTGGGATAGAAAAATCCGAGATTTTTATCCGTCGTATGAATATATAGATCAAAAATAGGATCGGGCCTAATACGGAACCTTGAGGTACTCCGGAAACTACGATCTGCTCTTTACTAAAAAACCCATTTAGTACAACCCTTTGTTGCCTACCTACTAGGTAGGACGAAAACCATTTATGAATCATACCTCTAAAACCAATTAAATTTAACTTTTTTAGCAGTATTTGATGGTCAACCTTATCAAAAGCTTTCGTCATGTCCACAAATAAGCCAACACTACACTTGTTTGCATTTAGGCCACCGTATAATCTCTCACAAACTTTTAATAAGGCATCTTCAGTAGAACGGCCTTCCCTAAAATTAATACTTCCTTTTAAAAAAAAAAAAAACCAGCAGTGACATATGGTTCAAAAAACGCACCAAAAGAGATGAGATTTTTTTTATAATTTTTACAGAAAACTAAAAACATCTGTGCATCGAAGTATAAAACGGATATTTTCCCGTTAGATATTCTTGATAGAGAACACGTCTTGATTTTCTTATTATGTTGAATAAAATTAATAAAAAAAACTTAAACAAAATGATAAAAAAAAATAAAAAATCTCATGTCGCTGTTGGGTTAATTAAATATGAATTTTAACGTTTGCAGAGTTACAGTCACGAGATTTTAAGAAATCGCGATAATTTTTGTGTCTGTCCATGGTATTAAAGGCGCCTCCCAAGTATAACAAAATGGAACTCATTTGGACAGTTCCAACTTTCGTTACATTTTTGTGATAGTTCATGGAAGACATGGAACTCGCATAATATCCAGTTCTCTGAGTTACGGGTTTTTGTTCCATAGTAAAATTTGTAATAAAATGGAACTTGACCGTGGAACTTAGTTCCAACAATTGTTCCATAAAAATCGAAATAAGTTGGAAGTAGTGATACTTAAAGCGATGCCACATACACATTTCTACGGATCACATCTAAAAACAGATTTCGCATTTACGAATTAATTAGAGCATATTTTTGACTCAAATCAATGAGATAATATGTAAAATATCTCAAGTTAGTAGCTAAAATAATAAATTTGGAATTATTTAATAATTTTAATTGATAAATTATCAATTTTCTATTTACCCGTTCCTAGAAACGATTTTTTCTCTGAATGGTATAATTTTACACGTGAACGAACGCACAAAAATCTAAAACGATTTCCGAACTCATCAAAAAATTTTAAACGATTTTTTTCTCTGTTGTCTGTGAACTTCAACAAATGTCAAAAAATTCCAAAACAAAATATATATTAATATAAATATATACACTTATATAAATATATACACTTTGGATAGAAATGGCGGTATAAACATTCAGCTCAAAACAAAATATAAAGAATTGTTGTTGTAAAAATCGTCTGTATTTTTTTTTGGTATGTGGCGAGGCAAAATAAATTTACGCACGAATCGTCTGTTATTAGATGTGTATGTGGCAACGCTTTTATGGGCAATGCTTGCGTTCATTCGTCCGTATGTATAATAATTTATGATATTCATGAAAATACCGAATTCAACCGATTTTTTTTTTATTTACAATAAAATATTTACTAGTACATATTTATTTACTAGTATTTTCTGGGGTGGGATGTTGTAACATCACTTTTTCGATATTTATCAAATATTACGTATTATATTGTATAGGAAAAAATTATTGGCAGATACGGAAATATTAGTATAAAGCTCGAGACACATAGTTTTCATTTGTTTCCGATTCGTTTCGTTTTAAATAAGTTTTTATTAATTCTCAGGCACATAGCTTTCGTTTCGTTTTGAGTTGTTTTTGTGTTATTTGATAAATCGAATTTTTTTATTTCTCACAAAATTCTTAATTTAATAAACACATTTTATTAAACACTTGTTTTTCTATTTCGCAAAAAATAGATTTTAGAATATTTTAATTAAAAAATTTCGTTCAAAAAGTTTAAAAGTTCACTCGATCGATTTCGACTTGTTAGGTCATCATCAAGAGTGTCTACTGTAGAGGAACAAAATTTTTTAATAAAAATATAAAAAATCTAATTTTTACGAAATAGAAAAACAATAAAATGTCTTTATTAAGTGTATGTGTGTTTCGCCAAATGCCTACGGCAAATAGTGTAAAAAGTACAATATTGTTTCAATTCAATCAATTATTTATAATATCATATCATTTAATTTAATAATGAGTGAAGATTAGGAGAAATGTGTGAATTTACACATTGACAAAAAAACGATAACCATAAACGCCAAAATAATTTTGAGGCTATTGTTTAAGTTGTTATTGAAATTTGATCAAATGTTTCGGTTCGGATCGCCTTTTAACAATCCGTGTGTAGTATGGTTTTTTGACATAAAAAATCGGAATATTTTTGACTTATTTTACCCCGGCTAACTTCGCTTCAGTAAAATATCTTTTTTTTATTACACGAGTGAACTCGTTTATTTTTTCTTTGGCATATAAATTTGACAGTTCAGTATTTTAAACGTCAATTTCCCTTACAAATGAATTTAATATAAAAGTGATATTTTTCCTAAAGAGTTATTTAAATTTTAATCAGGCTCACACAAATATTTTTAAATTTTAAATTTTTTGACGGCTTTTAAAAATTGAGCAAGTGAGTTTTTTCAAGTACATACATATGTGTACAAAGTGGAATTAAAAATATACCGATTTATAGAATGCGCTCGGTTTGTAGCTCAATAAAACCCGGATATTTTTATCCCCTTGTACATGAGCGAACATTAGGAATGTGACTATGTTTTCGATTTTTCATACATTTTGACATATTCAACTTAAAGGTCGGAACGAAACGAAAACGACCTTAAATTCTCAATAGGTATTCTCTGCTTTAAAATCACCGCCAATGATAAAATTTAATCCTAGTGATTTAAAAACTCGACGGTTTATTCTTATCTTCGTCGACACACTGTAAATTCACTTGTAAAGGAAATTGACGTTTAAAATACTGAACGGTCAAATTTATATGCCAAGCTAAAAATAAAGGCGTTCACTCGTGTAATAAAAAAAATGTGATATTTTACTGAAGCGAGGTTAGCTGGGGTAAAATATGTCAAAAATATACCGATTTTTTAGGTCAGAAAACCATCAGTGAACGCATGCGTGTGAGAACATTCTAATAAAGTGACAACATACCTTTATCAGTGTATCGTACGTACTCTGCATTGCCGACATTATACCATTTGACCAATTGCAATTCTTCTGTCAATATGACACAAAAGTAATCGTAAACAAGCACTTTTCACGTTCGATTTACTAATGTAAATAATAATCAACTTTAAGTTGATTTATAATACCTAATACACTGAAAATGACTAGCATTGATTTTGCTAATAAATTTGTATGTCGATTGTGCGAGAAGCAAAAAGATCTCGATAATTTATTTGATGAACGTTTGAAGAATGTTTTGAAGAAGCTCCGGGCATGCACAGATATCACGGTGGGTTTGATTAACTCTGGCTGCTTGTTTAGCCATATTTACCAGATTATATACACATTTTAGATCGAAAAACATGATACTCTTCCTAAATTTATTTGTAAATTGTGCCAAACAAATTTAGAATTTGCATATAAATTCAAAATTCAGTGTGAGTATACGGACCGTAAATGGAGAGATTTAATTCTTGAGCAACTCGAAATTAAAGAGATATCGAGTCCTGCATTAGTAGAACATATTGAACAAATTGAAGAATTGGAACATGAATCTATTTCTACTAAGGATGGAGCAGATGTTCGTTATGAAATTGAATATGTGAATGACATGATTACGATTAAGTATGAAGATGGCATTGAAACTAGTGACGATATTTATGTCGAAGATAGAGAGCAAAGAGATTACGACGACTTGATTGAACAGCTAGAGGATGATGACGGTCAGAGTGATGATGTTATCAATGTAAATAACGAAATTGACGAGCAGGTCAGAGTAGAATCTCCTCAATATCAAGACGAGAATATCGGAATTTCATATTATGAAGTTGAGGAATATGAAGATATTCAGAATTTAGATAATTCTGATGATTGTTCTAATCAAGTTCCTGACGATTCCAAAGGATCTGTTTCTCATGATCAAACTTTAGAGGTACAAATTGATCAGAATAGCGATGTTAATGTAACTGAACAGCATTGCGATTTGTGTGACGAAATTTTCCATTCTTCTGTCGAGCTAAATAAACACAAAAAGTCGTCACATAAAAAAATATTCCAGTGCAAAGAATGCAACAAACGTTTCTCAAAACGATATCACCTAAGGAACCATTTAGTAATCCACACAGGAGAAAATCGCTACAAATGCAATGATTGCGATAAAATTTATACAAATCACGGTAATTTAGATAGACATATTCGTGTGTTCCACAATAAAGAGAAAAAACACATTTGCGATACTTGTGGGAAAGGATTCTCTCAATTATCAATTTTACGACAGCATCGTGCTGTGCATTTAGAAGAAAGGCCATTTGAATGTGACGTTTGTAATAAAACTTATAAGACCCAGGACTATCTAAATTTACATAAGGAACTTCATAAACCACGAGAACAGCGTAAAATTAGAACTTATGTCAAGAAGCCGAGTAAAAAACCTCCGATTAAAATATTCGTTTGTCCATATTGTGGAAAGAAATCAAATAACTATTCGCTGCATCAAAGTCACATTCGCACTCATACCGGGGAAAAACCTTACGAATGCAAAATTTGTAATAAAAAGTTTGCATTCCAACAATCGTTGCGAAGTCATCGGCTTCTTCATACTGGTGAAAAACCTTTCAAATGCGAAGCATGTGGCTTGACATTCCGCCAAATCGGACATTTAAAAGGCCATCAACTTATACATACAGGTGAAAAGAAACACGATTGCCTTGTGTGTCATAAAACGTTTGCATTGCGCGGAAACTTAACTGTTCATATGCGGTTACATACGGGGGAAACACCCTACCACTGCAATCAATGTTCGAAGAAGTTTTATGATTCTAACGGCTTAAAACGGCACAAGATGGTGCACAGCAAACAACAAGCCAATGCAATTCAGTTATTGCAATCGGATGTCATTAAAATAGAGAACAATTCGGAATATGTTGGAAACGAACATGAAATATCGTATGAGGGTATTATAGAAAACGTAGACGAAATTGATACATCGTCCCCATCGCATTTACATTACGATTCTACTTCATATAACATTTTAAGTATTTCTTCGGAAAATTAGGTTTAGTATTGTTTAAAATAGTGTTAAATTATGGATGTATGTAATAATTAAATAAAATATTGTTTGTAAATACATATGTATGACAAGTCGAAGTCGGTTGTTTATTTAAAAGCAAATCTTGTATTGTACTGAGGAGAACCACAGGGAGATAGACTAAGTATCATCGGGAGAAAAATCGGTTTGTAATAGGTAGTCGTATCATCGAGAAATATTTTAAAATATCTATCTTTCGATAAAAATGTATCCATAATTTTAGACAGATTTTATGTTACCTAATTTTTAATTTTTAAATATGTACCCTTTTTCTGAAATTACCTTGCATAAGCATGATGCACCCGAAATATAAAACTTTCTTTTTAAGTACATAGTAGAGTTTGATGCAGTATGTAAGTATATTAGAAATATTAATAAGTGCACTGCAATAAGTTTTAGCTATATTTGATTGATACGTGATAGATCATTTGTAGAATTAGCATAAGCCACTTACCTTGTTATGATTTTTTGGAACATTAAACAACATTTGGAAGGAATCAATTGGCTGCAAACAGTTAAACATTCATCTAAATTAAAAAGATTTGACTGATTTTTCTTTATTAAATTATAGAGGAGTTACCCTTTTATTGTACATAGAGTTAAATTCCTATTCATTACACTTTACTACTTAAAACAACTCGAAATTATATTACAATGCTACGAAACGTTTGCCGTACCAAAAGCGAGCCATAACTTCAAACAATCGTACTATTAAATTTTTAGATTTGCGTTTGCGATATCAGCGTCATTTTATAAAATTGGCTCCATTGCGGATTTATTCCAAACTAAAATAAAGTAAATTCCGCAGTATCTAATTGTTTTTAAATAATATGAATCTAATAAAGAAATAATGAAATAAAGTATTATTTAAATAAACCACACTATTTTTAAATCAATTTATTTAAATAGTAGTATTTTAATTTTAACAAAATAAAAAGATTATGTATAATATTCTACACTGCAAATACCAAATCTCTCCAAAATTGATGATAACCAAATCCAATAAAAGTTTGAATCTCTACATACACAGAGGCAATAGTATCCAAAGCTAAAGGAAAGTAGATTACAATTTAATAAAACATAAATGTAAGCCACTAATCATTATTATAGAGAAGTACAATTAAAATATTTATAAATAAAATGTGGATAGGGAATTGTTTTGGGATTGGTTCAATTGAGGTTCAATAATCATTTGGACGTTTGAACTGTCACACACTGAGGATTTTATTGATATAATTCTTGGGCCTAAAGATAATTTTTATTTAATTCAGGGTGATTATTTAAATTGCATTGCCTTAAACAATTAATATTTTGATTGAAGTAAGTTTATTTTACAAAACTAATAATATACGACATTTTCCAGGTTTACTTCAGGACCATGTAGGTAGCTTGGTATTGAGAAAGCTGGCTCATTTAAATTCGAGATTAAGGACTTGGGCTTACATGAACTAGCTTTTATTTAGATATTTTACAATATATTTTAGGAAATAGAAGCATTTTTCGATAAATTTAGCTAGAATAAAGATTGTTCCAATATGATAGTCAGAATGTTTCACAACCATGCTTCTGGAAATTGCTATGAGAGTTTTCAGAAAATTTTGAATGTATACGCCAAGGCGCACCCAATACATTATAGATTGGTGTAAATTACAACAATTTAATGTACAATTCACTTCATTTAGTAGTTTTAGGCCCAAGAATTTCAGACATTAGGAATTCGCCATTTTGATTCGGTTTTGACACCACCACTCAGCTGGGGTAAATCATAAATAAAAATTCTCGTATTTTTACAGAGAAATGGCAAAAAATAAGTCTAAAGATCCAATAAAAGATGAAGCACCATGTGAAATTGACAGTTCTGTTAAAGTATCAAAGACACCAAACAATACGGATATCACACCTCCAGAATTGAGTAATCCTGCACCGACACAAGGTGTTCGTGTAGGTGGGCGAATGAAGGTTAGTGTTAATACCCATAAATTATAAGAATTTACTGTAAATCCACTTCTTCTAACTAGAAAGCTAAAATTGTATTCGATCCATCCGACAATTACGTGCCAAGAAGAAAAGGTCCAGCCTTGGTTAATACGGAGAACTCAAAACCTAAATCGGCACAAATTAAACGCAATCCATCTGATACGTCACTGGTACCATACAACAATAAACCGAATAAGCTTGTAACGGCCCGCACATCGACTACACCCCAAATAGATAGTAACAAGGTCAAACAACCTGACCAAGCACGATTGTCGAGTGATGCTGAATCCACCGATCCCAACTACTATTCTGGGCTATGCTTAATATGTTTGAAACCAGGCCAAAATACTGAATTGCTGAATTGTTCTGTGATGTACTGTAATTACAAAGGTAATTTATACCTACATGGCATAGAAGACCATTGCCCTTAAGCACCTGTTATATGTAAAATATATTATTTTTCAGCTCATTTAACTTGTCTCAATTTAAGCAACGATGAATTTGATTTAACCCTACTGCAAAATCAATGGCAATGCCCACATTGTAAAACATGTGTGGAATGCTTTGAGAACGCAGAAGCGGTAAGAGTGAGATATTTTGTCAATTTGTTTACAAAATCATTTACTAATTGTTTCTCTACATTTTTAGGGCAATCTAACCGTGTGCAGCGTTTGTGGTGATGCATACCATAGTATATGTCATACACCACGAATTCCATCGAGCATTAATTCAGAACATTGGAAATGTGTGCATTGTTCGAATTTATCACTTCAAGGTCTCATGAAGAAACCGTCATCAAATACCTCCACACCGTCGTCGACCAACACAACCGTACAAAGTAGTCCGATAATAAAAAAAGAACTTGATGATGATAATGGCTACGAAAATGATGTTAAATCCCCCGCAGCGCTTATGTCACACGACGAAATAAAATTAGAGGACGTGCACGAGCATAAATTGGAACCCCCGCTAACACCGCCACCGTCGCAGCCATCACAAAGTTTAGCATCATCTTTAAATGATGATAATAATTTGAGCCATGTGAATATTAAAGATGAATTTGCTGGATTTAGTGATGTTGAATCATCACCCAAGGATACCGTCAAATCAAACCCATTGAAACGAAAATCAATAAACGACTGTGATACAATGATTAAATTAGAAGAAGATGCTGGTCTATATAAGAAGAAAAGAAATTTACGGAGTGCTAGTTTTAGTAACAGTAATGGCACTAAACCAAACGAAAGTCAAAGTAGACACAGTATTGCGAAATTGGACGAACGACTGAACAAGCAGCTACATATATTCCAGGAGGATTATAAAGTATTCAATGGGAAAGGTTCAGTTCGAGTTCCAGACGCATCGAATTGGACCTGCGATGATGTACACTCGTATTTTCGAAAATATTTCCCTGCCGAAGCGACAGTTTTTAAAGATCAAGAAATTGATGGCTCATCATTGTTGCTAATGAAACGATCCGATGTCATAGGTGGCTTAAATATTAAACTCGGTCCTGCTCTTAAAATTTATCGACATGTTATAATGTTACAATCTCGAAATAATGATCCTCGTCTATCATGGTTGTAAAACCAATTCGTAATAAGATTTGTAAATATATACTTTATGATAATGGGTAGAGCGACGTTATTGTAAAAAATCTAAGTGGTTTGAAGTAAACAATTTTATTTCGCTTTAATTTAAAAGTCATGTATTGGGAATGAAAGGCGTTAAAACATATTTTGTGAATTTTAATTTTTCATATTAAATTTAATAATGTACAAATAAATTCTACTTTTTGTAGAAGTTGTTTGTAATCGACATTCACATATTATTTCATTCAATTGTAACAATTATTTCATATACGTATAATAAAAAAAACTTTACCTAATTCAAATAATTGACTATCTTAAATTTTTTTATTTTACCTTTAAGAATGCTTATCCCTTATTTCGAAACCACAACTTGAGAATTATGTATTGCTTAGTTGGGTGTTTAGTAGATGGCTATTGAGATTGATTGACAAATGTTTGTTTCCTCTATGAATTGGTAAGTTATTATTTTGGTACATATAAGTAAAACAATTACCTATTTATTAAAAATTACGTGAAAAGAGACGGGTGCTTACGATAGATAACATTCACAAGAGGCAGGTGTATGGAACCAAATACTTACATCATTTAAGGTTAATTACATATAACCAAATTAATAACGTATAATATTTCTTGGACAAAAAAACGAGCGAATTTTTAAATAAATTAGAATTTACAGAATAATACGCTTGGCAAAGCCTATGTAACGCGTAAGATACTATGTAACGCGTTCAATAATTCACACCTTTAAAATTGGCAAGCCATAACATAGCGCGTACAGAAGTCACAAAGATTTCTAACTAAGCCCCAGGATAAAAGATTTACTTTAGAAAGACTCAAAAACTGAAGTTAAAACTGATGCTTACAATACGGGATGTGGTCGATTTAAATGAGCAGCATGGTTTGATCTCTAACTAGTGCATATTTGCCACTTAGTCAGATACAATCGACGATGCTATAAAACGTTATCCTGAGAAGGGATGCAGTCCCCAAACTTTTAACCTATAAACTTTCTACGGAGTAATTATCGTTGGTCATCGCGAATATCTAGATGAGCTTGCGACAAACAAAACTCTTCCTGCTTCTAACACAATCGTTATCTATTATTGCTTTGGTGCTAAATGGTACCAAATTACTGCATGCAAAAGAATACAACATTTATACGCAATGCTGGATTGCTCGGTAGTTTTATCAACCAAAGAAAATATAATTTATATAGGAAAATTTGTTACGATTTGAGAACAGTTTCTTCGGACCAATGTAGAATAGAAATGTGTACATTACATATACCTAGGTAGAAAAATAGGATCTTTGGGAGTGCCAAGTTTTTGTTTCGCGTGCGCTGCTATATATACCCCTGAATCGTAATATGTATGTACAAACATACCTACCTAATTGTTTTAAAGAAATTCAAATATAAATTTGATCGTTATTTTTAATTTAAGTGTATTTCAGTAATTTAAAAGAAGAGAATCTACTTGCATATTACATAGCGTATTGAAATTAGTATAATTATAAGTATTGTATGTATTTAGCTCAAATTTGTAACCAAAAATAAGCATAGCTCTTTGGTCAAATATACCTAAATGTATAAATAAAATTATAAATAAAAATGTATCATTAAGCATATTTAGTTCCATTAATTATTAAATAATAATTACATATTTCAAAAACCGGTTAATTGAAAATTTTACACATCTATAAATTGATTTTAGTCTTAAAACAGACTAAATAAAGATTATTCTTTAGTATTTAAAATGGAATTATTATTTTATTAAATTATTTGTTTTGGTGGGATGAGACGAAAAAAAACCGGCTGCAATTTTAATTAGGCAAGCGTGTATCCATGAAACGTGCAAATCAAAATCTACCGTCACTTTCTGCAATGAACATTCGATATCTAAAAAACATTTCGTTTTTAAAAACACAACTTACTACTAAAGTTAACTCTATAAGGTAATTAATTTTTTATTAATATTATTTTCTAATCTCATAATAAAATAATAACGCTTAAATACATCGAGTGAGTTTCATCATAAATTTGTCCAAATTTAATAAAAATAATAACTAAAATTCTAGAAAAAAAATTAGGTAAATAAATAAAAGGAAATGCATTTTATCACAAGAAAAAAAAATGAGAAATTTATCAAAAATTTCTCATAGAAAATTTAGGCTGGAATAGTTTTAAAATCATTATGTGGAATCGCGTTTTCAGTGAGATTTTCATCACCTTCATCAACGTTGCTTAGAAGAAATTCCTTTTCTATATCGGTATACTTTGGTGGGGGAACTGCTGGTGTTGGATAGAAATATGATTCTAATGCAACAATAAAATCTCCATTTTTGTGGTTTGGATCTTTTATCGATGTTAGTGCATTATTGGCATCGTCATCTTCGCATTCTAAAAGTTAGTTAGATTTAAATTACAAAAAATTAGCTTTTATATTTCATTTTTACCTTCGTATATAAAGATATTCCGGATTGTGTTGCCATAGTGAATCCATACCAAACCAAGCACTAAAAATATGGGTACCATCCACATCCAGGTTGGAATACAGAATTCCATTGTTAAATTCTTTCGCATTGGGTAAATGGGCATAGTCTGGATCCGAGTCTCGGTCAATTTATAAGTATCTCCGATGTTTTCATATTCCCTGGGATGAACAAAAGCATCTAACAGTATCCAATCGTCCTCTGATACAATATCAAAATCGGGTTGCATTAACACCATGCTACGATCAGATGCGCCCATATAAACTAACCAACCATGGAAATATGGAGCTTTTGATTGTATTTCATACATTCGACTACAGCCTAGGTGGCAAATGTCTCGTCTTGATATTTCCTCGTAAGCTTCCTCGCAAGCTGTGTCAAAAAAGTTGAACAAATGTTGATAGCCTAAAAAAACATCGCTAAATACTTACACATTTTACACTGATTTTGTGTTGCATTAAGATCGGTCACTTTCTCTAAATTGCCAGCGCTTTGGAGAAATTCAATGTTAAAGTAACGACAACCCCTTTGGCAATCTCGTTTAAATGTCTAAAAAATTTACAACGAAATATTGATTTTGTTTAAACAACATTGAAATTTTTACCTCTAATAAATTTAAACCATCATCATTACATATTTGGTCACAACGTGAATTAGTTTTTTGTGTTATATCTTCATCCGCTTTAATTACATTCATTAAATTTATTAAAATTAAAAATTGTATAAATATTTTTCGACTTCTATATGACGCCATTTTTGTTATGGAATTGTAGATGGTGGAAAAACATAAAACAAAACAATAGTTATCGTTGTATGTGTACAAGCAGAGTGCCTATTTGTATACGGCCAAATCACAATATATGGGCTTTGTATGTGTGCAGGCCTAAAAAATGTCCATTCTCTGAGCGTGTACTGTTTATTTGACTTAAATGGTGGTAAATTGTTTTTAACTTTTAAATTTTTGAAAAAGTTATTTTTAGATCTAATTTTTTCTAGGTGCATGTGTTATTGCGGCAAAAAGAGAGTTGCTATATCCTAATTGCATGAATAATAAACGAAAAGTTCACAAATTAAGATTTTTCCTTGTTTGTAAATTTAACTCCTAATATCATTTTCAGTTAAGCTCAAATATTATATAGTATAGTATTATATATGTAGATAGTAAGTTATTTAATGTATGGTTAAAATACATTTCCTCTAATTTTAGAAGATATTTAAGATTTATTGCAAACAAAAAAACAATTCCATTCACTTGTTTTCGATTTGTATGGCACACAAATTTTTATTAGATAAAAAAATTATGGCATGACCACAGAATATATGTATATACACAGAATCTACTTATTAATCATAAATTACTTAATCTACTATCTACTTATTTAATTTAATTTGATAGTCGACTGTTCTCGTCGACGGTCAAACACCAACTGCAAAAATATGACAGCGTGAAGTTAAAGTTTATGACAAAATAATACACTCTACATGCTACACACGACCTGATTTGGTCAGGCGGTTTGATGGTTGGATGACGGTGGATGTATTTTCCACCTTAAATCACCCGACAGAAAAATTGTCATTCGACAAACTTACACACGACCTGATTTTATATCTGATCTGATCTAATCAGCCGACGGCATAACCAAATCAGATCGTGTGTAGCGTGTAGGGCGTATTATTTTGTCATAAACTTTAACTTCACGCTGTCATATTTTTGCAGTTGGTGTTTGACCGTCGACGAGAACAGTCGACTATCAAATTAAATTAACTAAACATTTTATTTTATTATTTATTATTTTTAAATTTAATTCAATTTATTTGAATTTTGTATTTGTGTAATTAATTATTGATAAAAATACATAAGTGAAGTGAAACTTTTAGTTGTGATTGTGAGTTATTATTTACAAGGATGCATTTACCTACTTGGTAAGTCTTTTTGTTTTAAAGTTATTTTATTATATACCTACATTTTTCTATTATATTGTGAATAAACATTATTTTGTATAAGGAATGTGAATATTTGAATATGGTCGAACGAGACAATATTGTTTAATATTCGTACTAAAGTACACATGGCGTTAATTTTTCATTTTCTGAATTGTAATCTTTTTTATAAATATGTAATTGGAATATATTTTTTATACTATTGTCATATATTATAAAGTATAATTTATATAAATAATATATAAAGTAAATAATAATATATAATTTATATATAAAATAAATTTATATTCTATATTCTGTGCTATTGTTTCTATATAATACATAAATAAATTAATGCATATTTAAATTCGCCGCTCGCCGTCGACGCTTGGTGTGTCTAGTCCTTAAGTGGATCTGACAGCAAAAAAAAATTAACCTTGTAGTAGGGTATATTTTTGTTTGTTAATTTTTATTTTCATAAAGTATGCCGTGCTAAAATCTCATGGAAAAAAAACCCTTCCCCGTTCCACACTTTGATTCTTTCGTCGTGATTCTTTTCTCGTTCCTTATCCTTCACGTAAAAACTCTTGTTCAGTAATAAGCGATTATGATGGGATTGGATATGTTGCACTGCATCCCCAATGCAAAATAATTTTTCCTTTAACTTTTTTCTTTAACTTTTTCCTTATGAAGAGCATACCCAATGAATAGGGAAAAGTCAAAGTAAAGCTAACTTCATTTTACAAAATTATTTTTTGTTTAGCTGTTATTTTATATTATTATATTATATATTATTTATTACTTTTTCACAGGACACAAAATACAACACTAATTGTTAAAAGACAAATATGCATTGAATATTTTTTAATTTGTGACAAGCAGTTTACTTCATTGTATTTCTCATAAGGAAAAAGTTAAAAGTTTGATAACATTTTTCATAAGGAAATCACCAACCTAACAAAAAAAATTTTTTTTTTTCTAAAAATTTTTTTCATACTTTTCTGTAAGGAAAAAGTTAAAGGAATTTCATTGGGGATACAGTGTAATTGTTAAAAGACAAATATGCATTGAATATTTTTTAATTTGTGACAAGCAGAAAAACAACAACAACAACCAAATTTGCAAATGCGGTTTACTTCATTGTATTTCTCATAAGGAAAAAGTTAAAAGTTTGATAACATTTTTTATAAGGAAATCACCAACCTAACAAAAAAAAAAAATTTTTTTCTCAAAATTTTTTTCATACTTTTCTGTAAGGAAAAAGTTAAAGGAATTTCATTGGGGATGCAGTGTTGGTCGGAAATGAGACTCACAAATGATTTTTGGAAGAAGTTCTGGAATACGGGCACCAGGGACGGAACTCGGCCATTTCTTAACCGTTTGTGATGGGATTGGGTATGTTGGATGGAAATGGGATTCTTAAATTATTTTTGGAACAAGTTCTGGAATATGACCATCTGAGGCGGAACTCTGCAGTTTCTTAACCGATTATGATGGGATATGATATGTTGGATGGAAATGGGATTTTTAAATGATTTTTGGAAGAAGTTCTGGAGTAAGGCTATCTATAGCGGAACTCGGCCATTTCCTAATCGATTATGATGGGATTGGATATGTTGGATGGAAATGTGGTTCTTAAATTATTTTTGGAACAAGTTCTGGAATATGGCTATCTGGGGGCGGAACTCGGTAATTTCTTAACCGATTATGATAAGATTGGATATGTTGGATGGAAATGGAATTCTTAAATTATTTTTTGAAGACGTTCTGGAATATGGCCATCTGGGGCGGAACTCTGCAATTTCTTAACCGGTCATGATGGGATTTATGTATGTTGGATGGAAATGAGATTTTTAAATGATTTTTGGAAGAAGTTCAGGAGTAAGGCCATCTATAGTGGAACTCGGCCATTCCCTAATCGATTATGTTGGGATTAGGATGTTGGATGGAAATGAGATTGTTAAATGATTTTTGGAAGAAGTTCTGGAATATGGCCATCTGGGGCGGAACTCGGTAATTTTTTAACCGATTATGATATGATTTTGCATGTTGGATGAAAATCGGATTCTTAAATGATTTTTGGAAGAAGTTCTGGAATTAGACCATCGGGCGGAACTTATTAACTCCTTATGATGGGATTAGATATGTTTGATGGAAATGAGATTGTTAAATGGTTTTTGGAAGAAGGTCTGGAATAAGGGCACCTGGGACGGAACTCGGTACTATCTTTCCGATTATGATGGGATTGGATATGTTAGATGGAAATGTGATTTTTAAATTATTTTTGTAACAAATTCTGGAATATGGCCAGCTGGGGCGAAACTCTTCATTTTCTTAACCGATTATGATAGGATTGGATATGTTGGATGGAAATGGGATTTTTAAATGATTTTTGGAAGAAGTTCTGGAGTAAGGCTATCTATAGCGGAACTCGGCCATTTCCTAATCGATTATGATGGGATTGGATATGTTGGATGGAAATGTGATTCTTAAATTATTTTTGGAACAAGTTCTGGAATATGGCTATCTGGGGGCGGAACTCGGTAATTTCTTAACCGATTATGATAAGATTGGATATGTTGGATGGAAATGGAATTCTTAAATTATTTTTGAAGACGTTCTGGAATATGGCCATCTGGGGCGGAACTCTGCAATTTCTTAACCGGTCATGATGGTATTTATGTATGTTGGATGGAAATGAGATTTTTAAATGATTTTTGGAAGAAGTTCAGGAGTAAGGCCATCTATAGTGGAACTCGGCCATTCCCTAATCGATTATGTTGGGATTAGGATGTTGGATGGAAATGAGATTGTTAAATGATTTTTGGAAGAAGTTCTGGAATATGGCCATCTGGGGCGGAACTCGGTAATTTTTTAACCGATTATGATATGATTTTGCATGTTGGATGAAAATCGGATTCTTAAATGATTTTTGGAAGAAGTTCTGGAATTAGACCATCGGGCGGAACTTATTAACTCCTTATGATGGGATTAGATATGTTTGATGGAAATGAGATTGTTAAATGGTTTTTGGAAGAAGGTCTGGAATAAGGGCACCTGGGACGGAACTCGGTACTATCTTTCCGATTATGATGGGATTGGATATGTTAGATGGAAATGTGATTTTTAAATTATTTTTGTAACAAATTCTGGAATATGGCCAGCTGGGGCGAAACTCTTCAATTTCTTAACCGATTATGATAGGATTGGATATGTTGGATGGAAATGGGATTTTTAAATGATTTTTGGAAGAAGTTCTGGAGTAAGGCTATCTGGGGGCGGAACTCGGCCATTTCCTAATCGATTATGATGGGATTGGATATGTTGGATGGAAATGTGATTCTTAAATTATTTTTGGAACAAGTTCTGGAATGTGGCTATCTGGGGGCGGAACTCGGTAATTTCTTAACCGATAATGATGGGATTGGATATGTTAGATGGAAATGGGATTCTTAAATGTTTTTTGGGAGAAGTTCTGGAGTAAGGCTATCTATAGCGGAACCTAATCGATTATGATGGGATTGGATATGTTGAATGGAAATGGGATTCTTAAATGATTTTTGAAAGAAGTTCTGGAATATGGCTATCTGGGGGCGGAACTCGGTAATTTCTTAACCGATTATGATAAGATTGGATATGTTGGATGGAAATGGGATTCTTAAATTATTTTTTGAAGAAATTCTGGAATATGGCCATCTGGGGCGGAACTCTGCAATTTCTTAACCGGTTATAATGGAATTTATGTATGTTGGATGGAAATGAGATTTTTAAATGATTTTTGGAAGAAGTTCTGGAGTAAGGCCATCTATAGTGGAACTCGGCCATTCCCTAATCGATTATGTTGAGATTAGGATGTTGGATGGAAATGAGATTGTTAAATGATTTTTGGAAGAAGTTCTGGAATATGGCCATCTGGGGCGGAACTCGGTAATTGTTTAACCGATTATGATGTGATTTTGCATGTTGGATGAAAATCGGATTCTTAAATGATTTTTGGAAGAAGTTCTGGAATTAGACCATCGGGCGGAACTTATTAACTCCTTATGATGGGATTAGATATGTTTGATGGAAATGAGATTGTTAAATGGTTTTTGGAAGAAGGTCTGGAATAAGGGCACCTGGGACGGAACTCGGTAATATCTTTCCGATTATGATGGGATTGGATATGTTAGATGGAAGTGTGATTTTTAAATTATTTTTGTAACAAATTCTGTAATATGGCCAGCTGGGGCGAAACTTTTCAATTTCTTAACCGATTATGATAGGATTGGATATGTTGGATGGAAATGGGATTTTTAAATGATTTTTGGAATAAGTTCTGGAGTAAGGCCATCTATTGAGGAACTGGGTGAATACTCGTATGTACATAGGTATATATTAATCCTTAATGATCGAATAGTCAACGTGATTGAACTAACATTATGTTTAAATAAATTATATTTGTTTTATCTATCTTAATTGCATATTATATGAACTGTAAAAATAGCCAGCAGCTGTATATTTTTCTCTTGTATTAACAGTCAAGAAGTGCTTATCGAAATGTAATATGTATGTAGAGGAAATATTGGCTTTACTCTTTTTAAACAAGATTTCTAGTTCCTAACGTAAAATTTTGTTTAGTACGATATTTTTGTTTTGTTTAATTTTAATTCCAAGTAATGTTTTTTAAGAAGCTTGCATATGATTTTCATACCTTTTTGTGGGACCAGATACGTGGTCATAATGGAGCTATCGCGTTTTCTAATAAATTTGATATTTCAGCGGATAATTGAATTTTTTGGAATTACAGTAAATGCAGTAACATAGGGAAACAAACTAAATTCAAATTTATCAACTATAAACACGTGTTTCTTCTAGTTCCTATCGAACATGGCTTTAATAAAAATAACTATCTGAAGCTATTTGTTTAACGAAATTTTATTTTACAATATAATAAATAGACTCCTATAATTTAATAATATTCTTGCTTCCTAAATACCTGATTAGTTCTAAATTGGGGCCCTTTCATGAAATTTTATCATTGTCAGATTTTTTCGGTATCAAAACCAATCGGTCCAAGAATAAATAAATAGAAAAATTTATTTACTTACAGAAAAGTATGAAAAAAAAAACTTAACAAATTTTTTTTTTTAAGTTTATTTTTCATACTTTTCTGTAAGTAAAAAAGTCATAAGGAATTCTATTGGGTATGCTCTGTAACGTATCATAAAATATTTTCACAGCTCATTCCTTAGGTAACATAAAACACAAAACAATTTTGTTTTAAAAGCAAAAAAAAGAAAGCAAAAAATATTTTACGAAAAGTAAAAACCATTGATAAAATTCAAAGTTGATCTTGCTTCTTGTTTACGTTTTTATTCAAGTATGTATGTACATACTTCAACATGTGCATTCAGCATGTGCCAATCGTCGAAAAATCGATAAAAAAATTTACTGCCCATCCCAGTCGTGTCACTTCATGTGAAGTGACAATAGTCGTGTCACGTGGCATGAACTTTGATATTCAAGTGACGCGGGTTAAAGGGTTTAAAAGCACAAAATAAAACTATTTAGACATGATGTAATTCAATAATAAAAATGCTATTTACTTTTGATGAATTCGACAAAAAATATTTTTGTCACTTGAAAAAATTAGGTGACAGAACGTCACATGAAGTGACTATAATAGTCGTAAGTTGCGACTATGAGAATAAGAAAATGTAGACGACGTGACTGTAGTCACTTGAAGCATAAAGCAAAATATATATAAGAGGACCCATGTGTAGAGATTCCGAGGTTAATCTATTTTACTTTTGGCAATCTGTATAGGCCTAACAAGAACAATAAACTATAAAATAACTATGCCGATATGTTTATAAGATACGTATATATGGATTAAATATAGAAAAAGATTAAATTTGTGTATATAAATATATTAAAACTATAAAATAAGATTAACCTCGGAAAAACCTGCCCATAAAATTTGCATTACTTGATTTCTCTTATATACAATACAAATAACTTACAGCGCATCCCCAATGCAAAAAACCTTTTCCTTTAACTTTTTCCTTATGAAGAGCATACCCAATGAATAGGGAAAAGTCAAAGTAAAGCCAACTTCATTTTACAAAATTATTTTTTGTTTACCTGTTATTTTATATTATTATATTATATATTATTTATTACTTTTTCACAGGACTCAAAATACAACACTAATTGTTAAAATACAAATATGCATTCAATATTTTTTAATTTGTGACAATCAGAAAAACAGCAACAACAACCAATTTTGCAAATGCGGTTTACTTCATTGTATGTCTCATAAGGAAAAAGTTAAAAGTTTGATAACATTTTTTCAAAGAAGTTAAATGTACAGAATCAAAGATTTCAAAGAAGTTAAATGTACACCTAAGCAACTGTCAAGTGTCACAAATTCGGAGAGTAAAAGAGAAAGCATCTAAATCAACGGGATTACAACAACAAGAAACCAATATATGCACCCCACGCCAACAACCAAAATTGTTTTCTTAATTTTTTCTGATTTTTAACATAAAGTAAAGATAAATTTATCACAAATCACTTGTTTCTTAGCACAATTTATATTTTATTTTATATAAACACTTGGTAAATTTGCTGGTGGTAAGATATTCCTTCTTGAAATTTTTTAGGCGTATTTTCACATTTTTTCACGATACACTTCATTTTGTACAAAAGTCTGTATTTTTTGTTATCACATAATACACCACTATATAAACAAATGACTATTTCATAAAGTTTGTATTATTTTGATGAATTATAATTGATAATTTTAAAAATTTATAATTTATAATTTTACTGCGCAAAATTAACACGTCACTTCCTTCATACAACAACACAAATCGGTTTGACGGGTGCATATAGCGAAATATGAGTAAACCATATGGATTTTTTATATAACCATCCTATTCTGGCTTGTGACAGATGAGATAGCAAATTTTATATGGGTAAAATATTGTCACCTATTCCTCAGTATTTTAACTTCCTTGCATTTTTCATAAGGAAATCACCAGCCTAACAAAAAAAAAAATTTTTTTTCTCAAAATTTTTTTCATACTTTTCTGTAAGGAAAAAGTTAAAGGAATTTCATTGGGGATGCAGTGTTACAATTCTATAAGCAAGGAAGTTAAAATACTGTGGAATAGGTGACAATATTTTACCCATATAAAATTTGCTATCTCATCTGTCACAAGCCAGAATAGGATGGTTATATAAAAAATCCATATGGTTTACTCATATTTCGCTATATGCACCCGTCAAACCGATTTGTGTTGTTGTATGAAGTGACGAGTTAATTTTGCGCAGTAAAATTATAAATTATAAATTTTTAAAACTATCAATTATAATTCATCAAAAATAATACAAACTTTATGAAATAGTCATTTGTTTATATAGTGGTGTATTATGTGATAACAAAAAATACAGACTTTTGTACAAAATGAAGTGTATCGTGAAAAAATGCGAAAATACGCCTAAAAAATTTCAAGAAGGAATATCTTACCACCAGCAAATTTACCAAGTGTTTATATAAAATAAAATGTAAATTGTGCTAAGAAACAAGTGATTTGTGATAAATTTATCTTTACTTTATGTTAAAAATCAGAAAAAATTAAGAAAACAATTTTGGTTGTTGGCGTGGGGTGCATATATTGGTTTCTTGTTGTTGTAATCCCGTTGATTTAGATGCTTTCTCTTTTACCCTCCGAATTTGTGACACTTGACAGTTGCTTAGACTCATTCTGTACATTTAACTTCTTTTAACGAAATCATGTTTGTCTGCAGGTTTACTATGGAATGTCCCTTATAGAATATTATAAGTTATTTGCTTATATGTATATTTATTGCTCGATGCTTGAAATGACGTGATACGACTATGGGAATAGGGGTGTTAAACTTCGATACTTTTGTTCATGAAACGTATAGATGTCGCGCAACATTGTTGTCTTAGCTAAATTTTTAATGAAAAAAGTGTCCGCATGGTGTGGTTACTGGGCATTCGTCCGCTCTTTTAAAATAAAATTTGTCGAAAAAATGTATATGACATCGGCAATATTATATTTGGTGTACATCCATCTAATAGACAATTTTCATTTAATGAAGTATGTACCCTCTAAACTTGGCGAATCGAAAACGAATCGCAAGCGAGCAAATTTATATATGAAACACTTCGCAAACGTATCGCCTTAGCGAAACGAAAGCGATTCGTTAGTATTTCGTTTGGCGTATGAAAAATAAAATGAAAGCGAACAGATTGTATGTATTAGTAGTTCGCTTTCTCTTCACATTCGATTCATTTACGAAACGTTTTAGAATCAGAAAGGAAATGCAGTTGATATGAAAACGTATCACTACCGAACTACTTTTTATCATGTAGTTACTTCGAATATACTTACAATGACTTATAAGTTATAATGCACTACAATCTATTATATAATATGTAATAATTTATATTATGTACTTTATCACTTTTAATATTATTATTGTTATGAATTACTATATAATAATTAATATTCACTATTTTTACCACTGGACTCTTATTATTGTTATTAAACACGAATTATTTTAATTTTTTAAACAGCAAAATGGCTACATAAGTAAAAGAATATAAAAATTATATATATATAACAAAAAAACAACTTATATATGAACGTGGTAGTGTTGGTGTCATATAAAAAAATGATTTACCTGCGTTTCGTTTTCGTTCCCTTTGGTGAGGCCGCGAAAATTTATTTAGAGGGTAATAGTGAAGTGGCTAGAGTTATGGTAATGAATTCTGGAAAATGTAGTCTGCTTAGGGTAACTTTTTCGTGGATCACTTATGAATAATTGTATTTTATACACTTTGAGAAAATAGAAGAAGGATAAATTACAAATATTTTAATATGTATCTGGTATCAATATGGTACATATATTGATAAAATATGTTTTATTTATTAAAATTACTTTCATATATTAAATTAGTCAAATATTCTCTATTTTGCTTGCCAAACTTTTCCTCTTGCTGCACAATACGAGTCGGAACATTTTCCTCGCTTTCATCCTCGATATCACATACTGGAAACTTATTATCTATCAGTATGTTATGTAATGTAGCACACGAGTAAATAATTTGGGCAATTTTTTCCTGAGTGTATTTCAAGTCTCCTGATTTGCGCTTTAGACAGCGGAATCTAGATTTTAATATAATAATACAGCGGTCTATATTGCTCCGAATTTTGCTATGTATTTTGTTGTATTTTTGTTGGGCATCAGTTTTCGGTTTTCGGTAGGGAACCATCACAAATGGTTGTAAAGCATATCCATTGTCAGCTATCATGGAATACAAAATATGTACATTTTGATTTATAGTGTAATCTGTTAAAAATTTTGTCACTTCCTTACCAAATAACCATGTAGTGTTGTCTTCCGAGCTCAACTTTTCCATTACAGGCAAGGCTTTGCTTCGTTGCCATATGAAGAAATCGGGGGTCGCACCTGGATATCGGGCATCAAGCGACATAATTCTCATTTGGTAATCGCATATCTGCAAAATATAGTGCATTATTAGAATTGCTAATTTGCAACAGGAATAAAATTACTAAATTACCACTTGTGTGTTGATTGAATGAAATTTTTTTCGATTCATGTACGCAAATTCGTCTTTTTTCAGTCTATTTGCGACTGCAATATGTGTACAATCAATTGCACCCACTATGCCGGGGACACCATACCGGTTGTAGAACTCATCTTTTTTTACTTTGGCTGCTATTACGGTTTTTGGGAAAATCACATATTTGTCACCTAACTTCGTACCAATCACCTCACTGATTTTTGTTATACTTGAGGATACCTTGCTTTGGCTCATTGTGGCAAAAGCATCCATGCCGAGACGTCGCTGGTGTTTGCCACTTGCATAAAAATTTAATGCAGCTAGCACCTCAAAATGCACTGGAATTCTCGTTAAACTGCCTGTTTCCCCAACATAAGGTTTGATCTCTTCTATTAATTTAATCACAAGACATTTTGGCATTCGATAGTTCTCAATAAAACTAAAAAGTATTGTTTTATTTAAGCTTACTAATTATTCAAAAAAACACAATAATTATTAAAACCACAATGAACATAATTGAAATACTGGTGTAACATACACAATTGAAATAATGATGTGTATATTTTTGGTTTTATTTACTTACCATTGGTCGGAAATATTAAACGGATCCGATGTATCACGCAGATACTCATTGTAGCGCCGAGTTCTAACGTTTCTCTCATAATACAAAAACGGAATAATTCCATTCATTTTAGGAATTTAGATTTAATTTTATAAGGATTTAGAACACAAATGACAAACGTCTGTTCTATAGCTTTGCTAAACATGAAAATATTTGTTTTACATTTTTATTTTGACGGAAAAAAAACAAAACACAAGCATGTACACACACACAACAAACACCTATAGGCCAAGGACATAACAACTAATTCAACGCAATGTAAACAGCCGCTCCCATATCGATATTCCTCAATCAGTCACGGCTTAAGAGCTTAAGTTACACGCGGGTTGCACCACTTCGGTTAGTGCTACAATTATTAAAATTCTATAGGCTTTTCGTCACAATTAGGGGCGAATTGTGTAAGCATTACGAGGACGACTTACGAGTTTCGACTCAAACTAATTTTCACAAATTATCAATGAAAACAAGAAAAAAAATATTAGTACGACTTTTGTCTCGAATTTATAAATGTGTACGACAGACTGTGTGCCTAAGAGCGATTTTTTCGACTAAATTGTAGAGATGTGCGGGTGCCGGGTAGTAATTATTCGGTATTTAATACTCGTTACTTTCAACTACCCGAAGTAACGATTACTTCAAAATGAAAGTATTCGTTACATTTACAATAGTGCATATTACACACGACGAATATTTTATTCATACTCATTTTACTATACTCACTCGAGTCTTTATACGCTTGTTTCGTAGGCCGAGTCGAGTAGTTGTTTGATTGTTTCACTTTGGTTTTATACGAGTACATAGCTATATTTTTATATTTATTTCTCTCATTTGTATACATGAACAATCATGACTTATTCTTTTCATATTGGAGCGAGACAAATTGTGACAATTATAGAATAATAATGTGTTTTTTGTGTTGTTAGAGGAGCAAGCATTATATTTCCAAATTACAACGAAATAAAAATAATACTCGTATTAAAATTTATTAGATTTTTAATTATTTGATAAATACTACTATTTTGAATATTCGAATTAATAAAAATTTTATTAGATGAATTATTATATTTTTATATGAAATAAACCTGCTTTAATGATTACTACAACAAAAATTGTACGAGTATTTCTATTTACATAAGAGTACGTAATTTGATTTGTAAAAAAAAAAAAAACATTTCGATTACTTTGTAACGAATACAAAGTAGCGAGTATTGGCTTTAAAAGTAACGTGATTACTCAAAGTACCGAAACTGCACATCTATACTAAATTGTCGACTAAACTAAATTAATGAGTTGTTATGCTATTACCCACCAGTTTTTATCATTTAAACTCCTGCTGAGGTTGCTTGACTATTTAGTTGTCATTTTCATTTTTGTTTTTATTATTTTTTATCGAATACATACTACTTAGTAAAAATGTCTAAAAGGAAATACTCTCATTCTTAAATTTCGATTGTAATTTATAATCACAATCATGAATAAGGTGATTCCTATATCCATATTTGTTTTAATGTTTCTATTTCTTTGATTTTAAATACTAATAAACCGGTGTTGTTGAAAACAATATGACGTATGAAAAGTCATAATTTAGTTTAGTTTATAATTTAGTTTACAATCGGAGGCACAGCATATTTAAAAGATACTAGTGCCATCTTTGAGTCAATGATATGAATCAGTCATTAATTTAGTCGGCAATTTAGTCGAAAAAATCGCTCTCAGGCACACAGTCTAAGACTGCTAAACAACAATAAAAAATCAAAATTACAACTCAAAATGCTTTAAATAAAAAGGACTTTTGACGTCATTTGTCGTAATTCGAAACTCGTAATGTTTACATAATTCGACCCCAAATGTGGACGTCGATTGATTTTTTGAAATAAATTATAAATTATATTTTAAATTAATCATTTTTATTTCTATTTTTAATTATAAGCAAACAAAACAATCCGAACGAATTTTTTGGTACATCCTTTTTCTTTACTATAGCCTTTCATTTTTTATGAATGTGTTTAAATTTATTTTTATTTTTTACGCAGTCGTTTTGTAAGTAGGTAACATTCGTTTTGTATAGTAACATATGCGTAAGATATTTTTCCACTGACATCTCGAAACTAAAAAAAATCACCAAAAACAAATACAAGAAACCCTCCAAGAACACGATTAGTTCGTTCCGTGTTCTTTAAAACCGTGTTGTTCGAGACTACAAAAAATAAAATAAAAAAAAGCGTTTCGTTTTATTTATTAGTTTTTGTTATGATATACAAAAAACAAAATAAAACAGAAAACGAAAATCGTGTTGTTTGAAACCGTGTAATTTGAGCAAATGGGTATCCGTGTTCTTCGAAACCGTGTTCTTCGAATACCATGTTCTTGTTCTTACCTGTAAATAAAATAGCCTTGAAATATTTTATTTTCGTAGTCGTGCGAAGAAATCAATTAATCAAAAAAAGATGTTGCTGAAAAAAAAATCAAAAATTTCCCCGCCATAAAATTAGTTTGTAGGGGGGGGGGGGGGGAGCCCTATTCCTGAATATGATACGAAAATGAAAATACAAGATTCCTATTCGATTTTAAATAAGCATCGTACGAATCTGATTAATATAAAAATATGATTAATATACAAATATGAATCTTGTACTTTCGTTTTCGTATCGTATTCAGGAATAGGGCTGCAGCTTATGGCTGTGCTTATGTCTGCCGTATAAAAATAATGTTAAGTGTTTACATGAGACAAATCCTAAATACACACAATTGTGTTGGTTTAACTTCAAATCAAGCGAAATTTTTTATCAAAAACTAAGTAAAGTATGAAAAGTATGAAAAAAAACGAGAATTTTTTTTTCTCAAATTTTTTTCATACTTTTTTGTGAGGAAAAAGTTAAAGGAATTCTATTAGGGATGCATTGTAACAGCGCATACCCAATAGAATTCCTTTAACTTTTTCCTTACAGAAAAGTATGAAAAAAAAACTTGAGAAAAACAATTTTTTTTTCTCAAGTTTTTTTTAATATTTTTTAAACTTCAGTGTCATTTATTAAGATTTTAAATTTATTTTAGTTAGTTAGTTTATTTTAGTTACCTAACGGTGGTTTTTTATTTTCCCAACAATTTTTTGTTTTCCAAATTCTACGTTCGAAATATTTACTCAGCAGTTTGTATTCTTTACAAACAAAATTAATTTGGGCTAATATCCCAAGTATAACAAGATTCGACTTTTTTGTCATATTTCGAAGTAAAAACTTATATTTAGTTTCGACTTTGACATAGTTTTGCTTTCGACTTAGAATAAGATCTATTATAATTATTCGACTTAGAATAAGATCTATTATAATAAGATCTATTATAAGATCTATTTTCGACTTAGAATAAGATATATTTTTTTTATACAATAAAATATTCATTGTGCTATGCCAAAATTTTTTGTTTTGCTTTACATTTGGACGCCATCTTTTTCCTCTAAAATGTGTTTTCAATTATAGCCTTTTACATATGTCGTTGCGCAAGATCGTTCCCGCCATGTTGTTTTTTGTTGTTATTGTTCACACATACATGTATACAATTCTATTTATTGAGTTTCGTCCAGTTTCGAATAATCGCGACACTTTTCATCTAGGATCTTATTCTAAGTCGAAAGCAAAACTATGTCAAAGTCGAAACTAAATATAAGTTTTTACTTCGAAATATGACAAAAAAGTCGAATCTTGTTATACTTGGGATCTTGTTATACTTGGGACAGTATACATATACGCACCAATACTAAAGTATTGATTCCTCGACTTTTTTCTAATGTTTCGAAGGCAAATATGATAGCTCAATTTTGAGTTTCGCCATTGTTAAGGCGGTGATACATGTACAGATTTTGCCTTTAAGGCATAAAAATTATGCGCGCTGATTGGTTAAAAGTCGGCCATCTTGAATCGCCTTATAGGCAAAAATTTTAAATTGAACATTTCTCAATTTTGTATAAGGTAAATTTTTTTGCCTTAAAGGCAAAATCTGTACATGTATCACCGCCTAGATACTTGGGATGAGTTAAGCAAAGTCCAAATCCACGGTTCCACACTTTAATTCTTTCACCGTGATTCTTTCTTCGTTTCTTTCCCCTTCACCCATAAACTAATTTTTTGGCGGGGAAATTGTTGATTCTTTTTTCGTCAATATTTTTTTTTGATTCACTAGTAGTCTTGCTTTCGTTAATCCGCTTAGCTTAGCTAAGAAATGTGAAAGCAACAACTTTTGGCTTTAATGTTTTAATGCGTTTTAATTTTTCTGTGCTGGTTCATTTTCTTAATATTTATTTTAGTTTTTTTTATTTTATGAACTAGAACAAATTAAATTCGGTATTTTGCTATCAAATAACAAATGCCAAATTATTCTACAAGATAAATTTTTCGAGAAAAATAAAAAAATAACGCCTTGCGGTAAACACCATAACCATAAAATGATTTTATTTCCCCTAATCCTAAAATTTTTTTTCTTAACATGCTAAGACAATCGGCTTGAATACAATGCAATTGTTGTTGTAATCTTTTGAAAGCAACACAGCAACTGATTTCTTCGCACTATTACGTAATAAATATTTCTAGAACATCTTGTTTATTTGTCGTTCAAAAACGACAAATAAACAAGATGTTCTAATTAATTAATTAGTTAATTAATTTTAGTTTAAGGTTTGCTTCGGGTGCAGATAATATATTTTTTGAACCAAGGAAGCAATTTTCGCAGCAAATAATAAATATTTTTTACTATATCAAAAACATAATTTTACGCACATACAT